>OX388207.1:10000-1283111 GCA_947578815.1 Epinotia ramella
CCGGTCCAGGATGAGGCCCAGGTACTTGATATGGGGCCTCACCTGGACCATTTCACTGCTGACGCGTAGCGCAGCACCCGCAGGCAGCCGCCAGCCCCTCCCCCCAAAGATGATTGCATCCGTTTTGGGGAGGGACACCCGCAGTCCCAGTAACCGGATGCGGGTTACCATCAATTCGGCGGCTACCTCCGCCCGCCGCATCGCCTCTCTCAGCTCCGTCCCCCGGACAGCCACCATTGTGTCATCTGCATAGCATATGACTGCCGTCCGGGGAAGAAGAGTGCCCCTTATAGCCCAGTCGTAGCCTATATTCCATAACAGGGGTCCCAGAACGGACCCCTGGGGCACTCCACAGGCCATAGGCCTCTCCCTCCTCTGCCCTCCTCTTTCTTCGTAGAGCACTACCCGCTGCGTGAGGTAGTGCTCCACGATGCGCCGCAGGTAGAAAGGCACTCCGTGGTACCGGAGCGCCTCCCCAATCACCGAGTACGGGAGGGAGCCAAACGCGTTGGCGATGTCGAGCGACACCGCCACCACTCCCTGCCCCCTCCCCGCCGCCTCTACGTGAAAACCTTTAAGGGTCTCCAAGGCGTCCATACAGGACCGCCCCGCCCTGAAGCCGAATTGGCGGTCCGACATGTTGGGGCCCGTATTATCGAGATGCTTGACGATCCGGGAAGAAAGGATTCGTTCCAGCATCTTCCCGGTCTCGTCAAGCAACACGATTGGCCTCCACCCGGAGGGGGATTCCGCCGGCCGACTCCCCTTTCGGAGGAGGCAAAGTCGCCCCTCCTTCCAGCATTTTGGGAACTGCCCCGCCTCAAGGCAATCGTCAAAGAGGTCTTTGAGGCGGTCCCCCAGTTCCTCCATTGCCAGCGGCAGAACCCTACCGTGCACCCCGTCGGGCCCTGGGGCCTTTTTACAGGCCCTTAGGCGGTGCACTGCCCATGCCAGCTCCCCCTCGGAGACTGGCACCACCTCCACAGGTCCCTCCTCAATTTGGGGCGGCGCCATGACTGGCGGGGCGAAGTCGGGGGCGGGCGGGAACAAGCCTTCCACCACCCGCGAGAGCAGCTCCGGTTCCAGGGAGTCCATAGAGGGACCACTCTTCATTTTTCCGCGTACTACCTTGTACGGCCGCCCCCATGGATCCCTGTCCAGTGTGGCCAAGAACGCGTCGTGAGCTGCGTCCTTGGCTTTCGCAATCGCGGTGCACAGGGCCTTTTTTGCCTCTAATAAGGCCCTGTGCAGGAGCCCCTCCTCCTCCAGGGTGTGCCTCCGTCGCCGGCAGTGGCCGTAATGGCGACGCGCTCTGTTGCAAGCGTAGCGGAGGGCAGCCACCTCCTCCGACCACCAATATACCTGCTTTTTGGCGGTCGGTTTCCCTGCCCTCCTCATACTTGCGTCACATACTGCTGCCAGCGACCCGCGGAACTGGAGCGCTCTTTCTTCCACCCCCGCAGCCCGATCTGGTGCCCGCCCCCACCTCGCCTCGATCAGTGCAGCTTCCTTCGCCGCCTCCCGATCAAGGCTGCCCAAAGCCCACCTCGGGAAGGCCCCCCTCCTTCCAGCAGCGGGCGGCTGGACCCGACCTACTTCAACCTAACCTAACCTAACCTAACCTAACCTAACCTAACCTAACCTAACCTAACCTAACCTAACCTAACCTAACCTAACCTAACCTAACCTAACCTAACCTAACCTAACCTAACCTAACCTAACCTAACCTAACCTAACCTAACCTAACCTAACCTAACCTAACCTAACCTAACCTAACCTAACCTAACCTAACCTAACCTAACCTAACCTAACCTAACCTAACCTAACCTAACCTAACCTAACCTAACCTAACCTAACCTAACCTAACCTAACCTAACCTAACCTAACCTAACCTAACCTAACCTAACCTAACCTAACCTAACCTAACCTAACCTAACCTAACCTAACCTAACCTAACCTAACCTAACCTAACCTAACCTAACCTAACCTAACCTAACCTAACCTAACCTAACCTAACCTAACCTAACCTAACCTAACCTAACCTAACCTAACCTAACCTAACCTAACCTAACCTAACCTAACCTAACCTAACCTAACCTAACCTAACCTAACCTAACCTAACCTAACCTAACCTAACCTAACCTAACCTAACCTAACCTAACCTAACCTAACCTAACCTAACCTAACCTAACCTAACCTAACCTAACCTAACCTAACCTAACCTAACCTAACCTAACCTAACCTAACCTAACCTAACCTAACCTAACCTAACCTAACCTAACCTAACCTAACCTAACCTAACCTAACCTAACCTAACCTAACCTAACCTAACCTAACCTAACCTAACCTAACCTAACCTAACCTAACCTAACCTAACCTAACCTAACCTAACCTAACCTAACCTAACCTTTTTTTTTTTTTTTTTTTTTTTTTTTTTTTTTTTTTTTGTTTACCCAGGGGAAATCCGTTATGGATCCCACCCGGCTCGGGAGAAACCGAGTGGGTATGTCCGACTCGCACGGACTAAAACCCCTGGGGTGTTCCAACACTCGCCTTAAGACAGAGCCCCGGGAACGCTATCGCACACATCCGGAACCCCGCCAGCGCTGCCTTTGCAGGCCCGTCCATAAATGGTAGGAGCACGTTGGTACCCACTCCGCCTTTGGCACCCCAGAACACCATGGGGGCTGACCAGCTCAGGACCTTTCCCATGCGGATGACGGAGCTCCCGACCCGTCACCCGCAGGTCCCCGTTACGGCGGCAGCATATGGTCTGCGAAGGCCCTTCGCCGCCTGCCTGGCCTCCTACGACGCTGCGGAACTGAACTCGGATCGTCCTCACGCATCCGCTCCGCCGCCTCCTTCTGTGTCAGCACCGCAACGCTGAAGGTGGCCACTGCCGCCCATGCCTCCTCACTTCGGACCATATTACTGACCAGAGCCGGCAGTGAGAGGTCCCTACCAATAGCCGCACACAGGGCAGCGCGCGGTTCCACCCATGCTGGGCACTCCTCACGAGTGTGCTTGGCCGTGTCCACGACTCCTCCGCTACAATGGAGACACTCCGACGTGGGCTCCCTCCCCACCACCTCACACAGGTACTTGCCGAAACATCCATGGCCTGTCAAGAGCTGTGCGAGGTGGAAAGTGGGTGCGCCGTACTCGCGTTCGACCCATTCCTTCAGGACAGGCCGAACCGCATTCACTAGGTCCCGGCTGACTCCCGGGGTCTCCAGTCGCTCTAACCATTTTTGGTAGAGGACATGCCGTGACTCCTCCCGCCACTGGCGCACCTCCCTCGGCGCAGGCCAGTTATCCGCCCTTCTTGCTGCCTGTAACCGCCAATAGACCTCCGACTGCAACTCCGCTTCGAGGTCCCAAGGCGGGCTACCAGCCAGCAAGCAAGCAGCCACGCCCGACACTGTGCGGTACGCCCTTGCCACTCTGAGTGCTATAACCCTCTGCGGACGATGCAACTGGGATACACTTCGAGCACTCAGAGTGCCCGCCCATATAGGCGCTCCATAGAGCGCCATTGACCGTACCACGCCAGCATATAAACGGCGGCACGCACCTCCTGGCCCACCTAGATTTGGGAGAATCCGCCCAAGAGCCCCGGCTGCAGCCACCAACTTTGGAGCCAAACGCCGAAAATGCTCTTCAAACTTCCACCTGCTGTCAAGGACGAGTCCAAGATATTTCATCGTCGACCCAACGGCGATGGAAGTTCCCCCAACAGACAAAACTGTTCCCGGAAGAGGCGCATTACGAGGCCCATGGAAAACTAGGGCCTCTGACTTGTGGAGAGCCACTTCTAGTCCCAGTGCACCAATTCGCTCCACAACATGAGCAACGCCAATCCTGGCAAGCTGCACAGCCTCCTGATGAGTACTGCCACGGGCCGTAACAAGCGTGTCGTCCGCGTAACAGGTGACACTAACCCCCCGCAAATTGGCTCCGCGCAGCACCCAGTCATAGCCGATATTCCACAGGAGTGGCCCTAAAACCGACCCCTGCGGAACACCACAAGACATCATCCTCCGCCCCCATCCTTCCCTCGTGGGGTAGGTCACCATCCTACCTGCAAAGTAATCTGCTACAACTCTCTGCAGGTAGGACGGTACATTGTGGTATCGAAGAGCCGCCTCAACTGTCTCCCAGGGCAAGGTATTGAAGGCATTGGATATATCCAGTGACACAGCCATCAACACCCCACCCCTGGACACCTCCTCCGATACAATGTCCCCAACCCGAGCAACTGCATCCAGCGTCGAACGAAGAGGACGAAACCCAAACTGCCACTCGCTCAAGCCGGGCTCCATACTCCTAACAATGCGAGCTCCGAGCACCCGCTCAAACAGCTTGCTTGTCTCACCTAAAAGCACGATCGGGCGGTAGGCTGACGGCTGATCGGGAGGGCGCCCCTCCTTCCGGAGAAGCACCAACTTCCCCGTTTTCCACCTATTAGGCACCCGCCCTTGCGACAAGCAAGCAGTAAAGAGGGCCCGGACTCTCTCCTCCATCTCTGATACCGCAATAACCACCACCTGACCCGGTATCCCATCCAGACCAGGGGCCGTCTTTTTGGACCGCAGCCTCCGGACAGCAACCCCAAACTCAGCCTCAGTTACCGGAGGCACTTCCGTCACTGTCACCTGCGGACCCGGACCAGACGCCATCGCTGGAGGCACAAAGGCACCCCTAGCCGGAAAAAGGGCACTGACCACCCGCTCAACCAGATCGGGCTGAAGAGTGCTCGTCAAAGGAGGAGCCCAGGGTCGGAGCTTCTTCCTCACCGCCCGATATGGCTTACCCCAAGGATCCCGATTGAGAGCTTGTAACCACTCCTCCCATGCCGCCTCCTTGGCCTGCGCCACTGCCGCTTGAAGCATACCGCAGGCGTCCCGGTACGCGACGTACAGGACATCCTCCTCAGTTCTGCCCCTGACTCGCCGCCTCCTGCAACGCGCATACTGGCGACGCGCAGCTACACACGCACCCCGCAACTGACGAAGTTCAGGGCGCCACCAGTACACGCAACGCCTCGGAGCATGCGATTTCGCCCTCGGCATCGCTGCATCACACACCCGTGTGAGCGCACTGCTCAAGCATTCTGCATCCTGCTCAACCTCTCCAATCAGATCCGCTTGCGCCCCCCAAGACTCCACAATTGCCGCCTCCTTGGCCAACTCACCATCCAGACGGCCCAGCACCCAACGCGGGCCCTCCTCACCAAGGGATCGTTGCACCCCCATCGAGGCCGGAACTGCAGAAACATCAAACCGGATATACCGGTGATCGGAGAGCGTCTCCACATCTGTTTCCACTCTCCAACCACCAATCCGGCGAGCTAAGGCGCGTGAAGCGAACGTGATATCCACGATTGACTCACCCCACCGGCGCACACATGTGCTCTCCGACCCGGCGTTGAGGACAACCAACCCCAGCGAAATTGCCCACTCCTCCAGCACCTCCCCTCGCGCATCTGCCACAGGAGAACCCCAAGCCGCTGACTTGGCATTAAAGTCCCCAGCGACCAACACAGGGGTGGAGGACACCTGACCAACCAGCGCTCCGACCGCTGCAAGCAACCGCTCAAAGTCAGCGAGGCTCCTATTGGGGGAGAAGTATACCCCAATGACCGTCAAGTCCCCAACAACGGCAAGAACGAAACCTTGACCCCTAACGACACCACGCAAAGGCAATGCTCCAGCTACAGCAGGGGCAATTATAGCCACAGTGCTATCATGATCCCCAACCCAGTCATCCCGCACGGGAACAAAATAGGGTTCTGAGACCACTGCCAATCCAATTTGCCACTCGGCCATGGTCTGAACCAGGAGATCCTGAGCCCTAGCGGAGTGGTTTATGTTAGCTTGCACACACTTAGCAGCCATTACTGGGTTATGTCCATGCTAACCTCCTCAGCGACACGCTGTGAAGACTGGGATGCTACCGGGCCCCCGACAGCCTTCTTACCTCCAACCGCTGCTTGTGCGGTCTTAAATGCCTGTCCACTTTGACAGCCCCTCCTCCCAATGTAATGGCCTGCTGGCTTACCCTTTTCCGCACAAGCCACACAGTTTATATCAGCAGAGCACTCTCTCGCCTTATGGCCACCCTGACCACACCGGAAGCAAGCTAACCTAACCTAACCTAACCTAACCTAACCTAACCTAACCTAACCTAACCTAACCTAACCTAACCTAACCTAAATGTTATATATATAAATATAGTATTAAATAATATAGTAGTTAATAAGAAAATTGTAAGCAATAAATTAAGTTACTGAAATGTGTCTGGCATAAAAACTGAAACATTGTTAGCATCATAAGTTAAAAATAAGAAGTAAAATTGTAATACATAGTGGTAACATAGTTAAGTCAAAAAACTGTAAGAATAAAATATTGTTGATAATAAATAAAGAAACACCCGGGGATCCTCTTCCCTCCTATTGTTGATACAATAAGAAAATAATAAAGTATGGTAATAGAGGACGGCTAGAAAGATATGATGGTATGGAAAAGAGGAAGGAAACGGAATGTTAGATAGATCAAGACAAAGTATGTATAAATAAACAATATAGCTAGTTAGAGTAGACAAAGCAAGGTAAGAATGAGGAAGGACGTTAGAAAGAAAAAGTATGCAGCATGAAAGTGCGAGAGGCATAATCGATGGAACTGGAGTGAAACTGTTTGGCTTAAAATAGGCTCCGATTTAGTGCTTACATCCAAATTAGCCGCAGTGTACTCGCGTAGCGGCCAAGTGTCAAAAAGTGCGAAATAGTGAGTTGAAAGTTTTTAAAACCACAAACGCAGTGCGATCCAGAACATTCACCAAGACGTGTGATATATTGGCAGAAGCGTCTCAACAAGCGCTACAAGAGGACACCAAATTTGGAATTCTGCGAGCTACCGTCGAAGCACAATCGCCAGAAAAACAAGTTCAAGGTCAAGACGTGATCGGGGATCCAGCTGCGTGCGGCTCCAACAAACAAAGCGGAACTGTGCAGCATCAAGCCAGGAGCAAAACGGTACATAGTTTTGAATTTTTGGACTGCCACTTTTTAAGATATTGACTTTTTAAAATTCAAAATTCAATCGCTCATAGTGAAAATTCTTCAGGCAGACTATATACTTTTTACGTTGGAATCTGTTGCGCGCTAGCTTATTCTACGTGTCTACAAGAACCCAGACCGCCGACTCAAAAACTCAGTGAAATAGACACTAATTTCCAAAATTTTGGAAAAACGACTTTTTTGTGATTTTTTTGTATGGAAATAATTAATTTAGTGTTCTTGTATTAACTGTGTGTATTTAAGGCTAATATTAAGATTTTTTGCATATTTTTAGGTGTATCGGGTCCAAAGATACCGAATTTTAAGTGATTTTTTGCTATAAATTCTAAAATAATAATAATAATAAAATTTTTACAGTGTATATAGCTTTAGGACGTATATCCCAACTGGGTTGACCCAAAACCCGGGCCCCCTAACGTCAAAAACGCGGGGATACCAAAATTCCGCCATTTTGTTTTTTCTGGTATCAAAATTAAATTGACTGTATCTTTGGAACCGTAAGACCTACAGGGTTCGGATCTTCACCTAAACCTGTGCTGGACACGTATCTTTACGTTGCGCATGGTTTTAATCAGTTATCTCGCAACAAACTTTTTAGAGCTTAAAGTAGTCTTGTCCGACAGAGGAGACAAAGTCCAGTACAGCAGTGAAAGTCCGAACCTTCTACGACCACTGGTTCCTGAGATAAAGGCCTTCAAAGTTGCCTTTTGACAGTTCGGCGGCCATCTTGTTTTTACTTGGACCGACTTATCTCAGCAACCAGGAGTCCTAGAACACTGCGGTTTTCACAGTTGGCTAGAAGGCCCAATTACGTGTCACCCCCCACCACTTTTAGGGAAAAAGGAGAGACTCAAAAATAAATTTTTGAAAACGGTCTCATCGGACAGACAAGGTCCAGCTCCATATTGTAGCCCAAAACCCCGACGCTCTACGACCCCGGGAAGCGGAGCAATCCACAGTCAAACATTACGTTTGACAGTTCGGCCGCCATTTTGAAAATTTTTAAACACCTATAGCTCATTAACCCGTCGTCGTAGAGGGCTGGGACTTTCTTCAGGGTAACCAGCGGGACCAAGACTGTCTGATCCAGTGGGCCCCGATTGTAAATTGACACTTGCAGGGGTCAAAAAGTTGAAGGCCAGGAAGTGCTCTAGGAGGGTAGAGCTCGTCGAGCCCAGTAAAACGAGCCGAAGCACGACCAAATCGGACCAACGGTTCCGGACTTACGAGCGGATACCGAATTTGGATACCGGATTTGCCACGGATACCAGAAACTTTGATCTGCCGTAACTCCGGAAGCTGTGGCACAGACCAGGCCGTGTTTGGGTTCGTTGGAAAGGGCTCGGGGAGGGCTATCCTTTGAAGGCATAAAAACCGCTCTACGTAGAGCCAAAAATTTTAACAACCGGAATCGACTACTTTTGACCGCTGGAAGAGCCCAAGCCCACGCAGCCTCTATCCCGGCTTATAAAACGACCAGAGTCTGCAACTCTACATTTGTAAACATTAAACAATTGTCTATTAGTGACCCAAAAGACTATTGTCTGACATTTATATAATAGATAATAAGTATTTGCCTGTATTGTGTATACGCCAACGGCTCTACGTAGAGCAAAAATTTTCTTTAAATTTTCTTTTAATTATAATTGAGTAGATATTTTGTTGACAAGGGCTAGGCCCTGGAAAACCTAAATTAGAACCTAAGATCAGGTAGAGTCTGCGACTCTATATACATTTAGCTTTAGAAACTCTTATAAAACTTATACAAACTTTTCTTGTGTATTATTAAATTTATTGTACTACTGGTTGTATTCAGCCTAAAATTTTTAGAACTTACTCTTCCTTCTCGACCAGTCACCTAAACGCGACACGTAAACATGTTCGGAGTCGGACACCGCACTCCGAATACGAAAAAGACAGAAAACTCGGTCCCCCAGACCCCGCAAAAGATGGAATCGACGGCTTCCTCAAGTGTGAGGAGAAGTATTGGAGACTGGGAGTCTGGACGACCGAAATCGATGGTAGGGCACTCTCCAAAAGGTATGGCTGCGGCCCTAGCGGTTACTAAACCATCGGACCACATTAAAGAATCACATACTGCGGCCAAAGGAGCACCGGGAAGTGCAGAGGGCAAAGGGAAAAAGACCCTGGAGGTCCCAAACAAACCCGTAGCCCCAACAGTACCGGTGAGCCCAGAAAGGAAGGTAGTAAAGACCCCGGAGGTCCTCCGCAAAGAGCAGGAAACGACCGATGGGCTAAAAAACACGACGAAGCAGACAGGCGCTGCAAACGCAGAAGCAAAAACTTCGTCACAAGACGAAAATTTGGTGGACATACACAGTCCATCCACTGACCAGTTTAAGGACCGCCTCACGGAAGCCAGAGCCTGCCTGGAAAAGGGGAAACTCAATATAAACGCGTCCCGCAACACTAAGGGAGAAATAAAACTGGCGGTGAGAACATCGTTGGAACGGCTCTACCAACTAGTAAAAGAGTCAGAGAAGGAGCGTAAGGCAAAAGAGACAAGTAGCGGGCGACAGATGATTGCTCCGAAAACTGCTGAAATGGACTCTACCTTCTCAATTGGTAATCGAGACCCCTCCTCACCAACTCTATCAGCTCAATCTGAAATGGTAGAGCTGATAAAGAAAAACACAGAACTTCTCGAAGAAAATAGCAAGAAATTGGAAAAAATTCAAATAGATATTGAAAAGCAGAGAGAAAGCCTTGAGAGGACCACATACGCGGGTGTAGTAGCGCGGAACAGACCAGGGATTAGTGAACCGGAGCGGACCGCTCTACATTCAGTTGTGATCTCCTCGGAAATAGAAGAGGAAACAGGAGAACAGATATTAGAGAAGGTGAGGAAAGCAGTAGATGCGAAAGAAGGATGGATACAGGTGGAGAGAGTGAGGAAAGCGAAAGATAGGAAAATCATTATGGGATGTAAGACTCAAGAAGAACGGAGGAAAATAAAGGAACGGCTCGAAACAGCAGGAGCGCAACTGGTCGTTGAGGAGGTAAAAAATAAAAACCCGCTGATTGTCCTAAAAGACGTATTACTAATACACAGCGACGAAGACGTACTAAGGGCTCTTCAAAATCAAAATCGGGACATCTTTTGCGGCCTCGACGACGAAGAGAGCAAAATGGAGGTAAAATACAGACGGCGGGCGCGAAACCCCCTAACGGGACATATCATTCTCTGCGTCTCACCAAAAGTGTGGAAACGTGCAACTGAGGAGAAAAGAGTTCGGGTGGACCTCCAGAGTATCAGGGTTGAGGACCAGTCCCCCCTTGTGCAGTGCACACGATGCCTCAGTTTCGGACATGGCCGCCGCCTCTGTAGGGAACAAGTCGACCTGTGCAGCCACTGTAACGGACCCCACCTAAGAGCAGACTGTCCCGAAAGGCTAGCAGGGGAACCACCAGTCTGCAAAAATTGTACTGCAGCAAAGCTGGAGAAATGCGACCACAACGCTTTTAGTAGCGAGTGCCCTGTAAGAAGGAGATGGGACGGATTAGCTCGTGAATCTATAGCGTATTGCTAAAGTTGCCCCAACGAACCAAAGATACCAAATAGTGCAAGCAAATCTCCAACGCAGTCAACTTGCAACTAACGAGCTGCTCTTGGAGGGTTCCAAACGCAAAGCTGCGCTCGCGCTGGTCCAGGAGCCATACGTGGGAGCAACAAAAAAGGTAAAGGGATACCAGGGTGTCAGGATATACCAAGACACCGAGGCCAATGATCAACCGGTCAAGGCGGCTGTCATGGTATTCAGTAATGACCTGGACATAATACAACTTCCAGAACTATGCACAAAAAATCTTGTTGTAATTAAAATTCGAACGAAAGCCTGGACTGTTGCACTGGTATCCTTTTATTTTGAACCAGAAGAACCCATAGAACGGCACCTGGAACAGATGAAGAAAGTGCGCAGGAAACTGGGATCCTCAAGAGTGATTGTCGGTGGAGACTGCAATGCAAAAAGTATCTGGTGGGGCAGCAAAAACGAGGATCACAGGGGGGAACAGGTCTGTGGCACCCTAACAGAACTGGACCTGCATATACTAAACACCGGAACTACTCCAACCTTCAATACAATCCGAGGCGGGAGACAATTCACCAGCTACGTAGACATTACGGCCTGCTCGGAAAACATCCTTAGTCATGTAGAAAACTGGCAGGTGGAGGAAGGACTCACCAGCTCGGACCACAATGCAATCATATTTGACCTGAATGAAGCTAAATCAAGAGGCATAAACGTCGAACGCACAACACGCAAGTATAACACTAAAAAAGCAAATTGGAGTCAGTTTTTGGAGAAACTGTCTCAAATTCTGCAAGACACTCGACTGACCACACAGCAACTAGAAAACATACATAATACACAACAATTAGATGACACAATAGACGCCTACACACAAGCAATTACACAAACATGCACACAGACGATGCCCCTCAAAAAGCAAAATGGCACAGTCTCCTTGCCATGGTGGTCCGAGAGGCTCACAAAAATGAAAAAAGATGTTGCAACTAAAAAACACAGGATACGTTGTGCAGCACCAGTCAGAAGAGAAACGGTGGTCAACCTCTATCTGGAAGCAAAGGAGGAATATGCCGCCGCGGTGCAAACCGCCCAAACTGAAAGTTGGAAGGAGTTTTGTTGTAGGCAGGATCGGGAGGGGGTTTGGGAGGGGATTTACAGAGTAATGAGCAGAGCCTCCAAAAGAGAAGAAGATCAGCTTCTACAAAGCGAGGGGCAAACTTTGGATGAGAAAGGATCAGTGCAGCTGTTAGCCAACACCTTTTATCCTAAGGATAAAAAGGAAGAGGATAACCCAGAACACCGCCGTATTAGAAACTTAGCAGAAAAAGTAAATGAGCGAAACCATGATGAACACCATGACAAGCCATTTACTCAAAATGAGCTAAATGTAGCGGTGATGTCCTTTAACCCAAAGAAAGCCCCGGGAGCGGATGGATTCACCGCGGACATCTGTGCTCGGGCAATTGGATGCGACCCACACTACTTCCTGGCACTCACGAACAAATGTCTGGAGCTAAACCACTTCCCAAGATCATGGAAGGAGGCAACAGTAGTCGTGCTACGGAAACCAGGTAAAGACTCGTATGCCTTGCCCAAGTCATACAGGCCAATAGGACTCCTACCAGTCCTGGGCAAGATATACGAAAAGATGGTAATAGCACGACTCAAACATTATCTTTTGCCAAAGCTAAGTCCTCGACAGTACGGGTTTATGCCACAAAAAAGCACCGAAGACTCCCTCTATACCCTCATGTGCCACATTAATAAAAAGTTGCAGGCAAAGAAATTAATAACGATAATATCACTGGATATAGAGGGAGCCTTCGACAGTGCATGGTGGCCCGCAATACGAGTGAGACTTGCGGAGGTAGGTTGCCCAGTCAACCTGCGACGGGTAGTGGATAGTTACTTGAGCGACAGAGCTGTGAGCGTGAGGTATGCCGGGGAAGAGCACAAAATAGCGACCGAAAAAGGGTGTGTCCAGGGATCGATTGGGGGGCCCATCCTCTGGAACCTGCTCATCGATCCCCTCTTAAGACTGCTGGAGGAAAAGCAGGTATACTGTCAGGCTTTTGCTGACGATGTTGTACTTGCGTTCGATGGAGACACGGCCCTAGACATAGAAAGACAGGCCAATGGCGCTCTCGCTCGTGTGCGGGAGTGGGGTATCGAAAACAAGCTAAGGTTTGCGCCACAAAAAACTTGCGCAATGCTTGTGACAAGAAAACTAAAATACGATACACCACGCCTACACATGGGCGGGACTGCCATTGCCATGTCCAAAGATATGAAAATACTTGGCCTAACCATCGACGACAAGCTTACTTTCAACAAACATGTCGGAAATGTATGCAAGAAAGCGCTCAACTTCTATAAAAAACTCAGAAGAACGGCATGTGTTAGCTGGGGACTACACCCTGAAATAATACGCACGATCTACACAGCAGCTATAGAGCCGACAGTGCTGTACGCTGCTAGCGCCTGGGCACCGGCCGCGAAAAAGCTAGGTGTCATCAAAAAGCTAAACGGAGTGCAAAGAGGATTCGCTCAGAAGCTGTGTAAAGCCTACCGCACGGTCTCCTTGAACGCCGCACTGCTGTTGGCTGGGTTGCTGCCACTGGACCTTCGAGTCAAGGAGGCTGCTTCCCTGTATGAAGCAAAAAAAGGGGCACCAGTGCTGGGGGACCGTGAAGTAGAGCAGATGACACCAGCGCTTGAAATGCCTCACCCTGCGGAACGCAATCAAATTCAGGTCAATTGCCTTACGACGCAGGACGATGTCCAGGCCAACAGCGACTTCGAGGCCCGCATATACACCGACGGCAGCAAAATTAATGGCAAAGTAGGGGCTTCGCTATCCATCTGGAGCAGAGAGACAGAGACAAAGGCTCGCAAGCTCACCCTGCCTGCATATTGTACGGTGTACCAGGCAGAGCTCTTGGCTCTCTGTGAAGCGACAAAAGAGGCTGTCAAACACAGGGCAAAAACAGTCGGAATATATAGCGACTCAATGGCGGCCCTCCAAACAATTCAGAACCATAGTTGCCTCCACGCTCTCGCGGTCGAAGCCAGAGACAACATGAGAACTATGTCTCTCCAGAACAGAGAAATCTCTTTGTTCTGGATAAAGGCCCACGCAGGACTGGAGGGAAACGAGAGAGCAGATCAACTAGCGAAGGAGGCCGCCATAAACTCCAGAAAACAACCAGACTATGACCGGTGCCCAATCTCATTCGTCAAGCGGGACATTCGTATGTCAACGCTTGACGAATGGAATCAAAGGTATAAGTCAAGCGAAACAGCCTCGGTCACGAAGCTGTTCTTCCCAGACGCGGTGTCGGCCTATCGGACAATCCGAAAGATAAAAACAAACAACATCAATACGCAAATTATGACTGGGCATGGAGGGTTCTCCGCATACTTACATAGATTTAAGTGTAAAGAGGACCCATCGTGCACCTGTGATCCGAACGTACCAGAGTCTGTCGCACACGTACTATTTGACTGTCCTAGATACGAGCTAAAAAGATATGATCTAGAAATGAAAATTGATCAAAAAGTAACGGCCGAAAATGTAAAGAATATAATGTCGAGTGACAAAAGGGAAGAGTTTCTAAAATATTCAGTGTGCATAACAAAACAAGTAGCGAAAAGAAATACCACAAGATAAGTAAATATGTTATCGTAATATAATAAGTATATTAATGAATAGCATAGGATAAAGTAGATAGATAAATAAATGTATGTAAAACACACATGAATGTACAATGTGTAAACAGTAAAACAAAGGAGAAAATGTTCGATGTAGATGTAAGAATAAAAAACAGCATGTAAACTGTTGGATGTAGAAACTAAGAATAAGAAAGCCTGAACCATGTAAAAACTCAGGTCGCATGTAAAATGTAAAAGTTAAAATTAAGAAAGAGCTGTAGAAAAGAGGAAAATGTAAATAAAGAATGCCCGTGTCGTGTTAAAAATCCCCTTTAATAAAGAAATAAAACAATAGTCGGATAGGTATATAGATGGGAGTCCCACCCATAAAAGTAAGAAAGATGATGAACGCTAGAAAGAACTGTATGAAGCATGAAAGTGCGAGAGGTATAAAAGCGAGAACTGGAATGAAAGAGAAATCAGATACATAAAGACTCCACCCACCCTTATGGAGGTAGCCAGAAAAAAAAAAAAAAAAAAAAAAAAAAAAAAAAAAAAAAAAAAAAAAAAAAAAAAAAACCTAACCTAACCTAACCTAACCTAACCTAACCTAACCTAACCTAACCTAACCGAAAATAAACTTAAATTTGCACCGCATAAAACATGCGCAATGCTTGTAACCAGAAAGCTTAAATTCGACGTGCCGCGCCTTAGTATGGGTGGGGTAGACATTGCAATGTCCAAAGATATTAAAATTCTAGGTCTCACCATTGACGACAAATTAACGTTCAACAAACACGTGGCAAACATCTGCGGGAAGGCACTGAGTAGGTATAAAGCGCTTGCCCGGACGGCTCGAGTGGGCTGGGGACTCAACCCAGATATAATAAGGCTGATTTACACCGCAGCAGTCGAGCCTACTATCCTGTACGCGGCAAGCGCTTGGGCACCAGCTGTTAATAAACTCGGCATACAAAAACAGCTGAATGTGGTGCAAAGAGGCTTCGCACAAAAGCTAAGTAAAGCGTATCGCACGGTCTCCCTCAACTCCGCGCTACTGCTGTCGGGACTGCTCCCCTTAGACCTCCGAGTCCGTGAGGTGGCCTCATTAAACGAGGCCAAAAAGGGAGTTGAGACCCAAATACTGGGAGACAGGGAGATTGAGCGAATGACCCCAGCCACTATGGCACCACACCCGGCCAAACGAAGGAGTCTAACCATTGACCACGTGGAAAATGAGGAAGAATACCGAGGTTGTGCCGATATACGGATGCGCATATTTACGGATGGTAGCAAAATCGAGGGCAAGGTTGGCGCGGCACTTTCCATATGGAACGGGGCTGACGAAGTAAAAACCCTCAAGCTCTCGCTGCCGCACTACTGCACCGTGTACCAGGCCGAGCTCTTGGCCCTAAACCGCGCGCTAAAAGAGGCAACAAGAACAAAGGAGACGAGTATAGGAGTTTTTAGTGACTCGATGGCAGCTCTGCAAGCTACGGCATGCCACAATTCTCGCCACCCTCTAGCCGTGGAAAACAGGGAAATGATCGAACTGTGCGCAGACCAAGAAAAGAACCTGTCCTTGTACTGGATAAGAGCACACGCTGGATTACCAGGGAACGAACGGGCAGATGAATTAGCGAAGGAGGCTGCCCTGAGACTAAAGAAAAACCCAGACTACGACATATGCCCTGTTTCCTATGTAAGGAAAAGAATCCGGATGGAAACACTGCAGATGTGGAACAAGCGCTACGTGGAAGGTGGAACCGCCTCCACCACAAAAATCTTTTTCCCAGATGCGATAGTGGCGTACGGGGTGATAAGAAAAATGGGTATAAATAACTTGACCACACAAATAATGACTGGCCACGGCGGGTTCTCCTCATACTTGTATCGTTTCAAGTGCAAGGACAACCCGTCGTGTCTCTGTGACCCAGGGATGGAGGAGACAGTGTTACACCTCATAGTCCAATGTCCATCATTCGCACGGGAGCGATTCGAACTCGAGCAGGAGTTAAATGAGGAAATTAAAATTGAAAAAATAGCCCATATAATGTTAGCGAGTAAGGACCGCAAAAAATTCATTAGCTTCTGTAAGCAAATAGTAAAAACCGTATGTCAAAGAAATAAGTAGCATAAGAAAATATGATAGACTTATATATTGTATATAATATAGTAAAACTATCATAATGAAAAAGATTAAGATGTAAAACAAATATATTGAGTAAGCATATAAGCTATGAAAGAATTCCAAGTTGCAAAATATAAATTAAGATAAGAATGTAGACAACGCATATAAATAGAAAGAAAATATGTACAGAAAAAGAAATAAAAAACTGTGTCCCGATTTATTCCCCGAAAATAAAAATTTGTCGATAGTTATAGAAAGTAAGATAATAATGTAAACAACGCATGAAAATAGAAAGAAAATATGTACAGAAAAAGAAATAAACAACTGTGTCCCGACTTATTTCCCCTGATGATAAAAAGTAGTCGATAGTTAGGTGGGAATCCCACCCACGCAATAATGAAAGATGAAGAATGCTAGAAAGAAATGTATGCAGCATGAAAGTACGAGCAGTAGCACAAGCGAGAACTGGTATGAATGAGTATAAGAAACAAAAAGTCTCCGATCATGTTGGTCAAATAGTGTAGCCCTTCAGGCACAAAAAAAAAAAAAAAAAAAAAAAAAAAAAAAAAAAAAAAAAAAAAAAAAAAAAAAAAAAAAACCTAACCTAACCTAACCTAACCTAACCTAACCTAACCTAACCTAACCTAACCTAACCTAACCTAACCTAACCTAACCTAACCTAAACTTAATAAATAAATGAACTACATTTCTACAAACTGAGTCTAAGAGCCTGGCGTTATTTAACTAACCGAAGATCCTGGTGAGATTCTGGCTATGACAAAAGCCGCAGGCGCTTTACTTTACGAATGAGCAAGTCATACGTAGACGTGAGATACCTACTCGCGGATCGGGGCGCGGTCATCGCTCACTTTGTTTGGAGCTACCGTACCTAACGTTCACTGCCACCACTATGGGGCGATAATTTAACGTATATTTTAAAATAATTTATTTTATTTTAATTCTTTCGGGCTGTGCATTGAACACAGTATCCGAAGATGAATATTTAATTACCTATCAATTCTAATAAGTGTGTGTGTGTTCCCCAGTCGGGTGAGTGTTGCAAAAGATTATACTTATTGTTTAAACAGTTACTAATGTGAATCAGTAGATTTATATTACATGCCTAATGTTACTTAAAAACGCTTATTTAGTAGCTAGAATCATTCCATTAATGTTTTACCGTTATTCGTGGCACAACTAGGATGATGAAATTCCTTTGTCTACTAAGCTGAGGCCATACCTACCCGCTTGCTATTAATATGTGTTAAATTAGTTTTAAAGCGAAATCGCATACGAATTGAATACTTAATATTATTTCCTAACTTCTTTTATAGCTGCTACACGCTATTTCGCATGAATTGTTATTTTATTAAACGCTGTAAATTGGTGCTTCCACTTTCCATACCTAAACTGATTTGTCCATACTACTGCAACATCATTGATCACTATTTAATGCTTTTGGTAGCCTCCCTGTTAGTAACGCTTCGATCACCGCTTTTCGTCGGATGTTGCAGGCAGTAACTTGGAATTAGACTTTTTGCAAAGTGTCCAATCCCCCTATCGGTAATTCCAGGGTTTTTACTACCGGGCCAAACTACATTGGGACCCTGATGGCCACTTATTCCTGCTGCTGAACTGCCTTGCCGGACTCCCGGACTACATCGGTGACGTCATCAGACGCGCGCCTCCACCTGCCACGCAGCTACAGGGAAGTGTTGCCTAATAAGACAGTGTGAAGTGGACACGGCTTACCTACATTTGTGAATTCTAGTCTAGAACCCATCCCTGAGATCTAAATTTACGCTTATCTAAATTGTTGGGAGTTCGGGCCCACACCATTGTTGAACATTCAGGAGCACCTTTTTAATTAAATATGGTAAAGCTGTTCAATATTGTTTTGTTTGACACATCCCAACAGCAAGCGAACAATTACGTGTTCACTTACATTTGTCTGTAGTATTTAATAGTAATCATTGGTGTTGGTTGCTTTAGTTTTAGTTGTTTTAGGTGTTAGTACGTCATTAAAGGTGTGATTGATTTTATTGAATTACAGAACTAGTCATTTTGTATTTTAGTGTGCCTACGGGTTTTTATTGTTTTGATATTTTACGTTTTGATGTTTTAACTATTGTTTTAATTGTGACCTTCACACTTTTATTGATTGTTTTTTTTTTACCTAAAATCGATTATAGCGCTGGGTACATTGTCATATATCGTTGTTTATTTGTGATTGCAACACACACCTACTAGGGAAACATGTCTTACCAAATTAAATTTTTATCTCTACAAAAGGCTGAACTGGAGTACGAGGTTGGTGTACGAGGTGGTACTACCGGTGAATCGGTTCAGGAGCTTAGGAAGCAAATTGTTAAATTAGCCTCACTCCTGCCGTCGGACGACATTCTAGAGTCTCATTTGGAGCCGGTCGTTGATTTGACGCAGGTTAGGGATACCTTAGTTAAGGTCAAGGACAACTTAGACAGCTTAAAATCTAAATTTGATAAAAATGTTTACTCGAGAACGGAGACGATGCTACATCATGTTTATTATAGGCTGGTTAGTATTGATAGGCACGTTGATATAGAAGCCATCTACCTGGAACATTCTCAAACTTTCAAGGTCTACCTGCAGGAGCTAAAAATAATGAAATTTGAAGCACCGTCAACCTCATCAAACCCAGAACCATGGTCCGAGCTGATAACTGTTACTTGCGAGAAGGAACTGGCGTCTGATGTGGTTGGCAAGCTCAAGTTCAATGGGAAGACGTGTGTTAGATCTTTTATTCAGAAGGCTGAGGAGCTTGTGTTTTCGAGGAGTATGCCTAGGGACAAGTTGCTAACTTTTGCCTTTGAGATCTTTACTGATGATGCGCTACACTGGTTCCGTTGCGTTAAGGACAGGGTCTAGACATGGGACGAGCTTGTTAAGCTATTAAAACAGGATTTTAGTCAGAGTGATTATGATTACCGTCTTCTGGCTGAAATACGAATGCGCACACAGGGTAAACAGGAAAATATCTCTATCTACATTTCTATAATGCACGGCATGTTTTCTCGATTAAGCAAACAGTTACCCGAGGAGGACAAGCTAGACATCCTCTTACACAATATTCGTCCAATTTACGCCAGTACACTAGCTGCTTCACCAAACATAACGAGTATAGACGCGCTAAAGGAATTGTGCCGCGGTTTTGAGAGTATTCAAGCTCGCATGGCCCAATTTCATGAACCTCCTAAGGTCACTTCTGACACTCTAGCTCGGGAATTTGCTTATAACCGGCAGTCTTCTGGCACACCTATCAATAGAGGTAATGGCAACACTAATTACTCTACTTACAGACCGGATTATAATAAATTTAAAAATTATAGGCCTTACGAGAACCTTAATAAGACGTTTTACAAACAGAATACTGAGCAACTACGTAACGTTAATGTCAATGCATTGAGTACAGTGTCTTCTAACTCGAACACTAGACAACTTTATTGCCCTAGATGTCGCGTTAACACTCATTCACTGGGTCAGTGTCGGCAACCGCACTTTCCAATATGTTTTAAATGTGGCAAGAAGGGTGTACGATTTCCGGATTGCACAGTTTGTAATGCCGAACCTAGTCCAAAAAACGAGTAGCTGTGGATTGTGGTGACGACAAGTACGAAAACGTTGATACTACCGCTAAATTTGATAAGTCTGAATGGTCTGATTGGCTTAATTTTATTTCTAAATTTTTTTCGTGCTACACAGTCTCTTCAATCTAATTTCTCGCGTCCTTATGTTTCTGTCGAATTGCATGACAGGGAGCTACTAGGATTATTGGATACTGGCTCATCCGTTTCTATTCTGGGTGGAAATAATTATAAATACTTTTCAACAAAGGGTATTGTGCTTCAACAAAATCAACCACTACAATTTGTAGCTGCTGGCGGTCAAAGGTTGAAAAGTATTGGTGTTATGTATCTAACCGTAAAGTTTTTAAGCCAATCACACATACTTGAAATATACGTAGTTCCTGAAATACAAAACGCATTCATTCTCGGTATGGACTTTTGGAATCAGTTTGGTTTATTCCCAAAACATTTAACTTCAGTTGTTATGCGGTCGGAAGCTGAAGTTGCGCTTGCTGATCTAACTACTGATACTGATGCAAACCTATGCAGTTATGAACACTTATCTGAGGACCAGAAGACCACAGCTGACCATATTATCTCTCAATTTCGGAACACATCCTATGAAGAACGTGGCTTAGGTCGGACTTCGCTAATTACACATTCCATTGACACTGGGAATGCTGCTCCCATTCGTCAACGCTACTATAGAATGCCGTTAGAGAAGCAACGAGTTCTAATTGAACAATTAGATGAAATGCTCAAGGAGGACGTTGTTGAACCCTGCGAGAGTGCATGGTCTTCACCTGTACTACTCACACCTAAGAAAAATGGTCAGTTGAGATTTTGTCTGGACAGTCGAAAACTCAATGCTATAACTAAAAAAGATGCTTACAGCCTACCTTACATATCTGAGATTTTGGACAACCTCCGCGACGCTAAATACCTTACTAGCTTGGACTTGTCAAAAAGTTTTTGGCAGGTACTTATTAGAGAAGAGGACAGATGCAAGTGTGCTTTTTACATCCCAACTCGGGGTACCTTTCAATTTAAATGCATGCCTTTCGGCCTAACTAACGCTCCAGCTACACAGCAGCGTCTTGTCGATCGGTTGTTCTCTGGTCCTGAGTTTGAACACAAGGTCTTTGTCTACATAGATGACATAATTATCGTGTCTTCTACCTTCGAACAACTAGTCCGGTACGCGAACACTGTAATTTGTCGTCAAACTAACATAATTCCCAAGTTTGATTTTTTTTTGTTATCAGCGAGAGTACCTTAAGTACTAACAGCGAAAAATAATTTCTAACAGTTTGTGATATTGGTTTACGAATAATTAACTTTTTTGTAAGGAACACTTGTAAAACTTTGCAAAGATTATACAAGTTATTGTTTTTTCCTTTAATGCATCGCATTTGATTATTCAAACCTTACTTATCGTTTTCTAATAGTTTTGTCAAGAGTTTGCGTCAGTAAAAAAGGAAACGATTAAAAAAATTATAAATCTCCTAAAAGAATATTCAAGTGACTAGTGGCTACTATAGTGTATTCAAAACTAAAAAAATATATGGCAGCACAAATTTCTAACAGATTTATCAATAGTATTTTTTTTAATTAGGAATCATATCTTGAAACCATTCTCCTTACCATAAAAGAAATCTCATAAATTCTCAAGTCGGCGTAATTCATTTCAGTTCTATCGAAGAATATATAAACACAAATTCTAACGGATTCATCAATAGCTCTTAATTGCATTAGCTTATCAGTGATTGTCCGCAATTTAAATCTTTCGCGCGCGACTCGCGCGATTCGTGTGCAGCGTGCTGGCAGCCAAGTACCTCTCCAAGGCGCAAGGCCGTGCCGTGCGTACGCTCAAACTTGTAGGTACAAACTTTTAGTACTTGATTTTACTTTATATTTAGTTACTAGTTGTTTTTCGGTTGCGATTATCTATTTTATTTTACCAATAAAGAAAGTTATATAGGGTTATTTAGTATTAAACTTAAATTAGCTTCAATTTTATTTGTAGGTACTTATTTACTAGTCGCGATGTCATATCTGATGTTACTAATATAAAGTTGGTACAGAAAGTATATATACAGGGTTATTAGTCATCTCTCTAAGTAGTAGTAGGTAGTAAAATTAGGGTGTAGGTAGGAGGTAAACACCGAAAGTTAGGTACTCAAGAATCTTTCAAATTCCGATTAGAGCCTAACACTAAATCATTGGATTACCAAGAAAAATTGTTGTTCATCGAAGCGGAAGAGGACTTTTTTATTAATTAATACTAAAAATCCGAAGTTATTGAAATTATAGAATTTCGATCCATATTTCTTACTAGGGAATGCATACCGGTTAACCGGTCAATTTTCTGAGTATAAGACCGGTATAAAACCGGTAAATTTAAATCAAAACCGGTAATTTACCTAAACATGAATTATTAGTAAAATAATATTTTTTTACGATTATTAATACTTGATCGTCATGATTATATCTCAATCAATACCCTCCTTTTGTCATGTCAAATGTCAATTGATTAACTGGTTAGCGTTATCTTACCTTATACAATACCTTTATCAAATTAATACAATATCGTTTGCAGAAGCTTCTTAAAATACAAACACGGTTCCGTTCTATAAAATATGAATAATGATCTGCTTGTATAAGTACGACAGAGAGCGCCTTATTTAACATAGTTTGTAGGTAATAGGTATACTAATCATTTTATTTTCAAAACAAGAAAATACCTCTTTTTGTATTAGTGAAAGAGTGAACGGCAAAGGCATCGAACAGAGGTGTGCTGGTGCTTTTCTTTAAAAATCATCTCACTTCTGAGCCGTGTGTAAAAGCTGTTTTCGAGAGTAATTACAAATCGTCCCGTGCGCAGGTTAGATGACTTCCAGCCTCCCGAACAAGCCAGTTTCCGAAGAGGCTTTAGCACCATGATAACCAACTAGCTTGGATACCAGGGCACGAGGGCTTCATCGGCAACGAAAAAGCAGATGAGCTTAAAGCAAGAAGGGGGTCTACAAATTACTTTTCTCGAACATGACATTATATATTGACGTTGTGATATTCATAATGGGCTTCTAAGTGTCACGTTTCGGGCTGCAAGATGGTCTTTTTTAATTTACATTCCACAATTTGTGGCACAGCATCACGGCATTCAGCCATGAAAATTAAAGTTTGATTCCTTGGAGTTTAATTTATTTATTTCATTGCATGTTTGAGAAAAGCACTATATATACCTCGGCGTAAAAAGGGGTTGCCAGCCTCATAACTATCCGGCCTCGCTATGATCGGCATACGTACTCGGCCGGCAACCCCTTTTTTCCCGGCCTCTGTAGTAATGTACTATTGTAGGTCCAGAACAATTTGTGGTACTCTCGCAGGGAACCATAATAACGGCCTTTGAAGCCTACGCCAAAACCAAACACCAACATGAGTGGAGTGAGGCTGGCTTAAGGCAATCTAAGCCAGCTTATAAAAGGAATGGACTCGGGCTTGACCAAAAGCTCTGGAAATCCAGCAGAAAGCAACTCAGAATTATATTTGGGGTGTTCACAGGTCACTTCGGGGTCAAGAATCTCTTGGCCAAGATGGGACTATCAGATAGTTTAGGCTGTAGAATGTGTGGTGAGGAGGATGATACTCGTACTATGGAACACTTACTGTGTGAATGTCATGCCCTTGCCAGAAAAATAATTAATTACTTTGATAACGGCTATCCGCAACCAAAGGATTTCAAGGTACTTCCGCTGAGCTGCATCATCCGGTTTGTAGAAATAATGGAGCGATTTGGGAGTAGTCATAAATGAGACGGCAAATGCACAAAAGATCCCACTGGGTCGAAGTGTATCCGAAAGGGCCCTCATCTAGATAAGATAAAATAAGACCACCCGTCAAGTTATATAGAAGGCTGCGGAGTGTAATCTGCCCTTTTGCTTAGCGTTTCTGGACTACGATTCAATCGAAACCTGGGCTGTACTACAGTTTCTCCAGCGTTGCCAAGTATTTTATATTTCAATTTTGTAATTTAAGGCTCTGGCATGGCTCGCTAAACCAGCGCCATTTCTCAGCCACGACACATGGCTTCTTTAGAATTAACTTCTTGCATGCTTTCTTTAGATATGTATATCTAAATCATTTAATGGGTGTAAAGAGCTATAATATAGATAAAAGGTTCAAAACAAATAACATAAAATCTCATAATATGAAAACAAAAAAAGCTAAACTCTAAAGTAATATTAAAAAACTAAATTAAAAATAAAATAGAACAGTACTAAACTAAATCTAAGAATGGCCCCTGTGGCATTGTGCCGAAGATGCTGGCAGCATTACCTCGCTGAATAGCTAAGCTAATTCTTTGTGCGAGATAACTGCCAGCCCTTCGGTCACCGGTGGCATCTATGAGCCTCTTCTACATCTCTTTAAAGAGGCTTAAGGCTCCAGGGCCCCACGGGTCAAGGGTCTCGCATTTGTTTAAATTTCGTATTTTATCAATGCCATATGTATGTTGTGGGAATTAATAAAGTTTTAATCAATCAATCAAACGAGAATGCCACTTCACTGTGTAAGTCCGACTCCAGAATTGGAAAGCGAAACCTATTCCGCTGCAGCGAGTCGATCAAGTACATGTTATTTCACCAAAACTGTTCACCGCTACACTGGTGGATGCTTTAAAGACTCTGGACTGGAGAAGGCGAGTACTCACCTTCGGATACCATGGAGGACTTGAATACGATAAAGCCTCTGAGCGGGTTGGTCTAAGAATTAACATGGATAAGACGAAGATCATCTAATGCTCATGTACATTACAATCGGACGCTTTACGCTCGAAGTTGTAGACGATTATATATACCTAGGACAAACTGTCTCCTGTTGATTCAGCTGGGCAGCGTTCGTTCGGGAAGCTACGGCACATATTTTCGTCTAGTATTCCGAAGTGTCTCAAGACAAGAGTCTTTGACCCATATGTAGTACCAGTGATGACATATGACACTGAAATGTGTTCGCGCACTATCGGCCTCAATAGAAGGCTCAAAGGGCTATGGAGAGGGCTATACTGGGAGTTTGTCTGCGTGATCGCATTAGACGTTAGGTTATCCGCAGGAGAGCTAGGATACAGAAAGTATACATACAGACCTAGCCCCCAAATCACTAAACCGATGCCACAATTTGGAACCCCATGAGCAACAGTACACGCTTTTCCTAGAGTTAATAAACCATTTGTCCGAACGCTCTTTAGTAAAATGTTCGGTTACTATTAGTACCGTTTTCTCTATCCAACTCTTTTCGCTCCTGGTATGGTTGGTTACGTCTTTTGAACATTCCTTAGAAACAGCTATTTGGTGGAATACTTTATTTTACTACTACGTGGGTTTGTAGTCAGCTAGTCAGTTTGTGTTGTATTATTCTGATTGTTTTTTTATTCAGTAAATTATTGTTTTTTAGGATTGTAAATCCGTAGGGTTGCGTATCTGTAGATTTAGGAGTCAAAACAATGACCGAGGGCACTGTGTGACCCACCGACGCCAATGATGGGTGAAGGGGAACAGGCAATGCACCATAACTGTTGGGAGGTGTACTGTAGGTCACAATTAATTAATGTAACTGCTCGTTGTACATATTTTCGCGGTCACATTACATGGGGCATGGATTGTCGAGGTAACAGAGAAATAAATACTTACAATGCCTAATACACTGCTCAAAGTCGGTTTGTTGAATGCAGGTTCTCTGGGCACGAATCACGATAATTTCATAGCCGTCTGCTCCCAACAAGATTTTGACATTTTAGCTATAAATGAGACGTGGCTACAGACCGGGGAGGAGGGGCGAGCTCCAGTACTGCCTGGTTGCAAACTACGTCACAAACCTCGCCCACCGGGGCCTCGGTCACGTGGGGGAGGAGTTGGTTTCTATATTAAGCGTGGCGTTAGCGCCCGCACCGTATCTCACCCTGTAGACCCCCGGCACAGCTCTGTTGAGCAAATGTGGGTGACATTGAGCCTTAACGGGAGGAAACTGGTTATTGGTACAGCATACCGGCCTCCGTGGATGGACGTGGATTTATTTTTTAATGCCATCTCAGACACAATTAGTTCTTTACACAATTATGATCACATTATGCTTTTAGGCGATTTGAATATAAATGTTTTGGCCAATGATTTAAAATTTACTAAACTTAATAACTTTTTAGCTAGTTTTAGCCTAACACAGTTAGTCACTGAGGCTACGCACTTCACTGATTCTAGTCAGACGCTGATTGATGTGGTTTGCACCGACGTGAAAGCTAAAAGGGTAGACGTGTTGCACTTAGGCCCCCTTTATGGACATTGCCTTGTAAGTTGCGAGTTTTATATTAAGCGTGATAAACCAAAGCCATTCACTATTTCTCATAGGTTAATTAATAAAATTAATCCCATTTATTTTGATAGGGACTTACAAAGTTTGAGGTGGGATTTACTACCTGTGGGCAATGCCAATGATATGGTGAACTTACTGAGTCAAAATATATTACTCTTATTTGACCTTCATGCGCCTATTAGGACAACTGTGATTAAGGCCCCCCATCCCCCTTGGATCACTGACACCATAAAGCTCATGATGCGATTGCGTGATAGAGCGGCAGCGGACTATCATAAAACTGGGTCGGCTAGTAAGAAGGAATATTATAAGGATATGAAGTCCACTGTCGCTAAAGCTCTGTATCATGAGAAAGTAGCCTATTTTAAACAAAATATTAACGATAAAATAAATGATCCTAAACTATTATGGAAAAATCTAAAAACTACCTTGCTACCCAAAAATGACACAGAGCTACCCGCCAGTCTCAATGACCCGGATTTGATAAATAAACATTTTCTAAGCTTGCCCATCACGTCCCACGCTTCTATATCTCAGCTAACCTATTTTGAATTCCATCGGTATAGCCAATCGGTATTTCAGTTAGAGCCAATCAAGACAGATGTCATTATTAAGATTATGCGAGGACTTAAATCAAACGCAGAAGGCTGTGACAGCATAAATCTGAATATGTTAATAATGACTTTGCCTCATACACTTGATATAATCACTGACCTAATAAATACGTCCATTTTAACATCCACTTTTCCTGATATCTGGAAGGTGGCAATTGTACGTCCTCTCCCGAAGGTAGCAAATCCCTCACAGCTTAAAGACCTTAGGCCAATCAGTATTCTTCCATGCCTGTCAAAGGTGGTGGAAAAAGCAGTGTGCATGCAAGTGACAGAGTATCTGGAGAGAAACAATATTTTACCGGATGTTCAGTCGGGTTTCAGGAAGGGTCGAGGCACCGTCACCGCTTTGCTTGATGTCACAGATAACCTACTTTATGCTCAGGACCAAGGAATGTGTACCTTGTTGGTACTCCTAGATTTTTCCAGGGCGTTTGACTGCATAGACATCAAATTATTGCTTTCCAAGTTGAACTACTATGGTTTTGACAGTAGGGCGGTAAAGTGGTTCAACAGTTACCTTACAGATAGGCACCAATTTGTCAAAATGAGTCTGCATGACGGGTCATCTAGTGTCTCAGACAAAATGGTGCTCACTCGAGGTGTGCCCCAGGGCTCCATGCTTGGTCCAATCTTATTTATTTTATACTGTGCAGACATAGGGTTGCATATATCAAATTCCAAGTTCCATATATACGCTGATGATATACAAGTGTATATCTCATTCAGGCAGGCTGAAGTTGACAGTGCAATAGGGAAACTTAATAAGGATCTCGCTAGTATAGCAGCCTGGGCTACAAGTAATGGTTTATTATTGAACCCGTCTAAAACTAAATACCTTATCTTTGGCAGCAACCAACAGTTGACTAGGCTTAGTCCTTCAGTGAGTGTTATAATGATGGGTGAACCTATTGAACGGGTCAGTGAGGCGCGTAACCTTGGCCTTTTAATGGATGATCAATTACGATATGAGAAACACATTCTAAATTCAGTGAGAGGCTGTTTTTACAAACTAAAGGTTCTGTACAAAATTAGGCCCTTTTTAAATGAAACATTGCGAATCCACATAGTAGAAGCACTCATAATGTCAAAATTAAACTACATGGATACAGTATATGGTCCACGTCTACTCTCGAAAACCAAACAATTAGTCCAAAGAGTCCAAAACGCCTGTGCCCGTTTCTGTTTCAACATCCCGTTGAGGGCTCATGTCACTCCGTTTATGAATAAATGCAACATGTTGAAGATGCTACATAGGCGCAAGCTTCACCTGGCATGTCTTCTTTTCGGTGTAGTAAACTACCAGGCCCCAAAATATCTCTTCGAGAAATTATTATTTCGCACGACAGCACGTGGAGCACGACAGTGTGGGTTGCAACTGCTAACACATCGACATGCTTCAGCTGCTTTTCGTGGAAGTTTTAGATATGCCGCAACCAAGTGTTGGAATAATCTGCCTCCGCCGATCAGGGACCTTAAAAGTAGACATAGTTTTAAGATTAATGTTAAGAAGCATTTGTTTGAACATCAAAAAAGCCAAGGAAATTTGAAACATGATACCAGCTGTTTCTAGCTAAGTATGCGTATGTACCTGCTGTTTATGTCCCTGTGGCATCCTGCTGAGCGTTGGTCTGGGTGGCTTCATTTGTTCCTCTATAGTAGTAGTAGTTCCTCTTTCTTCTTTCTTTTTTAACGCATGTACACCATATTTGTGACTCACTGACGTGACTATGTATCTTTCCATATATTGGTATAACACACACTTCGCAATAAGTTAAAGTGTTAAATGTGTATTTATTGTATAATAGTTTCTTTTCTGTTTTTTTTCTTTTGGCCGTGACCTAATTACTTTTCGTGTAAATTCATATATATTACGTCATGTGTCACTGTCACTTAGCTTAAGATAATCATAGATAGTTTAATTTTTTATTTTATTTTTTATGTTCGAGCGACCCTGATTCGCGTTTTTTAAGCCATGAGGCGTTTTTCTTGCTCGTATGTGTACGTTTCGTCACTGTGCCGTGACATCACCAAATGGTCGCAACGGAAGACCAGCGCTGGCTCCGCCAGCATTACGCTGAGTTGCGACCATTTCGTGGCAAATTACGTTTTTCTTTGTTAATTGTCAATGTATGTAAATTGCCTTGTGTTTGTCACGAATAAATGTATCTTTCTTTCTTTCTTTCTTTCATAATACTAATATTCACGTTGACCTTCGTCACTCCATATTCACTACTGGTGCTGTTTTGTATTGTACTGATACTACTGATGTTGTAATGTTAATCTGTAAATTGGGACCAATTCCTATTCCTACCTACCTGCTAATCCCCAAGGAACGTTTTCAGTTGTGTTTTAGCCCTCCTACCACGGAGCAAGTTTTAAATATTAAAGAAAATGATTATTACGACATTTACGGAACATGAAACCACCTTTTACTCTTTATACTACCTTTTAGCTTATGTTTACGATAAATAAACGGCAAATAACGCTACTTATAAACCAATTTGAAATTACCGGTAATGTACCGGTTAATAGGTTTTGTCCTACTCAAGTCAGTAATTTACCGGTTTTGAAGTTTGCCCGGTAATTGCATATTGCATTCCCTATTTCTTACATACGTTACGTAAACGCTTGCTTTTAGTTTTGTGTGTTAAGTTAACATACACGTTATTTGTATCATATTAAGGCGAAGCATTCTCTTCAATCATATTTAAGGCTAACCTTACCAAATATAGCAACGAAACCAAATGGCTATGCTATGATTACATACAAATCGCTGGACAAAGAAAACCACTTATTTGGCTGGGCATAATTCATATTTATTTCAACTTATGTAATGCCGTCTTCTCCCTAAGGCGTTGTAGGAATGAACTGATTGAAAAAAAAAGGTGACCGAGGTGGATTGTGCCAATAGCTCAGTTGGTTGAGCGTAGGGAATGCAAAACCGGTTTTAACCGAAACCGAAGAAACCTGTTAACCGACTGTAAGAAATCGGGCCGTGGCTGGGTCGGCTAGAGATCTGAGGGGTAATCACAAAACGTTTCAAACGCGCGTTAGGACAATTCAACTGTCGTTTTTCGATATAAAAAAATACATTTAGATCTACCTAGCGTACGTATAAAGCGTTACGTGATCCACCTACCGGTCACTCATACGTTGTTTCAGTGGATCAACCTAGCTTGTTAAAGCTACACAATAAGTTGATTATTGAATAAGTAATTGCATAAGTACGTTGATAGTTACTCTTTAGGTTGATGAAGCTTATGAGTGTATAATTAATAGACGGAGAAGTCATCATTACAAAGATTTATTTATAAATTCAACGCTTAATATAAACGAACACAATCGTAAAATCAACAATTTTTCATTTTGCAAGTGAGCTGATCAACAGAGGGGAGGCTACCGCGTAGGAAACAAGCAACGACGGCGTGCTGTGATTGGTCATGACGCTCTCGCCGTCGGCGCACTAGACTCGCGCGCAGTTAGACCTAAAAAAAGTAATAAGAAATTATTGTTATTGTTATTGTGTTTTTTCGTAGCTCTTAGTTCATTATGTTTGTGTTCTAAAGTATTCAGTCTTCCTTACCGTTTTTTTATGGCCCATTTATTATTTACGTGTTTGTGTGTCGTCGCGGGAGTGAATCAATATTGCACAATTACTTCAGCCCCGTATAGTGATCCAGCCTGGAACAAAACAAAATTTAAAGTCATATTTATTCATTTTACCGTTATCCATATATGTGTACAGTATTTATTATATATTTATGCAACACCAATCGTTATTTTAGCTGTGATTAGTAGGAATGATTGCGTAATACTTACGGGTAAACAGTTGTTCGTTTGCAATTGTTATTGTGCTGTCGTATTTATTAGTATTTTGTAATGGCTCGTTTCAAACACCTTAAAGTTGGTTTATTTAATGCTGGCTCTCTTGGTACTGGCCACGATGAGTTGACTATGACAATATTGGAGACTGACGCTGACATTATTGCGATAAACGAGACCTGGCTTCGCACCGGTGAGGAGGGCCGCGCCCCGGCCGTTCCCGGCTACAGACTGCGGCATGTGCCGAGACCGGCCGATGTCCGCGCGGGGAGGGGAGGTGGAGTGGCGTTCTATCTGCGCCGGGGCCTTACCGCGCGCACCGTGCCCCATCCGCCCGCACCGCTCGTGGAGCAATTATGGCTAAAAATTAATATTAATTGTAAACGTTTACTGATCGGAACTGCATATCGTCCCCCGTGGCTTAACGTGGAGACTTTTTTTGACGCTATTACGGACTCAATTACTTCTTTTACTAACTACGACCGCTTAATATTACTTGGGGATTTTAATATAAATTACTGTGACAAAAATGACACAAAACTCAAACACTTGACGCAATTTTTGACAACACTTGACTTAACTCAGCACGTAAACGACCCGACGCACTTCACAGACCACAGTGAGACCACGATAGACCTAGTCTGTACTGACGCCCGCGTTTTGTCTGTGGATGTGAGGCATATTCCAGATTTAGGCAGACACGCTTTTATTACAGCTGAGATTGACATTAAAAAAAGGAAACCGACGCCAAGACGTATTTACCTACCGACCTCTTAAAGACATTACCTTGGATGACTTCAACAATGACCTTGACGCTATAGACTGGGAACAAATTCTTTTACTGTATGACGTAAACGACATGGTTCGGCGATTTAATGAGCTTTTACTAGGACTGTTTGACATACATGCACCGGAGAGGACAATTGTTGTGAGGGAGGCACCCAAGCCGTGGTTGACGAGTAACGTCAAACTTATGATGCGTCTCAGGAACAAAGCTCATGCTAAATTTAAGGAGACAAGGAACGAAGCACATAAAAAATATTACTTGGACCTGAAACATCTTGTCATTGAGGCCATCCACAATGAGAAGCGTGCCTTCTTCCAACACGAGATTAATAATATGACCGACTCCAAGACCCTTTGGACCAACTTGAAGCGGACTGTTATTCCAGATTTCCGGACGCAAACAGATCTCCCGCATCATTTTGACGACCCTGACTTACTGAACGGACATTTTCTGGATATACCAGGTAAACGGGACATACCAATATCGGACATGACTTTTTATGAGTTTGACAGACACTGCAATAAAACTTTTTTTCTTTCACCTACGACTGTTGCAGCTGTCACAAAAATATTGACATCAATTAAGACGACTGCAAAGGGACTCGACATGATTGACATTGACATGCTACTTTTGACGCTGCCTAGGACTGCTGACATACTGACCCACATTATTAACAGAAGTATACAGACTATGACTTTCCCGATGGACTGGAAAATTGCTCAAGTGACTCCATTACCAAAAAAGCCAAATCCAGCTAACCTGTCCGAGCTCCGTCCCATAAGTATTCTCCCTTGCGCATCAAAGGTAATAGAGCGCGTGGTCTGCGACCAGCTCTCAGCATACCTGGAGGAAAATGGCATCCTACCTGAGCTACAGTCAGGCTTTCGCAAGGGTCGATCGACAGTTACTGCGTTGCTTGATGTAGTCGACAATATTCTACAGGCTCGGGATGTTGGGGAGAGTAGCATTCTCGTTCTTCTGGATTTTTCAAGAGCTTTTGACTCTATAAATGTGTCCTTACTTCTATCGAAGATGTCATATTACGGGTTTGATGTTTCTACAGTGAAGTGGTTTGATAGTTATCTCTCCGGCCGCGTGCAGACGGTGGCGTTGCGTAGGATGGATGGTAGCACTTTGCGGTCCGCTCTTTGCCCTGTGGAAAGAGGTGTGCCGCAAGGTTCAATACTGGGTCCCCTGCTTTTTATATTGTATAGTGCTGACATCACTTGCAATATAAGAGGCAGTAGATACCATCTTTACGCTGACGACCTCCAGTTATACCTTTCTAGCGCACCCACGGACATATCTGTTGCGATCAACACCATCAACGCAGACCTGGAACGTATTTCTACTTGGTCGGAAAAGAACTGCCTAGTCCTTAATCCGAACAAGTCGAAATATGTTGTATTTGGGTCAGAGCATCAAATCCGTAATACCATCAGTAACCTCGAGACTTTGACTACCAGTAAGATTGCTATCATGGGCGAACCAATAGAGAGGGTGGTAGAAGCAACTAACCTTGGCCTCCTCATGGACGGCAAGCTGCGCTTTGAGAACCACGTACTGAAAGTTGTGAGTAACTGCTTCTACCGCCTTAAAGTTCTTTACAATGTTCGCGATTACTTAAGTGTTGATTTGCGTGTTAACCTTTGTGAATCGCTGATATTGTCAAGATTAAACTATTGTGATGTTGTCTATGTGTAACGTTACATGTTACATGTTTTATTATTACCACTAAAACACATCTTTAAGTGATAAACCTATTATAAAATAAACACATAAATTCTAAATTTAACACTATACTACTACTTAATATAAGTATTTACATCCTACACTAACACACATCCTTAATAACATAACATTAAATAACAACAAAATAAAGTCATTAAAATAAATACCAAATAAACACATCATGTTTAACACTCGTGCGCGCGATGTTACCGCCGGGCGATAAGGAATGTTCGAGACGGCTCGCGCGGCTGCATCGTCGTGGCATTACGAGCTACGCTTTGAAAGACATCGTACATGTGCCGGCTGCGTTCACAAACCTTTTCTTTGTGCCCTCGTACGCGCTGGCAAAAAATATAATTAAATATAATTAATAAGACGATTAAGTCCTTCTTACATTTTGAGTTACAAGTGTCATCTCGCACCCCAATAGGGTAAGTGTTGAACAAGTGTTTTAATCCAGCAGTGTTTAGCTTTAAGTTAGTGCTTATTTTAAACCCTAGTGCATCTAAGTTTTAGAATCGTTTTATTAAACAACTGTGCTTTAATTGCGTTATTATACGGCACTTGCGTTTAGATTTCCAACCGTTTAATTGTAAATATGACCGTAGTAGTAATACATACACGGAACAGTAATACATAGTTTTATAACGCCGCTTGCTAGTGCTTAAATACATCCATCTTGAAACAAGCCAGCTATTAGATTTCACCGCTTTGCGTAACATTTTATTCGAATACCTTCTTTTATTTTTCTTAACATACCGCTAGTCATTCCACTGCTTATTCCTTAATTTTGATTGTATAATTTTAACTCCGTTCTGATAGTGAACACCTTCACCAACTGCTTACGGCTTCTCCTCGTACCTAGGCGCAAGTCTTCACGGGTTTCACTATCGAGCGGAGGAGTCTGGATGAGTTTTAACTGTGAACGTTTATTCACAGGGTGCGACTTTATACTTTAAAAAGTCGGCCGCGTTTTAACGCGCCGTCCCTGCGACCTTATTGTGGGAAGACCACCACGCAGCTGCCCCGGCGCTCCCGAGCCACTTCACCAGCTCCACTGTCCGCTGCTCCAGTGTCCTGTGACCTAGCAGCCGCCGTCGCTCGAGGGGAGTACCGAACTACGGCGTAAAACCAGACGGGCCATTGCACCCACGACCTATAGTTTCTTTTTTTTTTAAATAAATATTTTATTTCTTTTTCTGTTGCTGACGTTCAGAGTTTCTTTTCTACCAATCACCACATCCTGGAGACTGAACGCTACACTGGCGCCCTCTAACGTGGTTTCGTAAAGGTCTGGTTTTGCGTGGTAGAGTAGTTGTGTGTTTTGTGTTTTTTTTTGTGAAACGTTTTTATGTTTTCGTTTTTTTGGTTGCCGTAACTAAAGTGTATACCTCAATTTTTTTAAATTAAATATCATTTCAACTTTTTTTTTTGAAATCGTTTGTCAAATTATATTATTTTCATTTATTTGCTGCTAAACCATTTATTTTAGAGCACTCTGTATGCGCAAACTGCATTACTAGCGATTTCTTTGTTCAGAGTCTAGAGACAGTCGAGCACAAAAGTGTTAACATTTAAACATATTTTTCTTGTTTGTAATTTCAGAGGCATATACACATTAGTTGCATTTACTAATGCTTGTTTCCTTTTTATTTCTGTGATTGTTTTATCTTTAATTTAGCTGATTCATCTTTCATCATTACATCAACCATAACGTTGCTTCATTAATCTTGTAACGGAACGGAGTATTTAATTCAAACCTTGTTCAACACCTTCTCAATTGTGGTGCATTAATTTGTATTTACGCGAATTATTATTATTATTATTTTTGCAAAATGACTGACCAGGTGACCTATCCGGTGAAATTTTTATCGCTACAGAAGGCCGAATTAGATTATGAGGTTCAAATTAGGGGAGGTTCTCCTGGTACTGTGCAGGATTTAAGGAAGCAGATTGCTAAATTAGGTCCATTGTTTCCGTCAGAGGACATTTTGGAAAGTCCGTTCGATATTGCTGAAGATTTGAAGGGCGTTTCCGACGTGCTCAATAAGACCAGGTTGCTCCTAGACGGTCCATTAGATAGGAATGCATTGTTGCGAATTCAAAACTACTTGCATCACCTCTATCACCGACTTAATCGGCTGATTATTGATGCCAAAACGCAGAATGCACATGAGACCTGCGTAACAGAGTTTCAGACCTTGTTTGATCGGTACAATTCGGTTAGGGAGTCTGCTGCAGTAGACAAATTAATCGGTCCGACTGCAAGCACCAGTTCTGACATACATTCAGCTATACCACCATTAAATATAAACGTGTCTTGCGACCGTGGTGCAGTTGGTGAGCTAGGCAAGTTTAAATATGATGGCAAGTCTTGCGTACGCTCATTTATTCAGCGTATTACTGAATTTAGCAAGGCTAGGAATATCGCGTCATCCAAGTTGCTTTCATTCGCAACTGAAATTTTTACCGGCGACGCCTTACACTGGTACCGTGGACTTCAAGATCAGGACCAGCTGACCGATTGGGATGATCTTGTCACGCGCCTTAAAAAAGATTTTGATCAGGCTGACTACGATTACCGTCTGCTCTCGGAGATACGTGCTAGGACTCAAGGTGAATCAGAGAACATCACAATTTATTTGTCAGTTATGTCTGGACTATTCTCGCGCTTGTCAGATCCTTTATCAAATAAAAACAAACTGGAGATTCTTCTCCACAACATCAGGCCATGTTACGCAAGTACCTTAGCCTCAGCCACAGAAATTACAGATATTGACACCTTGAGATCCTTATGTCGTAATTACGAGAGCATACAAGCACGTCTTGCTGGTTTTCGTGAACCTCCCAAGCGGACATCTGATACCATGGCACCCGAATTTGCTTACAGCGGTCATACATCACATAAAACATTCAACACAAGTCAAAATTACCAACAAAATACTTACACAAACAATTATAATAGAAACAAAACTTACCCTAACAACAATTACAATGGTAATAAATCTAATAACAGTAATAAATATGTACATGCAATGCAAACAACCACTTCCAAAACACTGTTTTGTCCCCGGTGTCGTAACAATACCCACAATCTACGCCAATGCACGGCGAACAAGGACAAAATATGTTGTTTCGTTTGTGGACATGAGGGTTATAAGACTCCACAATGCCCGACATGTAACAAAAACCAGCCAAGTTCGTCAAAAAACTGATTGACCTGCAGAGTTGTGATACGAATAAGAATGATAAGTTTGATAGCGAAGATTGGGCTACATGGCTAAAGACGATCAACTTTTACTTTAATTCTTATAAAATCGCCACAATTCTGCAGAATCAACCAGTTAATGATCCTCGGCCTTACGCATCTATTAAGGTTTACAACCAAACCATGTTAGGATTGTTAGATTCAGGGTCAGCCGTTACAATTTTAGGCAATAATACTCATCGAAGTCTAGAACAACAGGGCTTAGAACTTCAACAGGGACACATTGTTACCGTCACAGCCGCTGGAGGTCAGTCGATGAGTAGTATTGGGTACATGAACCTGCCAATTACTTTTCAGGACACATTTCATGTCATTAAGGCGTTTGTTGTGCCAGACATTAACATAGACCTCGTCTTAGGTATCGACTTCTGGCACTCATTTGAAATCTTTCCTAAACATCTTACAGGCATTACCTTTTCTAATGCCATGGTTTCAAATGCTACTATTAATGCAGATCAGCCTTCTCTGTTACATGCTTATGACCATTTGAATAATTCGGAAAAGTTGGTAGCTGACAATATAATCGCTCAATTTAGTGATATCTCTGCCGAATCCAAGGGTTTAGGAGAGACCAAGTTGATCACTCACCGAATTGATACGGGTGACGCCCAACCTATTCGGCAACGCTATTATCGGATGTCTCCAGAAAAACAGCGCATTCTTGCCGAACAGGTAGACGAGATGCTAAGCCTCGACGTAATCGAGCCCTGCGAGAGCGCCTGGTCGTCCCCGGTATTAATTGTAAACAAGAAAAATGGCCAGCCTCGTTTCTGTCTCGATAGTCGGAAATTAAATTCAGTGACAAAACGCGATGCTTACAATTTGCCGTACGTATCCGAAATCTTGGACAACCTTCGTGACGCTCGCTACCTCTCTAGCATAGACTTGTCCAAGGCGTTTTGGCAAATTCCCATAGCTCCCGAAGATCGAGACAAGACGGGATTCTACGTACCCTCACGAGGTACATTTCGTTTTAAACGTACCGCTTTTGGCTTAACCAACGCGCCTGCTACTCAGCAGAGATTGGTTGACCTGCTTTTCAGGGAATTCGACCTTAAAGTCTTCGCGTACCTCGATGACATAATTATAGTTTCGAATGATTTTAATTCCCATGTCTCTCTTCTACTTCGCGTGATGGAGAAGTTAAAGCAGGCCAACCTCACCGTAAACCTGGACAAATGTCAGTTTTTTCGAAGCCAGCTTAGGTATTTGGGCTATGTTGTTGACAGTTGTGGACTACGTACCGATCCAGAGAAGGTGCAAGCTATCCTCAACTACCCGACACCAACTAGCCGGAAGGACATTAAGCGCTTTCTCGGGACCGCTACGTGGTATCGTCGTTTCGTCCCCAACTTCAGCACTATAGCAGGCCCTCTTAATAAGCTGACTTCGAATAAGAAAGGCGGACCACCGTTTGTCTGGTCTTCGGAAGCTGACGCTGCATTCCAGCAGCTGAAGGAATGTTTGGTTTCCGCTCCTGTTCTTTCCTGCCCTGACTACGACCAGCCATTTGAGGTACATACCGATGCCAGTAACTATGGTGTTGGTGCCATGCTGACGCAGACCTTAGAAGGTAAGGAGCATCCAATTGCCTATATGAGCAGGTCGTTGTCAGCAGCTGAAAAGAACTACGGTATAACTGAGCGTGAAACTCTTGCGGTTGTTATAGCCTTAGAGCATTGGCGGTGTTATTTAGAGAACGGAAAGCCCTTCACGGTATATACAGACCATAGCGCTCTGAAATGGTTCCTTTCTCTGAATAACCCGACCGGTAGGCTTGCTCGCTGGGGTGTTAGATTGTCCGCGTTTCATTTTGAATTAAAACATCGTCGCGGCGTTGACAATGTCATTCCAGATGCCCTTTCACGAGCCGTTCCCATTAGTGCCATCAGTACATCTGATTTTTATACTAAAACTACTGATGCATGGTACAAAAATATTTATAATTCTTGCCTTACCAAACCCCAAAATTTCCCGAACTTTTTAATAAAAAACAATACCCTATATAGGTTGACAAAGGACAAACACGACTTGAATGACTTAACTTCAGAGTTTTCTTGGAAGGAGGTTGTTCCGCGTGAACTGCGTGAGCAAATCATAATAGAAAATCACGCAGAGCCAACAGCCGGACATCTTGGCGTCTTTAAAACGTACCGTCGTCTAGCGTTGCGCTACTACTGGCAAGGCATGCACCAAGACGTCGTAAAGTTTGTTGGTTCGTGTCACAAGTGCCTTCAGTACAAGGCTCAAAATCACCAAGTCTTGGGTGAAATGGGACGTCCAAAACAATGTAGTCGCCCATTTCAAACCATTTCGATCGACCTTATGGGCCCTCTGCCTGTCACACGGAAGCAAAATAGCTACATCCTAGTTGTTACCTGCTGCTTTTCAAAATTTTGCTTAATTACTCCCTTGCGTGCTGCTACTGCCGTTGCTGTGTGTAAATTTATGGAAGAGTCGGTTTTCCTTGTCCACGGGCCGCCTCAAACTATTTACCTCGATAACGGTAGTCAGTTTGTCAGTAAATTTACAGACGCTCTTTTCAAATCATATAAAGTCCCCAACGTATTTTTCACCCCTAAATACTCACCCCAAATTAACAGCGTTGAAAGATTTAACCGTACAATTGTCACTTCCCTGTCAACGTTCGTAGAGGATGACCATAGGACTTGGGACCTTTTCATCCCGAAAGTTCAGTTCGCCATCAACAATTCGGTGAATGAGGCGACTGGGTTCACTCCTTCATTCTTGGTATACGGCAGAGAGATCGCTATATGTGGTTCCCATTATATTCATAATGACTTGGGTGACAAACAGGAGTTCTTGCCTCGTGACATTTATGCCGAGAATCGTGGTTGTCTTGCTGAGGTATTTGACAAAGTGCAGGCAAAACTCTGGCATGCTCATGAGAAAAACACGTCTCATTACAACCTTCGCAGGAAACCGATGGAATTTAAGGTCGGCGACGTTGTCATGAAACGTACTTATGTCCTGAGCAACAAGGACAAATATTTTAGTAAGAAGTTGGCACCTAAGTTCTTAAAGTGTCGAGTTGTACAAAAAAAGTCTCCTCTAGTATATGTACTTGAAGATATGTCCGGAAAAAGTATTGGCACCTGGCATATTAAAGATCTAAAACTAATTGGCTTGAATAAATAAGTACAATTATGTTATATAATAAGACAAATAACAGCATATACCTAGCGTGGTTCATATATAATCCATCATGTACTTATTTTATTTTTGTATGGGTAACTATTAAATGAATATATAGTAACCTCTAAAAATGACTGGTCGCGTTAGTAGCCTTTAGTATGGTAACTATAGCATTTTTGATTGCGTGAAGTATGAAATTTTGTAACTGATTGAAGTATGAAAGGATTAAATACGAAAAAATTACTTAAAAGTACGGATTTTATTTTTTAAATATAATAAAATCCTTTTGTAACGCGCGGGGTAATGTAACGTTACATGTTACATGTTTTATTATTACCACTAAAACACATCTTTAAGTGATAAACCTATTATAAAATAAACACATAAATTCTAAATTTAACACTATACTACTACTTAATATAAGTATTTACATCCTACACTAACACACATCCTTAATAACATAACATTAAATAACAACAAAATAAAGTCATTAAAATAAATACCAAATAAACACATCATGTTTAACACTCGTGCGCGCGATGTTACCGCCGGGCGATAAGGAATGTTCGAGACGGCTCGCGCGGCTGCATCGTCGTGGCATTACGAGCTACGCTTTGAAAGACATCGTACATGTGCCGGCTGCGTTCACAAACCTTTTCTTTGTGCCCTCGTACGCGCTGGCAAAAAATATAATTAAATATAATTAATAAGACGATTAAGTCCTTCTTACATTTTGAGTTACAAGTGTCATCTCGCACCCCAATAGGGTAAGTGTTGAACAAGTGTTTTAATCCAGCAGTGTTTAGCTTTAAGTTAGTGCTTATTTTAAACCCTAGTGCATCTAAGTTTTAGAATCGTTTTATTAAACAACTGTGCTTTAATTGCGTTATTATACGGCACTTGCGTTTAGATTTCCAACCGTTTAATTGTAAATATGACCGTAGTAGTAATACATACACGGAACAGTAATACATAGTTTTATAACGCCGCTTGCTAGTGCTTAAATACATCCATCTTGAAACAAGCCAGCTATTAGATTTCACCGCTTTGCGTAACATTTTATTCGAATACCTTCTTTTATTTTTCTTAACATACCGCTAGTCATTCCACTGCTTATTCCTTAATTTTGATTGTATAATTTTAACTCCGTTCTGATAGTGAACACCTTCACCAACTGCTTACGGCTTCTCCTCGTACCTAGGCGCAAGTCTTCACGGGTTTCACTATCGAGCGGAGGAGTCTGGATGAGTTTTAACTGTGAACGTTTATTCACAGGGTGCGACTTTATACTTTAAAAAGTCGGCCGCGTTTTAACGCGCCGTCCCTGCGACCTTATTGTGGGAAGACCACCACGCAGCTGCCCCGGCGCTCCCGAGCCACTTCACCAGCTCCACTGTCCGCTGCTCCAGTGTCCTGTGACCTAGCAGCCGCCGTCGCTCGAGGGGAGTACCGAACTACGGCGTAAAACCAGACGGGCCATTGCACCCACGACCTATAGTTTCTTTTTTTTTTAAATAAATATTTTATTTCTTTTTCTGTTGCTGACGTTCAGAGTTTCTTTTCTACCAATCACCACATCCTGGAGACTGAACGCTACATATGCTGGCTGCATTACTGGTCGTACAAAAAAGCTCATACAACGAGTGCAAAACGCATGCATTCGTTTCTGTTTCCGAGTCCCACCCCGCTCCCATATCACTCCCTACTTGAACGCCGCTGGTCTGCTGAACATGCCTGCACGCAGACGGCTTCACCTCGCCACTCTTCTCTTTGGCATAGTTCAATCTGGGGTCCCAGCATATTTGCTGAGTAGACTTGTAAGTATGGCCTAAGAGTGCGCGTAGGTGTAAGGCGATGATTCTGGTGCCAAAGCATCGGACCGCGGCGTTTCGAGGTAGCTTCAGGTTCGCGGCGTCCAAGTGTTGGAATGATCTCCCCCCACCTATCCAAGGAGCGTCTAGCAGGTATACCTTTAGGCGCCAGCTTAAGGGCTATTTGTTGACGCTCCAAAAATCCCAACCCTAACCCATCCAGCACTTTATTTAATTTGTATCCATTTTGTTTTATTAAACATCCCAACCGTTTCGCGTTTTTCACATGTCTCTCATCCCATTGTGCTTGTGTTACTTATTTTACTAGTATATTAATTATTTATGTATTTTGTGTATACGTTTGTATCGGCGGTATGTTGTGTTGCGTTCCGTGGGTCACGTACGGTGCTGTCTGAAAATCAGCGCTGTAGGTGTCTGTCTGACACCTCGGCATAATGCTGAGACAGCGACCGATTCACTGCCGCGAAGACACACACATTATGTGTAAATTGTATTGTATTTGTACTCCCTTTGTCTCTGTGTGTCTTTTGCGTAGTGAATAAATGTCTTCTTTCTTTCTTTCTTTCTTTCAGTTCGTCGTGCGTTCAAATTTAAAAAATAATTGATAAATGAATACAATGTGGAGCTATTGATGAATTACTTCGATTTTTTATCAATAGATTACTATGATAAAGCTGGATTATATGTATCGACTTGAATTTATTTGAGATTTATTTTAAAATAATGAGAACGCTTTCAACATTAAACTGTTCATATAAAAACCTATTGATAAATATGTTATTAATTCAAACTCTGGTTATCTTTGATAGTTTTTAATAGTATTCAGTAATCAAAACCCACTTGTATAATCTTTTAGAGGAAATATTTTTTTTTTATTCGTTTCGGATTATAATGACGTAAGCACTTGACGAAAGTTTTAGCAAATTAAAGTGGAGATTATAATACTAAAATGCGATACTCTATTTAAGAAAAATACCACTTGTATAATCTATCCCTGGATTTACAAGGGTCGCTAACAAAACGCTGTGTAATACCTAAAGCAACGTCAAATTTCCCTATCTTTTTTTACTACTAGTAGTACTCATCATATTCTAAATATTAACAAAAAAATCGCGCCCTTGGGAGTTATCGAAGGTGCATTCATTTTACGTACCGTACTATATCTATGACAGACCAACGTGATTGTACTGATTTCAATATATCCTCGAATTCCCACTTTTCAGAGACAGTTTCAAGGTTAACGATATTTATAGTTCTATGAAATGCTTTGAAATTGCTGTTTTGTTTCCTCAACATCTCTTCTAATTTACTGCTTGCGCCTCTGTCGAGAGGATTCCTGACTGTTGAATCTTCAACAGTCAGGAATCCTCTCCCCCAGAGCCCCAGAGCGTACTGGGACCATGCCCCAGACACCTCAACAATCTTGTTGAGGTGTCTGGGGCATGGTCCCAGTACGCTCTGGAGCTACCTGTTGCTGTTGCTGATAATTCCCTTGATGTACCGGAGCGGTTGTCGGAGTGACAAGTGACAACTGATTCATGATATATGTTCGCGCATTTTGATACAACTCCGATGTACGCTGGTAATCGTGAATGAAATACTCGTGCGATGTAGGTATCTTCGTAATCGCACAATTTGATATGATTGCATTGAAAATCTTGACGACCAAGACGCTTCTAAGGTGCTCAAGCTTTTTTTGATATGTGTTGGGGTCTTGCGATCAGCTCCATCCTTTTTGAAATTGCTAAGGAGTTGCTCCATCGCTAAGACCAGTTGATTCTGATTTGCTATGAGATCTTCCATGTTGATAGCTTAGATGTAAGCAGTGATAGTAAATTGCTGACTCACCGAAGTATCCTGGTTCACTTACTTGACCGCGTCCACGTGTCACAGGAGTGCTGTTATTTCACTTGTACGCGGTGTAAGTCCCACCTTCGGAGGTTCGAAGGACCACAAAGATGTACGGGGTAGGTGTGTACACCTTGATTAATTGAAACTGCAATGATTACCGAAATACTGATTTATTATAAAACTGAATAGTATGCACTCCGCGGCGGTCGGTTATGCACTGGCGCGGACCGCGGTTTACGTAATGTATGAATTATGAAATGATGAGTACGCGTTTGTCGCTTTGTGCGGTTCGAGACCGTACACCTATACTATGAATATTATGATCTATGTACACAGTTTGCAATAAACGATTCTTATTCTTATTCTTAAATATTTTTCAAAGCTTTATCTCTTTAGGAATAACGTCCAAATTCGAACTATTCGAATTTGCTCAATAGCAAAACGGTGAAGGACGCGTGAACAAAATTACAAATTTATTTGCAGAATATGCTATTGCAAAAAGTGTTTAACGGCTTTATACTCGTACGAATAGCGTTCAGTTTTGAATGAAGTCGAATCGGCTAGCAGCAAAATATAAAAGTTTGTGACCTCCTTTACATCTGACGTCACAAAAATCTGTCGCGTATTTAACAATTTTTCCCCATCCCAAATAGTGTTCAGCGCCGCTAAAGAAGTCTCCACATCAAAAAAAAAAAAATTTTTTTTTGGTAGTTATTATATTTGATACCCTTATGCAATTGGCAATTAGTTGTTCGGGGCCCAACTTAGAAAGACAGGTAGGAAATGTTACAAATGAAAACAAAAGTATCATACGCATGAGTTTAATTCATTAGAAGCCAGTAAATAAACGTTACAATAAAATCGATACACGGAGTACAAAATGCCTTAACAACATAAGTATAATACAACAATTCATAAAATATCACTCGAAATGCGATAAACACCGCGGTTATAACATAGTTACAATAAACTTTGTTGTTTAGAACCTTACATGAAAGTTGAATGCCGGTGGTACACTAAACGGTACCCAGCGTCGCGCCAGATATCACAATTCAGTCTAAGAGGCATTTTCATACATGAGGTTCTGAAAACCTAATAATATCGATCGATAACAATTAAAAACATAAATCTTTAAAGCTGCTCAAAGGCGAGGGACAACGGGAGAGAGACAACTAAACTAGTTCGAGACGTAGACGGGGGACCGGAGCTCGACGACCTACCACCAACTATATTAAAAAGGCGGGACTCTACGTGACCGGGACACATTCGTGCGAATCTAGGTTTAAGGAGCGATAGCGATTCACTTACAGTAATATAAAAGACACGAGCGGCTTCGGCCGCAAAAAAATATGGCACTCGATAAGACTATCTAAGTATGTATGCACTCGAATTAAATACGCGCCGTCAGTCGGCCAGGCTCAGGAAGTAGAAGGCGAGCAGCGCCAGCGAGTAGCACAGCGTGCTCGCGGCCAGCAGCGCGCGCACCGCCGCCGCCGGGCCGCGCGCCCGCCACACCCGCCGCCGCCGCGCGCCGTTGTTGAACCGCTCGGTGTTCAGCACCTTGCGCTCCAACTGCGCCACCTTCGCGCGTGACTGCTCGCTGTTGGCCGCCATGTTCGCCGCGCTGCACCGCGCCGCCGGCTTGCCCAGCGCGCCGCCCGCCTCCTCGTACAGCCGAGGCTCGTCGCGAGCAGCGTCGTCCTCTATCGCGAACTGCGGCCGCGGCGCCGACTCGAGCGAGCGCCGGGAGCGGAGCGACAGCGAGCGACGCAAGCGCGGCCACGCGCCGCCCGCGCCGCCCGCGCCGCTCGCGCCGGCCGGCAGCCGCGCCGGCGCCACGCCGCGCCGCGACGCGCGGTACTCGAGCGGCAGCACCCGCGCCGGGTACGTCGCCGCCTCGAGCCCCGCAGGCGAGCCGTCCCGCGCAAACACGCGCGGCAGGTCGCGCCGCGCGCGCCGCATGGGGGCGTAGCGCGCCGGCGCCGGCTCGCGGTCCGCGGGCACGGCCGCCAGCAGCCCGAAGCGCGGCGGCCGCGGCCGAGCCGGCAGCGGCACGAAGTGCGGCGGCCGCTCGTCGGGCGGCACGCGGCGGCCGCCCGCGTCGCAGGCGCGCAGCGGCAGGCCGTAGCGGAAGTAGCGGTCGCTGTAGGCGACGGTGGCGAGCGCGCCGCGCTGGCCGGCCAGCAGGTTGTAGATGGCGCCGGCGACGCTGGGCGGGCGGGGGCGCGCGCGCCGGCCGCGCCGCAGCAGGCGCCGCACGGCTCCCAGGCCCGACTTGCGCGGCCTCGCCGGGGCCTCGTAGGGCTCGGCGTAGGTGCGCTCGGCGGGCGCGAGCGGCGCGTGGCGCAGGCGGCGCGGGCGGCGTCAGTCCACGGGCAGCGGGCGCGCGCGCTGCGCCACGCACAGCTCGTGCAGCATCTCCAGCAGGCACGCGTTGGACCAGGCCTGCGTGCTGCACGAGTCGCGGCACGGCGCGCCGCGCGGCCCGGTCAGCTCGGGTAGGCCGCGCCACGGCGACGAGCGCAGCTCGGCGGCCGGCGCGGCCAGCGCGGCGTGCACGGCGGCCAGGGTCTTCGCCCAGCGGCCGGCGTCGTGCGCGAACGCGAGCCGTGCGCGCAGATAGAACCCGAGCGGCCACGACCACTCCGGGCCCTGGTGGTAGTTGAACCCGTGCGCGACGCTCGGGTCGTCCGAGTTGTTCGAGTTGTCGTACTCGGGGCGGTAGGTCCAGTCGGCCGGGTCCAGCGTCTTCAGCCCGAGCGGGCCGAGCAGCAGCCGCTCCGTGTTGTCGAGCGCGAGCCACGCGTGCTTGGGGTCGAACAGGTCCGGCGCGATGGCCATGGCGACGGTGGCGTTGCAGCGCAGCTGGTAGTCGGCCCAGGGCTGCGAGGCGCCGTGCGAGTCCTTGTAGATGGCGCGGCGGTGCACGAGGTCGGGGCGCAGGTCGTGCGCGGAGGGCGCGGCGGGCACCCAGAAGTGGCGCTCGAAGGCGCGGCGGATGCGCTCGGCCCACTGCGCGTAGGTCCAGGAGGTGAGCGTGGCGTCGGCGTGGCGGCGCGCGACGCCGGCGTGCGGGAAGCGGCCGGCGCGGTGCAGCTCGGCGAGCCAGGTCACGCAGCTGTAGGCGAGCGCGACCAGCTCCACGGCGCTGCCGTCGCGCGGCGTGGCCGGCCGGCCGCGCGTGCCGGCCGGCTCGGAGGAGCCCATCTTGTCCATCCAGGTGCCGCAGTTGGCGTCGTTGCCGCCGAACGGGAAGCCGGTGTCGGGATCGACGCCGATCTGCACGTTGAACCCCTTGTCCGTCATGTGCGCGTCGATCTGCCGGCCCGCGTTGCGCTCGCGGAACACCAGGCCCTGCGGACGGGGGCACACGTTAACGCTCACAGCCGGTTCGCATTACTTGATGTAGAGTGGGAGTGTATGATGCCGTGTGTACCTGGAAGTGCACCTCGAGCGCCTCCTGCACGACGTCCGCGAGCGGCTGGTCGGCGGCGCCGGGCGGCGCGGGCTGGCTGTCGTCCTGCGGGAACAGCCGCGACACCGGGTCCGCCAGCAGCGCGCCGCCCTGCGGCACCTCCGTCACGTACTGCGGGTGCGGACAACGATTACTCTCAACCTTTTTCACTATTACGCGAAAGTTACGTTACTCTATTTTTTTCTCGAAACTAGTGACTAAAATTAAGGGAGTGCATTGGAAATTATAGCATGCTTTGAAAAGCCGTTCTGACTAGAGTAAGAAACAATAAGGTCTAATTTTCAGATATACGATTCTAGACTATATCATTTATCTGATTGAATAGATAAACGATTGCCTAAAATTTCCTCGATAGAAAAAAAAACAAAATTGAGTCTTTATTTTCCTTTTTTTACTCAGTCTACTCAAACAATACATGTACGAAACAATCCTGTTAATAGTATACTATTTTATCTCATCTAAAATCTCGCTTAATTTAGGTATTTATCGAAATTTGTCCAGAAAATCCATTCACAAAGAGTGTTGCATCTCTTTATCTAAGGCAAAAGCGTGTATCTGTCAAGGGGACGTGGTCGACTCTAATAAAGGCATCCCCTTAATGATGTATACTGGATTTCAAGATGGCGCACAGATGTTGGCAAAAGAAAAAGACTTAAATATGTAGATAGTATACCTGGTATAATTGGTATACCTGTTTGATGGAGTGCATCCACCACCACACGGCGTCGCGGCAGTTGAAGCGCGCGTTGTTCCCGCCGTCCAGCAGGTTGGGGATGAGCCCGTGCCGCAGACACGCGGCGAAGCCCAGGATGTGCGCGCGCGCCTCCTGCAACACACGGTGATGTTAAGGAAAACGCAGCTTATCGTGCACATGTACCCGGCCGCGAAGTGCGGCAGCCCCGCGGACAGCGTCACGGAGTCCGGCATGGTACCAGAGGCGACAGCATACCTGTGTGCGGCCCGTGAGCAGGAAGGTCCCCCGCAGCGCGACGAAGGTGTCGCGGCCCCAGCAGCGCATGTACCCGGCCGCGAAGTGCGGCAGCCCCGCGGACAGCGTCACGGAGTCCGGCGCGGGCGGGGGGCGGGGCGGCGGCAGCGCGGGCGACGCCGCGGGCAGCCACGCGCTGGGGATCGCGCTCGCCATCTGCACGGAGCACAGCGCCAGGGCTTTCGGGAGCGAGCCTGGCGACAACATCAAACTTGCTAATATATAAAGCAGTGAACGACTGCGTGATGCTCGCATAGGAAATATAAGTGTGCGGTTTTTGGGGTTGCTATTATCAACCCCCGTATGGCCTCAGCTGAGGTTGAATCTGACTCCTATGTGAGGTGAAGGTGCGACGTCTTGTTGGAATAAAGGTGCGACCAGACCGCAGCTTAAAAAACGGTCACGATACGGAATCGCAGTGACGCGTCGTATGCGTACCGTTTTTGACGCATGCTCCCCACACCGCTGCTTAAAAAACGGTGACGGTACGGAATCGCAGTGACGCGTCGTATGCGTACCGTTTTTGACGCATGCTCCCCACACCGCTGCTTAAAAAACGGTGACGGTACGGAATCGCAGTGACGCGTCGTATGCGTACCGTTTTTGACGCATGCTCCCCACACCGCTGCTTAAAAACCGGTGACGGTACGGAATCGCAGTGACGTGCTTCACGCGAATCTTTTTTGACGCAAACCTTCCAAACCGGTGCTTAAAATACACTGCGTCAAAATCATGCTTCAGATACCTATATGACATAAGTAGATGATCAACTGCAACAATCACAGCAACATGTGTACGTCATCTGATGAGGAAGAAGCTCTCCTATTAGCATTAGAAGCTGATGAGAATAACAGGTTGGTTATTTTTAAATTATTTAACTTTTCTGAATATTCGTAAAAGTGTAATAAGTAACATTTTTTCATTTTTAAATGTTCATCCCCCGAAGCCGATGCTTTTCCAAAAGCATGACAGATACTGCTAGTGGATATTCCATAAAAGTTTTCTATTTTATATTTTCGTTGTTTTAGAGCGTGAGTTTAATCATTCTCATGTCTCTCATTTGACATTTTTTTTTAATTTTTTTTCAGGCCAAGAAGAAAATGGGTGCATGACATAAATATTAAACGGAAACAATTTGGAGAGTATCATACCCTTATGCAAGACCTTCGAAAAGATGAAAAGCGATTTTATATGTATTTTAGAATGACTATTGAGAGCTTTGACGAAATTTTGAATTTAATTCAAGATGATATACGGAAAATGGACACAAACCACCAGAGGAACGACTTGTAATAACATTACGGTACGAGTACCTAAATAAAACACGATTAGTATATAAATTCGATGTTGCTTTAATTAATTATAAATTAAATGTTGGAACGAATAATAATAAGGAGTAATAGTAATATGTGTTACATTAATATAACGAATTTGGGTCATATGTTCTGAGAAAGTCATTAATATTGACTTGACCAGTTCTTGAATATTGGTTCATTATATTATTGTACGGTCTCGAACCGCACAAAGCGACAAACGCGTACTCATCATTTCATAATTCATACATTACGTAAACCGCGGTCCGCGCCAGTGCATATCCGACCGCCGCGGAGTGCATTCTATTCAGTTTTATAATAAATCAGTATTTCGGTAATCATTGCAGTTTCAATTAATCAAGGTGTACACACCTACCCCGTACATCTTTTTGGTCCTTCGAACCTCCGAAGGTGGGACTTACACCGCGTACAAGTGAAATAACAGCACTCCTGTGACACGTGGACGCGGTCAAGTAAGTGAACCAGGATACTTCGGTGAGTCAGCAATTTACTATCACTGCTTACATCTAAGCTATCAACATGGAAGATATCATAGCAAATCAGAATCAACTGGTCTTAGCGATGGAGCAACTCCTTAGCAATTTCAAAAAGGATGGAGCTGATCGCAAGACCCCAACACATATCAAAAAACGCTTGAGCACCTTAGAAGCGTATTGGCAAGATTTTCAATGCAATCATATCAAATTGTGCGATTACGAAGATACATCGCACGAGTATTTCATTCACGATTACCAGCGTACATCGGAGTTGTATCAAAATGCGCGAACATATATCATGAATCAGTTGTCACTTGTCACTCCGACAACCGCTCAGGTACATCAAGGGAATTATCAGCAACAGCAACAGGTAGCCCCAGAGCGTACTGGGACCGTGCCCCAGACACCTCAACAATCTTCAACAGTCAGGAATCCTCTCGACAGAGGCACAAGCAGTAAATTAGAAGATATGTTGAGGAAACAAAACAGCAATTTCAAAGCATTTGAGAGAACTATAAATATCATCAACCTTGAAACTGTCTCTGAAAAGTGGGAATTCGAGGATATATTGAAATCAGTACAATCACGTTGGTATGTCATAGATAGTCTTCATTGGGAAATAGACAGCGAGCTATTCGAACCTAACGAAGAGTATGAACAAGCATTTAGCAAGTATGAACAACGTTATCACGATATCAAAAAATGTATCAACAGCAAAATGTGGTCACAGTTGAGTCGCGAAAAGGCAATACCTCAAATGGACATCCCAATTTTCAGCGGAAATTATCATCACTGGGTGTCCTTCAAGGATTTGTTTGTCGAGGCTATTCATTCCAACAGATCATTGTCAAAGGCGCATAAAATGCAATTTCTTAAAAGCAAGCTTAAGGGAGAAGCCGAAAAATTAATTCAGCATTTAAATATCACTTCCGAAAATTATGAAGTTGCATGGGACATTCTGAACCATCGTTTCAACAATACTAAGTTGATATTTAATTCTCATCTTAGTATTCTCATGAATTTACCAACATTACAGCAACAAACTGCAATAGGTATCAAAAGGATGCATGATGTCACGAATGAGTGTCTTAATGCAATTAAGTCACTCGGAGTTCAAACAGACTCTTGGGATCCACTAATCGTTTACATTATCACTAACAAGCTGGACACAGACACGCATAACGACTACGTGGAATCCCTGAAAAGCCCGAAAGATTTGCCTTCGCTACAGGAGCTGCTTCAATTTCTTGAGAGCAAGTTTACTTCCCTGGAATCATCAAAACGCAGACCAGAAACGGAGAAAAAGCATTATACCCAGGAAACAACACACAGTAATGTGAAAAAATCACATTATTATAAAGCATTTACAAGTCGTCAAAATCATTCACCAAGTCATTTCGCAACTCCAGACACGTGCAAAAACACTCTACAAGGTTGCCCGGTCTGCAAAAAAGATCATGGAATATTTCATTGCAACATATTTCTTGAATTACAGCCTAACATGAAACAGCAAACCATTACGAAATTATCATTATGCAGAAATTGTCTTTATAACCACAATGGAAAAGAATGCCGCTCGTTGAAAAAATGCCGCGTATGCAACGAGGATCATAATACATTATTGCACGACGTGTTCGGTAAAATATCAAAGCCGTCTAACGGTGACACTAAAATGCCGCAATTACAACATAAAAATTATGTATTACAAAAAGAAGCAGGCGAAGTTTTGTTAGCAACAGCAATGATAAGAGTACAGGCAGCAGACGGTACTTTTCAAATGATGCGAGCTTTGATAGATCAAGGCAGCCAAACTTGCCTAATCAGCGAAAATGCAGCCCAAATTTTGGGCCTACAAAGAAAGCGATGCAAAGGTGTTATCTTTGGAGTAGGAGCGAAAGAAAGTAACTGCAAGGGACTAGCATCAGTAACAATTAGATCCATTCACAATGATTATACATTTGAAACCGACGTGTTTATAATGAAACAACTGATCAATCAACTACCGAACAGGTCCTTTGAAAAACCATCTTGGCCTTTCATAGAAAACATTCAATTAGCAGACCCTGAGTTTTATGTGAGCCGTCGCGTAGATCTGTTACTCGGGGCAGATATATACTCACGTATAATTTTAAGCGGTATTATAAGAGAAAATAATACTTCACCGATTGCGCAACAAACAAGGATTGGTTGGATTTTATGTGGAAATGCCAATGCCACGGAGTCCTTCCAATGCAACGTTATCATGGTCGATGACCTCGACCTTCAAAGATTCTGGATTATCGAGGACATTTCCGACAATAATAATTTGAGCACTGAAGATCATCATTGCTTGGAGTTTTATAAATCAACGACAGAGAGACAATCAAATGGAACCTATGTAGTGCGCTTACCACTACATCCGGACATAGACGAAAAGCTGGGTCAATCAAAACCAAAGGCAATTGCCCAAATTCATCAATTGGAGAGAAAGTTCCACAAACAACCAAACGTTGCAGAGGGCTATAGAGCATTCATAGACGAATATATCAATTTAGGACACATGCACCGAACAAACAGCAAAACAACGCCAGGTTACTACATGGGTCACCACTGTATCCAACGCCTGGAGTCCACCACGACGTCCTTGAGGGTAGTCTTCAATGGCTCGGGCCTCACATCAACAGGGGTCAGTTTGAATGACCTCATGTACAGAGGTCCTAACTTACAACAGGATCTCGTATCATTAGTTCTCAAATGGAGAACATATCAATACGCCATGACTGCTGACATAGAAAAGATGTTTAGGCAGATTTTGGTTCATCAAGATGATCAAATATATCAAAAAATTGTTTGGAGGCCAACAGCTGATGAACAATTACAAGATTACGCGCTATCAACCGTCACTTATGGCACGAAAAGTGCTCCCTTTTTGGCCATGATGACACTTAAGCAACTGGCTGAAGATGAACGACACCAGTTCCCTACAGCAGCAAAGGTATTAGAGGAACAATTTTATATGGACGACCTACTCAGCGGAAGTCATAGCATCGAGTCAGCAAAACAATTACAAGTTGATCTCATTGAACTACTTAGGTCCGGTGGTTTCAACCTACGAAAATGGTCCTCCAATGAACAATCACTGTTGGAAAACAACATTTCAACATCCCAAGAAAACTTTGATTTTCGCCATCAAGAATCAACAAAGACCTTGGGGTTGATTTGGGTACCCAAGGACGATATATTTACATTTCAATGTAGGTTATCAGAAGAGCCATCTTCGAAACTAACTAAAAGAACACTTTTGGCTGAAATATCCAAAACATTCGATCCTCTCGGATGGCTAGCCCCAATAACATTACGGCTGAAACTATTATTTCAAAACGTCTGTGCCGCGAATTTAAAATGGGAAGACCAAATACCAGACGCCATCCTGGAAGCATGGCGTAAAGTAAAAGGAGACTTAGTTAACATCAATCAAATTAAAATATCAAGGTGGACACACAGTGGTGAGAATGCAAACATACAACTACATGGCTATAGTGACTCATCATTAAAGGCTTATTCAAGCGTTATTTATGCCCGTGTAGAAAATCAAGGGAAAGTATCAGTCACACTCTTAGCAGCAAAAACAAAGATAGTGCCAACCAAACAGTCAAATCCGGAGGTCTCATTGCCTCGCCTGGAGCTGTGTGGAGCATACCTGCTATCAAAATTAATGGTCAAGGTGAAGTCCAGCCTCCAAGATCACAACATTGAAGTTTTCGGATGGAGTGATTCAACCGCAGTATTAGGCTGGCTTCACGGTGAACCTAGCCGCTGGAAGCCATTCGTCGCCAACAGAGTGCAGACAATCACAGAAACAATGCCGCCCGCCTGTTGGCACTATATCAAAACAAAGCAAAATCCAGCTGACTGTGCGAGCCGTGGCTTGTCAGTAGAGCAATTACAACAACACTCGCTGTGGTGGAATGGGCCATCTATGTTATCAACTTTCGAAAAACAACAATATCAAGAAAAATCAGTCTTTAAAACGGACCTAGAAACAAGAAAAATCAAACAATCAAATGTAGCAACTAGAACCGAGCCGTTGAAAGACGATATCATTCAACAATTGATAAACAAACACAGCGCATTCTCAAAGGCATATAGAGTACTAGCGTGGATACTCCGCGCAATATCACGGGATCAACCGAAGCTGCCTTACTTGACAGCTGAAGAATTACGGTCAGCAAAATTACAAATTGTTAAACACATACAATATCAAGAGTACTCGGACGATATAATCAATATAAGAGAACGTGGCTGCGTAAAATCAAATAGCAACATCTTGAGTTTAAATCCATTTATGGATGAAGGAGGTTTGTTACGAGTCAAGGGCAGACTGCGAAACGCATCAATTAGCAATGATATGAAGTATCCCCTGATCATTCCCCGTAGCGGTCCCTTAACTCACCTGCTGATCGATCAAGCACATCAAAAAACATTTCACGGAACAGCACGTACAACAACGTCTAGACTTAGAGCACAGTACTGGATTGTGGGTGGCAACCGCTCAGTAAAAAACAGACTCCAACGCTGTGTCATATGCAAAAGACACAAAGCAACTAAGCTTTATCAGTTGATGGGTGATTTACCTGAATCAAGAACGAATCCAACAAAGCCGTATTTTCATACAGGCGTTGACTACACAGGTTACGTTGACGTCAAATCAAGCAAAGGTCGAGGAGTCAAATCAACAAAGGGATACGTGGCAGTTTTCGTGTGCATGGTAACAAAAGCTGTGCACCTCGAATTAGTGTCCGATCTAACGGCATCAGCGTTCCTCGCCGCTCTGCGAAGATTCTCTGCAAGAAGAGGAGCCCCGGCTCACTTGTACAGTGACCAGGGTACTAACTTCATAGGAGCGAATACAAAACTGCAAAACGAATATTTGGACTTGAAATCAATATGTACCAAAGAATTCTTCGCCGAAACAAGCGAGATGGGAATCACTTGGCATTTTAATGCTCCCTCTTGGCCAAACGCCGGAGGACTATGGGAAGCCGCCGTAAAAAGCCTGAAGCATCATCTGCGTAGAGTGGTCGGTGATCAAAAACTGACATTTGAAGAATACACCACGTTGCTGGCGCAGATTGAAGCATGCCTCAACACTCGGCCGCTCTGCGCCATAAGTGAAGATCCTGACGACATAAATTACCTAACTCCATCTCACTTTTTGGCAAGCGGCCCAACATTGACTATCATTGAGACAGAGCGAGATGAAAGAACCAGGTGGCAGATGACTCAGAAAATATTCCATGACCTATGGAAAAGATGGCGTGTAGAATATTTGAGCCAATTATCAGCAAGGAGCAAATGGCGCACGACTCGTCCAAATATCAAATTAGATGACATCGTTATCATTAACGATGCGAATCTACCAGCAGGCAAATGGAGCTTAGGACGGGTAGTAGATCTACACCCCGGGAAGGACGGACTCGTTAGAGTCGTAAGCTTAAAAACAAAAAACGGCATTATCAGACGGCCAGTTGTAAAGCTAACAATCCTACCCACCGATAATCAGCATGAAACAACGCAACAGGAGCAAAACGATGGAAGTCCGACAAAAAATAAGTCGAAGAAATGCAAAACAATAAAAACCACATGTATCAATTTCATGACAGCTATTTTCTTGTTATTTATGTTAGTCGCCACATCAGTAGCACACAATGCCTACAACATAACAGCGCTACAGAGTAACAATGGCCTTTATTTTGACAAGACATCAAGCATGCGTCTTGTACAAGACAATTGGAAACTAGTAATGTACTACAATCTGGAACCCTACTGGCAAGCAAAAAAGTACTTAAAAATTACTATGACCATTTAGAAAATATGTGTCCAAAAATAGCACAGAGATCCCATTGTGACATCATATTACTACAACTACAACACGGATTCGTGGAATTAGTACACTACGACCAAATGCTACAACATCAGCAGTTTCACGAGCGCGCGCGCACGCGACGCGGCCTCATTGACGGAGTTGGATACATCGCCAACTCATTATTTGGCGTATTAGACGAACGTTTCGCCGAGCAGTACCAGAAGGACATAACATTGATAAAATCCAACCAAAAACACTTAGCACACTTCTGGAAAAATCAAACATCAATTGTAGAAGCTGAAAATAACCTTCTGAAAAGAATTGAGGGCTCGATTGAGAAGCAACACAAAATATTCAATCAGCATATAATTAATTTAGAGAAGTCGGCAAATACTCTTAACAACGAAGTCCAAACCATCGAAGTTATGAATGAATTCACATTATCAAGCATCATCGCAAACAACATTCTTATGAATTTAAAATCGATACAAAACAGTCTTATTGACACCATCACTAGCGCTCAGCACTTCAATATTCATCTTTTGACGCCGACACAGCTCCGAGATGAATTAAGCGTTATATCAGGCCAGTTATCAAAAGACTTATCATTATCAGTGGACAACGTTCAAACAGATTTGTCCAAAATATATCAATTACTCAAGGTAAAAGCTCGTATGACTACCAAGTACTTTATCTTCGAAGTTCAAATTCCACTAATCAACAGAGACAGTTACGATATTTACAAGTTATTAGCAATTTCACGCCAAGAGGGAAACTCAATGGTCAACATTATACCTATAGCAAGTTATCTTGCTATGGACATCAAGAAAGATACCTACATGACTCTCTCAGAAAACGAATTAAACAAATGCATTAATATCGACGCAAACACAAAGGTATGCGACTATCAGAAGCCAGTGTATCAGAGGGAATCAGATAACGACCTTTGTGTCAAAGATCAACGTGAAAATAAATGTAAAACTGCATACAGTACGTGCCAACATAACTGGGCGGAGCTGATTCATGTAAACACATTCATGCTCACCTGTTGCGGTCAGTGCACCCTGAGAATGATATGTGCGCATCAAATAGCTACAGAGAAATTAAGCGGAGTCAGCATGATAGCGATGGGAAACGATTGCGTCATCAAGGGCGAATCATTTACTATTACGTCTCACTCGCAACATACAAATGAAATCTACACGCAGCCGGAGATAGTGGCAATAGAGATTCCCCCAGTCAATTATCTCATCAACTTATCAATACCTACCAGTAAAATTGAGGTATCAAACTTTAATGAATCGTTTATGGCGATATCAAAACAAATCAATCAAGCCAAGGAGACCTCAGAGAACCTTGACGAAGACGATCAGATTTCATTCCATGATGTCCATCATTATGCAGCCATCTACATTATAGCGGCAGGAGGACTCGCGTGTGCTGCGTACGCGTTTCTGCATGCGCGCCGCGCCGCGGCTCGCCGCCGCCGTCGGGCGCTGTCGCCGGCACCCGCGCCAGAAGTTAGTGTTAGTGATCAATGTGATAGTGTAAAAGCAGAGCAAAGTGAAGTTCAGTGTTCTAGTAAACAACTAAAGCCCGGTAAAAGTGCAAGTGTGTACTCAGTTAACACAGCATCCTCCCCAATATTTACTAGAGGTAGTTTTAACAAAATTAATCACGAATAAGATGTCGGTATCATCTTTGTATAATCATTTTAGTAATAAGCAAAATTGTTTATCATCTTGTATCATCAAAATCAAAAAAAAACCATAATCAATCTAATCATTTCATCAACTCTTTCTCGCGTCCGGGAGCATGTACGGTCTCGAACCGCACAAAGCGACAAACGCGTACTCATCATTTCATAATTCATACATTACGTAAACCGCGGTCCGCGCCAGTGCATATCCGACCGCCGCGGAGTGCATTCTATTCAGTTTTATAATAAATCAGTATTTCGGTAATCATTGCAGTTTCAATTAATCAAGGTGTACACACCTACCCCGTACAATTATTCATATCTTCCACATTAGACAGATCTTCTAAATTTTGGATTTCCTGTTCCATTATTACTTGACCAACTTTTAATTTAGTAACAGCTTGTCTTTTTGCTGTAAATTTCTTTACGGTCTTTGCGTAAGCAAGAAAAAGACTGTCTATATTAGCGCGTAGAGTTACGCGTGCGCGCTCGATGGTGACGTACGGTTTCTCTTGGCGGTGCATGTCCGAGTATCGTAAACATGCCGAATACGGTGAAATGTGCTACGTGCAATATTATTATCGATGAAATGTTGTCGTATATACAGAATAAAATTTCTGTTATGGACGAAGAAAGTCTTGTGCGTCTGTGTTCTACTTCGTTCACAAGTGGCGAAATTCAAAAATCGAAGACGTTATTATTTGAATCAGTACCGAGGAATAAGCGAAATGTTCTACGTAAAGGAGATGGCAAGGTACAACGGGATTTAAATGACATAGTGCAGTTTTTTAAGACTACAGATCCCGACTTGATACCTATTTTTGTGGCAAGACAATTAGAAAAATTGCCGCCGGTGACCTTTGACCACTTGGACTGTACCAAAATGCTAAAAGATCTAGTGCGACTTCAAGCGGATATGGATACCCTAAAAACGACCTACGCAACGTCGAAAGACCTTGAAGACTTCAAAAATGAGGTGCGTTTGTTGAACAAGGAAGGTCTGCCGCCGGCACGATTGTCTATGTGTAATGTGAACAACAAACGTGGTGCCTGGTGCATGGATAGTGGTCCATCTGGATTATCGCATTATCATGACTCGACGAGAAGAGATAGCGATAGCTCTGCTAAAGGTGATATTGTGTCACCTATACATAATGACGATATAATGCAATACCGACCGATTTTAACTGCGGGTAGAGAGTCTACCGCCCAAAGCGCAAATGTTACGAGTATATCGTCACCCGGCGTAGCGAGCGCGATGAGTCAGCGCGGCGAACAATTGACCGACAAGATCAATGTCAGCAGCGCTGGCGCACCTGCCGACGCCGGAGTAACTACGGTGATAACAAATGCTAAAACAAGCGTTAATGTCGACGAGCGATCCGGTAAACAAAGTACAAATGAAGACGACGATTACGAAACTGTGTCGTACAAGAAACCTAAGAAAAACTATCGTTATAGAGGTCAATTTGGTATAGCAAACGAAATGAATGCGAAATTTAAGGCTGCCGAGCGTAATATTCCGGTGCTAATTACGAACGTACACAATGACACTCAGGAAAAGGACATAACAGAATACATTTTGGCCAAAACGCAAGAAAGTGTGATTTTACAAAAAATAGACATTAAAAGGGACACGGGTCACAAAGCGTACAAGTTCTTCGTATGTCCAAGTAAATTACCACTGTTTTTGGATAAAAACTTATGGCCTAAGGGAGTCATTTTCCGAAGGTTTGTACATTTCAAGTACAGACATCCGATTGCGAGATCTGAGTACGGCAATGAAAACAGAAAGCCTCCTATAGCGTAGCCTTTATGAGGTAAATTATGGCTAGTTATAATAATTAATTATGACATACAGTTTTTGTACTTTTAATTGCAAAGGCATGAAGCGATCTGTCGACTGTATTAGGGATTTATGCCAAAAATCGGATATAGTAGCCCTACAGGAGACTTGGGCGATGCCTGATGAGGTAGCATATCTAAATACAATTGACAACGAATTTTGTTCGACTGGGACCTCGGCGGTCGACACGGCGGCTGGCTTGCTCCGCGGGCGACCGTACGGCGGCGTTGGTTTGTTGTGGCGGCGCTCTGTATTTCAAAGTGTTGTTGTGGTGCAGTGCAATAATCCGCGTCTGTGCGCTATAAAGATAACGATCAACGATAGTCAGCGTTTAATGGTGGTGAGTGTTTATATGCCTACGGACAGCGCAGGCAATTTAGCCGAGTTCACGGATTGCTTAGCAGTGGTTAGTGCATTAGTTGACGAACATAGCGTTGAATCCATTTATTTAATGGGAGATTTTAATGCCCATCCGAATGAGCGGTTTTTCAGCGAACTGATAAGCTATTGTGACGAACAAAAGTGGCGATGTGTCGATGTAGATAAGCTGGGGGTTGACTCCAATATCTACACTTTTTTGAGTGATGCTCATTTATGTAGACGTTGGCTGGATCACGTTGTAGTCACGCAGTCTGCGGTGTATTCTGTGCGTAATGTATATGTAGATAGCTGTGTCACGTGGTCAGACCATTTTCCTATATTTGTAGAGTGTGATCTGAATGTCATAGCCTCTAAATTACCTAAACCAATGTCGGAAAATAACAATAATAATGTAATTTGGGGGGAAAGATCGACTAAACAAATTGCATTGTTCAATAAGCATTGCCATCAATTTCTAAAATCTATCGATTTCCCTGTTGAACTGAGGGCCTGTGCTGATAAATTTTGTCAAGATCCTAGGCATGAGAAAATACTAGACGTTTTGTATGATAAAATAATACATGCGCTCAGGAAAGCGGCTATTGTTGGCAGGGGTAGAAAGAGGAATAGGGTTAAAAAACAGGTTGCAGGATGGAATAAGGTTGTCAGTGAGGCTCACGGGGTGGCCAGGCATAGGTTTCACGAATGGAATGTGGGTGGGAGACCATCAAGCGGAACTCTTTTTGATCAGATGCTCGAGAGTAGAAAGATCTTTAAATCACGTTTAAAATGGTGTCAAGATCACCAAAACCAAATTAAACTGGACAGTATCAGTTCTCAGCACTCGGGGAAGGACTTCCGTGGTTTTTGGAAATCCACTAACAAGATGAAGCCTGTGGCAGGCCACCCGGCGGGTGTCGATGGCATGAGCGACCATAAAGATATTGCTAATCTGTTTAAGGACCTTTTCTTTATAAGATCTCCATTGGGTCCATCGCTGCTGGGAGGGCTCGGGGGTAAGTCCCGTGATGACGAACCCAGTCCTGGGTTTACTGCTAAGGAGATTCATAATGTCATTAAATCTATGACAAGGGGTAAATCGCCGGGTCATGACGGGCTTAGTGTCGAGCACCTCCAGTATGCGGGAGCTCATGTGTCTAGAGTGTTGGCAATGTTTTTCACGTTATGTGTACGGCATTCGTACTTGCCAGTTGACATGATGCGCACGATAGTTGTGCCTGTTGCTAAAAATAAGACTGGAGACCTCTCCGATAAAAACAACTACAGGCCAATATCATTAGCAACAATTGTAGCTAAAATATTTGACAGTGTGCTAAACTCACAGTTAAGTAAACATGTAAAGTTACATGACAACCAATTTGGCTTTCGGCCAAGGTTATCTACAGAAACAGCCATTTTGTGTCTTAAGCACACTGTCAAGTATTACACAAAGCATAGAACCCCGGTATTTGCGTGCTTTCTGGACCTATCTAGGGCTTTTGACCTGGTTTCCTACGATGTGTTATGGAACAAGCTTGAAAAAACCAGTATACCAGCGGAAACGGTTAGTATACTTAGGTACTGGTATGGAAACCAGGTCAACAGCGTTAGATGGGTAAATGCTCACTCTGATGAGTACAGGTTGGAGTGCGGGGTGAGGCAGGGGGGGTTGAGCTCGCCTACGCTCTTCAACCTGTACGTAAATGAACTAATCGAGGCGCTCAGTAGTACCCATGTCGGCTGTCACGTGGACGACGTTTGTGTCAACAACATAAGTTATGCTGATGACATGGTGCTACTGAGTGCGTCGGTTTGTGGAATACGTCAGCTACTCAACGTGTGTGAGACCTATGCTTTAAGTCACGGTCTCAAATATAATGCTAAAAAAAGCCAGTACATGGTTTTTGAGTCTGGTCGCAGTAAGATATCGGAGGTTCCTGCAATTTTCCTTAATGGCAGCCCCATGGACAGAGTCGATAGTTTTAAATATTTAGGGCATATCGTTGCAGCTGATCTAAAGGATGACTTGGACATCGAACGGGAGCGGAGGGCCCTATCGATGCGGGCGAATATGATTGCTCGGAGGTTTGCAGGATGCTCCAGGGAAGTCAAGGTTACCCTGTTTAGAGCCTTCTGTACTTCCATGTACACCTGCAGCCTCTGGGAAAATTATTCGCAAAGGGCCTATAGGGCCCTTCGAATCCAGTACAATAACGCGTTCCGGGTGATAGTGGGACTGCCTCGCTTCTGCAGCGCATCAGGAATGTTTGCGGGGGCGCGTGTTGAGTGTTTTTATGCCACCATGCGTGGGCGCGCCGCATCCCTGGTGCGCCGGGTGCGGGACAGTCCCAATACCATTCTGAAAATGATAGCTGACAGACCTGACTGCACAATTATGTTACACTGTGCGGGATTGCATGCTCCCACTAGCGTAATATTATGGTGAAAATGTCCAGATTTTTTATATTATGTATTGTCTATATATATGTGTCTTGTAGTTACACGAAATAAATGCTTTTGATTTGATTTGATTTTGATATATCGTCATATTCCACCTTTTTGTTATTATTGAAATATTGTATTATTTCTGAAACAGAAGACGATGGTGGTTCCTTACGTTTCAGTCGTTTTTCACTTCTTCCTGTAATCACTGGGTTGACACTTTCAGAGCTCACATTATTTAAGGCTGTAGCAGTTTGGAGTAGTGACGTAGGTGATGGTGAAGAATTTTCAAGGTTGTCAGTATTTATCGCTGAAGATGAGGGGCGGTTTTCATGGTCAGTAGCAGTATCTAAAAGCAGAGATCTGCCGATATTTTCTTGACCATCATTTCTAACATCCAATTCTTCTATATCACTTACGTTTGATTCTGTGTAAAGGAAACATTCCTTTGTTTTTAAAAACAATAAATTCTGCATTTAAGGATTTATGAAAAATCGCTTGCCTTAGTCGGGACTCGAACCGGCCAAATGTGACAAAAAATAACGTGCTCTATTTTATGATGCAGATTGAAAGGGTAACTGATAAGGTTCATTTTTCTCTAAATAACAAATACAATCAGAATGACGGAGTGCCATGAAAATTGAAAACTAAAAACTAAACCGGTTCGAGTCCCGACTGAGGCAAGCGATTTTTCATAAATCCTTAAATGCAGAATTTATTGTTTTTAAAAACAAAGGAATGTTTCCTTTACACAGAATGTGCTATTTACAATATTTAAGGTAGTTGCCATCTACGTTGCATTCGATTTTTCCACCCTGTATATGTAGTTAGACGAACAGGAATCATTTCATACACATGCATTTGTAAATAAATCCGTCCCAGGGATTTAACCTTTCTTTGGGGGATAGGTTTGCGGGTAAAACGATACTATACTAAACTTGTAGTAAATGTCACGTCATATCTATCACCCATCTCCACTAAGCTAAGAAAATTAAACTGAAAGAGACTGACTCTATTTTGGGTTGTCCCTACGCCGCATTGCCATATTTAAAAATGTATCGTACATATATCATATACAACATGCTTAAGTACAATCCTTTCGACTTTCGACTCGACCCGACTTTTTGGTGTCAGTTAAGTATTCTATACTTACTGTCTATATATACTTTCTTTGTTCACCTTAGAGTAGGGAAAAAAGAAAAATGTCAATCATTTGCCACGACGACATTAGTTAATAGTAGACCTAAGAAGTTTCGTAAGTAGAATGGACTTGTTTGTCTCTTTTTCATCTTTGTATCAATAGTAACACAGTAGTGGAACATCACTTTAAATTATATGAAAATCGAAGATGTATAACATTAAAAGGCCATGCCAGGATAAGCTAAGTGAATCTGCCCCCAGCGAGTTTTGCCTTGAATCTTTTTTTATCGATTTGTCTTTCTATTAGTATCGAGTATGCCAAACTTCAGATCCCCAAACTTTATAGTTTTTAAAAACGAAATCTGATCTTTCCTCAATATTTTCTTTTCTAGCCGGCCGATTTTGACGTGAGTCTCGTATATTGTGCATGTAATAAAGACAATTATATGATATTAATTTTAGAACATATTGCCATACAAAAACTTGAAAAAAAATAGTTTATTTAAATTTTTTTTTTTATTATTATCATGTCAGAGACACCTCCAGATTTTTCACCAAAGTAAGCCTTTTTAATAAGCTATCAAATGAATATAACTACTTTATTTTATCTGTGGTAGAACAAGGTGTTTTTTTTTAATTGAATACATCACTATACATTTTTTTGCATACCCGCTCGTTAAAACTAGGGGCAGATTCACTTAGCTTATCCTGGCAAGGCCTTTTCATTAATAAAAAAAAACATATTTAAAGGATAGTATTTAAAAAAACCTAAGAATACTGATTTGCACAACTAATCATTCAAATTTAAGTACACCAAAACAGCGTTTTTTTTTGCGTTCAGATTATTTGATGTGCTAATCAGTATTTCTTGAATGGTCGGTTTAATGTTTTCCTTTTTCAAAAGGTTATGTCTAGAATCTGATGATCTCTATGTGAAAAACGAAGTGTTACCGACAATAACCGAGAAACCCCGATTCGCAAATCTTTGCGTAAAAAACGCTGCATTTACAAAACAGTTGCGTCTTTTACGTCCCCGGTGTGGTGTCTGCCATAAGATCTCCGTGTAATATTTTTTGCGATTTTTACGCAGATCCATTTACGATGCGTCAGCGTATTTTAAGCAGCGGTGTGGGGAGCATGTGTCAAAAACGGTACGCATACGACGCGTCACTGCGATTCCGTACCGTCACCGTTTTTTAAGCAGCGGTGTGGGGAGCATGCGTCAAAAACGGTACGCATACGACGCGTCACTGCGATTCCGTATCGTGACCGTTTTTTAAGCTGCGGTCTGGTCGCACCTCAACACAACTCGAGCGGATATATAAAGTTAAGTATATTCGCTACCAACTATTGAATAATATATGCGGTACACACTACACAGGCGAGTGTCGGTAGCGAGTTGCGGCGCGGAACTGTATGGGCATGCATCGAGCCGCGTGTCGCTGACTATGCATACCTATGTTCCCAACATAAGTAACGACATACAGTACGCGCCACATAAGTCTCCGTCTGTTATGTTAGCCACTAGAAGCTATGCCGAGATGTCAGAGGAGTTAGTATTATGGGTGCGCTTTACGGGCGACTCGAGGCCGACTGCGTGGGGGAAGCAGTGGGTTATGGTAGACATACCGGTGCGGCACCAGGGCGCCATGCGCGCGAGCGCGGCGCGCGTCACCGCGTCGTGCGCCGCGCGCAGCAGCGCCTCCGCGTGCGTCGGCACCAGGTACCTGCGCACAGACACCAGCTCGGATCAGCTACAAACAAACCAATAGATGAATGAATGACTGTGTCATTCTAATTAAGGTCAAACCATGATGCCGTAGCGGGGGCGGGGCGGGCTTCTCTCGCCACCGGCATCGACCCGGCGCGAGTGTGGGGCTACACAAAATGGCACGTTGCTCACCTAGGGCGATAAAATAAACAATGCCCCAAATCAAGCCGAAGGCGACGGCGATAAATATGTCATCTTGAAATCTCATCCACCATATTTTCGAACAGTAACACAATGCCGGCGTGAAAGACAAAACGAATAGTTCTCGCTCGCGAGTGGTCCGATCTCGCGCAGACCCCTGCCGGTAGCGACCTACCTCGGCAGCTCGGAGAGTGGGGCGAGTAGCTCGCGCAGGCGAGTGGCCACCGGCGCCAGGCGCGGGCTGGTGAGCCGCTGCCACGTGTAGTCGAGCAGCCAGTCGCCGGCGCGCAGGTTGTCGCACAGGGCGTGCCCGAGCGAGTCACTCGCGCGGACCTCTTCCAGGAGCGACATTATTCCCTGCGATACACAAGGTCATGTTTAAAACTCTGTTTGAGTTGCAAACGAGTAATTTTCACTTTTTTGAGTGATTCTGAAAGATGTAGTTCTTGGAGCTAAGATGGCGACTGTTTTCTCGCCAAGGCTAGCCGGAGAGCCAGGGGCCCATCAGCTGACCCTCATACAAACAGTACTCCTGGCGAGAGCAACTGGGCGTGATGCACGCCGCTAAAGTTTAATATACCCTACGTAACTTAAGGCTACCTACTCACCCCGTTCCTCAAGCTTCCAGAATTATCGCCAGCAAGGATGTGTTTGTGTGAATGAGTACGTGTGTGTTTGTGTACTTGCTGCGAGTCTTCGATGAGGCTGCCGCCTTGAGCTAGGGCGGCCGAACCCTCTCCGTTCACCAGGACCCGTCCAGTCAACTCCTTGCAGTCCACAGCTAATCCCAGACACCATGAACTAGGTAGGTATACCACTTAAGCACCAGAACTCGGCGCCGTCCCGTATGGGCGCTCCGTGCGAGTTAAACCAAAAATAATCGACAAGGTATTATACCGAACCTCCGTACAGCTCGGCGGCCATATCAACTCTGTCCACGACGGCCGCGCGTGCGTCTGTTTCACCTTGCCGAATGCTTTCTCTTTCGCACGGCGATATAAATTAAAACCTAACTGTCTATACTAAACAATCACCCGCCCCGGACCGACCCGTTGTCGGTCCGCTCAAACTCCCGGTAGTCGGGATAGTGACGAGACAGCGCGTCTAAGGATCGAGTCCCTCACCTGTACATCTGCGATCCGTGGAGACCCATCCGTACCCGTAATCAAGTTAACGATGCGCCCCCTTCGCCAACACAACGGTGATAGGTTAGCATCCTTAACCAGTACGAGGTCTCCAACGCAGGGTGGGGTCGTCCTGTCCGTCCACTTAACGCGTTGCTGAAGAATGTGCAAATACTCAAGCGACCATCGCTTCCAAAACCCTTGAGTCATTTGCTGCAACATTTGATACCGTGACAACCGGTACAACTTTACGTCCGTATAAGGATATTCCGGCAAGGCGTTAAGGGGTTGGCCAATCAGAAAATGGCCTGGCGTAAGGGCCTCAAGATCATTCGGGTCAGCGCTCAACGGGCAAAGAGGTCGGGAATTTAAAACCGCCTCAACCTTGCAAAACACCGTAGCAAGTTCCTCAAATGTGAGGATCGTTGAGCCGATGACCCTATACAAATGCGTTTTGGCCGACTTAACTACTGCCTCAAAAATGCCACCCCAGTGGGGGCATCCGGGGGGGCTGAAATACCATGAAATGCCCCGACTGGCGAGGCTCGTGCCAATCTCCCGCTCATTTTGGCCTAAAAACGATACAATTTCCCGTAAGGAGCGGTCCGCGCCCTTGAAGTTGGTACCACAGTCAGAACGAATCAGTGCAGGTAGTCCCCTTCGCGACACGAATCGATCCAATGCTGCCAAAAAGGCTTCCGTAGAGAGGTCGGCCACGAGCTCCAAATGAACGGCCTTGGTCGCTAGACACACGAAGACGCAAAGGTACGCCTTAACCGATTTCGCATTGCGAAGGCGTGAAGTCTTGACGATAAAGGGCCCCGCGAAATCTGTACCTACGCCCTTGAACGGCCGAGCTTCCGTAACTCGGTCGGGCGGAAGATCCCCCATCTGTGGTTGCGTTATGGTTGCCTTGAGTCGGTAACAAGGCAAGCACCGAAACACAACGCTCCGTATTAACCTCCGTGCCGACAGGATCCAGAATTCACGCTGCAAAATGGCCAGAAGGGCGTTGCAGCCCGCGTGTGAATTCCTGATGTGGCGGTCCCATACCAATAACTCCACCAAAGATCCCTTCTTGGGGAGCACCAAAGGATGTCGCGCCGAGTACGGCAGGTCAGCATTCCGTAATCGGCCTCCCACCCGGAGCAGTCCATGCTCATCTAAGAACGGGTTAAGGCGGACAATGCCTCCCTTCAACCTGCCAGAACCCGTCCGCAGAATCTTAATTTCATCCTCAAACTCAGCTGCCTGGACGACCTTCACCCAATGTAAGAGAGCCCGTTGCTGCTCTTCAGGTCCCAGAACGCGCGACATGTTTCGTTGCGCGGCAGACTTACGACAGTTGAAAATAAACCGCCATATCCAACCAGTCACCCTTAGTAGCTTCCCCAACGAGCTATACCGTTCTAAGAGAGACTGGTCCGCCGTAGCCGCCTCCACCGTGGTTAAGTTGACTCGCAAACCTAGGTCTGGGGGTAATAAATGCCGGCCGCACTCATTAAATGGCCACTCCGTATGTGGCAACTCCAACCAATGCGGACCCCACCAAAGAGAATGTTCAACCAAAGCAGGCGCCGGACAGCCGCGAGAGGCGCAGTCAGCCGGATTGAACTCGCCTGGAACATGTCTCCAGACCAGAGGAGTCTCCGAGGCGTTTATTTGTGACACCCGGTTGGCCACAAAAACCTCCAGCGTGTGGACCGAAGTCTGCAGCCAGCACAATACTATCATGCTGTCAGTCCATGCATAAACCGTGTCATTCAAGTCCACCGTACCACGCAAATTTTGCACCACATGGTTCAAGAGCCGCATCAGGAGTGCTGCACCCGCCAATTCCATCTTCGGTATAGTCCAACGGGTCCGTACAGGCGCAACCTTGCTCTTGGCCATGACCAAGCGTACGATGCCTGAACCAGCCGTCTCCCCTGTTCTCAGGTAGACAGCGGCAGCGTACCCCTTCTCCGACGCGTCACAGAAACCGTGCAGGGTTACCCTGGCTCCCGCCTGCGGGAGTAGTTTGCGCGGGATTTCAATCTCCGTAATATGTGGCAACGTGGTCGCAAATGAGGACCACTCCCGTAAAAGCTCCTCCGTGAGCTGATCATCCCAACCTAATTGGGCCAACCAGAGCTTCTGCATGAAGCATTTCGCCATGAACGTAACCGGCGCAATCCAACCGTTTGGATCGAACGTTCGCGCGATGGTCGAAAGGACCGAACACTTGGTCCAGGTCTTCGACAACAATTCGGCTTCACAGCTGTAGGTGAAGGCGTCATGACCCGGTCGATACTGGACCCCCAAAATCGCCAGTGCATGAGGGTTATCCGGATCCTCAAAGCAGTGTGGGTCTTGCTGGTGCTCAGCTGGCAATCCTGCCAGGACCCCTGGGCAGTTCGACAGCCACTTCCTAAGCTCGTATCCACCGGAGGCCATAAGCGCCACCAATTCATCCCGTAAGACAAGCGCCTGCTCAACACTATCCGCGCCCGTGCAAATATCGTCTACATATACGTCCCTATCAATGACTGCAGCCGCGCGAGGAAAGCGCAGCCGTTCCTGGTCCGCCAGTTCTCGTAGCGTACGCATCGCTACATAAGGGCTGGGCTTTAATCCGTAGGTATTGGTGTTGAGCTCGTACGTGACCATCGGCTCTTCTGGGCTCTCTCGCCACAATATCAGCTGGAACCGACGGTCGTCCGGATGGATCTCTGTTTGGCGGAACATCATCTTCACGTCCGTAACGAAGACAACCTGGTGTCTCCTGAAGTCCGTTAAAATGTCTGCAATGTCCCTAGTCATCTTAGGGCCCGCGTGCAGGCATTGATTCAGAGACACCCCGATAGAGGTCGCCACTGAGCCGTCAAATACAATGCGTATTTTGGAGTCTGGTGTCTTCAGGACCGCGTGGTGAGCGAGATGGTAATGCTCCTCACGACGCCAGTCCACCGTGGACACCGACATGTGACCCAAAGCCAAATACTCACGCATGAACTCAACATACTTCCGACGGAAGTTGGAGTCCCGTTTCATGCGCCTCTCCATCGACACCATCCGTTTCTCCGCTGTACTGCGAGAGCTCCCCAGTGGAGGTCGGTTCGATAGAAATGGCAACCGTGTCATAAATCTGCCCGACGGGAGGCGAACCGTGTTATATTGGTAGAAGGTCTCGCACTCCTCATCTAACAGGCTAATCCTAGGAGCTGTAGGTGGCTCTTCCGTCGCCCAGAACCTCTGCAGGACCTCCGACAGTACGCTACCGTAATATGCGAGACTATCATCCAGTGACTCCTGTGGTTCCCGTACTGGGCCCAATATTGCGTACCCTCCTGCGGTATGTACGGCCACCAATCCGTCCCGTTGCAGCTCCCGCTTGCCGCTCCGTAGCAGCTTCCCGAGGACGTCAGTCCCAAGCAAGACGTCCACCCGTCCAGGAATCTCAAAGTGGGGATCGGCCAACTGCAACCCGTTGGCTAACCCTCTTACCGCCGGCGGTAACCGTATCTGGGGGAGGACCCCTACCACTTCGTTTAAAACAATAGCCGTGGCATTCACTCGAGTGATCGACGTCGAGTCACCCATTTCGAACTGGAGAGTAGTCTGACCCCTGAGGTGAGGCACTCGATTGCCACCTATGCCTACTGCGCCATCCCGTGATGGCTCTAATTTAAGATTTAGCCTGTCCACCAGACGACTGGACACTATACAACCTTGTGCTCCAGAATCCAAAAGTGCCCTGACTTGCACTGAACGGCCATCCGTACCCCAGACAGTAACCCTAGCTGTCGGTAATAGTACCGTGGCTGACTGGTGGGCCGTTGTGGATGGACAGGCGACCGTATCCTAGCGGGGGCCACCACCCCCCCATCCTGCAGGGGGGTATGAGTGCCCCTGTCCCACATATGGGTCCCAGCCAGGGTCATATTCCCCTCGACCCATCTGAGCTATGCGCGACGGCCGGAAGTACCCCACCGGCAACCGTCCTGCCGGAGGCGGTAGCGCTACCAGGCGTGGGCGCTCTGCGAGGGGAGAGGAGAAATGACTACTCGGGGGCAACAGCGAGTCCCCCATCCCGTGCGAGTAAGTCGCGTAACCGGCCCCCTCCCGACTTACCTCCGGGCTCCTACCCGCATCTCGGGCGTGGCCTCCACCCCTGGGTGCCTCCGGGACCTCCGGGCGCCCGTTCGTGCCATCCTGGAACCGCCCCCCCCCCCGGGAGGGGGATGGCGACGTTCGGCGATGTCTCGTACCTTTGGGTGACCTCCCCCCCCCCCCCCCCCGAGGGGGGGGCGGTTGTCCACCCGATGCTGGCCCAGGAGGGAGAGAACGACCTCCTGACGAGGCCCCGTAGTACGCCTCCCCACTCTTGGCTAGACAGAGGAGCACATGATGGCCCCCCCCGCAGGTCCGACAATTTGTGGTCTGGCCGCACTCACGCACCTGGTGTGCGCCTAAACAGCGGTAACACAAATTCCTTTGTTTGACCACCCCTCTACGCTTGTGCACCCGCTGTGCCTTAAATTCCGTACAGGTGGTAATGTCGTGGTCGTCCCCCCGACAAAGGGGGCACACCTCTGATTTAATCATATTAAATCTCCTGTCTCGCCGGCGAGGCTCGACCAGTTTAGGCCCACTATCGCGGCGGGGGGTGAGGGGGGGGCGCGACGTGGTTGCCCCCTGGCAATCCGCCCTCCTACACTCGCCCTCCAAGAACGCCCGTAAATCCTCATATGAGGGAAGGTGGTCCGCTGACCCACCGCCATGAGCCTGCTCAAACCGCGCGACTACGTCGCTCGGTAGTTTACGCAGTACCCTATTAACTACTATGTACTTATCTCCTAACGACAGCTTAAGGCGGTCCAATGTGTTGACCGCTACCATGACCGGATTTAGGATTTTCACTCGTATCTCCTGCACATTGGATACTTTCGGGATGTCAAATAATTTGTCGATGAGCCCATCAATAATTAACCGCCGATTGTCGTATCGGTCAGTTAAGAGGCCCCATGCCGTATCGTAACTAGTATCCGTAATCTCTAAATGCGTTAAAATGTCATGGGGCTCTCCGTAAAGCCTTCCCATTAACTGCGTCATTTTGTACGCAGGTGAAAGATCCGTACGCGAATGCACTACGCTATTAAAGAGATCACGAAACCTGGGCCAGTCCGCATACTCTCCGCAAAATTCTGGCACGGTCACGGGCGGCAGCGGTGCCAGAATCCCCGCGCCAGCCGACCTGCATGGTCCCCGAATCTCTCCCTTTCGTGCCCGTTCAATTTCTGATGCCGCCTGAATGATGCTCATAACCATCTCCCCACATTGGTCCACGCTGCGCTGCACAGCAATCTGAGGCCCACTTTCCCCCTCAGAGTCCTCGTCATCCACATGGGCCAAATATTCTGCGTGCCATTTGAGCACCGCGTCATGTCTTTCGTCTAATTGTCGCGCGCGTGACAGTAATGCGTCTTCGCGATCCGTTCGACCAATCATCGTAATTACTAGCGAAAACCATCTTAACTCCGCTTCAATTTTCGCAGCGACCGTCTTAATTACTGAGGGTGCCATGGTACCAACTTCAGTTCACAAACTGGCAACCTTACCCTAAACTAACAGTATTCTAATACACAGCAGAAAACAACACTATAACTCAAATGAATATTTTTACAATCAGAAATCGCAACTTCAATGTTTTCCTAATAACAACCGAAGTCAAGTGTGAACCTTTTCCCGAGTTGGTTCCGTATTATAAAATATTGATTTAACACAATTAACTTAATTGCCACACTCAATGGACTAGGTATCAATATACCGATAACAAATAATAAGTGAACCAAAACGTCACGCGAAACTCCTACCGCGCGTTCCAAACTTATTAAATTGTTATTTCGCCAAATTACTTCCGAAAACAAGTAAAACCTCGTGATAACAGTGTATTCATCAATACACGCAAGTAAACAACAATAATAATGACACTGAATGTTATCCGAAACCAATCAATAATTTATTTAGAGTGAATAAATTTGCGACGGAACCCTAATTTACCAATATTACCGATATATTATTTCCGTAACTAAAACGCAACAATTAACTTTATTCACTCAACCAATTACTATTATCGTTTACGTATCCTTAATTACATAACATGGAATCGTAATATAATGCAATCTTAACTACAGAATAAGTAAGTACTTGTTACTCGTAACTTCAATAATTACGTCGCTAGCCCGCTTCTAAGGAATGCGGTTGAAGGAAAATCTACCCTACACTGTGGATATGAACCACGCTCTGCTACCAAAATTGTTTTCTCGCCAAGGCTAGCCGGAGAGCCAGGGGCCCATCAGCTGACCCTCATACAAACAGTACTCCTGGCGAGAGCAACTGGGCGTGATGCACGCCGCTAAAGTTTAATATACCCTACTAACTTAAGGCTACCTACTCACCCCGTTCCTCAAGCTTCCAGAATTATCGCCAGCAAGGATGTGTTTGTGTGAATGAGTACGTGTGTGTTTGTGTACTTGCTGCGAGTCTTCGATGAGGCTGCCGCCTTGAGCTAGGGCGGCCGAACCCTCTCCGTTCACCAGGACCCGTCCAGTCAACTCCTTGCAGTCCACAGCTAATCCCAGACACCATGAACTAGGTAGGTATACCACTTAAGCACCAGAACTCGGCGCCGTCCCGTATGGGCGCTCCGTGCGAGTTAAACCAAAAATAATCGACAAGGTATTATACCGAACCTCCGTACAGCTCGGCGGCCATATCAACTCTGTCCACGACGGCCGCGCGTGCGTCTGTTTCACCTTGCCGAATGCTTTCTCTTTCGCACGGCGATATAAATTAAAACCTAACTGTCTATACTAAACAGCGACTGTGTTTATAATGTTTAAAAACCCCGCTGGTGTCCGCTGCAGCGGTAGGTGCGCGGTCTCCCGCCTGGTACAGCAGCGCGGTGTAGTCGGCAGCTCTAGTGTCGGTCACTCGGTACGCACCTGCAGGTCGGCGTACACGAGCGGGCCGTGGCCGGGCACGTCGTACACGCCGCCGGCGCCCGCGTCGCGCTCCTCCGCCTCGCAGCGGTACAGCAGCGCGGTGTAGTCGGCAGCTCTAGTGTCGGTCACTCGGTACGCACCTGCAGGCCGGCGTACACGAGCGGGCCGTGGCCGGGCACGTCGTACACGCCACCGGCGCCCGCGTCGCGCTCCTCCGCCTCGCAGCGGTACAGCAGCGCGGTGTAGTCGGCAGCTCTAGTGTCGGTCACTCGGTACGCACCTGCAGGCCGGCGTACACGAGCGGGCCGTGGCCGGGCACGTCGTACACGCCGCCGGCGCCCGCGTCGCGCTCCTCCGCCTCGCAGAGGTACAGCAGCGCGGTGTAGTCGGCAGCTCTAGTGTCGGTCACTCGGTACGCACCTGCAGGCCGGCGTACACGAGCGGGCCGTGGCCGGGCACGTCGTACACGCCGCCGGCGCCCGCGTCGCGCTCCTCCGCCTCGCAGCGGTACAGCAGCGCGGTGTAGTCGGCAGCTCTAGTGTCGGTCACTCGGTACGCACCTGCAGGCCGGCGTACACGAGCGGGCCGTGGCCGGGCACGTCGTACACGCCGCCGGCGCCCGCGTCGCGCTCCTCCGCCACGCAGCGGTACAGCAGCGCGGTGTAGTCGGCAGCTCTAGTGTCGGTCACTCGGTACGCACCTGCAGGCCGGCGTACACGAGCGGGCCGTGGCCGGGCACGTCGTACACGCCGCCGGCGCCCGCGTCGCGCTCCTCCGCCACGCAGCGGTACAGCAGCGCGGTGTAGTCGGCAGCTCTAGTGTCGGTCACTCGGTACGCACCTGCAGGCCGGCGTACACGAGCGGGCCGTGGCCGGGCACGTCGTACACGCCGCCGGCGCCCGCGTCGCGCTCCTCCGCCTCGCAGCGGTACAGCAGCGCGGTGTAGTCGGCAGCTCTAGTGTCGGTCACTCGGTACGCACCTGCAGGCCGGCGTACACGAGCGGGCCGTGGCCGGGCACGTCGTACACGCCGCCGGCGCCCGCGTCGCGCTCCTCCGCCTCGCAGCGGTACAGCAGCGCGGTGTAGTCGGCAGCTCTAGTGTCGGTCACTCGGTACGCACCTGCAGGCCGGCGTACACGAGCGGGCCGTGGCCGGGCACGTCGTACACGCCGCCGGCGCCCGCGTCGCGCTCCTCCGCCTCGCAGCGGTACAGCAGCGTGGTGTAGTCGGCAGCTCTAGTGTCGGTCACTCGGTACGCACCTGCAGGCCGGGGTACACGAGCGGGCCGTGGCCGGGCACGTCGTACACGCCGCCGGCGCCCGCGTCGCGCTCCTCCGCCACGCAGCGGTACAGCAGCGCGGTGTAGTCGGCAGCTCTAGTGTCGGTCACTCGGTACGCACCTGCAGGCCGGCGTACACGAGCGGGCCGTGGCCGGGCACGTCGTACACGCCGCCGGCGCCCGCATCGCGCTCCTCCGCCTCGCAGCGGTACAGCAGCGCGGTGTAGTCGGCCAGCTCTAGCGGAGCCAGGGCGCGCTCCAGGCCCAGTGCGTCGGGCGCGTGCGTGTCCCACGCGTGCAGGGTGCGGGACAGGGTGTCCAGCGCGGTGCGTTGGGAGGCGCGGGGAGCTACGGAACGGGAATAAATGTATAGCATGAACGGTGTGTATAATACACAGTGTATATACCGCGTCCCTTCGCGCGGCGGGCAAGAAGCTAAGTAACCCCTCGATGTCACGTGTGGTGTGAAGCTGTTGTACAGAGACTTGGTCCGGGGCTCACCTATCCGGATGGCGAGCACGGCGCCGGGCGGGAAGGCGCGCCAGTCCAGCACGGTGTGCGCGCCGTCCGTGCGCGCGGCGGCCACGAAGCGCGCCGCGTCCGGCGCGGGCCGGCGCCGCACCGTCGCCGCCCACTGCTCCAGCCCGTTGATGAAGCGCGGGTCGCGGGAGTACGCCGTGCCGCTCCTGAGGAAATAACCAACGTAAAGCGGGTGATCCATTGGCGTGCCGGCGAGCTACGGTATAAATAGTTGGCTCGTTGGTTCGTCGACTCGCGTTGGTGATCCATTAGCGTACCAAACAGTCTACTCTCATCGTTGGCGAAGTAATGACGTGTTCCCAGACGGAGTAACTTTATTACTTATAAGGATACAATACAAATAAATCATTTTAAAATGTCGTTTTTATTTTTAACAATTTTCGCTACGTGTAAATTTGGAACGCAGAGTTTAAAAAGTTAATTTAAGAAAAGACGCATATACATTTAATTTTGCTTTGTTTTGTTCTAAAGCCACAGTAAAATCAAAATAATGGAAGTTATTTATTTATTAATATAGGAAGATTTTTCGTTTAAATACTACACAATAGCTTAAAACAGTAGTAAAAAACAAGTGAGCAAAAGCCAAACGAAAATACAGCGCTTTTGCGTTTTGGTACTGCTACATAATTTAAGTACTTATTTCTAAATAGACTAAAAACGAAAAACAATGTTACCTAAACTATTTCCCTACCTCTACCGAAAAATTGTCGAGATAAGCGTTCTCACTGAGGGAACACTTGCACACATAGATAGGTCCAGGTCGTTAAACCTCTGAAACACATCATTTAAGCCGTTGCTCGCTCTGATCATAAAACTATTTTGCCTATAGTTGGTGGATGATAATGGCACGGATAGTGGCGGCTTACGCCGAGCTCTACTGGGTATACGGATGTTCAATTTACCAAGTAAGGTGGGGCTGTCGATTGAATTAGATGTAACTTTAAGTAGATATGTAATGTCGGCTATGGAATCTCCTACACAGATCCAAATACTTACTTGAGTCGTAGTGAATACCTAATTTGAAGCAAAGAAACTTTCAAAACTTCTTCTGGATATTTTCCAATCTCATAACATAGCATTTGTAACGAGGATTCCAGACCTGAGATGCATGTTCCAAGGTACTCCTAACAAAGGGCACAATATAAAATCTTAAATGTTTTAGCCTGTTTAAAATCCCTTGAACAACGAAACAAGAAACCTAGTCATTTTGATGCTCTAGATATGACATTATTAATATGGTTATTAAAAAGAAGTTTAGGTTCATGTAAGATGCCCAGGTCCCGCACAGCAACCTCGCGTTATAAAGATTGATCCTTGAGTTGATAATCGAACGAGATTGCATTAATTTTACGAGTAAAAGTAACTACCGAACATTTAGAGGGATTAAGGTCCAGGTGATTGAGTGAGCAGTAATCATCCAGTCTGGATAAGTCACTTTGAAGTGCATCTGCTTCACGCTGCGATTACACAGAAGCAAAAATCTTCATGTCATCTGCGAAGCAAAGCAGCCTTGACGTGAGAAAACAACTAGCAATATCATTTACGTAAATAACAAATAGCAACGGTCTAAGCAAGGAACCTTGCGGCACGCCGCTAGGGACTCTAACCCAGCTAGAGAAGTAATTTCTCACGACAACAGCCTGAGTACGATTGACAATATAGGACGAAAACCACCTGAGCAAATCTCCTCTAATGCCGATGCACTCCAGTTTGTATACAAGACGTGTACGGGACAGTCTCGCACACTCTTGAGATGATAGTTGATAATGATAACACTGCTGTTTTCCACCGAAATTATGATTTATTGATAACGAATTGAAATGATACAATCTGCAGGCTTAATGAGAATACACTCCGCGGCGGTCGGACATGTACTGTCTTAAAGGAATGAAATATATATGCTACGTGAAGTAAAATGCTGACGGGCGGAATGCACACCTTTGTACAGACCGTACATGCTCCCGGGCGCGAGATGGGGGAAGATGAAACATACAAAATTATAATACAAACAAATATCTTATAAAAAATAAATTGCTTCACTGCTATTCACGCGCAGCGAATCGCAGGCCTATGATGGGTGACGTGGCCTTGTCCAATCCTTGTGGTCTTGATAAGGGAGGTCCCGTATTGGTGGTGTGTTGTACGTTGATTTTCGCCTTGTGTTGTGGGTTCGAATCTTTGCGGTTTACATCTCTGGCAACATTTTGAATGTTGAAGTCCGCAGATGCGTTGCTGGGGGGCGCGGGAGGTATCTGCGCCGAGCACCGAAGGCGTAAGCGTCGCCATGCGTATACGGTGAATAGTGTGAATACAACTATCGCAGCGCTCAATAATAGGTATACAACGACGTACTGGTGTACATCATGCGATGATATTCGATCAGCTAGAACACCTCGTGCTTCGCTAGCCTTCATTCGATCAACTTGTCTTCCTATGTCGAACATTTGCCTTCTTATTTCCGTGCTATTAGATGTTGATAGATCTTCAAGTGTCGGTAATGATAAATTCATAACGCTATTAATAGGTGGCATTACTATTCTTATTAAATCTGGCTGGGCGTTAATGTTGTTCGTCTGATACTTATGAGCGAATATTGTTAACGATTCGCTTTTAATAATGCAGCCGTCTCCAAGTGATATAATGCCCGTTCCGCTAATTTGCTCGGCGGTAACTTGAGCTTCACATATGATTCTTGTAGTTCGATGTCCGCAAACAAAGAATAGATAACTATTTTCTTTATTCAACCTTTCCCATTTGTCTGCGCAAGGTTGTGTGATACGTTCACATTTAGTATCATTTTTAGCCTTGATACATAAGTTGTCATCTCCACTCATATGATAAATAGGCTTTTGTAAGGGACATAGCTGACTGGATGCATCCTGTTGTTTACAATTGCCCGCCTCATTTTCTGTGAGTGTTATATAAGAGTCCTTCTGTATGTTTATTGCCACATACTCGGAAATAAGCGATATGCTGATCATGTTGTCCTTTAGTTGTTGAGGTACGGGTATTAATCTGTAGATTTCAAAGTTGTCACGGCTGACTAACGGGACCCTGATTTCAAAAATTAGATATTTACGTGTCATCCTTGTCTTGACCTTAAGTAAATGATAAATATTCTGGAGATTCGTTTGAATGTTGTCAATTGGTATAGCTAAGTCCTTTCATAGCTGTCCGGAAATGATGCTTAACTCATTTCTTAGTTGATCTGGAGTCAATAAGTGGATATTGAACTTGCCATGTTGAACGTTGGTGATCGTCTCTAATAATGTATCTTGTATGCCTTTCAGATTCATCAGTAAGGAGTTAGTGATAATCGATGAAAACATGAATTCATTCGTATGTTCGACAGCTTCAACTTCTTTTGCCAAAACATTAGTTGCTTTTTCCAGATTGATAATGTGACGGTTCAGTATCTTGTGTTGCTTGTCCATAGCCTCTTCTACTCTTTTTAGTAAATTATATTCAGCTTCGACCACTGAGGTTTGATTTTTCAATAACAAAGCCAGATGTTTCTCGTTGTCCTTGATAAGATTGATATCTTTTTCATATTTTTGGGCGAAATTATCGTCCAGCATTCCAAACAAACTGTTCGCTAGATATCCGACTCCGTTGATAAGGCCCCGCCGACGGCAGGTCGAGCGTGTCAGTTGCTGAGCGAGCATTATGCTGTTGTAGTACTCCAGTTCTGAGAACCCATGACGTAGCTGTATGAGTACTACGTCACATTTTGATAACTTATCTGTCTTGATACATGTATTTTCTTAGGTACGGAGATATTCTTGAAATACTTTTAGTCCTTGCCAATAGGGTCCCATGTCGTAGTAAACAATCAGCTTCCATTCGTCGCGAATAAGGTGCATATTTGATATCTTGTCGAAATAAACTCCTTGATGTTTATTTATACTCGTAAGGCTATGCTCACACTGTGCCGGTGATATAAATGTAAACAGTAACATAAGTCCCAGTGTCAGTAAATTAGCTGATCTTTTGGTTCGTCGTCTTTTTACTTCGGGTGCGGCCTTTTCGGGTTCGGGTTCCGATTTAGTTTCCTTAGCGCATTCTTGTGTGGCGAGCAATTTTGATAATTTCGTTATGGGTCTCTTGATAATTCCGTTCTTCGTTTTCACTGATACTACACGTACATACCCATCGTGTCCCGGGTGTACGGTTTCAACTTTACCAAGTGCCCACTTTCCAGCGGGTAAATTGGCATCATGTATGATAACAACGTCTCCAATTTTCATATTTTCCTTAGGTTTTTGCCATTTACTCCTTTGTGATAATTGAGATAGATATTCTGACTGCCATCTCTTCCATATGTCCGAAAATAGTTTTTGTACGAGTTGCCACCTCGTTCGTTCGTCCTTTTCGGTCTCAATAATTGTTAAATTTGGACCACTTGATAGAAAGTGAGACGGCGTTAGAAAGTCCAAATCGTCAGGGTCTTCCGTGATAGAGCACAAGGGCCTGGAGTTAAGGCACTTGTATCAGGAGTGTTGATAATTCTTCATATGTGAGCTTCTGTGCACCCATAACTCTACGGAGATGATGCTTGAGGCTTCGCACTGAGGCTTCCCACAAACCTCCAGCACTTGGCCATGATGGAGCATTAAAGTGCCATTCAATTTCCATTTCTGATATAGTTCTGAAGAACTCGTCGTCCAGAGTATTTTGCAAGTCTATGAAGTCTTGATTCAGTCGCTTGCTAGCTCCAATGTAATTGGTCCCGCAATCACTATAAATGTGACGCGGCGCTCCACGACGTGCGGCCAGCCGCCGAAGAGCTGCCAAAAAAGCTGAGCTGCTGAGGTCCGATACTACTTCCAGGTGTACGGCCTTCGTTACCATACACACAAAGACGGCAATATAACCCTTTGTTGTTTTGATACCTCGCCCTTTATTTGATTTAATCTCAATAAATCCAGTGTGATAAAAAGGACGAGTCGGGTTACACCGCGCTGCCGGCAAGTCTCCCATGATTTGTTCCTGCTTCATAGCTCGATGACGTAGGCATGTGACGCAATGATTGATATATTTTTTAACTGTTCGGTTCCCTCCTATGATCCAAAATTGATACCTGAGCTGTCTCAAGGTTAGGCGAGTTCCACCATGAAGAGTCAATTTGTGCGCGTTTTCAATAAGTAGGTCGGTTATGTGACCTTGATGTGGAATGATTAGTGGATGTTTCATGTTTGGATCGATATTTGCCTTTCCTAATCTTCCACGAACTCTCAGTAGTCCCTTGTTGTCTAAAAAAGGGTTAAGTGATAAAATATCACTGTTTGACTTCACTTGTCCGTGTTTTGTCAAGTTGTTTATATCTTCTCGAAATGATTCCTGCTGTACGTGTTTGACGATCGTATTTCTTGCTCTACGTATTTCGAACACGGTGAGGTAGGGCAATGTAATGTACCATAATTCAGCAAATAATTAATTTTGACTTTTGTGTCTTATTCTCACACCAGAAAATTTAATTACTAATTGATTTGGTATATGTACCTGACTGTGTGAATAACTACACCGTCCGATAGATATACCGAATTAATTAGCAAAATTGGGTTACAATTTGGTGCCGTGACCAGGATCATTTTACTTAAAAATTGGATTAAGGTGTATCTTCCTGCATGATTTTAGTCTACTAAAGGTCTCAATTCCTGACCAGAAATTAGATATTAAACGTGTTAATAGAATGACGCCACAAGGTGGTTCAAAGTCGCTCACTTGTTACTAGACACACAAAAGTATTCAAGAGAATATGTATGCTATGGTTTGACTAGGACGTACTTGGGCTGCATCTCCATCTCGAACAGGATCTCTTCCAGGTCGCCCTCGAAGCGCAACGGCGGCGGTAGCGGCACGTCGCCGGCGGGCGCGCGGAAGGCGGTGTGCGCCGCCAGCAGCACGGAATATGTATGCTGCTATGGTTTGACTAGGACGTACTTGGGCTGCATCTCCATCTCGAACAGGATCTCCTCCAAGTCGCCCTCGAAGCGCAACGGCGGCGGTAGCGGCACGTCGCCGGCGGGTGCGCGGAAGGCGGTGTGCGCCACCAGCAGCACGGAGCCGCGCCCGCGCGCCGCGTGCCGAGTCACGGCCGTCACCGAGTCCGTCATCTGGTCCACGTACACCTGGCACACGAGTGCAAATTATGATGCGATTGAAGGTCTGGCGAACTGAAGCGGTTTTCTGATTGGGTTACGACACGAATGTAATATCGCGTGATATCGTTTTTTATTTAATTAATGAAAAATTTAAGACCTAAATAATCTCACTCCCGTAAATAACACTGTTTTCGACATGGATACCATTTACATATCTAAAAATCTTGTCTTTAAATATCTTAACAGCATTAATATTAATAAAGGTTCTGGTCCTGATGGTATTTCTCCAGTCTTAATTAAAAACTGTTCTTCTGGCTTAACAGTACCTATCACTTTACTATTCGAAAAATCTATTAGGGAGGGGTGCGTACCAACTTTATGGAAACATGCACTAGTTACACCGATACCAAAAGGAGAGGTTAGCACCGAGATAGAAAATTATCGCCCAATATCGAAATTGTGTCAACTCGGTAAGATCCTTGAGAAAATAGTTAATGATCAACTCTCTTCTGCAAATGCGTCGTCATGTCATTCCAAACCAACATGGTTTTCTCAGGGGTCGGAGTGTTGACTCGAATCTTTTATCTTATACAGAATTCATATTAAATGCATTAGATAACAGTTATCAAGTGGACGCAGTGTATACTGATTTTGCCAAGGCATTCGATAAGGTCGATCATGAGCGCTTACTTTTGAAACTCTGGCATTTCGGTATACACGGCGACCTGTTCCGCTGGATAAAATCTTATGTTGAGAATCGTTCACAGGCGGTGGCTGTGCAAGGACACACTTTTCAGTATACACTCGGCGTCAAAAAAATCGCACCTTTCCTAAAATTCGTGTCAAGCTATTATAACTCCTAAGATCTTTACTTTACTCGATATTAGTATAATTTAAAAGCTCAATTAATAAGCTGTCAAAAAAATTATCATTTGTTTACGGAAAATCAAAAAACCACAAATCGCCAGCACTTTGATTAAAAAGTGGCGATGTACGCGTTTGGAGGCTCACTAATTGTACCACCCTGGACGCGTATAAAAGGGGGGGCGGGGGGGGGGGGGGGGGGGTAAAAGTCAACATCAGCCGATTTCGAGTGCAACGTGTATACAGACGGTTCCAAGAGACTGAAGGTTACATCAGGAGACATGGATCCGGGAGACGTCGCTGCACTACCATCAGAGATGATCGCTACATTGTGTCGACGTTTTTGCGGAACCGCTTCTCCAACGCTGTGGAGCTGCAGTTCGAGCTACTCGAAGTACAGCTGTCAGCGTCTCCACTATCAGAAGAAGGCTGCGAGAAAAGAATTTGCTGCCCCGGTGAGCTGCTACAGGCCCCCAATTGACTGCCATCCACCGGACGACCAGGAAGCGATTTTCCGAAACGCACGTGCCGTGGACATTCGACCAGTGGAGGAATGTCCTGTTCTCCGACGAAACCCGAGTGTGCCTGTACACCACCGACAGGCGTAGGAGATTCTACAGGCGACCAGGGGAGCGTTTCACACCAGCCTGCACCGTGGAAACCGTCGGCTATGGAGGAGGATCCTGCATGTTCTGGGGCGGCATCTCTATCGACGACAAGACAGACCTCGTGTGCGTCTCCAGAGCTGGAGGTGGTCGCGGCCAGGGGCCTCTGACTGCTCGCCGGTACATCACCGAGATTTTGGAAGAGCATGTGGTCCCATATGCTGGTTTTGTCGGCGCCAACTTCGAGTTCATGCACGACAACGCCCGGTGCCACACAGCCTTGATTGTCAAGGACTACCTACGACGAGTTGGCATCAAGGTATGGACTGGCCAGCAAGAAGCCCCGACCTCAATCCTATCGAGCACCTCTGAGACGAGCTGAAACGGCGAGTTCGGGCCCGTGATCCAGCTCCTGCCACTCTCGATGAGCTTCGAGATGCCGTCATCGAGGAGTGGGACAGCATTCCCCAGGAACACGGCGTGACGCTCATCAGGTCCATGACTGACCTCATGGAAGCTGCTCGGAGGGCTAGAGGAGGCAACACTAGGTTTTAAGACTAATTTAAGGATTGCTATTGTTGATTTTAAATTTTTGTATTGTTCCTTTTTTTTGTAATTTTGATCAGAATACACATTGTTTCACATTTTCCCAGAATTTTCTTTTTTTATGGGGGTGGTGGCCAATTTCCTACCGTTTTCAAATAGGGGATTTCATTAGCTTTCAAGTGATACTAATAATGATAGGGTACAGGAAGGATCTTAGGAGTTATAATCGCTTGACACGAATTTTAGGAAAGGTGCGATTTTTTTGACGCCGATTGTAGGCCTATTACTTCCGGTGTACCGCAGGGTTCACATTTAGGCCCTTTGTTGTTCGTGCTGTATATTAATGATATCACAGACTGTATATAAAATTCACAGATGCTATTATACGCCTACGACCTTTTGTACCTCAAATAACTTATTTCTAAATACAGACAAATGCTTCATTATTAGTTTCAGTAGAAAGCGAATATCTATAAATTTTAAGTACACACTGTCAAATAAAGAACCGACGCGAGTAAACTAGATTCGTGACCTTGGCGCTATCATGGACTCAAAAATTACCTTCGTTCCTCACATAGACAACATAGTGGCTAAATCTTTTAAACAATTGGGATTTATATAGCGTGTAGGAAAGCCCTTTAGTAGACTGTCAACTTACAAGGTATTTAACAGTTACGTACGTAGTAGGTTAGAATTTGCTAGCGCTGTTTGGAATCCACATTATAAAATACACAGTGATAGAGAAAGTACAGAGAAAGTTTGTCAAGGCAATTGAGTATCGCACTGGACATAAATATATATTACGTCACACCTGGCCATAATGCGAGTTTTACTGCACGCTGCGCGTACCGTAAAACTCGCATTGTGGCCAGGTGAAGACGTAAAATTGTGTACTCACCACGGGCAGTAAAAAAGAAAGCCCTCTATCGCATATTTACAACCCTCGCCTGCGGCTCGGGTCTCAAATACCTGCGATTTCGGGCTTTCTTTCTTTTACAGCCCTTGGTAAGTAATGTACTAGACTATACCACTTCCTTGAAAATACAAAGTACTACTTTATTAAGTTCTCGTCGTGAACGGATTGATGTCTTGATCCTGTACAAAATTATTAATAACATCATCGATGCCCCTTCGTTAATATATACGCTTTCTTTTAGAGTACCCCGGCGTTGCGAGCGAGCTTGTAGAAAAAAACCCCTTTCATATCCCCCGAAGCCGTACTTCTTATGCAAAAAACGGTTTCATTAGAAGAGCGTGCAGGCTTTATGACGAAAAATTTCAGTCGTTAGATATTCTCCATGAGACATTTTGTAGCTTCAAACGATTATCTTTACAATGTATTCAACAACTACGAGTATAATACAAATTTATCATACCTGTAAGTTTTCTGGCAATGTTTTTGTTTATACTATTAACAATTACTATTAACAATGCATCTCAACAACAGGGAATATGCATGTGATTTAGAAATGGACAAAAAAAATCACGTGTAATCTATATTGCTTAATACATTATTTTTGCAAATTATCATGTTTCTATTGATAAATTTAATTGTTTAAAAGTACCATTTTTCAAATTCCCTCGCAAATTTCCAAAACGCAACGCTATTGGCGGAGCGAAACGTGACGTCACCGTGCACCGTGCGTCGTTAGTATGATTATTGAAAGTTATTCGCATTGTTTTGCCGCTGTTTATGATAAATAATCAGTGTTTTTTGGTAATTATTAACTGAAAGCTGTGACTCCTTGTGAAAAAAGACTCGCCACAATGACTGAAGGCGGTTTTGTCAAGGCACAGTCGGATAATCTGCCTAAAATTGATGTGTTCATGATGACTAAATTTAATACGTACTTCGCAAATATTTGTGACTTTACGTCCGCTGAACTAAGAGGAGTAAAAGCTGCAAGGTAAATCAGTTACAGATATTCAATACATTTTCATATTCCTTGTTTTTATACTCGTGAGATTGGTCAATTAAGTAATTATAACATATTTTGGCGATTCGAATAGCTAGACTTTTAAACTACTTCAAATAGGTGTCTTTGTTAAATAAGTGGAATAAAAAACTAGTAGATATTTATCCATACTATATACTATTTTACTATACTATAACTATATATATTATATATACCAGCTTCTGCCCGCGACTCCGTCCGCGTGGAACTCATTTATATCGTAGCTCCATACAAACTTTCACCCCCACTTCATCCCTTTGGGGGATGATATCCGGGATAAAAACTATCCTATGTCCTTCCCCAGGACTCAAACTAACTCTATACCAAATTTCATCTAAATCGGTTCAGCGGTTTAAGCGTGAAGAGGTAACAGACAGACATACAGACAGACAGACAGACAGACAGACAGACAGACAGACAGACAGACAGACACACTTTGCATTTATAATATTAGTATGGATAGTATGGATGGATATGGATAGTAAGTATGGATAATATATATTATATATGAATATATCCATACTAATATTATAAATGCGAAAGTGTGTCTGTCTGTCTGTCTGTCTGTTACCTCTTCACGCTTAAACCGCTGAACCGATTGCGATGAAATTTGGTACGGAGATAGTTTGAATCCCGGGGAAGGATAGTTTTCATCCTGGAAATCACCCCCTAAGGGGATGAAATGGGGGGTTGAAGTTTGTATGGAGCTTCGATATAAACGAGTTCCACGCGGACGGAGTCGCGGGCAGAAGCTAGTTATATTATATATTTTATATATACTTACTTAATAATATTATAAATGCGAAAGTGTGTCTGTCTGTCTGTCTGTCTGTTACCTCTTCACGCTTAAACTGCTGAACCGATTTGGATGAAATTTGGTATAGAGATAGTTAGTATAAACGAGTTCCACGCGGACGGAGTCGCGGGCAGAAGCTAGTATTATATAATCAAAGATATGTAGGTACCTATTAGGAATGTTAAATGTTGAGAACATCTTTATGATCTTTAACAAACTAGGTTGTTTTCGTCAAGGCTTATAAATAAAACAAATTTGTGTAGGTCACTCAGTAAAAAGGATTAAATTCTTGAAAAATTCTTAAAACTGTGCAAACAAAGAAACTTAGCTAAAACGTTTCATGATCAAAATCAACACTCGTAGTCAGCTGTTGATCAACAAAAATCATAATATTTGTTACAGTGATAACTAAAAAAATTGGGAATCAGAATAGTCTTATGAATAAGTATATAATACAATTTTGAGGTTAGGTTATTGTTTATATTGTTCGAGAGTCGTAATAAAAAAGATTTTAGGTACATAGGTACATATTTAATACTCACGTCGAAATGATCTTCACAACAATATAAACTACTCAAGCACGATACATTATCTCTCCTCATCGCCTTACACCACTTTATCCTTATATTTGCACCTTTGGGCATATGAAAATATTTGCAGTTTTAATGTTATTTTCACACACAGGGACAATACAATATTTATAATAAGCTTTTGTGTGCTCTTCCATTACAATAAGTTGATCTTATAAGCTTTAATCACTCACATTTATTAAAAGTGTGAATCAAACACTTTGTTGTTAATTTGTTTAAGAACCACCGTGCACTAAGGTGCACGGTGACGTCACAGATGAGCGCGCCAAAATGGTGGCGTTTTGATCGTCCGAAAATGATAGTACTTTTTTTTTTTTTTTAGTTTATTTAACAATATTGTGAAAGGATTATATTTTTTTCCGGTTATATAATTACATATAGAATAGAAAAAAAAAAAAAATATCATGAATATTCCCTACTCAATTTTTTAAATGTTTTTAATGTTTAGGTTTAAATATTCTCATTAAGAAAACTGTAAGTCCATAATTTACTACTTTTTATTGTGTCAAATGTAACTAGGTATATGAGACTGTTTGTTTCTTAATAAATAAATAAATAAATATCGTGAACCAATCAGTGGCCCGGATTGTCCCTCCATGACGGTGATCTTATTGGCCAGGAGTTGGTGCCCGGGCGGGCATTCTGGTGCTGATCATTAAGGATGTAATATTTTATCAATAATTGCTGTTGAAATTTTATAAGTAACTGTAATAAAAGTATTTAAATAAAACTATTGAAAGTTGTTGGAGTTTTCTTCACGTGCTGCTGCCTCCTAATTACGGAAAAATAAGTGGTCCTGTGTTGCGTGTAACGCGCACCTCATCATATCCCTGCTGAGCCATGTGCTGGTGCAGCAGGTTGAGCTCGCGGCGCGCCTGGATGATGCCGCAGCCGGCGTGCACGGCGCCCTCGCCCTCGCCCCACGCGGGGTACAGCCGCGCCTCGTCCACCACGTGCACGTGGTGCGGCACCAGCTCGTCCAGGCCGCGCGTCGAGCCTGACGCGCAGTACGCCATTGTCACCAGCGCCGCTACGATACCAAAATATTTCATTATGTGTTTGTGGTGTTTCAATTAATTAAAATATGTAAATTGTCTAAATACTCTGAAAAAACTACAAAGTCTGCGAACATAATATACCCATAAAGAGGCTAGATAAACACATTCGGAGTATACTTTTTGCGATTTTACAGACGCGGTACAAAAATAATTAATATGGATAATTCGGGAGCGAGAGGAATGTTTCAAAGTTTCAACATACATCAGCTACAGGTAAACACAATTAACATGGCGCGCGTCAAGGCGCTTAAGCAGTTGACCGAGTGGCTATTATTGCTTAACTTGCGCGCCTTATTACTTGGGTCTTGCTGTACCATAGTCATTTTCGAAGAACTTCTAAAACAACAGTATTATAATTTCAAGAAATTAATAGCATTTTTTAAAAAGCAGAAGCATATCAACGTAATTTCATCCAAACGCCAAAAACGCGGCATAATTATAAGACGATTTTTTTCTCGTTCGGCGAAATGCTTATTGCAGACCGACACGACTGCGAAGAAGCACAAGATGCTCAACTCTCGATTGACTTGGAGTTTTAGCTGTCGGTCGTTGTCGTGCGTGAGGTCGTGCAGCACGGCGGGCGCGAGGCCGGGCCGCGCGGCGTCGTGTAGTGTACTCACCTGTGGGCAGCACGTCGTGCACGGAGCGCTTCTCGATGGGAGAGGGGTTGTCGTGCGTGAGGTCGAGCAGCACGGCGGGCGCGAGGCCGGGCCGCGCGGCGTCGTGTAGTGTACTCACCTGTGGGCAGCACGTCGTGCAAGGAGCGCTTCTCGATGGGAGAGGGGTTGTCGTGCGTAAGGTCGAGCAGCACGGCGGGCGCGAGGCCGGGCCGCGCGGCGTCGTGTAGTGTACTCACCTGTGGGCAGCACGTCGTGCACGGAGCGCTTCTCGATGGGAGAGGGGTTGTCGTGCGTGAGGTCGAGCAGCACGGCGGGCGCGAGGCCGGGCCGCGCGGCGTCGTGTAGTGTACTCACCTGTGGGCAGCACGTCGTGCACGGAGCGCTTCTCGATGGGAGAGGGGTTGTCGTGCGTGAGGTCGAGCAGCACGGCGGGCGCGAGGCCGGGCCGCGCGGCGTCGTGTAGTGTACTCACCTGTGGGCAGCACGTCGTGCACGGAGCGCTTCTCGATGGGAGAGGGGTTGTCGTGCGTGAGGTCGAGCAGCACGGCGGGCGCGAGGCCGGGCCGCGCGGCGTCGTGTAGTGTACTCACCTGTGGGCAGCACGTCGTGCACGGAGCGCTTCTCGATGGGAGAGGGGTTGTCGTGCGTGAGGTCGAGCAGCACGGCGGGCGCGAGGCCGGGCCGCGCGGCGTCGTGTAGTGTACTCACCTGTGGGCAGCACGTCGTGCACGGAGCGCTTCTCGATGGGAGAGGGGTTGTCGTGCGTGAGGTCGAGCAGCACGGCGGGCGCGAGGCCGGGCCGCGCGGCGTCGTGTAGTGTACTCACCTGTGGGCAGCACGTCGTGCACGGAGCGCTTCTCGATGGGAGAGGGGTTGTCGTGCGTGAGGTCGAGCAGCACGGCGGGCGCGAGGCCGGGCCGCGCGGCGTCGTGTAGTGTACTCACCTGTGGGCAGCACGTCGTGCACGGAGCGCTTCTCGATGGGAGAGGGGTTGTCGTGCGTGAGGTCGAGCAGCACGGCGGGCGCGAGGCCGGGCCGCGCGGCGTCGTGTAGTGTACTCACCTGTGGGCAGCACGTCGTGCACGGAGCGCTTCTCGATGGGAGAGGGGTTGTCGTGCGTGAGGTCGAGCAGCACGGCGGGCGCGAGGCCGGGCCGCGCGGCGTCGTGTAGTGTACTCACCTGTGGGCAGCACGTCGTGCACGGAGCGCTTCTCGATGGGAGAGGGGTTGTCGTGCGTGAGGTCGAGCAGCACGGCGGGCGCGAGGCCGGGCCGCGCGGCGTCGTGTAGTGTACTCACCTGTGGGCAGCACGTCGTGCACGGAGCGCTTCTCGATGGGAGAGGGGTTGTCGTGCGTGAGGTCGAGCAGCACGGCGGGCGCGAGGCCGGGCCGCGCGGCGTCGTGTAGTGTACTCACCTGTGGGCAGCACGTCGTGCACGGAGCGCTTCTCGATGGGAGAGGGGTTGTCGTGCGTGAGGTCGAGCAGCACGGCGGGCGCTAGGCCGGGCCGCGCGGCGTCGTGTAGTGTACTCACCTGTGGGCAGCACGTCGTGCACGGAGCGCTTCTCGATGGGAGAGGGGTTGTCGTGCGTGAGGTCGAGCAGCACGGCGGGCGCGAGGCCGGGCCGCGCGGCGTCGTGTAGTGTACTCACCTGTGGGCAGCACGTCGTGCACGGAGCGCTTCTCGATGGGAGAGGGGTTGTCGTGCGTGAGGTCGAGCAGCACGGCGGGCGCGAGGCCGGGCCGCGCGGCGTCGTGTAGTGTACTCACCTGTGGGCAGCACGTCGTGCACGGAGCGCTTCTCGATGGGAGAGGGGTTGTCATGCGTGAGGTCGAGCAGCACGGCGGGCGCGAGGCCGGGCCGCCCGGCGTCGTGTAGTGTACTCACCTGTGGGCAGCACGTCGTGCACGGAGCGCTTCTCGATGGGAGAGGGGTTGTCGTGCGTGAGGTCAAGCAGCACGGCGGGCGCGAGGCCGGGCCGCGCGGCGTCGTGTAGTGTACTCACCTGTGGGCAGCACGTCGTGCACGGAGCGCTTCTCGATGGGAGAGGGGTTGTCGTGCGTGAGGTCGAGCAGCACGGCGGGCGCGAGGCCGGGCCGCGCGGCGTCGTGTAGTGTACTCACCTGTGGGCAGCACGTCGTGCACGGAGCGCTTCTCGATGGGAGAGGGGTTGTCGTGCGTGAGGTCGAGCAGCACGGCGGGCGCGAGGCCGGGCCGCGCGGCGTCGTGTAGTGTACTCACCTGTGGGCAGCACGTCGTGCACGGAGCGCTTCTCGATGGGAGAGGGGTTGTCGTGCGTGAGGTCGAGCAGCACGGCGGGCGCGAGACCGGGCCGCGCGGCGTCGTGTAGTGTACTCACCTGTGGGCAGCATGTCGTGCACGGAGCGCTTCTCGATGGGAGAGGGGTTGTCGTGCGTGAGGTCGAGCAGCACGGCGGGCGCGAGGCCGGGCCGCGCGGCGTCGTGTAGTGTACTCACCTGTGGGCAGCACGTCGTGCACGGAGCGCTTCTCGATGGGAGAGGGGTTGTCGTGCGTGAGGTCGAGCAGCACGGCGGGCGCGAGGCCGGGCCGCGCGGCGTCGTGTAGTGTACTCACCTGTGGGCAGCACGTCGTGCAAGGAGCGCTTCTCGATGGGAGAGGGGTTGTCGTGCGTGAGGTCGTGCAGCACGGCGGTCGCGAGGCCGGGCCGCGCGGCGTCGTGTAGTGTACTCACCTGTGGGCAGCACGTCGTGCACGGAGCGCTTCTCGATGGGAGAGGGGTTGTCGTGCGTGAGGTCGTGCAGCACGGCGGGCACGAGGCCGGGCCGCGCGGCGTCGTGTAGTGTACTCACCTGTGGGCAGCACGTCGTGCACGGAGCGCTTCTCGATGGGAGAGGGGTTGTCGTGCGTGAGGTCGAGCAGCACGGCGGGCGCAAGGCCAGGCCGCGCGGCGTCGCAGGGCGCGCGCCGGAAGGATCCCACGGCGCGCCCGCCGAACCGGTGCAGCAGCCGGCCCTGCTCGCGCGAGTCCCACGCCGCCTGCGCCTCTGAATCGACAAACAACACTGTCACTAAACTGACGCCTCACGCTATCTATCGCAAATAAAATAAAAAATATAAAATATAAGAGATATTTCCCTAATATGGAACTTGTCTATCGCTCGAAACACGACTAGTAGGCGAACGGTAGTATGTTGATTTAAACTTTCACGATTCTGACACATTATTTTTACTACACGGGACCTAATCGCGTATAATTAACTGTAGCCGTTGAAATCAGAAAACATCGTAATTTCAACCGAGATGACGGTTTTCAGATTTCATTTTCGAGGAATCCGATCACAAGTCAGCGTCAGAAAGCCTCGTCCGTTATATCACATTATTAGTGTTGTGTGTCGGCCGGGTGACAACCCTAGTGTACAGTCGACTACAAAGAGATCGATACGGCCAAAGTTACAAAAATATGTATACACGACTATATTGCCTTGACATTAAGGTCGTGTATACATATTTTTGTAACATTGGCCATATCGATCTCTTTGTAGTCGACTGTACAAGTGGTTAATAAAGAAAGACCAAGTGCGGGTAGTTCGGAAAACCCGTGCAACAAGAAGATGTTGATACCCGCTCAAGCCAGTTGTCCCGTGAATGTGGATGTTGCGACACATCCGAAACGTCGGGAGTCCTCATCATCATAAGGCCGTATATCTTGACAGATGATTTAAGCAGCGGCTGTACGCGAGGGACAACGCCTCCCGTAACTATATAGTAAGCCAATCTGGGATTAACATTTGCGTCCACATTTGGGGCTACCTCTGGATGATTATGCCCAAGAGCGTAGATCTTGAAATCAGGTATGATCGTGGAATTCGCGGCCTTTTGCGATAGTGTTCCTCCACTCATCGCGGTTGCCAGCAAGATCTTCTGTACCCTTTTCACGAAACAAATTATTTAATTAAATATTTTTGTTGCGTGTTATTTTTAACGAGGAAGTTACCCCGATCTACCTGATGTGGTTCGATTAGAATGGAGTGAGCGCATAGCTCGCCCATTAGAGTGGTGCCAAGACTATGAAACAAGTCTATAACTCGATACAGAGGGGGCGCTAGTCTTAGCGGGAATATAGTGGAAAAATATACAACTTGCGTCACTGTCCTCGTAGCTCAGTTGGTAGAGCAGTCTAGCGTTAATAGAAAGGTCGCAGGTTCGAATCCTGTCGGGGGCTACAGACGAAGATGGTTTATCTTTCCATTATATTCTTTCTCTGTATCATATCGTTTAAGATCTTCTGTGCTGCGATCGATGACTATGACGCGTTTTACGCAGTCCCGTAGAATTGGGCGTCCTACATTGCGCTTTTCGAATGCAACTTGGCTCAACATAATCTGCCAAGGCAAACGAGAATTGTCCATGCGTTCCACATGTCCAAGCCACGGCAACCGGTTCTGCTTCAGCAAGGCAGTGATGCTGTGGAGCTGTGCGATCCTCAGAACTCTCTCGTTGGTAACCTCATCTCTCCATGTGATTTTAAGAAAACTTCGATGACAGCGCATGTGAAAGGTGTTTAGCCCAGGGACCGGAAAACCCGTTCATTTGCCTTACCCGTTCATTTGGGTAACCCATTCATATGATAAGCTAATCGTTTGGGTAACCCGTTCATCCGGTTACCCAACAATAATGATAACCCGTATTATTCAGATTAACCTAATCGTTACAAGGGGTTACCGCTTACAGGAGCTGATTCGGTTTGTGTTTCGCGTGTACGTGTACGTGTACGTTTTTATTAATTTAATTACAAAACTATGTAGCGGCTAAAAAAATACACCGATCCTCAAAAATGTATTCAAATACACCTTATAGTTTTCGAGTAACATGCCTGTGACATACGGACGGACAGACAGCCAGACATGACGAATCCATAAGGGTTCCGTTTTTTGCCATTTGGCTACGGGACCCTAAAAAGATCATATTTCGTTTTTTTTTCATAAACTAATTTTTGGGGGCTCAAATTTTGGATACTTGTTACGTTACCGATACAAAGCCATCAAAAAGAATTGCAAGCCAAAACTCGCTGGGGGAAGATTCACTTATCTTATCCTGGCATGGCCTTCAGAAAATTATTATAATTAAAACACGTATTCAATTGAAACGCCGAATTTTCGCGGGAGCACGAGAGATGTGCACAGACAGCAAACGATAAAGAAAGTGACAATAATTATCAATAATAGGATTAATAAGTAAGTACTAAACAAAAATATACCAAACTCAATGCAACACCTTATAATTGGCCATTTGTTGCCTTACATGTGTTTTGAAATCTGCGCTCTGCGCCACGTGACTTAACGTACACTTTTGTTTGAATTTTCGATATTAGGCTTAGGTCGGCGAATTACAAAGGTTTTGACAAATGCCGCACGCGCAATGCCGCCGCGCGCGTAGGGAATCGCCATGTTTGGTGTCTTGCGCTACGATGTATATGCAGTTTACGTAAAAGCTAAAACAGCTTGCTCGTATTTTATCAGCGCTTGAAGCGGTAACACTTTCTCGGGTTTTTGATATCGGTAAGCACTAACCTGAATTAATTCAAATAAAAGGGTTAGTTTATTAACCGGTAAGCCAATCAAAAGCTTACCGAAATGAAGCGGTTTTTGGACAACAGCTTTAAAAGAACCCGGGTTTTTGAACGGGTTAGGGTAAGCGGGTCCGGTCCCTGGTTTAGCCGTCATTCCTAATTATCGTAAGATACGATGTCCAGGTTTCGGCTCCGTACAAGAGTGTGCTCAAGACACAAGTTTGATAAACAATCATTTTGGTTTTAATGGTAAGATGTTTATTGCTCCACACTATTTTACGTATCCTGCCGGACGTCATGGCCGCCCTGCCGATGCGAACGTCGACCTCTCCGTCCAGGGAGAGGGTGCTCGACACGTTTGACCCTAAGTAGCAGAACTTATCGACAAACTCCAAGGGAATACTGGGAATAGTCTCCAGTAAGATAGAAGGCTGATGACTGAATTACGGTCTACTTTTCATTTATCGACATGGAGAACAGGTTACATGCATGGGCAAATTTGTCCAGTAGAATTTGGAGCTCGTGAGGAGTTTTCGTTACGAAGGCAGTGTCATTGGCAAAGAGCAGACGGTCGATTATGTGGTTTCGAATAAACAACCTTGTGACGTAGTGGATCACGCCACAACGGCCGCGACAGAGCGGCGCCGACCCGGGGGACAGACGAGCAGGGCAGAGCGGCGCCCCGCACCGCGCCTCACCGCACCACACCCCACCAGACCATATTTAAGCGCCGCGCGACCGACAGAACGCCGGACCAACAACAGCAGCAGTCGCGAGCGGCTCGAACACACAGACAAACACGGCCTCTAAAACAAGAGGGCCACAGAATCCGCCTACAGTCATAAAAGTAGCAGAAAGCGACTGGAACCGAAGCCGCATCCATAAAGCCGCAACACCCCGGCCTTTAAAAGCAGGCCGCGAACAGATGCAGCCAATAAGAGCCCTGCACAGTGCACAACGCCGGAGTTTGGCTAGCGGCCTCCCGTGTGTCCAACTCGCTCCCCTCGCCTTTCTCCCCTCCCCGCCATGGCGGCTTGTTCCCGAGTGCACTGCCGAAGTCCTCCGCTCTTCTCACCCCTTTCAGGCCACTTGGTTCCCGAGTGCACTGCCTGGGGAGTGAGTTCGTAGGGCATCCCCGTTATTCCTCGCCACTTGTCTCCCGAGTGCACTGCCGGAGTACCACAATCCCGCCGTTCCCGCATCTTACTGACCCGTTAGTATAGTATAGTAGATAGGCAACCGTGCCCCGTACTAGGAATAGCGTAGATTAAAGTGCTTATATTGAACTAAAAGGGCGACGGCCGGGCGAAGACCCATTTTTAACAGTTAACCCGAACGCTGTTCTAATTAAGGCGCCTTCCCGTCTGAGTTAGCTAGGAAACCCTCGGTAGCTCTTCAGGCCGAGGGATATGTGTGTGTGGCTAAACCCGCACATCACAAGTATCACAACCTTCCGTCTGAGCGTCGGGGGACAACGGATTATATAAAAAGCATCTAAGTACATAATGTTACTCTCTTTTTATTTTCACGCATATTCTGTGCAATGTAAAGACGTGGTAAAGACCTTCCCTGAAAACCGTATCGAAGGGCCTTATTTAGGTCACCGAAAGCTAACGAAAGCTATTTATTTGTTTATCTCACGCAACTAGGCCCATATTTACAAATACCTTACAGACTAATTGTGGGTGACAGAACTTCACACTCACGCATAAGTTTAACCAAACCACTGTCTAGCATATAAGTCATTAAAATGTATCTATAAATAAATAAGGTTCCAAGTTAGCACTTACTTACCCAACCCCATAGCTTAAAACCCATTTGAAAATCATAGGTAGGTAATAGTACAGTCGCCATCAGATATATCGGGGCGGCCAAGGTGTTCACAAATATCTGAACACTTCTCTATTGTCAAGGCATTAGAGACGTGTTCAGATATTTGTGAGCACTTTGGCCGCTTCGATATATCTGATGGCGACTGTAGTAATCTAGTCTATATAGTGTATCTATGTAGTGTAGTGGCCTCTGTAGTAATGACTACAGAGGCCGGGAAGTAAGGGGTTGCCGGCCGAGTATATACAGGGTGTCTCATTTAAATCGGTCAGTATGGGAGGAGGAAAAAAACCGCATTCATACATTTAAAAAAAACCTGTACTCAGCTCGGGAATCGAACCCGGTTGTTTTGAAAAAAATAAACTTACACTATTTCTATTTAGATATCGATTGTGTAGGTCTTAAGCAGTAAGGCTCTATGAAACATGATGTCTAAAATGAATAAAAATGCATTGTGCAATGAAACGCAAACAATTAAAATCGAAGATATGGTTCCTAAGAACAGATCTTCGTATGTCTTATAGTTTCAGACTTTCCCATACTGACCGATTTAAATGAGACCCTGTATAGACGGCCGAGCTGGCAACCCCTTTTCACGCCGGGTTATGTATAGTGCTTTTCTCAAACATGCAATGAAATAAATTAAAAAAAAAAAAACAGAAATCAAACTTAAATTTTCATGGCCGAACGCCGTGATCCTGTGCCACATCTTGCAGGCCTAGGCCTCCAATTTTGTACGAAATGCCATTACGGGTCTCTCGTCTCGCTGCGCCCGAAACGTGACACTTCGAAGCCCATTATGAATAACACAACGTCAATATTTCATTTCATTGCGTGTTTGAGAAAAGTAAATTACACAGTAAATAAACTCGCAGAGTTATGACAATCTGATAGCAAGTATATAATAATAATAGCTAAGTCTCAAGTATATAATTTAAATAAGCAGAATTTACGTTTTAAAGTCCTTAGAAATCGACTAAGTATATCGGCCGGGCTCGACCAAAGGTGGCGACCGCGCGCCAGAAAAGGACCGCAACAACAAAGAGAGCAAAGTCCTTAGGAATCGACTATATATCTGATTGGCTATAATTTAAGTATCAGAAATAAGAATTTAATTTGATTACGTAATTTCGGCTTATCGATTCTCGTCATCTAGGCGACCACGCTGTAACTTCTAACCGTATGGTTCAGTTAAAGTTTAAGTACCAAAATAACGAGGAACGCGAGCTCTTACTGATTATTGTATGCACATAAGTAAATTCATAATAGTGATTATATAAACTTAAAGTAAGCTTAGGAAAAAGGTTTCAAATCAAAATAGCGCAAGAGTCCGTATACAGCCGTTTGCTGAATTCGCTAGACTTATTAAGGTCATATCTCATGAAATATTCGTTTTCCTACAGATTCCCCTATGTCAGTCCGACTCCAGGACCAGAACTCGAAACCTATTCCGCTGCAGCGGGGAGTCAGGCAAGGAGATGTTATTTCTCCAAAACTGTTCACCGCTGCACTGGAGGACGTTTTCAAGACTCTGGACTGGAGAAGGCTAGGCATCAAAATCAACGGCGAGTACATCAATCACCTTCGGTTTGCTGACGATATAGTAGTCTTGGCTGAGACCATGGAGGACTTAAGTACGATGCGCGATGACCTCAGTAAAGCTTCCGAGCGAGTTGGTCTAAGAATGAACATGGATAAGACGAAGATCATGTCAAATGCCCATGCAGTACCAACTCCCATTACAATCGGACACTTTACGCTCGAAGTTGTAAATTATTATGTATACCTAGGACAGACTATCCAGTTAGGTAGGTCCAACTTCGAGAAAGAGGTCAATCGTCGAATCCGACTCGGCTGGGCAGCGTTCGGGAAGCTACGGCACATGTTTTCGTCCAATATTCCGCAGTGTCTCAAGACGAGAGTCTGTGACCAGTGTGTGTTGCCAGTGATGACATAATTATGGCACTGAAACGTGGTCGCTTACTATGGGCCTCATAAGAAGGCTCAAAGGGCAATGGAGAGGGCCATGTTGGAAGTTTCTCTGCGTGATCGTATCAGAAATGAGGCTGTCCGCAGCAGAACCAAGGTAAACCGATATAGCCCTCCGGATCGCTAAACTTAAGTGGCAGTGGGCGGGGCACATAACACGTAGAACCGATGGCCGTTGGGGCGTAAAGGTTCTCGAGTGACCCCCCGACAAGGTGGACTGATGACCTGGTGAAGGTTGCGGGAGTCCGCTGGACACTTTGGCACTCTTTGGGGGAGGCCTATGTCCAGCAGTGGACGTCTTTCGGCTGATATGATGATGATGATGACGACATAAATACATTATAATGAACGATACAGGTCTAAGTTACCTGATATTTTATTTAAATACGTATAGGTACATATAAATATTAAGAAACGAAAAAGTCAGATAAAACGGTTCAGGCGCCGTAGGTTCAGCGAAGTTAAGCGAACAGAGTTTTTGAAACAATATAATGCGTCTGTTTATAATAATATGGTTTTAAAAAAATACGTTTAGTAATCTTGCGGCTTTTCTGCAGCGAGATCAGTGATTCGAAATATGATTAAGCAATTTTCGCTCGATAGAAATAAATCACGAATAAAATATTCGTAACAAATTATGCACAAAAGCTAAAAATATTAAAATTGCTTCTAGAAATCGGCAATATTATGTTTGAGAGAACTAAGTGATTACTTTTTTATTTATTTAATCGGCCAAAAAAAAACATGATATCCGCGCTTCCGAGCACGCACTTCCATCTCGCTCACGCTTATGCTCAGTGAGAGGGAGAGAAGACCATGAACCTACGGCGCCTTAAAGTATCAAAACTACTCTACGCCGACCTAGCCGCCTCGCTCGACCCCCACTACCAATACCTGCGCTGGCGCGCTCGGAGACGGGTAAATAGAACCTACAATCGAACTTTTTCCGGGACGATACGGACTCTTAACAATTTTTCCCCATCCCAAAAAGTATACAGCGCCGCTAAAGAAGTTTACACTTCAAAAAAACGTTTACCTCTAGTCGCCCTCTTTACAAGAAATATTACGAAATCCAAAAAAGATAATGAACTAGAATCGACTATAACAATAGAACAAAGGATACATTTGTTTGTTACAGAATTGAACGAATATAATGTATGTATGTATGTAAGCGCTTTATTGTACACAATAACAGGTTAAAGAATATACATGTCACACAATAGATCAAAGTACAAAGGCGAACTTATCCCTATAAGGGATCTCTTCCAGCTAACCTTTGAGCAATTGAGAGGAAGGTAGGTAGAACGAGATACGCAAACTTACACCGTGTACAAAAACACAGAGAAAATGAAAAGAAAAACATAATAGGTATTAATCCTAGACAAATAAAAACATGCCAATACATATATAAATATACAATATAAAATATAATACTCACTATCATATGCAATATATATATCGCAAATATACGATAAATAAACAAATAAATAAATACTATATTCAACGAATTCACAAGTCATCGGAAAGCCACAACTTTTTCCAATTCATCTTAAGTGACGCAACAGACTGCGACCGTCTCAGCGACAAAGGCAACTCATTCCACAACTTAACAGCGCGCGCGGTAAAAGATTTAGAGTATGTTCGCGTCTTTTTAGACGGTACAGCAAGAGTAAGGTTAGCACTCGACCGCAAGCGGTGGCCACTGCCGTCTGCCTCTGCCATATAACTAAACCGCTCAGAAATATAAGGAGGGGAAGTAGGGCTGAACAGTGAAAAGTGTGTTGAAAAGTAATGACAGGATATGCACGTCCCTGCGCCGGCGAATCGGTAACCATCGAAGCTTAGAACGGAATTCAGAGATATGATCGATCATACTTGCGTTGCCAAATATATATCTGATACATACATTTTGTAGGCGCTCCAGCTTATCAAGTAGCTCCTCGTTGAGGTCCAGAAACGCAATATCGCCATAGTCCAGAAGAGGAAGCAAAAGAGATTGAGTAAGGGTCAACTTGGTACGAAGAGGAAGGAAATTCTGGAGACGCCTTAGGGAGTGAAGGGATCTGAAGATCCTCTGACTCACCTCAGCTATATGGGGTGTACCAAGAAAGCGTCTGGTCCATGGTGATACCCAAATTCCTGACAGTAGAGGAAATAGGAATACAGGCACCACCACCTCTGAGAGCTTATTTATTTACATAGTAAGGACTACCAATAACAATCGCTTGCGATTTCTTCGCATTAATTTGTAAACCAAACTTACACGCCCAGCAGCGTATAGATTCAAGGTTTCGATTGACTTCCGAGATTAATGAGGAGATATCATCTACAGTAGCCGCTGCATCAATCTGTAGGTCATCTGCATAAAGGTGATATGATGTAGTTAATCCCATCCGTTACCCATTGTTTTACAGGGTGTTTGCTCCATCGTTTGCCAAATTAAAACGGCAGGTACGTTGAGTCATTAGCTATCTTTTCCGGCCTCCAAAAATTTTTTGTGTCCACTGGTATTTTTTTTGTATTCTTTTAAAATAATTTTCTATATGCTTACGCGTTTCAACTTGAATTAAAAAACAAAAAGAAGTGAAATTTTATTGTAATGTGCAATGTTGTACGGCTCTATCAAAGTCAAAATTATTTGCAAGTAACGTCTACTTATTTTTTTATTAACCCTCAAAAAAAATTGATGATGTAAGAATTTCGTCTTGGGTAACTGATTTGCAATTAAAAAAAACTAAAAAAAATATTATGTTCTTAAAACTCTAAAAAAGTTCTCTAGTCTATCCCCTTTCTAATTATGTGCAATAATGCCAAAAACCCTTTAAGGAACTTTATTAATTTGCCAATTTTGTGTAAGGGACGGACTAGGCTCTTAAGGCGCCGTAGGTTCATGGTCTTCTCTCCCTCTCACTGAGCATAAGCGTGAGCGAGATGGAAGCGCGTGCTCGGAAGCGCGGATTTCATGTTTTTTATTTTTATTTTTCGGGCGTTTAAATAAATAAAAATGTATGAATGATTTCTCTCGAACATGATATTGCCGATTTTTAGAAGCAATTTCAATATTTATAGCTTTTGTGCATAATTTGTTACAAATATTTTAAGTGTATTTTTGTGTGTTTTAGACCTATGTTGGTGATTTTTTTCTATCGAGCGAAATTTGCTTAATCATGTTTCGAAGCACTGATTTCCCTGCAGAAAAGCCTCAAGATTACTATTCGTATTTTTTTGAAACCATATTATTAAAAACAGACGCATTATATTGTTTCAAAAACTCTGTTCGCTTAACTTCGCTGAACCTACGGCGCCTTAATCGGCGTACAATATTTTTTGTAAACCACACGTGACACGTGCTTAGAAATGCATCAGCTGTCTCTCTTTCGTCAAATAAACGATAAACGATGCCAAACAGGCAATTACATTCGATAAGCATAGGTTTTTATGTAAATAATAAACGGAGTTAGGTCTGGGGAACGTGGAGGCCATGGAATAGGGCCATCTCTCCCAATCCTCGAATTTGGGAAAGTATTGTCCAGGTGCTCCCTGACTGTTAGCCTCCAGTGCGCAGGCGCAGGACAACCGTCTTGTTGAAACACGACTCCTATCTTCATCAAAACGCGGCACATCAGCTAGCAATTCAGGCAATTCATTTTGCAAAAAATCAAGGTAGTTATCTCCGTTTAGATTATCGGATAGGTAGTGTGGCCCAATCACTTTATCACCAATGACTCCTGCCCAGACATTGACGCTGTATCTCCTCTAGCGCCGTCTAGTGCTGTCTTTTTACTCGTGGGTGGGGGTGGGGTGGGTATCTTGCGGTGCCCAGTGGTGCAGATTATGTACATTAAGAATCCCTTCATTTGTAAATTTGGACTCATCTGTCCACAGAACACTTTTTAAATAGTCGCGATCGTCTAAGTCTGTATACAGCAAAAAACGACAGAACCGGACGGAAACGTTTCCCTAAGTCGTTCTCTTCAAGACCTGTATGCAATGAATAAAATAGGTACGCAGAAGAATAAATTTTCAAGATTCTTTTTAATTTTAACTACGTGATTCGGATTACGATTTGCATTACATGTAAACCTCTTTTAGTGTGTACGGGTTAATTAAACAATAGCAGTTTTTATTCAAAAATGAAATACCTTGTACTGGAGTGTAATGAAAAGCGTGTTTGTCATTTTGGCGAAGAACTTTCCACACCTTCCAGATAGAAATGTCGAGTAAAGCAGCTATTTTACTTATGCTTCTAGTCGGGTCTTCCTCCAACAGTGCCAAAATTTGCTCATCGACTTCAACATTGTGTCGCACCACAATTCCTCTTACTTCATTGATGTTCAAATTCCCATCAGCTTCGCGTAAGCGTCGGTAAGTGTTTTGAAACGTGTTGCGGGTTGGTAAGCGTCTATTAGGGAATCGTTCCTGGTAGATTATTTGCGCAGCTCGTGTGACACCATTAGCTTTTCCGTATGCCATCAAAAAGTCCGCATATTCTTCATTCGTGAATGTAGCCATTATCCAATTAGGGTGCCGTTAATTCGCCATAAAAACAAAACGCATAATATCAAGTAGCATACGTACGGAAATCATAACAAACTATTAACATAATAACAAAATGGATATTATTATTGGTCATAACATTTAAATAACATAACACTCATTTATCACCACCACATTTGCTATAACGTTTATGTGTACTAATTTATTTTTGCATAACATACATTTAGTATAATGATTAAAACTGATAACAACACTTTAGTATGTACTTAGTTTTACTAAGTGATTGCTATCACATCCTAGAAAAACAGACACAGATAACAAAACCGAATCGGAGCACCCCAATATCCATGTGGTCTTGTCTGCCTTACCCCTAGAGTGTAAATAAAAAGCCGGAGGCGCGGAGGGGGAGCAGCCCTCGTCCGCTGTGACAAAGCGCGGGAGCCGTGCAAAGCCGAAGCTGCGGAGCGGAGCACGGGCGATCGTGCTTTGTCACGCGAGGGCGAAAGGGCTGCTCTCCCCGCAGCGCCGGAGCTAAGGCGGAGTCCTGTCACTGTCCAATCGACAGTCATTCTATCTAACTTAAATATGAGAAGGGCACAGAAGGTGAGTAAATGAAGAACATCTATTAAAACATAATGAGCATGAAATATTATACAGTGACCATTATAGCATTTGTTTATTATATAATCGAATTTAAACTTTCGTGAGACATGTTGAAATAATACTAACAATTACACGGTTCAACTCACGTATTCTATGTCACTACGGGCGACATGTTTCGAACTCTTCGGGAGTTCTTCTTCAGGATGAGTGTTTTCGCGGCGGTGTCGCTTGTATCACTGCCCGAGCTCGCTCCGCACGCCGAGCGGCGCGTAAAGCACGCGCCGACAGGGCGGGGGGAGGGGGGCAGTCTAGCGCTGGAGTAGTTGAGTGAGATTGCGGCAGGAGGTCAGAAGAGAAGAGAAGAGAGGAGGTGCGGAATGATGCTTTATTACTGCTCTTACACATGTGTAGTAGTTCTATATATAAGCGTCCTATAAGCTACGTACATATCTATATCTAGTATACACCACACAGCATTCATCGTGACATTTGGCTACAAACCCGATGTATCTCCCTCTCTGTCGCACTTGCAAATTCGAGCGACAGAGACGGAGATAGCGAACGAAGTTCGTTTTCGTTTCGCGGTAGCCTTTCAGATGCTACGCGTGCGTTCGTATGATAGTCGTCAATCTGCAAGTCTTGCTTACCTACTACTCGTATTTAGCGAAAGTATGTTTTCATCTCTCATACTCTGAAAGTAGGTCATTGTTTATCTAAACAGCGGGTTGAAAGTGAGGCATGTCGCCCCTAGGGCTGAAAAGTAATAAAAAATTAAAAAGCTATGGCAGAAACCTGTACAACTACAGTTTCAGAAAATTGTATTGATTTTTGAAACTTGTTGACAATCATGCGTTATATTTTTAAATATTTACAGTAAATTAGTTCTTGTAAGTATGACTATTATTTGTCTTTGAAGACTATTGAATATTGTTTAAGTGTTCATAGTTTAATGTAACAGCTTCGAACCGCGTCCTAGTCATTAAAAAAAATAGCAATGGCAAAAACCTATACTGCCACACTTCCATAAAATTGTGTTGATTTTTGAAGCTTGTTGATAATTATGATGGTTTTCATTCATTATTACTATATGGTATATGTATATTAAATACATTTAATAATGTAATTTTTCATCCACAAACAATTCAAATTACTTTTTCGATATAACTGCTTCAAAAGCGCGTCCAGGAAATGGTCCACACACAAACATTATTAAAATCTGTCAACAGTTCCCGCTCAAAATGGTCCACACGGCGCTGACGCTTTCGCCGGCTGATATCCCCTCCACGTCCGCTTTTGCCTTCCCCTCAGCCCATTTTCGAACGAAATCCAACGATTTCAACATTTTTTTTCGATACCTTTCCACCGATATTTTTGCATGGCTATTTTTTTGGGGCTTACATATGAATTAATCTCGCGTCAGAAAAAAAGCCAATACAGCTTAGCCCACATGAAAATAATTATTATTTTGGTATTTTTAATTAACGCTGCCAACCCCTTTCCACCACGCGATCGATTTAATTTTTTTTTGGGTGCACAGGGAGTACAAAGCAACTGTTTGAAAAAAAAAAAGTCGCTGAGCCCACATTTTTTTTTTTTTTCCCCACCCCACTACACCCGCACCCACCGCCCGCGGCCTGCCAGCACGAAGATTAACGGAAAAGGTTGTTCAGGGAAGTAGCTGGGTAAGGCCGTTATTTCTTGTTCCTGAAAATGTAGACGATTTAAACTGCTTAATCAGGAACAAGAAATAACGGCCTTACCCAGCTAACGTAGTTTCAATACAGCTGAAGCCACATGACCGATGTGGTCGCTAGCTCTGCGTCTATATACGGCAAACAGTTACCGAAAACACTTACCTCGAATGAGCGCCGAGATCCCGAGCCGGTTGACGAAGATGTTGTCGACGTGGTCGGAGTTGGTGAACAGCTCGGCCGCCACGAACAGGTCGGGCTTCACGTTGCGCGCGCAGTCCATCAGGTACTCCGCCACCTGCGGGGACCGGCGGGTCAGCGACTAGACTACTCGTGATCATGACTCATGACCCGCGCCCGCGGCTGGGGCTCACGTGGAACAATAGCCCCTAGCGACTTCTTTAAACAGGTTTCTTTTAATTCAAAAAATATCTAGACTTTAATCATGCTCAAATATTGTTTAATTTTACGAACAGTCAGCAGCAGAAGTAGCTAAGCGGAATAATAAGCTCAAAATGATCTACATAATCCATATTCTCTTGACACTAGAATCGTGTGTAGATCATTTTAATTTAAGCAGTATGTTCGCGTAACATCTTCATCTACCGATGTACAAATCATCGAATCTGCCAAAAGTGCGGAAAAACAGCCTGACTAATTTATACCTGAAATTTTGGAAAACTTTACAAGTTTACGTGGAATGACACCCGCCGGCGCCACATCGATCGTCTGTATTCGTAAGATGGTGCATCTCGCCCTTAGAAACCATTAGTGTGTGGAACCTTAACTAGTCGCGTGTTGTTGTGTGTGCGACTCACGTGCAGCGGCGTGGAGTGGCAGTTGTCGAGCCGCAGTCCGTCGAACAGCTCGGCGGTCAGCTCGACGTACTCGCGCATGTGCGCCCACAGCCACGCGCTGTCCTCCGGCCTGTCGCCGTACCTGACAGTGACAAGTGCCAATACGTCCTTATCACAAGAGTACTATACCTATACCTACCGGCAGGGGGGGGGGGGGACAGATGACTCGAACAAAAATTAGGGCTTTTAAGCCTAATATCTCGCAAACGAATTACTGAAAAGTGGTTTTAGAAAACCGATAACATTTTTTAATGAGCTATCCAAAGACACCGCACACTATGGGGTTAACGAGAAAAAAAAATGAAATCTCCGCTTTAGGAGTAGGGGAGGTATCCAAAAAAAAATTTTTTTTAAGATTTTATTGTACCGTTTTGTCGGCGTAATTGATTTATATACGAATGCCGAATTACAGTTTTCTAGGAGTTATGGTTACTGAGCTAAGCCGAAGACGGACAGACAGACGGACGGACATGGCGAAACTATAAGGGTTCCTTGTTGACTACGGAACCCTAATAATGGTTTTAGGAAATCCATTATATTTATTTTTGAACGAGCTATCCAACGTTACCCCACACCATGGGTTTCACGAGAAAAAAATTACATCCCCGCTTTAGGTGTAGAGGGGAGGTACCGTAAAAAAAACTTTTTTCAAGATTTCCTTGTACTGTTTTGTCGGCGTGATTGATTTATATACCCATGCCGAATCACAGTTTTCTAGTAGTAATGGTTACTGAGCTAAGCCGAAGACGGACGGACGGACAGACAGGCGGACATGGCGAAACTATAAGGGTTCCTTTTTGACTATGGAACCCTAAAAATGCAAAACTTAAAAAACAAAAATCACACATTCTTCACAGTGACACACGCATTTTTCAGAATGCGTGTGACAATGTGTAAAATTCTGTGAGTGTATGAGTCTATGGATGAGTGTGTGTACGTGTGCGCTACGAATATATCACGAGATTATGCTAGACGAGCTTGAAGCCGACATCCCAGGCGATGCGATCTCTCCTTAGATCCAAAGTCCTGGAAAGGTTGGCGTCCATGAGCCAGCCGGTGTGGCGGTGTGGCGGTGTGGCGGTGTGATGAGTGATGAGTGACTCATCACGTGGAGTGGAGTGTACCTGAGCTTGACGCTGTCGCCCCAGGCGATGAGCTCCCTGCGCAGGTACACGTGGGAGGTGTTGGCGAAGTCCTGCAGGGGGTCGGCGCCCATGACCCAGCCGTTGTGCGCCATGACGAAGCAGCCGTCCTCGCCGTACACCAGGCTCTCGGCCTCCGCCGCCGTGCTGCAGTTGCCGGCGCCCGTGAAGTACCTTCACACACACACAAGGCGCAATTATTAATTTTTCTCAAACATGCTCCGAAATGTAGACCTAATGTTTTGGAAAATATACTGCAAAACACAGCGTTGCGAGTGTCACGAACGTACAGGTCGGCCGGGGCGCGGTGACCCCGTGTCACCACTATCACCAGCAGTTTTGATGAGTTGAATCCGACAATAGAGACGAATCCACGAATTGCCGTTCCCGCCAAGGCAGATATAGTGTTTTTCTCCAAAAATGTGAGGAAATCAAATAATATTTTCACGCCACTGTTCGGAAAGTTGGCAATAGATGGTCTAAAACCAAGCTGGAAAGTAGGCAAAAGCTGTAGCACCTGAACCACCACTACTACAATGTTTCATTGTAGTAGTGGTTGTTATTGTTGGACAGTTTGAACAGCGATTCACCAATCACAGCTCCCCCCGCCCCCGCCGCCGGCCCGCGCGCGGGGGGCAGCGCGCGGGCCGGCCCGTCGCGCGCGCTGCCGCTGCCCCCCACACCCCACACGCGAGCGACCGCGCTAGTGTTTCATATTATGATCTTTAATTTCGAACTTAATTTTGACTTATAATTATAATTATTTGCAATTTCCTCGCAGTAGGCGTGACAAGCACTATGTAATGTCTCGGCCAAAAGTGCAATAGATGGACTCGTCTCCTTCGAGGTCCTCACCTAGCGGCTCGGACCTCGAACCCACTCGTCCATCTATTGCCTACTTTCTAGCCTTTACTACAATGTACTATTTCAATAATCTTAAAACAGCGAGTATGGTTAATAAACTACAAGTACCCGCCAAACTTATTATTTTAAAGCATGTACACGGCATGAGTTGTGGCGCCAGTTTCAATTGGAATACATGAAAAAATTAAAACATTAGAATCGGTCACAATTTTAAATGATTTCATCACCATCATATCAGCCGAAAGACGTCCACTGCTGGACATAGGCCTCCCCCAAAGAGTGCCAAAGTGACCGGTCCTGCGCCACGCATCCAGCGGACTCCAGCAACCTTTACCAGGTCATCAGTCCACCTTGTGGGAGGCCTACCCACGCCCACGATTAATGTAATCATAATTATTAAACATTAAACGAGATTGCAATCGAAATGCATTTCAGTTCGGTATGAATTTTATTTCGATAAATCTTCTTGTTTCTTCATTTAAAACTATTTGAGACATTTTTAAAAACGTCACTTCGATCACTTTGAAAAGTACGCGTTTTGTCTATGACCATTAAAAAAAGAAAACACGGGAAAACTTTAAGCAGGCTACAAACGGGCGCAATTTGTCACAACTTGCAATAGTTGGAAAGAGACATCCATACACTACTAACCAGTCTAACTATAAGTAGCAAGTTATTGTGACAAATTGGTAGGTCTTTAAACGTACGAGAACTTGGCTGTTTGTAGTGATTTGACTTAGTCAAAAACATATAGTTTAAAGGTAAAAACGACCGGGTTGCACTCCGGGAGTACCGGCAGATGTGAAAACTTGAACATTAACGTTGTACATTTTTAATATTTTGGAATGGTTAGGGAATAATTTTGCACGAATTGCTTTAATAATCAGTATAACTAACTAACTAACGGAATCTCATACACTTTCCTGGCCGCTAAAATTGTACACAAACAAATGCCTTTTACCTTTTTAAATTTGTCTTCTACAGTAACGAGGAACTTCACGTACTATTTTTGCTACAGTAAGGCGAACATTTCCGAGCATATTGGAGAAATAGTACATTACTGCAGCCGCCGGGAAAGAAGGGCTTGCCGGCTAGGTATAGACGGCCGACCGTAGGGAGGCCCGCGGATAGTGATACGAAGCCGGCAAGCCCTTTCACGGCTAGGCATGTATAGTGCTTTTCTCAAACATATGCAATTAAATAAAAAATATCACCACTCAAAAAACAACCACAAATATAAAATCCAGCTACAAGACAAAAGACTTTTAAGTTAAAAGTCTTTTGTAAGACTTTTAACTTTCCCTCCAATACCTCCATAATGTTTTTTTTACGGAAGTCGTATAACGCGTGTGTAGTTTTCGAATAGACCCTATTAGGGCCATTATACACAAACTGATGATGAGACTTAATTTCTATAATAAATAAAATAAATGCAGAGGATTTTAAATATTGTCTGTGGTCTCTGGTGACTTACGAATAGACAATATTTTTAAATTTATTCATCAACACATTGAATCATACAGACTTGTATTCTTAATATCAGTTCGTTTGTAATAGACATTGACGCGGATATTTTTGGTCCAATAACCATTCAACCACTAGAAAAAAAAAAATGTTTAGCTGTTTAGCCTGTTCATGAACACAGACGCCATATTTAGATTAAAAATAAACTTACTTCCCGGCCTAGGCCTTCAATTTTGTATGAAATTCCTTTTCAGTTCTCTCGAATTATTGCGCCAGAAATGTGATACTTCGAAGCCTGAATGACGCACGTAAAGACGACATTTAATTGCATGTTTGAGATATTGTACATTAATACAGAGGCCGGGAAGTAAGAGGTTGCTGGCCGAGTACATATAGACGGATAGTTATGACTTATGAGGCTGGCAACCCCTTTCCAAACCGAGGTATGTACAGTGCTTTTCTCAAACATGCAATGAAATAAAAAAATAAAAATACCCAGAAATCAAACTTTAAGTTTCATGGCTGAACGCCGTGATGCGGTGCCACAACTTATTGGAATTAAAAATACCATCTTGCAGGCCTAGGCCTCCAATTTTGTATGAAATGCTAGTACCAATCTCTCGTCTCGCTGCGCCCGAAACGTGCCACTTCGAAGCCCATTATGACGAACACAACGTCAATATCTCATTGCATGTTTGAGAAAAAAAACCGCCAAGTCGAGCAAAACTGCGGCACGGCCGTACCATATATTAAAGTGGACTTGGTGATCAAGGCCAGACAATGTGTACAAGCCTAGTCACGTATATCTTTACCGAAGAAATCTTCACTCACCTCGGCACCAGAGGATGCTTATCGCTGACTTCTTCTATCTTTGGACCGTCGGCTTGAAGACGTTCGTATCTAGAAACGATCAAATATAATTCGTTCAATAAAATAAGTATACGCATAGAAAATTTGAAATAAAATACTATCATGAGCATGACCAATGACAAGATACTAGTTTGGGGCAACAAGAAAAACGTATTACACGCAAAATTGAGATTGATCTCAATGTTATAGAGTGGTATCCTTGTTCAGTAGGTAGCCGGAGTCTGACCTCATGCCCGCGATGCAGTTGTCGAGGGCGGCCCGCAGGTGTCCCTCGAGCTCGTCCCGCGCGGCCGCGTTGAGCTGCTCGAGGCGCCGCCGCAGCTCCTCGCAGCACTTCTTGAGTAGATATATTACCTCATGCCCGCGATGCAGTTGTCGAGGGCGGCCCGCAGGTGTCCCTCGAGCTCGTCCCGCGCGGCCGCGTTGAGCTGCTCGAGGCGCCGCCGCAGCTCCTCGCAGCACTTCTTGAGTAGATATATTACCTCATGCCCGCGATGCAGTTGTCGAGGGCGGCCCGCAGGTGTCCCTCGAGCTCGTCCCGCGCGGCCGCGTTGAGCTGCTCGAGGCGCCGCCGCAGCTCCTCGCAGCACTTCTTGAGTAGATATATTACCTCATGCCCGCGATGCAGTTGTCGAGGGCGGCCCGCAGGTGTCCCTCGAGCTCGTCCCGCGCGGCCGCGTTGAGCTGCTCGAGGCGCCGCCGCAGCTCCTCGCAGCACTTCTTGAGTAGATATATTACCTCATGCCCGCGATGCAGTTGTCGAGGGCGGCCCGCAGGTGTCCCTCGAGCTCGTCCCGCGCGGCCGCGTTGAGCTGCTCGAGGCGCCGCCGCAGCTCCTCGCAGCTCTTCTTGAGTAGATATATTACCTCATGCCCGCGATGCAGTTGTCGAGGGCGGCCCGCAGGTGTCCCTCAAGCTTCGTCCCGCGCGGCCGCGTTGAGCTGCTCGAGGCGCCGCCGCAGCTCCTCGCAGCACTTCTTGAGTAGATATATTACCTCATGCCCGCGATGCAGTTGTCGAGGGCGGCCCGCAGGTGTCCCTCGAGCTCGTCCCGCGCGGCCGCGTTGAGCTGCTCGAGGCGCCGCCGCAGCTCCTCGCAGCACTTCTTGAGTAGATATATTACCTCATGCCCGCGATGCAGTTGTCGAGGGCGGCCCGCAGGTGTCCCTCGAGCTCGTCCCGCGCGGCCGCGTTGAGCTGCTCGAGGCGCCGCCGCAGCTCCTCGCAGCACTTCTTGAGTAGATATATTACCTCATGCCCGCGATGCAGTTGTCGAGGGCGGCCCGCAGGTGTCCCTCGAGCTCGTCCCGCGCGGCCGCGTTGAGCTGCTCGAGGCGCCGCCGCAGCTCCTCGCAGCACTTCTTGAGTAGATATATTACCTCATGCCCGCGATGCAGTTGTCGAGGGCGGCCCGCAGGTGTCCCTCGAGCTCGTCCCGCGCGGCCGCGTTGAGCTGCTCGAGGCGCCGCCGCAGCTCCTCGCAGCACTTCTTGAGTAGATATATTACCTCATGCCCGCGATGCAGTTGTCGAGGGCGGCCCGCAGGTGTCCCTCGAGCTCGTCCCGCGCGGCCGCGTTGAGCTGCTCGAGGCGCCGCCGCAGCTCCTCGCAGCACTTCTTGAGTAGATATATTACCTCATGCCCGCGATGCAGTTGTCGAGGGCGGCCCGCAGGTGTCCCTCGAGCTCGTCCCTCGCGGCCGCGTTGAGCTGCTCGAGGCGCCGCCGCAGCTCCTCGCAGCACTTCTTGAGTAGATATATTACCTCATGCCCGCGATGCAGTTGTCGAGGGCGGCCCGCAGATGTCCCTCGAGCTCGTCCCGCGCGGCCGCGTTGAGCTGCTCGAGGCGCCGCCGCAGCTCCTCGCAGCACTTCTTGAGTAGATATATTACCTCATGCCCGCGATGCAGTTGTCGAGGGCGGCCCGCAGGTGTCCCTCGAGCTCGTCCCGCGCGGCCGCGTTGAGCTGCTCGAGGCGCCGCCGCAGCTCCTCGCAGCACTTCTTGAGTAGATATATTACCTCATGCCCGCGATGCAGTTGTCGAGGGCGGCCCGCAGGTGTCCCTCGAGCTCGTCCCGCGCGGCCGCGTTGAGCTGCTCGAGGCGCCGCCGCAGCTCCTCGCAGCACTTCTTGAGTAGATATATTACCTCATGCCCGCGATGCAGTTGTCGAGGGCGGCCCGCAGGTGTCCCTCGAGCTCGTCCCGCGCGGCCGCGTTGAGCTGCTCGAGGCGCCGCCGCAGCTCCTCGCAGCACTTCTTGAGTAGATATATTACCTCATGCCCGCGATGCAGTTGTCGAGGGCGGCCCGCAGGTGTCCCTCGAGCTCGTCCCGCGCGGCCGCGTTGAGCTGCTCGAGGCGCCGCCGCAGCTCCTCGCAGCACTTCTTGAGTAGATATATTACCTCATGCCCGCGATGCAGTTGTCGAGGGCGGCCCGCAGGTGTCCCTCGAGCTCGTCCCGCGCGGCCGCGTTGAGCTGCTCGAGGCGCCGCCGCAGCTCCTCGCAGCACTTCTTGAGTAGATATATTACCTCATGCCCGCGATGCAGTTGTCGAGGGCGGCCCGCAGGTGTCCCTCGAGCTTGTCCCGCGCGGCCGCGTTGAGCTGCTCGAGGCGCCGCCGCAGCTCCTCGCAGCACTTCTTGAGTAGATATATTACCTCATGCCCGCGATGCAGTTGTCGAGGGCGGCCCGCAGGTGTCCCTCGAGCTCGTCCCGCGCGGCCGCGTTGAGCTGCTCGAGGCGCCGCCGCAGCTCCTCGCAGCACTTCTTGAGTAGATATATTACCTCATGCCCGCGATGCAGTTGTCGAGGGCGGCCCGCAGGTGTCCCTCGAGCTCGTCCCGCGCGGCCGCGTTGAGCTGCTCGAGGCGCCGCCGCAGCTCCTCGCAGCACTTCTTGAGTAGATATATTACCTCATGCCCGCGATGCAGTTGTCGAGGGCGGCCCGCAGGTGTCCCTCGAGCTCGTCCCGCGCGGCCGCGTTGAGCTGCTCGAGGCGCCGCCGCAGCTCCTCGCAGCACTTCTTGAGTAGATATATTACCTCATGCCCGCGATGCAGTTGTCGAGGGCGGCCCGCAGGTGTCCCTCGAGCTCGTCCCGCGCGGCCGCGTTGAGCTGCTCGAGGCGCCGCCGCAGCTCCTCGCAGCACTTCTTGAGTAGATATATTACCTCATGCCCGCGATGCAGTTGTCGAGGGCGGCCCGCAGGTGTCCCTCGAGCTCGTCCCGCGCGGCCGCGTTGAGCTGCTCGAGGCGCCGCCGCAGCTCCTCGCAGCACTTCTTGAGTAGATATATTACCTCATGCCCGCGATGCAGTTGTCGAGGGCGGCCCGCAGGTGTCCCTCGAGCTCGTCCCGCGCGGCCGCGTTGAGCTGCTCGAGGCGCCGCCGCAGCTCCTCGCAGCACTTCTTGAGTAGATATATTACCTCATGCCCGCGATGCAGTTGTCGAGGGCGGCCCGCAGGTGTCCCTCGAGCTCGTCCCGCGCGGCCGCGTTGAGCTGCTCGAGGCGCCGCCGCAGCTCCTCGCAGCACTTCTTGAGTAGATATATTACCTCATGCCCGCGATGCAGTTGTCGAGGGCGGCCCGCAGGTGTCCCTCGAGCTCGTCCCGCGCGGCCGCGTTGAGCTGCTCGAGGCGCCGCCGCAGCTCCTCGCAGCACTTCTTGAGTAGATATATTACCTCATGCCCGCGATGCAGTTGTCGAGGGCGGCCCGCAGGTGTCCCTCGAGCTCGTCCCGCGCGGCCGCGTTGAGCTGCTCGAGGCGCCGCCGCAGCTCCTCGCAGCACTTCTTGAGTAGATATATTACCTCATGCCCGCGATGCAGTTGTCGAGGGCGGCCCGCAGGTGTCCCTCGAGCTCGTCCCGCGCGGCCGCGTTGAGCTGCTCGAGGCGCCGCCGCAGCTCCTCGCAGCACTTCTTGAGTAGATATATTACCTCATGCCCGCGATGCAGTTGTCGAGGGCGGCCCGCAGGTGTCCCTCGAGCTCGTCCCGCGCGGCCGCGTTGAGCTGCTCGAGGCGCCGCCGCAGCTCCTCGCAGCACTTCTTGAGTAGATATATTACCTCATGCCCGCGATGCAGTTGTCGAGGGCGGCCCGCAGGTGTCCCTCGAGCTCGTCCCGCGCGGCCGCGTTGAGCTGCTCGAGGCGCCGCCGCAGCTCCTCGCAGCACTTCTTGAGTAGATATATTACCTCATGCCCGCGATGCAGTTGTCGAGGGCGGCCCGCAGGTGTCCCTCGAGCTCGTCCCGCGCGGCCGCGTTGAGCTGCTCGAGGCGCCGCCGCAGCTCCTCGCAGCACTTCTTGAGGCGCGTCTCCTCGTCGTAGCAGTCCGCGCGGTACACGTTGTACAGCTGGGTAGTCGAACAACGGAACTAACATTAGTGGCGCGCTCACTTTATGCCTTCAACTTCTGATAATGAAGGTTACAAATATTTTAACAGCCATCATTTTGGCTATATGCAACGATGTAATAAGTAATGTTACTATGGGAAGTGTTTGTCAACTAGTTATTAAACTAAAATTGAGAATTATTTTATATGTGGAACTAAAGACTTAAATAAATCACGGGAGGCAACTCTCTAACGTAATAGTAGAATAAAAATGGGGAGTTATAAAATTTAGTTTGTAGTGTAAATTGTTTAATTGTCGTTTTATTAAACACACAAAAGTGGATGACGAGTTTGACAAGCAACTCCGAATAGGCAAGTGGAGAAGGCGGATCGGTTGATGGGGTAATGTACGTGTACAGTGTAGAATGCGCGTGTATACCTGCAGCGCGCGGTCCATGTCGACGGTGGCGGCGGCGCGGCGCAGCAGGGGGTCCGGCTGCAGCGCCAGCGCGGCCGCCGCGCCCGCGGACACCGGCGGGACCCTGCCGGGGCCACACACAACGTTACCGTCACCATATTCTTTATTCCGGTGCCACTCAACACTCACTAAATACCACGACTCGGTTATTACAAATCGTCGTAATTGTATGTTACGTCCCCTTAGATCTGTTTGTGGTAACTTTTTTTTTTTTTTAGGAAACAAACGGTTGTTTACAGGATTATATTAGGTTATAGGATATACGATTAAACCTATAATTCCATTGAATATATCTTTTACAGGTCTGTATGGGAGCACACATGCCGTCCGTTTCCTTATCTAACGTTTACCGGTCGGTAAAGTATGGTCGGTGCGACCCGCGCTAGACGCTAGGGTACCCAAACTCGAAAAAGAATAAGTCGGTAATATTGCCGTTGGAGGGGTCTACGAGTCTACGTACTTGTTGCGAGCGAGGCAGTAGAACTGCTGTACCAGCTCAGCCACGTCGCAGGTGAACAGCTCGTGCAGCCGCAGCTCGGGCAGCGCCGACGTCGCGAGGTAGTGCCGCACCGCCTGTAACCGATCAACCAATTACACCGATAACTCTTCATCCAGTTATTGATTGGCTCTATTCTACATATAATTAATTCAAATTCAAATTCATGCTTTATTTCGGATAAATATCCATTTAGTAATTATTAAAATTTTGGACGCGGCCGCACCCGCAACTTATACATCTTTTAGGATATTAAAAAATGTCATCTTGTCTTCTTTAATTTTATATTATACAACGTTTTCCGGTATAACGATCAAAAGTTTGTAGGTTTTTTTTTCAATTACTTGCAATTAATTTGTATTTCTTATTTAAGTTTTGCCAATTACAGATACAACACCGACTTAGGAACTAAAGGTACAAAAAACAAAGCAGAGTGTTTATCCAATTACAGGAAAACACAACACAACATGCACATTCATCATTTTCAGCCTTTAATCGCCCACTGCTGAGCATAAGCCTCTCTTCGAGTACGCCACTTGTCCCGGTCCCGTGCTAGTCTCGTCCAGAAATGACCCGCGGTCTTGTTTACGTCGTCAACCCATCGTGCTGGTGGACGACCGACGCTTCTTTTTCCTGTAAGTGGCCACCAATCCGTTAACGTTTTGGTCCACCTACCGTCACGTTGCCTGGCAATATGTCCTGCCCAACTCCATTTGAGTTTGGATATGACTTCTCCGACGTCACGCACCTTAGTGCGACGTCGTATCTCAGTATTCCTCACTCGGTCTTGTAGGTTATTGCCGAGCATGGCGCGCTCCATGGCTCTCTGTGCCACCCTTACTTTATGCACAGCCTCCTTTGTGAGCGTCCATGTCTCAGCACCATACGTCATTGTGGGCAGGACACACTGATTATAGAGACGAGTCTTTAGGCATTGTGGAACGTCAACGGATTTGAAGATGTCGTCTAACTTATTGAATGCCGCCCAACCGAGATGAATTCTCCTGGAGATCTCTTTGCTCTGATGCTCCTTGTCAAAGGATAGAATATGACCGAGATAAACGTATCGCTCGATGATCTCCAGCGACTCGTTTCCAACCGTTACAGTTGCATTCGACTCGCCGGAAACGCTCATCATGACCTTAGTCTTGGACATATTCATCCTGAGACCTACCTGCAAGGAAGCATGATAAAGATTTTGGATCATATTTTGGAGCTCATCCAGGGTCTCGGCAAACAAAACAATGTAGTCGGCGAATCTCAAGTGCGACAATAATACACCATTGATATTAATACTGGACCTACCCCATGCAAGCGTTTTATGACGTCCTCTAGAACAGCCGTAAAAAGCTTGGATGAAATGGTATCCCCTTGACGCACTCCCCTCTGAATTAAAATTGGCGCGCTCAGTTTATGGAGCCGAACTTGCATTGTTGCCGAGCTGTACAGCTCCCTAAGCACGTCCACGTAGCGAGCATCGATTGAGCAGCGATGGAGAGAGTCAAACACGGCCCAGTGCTCGACACTGTCGAAGGCCTTCTCGTAATCGACGAAGGCCATGCACAGGGGTCGATTATACTCCTGACTTTTCTCCATGAGCTGTTTTACCGCATGTATATGGTCAATGGTCGAAAATCCGCTTCGGAAGCCGGCCTGCTCGGGTGGTTGGCACTCGTCGACATTACGGGTGCGACGGTTGCACAATACTTTTGCAAAAAGTTTGTAAGTGTGGGAAAGAAGGCTTATGGGGCGGTAGTTAGTAAGCTTCGAAATGTCTCCTTTTTTATGTAAGATGGTGACGATGGCAGTTTTCCATGATTTCGGAGTGCGAGTATCCTGAACTACCTGGTTAAAACATGCACGTTATCTTATGCTAAACAATGTGAAGTAACATAACTACTACAAATCAGATAATTAGATAATGGAAAATAAAAAATAGGTAACCAAGCCATTCTTATGCTTAAAATGTATATGAATTAAACAAATAGGTTTTTAAAGTCACAAGTCAACCCTGGTAGCTATGAACGGCTTATTATGCTTGTAAGCCTGCATGATAATTTCGTCCATATGTGCGATGAAAGAGAGCTGGCTATCTAATAGAACGCCTAAATCTTTTATTACGGATACCTCCTATAGATGAACACTATTTATAACATATGAAGTTGATAAGGGAAATCTCTTCTTAGTGAATTTAATGTGCTTGCATTATTGGTGTTCAAAGGAAGCTTGTTGTGTTCAGACTATTCGGAAATACGAGTCAAGTCTTCTTGCAACTGTAAACAATCGGAAGACGTATTCATTACTTTGAATATTTTCAAATCGTCGGCAAAAAGGGAAGAGCTTGCGGAGCTTAATGAAAGCCAAGAATAACGTAGGCCCAGGTGAGAGCCCCGTGGCACGCCGGAGGAACCACCGAATCTTATTAAACTTATTTATTTATTTATAATCATCACTAGTCCTATTTTTTTTCGTCCCACCTTTTTTGTTCCTTTTCTGTAACTATCATCGGAAGTCATAATGATCAGTTGTCCTAAAATCTTTCTTCATAATTGCGTTACTAAGAACTTGCTTGAAGTCATAACTTTGTTAATCATAACAGTTTTCTTCATAATAATAATAATAATAACCCAATAACCCATGACCTTAGTTTCCATCGCAGCACAGTGTTGCACTGCAATAGTCTTTGCACCTGGCGGGGACAATCACCGGGTGTATCATTTTGTGTGCTCGGAGATGGTAACTGCGATGTGTATCCCTCGCTTTATATTATATTTGTTTTAAAGGGCCTCTGCGCTGTTGGCTTCGGCCCCACGCATGCCTTCCAAAAGTCCGGGACCCCATGGTCCTGAGATATGGAAAAAACATACGTAACAAACAACAAACGTACATATGTAGATTTTTACAAGATTTAAGTAACATTAATTAATATGGATCCCTAACTGGGTATAGGCGTCCCCCAGCTCTTTCCAACGTTCTCTGTCCCTTCCTTTTTCCATCCAGTATTTGGCTGCTACTTCTTGTATGTCGTCTGCCCACCTCTTGCTTGGTCTGCCGACTTTGGCGACTGGACCTTTCCATAGTAGCCTTTATGGTCCATCTGTTGTCGGAGATACGTGAGACGTGCCCTTTCTTCATAACGGACATATATTATAATGTTGTTAGTCCTAATATCATAACTAAGAACATACTACAACTCCTAATTTTGTTTTTCCTAATGAATAAACGCTTTCGATAAGTAAATAAAAAAAAATCGGTTCTGGCGCTTCGCCGGCCGCTGCCGCGGCACGCTCGCTTCGCTCGCTCGGCTTGCGCGCGTAGAGTCGCGGTACACCTAACACCCCTCCTCGCTTCGCTCGTCGTCGTACACGGACCTGCCTTAGGCTACGTCCACACAGACAGGCGGTTTACTTAGTGTCTAGCTAGAGCCTTGTGGCATTGCCTCGCGCCTTGCGACAAAAACAAACCACGTTTATTTACTTCGCTAACGCCAGTCGCAAAAATTCTATAGTTCGTTTTACTAAGCTACTCGCTAGTTGACTCGCTAGGCTCTAGACGCCAAGCAAGCCGCCTGTCTGTTCGGACATAGCCTGTTTAGGACCTAGGTTCCTCTTATGTATCTCGGGAATAGCCTAGGTGAATCTTCAATGAAGAATGTTATTATTGAATTACAAAACGGATTTATTCCTAATAAATTAGACGTATACAAAAATGAGTAGTGTTTCGTTCCGTTGTCCGTTAAAAATTGTCGTTGGTCTTGTCGGCGACCGTTATTCCCGCGCGTTGCCGATCTTCGAACTTCGGATGCAAACGGCCGTCGATGACGTCAGTTTGGGTGCGTTCTGAACATAGCCTTTGAGTAAAATAGGTGACCTCCGCGGTTTCGATGATTCGGGTAATCATTCAGTATTAGGGGTACACCACATAAATACGAAAAACTAAATCCCGAAAGATTTCGAAAATCAAAATACCGATTTTCATAATTACGAATGTTTTAAAACTCCTAATATAACTATTCCGATTCTTCATAAATCCGATTTATATAAATCCGAAATTTCAAAAGGTCTAACGATTACAATTCCGATACTCAAAAATTCCGAATTTCATTACCCTGAATAATAAGAAGTCCGACTTAATACTAATCCGAAATATCAATACCTAATAATACGAATTCCGATTATTAAAATACCGATTTTTCAAAAATCCGAATATCATTACACATAAACCCGACTAAACAAAAGTCCGAAACATCAAAATTACGAATTCCTGTTACTAATAACGATTAAAGAAAGAATTAGAACAACCCCCAACGTCTAAGATCGGTTGTACACTCTTTCATAGACTGCAGTTTTGTAGAAAATCGTTTCAAATAAAATGATTCGCATTCTACATCCTCATATTATTTAGTTTTTGTAAATTTTAATACCAAGACAACAGTTTTATAGAATCTGGTTTATAATAAAATTATTGCTCATACTATCAATGTATCGAATTATCAATGCGCGGAATACTGACTTTTTTGAAATTTTAATCATAGATTGTTCTTGCAAAGATAATAATGAAATTATTTTGACCTAACCTAAACCTAACCTAACCGCCAGCGTGTCGACGTCACAACAAACAACTGTAACACTTGTCTTATTGGTAGGTTAGGTTAGGGTCACCTTGCGTCCCTTAGAGCGGAAATAGGCACCCCGCGAAGCGAATAATATAATTTAATTGGATATAACCATTTTTGATATAATTTCAAAGGGTAGAATCATTAATTGTATAAAATGAACGTTTGGTGTAATATCAAAATATATATTTTTATTTAGTATATTAACTATCATTCGGTATAACGCTTATTTCTTATAACCATCATTGAGTATAATTCTTATTTGATATACATCTCATATTGTATAATGATCAAGCGGTATAATTTTATTAAAACTATAACGCCTGAGACAATTTACAAATTGCAAATGATGTGCAAATTGCGTTTTATTTACCTAAGCTAAACTATTTTTTTTCCCTTCTAACCTAACGTAAACCTAACCCAACCGCCAGCGTGTTGACGTCACCCTATGTTGGAGCCTATTTCCGCTCTAAGGGACACAAGGGAACCCTAACCTAACCCACCAATAGTACAATTTTTGCAAGTGTTTTTTTTTTACTGCGGGGGGCTTCACCCCCTGTCCCCCCTTTTTCTGGCTACCCTGGCTTGATTATATCAACTGTACATAAGACGGAATGAGCATTATATCCAATGTTCAATATAGCAAATATGCATTATACTTAATGTATGTTATACTAAATATTATTATATCAAATAATTATTATACCATATGAAAATATATTAAGTGTTGTTCTACAACTCGAGAATTATATCAGATGAGCGTTATTGCGAGTAATATTATATCAAAAATATTTATAGCCATCGTTACGCACCCGGTTAGTTTAGGTTTAGGTTAGGTTAAAATAATTAACGTGTGTTTTTTAACACGGCGAAGCGCCAGAACCTTTCAGAGTCATTGCAAATTTATTTACATAAGCATCTAACCAAAATATATATATATATATATCTTACAAAACATTATACCACTAATACTTATATACAATATACATTATATCTATTAAACGTTATATCAAAAATGTATTATACTATTTGTACATTATACGCCATGAAATAATAGTGATTGTTGTTATGCCAAAAGTTTATTATGTCCCTTGAGTGATTATATCCAATGGAATTATATCAAATGTTGTTATATCCAGTGAAAATATATCAAAAGTTGTTATACGAGGGCTGCCTTTTAAGTTCTGTCGTTTGCAAACCTCCCGTGATTGCATAAAAAAGAACTAGTGTCACGTTAAAATATTTGAATTTAGAATTCGAAAACAAAAGAATGACTCGAAATCGGCCCAACCGTTTTAGTACAGCGTTCGTTCAAAGTTGACAAGTCAGTTGTGAAAATGGAAATTTCGAAGGAAAATTTACGTGCGATAATTTTTTACAACTTCAAAAGGGGCTTAACGCGACTTCAGTGCTTCGAAGAGTTGACTACGGTTTTCAATGATAAAGCACGATGCCTTCGGACTGTGGAACGCTGGTATTTAGAATTTCAACGTGGTTGCTCTAGTCTTGGTGATAGACATCGTGAAGGTCGACCAAAAACAGCCGTAACCCAGGAGAACATTGATGCTGTACGGCAACTGATCATCGAAGATCGCCATGCGACATACCGTGAGATAGAAGCTTCCTTAAGTATTTCAGGGACCAGTGTTCACAGTATTTTGCATGATCACTTAGGCGTAAAAAAGTTGATCTCACGCTGGATACCATATTTACTCAGTGAAGACCAAAAAACGGCTCGCGTTCGATGGTGTCGCAAAACTCTGCGGCAATTCAACCGAGGAAACTCGAAACATGTTTACGACATTATCAGTGGTGACGAATCTTGGATATATGCCTACGATCCCGATTCTAAACAGCAGTCGACTGTTTGGGTGTTCCGAGATGAGCCAAAACCGACCAAAGTAATACGCTCACGGAGCACTTCGAAAAAAATGGTCGCCACGTTTGTGGCGAAAAGTGGCCACGTTGCCACCATCGTGCTCGAGGATCGTAAAACAGTTAATGCTGACTGGTATACCACTGTCTGTTTACCAGAAGTCATCGGCGAGTTTCGAAAAAATAACCCAAGACGTCGTATAAGACTGCACCACGATAATGCGAGCTCGCACACCGCCCGGCAAACTATTGCGTTTTTAAAAGAGCAAAACGTCGAAATTCTGGAACACCCGCCGTACAGTCCAGACTTAAGCCCTAACGATTTTTTTACTTTTCCAAAAATCAAGCAACGACTTCGTGGTCAACGGTACCAGACGCCTGAAGAAGCGGTTGAGGCATACAAAACGGCCATTTTGGAGACCCCGACTTCGGACTGGAATAAGTGTTTCGAAAACTGGTTCGATCGAATGAAAAAGTGTATTACATATCACGGTGATTACTTTGAAAAACAATAAATACCATTTAATACTTAAATTGTCTTTAGTTTTTCCAAACGACACAACTTAAAAGGCAGCCCTCGTACCAATCATTACACACCCTGCTACTCGAAGCTGATTTGCCGCATTTTTATGAACAAAGGCGAATCGTGTTTCAACAAGACGGTTGTCCTGCGCCTGCGCACTGGAGGCTAACAGTCAGGGAGCACCTGGACAATACTTTCCCAAAATCGTGGATTGGGAGAGATGGCCCTATTCCATGGCCTCCACGTTCCCCAGACCTAACTCCGTTAGACTTTTACATCTGGGGACGGGCAAAAGAACTTGTCTACGCAACGGAAGTCGAATCTAGAGAAGATTTATCCCAACGCATACAGGCGGCATTCGTCGTTATAAAAGAGGAAATTCGTTTACGAACAACCACAGTAGAAATCAGAAACAGATGCTACGCGTGCATTCGTAATGAAGGTCGTCAATTCGAGCAAGACTTGTAAATGAAGACGAATTTATTGATTGAAATGATTAAAATTTGACTATTGCTTACACTACTTACAGTATGTTATTTACATAAAAACCTACTTATCGAATTGAATTGCCTGGTTGGCATCGTTTATCGTTTACTAGCTGATGCCCGCGGCTTCGCCCGCGTGGTTATAGGAAAATGTAACATATTGAATTTTTCCGTGGGAATTAGATGTTTTCCCGCTGGAAAAAGTAACCTATGTCACTCTCCAGCCTCTAAACTATTTCCATACAAAAAATCACATTAATACGAAGCTCCGTTGCGACGTGAAAGAAGGACAAACAAACACACAAACACACTTTCGCATTTATAATATTAGTAAGGATTTGACGAAAGAGAGAGACAGCTGATGCATTTCTAAGCACGTGTCACGTGTGGTTTACAAAAAATATTGTACGCCGATTAAGAGCCTAGTCCGTCCCTTACACAAAATTGGCAAATTAATAAAGTTCCTTAAAGGGTTTTTGGCATTATTGCACATAATTAGAAAAAGGATAGACTAGAGAAGTTTTTTAAAAAGTTTTACGAACATTATCATTTTTAGTTTTTTTTTTAAATTGCAAATCAAACTTACCCAAGACATTATTCTTCCATCTTAATTTTTTTCGAGGGTTAGTAAAAAAATAAGTAGACGCTACGTGCAAATAATTTTGACTTTGATAGAGCCATGCAACATTACACATTACAATAAAATAAAAAATTAGGCTCTACCACTTCTTTTTTTTTTTAATTCAAGTTGAAACGCGTAAGCATATAGAAAATTTCTAAATTATTTTAAAAGAATACAAAAAAAAAAACCATAATAATAAGGTGAGCTGCGAGTTTGGTGAGATGAGAATTTGGTGACCTGAGCATGTGATGAGACGAAGAATGTGGTGAGTTGAGAAACTGGTGAGATGAGATTCTGGTGAGCTGAGCATGTGGTGAGATGATAATTTGGTGAGCTGAGAATGTGGTGAGACGAGAATGTGGTGAGTTGAGAATGTGGTTAGTTGAGAATTTGGTAAGCTGCTCATAAAGGGGCCGTGCACTGACCTCGAGGTGTTCGTGGGAGTTGACGCGGGAGGGCACCCCGCGCGGCGCGAGGTCTCCGCGCGCCGCGGCCCGCGTCGCGCGCGCCAGCGCCGCGTCCAGCAGCGCGGCGGCGCGCAGGCGCGGCACATTCGCTGTATACAAACATACAAACGCTTATACAGGGTGATTGCTCCATCGTTTGCCAAATTAAAACGGCATCAAATGACCACCAAAAAATGCTTTGATACCCTACTAATACTATCCATACTTCCATACTAATATTATAAATGCGAAAGTGTGTCTGTCTGTCTGTCTGTCTGTTACCTCTTCACGCTTAAACCGCTGAACCGATTGCGATAAAATTTGGTATGGAGATAGTTTGAATCCCGGGGAAGGACATAGGATAGTTTTCATCCTGGAAATCACCCCCTAAGGGGATGAAATGGGGGGTTGAAGTTTGTATGGAGCTGCGATATAAACGAACAAATATTATAAATGCGAAAGTGTGTCTCTCTGTCTGTCTGTCTGTCTGTTACCTCTTCACGCTTAAACTGCTGAACCGATTGCGATGAAATTTGGTATGGAGATAGTTTGAATCCCGGGGAAGGACATAGGATAGTTTTCATCCTGGAAATCACCCCCTAAGGGGATGAAATGGGGGGTTGAAGTTTGTATGGAGCTGCGATATAAACGATTTCCACGCGGACGGAGTCGCGGGCAGAAGCTAGTTTACCATAAAAATATACTGAACACCAAAAATAATAATTCTACCATTACAATAGTACTAGCTGTTTTAGTAATGACTGCACATTAAATTGTATTCGAAGACCAAATTTAGTAAATTATCACCAAATCTTAGCGAGCAAATTAATACAATATTTCTACCTAAATAACCCAATATGATTGCCATAAAGTGTATGCAAGTTACCAAATAAAGTATGATGATGCCAAATTTACAAGTGTTTTTTTAACCTCATGGGCATTTGATTGAATAAACGCTCTGTTTCTTTGCTAGTGTTTAATCAATTTAAGGAAATTGAATTTCAGGTTAGTAAACATTTTCTAGTAATTTAAATGATTCCTTCTTTATAGCGATCGAAAGGTAAAAATAGCTGCCAAAACCCAAATCAGCGCACCCCACTTCCACGTGGTCTCGTCTGTCCTACCCCTAGAGTGTATATAAAAGCCCGCGGAGACAGAAGCGAGTTTCTGGCGGGAGCCCGGGCGGAGGACGGGAGACTGAGTCCCAGAAACGAAAGCATTTTCTTCAATAGGATAGTAAGATGTTATAATTTGGGTTATTATTTCACATTAATAGGAGATACAATTTTGGTAATCATTTACTATTTTTGGGTTAGCAATGATTTATGAGGATAGCATTTAATTTAATAGGATAGTAAGATGTTATAATTTGGGTTATTATTTCACATTAATATAGGAGATAAAATTTTGGTGTTCATTTAACTATTTTTGGATTAGCAATGATTTATTAGGATAGCATTTTCTTTAATAGGATAGTAAGATTTTATAATTTGGTTTACTATTTCGCATTAAAATGGAGATAAAATTTTGGTGATCTTTTACTATTTTTGGCAGTAAAAAGTATTTTTTTGGCGTTACATCTGGTGGTCCGTTAAACATATGCCAATTAAAAGGGCAGGTAGGTTGGGTCATTAGCTATGTTTTCCGGGCTCCAAAAAAATATTGTGTCCACTGGCATTTTTTTTGTATTCTTTTAAAATAATTTCTAAATTGTCTATATACTTACGCGTTTCAACTTGAATTATAAAAAAAAGAAGTGGTAGAGCCTAAAAACAGGCCAATCGTGATTCAGAAAAAAAAGGTTGTCCTGCAAACAGGAATCTGCATAATGTTTTCAGAAATTCATAAAGATTTATCCCACCGGATAGAGACAGCATTCATCGTGACATTCGTCGTTATTAAAGAGGAAAATTGGTTACAAACTCAGATGTATCTCCCTCTCTGTCGCACTCGAATTTGCGAGCGACAGAGAGGAAGATAGCGAACGAAGTTCGTTTTCGTTTCGCGGTAGCCTTTCAGATGCTACGCGTGAGTTCGTATGATAGTCGTCAATCTGCAAGTCTTGCTTACCTACTACTCGTATTTAGCGAAAGTGTTTTTGAAGTGAAAACTTCTTTAGCGGCGCTGCGCACTTTTTGGGATGGGGAAAAATTGTTAAATACGCGACAGAGTTTTGTGACGTCAGATGTGAAGGAGATGACTTTTTGCTGCTAGCCGATTCGACTTCATTCAAAACTGAACGCTATTCGTAAGAGTATAAAGCCGTTAAACACTTTCTGCAATAGCATATTCTGCAAATACATTTGTAATAATACCAACGCATCCTTCACCGTTTTGCTATTGAGAAAATTCGAATAGTTCGAATTTGGGCGTTATTCCTAAAGAGATAAAGCTTAGAAAAATTATTACCAACGGCAAAAACAAATTGATATTTTGGTCGCCACCGCCGTCTGCTGTTATGCTGTTCTTGCAAATTCGAATAGGTCGAATTTAGACGTTATTCCTAAAGAGATAAAGCTTTGAATAATATTTGGCAATGGCAAAAACAAATTGGTATTTTGTTTGTCGCCGGCGGCGGGCGAGCCGGCCCGTCGCACCCAACGCGCCCGCGGCCCGTCCGCCTAAATAATTGATAATTGTTTATAAATTTGCGTCAAATTCTTTTTTAGGGTGACACCGTAAGATGTCACGTGACCTAATCGAAAAACTGTTACAATGTTATTGAGTTTTCATTTCTGCCGGCACTCCCGGAGTGCAACCCGGTCTTTTTTTTTAATTGCAAATCAGTTACCCAAGACGAAATTCTTGCATCTTAATTTTTTTTTGCGGGTTAGTAAAAAAATAAGTAGACGTTAAGTACTTGCAAATAATTTTGACTTTGATAGAGCCGTACAAGATTACAGTAAAATAAAAAATTAGGCTCTACCAATTCCTTTTTAGGGTTCCGTAGTCAAATGGCAAAAAACGGAACCCTTATAGATTCGTCATGTCTCTCTGTCTGTCTGTCTGTCCGTCCGTATGTCACAGGCATTTTACTCGAAAACTATAAGGTGTATTTGAATAAATTTTTGAGGATAGGTGTATTTTGTTAACCGCGACATAGTTTTGTAATTCAATTACTAAAAAAATATTTTTTTAGGGGTGCACTCCATACATAAAACTGAAAGTCAAAAATTTTTTTTTCATTGCAAGCCCACGTGTGGCACATCACTCGGTAGGCCTTTCAAAATAAATATAAGGTTTCTCAGCAATTTTTTTGATTAACTCAATAGAGTCGGAGATATTCGCCTCGAAAGTCACTAAATTTGTGTGTCCCCCCCTCTAATTTTTAAAAGAATACAAAAAAAATACCAGTGGGCACATAATTTTTTTGGAGGCCGGAAAAGATAGCTAATGACCCAACCTACCTGCCGTTTTAATTTGGCAAACGATGGAGCAAACACCCTGTATTATAACTAACTCTCAACTGCATATTATTGTCGGATTCACATTTCACACAACTAGATCCACGTAAAGAATGGATGATAATGGTATAACGTCTAGTCAAATCGTTGACGAAAGATGTGTTCAACCAGCAGTGATGGTGGCCTCAGGACGCCGTGTTAACCGTAGCGTCGCGGTAACGGCGGGGTCGAGCACCGCTGCATGTGGACGACGCGACACGTCGCGCCGCAGCGCATCTAGCCCGGAGAGTCCTCAGCTAGGCTAGGGATGCGTCTCTACAGGGTAGAGTGGTAAGGTAAGTGGCTACGTACCGCAGTTGTAGGTGGCCTCGGGGTGCTGCGCCAGCCAGGGCGCCTCGTTGGCCGTGTGGTTGAGCACCACGTCGCAGATGGAGAGCACGCGCCACTCGACGCGCAGCTTGGTGAGCAGGTTGTCCACGTCGGCGAAGGACGCGTCGGGCCCGAACGAGGGGTTCAGCTTCAGCTGGTCGGCGAGGCTGTAGCTCGAGTTCGAGGCGCCCAGCTCCTGGAAATATCAAGGAAGCTGAGTAAGGAGGAATACTACTTAAAACAGGAATACGGCGGCCAACTCGAGATCATAGATAAAAAAGAGGCGACTAAAACTTCACAAAAACAGTTTATGAATAACTTCGAGGGCAAACACTTTGTGACAAAATTCTGTGACGAAGTATTTTGTATGGATAATATTGGAAAAAAAACTATGGACTCTCGTGTTCTAACAAAATTAGGAGTCACGAAATGATCTGTATAGGTAGAAGTGAAGTGCATCATGTTTTAAAAAATTAAACTATGGATATATATATTTTTAAATAACACATTCCAAAATAAGGAGTGGAGAAGTGACCTGTATAGGAGTGAAGTGTATCATGTTGTATCCGCTCTCCTTGGCGACGCGCAGCGTGGTCTCCCAGCGCGGCAGCGGGCCGAGGCACTTGGCGAGCACGGTCTGGCACGCCAGCGCCTCCACGGCCAGCGAGTCGCGACCCGCCGGGCCCACGCGCAGCCGCGGCGCCGCCTGCAGCCAGCCCGACCCCACCGGACCCACCGGGGACTCTCTGCACAACACAAACCACATACGAGTACCAACCACACTTTAAACTGGGTTACTAATGTGTTGCATAAAATTGATTGTCATCATTTTATTTTGGATAACAGCCCTTGGCAGAATCATCATTTCGCAGAATTACTTTTCGCATAAATTTCATTGCATACAGTCATTTCGCATAACTTCCTTTGGCAGAATAGTACATAGGCATAATGACGATTGTAATAATAGTCCTATGATCGAATAATCGTGTCACCGAAATTTTTATCGCATAATATTTAGCTGGCATACTGTCATTTGACACATCGTTCTTTGGCAGAATAGTTTTTTTGTAATCTTATTTAATCTATTCCTATTATTGATATTAAAACAAGTTTTCTGCTCTTTTATAAAAAAAATAACCTCGAAGACGGAAGCGGGAGCTTTCCCGCTTTCGTCTTCTAACCTATCCGCGATCCGAGTCGGTTTTGCCACCAAGTTCGTTCCCTACTGCCTACGTGATTCGTGAAATTCCGTAGTAATAGGTATTGTACAATTTCTCGCTTGGCTCGCGCGTTTTGGGGTCGTCGCTTCTTCTTCATCCGGAGCCGGATGTCGTTGGTGGTTTTAGACGGTAGTCCAATTTCGGTTAGTCCGTCATACCCGTCCTGCCTCCCCGGATTGGACGGGATGCGTAAACGCATTTCCCCAACTTTAAAAAAAAAAAAAGAAAAAAAAAAAAAAAAAAACAAAAGGGTCGTCGCTTCGCTCGTCGTACCTACACCGACCTGCCTTAGAACGCTTTCCGCGCTAGTTGTCACCTAGAGCAGCACGGTTCAATATTTGTACGACTTCGGCGAAACGTATATTCTCGCACATAAAATTATGCAAAAATAAAGTCGCTGATATTAGTTGTATTCTTCAAGAAATTCGGCGGAATATACGTTCTGCTACGTAAAATTCTGCGAAAATAAATTCGGCCATATTACTGTTCTGTAATTCAAAATTCTGTCAAATGAGTGTTATGCGACAACTGCGATAACTGTTATGCGGAGTGTATTTCGGACAATCGATATTATGCCAGAACCCCTCTAAACTAAACTACTACAACCAGTACTTCATGTTTACCATGTACTCGTACGCAGCCGCGTAGCCGCGCAGCGTTACCGCTCACGAGACAGAATAACACTGGAATGCAACCTTCATACATCTCTGACCGCCCACACTAACTTTACAATACCTACTTCTACAAATAAATTAAACGTTTTCAAGTGCATTTAACAAGGTTTATATGGAAACAACGACTATGAATGTTTGAAGGTGGTCTAGCTACGAGTAGAGTAGAGTCCACCCGCGACAGGGCAGGGCAGGGTACTCACGCGCTGTCGTACACGAAGTAGTAGTGGAAGGCGCCGGCGCGCGTCAGCGTGAGCTCGGCGAACAGGTCGGTGTCGGTGACGAGCGCGCCCGCGCCGAGCTGCTCCGCGCCCGCCTCGTCCTCGCGTCGCCACTCCAGCGCGTAGTACTGGTTGCGGACAAACTCCGACACTTCCGCTTTCTCATCCTCTGTACACAAATAACAAACGGTCTATTTAATAGACCAGTCTGAACCTTAAATGACAGAGTCGGAAGGAATTTTACATTAGCATACCTAATAACCACATCTTAACAATAGGCAATGCACTAGAAAATGTCAAGAAGAGTATCTTATTATCAACAGGAACAATTTGTCAAAGTAATTTTGCAACCATCATCAACCCACCATTTTCCAGCCGGATCCCTCAGTCTAATACAACAATCATGCATGCATGTGTTTTAGGACATCGTCTAGCTATTCTGCCAGTGACACAACATAGTCGTCCCGGAGGGATCGACAATACGGAAGCGAGGACATCAACTCACGGCTGTCAGTGATGATGTAGTTGGTATACAGGAACACTTTGCGCCCGAGCAGGCTCGGCCCCGGCGAGAACCGAATCGTCGTTCCCTTCTCGAACCTGCGAAACAAACACACACTACATTATACATATTATACATTCATCTCGATACACATTCACAATTTCCCACAACGCATCGGAAGACACTACATGCTTGCTCGTAAAGGGCTTCATAACGCGCAGGCATGCTGGGACCTATATTGCGGGCGTAGTGGGTTTTTAGGGTTCCGTAGCCAAATGGCAAAAAACGGAACCCTTATGGATTCGTCTTGTCTGTCTGTCCGTCCGTATGTCACAGGCATTTTACTCGAAAACTTAAGGTGTATTTGAATAAAATTTTGAGGATAGGTGTATTTTGTTAGCCGCTACATAGTTTTGTACTTAATTTAATTACAAAAAAAAAATTTTTTGGGGGTGCACTCCATACATACAACTGAAAGTTAACATTTTTTTTTCATTGCAAGTCCACGTGTGGCACATCAATCGATAGGCCTTTCAAAATAAATATAAGGTTTCTCAGCATTTTTTTTGATTCAGTGAATAGAGTCGGAGATAATCGCCTCGAAAGTCACTAAAATTGTGTCCCACCCCTTCTAATTTTGGAACCGTGTATTTTAAAATATGAAAAAAAAATCATGGACATAGGGCTTATAAAATTCTTTCAGCGAAAATTATTTTGAACAAGATCGGTTCAAATGTTTTCGAGATATTTCTAAAAAACTGCCTTCCTTAAAGAAAAGGACGTAAGTGCCATAAGATTTCAGTAGAATACGACCTTTTTAATATGGCACGGAACCCTTCGTTGTGCGGTGTCCGAAACGCACTTGGCCGCTTTTTTTCTTAAATTGTATCTGTCACTCATGCATCAGTTATAAAGCAAGGAGGTTTCAACTCAAATGCAATGTTTGAAAACTTATTTATAAATAAATGAAACCGTGAACACGCTAATGATCCATCCTCCATCTTGGAGAGGTTGTTGTCGATGTCGACAGAGCCGAGGAAGTCGGTTGAGTGTAGGCAACTGACCGGTAGATGGTGGAGTCTTGGTGCTCGCCGTGCTCGAGCGTGAGCACCCGCGTGGCGGGCTCGCGCTCGGCGGGCGGCGCCGGGCTGGCGGCGCGCGGAGAGGGCGGGCGCGGCGTGGGAGCCACCTCCGCCGCCGTGCCTCGCTCGATCGCCATCTGCCTCTGTAGACATACATAAACGCTATTCTCTCAAAATGGTATGTCAGCCACAAACCTAACCATACATAGTGCGTAAATACGCTAGTCAACTCACTTAATTATGGTAGGTACTGCGCAATTGAAGGATAGTTGTCTCATGTCTTCGTTAGGTGTACCCCAAACCCATTTTCGTATTCTAAACTAAATCATCATAGATTTAGATTTCTTTATTTCACAATATACAATTACAATACAAATTAAAGCTAGCTTTATCTACATGAATTTATATTATGATCGTCAAATAGAATTTGAATTGTAATAAAATGTCAAGTTGCATATGATTCAAATATAGTCACGATTAATTAATGTAAAAACCCCCGACATTTTAATTTCAAAGTCCAATATCTCAAAAACGGCTGTACAGATTTTCATAAAACATGGCTAAGAACACTCGGGATAAAATTATCTATGACACCAAAAAAACCGCATTCAAATCGGTCCATCCGTTTGGGAGCTACGATACCACAGACAGATACAGAGATACACAGACACGTTAAAAAAGTAAATAAATGACTAAGTATTGCACATAATCCTTAAATTAAACTAAATTGAACATTTATTATCCTTAAAAAAAAAAGAGAAATAACTAACAAAACTAAAACTAAAGGTAAAATATTTGCCCCAGGTCGCTGCCAGGCGGTAGTGTGCCCAGAAGGCTGGCAGCATTGCCACGTTGAATGGCAATGCTGATTCTCTGGGCGAGGTAAAAGCCAGCCTTCTGGTCACGTGAAGCCTCGACCAAGCGCTTGCACAATCCATTGAAGATTCGGTGCGCGCCTGGTCCCCACGGTCCGAGGGTCTCTACGCCAAACGGCTCAAATATGAAGCCACTGTCGATGGCTCCATACTTGCGCCGTTTGAAAAATGACTAAGTTAATCATAAGTTAGTCTTCTAAAAGTTTTGAGAATTCCGAGCCGAAATCGAAAATTTGCATTTTTTTATTTAGTTTCACGTGTCACGTTGTCCGTCTGTCTGTAATCAAATCTTGCGAGTTAAATTTGACCAACTTCCCGCTGACCGATTGAGCTGAAATTTTGGGTATAAGTATAGTTTGGATGACAATTCAATATTATGGTACCATCGAGCTGATCTGATGACGGAGACAGAAGGTGGCCATGGGAATTCAGTACTTAACCGACGTAACCCCGTTGAGTTTGGGCTCGTTGAATCGTCTCAATACTTGATGGTATACAGAAAAGTACAGTCGGCAATAAAAGCTTGTACCAAAAATGAAATTGTTGACAGAAACTTGTTATTTATTGAATCTTTATTGCACAAAAGAACATCTTATCGTACAAAAGGCGGACTTAATGCCGTAAGCATTCTCTAGCAGTCACCCTTTAGTAATTTTTTAACGCTTTGATTGCCCATAGTGTCTTTCTATTGAACTACTAGAGCGCTCGTATATTGGACTGGAAACTAAAAGGAAACGAAAGGGAACGTGCTTGCACCGCGCATAATAGAATGTGAAGGACGAGGTGAGATGCGAGAGTCTCGCACCCGCGCCATAACAGCTCCATCCGGCGTGCGCGCGCGCGGCCGCATGTCCTGTTTGTCGTGCTTGTCCAGCGAGCGCCCGTACTCCAGCGCCTCGCGCTCGCGCGCCGAGTCGCGCCGCAACATGTCGCTGTCGCCGTCGCCGTCGCCCGCAGGAGTGCGCGGCGCGGCGCCCGAGCGCGGGTATACCCGCGCCGCGCGCGCCCACGCGTGGCGACCCCTACCCGGTGCCTCCACGACAATAGGACCAACTAATTACACAACCCCTATGACTTTACGACTTTCTTCTCTTACTTAAGCTTCGACGTACCTCTCAAACGATAATAGCACTAACAATCCACGAATGCCATGCGTTTCAAGTCTTTTTTCCGTTGCGGGACGGCGCGGTGTCGGGTGTCGCGTCGCGCGAGCACCGTCGAACAAAAGCCGACACTCTAAACCCTATTGTTTCTAATTCTCGTCCCCAACGTTGGACGCGATAACCGTTACGCACTGGGTTTAACTACCTACCTACCAGTGTAGAAAGGTTTTTGTCTACGCTGTCGAGGACGTGCAAATGAGTTGTAAGCGAAGCTTTTACTGTTTTTAATGGAAGTCATATCCACTGAGTCCTCAAATGCTGGTGTAAGGTCGGTATTATAACGTGTCATTTGCCAGGGTGCACGACGTTTTATATAATTTAACTTAATCTATTATGGTTTGATATACCATTGCTTATTATAATGTAACAGATGGTATAATATTGTTTCAGATAATTTTCAAATGATCTAATGTAAAAAGTTATATACTTAATGATTTAAGGCTATAATTACAATTAATATAAAAGACATTTACTATATTTATCACTTGGTATAAAACGTGTTTATCATAAAGACTTACTTGACATAATTCGTCGATGCTATAAATTTCAGAAGATATAAGTTGACATAACAATAAATAACTAGATATAAACAATTTAATAAAAATAATGATACAATGTTTAATGAAAATAAATAAGCGAGACCCGTCGAAGCTCCGTCGGAATGCCTATCAGTCACTGCGTTGTAATCTTCACCTTTCATTCCCCTTATTTCCAAAACGGATGGTCACAGAGAAAAGTTAATTGTCATTTTATTTATACTGACATCAATTTCACGATACCGAAATTTTCTAAGTCCCTTTGCACTTTCAACTTACATAATCCACCTTAGGGTGTCCCTTGTTTTGTCGACTAACTTTTCATCAAATTTCATTTCATCGAAAACGATTCAAGTAACATTTAGTTCACGAATTATTGATTTATTTAATTTTATACAACGACGGTGGCAAACAAGCGCCTGATGGTGCAATTATTGTTTGGTGTAATTTTATTTCATGACCAGATCATTCCAATTTTTAGTTTTTCATGGAATAACTGTGCAGGGAATATTTGTTGGCAAATGGTTCATTTTGTATGAATTTTAAATGGCAGAATAACACTAGAACGAATTACAGTTGTTCGTAATTTTCTTACAATAGTACAGAAAAATCTAAAAAAATATACTTAAGCTCCCCGCAGTAAAAAAACAAACAACCGTAACAATTGTATTATACTTAAGTAGGTTAGGTTAGGGTCGACTTGTGTTCCTCAGAGCGGAAATAGGCACCCCGCGAAGCGGGGTGACGTCGACACGCTGGCGGTTAGGTTAGGTTTAGGTTAGGTTAAAATAATTGCCGTGCGTAAAAATTATTAGTTCAAACGTAATGATATTGCCATAGATAACTGTGTGCCAACTATCTTAAATTTGAATTATAATGCTTGTAATAATTTGTATGTTAATTAAAAATACTTGAAACAATAAATCACAAAATGTTTTCCATGTCATTATTCAACTATTTAATGAATCATCCGGCAAGTAAAAATAAACTATTTAAAATTACTGACCATTCCACGAACTGAATTGTCGACGAAATGAAAATACATGAAACGTTGACTGAAGTGAAATTCGACGAAGTGAGTGTCGACAATTTGATGATAAACCAATGTAAGTATTACTAAAAAATGATCGGTTCTGGCGCTTCATCGTCCGCTACCGCGGCACGGTCGCTTCTCTCGCTCGCCTCGCGCACTGTATGGTTGCAGTTCTGTCTAACACTCCTCCTCGCTTCGCTCGTCGTCGTACCTACCTGAGACCTGCCTTAAGGTGGAGGTTTACGTTACGTCGAATTTCACTTCAAAGTCAATGTTTCATGTATTTTATGATTGGTAGCGGACGGCGAAGCGCCAGAACTGAATTTTTTTTTGTAATACTTACATTAAATATTATGTAAGTACTTACACAAATCTACGGCGGAGGCCGGGATACCGAGTCCCAGAAACGAAAGCGGGGCTCAGTCAACTTCTTGGCAGACATTGTTTTATGAAAGCGCAATTATTTTAAAAATATGTATATTAAACATATTTATGTCATAAATGCGTTATACGAAAATAGAATTATGCCACTTGCAAATTATGTCATTTTGCCTATTATATCAATCAATAATTAGAGTAAAGCAAAATATAGAAAAAAACCGTCATATCAAACTTTACATTATACTAAATAACTTTATGCCAATTTAATGTATATCAAGTGTATGTTAGTTTTTCTGACATTATATGAAACATTACGCACCCCATTTGCCACTAAGCTTCCAAATGGTCTCAATTCTCAAAGACACACACCTAAATATTATAGGAAGGCATTTAAGAGTCGACCAGACAATGCAATAGCAACCATTTTGATATATATAATACCTATCAGATCAAGTCCTTTGAATAATTAGACAACTAAATAAATTTTGATACTCAAAATACAGTCACAGAAAAAAACTAATTAAGTCCTGCTGCAACAGATTCAATTTATTAAGATCTAGATGTTTGAATAGAACACAAACCAGTAAATGAATCAGGCCATAATTGCCCAAGGCATGCCCGGTATACACTCATATGTTGAATGACATTTAGATGTCACAAGCAATCACTTTAATTGGTCAACAATCGATCAACTTAACCAAGTGGAATAAGAATTGTTTTATCCTGTTTCATTGCACCATACTAGTAAAAGAAAGTTTCATTCCCCTTGAAGTTCAGTTCTTTCCTTACAATATGATTGAACAAAAATCTCACCATAACTGATTCAGAGCACCCCATATTTCTGAGATGCTAGGAGAGCCTTATGAACATGCACTTTGTCATCACAAAGTACGGAGAGCACTGCGGGGCTCTGCTGGCAGCTGATAATGCTGATAGTGGTCAAGCTCCGCAGCCGCCGGACATGGTAGATGGCAACCCCATTGTTTATGTGTAATGGGAAACAGAACAAAACAATTTACAACTGCCTTAAGATATTATTGAATTCCTTTTTAGTTGCTAACACTTTAACTGTCCATGTGGGTACGTATTAGAAGATCGAAAATTGAAATATCTACAGTGAAAACATCAAACGATCGAAATATCTAATGTTATTATATCGACGTCTAATTGGTCTAAAATACAAATGCCGAACGGTTAAAATATCGAAAGTACAGAATATCAACCATTGAAATGGCGACGCCCAAATAATCGAAAAGTAAAACGTCGAACCATCAAAATAACTAACATAATATGGTCTACTTGCATACCACTGGTAAAATTATTAAAATTATTAGTTGCACAGGTAGTACCTTTGTAGCTACCCTCTTATGGCCGTGAGAATTAGTTTGTTGTGCTAACATTTATTATTACCTAACCTAACCGCCAGCGTGTCGACGTCACCCCCGCTTCGCGGGATGCCAATTTCCGCTCTAAGGGACACAAGATAACCCTAACCTAACCTACAAATAATACCATCGTTAAAATTATGTTGTTTTTTTACTGCGGGGGGATTTGCCCACCGAGCCCCCCCTTTTTCTAGCTGCCCTAACCTAATCTGCTATATTATATACCAGTATCAACAGTAACAGTAGGTATAAAAGGTAGGAAAAACTTTTCTCAAAAATCAAAAATGGCCGAGATATTTGACCTCAAAGTAGGAATTTGGAATCTAAAAATGATCCAAAACCGAATCGGAGCACCCCACCGTCCACGTGGTTTGTCTCTACCTCCGCGCCTCCGTTCCGCAATCGACATTCTTGTTGACTTTCGATGTTTCTTATTATGACGATAATAATATTTTCGACAATTAGGCAGTTGATCTTAAATCATTCGGTAACTAATACTTTTGACGTTTTAAACTATGGCATTATGAACTTTCGATGTTTTAAATTTGATATTCTCATTTTCGATATATTTATTTCGATATTTTAATCGGTTGGTAAATTAAACTTTCGATATTTTGAATTTAGACCATTCAACCATTCAATATTTAGATTTTCAATATTTTGTACTTCTATGTTTTCATTCTCAATGTATCAATTTTCAATCTTCTAATACGGTCCCGTCCATGTGCCTGCAGTGTACAATTAGAACCTTGCAATCCTTGAATGGTTCTCACACATTGGGCATGTGTCAATGTAGTATTGTAAATAATTTTATTCTTATACCACAAGGATGAAGTATCGCAAGTCATCCAATGAAAAATGATTATACATGTTAGGTTTTCCTAGCATTTCACCATTCCTCACTCGTCACTACTTGAAAGTGATTCCAAAGAAGTTAAATATCTTGTAGTACACTAGTAAGTTGCATTTTGTACCCTTCTACAAAAGTCGCCAAGCTTATTTGCTCAGTTTGTAAACCTAACTGCCTTTGATATAAAAGTTCAGTTATCGATTAAATACTTTAGGATGTAGGCCGGAGGTAGGATATTTCATTTATTTCATTAATTTATTTATTTGCATTCATGATCACACTTAAAGTATAATACATGAACCTGAGCGGGTGTGGCAAAATGGTACAATTCACATAGCAAATAATGTACGTCAAATCATATCAGCAAGCTAGGCATGAATACATTTGAAAATATAATAACATTTTATGAATTAAAAGAAAATAATGTCTAATAATTTACAGTTTATAATGTCTAATAATTTACATTGAATTTACAGAAATCACAAAATTATCGAATTACTTAAACATAAGGAAATTAATTTATGTAACTAGTATTTATAGGTTTACAAATACATCGTTGATACTATAGAAACATCCTTCCATTAGTCATATAGTACAATTCATATGCCCTGAATTGAGCTACATAGACCGGGCGATAACACTCACCGATTAAATTCGCTGGTTGCAATTCATGGGCCTTCTCACTGCTGTCACAATGCGCCTCAGCCAGTACACTTTATTCACCACTTGTTTCAACTATGCTATTTGCTACTCCGTCGAGATTTCACAGGGTTAAGAGTAGTATTGTTGTGAACGATTTGGTTTTATTTGATTGATAAAAGTTTTGACCGTTGCGTCCTCTGTTTGACCTTCACCCTTCACAGCTGACCGGCGTGTTTACGAATGTTGTTTACGATTTTATGTCAAGAAGTATTTTGGTTGGGAACTCTGTTTAACGATTACAGATTCTATATACCCGATCTCTTTTTATTTTTGTACTTAAAGCGCCGTAGGTTCATGGTCTTCTCTCCCTCTCACTGAGCATAAGCGTGAGCGAGATGAAAGTGCGTGCTCGGAAGCGCGTATATCATGTTTTTTAATTTTAATTTTTTGGCCGTTTAAGTAAATAAAATTGTAAACACTGATTTCTCTCAAACATGATATTGCCGATTTTTAGAAGCAATTGTAATATTTATAGCTTTTGTGCATAATTTGTTACGAATATTTTAAGTGTGTTTTTGTGTGTTTTAGACCTATGTTCGTGATTTTTTTCTATCGAGCGAAATTTGCTTAATCATGTTTCGAAGCACTGATTTCCCTGCAGAGAAGCCTCAAGATTACTATTCGTATTTTTTTGAATCCATATTATTATAAACAGACGCATTATATTGTTTCAAAAACTCTGTTCGCTTAACTTCGCTGAACCTACGGCGCCTTAACAACGAACGAGTAAGAAAGGGAACCATGTTATCTGCCAGATCTCTTGCTTTTTCATTCGCACAATGTATCTCGCTCTCTCGCTCGCTCGAGATTAAGTGCAGTGAAAGATATTTTGTTGCAAGTTATCGACATCGATATTTACTTTTCATATATTCGTCATCTGCACTATTCGTAAATAAATTGTTATTATTTTATTATTATTAGCCTTGGTTCGTGACATCAAAAATTTTTATTACTTATTTATTTATTCGTTTTTCTTACTTATTTTGGGTCTCCGCTTGCCAGTTGGCAAAGGCCTCCTCCAGCCTTCTCCATTCGTGCCTGTCTCAGGCAACCCTGCTCCAAGAGACACCAGAGGGCCTACCGCGAAACGAAAACGAACTTCGTTCGTGTATTTCCCTCTCGCTCGCTCAAACTAGCAAATGCGACAGAGACGGAAATACACGAACGAAGTTCGTTTTCGTTTCGCGGTAGGCCCTCAGCAACAGGCCTAATGTCGTCGTCCCATCTTTTGAGCTGTCTGCCTCTCTTTCTTTTGCAGCCTCTTGGGTGCCACTGGGTTAAGCATGTGCTACACGGCATACAACCAGTTTCTGCCACGTGACCTTGGTAGAAGCTCTGCTGTCTACACGGCTTACAACGGCCCCAAACTTCAGTGTGTTTGAAACGCTTGTGCGGGGAAAACGTGCGCGGAACACCTACTGAGACTTTACTTTTTTTGGTGGACACCAGGTTCGCCGTTGGGTCATGTACTTTATACTTCGATACCAATATATCCCAGGCATTTTTTTTGTTTAGGGTCCTTATATTCCTCACTAGTTAAGTCCCACAGACACGGAGGAAGGTCTCTATACAGTTCAATTAGTTCGGTAACCACCTCTTGTTCGTTCGCTGACGCCATTTTGAACCTAAACCTGCACGGCTAGCACGCGATGGCGCGCGAGCTCTCGATTTTTCTCGAACTATCCGTCTCTCTCTTATTAGAACACTTAGAACAAGAGGTATAGTGCGATAAAAATCGAGAGTATGTCGCGGCCGTCCCATGCTAGACGTGCAGCGCGACACGTCTACACTCGGGGCGTGCGGCGTGCTGTAAATCACCGTTTCTGCCAAATGGTTTACCGAGCGCGCCTGCCTACCAAGGTCATGCGAAATTTGGCATGCAACCACTGGCTACATGGCTAACAACGGCTGTTTTTCTACAAAGGTCACGTGGCAGAAACTATGCTTTACCATTTTACTCCACTTGTCCTTGCCTCGAATAGTGTGGCCTGACCACTTCCATTTAAGTCTCCTAATTTTTGTAACAATGTCCTGCAATCTTGGTTTTACGTCTTATGGCTTAGTTCCTTATCCGATCAGCTTTTCCTACTCCTAGCCTAGCATAGTTGTTTGTTAAATAGATTTTTTGTGATAGGCCAAGTTTGGCTTCCATACATAAGTATCGATAGGATGCAGGTATTGAATACCTCTGCTCTACCTTCCTCTTTGTGCCAATGTGAAGATTTTGGTTCTATGTTACTTTTTTCATGGCCCAATATCTCTTCCATCCATTACCCACCCTTCTTTGTAAGTCTATTTGAGATTCATCATCATCCTCATCATCATATCAGCCGAAACACGTCCACTGCTGGACACAGGCCTCCCCCAAAGAGTGCCAAAGTGACCGGTCCTGCGCCACCCGCATCCAGCGGACTCCCGCAACCTTTACCAGGTCATCAGTCCACCTTGTCGGGGGCCTACCCACGCCGCGCCTTCCGGTACGTGGCCGCCACTCGAGAACCCTTCCGCCCCAACGACCATCGGTTTCACGTGCTATGTGCCCCGCCCACTGCCACTTAAGTTTAGCGATCCGGGGGGCTATGTCGTTTACCTTGGTTCTGCTGCGGACAGTCTCATTTCTGATGCGATCACGCAGAGAAACTCCCAACATGGCCCTCTCCATTGCCCATTGTTTTTGAGATTATGTTGTCCTAAAATACAGGGCGTCCCACGCCTATGCCACACGGAGGGAAAGTACCTTGAATATTGTAGATGGAAGATTTTACTAAAAAAAAAACCGGACAAGTGCGAGTTTAACTCGCGTGGTGAGGGTTCCGTATATAGTCTAAATTTAATAAGTGTTTTTTTAATCGGACGTAAAAATTGCTATGCTCAATCATCAGGCGCTCCATACAAAATACACAATAATATTGAGAATTTTCCCGTTACTTTGAATACTCAAACTTCTTATAGGTTTTCCTGTAATCTTTAGGCAAGGAACTATTTTCCATATTTTTTTCAGAATTTTAAGCCTAGTAGTTTCGGAGATAAGGGGGGGGAATGGTCAATTTTCGTCGTTTTTTCTCAATTACTTCAAATCTGTTCAGAATTTATTAATTTACTTTACGCGTCCATCTTTGGGTCACCAATTTACATATGTTTACCAAATTTCAACTAAATCGGTCCAGTAGTTTCGGAGCAAATCGGCTGTGACAGACGGACAGACACACGAGTGATCCTATAAGGGTTCCGTTTTTTTCCTTTTGAGGTACGGAACCCTAAAAAGACATTATTTTAATTTGAAAAACAATTTAAACTGCATTTTAAATACTTACATGGTTGACCTGGGAATCGAATCAGCTACACGAGCAAAATAATTACCATATAGCTTTACAATACCGATCTTTCGATTATAAGGATTATTTTTTGCTAAATAACATAGTGTCAGAAATAAAAGGAAGACCATGAATTTTAACATTTTTAATTCAAAATTAATCAATTTAATTTATCAAATGCTCAAAATGAGTCCCATTCTGTGGAATACAAAGTCGCACTCTTTTGATTATATCGCTCGACCCTGTCGATCAAATCATTTAGCTTCGCGTCTTTCGGCACATTCAGGATAAGGCAGAAACTTGATTGGACAGAAACTCGATTTGTTGCATACAACCAGGTATCTACTAATTACGTATCTCATTATCATTTTATCATGCACTTAAATAATAATAGGGAAATGATGCGTACTTCTCAAAGTGGGTAGGTATAGGTACTGATTCATCATTAGTAATAGGTACATTAAAATGATAATGTCAGTTGCATGTTGTAAAAAATCTATAAATGCAGTTTAAATTGTTTTTTATGTACTTATGCACAATTTAAACATAAATTATGTTTGTGTTGCATACAACCAGGTATGAGGCATGAGATACGTAATTAGTAGGTACCACTAATTACGTATCTCATTATCATTTTATCATGCACTTAAATTATAATAGGGAAATGATGCGTACTTCTCAAAGTGGGTAGGTATGTACTGATTCATCATTAGTAATAGGTACATTAAAATGATAATGTTAGTTGCATGTTGTAAAAAATCTATAAATGAAGTTTAAATTATTGTTTTTAAAATTAAAATAATGTCTTCTTTTAGTAAAATCTACCATCTACAATATTCAAGGTACTTTCCGTCCATGTGCCATAGGCGTGGTACGCCCTGTATATATTCGTTAATATACTCAATTTCCTCGCTTTCAAAATAAATTGTATCTCCATACAAATTCATGTACTTATACAAAATGACATTTAAGGCATTTACCACAGTAAAAACAAAAACCATAGGTACCTACCTACCTACCTATCTCACAGGCCAGTAAACCTATAGACGTCGCTAGTCGGGCGACCCCCACTGCCACACATACAGTGAATTCACTCTATGTTTGAGACACGCCCCCGTTACTACCTTCAGTCTGCGGACGGCGTTTGCGCAAGTAACATCTGTTAGCGGTTCATACAATCATGAACATAATTATTTTAATTTTGTATATAAATCATTAGATTATATTACGGTAATGGTGTAAGCTTATATTTTGATGAATATTAGTCAGACCATTTATCAAACTATAATTTGTTAATTCGGAAACGGAAGTTTGATGTAGCGCGCGCTGTGTCCCAATTGGTCGAACGATTCGATGGTGGCCACGGTTGGGAAACGATGCGTGTTCAGTCGCGGTGGAGGAACGAAGTTGGAAAGACTAAATATAATTAATTGCTGTTGAGTGATATGAAATATAATTTAATATTCAAAACTACTGAGCTACGTAGCTAGTTTTACTGAGCTACGCTCAAACATCGTTACAAAATATATTATTATTGCGTAAAATTGTGTGGAATAATCACTAAAACTTCAAGTGTGCAAAAAGACGGTATACCATTTCACAGGTAAAGGATGACTCACGCTAGAACGGGCCGTGACGGGCCCGGGCCGTAATCGTGACGAGCCGTCAACGAGCTTATTTGGTTGTCACATTTCGCCAACGGGCCGTGTCCGAGCCTGCAACGAGCCGAGCCTCGTCCGCAGCTCGGCCACCGGGCCGGGACATTATGCAAACGACATGTCACCGAGCTCGCACCGGGCCGGGCCGACACCGGGCCGATACCGTGCCGCGGCCGGGCCGCTCACGAGCGTTGCGTGTCAATCACAACGGGCAGCGACCGGGCCGCTTTCGCTATTTAATGTCATTAACAAAGACATTGACATTATCATTGCAATTTATTCGAGTTGTGCAACGTAATCCCTTTGCATCATAATTATATTATCTTATAAATACGTAATCTTAAATACATATCTAATAAAAATAATAAAATGTCGAGTGTCTGATTTCGATGTAATATTGGCTGTTGCAACAATTCAAGACGAAGAAGAAGATTTGGCACCATGTTCTTCAAGACAATTTGGCGTGCATCCGCTTTGGCGTTCCCGTGAAGAAAGAGGAGAATCCGAAATTTTGTGTAAAGATCTTTGGACCTATGATGACAAATTTTATGATTACTTTCACATGACATGACACAAGATTCTTTCCGTGCTTATCCATGATAAAGTTAAACACTGTTTGGAAAAGAAAATTACAAGGTTCCAGAAACCTATATCCTCCGAACATCGACTAGCTCTTTGTTTAAGGTAAGTAAGCCGATTTTTTAAATAAAGTTCTGTGTAGACCGTGCTCGGGGCTCGTTGATGTCTTTTAACAGACTTCTGTCGATATGCAAAATATTTGTGCACAGTGCACAGTTATTTATATGATGTGATGTGGTGGAGTACGTTCGTCAGAAGACCGGCTTCTCGCTGAGGGTGTTCCAGCTGCGTTCGCGCCACTATGTGCACTTCAGCTCGTTTGTGGTGCGCGTGCCGCGGCCGCTGCAGGAGACCATCGCATGTGCTGTCTTCTGTCCGAAGGGTGTCGTGTTTCGACGGTTCCGGGGCAATCTGCCGAATCCTACACCGGAGATGACGATGCAACGGGACCACGCCGTTTCGTCGCCTAAATAGTATTATTTGTTGTTTTTAGTTTCGTGACGGATTGGTTTTTACTGTAATGTAACGTAAATGTATTTTTCAATAAATAAATAAATAATATACTTAATGTGGTAAATTATCTTCTCAAGGTGGTGTTGTACAGTCAGCATCACATAGTTAGTAGCAGCCAAAGTAGCCAAATATATCGTAACACTTCCTTACTCATATAGTAATAAAGACGTGTTCCGATATATTTGGCTACTTTGGCTGCTACTAACTATAATACTTACTTTAAGCATTATAGCTAAAATGTCCAAACATAAAGGAAATGTAGATTGACGCTACAAAACGACCACCTGATTGGTTTCCTCCCCTAGCAGTGTCATATGTTCTCGGCACTAATCTAAATCATATTTTAAATTGTCGACGTCTAATAATAGGCGACTATTATTTCCAAATGCCGTGACTACGCTTCACTTACGAACTGTATTGAGTACGAGGGTTGTTTGATAAGTACCCGTTTTTTAAAGTTATGTATGTCACTGGCTGAAAATACGTATAGCACCGCTTTGAGGCATTCTTCATGGGCTTGAAAAGAAAAAAAACGGCGTCGCTCTTTTGTTTTTTTTTTCATTAGATCACTGTCAAATGAAAGCATTCGATTGTAGTTGCAAGTATGGAGAAAGAACAGTATCGGTCAGTAATTCGGTTCATGTTTTTAGAAGGAAAAACTTGTGAGGAGATAAAAGTAAAGTTGCAGGCGGTTTATAAGGACTGTACTCCTTCCATGACTACCATCAGATATTGGTTTAACGAATTCAAGCGTGGCAGAACATCCGTCTTTGATGAGGATCGTCCAGGCCGGCCTATTGAGGTAACTACGGAAGAAATGGTCAAAAAAATTCAAAATATCGTACTGGCCGACCGCCGAATAAAACTTAGAGAAATCGTTGATATTGTAAATGTTTCCATCGAGCGAGTACAATACATTATAGAAGAAAAATTGGGTATGAAAAAAGTATCTGCGAGATGGGTGCCGCGTTTGCTCACTGAGGAACAAAAACTGAACCGGGTGACTACATCTGAGTACTGTTTGGGGAGGTTTAAACATAATCCAAAGGAGTTTCTGCGTCGTTTCGTCACGGTGGACGAAACATGGATTCATAACTTTACTCCGGAAACAAAAGAGCAGTCAAAGCAGTGGATTTTACAAGGTGAACCTGCTCCAAAGAAAGCTAAAACCGTCCCATCGGCCGGAAAGGTTATGGCGACCGTGTTTTGGGATTCGCAAGGCATTATACACATAGACTATCTGGAAAAAGGTAAAACAATAACAGGGCACTATTATGCCAACTTACTGTGCAAATTTGACTCCGCGTTAAAGAAAAAACGACCCCATTTAACAAAGAAAAAAGTTCTTTTCCACCACGACAACGCACCAGCTCATTCATGCAAACTTGTAAAAGCAAAATTAAAGGAATTACGTTACGAATTGTTGCCGCACCCGCCTTACTCGCCAGATTTAGCTCCGTGCGACTTTTTTTTATTCCCAAACCTGAAAAAATGGCTCGGCGGAAAAAGATTTGCGTGTAACGAAGACGTCATTGCCGCTACAGAGGCCTATTTTGACGAGTTTCAGAAATCATATTTTTTTAACGGCTTACTGAGACTGGAATACCGTTGGCAAAAGTGTGTAGACCTACATGGAGATTACGTAGAAAAATAAATAAATACATATCCAAAAAAAAGTTTTTTTTTCCTAAACACGGGTACTTATCAAACAGCCCTCGTATTGTTGACGTGTATTTTTGATTATTCAACCACATTTTTTTTTGTTTGTTCTAACAGCTATGATATTATTAAACTTATCCTTAATTTATTACCAGAGATCGGATATTCGGATCGATATTTACCTAAACTTTGGCGGCGTGAACGGTATGGAGACGGACTCGACTTTATTTTCGTAATAAATTTCACGGGATTTCCCGGGATTTCTTAACTATGCAACAAGGCAATCTAAACTCATATTTGAACATTTTAATACGCTTATTTATTATGTATTTAATGTAATTTACTATGGGGAAATATTAAATTCAATTTACCTAAGATTTATTCAACTAGCGAAGTATCATTACTTAGTTTAACGGAACTTGTCGTGAGTACTAGTACTTTTAAGAATTGTTTTCCTTCGACGTTTCAAGGACGACATTATCCCCGTGGTCTCAAATTTTTGCCATTCCGCTATCTCTGCTGCCGCCATTGTCTTACGCATAGCAGGTAAAAAAAGGCGGGCAATACAAAGAAAATTTATCACCACGTGTACTTTAGGTATACGTGGGCTTTATCTTAGAAGTTAAGTAGGGTGTTGAGAGTAATATGAATAATATGTGTGCATAGATCAATCGTTGCTATACTGTACATGCATTCGGATGTCATATTTACTTTGGTTTTACGTTTCTACTCGGCTATTCAACAACGGTCTCTGCTTTGCTTTGTGATTTGGATTTTGGATTCTTTTTTCAACACCCACTTGTGCTTTGGATTCCCGGACCTTTGTGTTTCCTGTGACCTGGACCGGATTATCTTCTCTGTTTAAACGGTAAGTTGTACCCATGCTATTCAAAAATTTAAATGTAATAATCACTTCTGTATGGGGCTGGAGCCCAGTAGTAATATAAGATATTTTTATTAAATAAATCTGTATTACAATCAGACTATTTTTTACTCCTCAGTCTGTGGCGATTGCAATGGCGGATAGTACACAGAAAGAAGATATAGCTCAATCATGGATTCGAGATCTCCCGGAGATGTTATACGATGCGGCAAGTGGAATTATAACATGTACTAAATGTGAAGTGCATTTAAAGGCTCAAAAGGGTATTTTAAATCGGCACTTGAAGTCAAAGACGCATCAAGGAACGAGAGTCGAGTCCCCCACAGATTTTTATAATGATCTCGCTTATTTATTCATTATGTGCAACATACCATGGACACAGGTAGAAAATCCTGTTTTTCGACAGTTTTTCGAAAAATACATCTGTATGTACCAACATAAAGACAGAACGATTCCATGCGAGAAAACTTTAAGAAAGCATCTTGATGAAGTGTTTAATTCCAAAATGCAAGCCGTTAAAAATGATATCAAAGACCAGAAGTTGTGGATATGTTTAGATGAAACGACTGACTTTTTGGGAAGATACGTTGTGCATTTCTTGGTAAAGCCATTATATGAAGGACTTTCGGGGCCAATATATATGTTAGCCTGCAAGCCGCTACAGAAAGTGAATGGTCGTAGTATATATGAGTTCGTAATTGAGTGTCTAAGAGACTTGTGGGGCGAGCAATTCCATAACAAAGTGCATAATGTTTTACTGTTCAGCTCTGATAGATTATTATTTATTATTTTATAACAACATATATCCTTACAAAAATAGTCAAAAATAGCCATAAACTAAAGATGTAGGTAAATTTGTACCATCTTATGTCATTTCGTACGATCCCGGAGTCCCGGAGCATATTTGTTAAAATTATAATAAAAAAGAAGCAGACTCCATATTTTCCCAACAATTTCCGGTATTTTGCCAAGTTTAGGTAAATATCGATCCGAATATCCGATCTCTGTTTATTACTGTGCTGAAAACTCTCGAGTGTCTAGCTTGAAATCAATGTTTTGAAAGTAAAATCTACCCCAAGTCTAAAATTGGGTTAACCCAAATGGGGAACACCCAAATACTCGGAAATATTTTATTCCGAATTTGCTAATTCCGATTTTCAAAACTCCGAATTTCATAATTCCTAAGACTTATAATTTCGATTACTAAAAAATACACATTTTATTTTACCGAATTTCATAATGTCGATAGTTTTTGTTTCCGATTTTTATAACTCCGAACAATCAAAAGTGCGAAGTGTCTTTGGCCCGAAAAACAGTATTCCGATTACCAAATTACCGAAATTTCATTGCTAATTCGGAAATTTGATATTTGGGATTCTTGTGACTTCGTGTTTTCAAAAATCGGAATTTTATTTTAATTAAGATATTCGAATTTTTGGACCTGCAGCGGGCAATAAAGAATCAGAAAATATGTGTATAACTACTATGAATAACAAAACGACCTAGAGGACTAAATAATCAAAAATGGCCGAGCTATTGTATTTTATATGCATTGGAGACACAGGTAATAAAACCGGATCGGAGCACCCCAATATCCACGTGGTCTTGTCTGCCCTACCCCTAGAGTGTATATAAAAAGCCGGAGGCGCGGAGGGGGGGCAGCCCTCGCCCGCTGTGACGAAGCACGGGAGCCGTGTAAAGTGGAGCGGCTGAGATGGCAGCAAGCCGAAGCTGCGGAGCGGAGCACGGGCGACCGTGCTTTGTCACGCGAGGGCGAAAGGGCTGCTCTTCCCGCAGCGCCGGAGCTAAGGCGGAGTCCAGTCGACCCTGTCACGGCAGTCTATTTTTTTCATCGTAAATTAAAAAAAATTAGTCCCTGGTTCCGTAGTAATCCCATGACCGAACTAGCATTATTGCTTTAAGTCGTCTGCCTTTATACGCACAAAATTCAAATTTATTTAATTCGTAATTCTGATGTTTCGGACTTTTGTTTAGTTGGGTTTTTAATTGGTCGGTGTAATGATATTCGGATTTTTGAAAATCGGTATTTTTATAATCTGAATTCGTATTTTTGATATTTCGGATTATTAATCAGTCGGATTTCTTATTTTTCGAGGTATTGAAATTCGGAATTTTGATTATCGGTATTTTAACCGTTAGACCTTTTGAGATTTCGGATTTATGAAGAATCGGAATAGTTAAATTCGGAGTTTTAAAACATTCGGAATTATGAAAATCGGTATTATGAAATTCGTGATTCCGACAATCGGAATTTAGTTTTTCGTATTTATGTAGTGTACCCCCATTGAAAATATAAATTCTTCTAGGTCTTATGTAAAGATAGTGGTGTTTCGAAAAGTCCACACACTATTATTCCATTGGTAACGAATGCAGCACTGTCTATACCAACAACAGAAGTAAGTTTATCTTACACTGCTATGCTAGTGAGTTTCTGAGTAAACGTTTAGTTATTAATTGAAATGATTCATTCTTCTAGGTCTCGCGTACAGATCATAGGGATCTGGAAAATCCACACTGTGTTCCGTCAATAACGAATGTGGCACCGTTTATGTCAACAACAGAGGTTACTTTAAAGTCTAAATAAGAACATTTTGAGCATTCCGCTCCACCTCGCCTTCTCTGTCTCTGTTAGTTAAGGATAGGTAAATCGGAAATTTAAAACCAGAAATAAAACTTATTTTTTAAGATTAACATGTCTTTTTGTTTCACGCCTTACTTTGTACAACATATTCTTTAATAAACGCATAATTAGAATACTGCCGTCCTAAGCAAAAAGGACGCATCTGACTATGAGACTCGTAGTCAGATGCGTCCTTTTTGCTTAGGACGGCAGAATATATTTATATATATTATTTCAGAATCGAGAGTGGAATCCATTCTATTTGCTTCTATTTCAACATAATTATAATAAAAAAAGAATTAATTATCATAAAGATAATTTATGTGTAAAAAATGAATGTCTTAAACGTACTTATAAATAAAAAAGACCGGGTTACACTCCTCGGAGCCGTACTGAACCTCCCGCCCCTGAACCTCCATTTGGAAAAGGAGGCGAGGTCCAGCATGCTCAGAATAGCGACATCAAGGAGAGGAGACTGGCTATCCTCAGCCTTGAGAACACTCAAGGACTCAGTTTACGATATTCCTGTTTTAGGGATGCCTCTAGACACAATGCCCCCAAAACTTTGTACACCGACTAACTACTCAGTGGAACTCCCCAGGAGAGAGGACTGGTTAAACGGCCTCATAAATTGGAAACCAGGCAGCCTAAAGTGGTACACTGATGCCAAATCCGGATCGGAGGTAGGCTGCGGAATATATGGAGAAGCACCCAGGGCATCGATCAGCATGAACCTGGGTAAGCATACCTCTATATTCCAGGCAGAGGTGTACGCCATTCGAGAATGTGCGGCAGCCAATCTGCAAAGCACCTCCCTCAATCGTACTATTTATATCCATTCGGATAGCCAGGCGGCTCTCTTGGCCCTAACCTCTAACGTCACAACGTCGAGGCTGGTCGAGAACTGCCGGGATTTATTGAATGACCTGGGCACAAAAAACAAGGTAATATTACGTTGAGTCCCAGGGCATGCAGGTATCGAGGGAAACGAGAAGGCCGATGAGCTTGCACGAGCGGGGGCAAAGGGGACGCACTGCGGACCAGAGCCGTTCTGTGGCATCCCCAAAAGTCTGACCAAGCTCACTCTAAAGACCTATTGTTTCTACAAGAGTATCCAAGCCTGGAGAGCTATACCAGGACTGAAACATTCCAAGGCGTTTATTAGAGCCTTTAGCAAAAAGGCGTCTTCTGATGCCTTGGCGCTAAGCAGGAACCGTCTACGCATGTTGGTAAGGGTGCTTACAGGGCATTGTCGTTAATAATAATAAATTTGAGTAACAAACATCCAAACTTGAAGCGCGCTCTGAAGGGACGCTTCGGGCCTTCGGCCCTACGCAGAGCTCGGCCTGCCGCCTCGCGTGCCATGCCGCTCTCCTTCGGGCCTTTGCCCCTCGGGCTTGTGTGGAAAGCCCGCTTTGAAGGGACGCTTCAGGCCTTCGGCTCTACGCAAAACTCGGCCTGCAGCCTCGCGTGCCTTGCCGCTTGCTTGTAACACACTCAGGAGTAGAGTAAATATCCGAGAGTGCACTCTGGAGGGACGCTTTGGGCCTTTGGCCGTCAGGCTCATGTAGAGAGCGTGCTCAGAAGGGACGCTTCGGGTAATAAAGTGTCCACGTGGGTCCGCCCTTCGGGCCTTTGGCCCTCTGGGTTTCGTGGAGAGCCATCTCTGAAGGTACGCTTCGGGCCTTCGGCCCTCAGGTTCGCTTGTAATACACTTGGGAGTAGTAAAATGTCCGCGTGGGCTCGCCCTTCGGGTCTTCAGCCTTCGGGCTCGCGTAAAGAGCACGCTCTGAAGGGACGCACGCACACGCTCAAATTCACTTGTGGCTCAGAAGTAAAGTATCCGAGAGCGCGCTTTGGGGGGACGCTCCGGGCCTTTGGCACTACGCGGAGCCTGGTCTGCGGCCTCGCGAGCCTCGCCACTCACCTTCACGCCGTGTTGTTCTGTTCGAACTTGTTGCCTGCAAAACTGCAACGACTTGCAGTTCCATAGTTCACAACATATACAAGTCGACTAACCGTAAATATCTACACGCATGTCCAGAGAAAAAATGTGTTTACCTATAGCTGTTGCTAGAAAGGTAAATGTAACAAATCACCACGTGCAAATGTCTCCAAATTCAATGGCAACTTGCCCTCGAATGGAATGAAATATGCGCGGGCGTGGGGTACGGCAAGGGTGGCCCAGTTTAGGTCCTAGTCCTCGGGCTGGATTTTAGCGAAAGCTTGCGTTTGCAAATGTTAGGTCTGTGTGACACAAGGCAGTGCAGACTGCCTTGACGCGGAAGAGACGCCTACACACATCCTAACTGATTGCCCCTGCCTTATGCGCAGCCGTAACTCCTTTCTGGGAAAACACATCATGTGACCGGAGGAGATTAAAATCGAAAAAAATCGAATAGTTCGAATTTGCAAGAACAGCAGACGGCGGCGGTGAACAAAATATCAATTTGTTTTTGCCGTTGGTAAATATTTTTCAAAGCGTTATCTCTTTAGGAATAACGTCCAAATTCGAACTATTCGAATTTGCTCAATAGCAAAACGGTGAAGGACGCTTGGACAAAATTACAAATTTATTTGCAGAATATGCTATTGCAAAAAGTGTTTAACGGCTTTATACTCTTACGAATAGCGTTCAGTTTTGAATGAAGTCGAATCGGCTAGCAGCAAAATATAAAAGTTTGTGATCTCCTTCACATCTGACGTCACAAAAATCTGTCGCGTATTTAACAATTTTTCCCCATCCCAAAAAGTGCTCAGCGCCGCTAGAGAAGTTTTCACTTCAAAACAAACATTTCTGTTTGCTTTACATTTTGTCTAATATATTATTGTATTTTAACGCGGTAACACGACTGCTGACATGACATAATCATTCTAATACTACTTTATAAAATTCGATAAAGTATCGCATGTGTCTCATCACTACAGCAGGCACGTGTTACGCGCGGCCTTGAATGCACCAATCACAGCGCACTAGACGTCCCCCGCGCTCCGCAAGTTTGGCAGCTGTTTATTAGTAAAAAATAGGCTAAGCGGGGTCTTTAGGATAAGTATATGGTCTAGCTGTGACCTCAACTAGTTTAACTACCTAAGTCCTGAGCTATAACCACCACGAACTCCGAAACTCGAAGTTCTGGTATATCCATCTCTATCGCACTCACAGTCTCACAGTACTCGAGTGACAGGGATGCATGTACCTACACGAACTTCGAGTTTCCTTTTTCGTGGTAGCGCCGCTGTTTTTGAGACACAACTACCTACGTGAGGTGTAGACAGCTTCTTGATTCGGACTTTAAATAAATATTAAAATGTAATTAAGCCGTATTTAACAACTATAATAATAATCTACTTATAGTTTTAGTTATCTATTAAAATAAACAATACAAAAGGACGTGGTAGGTGTACGGAAGTAGTAAAATAAATATATCATATAAATAAATAGTATTGCAGAAACCGATTAGGTTTTATTTAATTGATTGACCGTTGCGTCCTCGGTTTGACCTTCACAGCTGACCGGCGTGTTTACGAATCTTGATTAGTTTAAACGAACTAAAATTCGCATTTTTTTGTACAAAATTATATTTATAAAACGTAGTACCTACCTATTCCTATTGCAAAAAGTTTCTCTTTTACTTCTTTTAGCACTAGGCGGCAACGCGGGAGGTTTGAAGTTGGAACTCGGGCATGACCCGGCGGAACCTATCACTAGATGTAAATGCTCGTAGATACTTACGCAACAAAGTTACAACATGATTGTTTGTAGGTACGTGTATACCTGAGTAGAAAGGTACCTACCAATATATTTAGCTACTAAGTAATCACATTGTTAGCCATAAATAAGAGTGTAATATACTGAGTTGTTAGCGACGCGTTCTATTTCTCATATTACTTATTGATTTGTGTTGGCAACAAGTGTTATATATTTTGGTAAGTAGACGTTTTCAGAAGTGTACATAATGGGAAAAAGCCGTGGTGGGAGTTCACATTTTGGGAAGAGGCCTAAATAGCCACCAGACGTGGTCGGAGCCAGACGTCAAACCCCTAAAGGGATCGGGGCAGTCCGCATGGCTCTGCTGTAATTTTTGGAAAATAAATAACCTCATACCAGTTTTCACCGCCTTTTCCTCGCGTCAGTTCGTAATCAACACATGATGACCCTAACCTTATGCAGCTGAAATTGTCAATGAATGACTCACCACTACTACGGACTCTGGAGCAGCCCATCGGTTCCAGTCGGCCTGGGGAGTGGGGAGGCGAGTGCAGTAGCATAGAGCCCGGAGCCCTGCGCTAGCCTAGACATCCACTCGGAGCTGTGATAAGTGATAAGGTTATACTCTATCACGTGATAATGACTAGGTAACTCACTATTACGAGTAGGTACGCACGTTCCATTCTGGGGAAAATAGGTATACCGGATACGTGTGTGGGAGGAAGTCGATGATTGTGAAGGTTCGGATTTGCCCATAAGTAAGTAATAGTAGATTGTACAACAAGTGCATAAACGCGCCATTTCACCCAAGATGTTTATCTCGCCGGTGGTTCGGGTGGATAGTTAAGTCGAGGGATAAAATGGCTCATTTATGCCCCAGGTTATACACACTGCTTTTCACTTCGATTGCGAGAAAAAAACAAACATTTGCAAAATTGAATAAAATAATAGTTAATTCCCACGTGATATTAGACTTAGGTACTTATTTAATTTATTTATTTTATTAATTTTGTAATAGAACACACGGAATGGTGAAATTGATTAAAGCCAATCACAATCAAGTTTATTCTACTAAGTTTTATTGTGCACTAGAGCATAAAAGTGGCATTTTGTGCAGCAATCATTCCGGTTGCTTACGGAAACATGGGTTCTGATCTCTGTGCTGTGAATAGAATTGATTAATCACTCATCAGGTTCCCATATTATAGGTATAAATTAGATACCTATGACTTATTTTATGTACTTTGGGCCTTGAGATTTTTTGGTATTCATCCTCATTCATTTACTTTATTATATACCTACAATATTTTTTATAACTCAAAGGTCACGGAGTACGCACAAAAGCGACATCGATTGCGTAACTTAATAAACGGAGGTAAATAACACAACATTATCAACGAGATACCATTTATTTACATTAACATGGGCATTACTTATAATAAACCACGATATCTAACATGCCAGTCAGTACAGCACTCGCGCTCCGAGACACATAAAATCGCGAACGGCCGGACGCAAAAGTAAACTGAACATGAAGGTAGTAGTAACAGGGGCCGCCGGTTTTTTAGGAGCCAGGTTGGCGGCGGCGCTGCTCGCCCCGGACTGCGCTCTGAAAGTGACCGAGCTAGTGCTAGTTGACGTGACAACGCCTACGCCTCCCGCATTCGCCGGACGCGTGCGATGCCTAGCACTAGACCTAGCGGCGCCGGGCGCCGCCGACCAACTCGTCGAGCCGGACACAGCTGTGCTGTTTCATCTAGCGGCCATAGTTAGCGGCAGTGCTGAGAAAGACTTCGATCTCGGATTCCGCGTTAACCTCGACGCGACCCGCGCGCTGCTGGAAACGGCGCGGCGCCGCGCACCGACACTCGTGTTCGTCATGACCAGCACCGTAGCGGTTTACGGAGGAAAGTTACCGGACTCGCCGGACGAGGATACGGCACCGACGCCGCAGACGTCGTACGGCTGCGCGAAGGCGATGGCGGAGCTGCTGGCGAGCGAGTACGGGCGCCGCGGCTGGGCGGACGCGCGCGTGCTGCGACTGCCGACCGTGGCGGTGCGCGGCGGCGGCGCCAACACGGCGATCTCGTCGTTCGCGAGCGACATCGTGCGCGAGACGCTGGCCGGGCGCGCGGCGACGGTGCCGGTGCCGCCGGAGCTGCGCATGTGGCTGGCGGGGCCGGCGGGCGCGGTGCGCAACCTGCTGCTGGCGGCCACGCTGCCGCGCGAGGCGTGGCGCGCGCGGCGCGTGCTGTGCCTGCCCGGGCTGACGGTGTCGGTGCGCGAGATGGTGGCGGCGCTGGGCCGCGTGTGCGGGCCGCAGGCCGCGGCGCGCGTGCGCTGGCAGCCGGAGCCGGAGCTGGCGGCCATGATGGCGTCGGTGCCGGCGCGGCTCGACGCGCGGCGCGCGAGAGCGCTCGGCTTCCACGAGGATCGGAGCTTCGACGACCTGATCCAAGAGTATATTCGTGACGACCTCGGCGGCTTTATACCCAACTAGATAACGCATTTTTCGGAATAAACTTAAGGCATTGATTTATGTAAATAAAGATCAAAATAACATTACATAATATGTATTTCTTACTTTTAATTATGTTTGTACGCTCTTAGGGCCTGTTTCACAATCTCCAGTTAAAACATATCCGTCAGATAAATGTTGGTTGTCACTTTTCTTTTATATGACGGGAGAAAAGGATAGCAATAATTTTAACTGGCAGATAACTTGACACCTCTGGTGTTGCAAGTATCCATGGGCGGCGGTAATCGCTTATCATCAGGTGATCCGTCTGCTCGTTTGCCTCCTATATCATAAAAAAAAAAAAAAAAAACTTTATCCGGCAATTGTGAAACAGGCCCTTAGTGTCCTATTTTACCTGGCAGTAGTAAACAGCTGAGAAAGGCCATCTACGCTTGTCACGCTTAGAAATGGAGACGGGACGGGATGGGTAAATCATCAGCCTTTCTACCGCCAGATTAGCTGGTTAAATAATACAGAACTAAAATGTAAGATGGCGACAATTTAGAAGTTGAACAGGCTCTCTTCGATGGCCTGCTCGGAGTCCCAGACGGCGGCGTCGTCGCGGCGCGTCTCCTTCTTCACCTTCTTCTTCCTCGGCGGCGAGTCGGGCTCACGCCGCGACTCGGACTCGCGCGGGTCGGGCTCGGCCCGGGAGCTGTGTTTCCGCTTGCGTTTTTTAGGTTTAGGTTCCTCTATCTTAGGTTGGATCTCCACTACCGGGTCCGGGTCCGGGCGTTCCCGGTGCTTCTTTTTCTTTTTCTTCTTTTCCCGGCGCTCGCCCGCGTCAGTACCGGCCGCGTCGGGCTCGTCGACCGTGTCCCGGTCCCTTGCGCTCGCGGCGGCGAGGCGGCGCCGCACGTCCGGCGCGAGCGTCGCCGCTTGCTCGTAGCAGGCGCCGAGCAGCGGGTGCCGCGGCCGCGTCTCGGGCAGCGGCACGCGCTCGGGCTCCTCGTCCGCGGCGGCGGCCGGCGCGCGCGCACGCGGCAGCCGCGCCCGCAGCCGCAGCGTGCCGCCGGCCTCCACCGCGCGCACGCACCACCCGCGCCCGCGCGGGGACGGCAGCAGCAGCGCCACGCGCGCCGCGCCGCCCGCCGGCGCCGCCTCCAGCGCGCGCCCGCCCACCTTCAGCTTGCTGCGCGCGGCCGCCGCCAGCGTGGCGCCGGCCAGCGCGCGCGCGTCTAGGTCGCGCGGCGCGCGCACGAGCCACACGTCGTCGTCGTCGGTGAGGGCGGCGCTGGGCGGCGGCGCGCCGAGCACGGGCCGCATGTGCGCGTGCGCGCGCAGGTAGCGGCCGAGCCGCGCGGGCGACGCGGCGCGCGGCCGCTCCAGCTCCGACTCCGACTCTTCAAACGTGATCCTCTCGGATATTCTCCGAGCTTGCTTGGGAGGTTCGGGTTCGTATTGCGGCTCCTCGAACGTAATCCTCTCTGATATCCTCCGAGCCGGCGTAGAAGCTTCAGGTTCCGCTGGGAGCTCCTCAAACGTAATCCTTTTCGATATATTCCGAGCTTCCTCCCCACTGTCGATCCGCACTCTTGATGGAGACTCCGTGTGGGCCTCGCTCGGCCTCAGCCGCGGGCGCGCGGGGCTCGCGGGGCTCGCGGGCGCCGGCGCGGGCCGCGCGTCGTCCGAGCTGTCGTCGTCTTCGATAAACTCCTTGCTCGTGTAACCCTGTCTGCCCAACTCCGGCCCTCGGTGGTCCAGCTTCTTTTTCTGCGTGTGCCCATTAACCTTTACGCGTTGCTCGACTACCGTTTCCTCCGCCTCAAACTTGTCGATGATCAAATCCTGGTCGCCGCCGGAAGTCCGCTCCGAGTCGCGTTTACGTTTCTTCCTCTTGCGCGGCGACACGACCCCGTCGGGCGCCTCGGTGGTGGACGACTCGTGCTCCTCCTTCCGTTCTCGTTTCTTCTTCTTCTTCTTCGGCGCGAGCTCGGGCTCGGGCTCGGGCTCGGGCTCGGCGGAGGACGCGCGCCGCTTCCGCGGCGAGTCCCGCGGCGCCACGAAGCTGGCGCGCTCCTCTTTCACCTTAAAATACAAAGACACAAAATATAAGCTGTAACTTTAGAATACCTACATTTGTAATTTGGATTATATATTGTATATGAACAGTTATAGCTATTTTTATAGCTAAGTTCTACATAACTGTAAAAAGTGACCACATACGAGCTAGATTCTAATCTTTAATGTGTAACTTCATCATCATATTATCATCATTATAATCATCGTAATATTGAGGCGAATTGATAAACCTCTAACCAAAAAAACTCTAAGGTGTGTTATTAAAGATAACACCAAAGAAATAGTTTACCTTCATGGTGAGTATGTGGTCGCCGGCCGCCGAGTCGTCGAGTGCGGCGCGCGACTCGCGCTTGATGCGCGGCGCGGGCGCGGGCGCGGGCGCGGGCGCGGGGAGCGGGGAGGCGCGCGGGGACTTCTCGCGTTTGTGTTTCTTTTTCCTCTTCTTGGGCTCCTCGGCGTCCGTCGAGGAGCCCGGCTCGCCATTTTGGAACAACTCTTTTTGAAGTTTCTTTTTGTAACTTTTGCCAGATTCTGATTCACCTTCGTAAGGCCTGGAAATGCAAGCAAAACATACACTTGTATGCTGACATCTAGGCTAGATGTCAGCATTAGACATCTAGCCACAGGCCTCCTCTTATGAATGAGAGGGAGAATAGGGAACCATGAAGTGCAGTGTGGCCCATGAGTCAAAAAGTTTATAAATAAATAAATAAATAAATATTAGGGGACAATTTTACACAAATCGACGTAATTAGTAAGCTCAATAAGGCTTGTGTTATGGGTACTAGACAACAATATATTTAATAGATAGAAAACATCCAAGACTCAGAAACAAATAATCATGGTCATCACACAATGTCCTTACCGGGATTCGAACCCAGGACCTTCGGCTTCGTAGGCAGCGTCACTACCCACTAGGCTAAACGGTCGTCATGAGATGTAACCATGTCCAGTCAAGTGTAAAAATATGAGTGCATACAACTTACTCCTAAATGTGTCCCATAACTGTTATGTCAGCGGATTAAGGTTTTGTTACTTATTTATGAGAGTCATATAATACATGCCCGGCAAATATCAGGAATACCAGAAGTAAATATAAGACACCAACCAGGAGCAGTGCCGCAGCTAGGAACCACTATTCATACATAGTACCAAGACTTTATGACAAACTGCTGCCCAGTGAACTACAGCATCTACTAGTTATACAAAACACACGTTTCAGTACAAAATATCAAAATAAATGCTGGTAATCTGAATAAAAAAAGCAAAACATTTCTGTTGGACTTTGACTTTGCTGATTTTAAGATTTTTTACTTGCAAATATTTCCCAATCATGGAATTTAATCTCCCCCCATTTTCGCAATACCTTTCGAACTACCCTTAAAACATGTACATACTTAATATACCTATTTATTAATTATATTTTATACTTACTGCCCCCAAAATATGCTATTGATTTTTTTATATAGTACTTAATATTAGTGATATACTTGATGTACATTTTGGTTAATATTATAAATAAACTGTATGACAACAACATCTTTTGTATGTATAGGTAGGTTAATGTGTGTGTATTTAACCAAGATATGTAAAAGAGCCCTTGAGGTCTATTTTGTGAATGAAGAACAAGGTGTTGTTCAAGAAGTAAGAATCAAAATTATAAAAACTAGTTAGTAAAAATTATCTAGCCTGATAATAGCGTGTATGAGCAGTTACGAGCGCATAAGCCACCACAAGCAGGAGACGCGGAGGACGGAACATCGACTAGAAAACTCACATCTCAACTTCCGAGTCCGAGTCGTCCTTTGAAGTGTTGGTCCAAACAAACTCCTCGTCTGAGGATTCCATATACCGCCTTGTGCACTCTACTTATATATATTTTCATTAAATGTTTGGTATTTTAAGGTTATAATATCAACATAACCTGGAAAAGCATGTACTTTGGTTGTTTTGACATTCTCAGTTTTTGTTGCTGTCACAAAAAAGTCATGTTTCGCTTATCAACCCCCTAGGACACTAAGTTTTATGTCGGACATAAAGCATTCGTCCCTCTTGCACTCGCATATTTGCCAGAAAGGTGCAATGGTGTTCACAGTTGAAGAAAAAATTTTTTTTGTAATATTAAATATGAATAAAGTAAAGAGTAAATGGGTATAATTAAATAATTTCAAAAATGATAACAATGAAAATAGCGTGGGCGGAATCACATATAAAAAAAAGGCAGACAGGCTCTAATAAACTGAACGTATTCTACATACCCAATCTCTTCTTACTTTTGTACTTAACAACGAGTAAGAAAGGGATATAACTATGTTATCTGCCGTCTTCATACGTCATTGTCTCCGCTTTCTCGCTCGCACGATGTATCTCGCTCTCTCGCTCGCTCGAGATTTGACTCTCTGACTAATTGCTATCGTGTGGACAGTGTCACGCAACTAGGAACAAAAAGAAGAATGACATCCATTTGCTCAAATTCAGCATCAAATCTGACAAGTGTCAGAACAAGTGACAAGATTTCTATCTGTGCTTCTACCATGGCGGACACATGCTATCTCTTACTTCCGTTCTTTCTCTTTCTGTCATTGTGGCATTTGATTGATGATTACAAACAACCAATGCTTTTGACGCATACATTTAAAACACGTACTCAGTTATTTTCAAATGTATAAACATAAGATAAGATAAGATTCTCGTCATCAACCAGTTTAAAGCCAGCATAATAGATACCAAGAACTTTAGGTATGTAATCTACCTACATACAAGTTTGTTTAACCTATAATGTAAGTATATAGTTAGATACCCATAACGAAATATCGAGCGTAAACATTGATTTACTTTTGAAAATCGACGGCACTTGGATAATACTAATACAAGTGGGAAGTGTCTTATAACAAGAAGAATTATGGAAATACATTGGGACTGCTTGCGAAGGAAAAAGAGACAAGTATGGACAAATTGGTGAAATTTTGTAGGTAAACAAATATACCTACTATATAACTACTCCTAAATATTTTTTATAATTTCTAAATGGGTGTGAAATAAAGTGACTTAAAACATTTATTATCCTTTTATTATTTGTGGACCTGAACATCATAGTTTATCGATAACGTTGCGTACTAATATAATCGACATCGATAATGTTAAGTACTACATCCCTAATTCCTTTCCTGCCATTATGTTGGGGGATCCCCTTCATTGGCATAATTTTTTTTAGACTAATATAGTTTCGCATAATTGATTTGGCATAATTTCTATTGGCATAATAATACTGTCGCATAATAATACTTTGGCCTACTACTTTGTTTGGCATACTATGGTTTTAGAATAATTTTACTTGAACTAATTTGTATTCGACTAATACTCATTATGCATACTATTGTATGGGCTAATAATTATTTATCATATCTGTTTTGAAGCATAATTTCTGTTTTCTAAATAAATAAAACACAGTTTCGTTGTTAGCATGCATTTACACTTTTCGTGGACGCAGATTATTGGGTCGTGCATTATCAGGGCGGATAAAAATGGCTTGTCATAAGCGAACTCTGTCTTAGGTCGGTTAGGTTAGGGTTCACTTGTGTTCCTCAGACCAGAAATAGACACCCCGCGCAGCGGGGTGGCGTCGACTCGCTGGAGATTATTAGTCCGCACAGATGACCGTCCCAATGTACATGGATTATCAGGCTGCACATTATTGGGTCGTGCATTATGCTTTCATTGCTTTGTGTAATGCATGATTTTATTTTTTAGGACACAATTTTTATGCGTTTTGTAATGATGCCAAGTAATTATTATGTCTTTTTGTATTTATGCTGTCTGATGTTAGTCTTTGTGATGATTATGCTATTTTCGTTTATTCTTTTTAATTTTATGCCTAAAAATTGATGCCATAACATGATTAGGCTTAACGCTAATTCGGCTATAAAACATTATGCGTTATTATATTATTCCAAATGATTTTATGCGATCCAATAGAGAACCTTATGTTGGTACGACTTACTTCCGTATTGGAATTTTTAATGTGGTATGGCAAAATAGCTAAACGTCAATTGAGTTATCATGTCAAAATCAAATGACAATGTCACTTTCATCCAAAACTTAGTTCGAAGTCCCGTCTCTTTGGGGTATACAGATTACGTGATTTTACCCCAATTTATCAGACCAACATGTCAAAGTCATAATTGGACGTAGCGTACAGACGTAACAACTGCAACTACAATTTCATTCGGTGTCCCCAGTTAATAGTAGGAAAGCGAAAATTGCCGCATTCAAACGGTCCTGCGAAGCGGGCTGCAAGATTGTTACTAACCGATGAGATAGAGCAAGACAGTACGTCTATCATGGGACGGCCGCGACATACTCTCGATTTTTCTCGCACTATACCTCATGTTCTAAGTGTTCTAATAAGAGAGAGACGGATAGTGCGAGAAATATCGAGAGAGCTCGCGCGCCGTCGCGTGATAGCCATAAAGCACATAAAAATCGAGAGTATGTCACGGCCGTCTCATGATAGACGTGCTGTCTCGCCCTATCTCATCGGTTAGTAACAATCTTGCAGTCCGCTTCGCAGGACCGTTTGTATGCGGCAATTTTCGCTTTCTTACTGTTAACTGGCCACACTGAATGAAATTGTAGTTGCAAAACACCGGTTTAAAAAAATTGACGATATTACAGTGTAAAATATTAAAACAATATTCTTTAGTAAATATATTTTTTAATTTTCGTTTTAATTTATTTGAATAAAATTTGTAAGAAAAAAAACATTTGGCAGATCATGCCAATTCCATGGTCCAAATTGAGATTTTCATGCAATTAGTCGGACAACTCGTTTGACGGTTGGATTGCAGCGCAACATGCATCCACACGATAGCAATTAGTCAGATTCTGATGAATTGGGGCTGACTAATCATGTAATGTATATGGCCCAGACTAATTCCATGAAAATCACAATTTGGACCATGGAATTGACATGTTCTGCCAAGTGTTTTTTTCTCACAATATTCATTCAAATAAAATTGGCAGCTAAGTAACGTAAAAATTTAAACATACATAAGGTTATACGGCGAAACGTAAATATATGGCTGATTAGTGTACTAGACGGGCTGCAACTACAATTTCATTCAGTGTGGCCAGTTAATAGTAAGAAAGCGAAAATTGCCACATTCAAACGGTCCTGCGAAGCGGGCTGCAAGATTGTTACTAACCGATGAGATAGGGCAAGACAGCACGTCTAACATGGGACAGCCGCGACATACTCTCGATTTTTCTCACACTATACCTCTTGTTCTAAGTGTTCTAATAAGAGAGAGACGGATAGTGCGAGAAAAATCGAGAGAGCTCGCGCGCCGTCGCGTGATAGCCGTGCAGCACACAAAAATCGAGAGTATGTAACGGCCGTCTCATGATAGACGTGCTGTATCACCCTATCTCATCGGTTAGTAACAATCTTGCAGTCCGCTTCGCAGGACCGTTTGAATGCGGCAATTTTCACTTTCTTACTATTAACTGGCCACACTGAATGAAATTGTAATAGCTACGGTAGCCTAGTGGATCAGGCATGCGGCTGTCAAGCGGCGGTCGTGGGTTCGAATCCCGGCTCGTACCAATGAGTTTTTCGGAACTTATGTACGGAATATTTACCGTTAGCTTTTCGGTGAAGGAAAACATCGTGAGGAAACCGGTCTAATCCCAATAAGGTCTAGTTTTCCCTCTGGGTTAGAAGGTCAGATGGCAGTCGCTTTCGTAAAACTAGCGCCTATGCCAAATCTTGGGATTAGGTGTCAAAGCGGACCCCGAGCTCCTTTAGGGGCATAACCGGGAACATCGCTAGGAGAATGATGATGACTGAATGAAATTGTAGTTACGAAACACCGGTTTAAAAAAATGGACAAACATTACAGTGTAAAATATTAAAACAATATTCTTTAGTATATATTTTTTAATTTTCGTATAATTTTATTTGAATGAATATTGTGAGAAAAAAAACACTTGGCAGATCATGCCAATTCCATGGTCCAAATTGTGATTTTCATGCAATTAGTCAGGAAAACTCGTTTGACGGTTGGATTGCAGCGCAACATGCATCCACACGATAGCAATTAGTCAGATTCTGATGAATTGGGGCTGACTAATCATGTAATGTATATGGCCCATTACACTGTCATTTTGTCTATTTTTTTAAACCAGTGTTTCGTTACTACAATTTCATTCAGTGTGGCCAGTTAATAGTAAGAAACTGAAAATTGCCGCATTCAAACGGTCCTGCGAAGCGGACTGCAAGATTGTTACTAACCGATGAGATAGGGCGAGACAGTACGTCTATCATGAGACGGCCGTTACATACTCTCGATTTTTGTGTGCTGCACGGCTATCACGCGACGGCGCGCGAGCTCTCTCGATTTTTCTCGCACTATCCGTCTCTCTCTTATTAGAATACTTAGAACAAGAGGTATAGTGCCAGAAAAATCGAGAGTATGTCGCGGCCGTCCCATGTTAGACGTGCTGTCTTGCCCTATCTCATCGGTTAGTAACAATCTTGCAGCCCGCTTCGCAGGACCGTTTGAATGCGGCAATTTTCGCTTTCTTACTATTAACTGGCCACACCGAATGAAATTGTAGTTGCAGTTTTTACGTCTGTACGCTACGTCCAATTATGACTTCGACATGTTGGGCTGACAAATTGGGGTACAATCACATAATCTGGATGCCCCATCAGGAAAACTCGTTTGACGGTTGGATTGCAGCGCAACATGCATCCACACGATAGCAATTAGTCAGATTCTGATCAATTGGGGCTGACAAATCATGTAATGTATATGGCCCATCATAATTGGACGTAGCGTACAGACGTAACAACTGCAACTACAATTTCATTCGGTGTCCCCAGTTAATAGTAGGAAAGCGAAAATTGCCGCATTCAAACGGTCCTGCGAAGCGGGCTGCAAGATTGTTACTAACCGATGAGATAGGGCAAGACAGCACGTCTAACATGGGACGGCCGCGACATACTCTCGATTTCTCTCGCACTATACCTCTTGTTCTAAGTGTTCTAATAAGAGAGAGACGGATAGTGCGAGAAAAATCGAGAGAGCTCGCGCGCCGTCGCGTGATAGCCATGCAGCACACAAAAATCGAGAGTATGTAACGGCCGTCTCATGATAGACGTGCTGTCTCGCCCTATCTGATCGGTTAGTAACAATCTTGCAGTCCGCTTCGCAGGACCGTTTGAATGCGGCAATTTTCACTTTCGTACTATTAACTGGCCACACTGAATGAAATTGTAGTAACGAAACACCGGTTTAAAAAAAATGACATAATTACAGTGTAAAATATTAAAACAATATTCTTTAATTTATATTTTTTAATTTTCGATTAATTTTATTTGAATGAATATTGTGAGAAAAAAAACACTTGGCAGATCATGCCAATTCCATGGTCCAAATTGTGATTTTCATGCAATTAGTCAGGAAAACTCGTTTGACGGTTGGGTTGCAGCGCAACATGCATCCACACGATAGCAATTAGTCAGATTCTGATGAATTGGGGCTGACTAATCATGTAATGTATATGCCCCAACAACTTAGAGGGTCCTATTCGTACTTCTTGAACTAGACGATCACAAGTATTTTATTTATGGCCAGTATTTTAGTTAACTTATTAAATAGTATTTTATTTAAAGGTGGCTAGTTTAGTTTTTCTACAATGACAGTGACATTGTCATTTGATTTTGACATGATAACTCAATTGAATTTAGCTATTTTACACCCATTTAGAAATTATAAAAAGTATTTAGGAGTAGGCAGGTATATTTATGTTTACAAAATTTCACCAATTTGTCCATACTGTCTCTTTTTCGTTCGCAAGCAGCCCCAATGGATTTCCATAATTCTTCTTGTTACTAAGACAGCTCCCGCTTGATTATCCAAGTGCCATTGATTTTCAAAAGTAGATCAATGTTTACGCTCGACATTTCGTACTTACATATTTCGTTATAACATTATAGGTTAAACAAACTTGTATGTAGGTAGTAACCTAAAGTTCTTGGTATCTATTACATTTACATTACATTTGAAAATAATTAAGTACGTGTTTTATTTAAATGTATTCGTCAAAAGTGAAAAGCATTGCTTGTTTGACACACATGTTTTCTCCGGAAGTTACACTATCCATGGTAACCATCCAAATGCCACAATGACAGAAAGAGAAAGAACGGAAGTAAGAGTGTGTCATGTGTCCGCCATGGTAGAAGCACATATAGAAAACTTGTCACTTGTACACTTGTCAGATTTGATCTGAATGTGGGCAAATGGATGTCTTTTGTAGTCCCATGAGGACAAGACTTATGGCAGCTCGTACCTCGATTAACTACTTCACTGGCAAATGGATGTCATTCTTCTTTTTGTTCCTAGTTGCGTGACACTGGTTGCAGTTGTTACGTCTGTACACTACACCCAATTCTGACTTCGACATGTTGTACTGATAAATTGGGGTGAAATCACATAATGTGGATACCCAATTTGATTGCAGTACCGAAACGTGTGGCACAATTCGAGATCGTATCTGTGGCGTCTGTCTGTGGTGAAATTTGACATATTCTTTCTGTCAAAAGTTTGTGTTAAACATGGTGAGTCCGAGTAATATTTAAATGTAAATCCATGAAAATCATTGATTTAATGTGTATAAAACGGGCTAAAATTATTTCGTGAATTATGAGACGTGTCTAGGGATATGTTCGAGCAACGTATTTTAATTCTTAACCTTAAATTTTCATAGTTATTGCTAATTGTAATTTTGCGGGTCTACCTGTCGTCGTCGGCTATAATATTATAATCGAAATACATTGTAAAGTGATGGTTTCGGCTGCTGGAAGCGGACTACGCTCCGCCACTGATTCGTCGGCTTATAGGTATCGATTGCGCGCGGTTGAAAGGTGTGTTTGTGTGTTTAGGCTCGCGGCCCTAAAAAGCACTTGAAGCGACTGAACGCGCCGAAGGCATGGATGTTGGACAAGCTCGGCGGCGTGTACGCGCCGCGACCCAGCACCGGGCCGCACCGGCTGCGCGAGTGCTTGCCGCTGGTGGTGTTCCTGAGGAACCGCCTGAAGTACGCGCTGACCGGAGACGAGGCGCTGCGCATCGTGAAGCAGCGCCTCGTGCGCGTCGACCACCGCGTGCGCACCGACCCCACCTACCCCGCAGGCTTCATGGGTGAGTGTTGCTTCACAATGTGCCCTGCGGCTAGCCAGCGGTCTCTGGCCAACATCCTCGCGCTGGGGCTGTCTGTGCCTCTTTTGTTATGGCTATGCTGTTTGTTATTATGACTGTTTGTATACAACATTGGATGTGGTGGAAAATAGATCCTATAAGCTATTATTAGCAACCCAACCTTTTTATAGCTCCTAAAAACAGCCAACTGAAACTTACTGAAGAGACATTCTACAAAATAGTGATGCTTCAAATTGTAGTTTACACATTTTAGTTATCAGTGAATCTTGAGATTACTGACACATTTTAATTGTAATGAAATGATTGCTGTTATAATTTTCTTCAAGTCTAAACCCCATTGCAGCAGTTTATGCAGTTTATAACGGTACTAATTAGATCTACTATTTTACTGGGCAATTCATGTTTGTGCTAATGTTTTGTAGCACTGCACACCTCGTCTAGTGGCTAGTGCTGTGTATTTAATAAATACACTGTGTGTTTCAGATGTTGTGTCAATTGAGAAGACCAACGAGCTGTTCCGTCTGATCTATGACGTGAAGGGACGCTTCATCATCCACCGCATCACTCCTGAGGAGGCCAAGGTTCGCCATCTACCTGTTATTGATATAGGTGGTGATGGTTTGAGCATGTAGAGAGGAAGGATGAAAGAAGAGTAACTAACAGAGTGAGGGAAAAGTTGATGGTACCTACCATGGAAGTGGAAAACCCTGGCTAACTTATTCCAGCCAAATTAAAGAAATCCCTAAGAAAGGTCAGGTCATCCCCAAACTGCAGAGTATGCATCAAGGAATATCATGTAAGTGAATGAAGCAAGAAAGGTTTGTCAAGGGGAAATGAATAATCTCTGGCTGCCACTCGGGAAACATATGTATGTATTATATGATGAATGATGGTAGATGTTCTAATACAGTTTTGGTGGATCCTTATGTTATTGAATTTTGGAATATCCCTTTTACAACATTATAAAATGAATGTGCTAATGTGCGCTTGCTTTATCTTCATTCTGAGAGTATGTTATTATACAGGAAAAAGGTGAATTTTATTGAAAAAATAAGAAATTTGCCCCCTTCAATTGAATATGAAACAACTTAGGCAACTTGGTTATTAACCATTGCAATAAAGGGGTGTTATAAGTTTAACATCTGTGTCTGAGTCCAGTGTTGGATCCAGGATGTTGGTTGGGGGGGACTTCCACCCTGTTGTGTTGGGGGGGCATGACCTTACTAAAATGAGTTTGAAGCCGAATTTAAGATTTGTCTCGGAAGGACTTCGATGGTTTGCTTGATACCCTTATCCTGGATCCGCTACTGTGAGTGTCGGTACTGTCAGTGTATCTGTCTGGCGTTGTAGCTTCCTAACAGATTAAGGTAGAGTCCTAGGGTGTTTTAAATGATTAGTTTTAAATATGAGGTGGAAATGTTCTGGCACCCTTGAACGTAGAGTTAATTAGCGACCTTTGTGCGAGTTAGTGATGCAGTTGATGCATGTTCCAGTACAAGCTGTGCAAGGTGCGACGCGTGGGCACGGGCGCCAAGGCCGTGCCGCTGCTCATCACGCACGACGGCCGCACGCTGCGCTACCCCGACCCGCTCATCAAGGTCAACGACTCCGTGCAGCTGGACATTGCGAGCGGCAAGATCATGGACTTCATCAAGTTCGAGTCTGGTCAGTCTACATTTCTAATATTGCCAAGCACTACAGCCCAGCTAGCATGCTTGCCACGCATAGAAAGGGTAGGTTTTACGGCCCTAACGACCCAAAAGCCTTCTACTGTTAGGGTAACAGTGTTGAAGGCGAGCACAGCTCTGGTCAGAGGCACAGACGGGATGCTCCTTCCTGCACAGTCCTTCAGGCCTGTCCTTTTTAAAATAGATATAATGTTTACAAACCTCGATGAAGTTTATTTCTAGGTGCAGTTTATAAAACCGACTTTGATGATGCTTATTAACTGAAAACTAAAAATAATGTATGATACGAGTTTTAGGGTCTGGTTTATTGTTTAATTAGTTAATACATGGGCACTACCAGACAGTGCTTTTCTTGCTCGTTGGATGACAAGAAGGCTAGAGATGTTGTGCCCGTGGCGCCGAGAACGACTATGTGTTATGTATGGTGTATGCTGTTATATACAACTTCATGTTTTCAACTAAAGTTCATACACAAGAAAGCTCACTTGGGCACTTTTGTATGCGAACATTGGCGCCATAAAGGCGAATTGAGATTTAAATAGTTTTCAATCTTATAATATAATAATCCTTTGAAAATATCAATACAGTTATAAAATAACTATTATAAATTATTTGAGAAGAATTTTCCAGTGTTTTTTCTTTTCAGATGTCTTATTTTTTGAAGTGTCTGTAAAGTGACATTTAAGAAATATTTAGATGATTGTGTTGTGTGTTACAGGTAACCTGTGCATGATCACCGGCGGACGCAATTTAGGGCGCGTGGGCACCATCGTGTCCCGCGAGAGGCATCCCGGCTCCTTCGACATCGTGCACGTCAAGGACACCACGGGACACACCTTCGCCACCAGGTCAGTGCCGCCAGGTGATCCACTGGATGGACGCCGCAGACAAACCAGACAGTTCGTTGAATTTTAGTCGTAGGTCGATAGAGTAAAAATTGGGTAAAAAACGACGCTATTTTCCTTAACCTATTTCGGTTTAGTCGCATAAGGTCCCTTTCATGAATGCCTCTTACTCAAAATTGCACCTCAGTAAAGTTCTTAAAACATCCCTTCACATAAATTATGTCCCTTTTGCAGAACTTCCCTTCACAAAATGTCCCGTTTGCGATACATTCTTTTCGCAAAACGTTTCTTGTAATTAAAATACAAGAATAAGCTAACTAGTTGAACCAAGTGCACAAGCTATCTGGATGTTGTGCTCTTTCTTGGTTGTATGTTTATTTCTAACAATATATATTGTTGTGGTGCTTTAGTGCGTGTGTACGATCTGAGGACACTCTAGCTTGGTTTTATGGTTATTGTATTGCATTAATAATAGTACATATATTGCAGTAATAATCGTACAAGCCAAGGAAATATTGTATTAAATATTTCCTTGGCTTGTACGCTTATTACTGCAATATGTCTCTTTAATTCATGGGAAGAGACCTAGTTTCTCTGTGCTTTTTAATTCTGTAGATCATTTTGTAGACGGGACGTTTTGCGTAATGGACTATAACAGCTAAGGCACATTATGCGGAAGGGATGGTACTTTTTGAGAAAGGGACGTTCTGCAAATGGGGTAATTTGCACACGTGACCGTTTGCAATGGAGACGTTTTACGAATGAGACATAATTTTGGTGGAGGGACGTTTTGCGAATGGGATCTTATGCGCCGAAAACCCTAATTTCCTAATTGGTTTATGTGCAATTTAAAGTGGTTGAAATGGTCAGAATCTTATTTGCGTCTAGTTGACATTTATGTAGTCTTTTTTTTCTGATATTTTTGTAATTCATCATTGTCATTCGTGTATGTATGCATTAGTATGTATTTAGTGTAATGAAATGTCTTCGAGATTATAATGAGTGGATGTCTGTGCACCGTGCACTGTGCAGGCTGAACAACGTGTTCATCATCGGCAAGGGCACGAAGGCGTACATCTCGCTGCCTCGCGCGCGCGGCGTGCGGCTCACCATCGCCGAGGAGCGCGACAAGCGCCTCGCCGCCAAGCAGCAGGCCAGCTAGGTTAATCGAGACACAACAACAATAAAAAATAAAATGACAAACAAAACCTACACCGCCTTTTATTTTAACGGCCGAATTCATTAGAAATCTAGTAAGTACAGTCACCTTGCACAAATACTTGTCTGATACAAATCTGTATAATTTTGTAGTTCTTAGCAGGGATGTCGCAGATACGATTTTTTTGACATCCGCGGAGACGGATGCAGTTATTTGCGGATGCGGATTTTGTGGTCAAACACTCAAAAACGTAAATATTCTACGTCCATTTTATGATATCACGCAATCGTCAAACACGTTGATACTAAATTACAATTGTTGCGAACAAATCAAAAACGCGTCTGCTCTTGGTCACAGAAACGACAAGAAGTTTTTTTTACTGATAGCGATTCGAAATAAACTATTATTTTACACCTCAAATTACTCCTGTCAAAACTGTTCAATACACACCCCATTAGAATCCAACGTTAGTCTGTGAAAGCATCCGAAAGGTTAAGATTGTTTTTGGACTCCGCTCCATATGAAGTCGGTGACAGGAGGATGGCAATGGTGGTAAACTCGAGTCAGTGGCGGTGAATGGGTTAAAAAAAACCTCTTACACGGCCGGGAATCGAACCCGGTCAAATCTGTCTAAAAATGGAACTGTCCCGTTTGAATTATTCAACACTGACTTGTCTAATGCAGTTAGTAAGAGTTATTGTAGAACTAGAGGTAGGCTAGTTAACTTTACCCTCTTATTCATACAAACACATGTCAAAGTCACAGATACAGACAAACGAATTTAGGTTAAACAGGCCCGTTGGACGTTTATGAATATGGCCATCATCAAGCCTTTCACCATAACTAAGATCTGAGGCAATACTAAAAATCCCGCAACTTAAGACTACCCATTCACAATATTATTCTATGAGGCACACTATATGTAGTTTTTCTATCTTGATTAGAATGACAGATGCCAAACTAACGTAACTAGAGGTGCTACCACTGTTATGAAAACTATCGATACTATTCGTATGCAGTGTATACCTAGTGCTAAAAGTATCGATGGTATACTTAATATTGTTGGGAACGTAACGTTGTAACGGTATTGAAATAAGTCAGTACGAATTTCCACCGAACTGCTTACTAGTAAGTATGCAGTTAGGTACAAAACCTCTGGCCTTCCCTGCGTGTGCGTGGTATATAATAAGCCTTTCTTTCCTTCAGGAACTTTCGTTAACGACTGAAGTGTATAGTCTGCCCATATTTTTCCAACACTATGATTTGCATTTAACCATGTTTCATAGGAAAACAATTACTTTGTCCCAGTCAATTGTTAAGTCAAAGCGAGCAAGCGCTATGTCCGATCTTTCCACTCGTACTGTCTGACTGCGTACTGCTACCGCGAAACGCTTTCTCGCACTATCCGTCTCTCCTTAACTTCGTTCGTGTATCTCCCTCTCTGTCGCACGAACTAACAAGTGCGACAGAGAGGGAGACATATGAACGAAGTTCGTTTTCGTTTCGCGGTAAGTCCTCTGCACGTCTATCATGGGGCAGCCGCGGCATACTCTCGATTTTTCTCGCACTATACCTCTTGTTCTAAGTGTTCTAATAAGAGAGAGACGGATAGTGCGAGAAAAATCGAGAGAGCTCGCGCGACGTCGCGTGATAGCCGTGCACCACGTCTAGCATGGGACGGCCGCGACATACTCTCGATTTTTATCGCACTATACCTCTTGTTCCAAGTGTTCTAATAAGAGAGAGACGGATAGTGCGAGAAAAATCGAGAGCTCGCGCGCCGTCGCGTGCTAGCCGAGCTGATTATTGTAATTTGACAAGCGGTGACATCAAAATACAAAATGGCGGCACGGCACGGAGGTCCTATGTGTGTTGCCAATTTATATTGCAATTCCTTATTTTGTAACACAATATTTCATCGTTTTTTTCTTAATCGATAACCCTCACCTCTAGCAATCCATGCGTATTGAAACAACATTGTAATGACGTTCACTTAAGAATATAAGTAAATATTACGTAGTGTTTTCACGGTATCTAGACCTTTTATTAACTGTTTTGAGATCAAGTCTATATATAATCCGCATATTAGACGTGATTTAATTTTTACATGTCCCTTGGAAAAAATATGAATTATGTTTAACGCCTTACAAAGTCACATGCTATCATGAAGTGACATCTATCATTCTAATCAACCTAGCAAAAATATGGTATACCAGAGACCCGATGGATGCCTCGAAATCTCGAAATTGTTTTGTAGCAGTGTACAGTCAGTATCACATAACCAGCCAAAGTAGCCAAATATATCGTAACACTTCCTTTCTCCTACAGTAATAAAGACGTGTTGCGTTATATTTGACTACAGTGGCTGCTACTGACTGTATGATCTCGTGTAAAGTCGCCGTCAATAGAATTTGCTAACTATGTAAACAAACCGCCATATTGAAATTGACTTTCACTATGGCGGTTTGTTTACATAGTTAGCAAATTCTATTGACGGAGACTTTATTTATTTGTGTTTTAGTTCAAAATTTCGAATCCAACCTTTAATATTTAAAGTTAAATTACCTACCTACAGGTTTAGGGTTTACCGGTAGAGTTGGGTGGAAACTGTGTCGGTTGAGGTTTTTAAGAAAACAATAGTTTATTCGGAAAATATTTTATTGATGCCTATATCAAAATAACTGGGTACTGGCTTACAATGAGATAGTTAATCTATTTATCAGTGTAAAAACGACTAGCTTAAGTTTTACCTAAATCTAAACCTCATCATAATAGTTTGCCTATCTTTACCTTACCGCAAGCGAGACGGAGCGGGAAATGTCACACCTCTGGCCGATTAAACAGCCATAGCCTGGATGAACAAAATCAAGACGAGCGCAAAATACAAAGCCTGTACGAAATAAACGTCCGCTTGTATTACAATACATTTTTACAAAAGCTGTATCTACCTCGGCTCTGCTAGGGGTTAGAGGGACAGGAGAATCACCAAGACGACGAAGGTCGGCCAGCAGATTGATGAAATGCCTGGTCTTAATAATCTTCTTGTATGGAGCAGAAACGTGGTCTACTTATGAGACTACAAGATCGATCGTGGATTATTTGTGAAATATGACTCGCTAGCGGTTTAGGTATGAATATGTTGACTTCATGATTGCAATTATTTTCTATCGAGCCGATTTCGTCAAATTATGTGTCGAGCCCGTCTACGGTTTTTGAAATATGGTGAATATTAACATATATTTTATTTGATGTGCTAGAACAAATATTTTTCTTAAAAAACTGCTTAAATAACATCAATTTCACCAAATTAGGTCTTGTCAGCCTCTTAAAGACAGGCTTTCGAAACTTTTGCAACTACGAATATTAATGTTCTACAAGCACCTTGTCAGGAATAAAAGCTCTGTGCAGCGATTGGTGGTCTAGGGCCAAGTGGAACGCAAGAGAGCACGCGCCCGATCTCCGACACGGTAATGACACTTGATGCATTATAACTACGCCTGCACGACCACTGCCCAGAGTGCCCGACTTAGAAAAGTTAAAAAAGCGCTTGCTATGCGCGTGAAATCCCGAATTCCTTTCATCACCCTGTCCAGAGTTCGGTACTGGATCTCTACCTCTTTAGTTAACTCTTAAGTAGAGTCATTCCATAGGTATCGCAATCCGTGTGGTTGAAACGTCTTGTTCGGGCGCTCGTGGCTTGTGCCGGGCGCGCATGTGGCGCTCGAGGTCGCGGCGGCGCGCGAGCAGCTTGCCGCACAGCGCGCAGGCGTGCGCGTGCGCGCCGGCGCCGCGCGCCGCGCCGTGCAGCTTCACGTGCTTGTTGAGGTTGCTGGGGTCGCCGAACGCGCGCCGGCAGTGCGGGCAGCGCAGCGGCTTGTAGCCCGTGTGCGTGCGCAGGTGGATCTTAAGCCCGTAGCGGCGCGAGTACAGTCGGCCGCAGTACACGCACGCGTGGCCCGCGCCGCCGCCCGCGCCGCGCCCCCACGCCGTCGCCAGCGCCTCGAGCGCCGCGGGCGATACGCCGGCCGCGGGCGACATGCCGGGCGACACGCTCGTGTACGGCCGGAACGCCGAGCGCAGGTCCAGCGGGGCCGCGGTGGCCTGAAGCAGCGCGGACAGGAACAGGAGCGCGGACGGCGGCCGACACGCGAGGAACAGGTGCACGCGGAGGGTGTTCGGTGCGTCGAAGCGCGCCTCGCAACGGTGGCACCCGTACTCGTTCGGACCTTCAACCAATGACAAATTCTTCCTAAACGATACCAACGTGTTTTCTACATTTTACCTAAGTATGCGAAACATTTCTTTTTGAACCAAAATAGGTGGTAAGTAGGTAGGTACGAGGGTCAAACTGAAAGTTTCGGGAATAGAAAAAAATATGCAGTTAAATTGAATAAAAGTATTTTTATTAACCGACTTCAAAAAAAAGTAGGAGGTTCTCAATTCGGTTGTATTTTTTTTTGTTTTTTAAAGTACCTACTCTCCATTATATTTTATGTACTTTTCCATCCGTTCAAACCAGTCGTTAAACACTTATTGAAAGTTGAAACAGGGGTCGACTAAATGGCCATTTTAAAAGCCTCCACTGCTTCTGCCGGTGTCTGAAACCACTGACCACGCAACTTATCCTTCTTTCTACGATCTTCTTCGTTCTACGATCTTCAAGAGGAATAGTAGCCACGTGACCCGATTTGGAGACAAACCAAACGAAGTATTAGCCACAACCTTCTTGGGCGTGCTGCGAGAGCGAATAACTTTTGTTGGCTTGTGCTCGTCTTCGTAAACCCATACTCGAGATTGGTTTTTAGTTTCAGGCTCACATGCGTATATCCACGACCTGTCACCTGATACGACACTAAAAACTGCCATTTGAGTTTCCTCCGCTGAATTTATTCAATGTTTTGCGGCACCAATTGACAAGAGTCGTTTTCTGCTCTTCAGACAATAAGTGAGGGATCCAACGGGAAAACAACTTTCGCACGCCTAATTCTTCCTGTAAAATAATTTGTATCTGACTCATTCCAATCCCCAAAGACTCCAGAATTTCCCGATAGGGTCGGTTCGCCGGTTAGCGACCACTTAGCCGAGTTGGTCACTTTGGATTAGTAAATATATACCTATTAAATAATGTACACGCATAATAGATGGCATTCGTATAGGCCCGGAGTATAGTCACGTTTTGAAACCAACAATCGCACTTTCATCCATAGATTAGTTAAAAACATAGAAAAGGTTCCAAAATAGAGAATTCGCTAGATAGCGACCGCTTTTGTCGGTTTGCGACCTCTTAACTGGTTTGCGACCAACTTTGAAAATAGTGTACCTATAGGAGGTACCTAGCTAACAAAATGATTACTTACTGTTGTTTGTTTTTATTTATTGTTACTAATTACCATCGTCAGTTGTATTAATTCATCATCCTCCTTACCATTTTCCCAGTTCTATCATAAATGAGCTTGGAGTCCGCTTTAATACCGTAACCCAATTGGGATTTGGCGTAGGCACTAGTTTAACAAAAGCGACTGCCATTATATGACTTTTCTACTCAGAGAGAAAACTAGACCTTGTTAGGTTTTTTAACGCGCTTATGCTGTCTATACGAAATTATTCACCTATATTCCATTCCACCAAACTCAAGCCGAAGGTGAACTTGCAGAATCGGTCTCTACGGTCTACACACGCATCTAACACGCTTCCAGCAGGCGCTATCTACACTTACAGCTTACAGCCAACTACGTAAAAGCATTGAAAATGATACTAGGTTAGAAAGGTTAAAAGAATGTCTGGCTTTTAAGTATCTGTCCTTCAAAATCAGAATGAAAGAGATAAATCAAATGCGATATTCTAGGGATGGCCTTTTCTGTCAAATAAGGCAAATGGAATCTTGGCCCTGTTTTCCGCTCTTGTCGTTGAAGTGAGACAGAGATACATACTTTTCATTCCGACCATAGCAAGTTGGTGTGACCAATTGCATCGATTGTAGCGTGCCTAAAGTTTTTCCACGTATTCTTAATTTTTAGGGCTCCGTAGTTAAACAGTTTAGTAACAATTTTTCACAGAATAAAATAAATATTGAAGGAGGCTCCCAAACAACAAACGTGTTTTATTTTGCCGTTTTTATAGATAATGGTACGGAACCCTTCGTGCGCGAGTCCGACTCGCACTTGGCCTGTTTTTTTTTGTTGCTAAGGCTGTAGGGTACCTATGCGCGCACGAGCAACTTTTGTCGCCGCGACAGTACATCTCTCTTTATCTCACTTCGAGCGTGCCAAAGAGACAGATTTACTGTCGCCGGCGACAAAAGTTGCTCGTGCGCGCATACTCTTCACTTTTACAAGTCGCAGAAGTGGCGTATTTACAAATGTCTCAAATAGTTTCAAAAAGAAAAAAAAAACGATGTAGAAAACTGAACTCAAAAAAATGAACTGAAAGGTGTTTAGATCTAAATCTAATTAAAAATATATTCATTTTAAATACCTACATAATCAATAATCAATTTTGATGTAGTATTTATGTTCAAAATATATTTCGACAGAAATTGGCATTAAGAGTCATGCTCGTTTTGATAATTATAATAAATATAAAAATATTTATTAATTTCTTCGTCTTTGAAGAAAAACACTGACTATAGATATGCCTTGGCGGAATGGCAATTCATGGATTCGTTGAAAACTATGTGGTCGCTATCAGGGATGCCGCGGATGCGATTTTTTTGACATCAGCGGATGCGGATATTTGGGGGCACACATCCGCGGATGCGGATGCCGATTTTGGGTCAAACACTCAAAAACGTAAATAACAACCATTTTATAATATCACGCGATCATCAAACGCCAGAGTCCAAATTAAAATCGTAGCGAACAGATAAAAAACGCGTTTGCTCTTGATCACAGAAACGAAAAGATGTTTTCACCTCACCGGCTCGAAAAGGCTTGCTTTATCCAAAGAGTATAATAAGTATATTTATGTAAAGAGTGGCAACACCAAGAAATTACTGGTCCCACAGCCGCCTGGCAGGGAGTCGATAGAACTACTCTGACGCACGCATGCGTGCAGCGTGCACGCTTCACATACACACTAACGCACACATACATATTCATGCACCACGCACACACGTATACAAAAATTGTATTCTCTGTTTTGACTTTGAAGCCTACAATGCGACTATCAAAGTTAGGAAGAAAACGTTTCTAAAACATGATATATATCACATTTTAGTTACCTAAGACGCTTCCCTTCATACTTTGCCAGTCACATTGTAGGTTTCAAAATAATCACACAACTATGAAATGGATCTGAAAAGTGAAACATGCAACATTCATAAAAGTATTTATTCAACTTAACAAATAACAAATTATGTAACAAGAACTTATCAAAGCACAACCTTTTTAACAAAAAACACGAGACAAGGACGAGATTTAGCTTCAAAACTTTAGATTAAATCTCCTGGACCAGATTTAACAAATCCACGTACAGCCGATCTACACTGCATATTACTCAACATCAAACTATTAACTGCACACATAATACCTAGATATTATTTTTATAAATAGATACTGTGGCTAAAACTATTCTTGATTTTATTTAAATATGATTTAAATGTGTTTTCATTCAATGTTTTTATAGACAATACATTGACATTTATTTACTGACTGACACGTAGGTATGTATACTTCATCTAAAACCACAAAGGCCGAACAACAAACACAATTCCATATTAATGAGATATTTGTTCATGTTCAGTTAAATAAAATGGATACTTAATAAATTCTATCTCAAAACATAAAAATATATTTTATTTCATTTCAAAATCTTAAAATTTATTGTCGTGGGTCTATTGTACTGACATCTATTTCCATTTTCTGTCAACAACATTAAATACAGCGATCCGCTTCGCCAGAGATGTCACTACTTTCCATACAATAAATCGGCGTGTCGCCTCTTTTCTAAGTTTCCAGCCCCTGGCTTTATCGCTCAAAATCTCCGCCCAAAAGCCCATTTTATCCGCTAGCGTGGAAAGAGTTTTTGAATTTGGAACGTGACGGTCAATCGCCAGATCCAACTTTTTTCTATACAGAATGAGAGGTCATTATCCTGCGTTCAGAAACTGATAGTGTTTGCCAATAATTAATTGTTATTATTTTGATAAAATTAAATTAATAATACTTATTCATTCTTAATTAAGTACATACGAAATATCAATATTTAGACTGACTTATAAGGATACAATACGAATAAATAATTTAAATATGTAGTTTTATTTTTCAAAAATGTTCGCTTTTTCCAAATTTGTAACGCACCGTTTGAAAAGTTAATTTAAGAAAAAACTCGAGTGCCTACATTTCATTTAGTTTTGTTTTAAAGCCACAGTAAAACCAAAATAATGGTGGTTATTTATAGATTTTAGTGCAGAAGATATACATATATGAATTTGAATGCTTGCTAATTTAGCGGAAAAAGTGAAATAAGCGTATTTGAGCCTTAGTTTACCCGTGCGTGAGTACCCAACAATATTTTGACTTTTTTAGTGTAGGTACCTAAGCATGGAGTTATTTAAAGATGCAAAAATGTTTGTTACATTTAATAATTATAAAATGCTATATCTTTATGAGATGTAAACAAACCTTTATTGAAAGTGAGTATAAGGTCCAAATTACTTCCATTACATTTACAATTTTCCTCGCGGTGGTGAGGTGAAAAGTTGTGTGTTTCGCTCGGCAGCAAAGTAGTTTGGCGTCTCGTGCCTTTCAATACAAGCACTTGCGCCAAACAACAACTTGGCAGCCTTGCATAACAAATAACTATTTTTTTTACTTAATGGCGAAAATATCTAAAACGCGTGCCGCGCCGCGTGGGCTCCTTTCTTGTCGTAAATTGCGCATCCGCAAAAACTTCGCATCAATTTTGGCGGATGCGGATGCTGATGTTAAAATTAGTGCGGGACTTCCGCAGTTGCGGATGCGGACGCGAATGTCTGCAACATCCCTGCTCGCTATCTAACCTCATAAGCAATTATTAATTTGGGTTACCGACCACCCCATTTTACTGAATTATATTTTTATAATATGCTGAAAATTTACGAAATCCTTACTGTAACTAAATCATTTGAGTAATGAAACTACAAAATTCAGATTAATACTAAAATTAAGTGACAAATTACTTTTGCTCGCCAAATGTCGCGTTACTGTTTTTACAGTTTCACTGCACGTCAACACTACGAGTACACGTGGTACACGGTACGGACGCCATGTGAGACTGAAGTTTATTTTTTTTCGTTTCTGGTTAAGGTGTCGGTTTTAAAGCAATAATATTCTTAAAATTTATTAATTTATTATTTTTGAATAGTAGAGATTATATAATATAAGGTATATAATATGTGTCAAAAAAAAGTAAGTGCCTATTAGATTCCCGATACTTTCAGTGCAGCCTTCGTAGTCAGCAATAAATGATATGCACTCCTTATGGGGCTATATTCATATTCATATTAAACCAACAGCAACATAGACTCCTCCAATTTAGGACCTCTGTTATTCACGTCTTGGACACTTCTTCTTGGACAGAAGGTATGCCCTACCTACATAAAAACGCAGTGCAATTGATGCTCCCATGAGTAAATGGTTTAAGGATTTGTAGCGTATCAGGTAGGTAGGCGTATTTTACGTACCTAGTTTATTCTCCGCCGTGAGCTGCGGTACACCCGCCTGCACAAGCACGTCTTTCCGCGGCCACAGCAGCAGCTCGGCGTGCGGCGGCGCGAGCGCGCGCACCACGAGGCGCCAGGCGCCCGGCGCCGCGGGCTCCAGCGCGGCTCCCGCGGCGCCGCCGGGCGCCAGCCGCGCGCGCGCGATGAGCGCCGCCGCGCCGCACGTGCCGCGCGCGCCCGCTGGCACCAGGTAGCCCTCCGCGTCCACGTCCACGTACATCTGTGTACATTACATGTGGACTCGGTCAATAAATGCAACGTGACTATGTAGGTACCTACGTAGCAGACCATAGGTACTTTCTCATACTCATTCAAGTTGTAACTTGTAAGATACAACTCACAGAACGAGGTGATACGCAGTGCCTAGGTATGTTAACGATTTAACGCCTCTGCCGATGAGAACCAGGATTACCCCACAAGCTACTACTAGGCGTGGCATATAAGAATAAATAAATAAATATTTGCGGACAATCCTACATAAATCAAACTAGTCCAAACTATGCAAATCTTGTAGATACTATGATTATACTAAACGACGATAAACATACCTACTGATATAGATAAAATAAATACTCAAATACATAGATAACATCCATGACTCAGGATATTCGTGCAATATTCGTGCTCATCACACAAATAAGACCTTCCAATGTTAAGAGGTTATTATTGAAACTAACCCAAACCAAAAACAAATAGAGACAAATACTGACCGGCCTATTGTCGGCGTCGGCGAGTGCGGCGGCGGCCAACACGTCGGCGGCGGCGGCGGCGCGCGAGGCGCGGCCGGCGCTCAGCCCGCGCAGCGCCACGCAGCCCGCGCCGCCCTTCATGCCGATTGCCGACGTCTTCACGAGGGTTACTTAGCACCGTTAATGGTCGGCTTTTCAACACGCCTTCACCGCGCCTTGTTCTTAACACCTTCACATCGGTTGTGGCCGGTTGTCTTTGAAATCTGGTTCGTCCTCAACACCTGGATGTTTGCTTGGCACCGGTCAGTAGAGGTGCCTTCTTCACTACATCTGGGTTATCTACCTGGCACCATCTACGTTAAGTATTCTCTTCACCAGATTTGGCTACTTCCTTGGCATCTACTTCCGATGCCTTCGTCTTTAATACCAATCACGCTTGACTTCCTCACTATGCACGTGACCTTGGCATCAGAAATGGTCGACTTCAGAAAACTTAGGTCTGTTGATTTTAGTTTAATCAATTGAGATTAGTTATTTAATGAAGAACTTCCTGAAGCTGTTCCGATTCCTGTGGCGAGCTATTGGGAGGGTAGGTACTCCGCGAGTGGCCGGCGCGCGCGTGGACGGCGCTATATATGCGTGATGCGCCCGCAGCCCTCCGGAGGGCGGCGCGAATCGCCCGCGCAGCATCCCTCATCCCGAACCGCTCACCGCTAATCGCGCGCCGATTAAACTATTGTTCAATTTGCTAAGCCCGCTGCCAAGTGACGGTACCAAAAAAATAGGTTTACACTTGTCGGGGACTACGTTTAAAAATATGAAACCAATGGCTGTTTACACTGTGAAGAATAAGTACGTAATTATTTAAATTTAGCTGCGAATTCTCAATATACCTACTTATTCCAAAGTTTCAATGTAGGTACGCTTACCACTAATAGGTATCTCCTGTGAGCCGGATCTGCAAAACAGCTACTTTTTAGAAAATGTTAAAGATTAAATCTGAGTGTACGAGTAGGGATTTTTATGAAATATGATGTTGAAAACTAAACATGTTGATTCTGCAGAGTTTGACTTGGGACCGTCGCTCTATCAAACCTACATTCGTCATAACATGAGCGGTTAACGCTTTTTCAGGTAGCGAGGCGTTAAATCTACCACAACACTTTTCTCTTCCTGAAAAAGAGTTAATTCGTTTTATGGGAAAATTATGAAATTAACAATATTCAGTGTTACCTCATAAGAATTTTATTCCATAATAATAACAAATCGACAATACGAGTCTAAATAGAACTACGCTCTAGGTACTCCATGTACAAATGTCGCGGCTAGTCGCTAAGCCGACGTAAACAACAAAAAGTTAAACAATTAGTAGACAACAAATACCTACATCAAATAAATAATACTAATTGTAACAAAGTACTCAGACACCTGATCCAGTTCAAATATTAACTGACTTGCATTCAAATCGAATACAGTATTCGTTTAGAAAACATACATACGATTATAATTTAAAAACCAAGTTTCATTTACAAAACATATATTGCATTACCTATTTAGATACCTATTTGATTCTGTATATTTTTGGACATAAAAACCCGTAGGTATTTATTACCTAATGTATCAAATTAGTGTGCGCGTGGAGTAACGAACTTACATTCAGTACAGTCGAGGGGAGAATCACAGGTTTTCGGGATCGTCCTTAGATCAACATAACAGGAACTATGATTATTAAATAGTGACAGTAACCAGCCACAGTAGCTAGCTAGTACCTGCAGCACGATGTAATGATTGGGTGACTTGCGTTAAAAGTTAAACCTAGTTTGAGACTAATGAAATATAGAAAATGATTATGATTTTCTCCAGATATTTTGGATTTTCAAACTTGCACAAATAAGGCGTGACATCTCGATTTTAAAGTAGATTTAACTTTCGCTGCAAGACGCCTTAATTGATAATGTGTTGCATGTTTAATACTGACAATGTTTCTTCCCTAAGTACCTACCTAGTCTATCTGGTAAAAGTCTCGTGGATGGACTTACGTATCGCTACGATATGATGACATCAATATTTACAGCTACTACGAGACGGCACAGGCACAGGGTGGTAGTGGTAGCCCATCCTGCTGCCTTCTTCCTGCTCTGCAGGATGCTCCGTTTCCCTCCTAACCAAACGTGTAAGGAACATGCAGCTTGACCATATACCAGCTAAGTAAGTATATGTTGCTATGACGTTGATTTTGATTGTGTTGACAAGACTGACTGAATCGTCTGAACTGATCCTTTGTTCCGTTCTCTCATTCCTTCCTTCGTTTCTGGAGGTTTTTTTGACTTATTTTATATTATATTGGTTATGACGAAAATTTTTGTCGAATCCTATTGTTCTCACTTGGTCTAATAGGATTGGCGCGTACAAACGAACGTGAACAAGAGTGACAAATTCATGCCAATACTTCAAGTAAAATATACCCCCAGTACCCTGAAGTTTGAGAGTACTTATGACGCGACCTGTACCTAGTCTAGTCTTTCATCACGTCGCCAACAGTATAGTCGTATGTCAAGGACGCTGGTTGGGGTTGGGTTCTGGGTTGAGTTAGAGTGTTCGTGAGTGGTGTTCACTGGACGCTGAATTTGGAGCCGCCCGCCGCCCGTCCGCTACACCGTTGCAACTGTAACAAAATCCCTTGGTTAGAATAGTCGCGCGCTTAATGATGGATGCGAGCAAAGGTCAGGTTTTACCGAGAAAGTTAGTACAGAGCCGGGGCTTTTTTACACATTACTAAAACCAAAACCTTGCTGGAAAACGAAAATTATGAGGTTAAATAATAAAAATCATATGTAGGAAATGTACCTAATGTATCAAAGTGGTACTGGAACACAAGTTTAATGTGCTCTGCTTATCCCTTTTAGGGATACAAGCGTGAATGTATGTATGTACGTACCTAACTAAATGTATTGCTTTCCTTGGCATGTTAGACTATATTATGATTATTATGAACAACGCTACGAGTTCATCAACTATTTGTTAAGAGACAAATCTGCATAAGAGTTTAATTCCAAGCTCACAAAGTAAAGAACATATAAAACGCTTTAACGTACATTCAATGTGTTTGCAATTAGTCTTACGACCGTCCCACAGCGCCCGGATTAAAGTGGCAAGCCAGGCCAGTGCTCGTACAAGTGACTCGCCCCAGCCCCGTGTTTGTACAAGCGAGGCGGCAAGTGCACACATTAAAATGGAATTGTTGCCGGGGTCGAAGCGTGCAAACAGCGATACGCTACACCGGCCATTAGTAGACCTTATCTCGTTGCATTCAGGTCCAGAAATGTTCAGATGGTCCTGCGTCGTCGAAGGTTAGGTACATGCACTGACTGTCGATCATTAGAAAACACATGTGAGAATGTTTCGTCTCTACGCAACTCGTAGCTCGTAGCGTCTCGTAGAGAGCGCTACGAGAGCGGCGCGCACGCCTACGCCTCGTCGCCTACAGAAACTCGAAATTTCAGGCTTGCATGAGAGTTGTAACTTTCGCGCAGTATTACATTTTGAACTTGTTTCAACTCCTTGTAATAACTATCATACACACAGCCTCTCTTTTTGTGAATCAAAATATTTTTATTATTATATCCAAATCAATTAAATCTCTATTATCACTACTATTTTAAGAAACAGTTATAAAACACGAGCGAATATTGGTCACTAATAGACCAGGTACACTAAGCAATGCCGCGGGCAAAAGCCACTTGGTTTACATTTCAAAAGCAACATTATTATAAAACCATTTAAAATCCGCACCAAAAAAACATCAACCCCAATAAATTAAATCACCACAAACGCGACACGTATTGTGCCTTCATTAAGTGCTCCAAATTGTAACATTTAAGCTCTTTACACTATTGTTGGCGCGTGTTTATGCAGCTGCGCCTGCGCATGTACGCAAAAAACGACCCTAAATCCTTTGCCTTACGGCTCAAACTCGACAAAACCATTTATTTTGGAGGAGCCCGTGGTCCATTGCAAAGAGCACTTGCAATTCTCTGTGCGGTGGTGTTGGATTGTGGATTCTACGGTAGAGACGACAGGGTCTAGATCGGCGTGTGCGCATGGCTCGGCAGCGGGGAGACACGAGCTGCGATAATATTGACTCTGAAGGCGGAAGAGCATGGGACCAGACAGGTGGCTCTAGGTCAACGCTGATGTACTGCACTGCAGGACTATTAGGAGTAATAGATTGAACTTGGAAGAATAAACATAAGAATAGGTTGGGAATTGGAAGGGTAAAAGCTGATATAAACAATCATTAGGAATTCATCACGCTTACGATTACTGTACGGTCTCGAACCGCACAAAGCGACAAACGCGTACTCATCATTTCATAATTCATACATTACGTAAACCGCGGTCCGCGCCAGTGCATAACCGACCGCCGCGGAGTGCATTCTATTCAGTTTTATAATAAATCAGTATTTCGGTAATCATTGCAGTTTCAATTAATCAAGGTGTACACACCTACCCCGTACATCTTTTTGGTCCTTCGAACCTCCGAAGGTGGGACTTACACCGCGTACAAGTGAAATAACAGCACTCCTGTGACACGTGGACGCGGTCAAGTAAGTGAACCAGGATACTTCGGTGAGTCAGCAATTTACTATCACTGCTTACATCTAAGCTATCAACATGGAAGATCTCATAGCAAATCAGAATCAACTGGTCTTAGCGATGGAGCAACTCCTTAGCAATTTCAAAAAGGATGGAGCTGATCGCAAGACCCCAACACATATCAAAAAACGCTTGAGCACCTTAGAAGAAGCGTATTGGCAAGAGTTTCAATGCAATCATATCAAATTGTGCGATTACGAAGATACATCGCACGAGTATTTCATTCACGATTACCAGCGTACATCGGAGTTGTATCAAAATGCGCGAACATATATCATGAATCAGTTGTCACTTGTCACTCCGACAACCGCTCCGGTACATCAAGGGAATTATCAGCAACAGCAACAGGTAGCCCCAGAGCGTACTGGGACCATGCCCCAGACACCTCAACAATCTTCAACAGTCAGGAATCCTCTCGACAGAGGCACAAGCAGTAAATTAGAAGAGATGTTGAGGAAACAAAACAGCAATTTCAAAGCATTTGAGAGAACTATAAATATCATCAACCTTGAAACTGTCTCTGAAAAGTGGGAATTCGAGGATATATTGAAATCAGTACAATCACGTTGGTATGTCATAGATAGTCTTCATTGGGAAATAGACAGCGAGCTATTCGAACCTAACGAAGAGTATGAACAAGCATTTAGCAAGTATGAACAACGTTATCACGATATCAAAAAATTTATCAACAGCAAAATGTGGTCACAGTTGAGTCGCGAAAAGGCAACACCTCAAATGGACATCCCAATTTTCAGCGGAAATTATCATCAGTGGGTGTCTTTCAAGGATTTGTTTGTCGAGGCTATTCATTCCAACAGATCATTGTCAAAGGCGCAAAAAATGCAATTTCTTAAAAGCAAGCTTAAGGGAGAAGCCGAAAAATTAATTCAGCATTTAAATATCACTTCCGAAAATTATGAAGTTGCATGGGAAATTCTGAACCATCGTTTCAACAATACTAAGTTGATATTTAATTCTCATCTTAGTATTCTCATGAATTTACCAACATTACAGCAACAAACTGCAATAGGTATCAAACGGATGCATGATGTCACGAATGAGTGTCTTAATGCAATTAAGTCACTCGGAGTTCAAACAGACTCTTGGGATCCACTAATCGTTTACATTATCACTAACAAGCTGGACACAGACACGCATAACGACTACGTGGAATCCCTGAAAAGCCCGAGAGATTTGCCTTCGCTACAGGAGCTGCTTCAATTTCTTGAGAGCAAGTTTACTTCCCTGGAATCATCAAAACGCAGACCAGAAACGGAGAAAAAGCATTATACCCAGGAAACAACACACAGTAATGGGAAAAAATCACATTATTATAAAGCATTTACAAGTCGTCAAAATCATTCACCAAGTCATTTCGCAACTCCAGACACGTGCAAAAACACTCTACAAGGTTGCCCGGTCTGCAAAAAAGATCATGGAATATTTCATTGCAACATATTTCTTGAATTACAGCCTAACATGAAACAGCAAACCATTACGAAATTATCATTATGCAGAAATTGTCTTTATAGCCACAATGGAAAAGAATGCCGCTCGTTGAAAAAATGCCGCGTATGCAACGAGGATCATAATACATTATTGCACGACGTGTTCGGTAAAATATCAAAGCCGTCTAACGGTGACACTAAAATGCCGCAATTACAACATAAAAATTATGTATTACAAAAAGAAGCAGGCGAAGTTTTGTTAGCAACAGCAATGATAAGAGTACAGGCAGCAGACGGTACTTTTCAAATGATGCGAGCCTTGATAGATCAAGGCAGCCAAACTTGCCTAATCAGCGAAAATGCAGCCCAAATTTTGGGCCTACAAAGAAAGCGATGCAAAGGTGTTATCTTTGGAGTAGGAGCGAAAGAAAGTAACTGCAAGGGACTAGCATCAGTAACAATTAGATCCATTCACAATGATTATACATTTGAAACCGACGTGTTTATAATGAAACAACTGATCAATCAACTACCGAACAGGTCCTTTGAAAAACCATCTTGGCCTTTCATAGAAAACATTCAATTAGCAGACCCTGAGTTTTATGTGAGCCGTCGCGTAGATCTGTTACTCGGGGCGGATATATACTCACGTATAATTTTAAGCGGTATTATAAGAGAAAATAATACTTCACCGATTGCGCAACAAACAAGGATTGGTTGGATTTTATGTGGAAATGCCAATGCCACGGAGTCCTTCCAATGCAACGTTATCATGGTCGATGACCTCGACCTTCAAAGATTCTGGATTATCGAGGACATTTCCGACAACAATAATTTGAGCACTGAAGATCATCATTGCTTGGAGTTTTATAAATCAACGACAGAGAGACAATCAAATGGAACCTATGTAGTGCGCTTACCGCTACATCCGGACATAGACGAAAAGCTGGGTCAATCAAAACCAAAGGCAATTGCCCAAATTCATCAATTGGAGAGAAAGTTCCACAAACAACCAAACGTTGCAGAGGGCTATAGAGCATTCATAGACGAATATATCAATTTAGGACACATGCACCGAACAAACAGCAAAACAACGCCAGGTTACTACATGGGTCACCACTGTATCCAACGCCTGGAGTCCACCACGACGTCCTTGAGGGTAGTCTTCAATGGCTCGGGCCTCACATCAACAGGGGTCAGTTTGAATGACCTCATGTACAGAGGTCCTAACTTACAACAGGATCTCGTATCATTAGTTCTCAAATGGAGAACATATCAATACGCCATGACTGCTGACATAGAAAAGATGTTTAGGCAGATTTTGGTTCATCAAGATGATCAAATATATCAAAAAATTGTTTGGAGGCCAACAGCTGATGAACAATTACAAGATTACGCGCTATCAACCGTCACTTATGGCACGAAAAGTGCTCCCTTTTTGGCCATGATGACACTTAAGCAACTGGCTGAAGATGAACGACACCAGTTCCCTACAGCAGCAAAGGTATTAGAGGAACAATTTTATATGGACGACCTACTCAGCGGAAGTCATAGCATCGAGTCAGCAAAACAATTACAAGTTGATCTCATTGAACTACTTAGGTCCGGTGGTTTCAACCTACGAAAATGGTCCTCCAATGAACAATCACTGTTGGAAAACAACATTTCAACATCTCAAGAAAACTTTGATTTTCGCCATCAAGAATCAACAAAGACCTTGGGGTTGATCTGGGTACCCAAGGACGATATATTTACATTTCAATGTAGGTTATCAGAAGAGCCATCTTCGAAACTAACTAAAAGAACACTTTTGGCTGAAATATCCAAAACATTCGATCCTCTCGGATGGCTAGCCCCAATAACATTACGGCTGAAACTATTATTTCAAAACGTCTGTGCCGCCAATTTAAAATGGGAAGACCAAATACCAGACGCCATCCTGGAAGCATGGCGTAAAGTAAAAGGAGACTTAGTTAACATCAATAAAATCAAAATATCAAGGTGGACACACAGTGGTAAGAATGCAAACATACAACTACATGGCTATAGTGACTCATCATTAAAGGCTTATTCAAGCGTTATTTATGCCCGTGTAGAAAATCAAGGGAAAGTATCAGTCACACTCTTAGCAGCAAAAACAAAGATAGTGCCAACCAAACAGTCAAATCCGGAGGTCTCATTGCCTCGCCTGGAGCTGTGTGGAGCATACCTGCTATCAAAATTAATGGTCAAGGTGAAGTCCAGCCTCCAAGATCACAACATTGAAGTTTTCGGATGGAGTGATTCAACCGCAGTATTAGGCTGGCTTCACGGTGAACCTAGCCGCTGGAAGCCATTCGTCGCCAACAGAGTGCAGACAATCACAGAAACAATGCCGCCCGCCTGTTGGCACTATATCAAAACAAAGCAAAATCCAGCTGACTGTGCGAGCCGTGGCTTGTCAGTAGAGCAATTACAACAACACTCGCTGTGGTGGAATGGGCCATCTATGTTATCAACTTTCGAAAAACAACAATATCAAGAAATATCAGTCTTTAAAACGGACCTAGAAACAAGAAAAATCAAACAATCAAATGTAGCAACTAGAACCGAGCCGTTGAAAGACGATATCATTCAACAATTAATAAACAAACACAGCGCATTCTCTAAGGCATATAGAGTACTAGCGTGGATACTCCGCGCAATATCACGGGATCGACGGAAGCTGCCTTACTTGACAGCTGAAGAATTACGGTCAGCAAAATTACAAATTGTTAAACACATACAATATCAAGAGTACTCGGACGATATAATCAATATAAGAGAACGTGGCTGCGTAAAATCAAATAGCAACATCTTGAGTTTAAATCCATTTCTGGATGAAGGAGGTTTGTTACGAGTCAAGGGCAGACTGCGGAACGCATCAATTAGCAATGATATGAAGTATCCCCTGATCATTCCCCGTAGCGGTCCCTTAACTCACCTGCTAATCGATCAAGCACATCAAAAAACATTTCACGGAACAGCACGTACAACAACGTCTAGACTTAGAGCACAGTACTGGATTGTGGGTGGCAACCGCTCAGTAAAAAACAGACTCCAACGCTGTGTCATATGCAAAAGACACAAAGCAACTAAGCTTTATCAGTTGATGGGTGATTTACCAGAATCAAGAACGAATCCAACAAGGCCGTATTTTCATACAGGCGTTGACTACACAGGTTACGTTGACGTCAAATCAAGCAAAGGTCGAGGAGTCAAATCAACAAAGGGATACGTGGCAGTTTTCGTGTGCATGGTAACAAAAGCTGTGCACCTCGAATTAGTGTCCGATCTAACGGCATCAGCGTTCCTCGCCGCTCTGCGAAGATTCTCTGCAAGAAGAGGAGCCCCGGCTCACTTGTACAGTGACCAGGGTACTAACTTCATAGGAGCGAATACAAAACTGCAAAACGAATATTTGGACTTGAAATCAATATGTACCAAAGAATTCTTCGCCGAAACAAGCGAGATAGGAATCACTTGGCATTTTAATGCTCCCTCTTGGCCAAACGCCGGAGGACTATGGGAAGCCGCCGTAAAAAGCCTGAAGCATCATCTGCGTAGAGTGGTCGGTGATCAAAAACTGACATTTGAAGAATACACCACGTTGCTGGCGCAGATTGAAGCATGCCTCAACACTCGGCCGCTCTGCGCCATAAGTGAAGATCCTGACGACATAAATTACCTAACTCCATCTCACTTTTTGGCAAGCGGCCCAACATTGACTATCATTGAGACAGAGCGAGATGAAAGAACCAGGTGGCAGATGACTCAGAAAATATTCCATGACCTATGGAAAAGATGGCGTGTAGAATATTTGAGCCAATTATCAGCAAGGAGCAAATGGCGCACGACTCGTCCAAATATCAAATTAGATGACATCGTTATCATTAACGATGCAAATCTACCAGCAGGCAAATGGAGCTTAGGACGGGTAGTAGATCTACACCCCGGGAAGGACGGACTCGTTAGAGTCGTAAGCTTAAAAACAAAAAACGGCATTATCAGACGGCCAGTTGTAAAGCTAACAATCCTACCCACCGATAATCAGCATGAAACAACGCAACAGAAGCAAAACGATGGAAGTCCGACAAAAAATAACAAGTCGAAGAAAAGCAAAACAATAAAAACCACATGTATCAATTTCATGACAGCTATTTTCTTGTTATTTATGTTAGTCGCCACATCAGTAGCACACAATGCCTACAACATAACAGCGCTACAGAGTAACAATGGCCTTTATTTTGACAAGACATCAAGCATGCGTCTTGTACAAGACAATTGGAAACTAGTAATGTACTACAATCTGGAACCCTACTGGCAAGCAAAAAAAGTACTTAAAAATTACTATGACCATTTAGAAAATATGTGTCCAAAAATAGCACAGAGATCCCATTGTGACATCATATTACTACAACTACAACACGGATTCGTGGAATTAGTACACTACGACCAAATGCTACAACATCAGCAGTTTCACGAGCGCGCGCGCACGCGACGCGGCCTCATTGACAGAGTTGGATACATCGCCAACTCATTATTTGGCGTATTAGACGAACGTTTCGCCGATCAGTACCAGAAGGACATAACATTGATAAGATCCAACCAAAAACACTTAGCACACTTCTGGAAAAATCAAACATCAATTGTAGAAGCTGAAAATAACCTTCTGAAAAGAATTGAGGGCTCGATTGAGAAGCAACACAAAATATTCAATCAGCATATAATTAATTTAGAGAAGTCGGCAAATACTCTTAACAACGAAGTCCAAACCATCGAAGTTATGAATGAATTCACATTATCAAGCATCATCGCAAACAACATTCTTATGAATTTAAAATCGATACAAAACAGTCTTATTGACACCATCACCAGCGCTCAGCACTTCAATATTCATCTTTTGACGCCGACACAGCTCCGAGATGAATTAAGCGTTATATCAGGCCAGTTATCAAAAGACTTATCATTATCAGTGGACAACGTTCAAACAGATTTGTCCAAAATATATCAATTACTCAAGGTAAAAGCTCGTATGACTACCAAGTACTTTATCTTCGAAGTTCAAATTCCACTAATCAACAGAGACAGTTACGATATTTCCAAGTTATTAGCAATTTCACGCCAAGACGGAAACTCAATGGTCAACATTATACCCATAGCAAGTTATCTTGCTATGGACATCAAGAAAGATACCTACATGACTCTCTCAGAAAACGAATTAAACAGATGCATTAATATCGACGCAAACACAAAGGTATGCGACTATCAGAAGCCAGTGTATCAGAGGGAATCAGATAACGACCTTTGTGTCAAAGATCAACGTGAAAATAAATGTAAAACTACATACAGTACGTACCAACATAACTGGGCGGAGCTGATTCATGTAAACACATTCATGCTCACCTGTTGCGGTCAGTGCACCCTGAGAATGATATGTGCGCATCAAATAGCTACAGAGAAATTAAGCGGAGTCAGCATGATAGCGATGGGAAACGATTGCGTCATCAAGGGCGAATCATTTACTATTACGTCTCACTCGCAACATACAAATGAAATCTACACGCAGCCGGAGATAGTGGCAATAGAGATTCCCCCAGTCAATTATCTCATCAACTTATCAATACCTACCAGTAAAATTGAGGTATCAAACTTTAATGAATCGTTTATGGCGATATCAAAACAAATCAATCAAGCCAAGGAGACCTCAGAGAACCTTGACGAAGACGATCAGATTTCATTCCATGATGTCCATCATTATGCAGCCATCTACATTATAGCGGCAGGAGGACTCGCGTGTGCTGCGTACGCGTTTCTGCATGCGCGCCGCGCCGCGGCTCGCCGCCGCCGTCGGGCGCTGTCGCCGGCACCCGCGCCAGAAGTTAGTGATAGTGTAAAAGCAGAGCAAAGTGAAGTTCAGTGTTCTAGTAAACAACTAAAGCCCGGTAAAAGTGCAAGTGTGTACTCAGTTAACACAGCATCCTCCCCAATATTTACTAGAGGTAGTTTTAACAAAATTAATCACGAATAAGATGTCGGTATCATCTTTGTATAATCATTTTAGTGATAAGCAAAATTGTTTATCATCTTGTATCATCAAAATCAAAAAGAACCATAATCAATCTAATAATTTCATCAACTCTTTCTCGCGTCCGGGAGCATGTACGGTCTCGAACCGCACAAAGCGACAAACGCGTACTCATCATTTCATAATTCATACATTACGTAAACCGCGGTCCGCGCCAGTGCATATCCGACCGCCGCGGAGTGCATTCTATTCAGTTTATATTATAAATCAGTATTTCGGTAATCATTGCAGTTTCAATTAATCAAGGTGTACACACCTACCCCGTACAATTACACTCATACTCACAGCAGCTTCTGGATGCGGCTGACGGAATGGAAGCGAATGCTTGAGATGAAGTAAGACAGGTATCCTGTAGACAGACCCTAGTTCTATTTAGATATTAAGTTTTAGATAGTAAATAAATTGAGTACAGAAAACAAGTGCCCATAATGCTTTTAGTTTATCAGGGCCAACCACCGTTTTCTGGACGTTTCGACGCTGATTTTAATTATAACGCTTCTACGTAAAGTCAGCGTCATATAGTTAGTAGCAGCCAAGGTAGCCAAATATTTTGGTACACGTCTTTATTACTGTAAGAATAAGGGTGTGTTACGAAATATTTGGCTACTCTGGCTGCTACTAACTATATGACGCTGACTGTACCTATATCCACCAGATATAAATTATAACGACAAGAAAAAGTTTATCGACCCATCAGACACGACGGACGATACTCGCTAGTGTTATTAGTATTAGTACCTTACCCACATGCATTCATGATTATGGTATTCTTTATCGGCCCAGCAAATGCTAAAGTGACCATTCACAGCCTGCTCCGGCCCTCAGCAACACGATTGGGGAAACAATTATCTCGAATCAAAATAAACATTTTGGATCCAGCGATGCTGTGACGACCGCACCTGCGTCCGCAGTGCGATTTGCATCGGTACTGATCCCGCATGTGCGGTGTATCAATCAGCTAATGCGCGGTCAAGTGCGTGATTGCATTACGTGCCATCTGATACCGTTATCAGTATCAAGCATCTCCCCCCGCCCCCCGCGCCCTGCGCCCCGCACACGTGCTCAGATACCATCGACCAATCACCCTACTCCCAAACGGAGTTCGATTTCTTTAAAAACTATTGTAACCTGACCCTTAGTTTTGTAACAACAATTCATAATCGAAGTTCAAAGTAATACTGGTTATGATGCAAAGCCATGATGATTTGTGAATTAAAGGTCAGATAGCATCGTAATCACATCACAATGCACTTTAATTGTGGGCTGCCGATTACACTTATTGAATCTGCATGTGCGAATGCGATTTTCATTTGTTAAAGTGTGTGTTTTCCATCGGGTGTTAAATAAAGTTAGGTTAGTAAAGATGGCAGACAAACGGGAACCACTAGCGTCTGTGTAACCCACTTATAGTCCCAAAATAAAGTTAGGTTAGTAAAAATGGCAGACAAACGGGAACCACTAGCGTCTGTGTAACCCACTTATAGTCCCAAAATAAAGTTAGGTTAGTAAAAATGGCAGACAAACGGGAACCACTAGCGTCTGTGTAACCCACTTATAGTCCCAAAATAAAGTTAGGTTAGTAAAAATGGCAGACAAACGGGAACCACTAGCGTCTGTGTAACCCACTTATAGTCCCAAAATAAAGTTAGGTTAGTAAAAATGGCAGACAAACGGGAACCACTAGCGTCTGTGTAACCCACTTATAGTCCCAAAATGGGGTCACTAAGATACGGTTGATGGAATGTGATAAATAAAAAATAACAATATCTAATGTAAATAGTGGTAAACATTCGAATGACTAACATAAAATGATGATACATTTCTGAACATAAGATGGGTCATGCCATGCATGACATGAAGTTGAGGGGATTGTTTAGTGTCGGCAGCGGCAATATGCTACTGATCTAGACCATTGGCCGCCGACCGCCGACCCTCAGTGGGCACGTTACCGTCACTGAGGGGATCGAGTTACAAGCTCCCGTAAGGAATTTCAGCAGAAAAGCAAACGTCGCATTTTGATATCCATCTAGTTTTTTCTTCCTAAGTTTATAATAGATAGGTATAGACTATAGACAATTGTATATGTATATTTGCAGTTTTGAATGAGAAAAGTATTAGTCAAGAGTGAACGGGGTGTTACTTTGAGATTTTTTCGACGTGTAGATAGAGTCCTGGATTAAAGCTTCGGGCTTCGAGCCGTCATTCAAAACCGCCTGCATTTAATGCGGCGACTTAATACCTTTATTAAAAAAAAATGTATTGTATTATAACTGTCACGGTCGAACACCTCGCGAGTGTCGCGCGGCATCACGCCGCTTGAGCGACAAGTGACAGCCGACAAGTGCTCGGGCGCACGTGCGCCGCATTGTGCCCAACAAAACTATTCAGAATGATATCCCCGCGCCCTGACTTAGTCGCAGTATAATTAGGGGAAAACAAGTAGGGTATCTATCGGCCCTTTTAGGCTTATTGTCGGCCGAATCGTAGGTATGCTAGTATAGAATGATTTCAATAGCGATGAAAATGTTGTAATATTTTTTACTTTGAACCTAGCTACAGAAATTTAATTTTATGCCAATGCTATAAAAATGTTGACAGGGAAAGACCTTTATCACTAAGTCCGAACTTTCAAAACGAATGCTTAGATGCAACTGATTTTTTCGATGGCTTGTCTTTAATAGTTAATGTTTAAAATAACGCCTAAAATCGTCTCGAGTTGACGTGCCTAAGGCATCACTCATTACCATCATCATTATCATCATATCAGCTGAAAGACGTCAACGCCAACGGCCACGTGGCACGCAGAACCGACGTCATCATCAAAAACGTCTTAGTATCTACTATGTATTTGATGCATTTCAACAGTTTCGTGAAACTTCAACGTATAATCCGTACCAAGTAAACTTTTATGTGGAGATGGTCTACTCGTTGAACTCTGGCCGCGGCGCTATCAAACCGATATTATCCCTCACCGTGACGTATCGCCCTCGCTGCCCGCCACCGCCACCGCCCTAACTCCGCCGCCGCACCGACCGCACCGGCCGGAATGGCGTCATACGTATTTGATAGGATTTAGATACACTGGTTTTGCGAGGAATTATTTTTGTGGTTAGATTTGCGGGTGTAAAAAATGAGCCAAGTTTCGTCGGAGTTGTAAGACGATTCATTCGTGTATCATGAATAAATTATGAATGCAGTTCTTGTATTAAGAACTGTTTTAAGGGCTTCGTTAAAAGTACTTACGTTTGAATTCTTTTTAAAAATTAACTATTTACAACAAAAAAATATCTACAACAAAATTTACTCCAAAAAAAACTTTAAATTGATTGCAAATATATATATATATATTTTGATGTTTACCATGCTGATATAAAAGTTTCCCAATAATCCCACGCTGCCCGTATAATTATTTAAAAAATCCCCTGAGCTCCATATAGAAACATACCTACAACTGGCCTTGCTGCTTATGTAAGTTTCAGTAACGTTTTTGCAACTGCACGGCTATCACGGAGCGCGAGCTCTCTCGATTTTTCTTGCACTATCCGTCTCTCTCTTATTAGACAACTTAGAAAGAGAGGTATAGTGCGAGAAGAATCGAGACAGCTCGCGCGCCATCTTGTGGATAGCCGTGCTGGGCGATGACACTCCCGCACCCCCGAGCAACGCAGTTACGCTAATGCGAGTGCAATGGCGGCGTAATGAGTGTATTCATGGCGCGACGAATGCGCGCGCGCCGCCGCACCGGCTGCCCGCGCACGTGCGCCGTGCCGAATGGCCCTACCAGAGGTCACAATGCAAATGCATGCACAATTGAATACACCAATATACTCATTTAAACTTTAAATTGCAGGCGTTAGAGTTCCAAATTGTATATATTATTATTGGATGGACTGTATGTTAGCCAGATTACGTCTATGCCAATTTATACCGTAACCTAAAGGCGTAAAAGTCCAAGCAGCGTCGCAGACGGTTTAGACCTTTGGCTGTGGAGTCAGTTGTGGCGACAGGTTGTGTCACCGGGTGTCGCTGACATCGCCACCCACATATTGAATTCGATAAAATTAATATTATATAGTGGGTTGCGAGAGAGTAATGTTATTTTTTTTTTATATTAGTGTGATCTACGACGAATAACTAAGAAGAAAAAACGAAGGCGTTTTGTTAAGACAATCAGTCATTATGAATAAGATAAATAGATTCCTTCCAACACGTCACGCGTTATGTAGGTAGACTACATTTTACATTGGTCTCTATGATCGGTAGCTACGTACCCTCCGGGTCCTCCTCCTCCTCCTCGTGCGAGGAGGGCGGCGTGAGGGACTCCTCGGGCTCCAGGCGCTGCGCCGCGGCCTCGGCCGCCGCGCGGAACAGCTCGCTGCGCGCCTCCACCACGTCGCGAACAATCTCTGCAATACAAAATATTCTTATTACATCAGAAGCCCACAACTCCTCACAGTTCACAGTCAGGTACGCGATAGGAATTTTCTCTTGATAAAGACGTGTGTGGGAAACGACCGAGTAAAATTGGACGTTTGGTGATCAGAACAAGGAGTGCTAGTGAATACCTATTTAGTAGATTAAATATGGGCTATCTAGGAAAAATAAAATCGCATGTAAATGGAAGTCCACAACTCCTCAAATTAGTCAGGAAGGAAAAGGACGATTGTGGGATAAGATGATACCTGAATTTCCTTAATCGTATGCCAGTTGTTTCATATTCTCCTGTTAACAGAGTTTTTTTTTATCAGTGCAGGTGCAACTCACCCGTGATGACGTCTCGGCTGGTAATGATGGAGTCGAGCTCCTCCGACACGGCGCTCACCAGCCATGGCATGAACTCCTCATCCACTCCTGCGCACACAAACATAGATACAGTAATAACAATATCGTGACGTCTCGTAAGTGGAGCATCGTAAATGTGTTCTGCGTCGTAAAGGGGCTTAGAGGCAGAGGCTTATTACAGGGTTGAGGACTATCTCACTGACAGAAATGCATGGCCCAAACCAGAGCCCAAAATAGCTTAATCATTCATATAGCTTATTCGGACGTGTTCTTGTAGAACAACGCATTATGATGTTTTTTTTTCTTTGTATTCATATTCACTTCGAATTATTTTAAGTAGGTTAAGAACTATCATCGTAATAAGCTTTTTTGCAAAAAAATACTGACTGTTGAGTTTGTTTCGGCGTTTCTTCTTAACAGTGGTCTTCTTTTTCAGAAACGTTGGTAGAATGTTGACTTGTAAAAGTGCCATTACGGCCTACTTGCAGAACAAAATTCATTTATTTCATTAAAAGAACTTTAAAAATAAACAGTTTTTAAACTCAGACGCAATAAAAAGTTTTGGTATAGGGGTTTTAATTAAGGTAACTAACGATCATTTAACCTCGACGTCGTTAAGACTGCGCCGAGCATAATTGCCAAAAACGGCAGTCACCGTTCCGACGGTGGAGTTCACAATTCTTTACAATAAAATATAAATTATATGTAATTATAATCACAAAGAGTGTGTTTACAATAAAATGCTATAAATATTACTACTTACTACTAATTAATAAAAAATTAATTAATTAACTAATTATTAGTTTAATAAATACAATTCCGTAAAGTTGCACAAAAAATAAGAAGAACGTGTGTCGGCGTTTAGGTAAAATTGAATAAAAAAATTGAGCCTTTAGTTTCAAAATCCTACTCAAACGAATTTCTAATGTATTACTACAAGAGAATGCAATCTTAACATTTCAAAGTGCTTTGGTTATTTACTTATGATTTTTTAAAAATGCCCTCCAAATCCACCATACAAAATTACTATGGAACAAAATGATGAAATATAATATAATATAATGCGCGAGCAACGCATGACATATTCAGTCACACACGAGAGCTCAGAGAGAAAGCACGTCTCAATGCGGCGCGGTGACACTTAAAAATACTTCGATGTCAATTGTGTATGAATACAGCAGTAATACGCAGCAAAACAGGGAAAGTATTTTTTTGATATTATAATCTTCTAAGCAGGTCGATCACGTAACGCACTGTACGCGCGTCAGTTAGACTATCTAAATGATTTTTATATGGAAAAATGACAGTTGGATCTACTTGACGCGCGTTCGAAACGTTACGTGGTTGCCCCTCAGGAGCAACGAGAACTGATGGCGAGGGTCTCATGACGAAGCCGGAAGATGGCTGGTGGAACTCTATGATGGAAGGGGCTAAATAGTCGAATTTGGGCTCCTTTGCTTTGTTATCTTCAGTACTTACCTACCATTACGTTTTTTGTCTTGTACTTGTACTTAGAGATTATTAGCTTAGTCCTGTATAGTCAGTTATATTATCAAAAAAATATTAGGCATGTTTTTGTTTATTTTTTCAATTAAAAAAAAAGTAATGAAGTGAGCTACGGTAGCCAAGTGGTTCAGGCACGCGGCTGTCAAGCGGCGGTCGTGGGTTCGAATCCCGGCTCGTAGGTACCATTGAGTTTTTCGGAACTTATGTACGGAATATTTACCGTTAGCTTTTCGGTGAAGGAAAACATGGTCTAATCCCAATAAGGTCTAGTTTTCCCTCTGGGTTGGAAGGTCAGACGGCAGTTGCTTTCGTAAAACTAGTGCCTATGCCAAATCTTGGGATGAGGTGTCAAAGCGGACCCCGGGCTCCTTTAGGGGCATAATAGGCCAAACGGCTTCTTGCTATTGCACGAACAAAGAGACAAAATTACGCCTGTAGGAATTTCCAATGATGTAAGCATTTTTGAAGGGAAAACTTCTTCAGCGGCGCTGTGCACTTTTTGGGATGGGGAAAAATTGTTAAACTCGCTACAGGTCACGTGACCGTAAGGTGAGATTCGTAAGGTGAGATCTCACCTTACGCATGATGCGTAGACAGGCCGACCGTAAGATGCACAACGTTAATATTCAAGTTTTCACTTCTGCCGGCACTCCCGGAGTGCAACCCGGTCTTTTTTTTTACTTTTGGTATTATGAATGAAATATATGATCAGATAATAAGAAATTTCTTATTATGTACTAATTATGTTTTTAGACATCATCGAATAATCCGATTGGAGTATTGGGAACAATAAAATGAGAATGGAAAAAGTGCAGCGTCCAATGTTACGGCACGCAATTAATCTATGGTAAGGTTTTGTTTTCAAATAATGAAGAGGTTACAATATATTTAACACTAAATAAACTAGCTAATATCAACATTATCAACATGACTATGTATTGTCACTGTTTTTAGCAATCGTCATGCGAGGAAAAAGTCCAGAACGAACATTCCGTGTCAACTTTACAGTGAGTTTATTACTTGTTTATAATTTTTGGAGTTGATTTTTCAATCTGTAGTCGAGTTTGCATTTGCGACTTACAAAAAAAAATCTGTGACAGACGGACGGATAGACAGACAGACGGACATGACCAAACTGGCAATATATTTTTTTGTCTACCCTGTCTAAGAACTCTGTGCACGCCACTGCTGATTGCTAATTAAATTCCAACACTAGTCCACCGCATTATTCTTACTTTGCTTATTTTTTTCTTTTCCTTAGTTAACGGACAAATTTCAATAAAAATAATAATTGTATTTTGTATTTTATTCCTTATACCATCCATGGTTTTATACGCGGACTTGAGATTTATTATTAGAGAATAATAAGCTACTAACTTTTAGCTTGTGACCGACCGTACCGATGATCGGGCGCCGGCATCGGCAGTAGTGTGCGCGACGACGCACACGCAGGGGCGCGGGTGACACAGGTGCAAATGCCAAATCGATGCCCGCGTCAAAAGCTCGGTGCAGTCTTAAGATAAATGGACAGGCATCTTCTGGGTGAGCGAGATCCATCTAATGCAATCCCATTTTTTATAAAAAAAGGATGCTGTTTGCAGTACCTACTACCTACAAATGGAGTGTTACCTCTGTGCACGCGCTCGAGCAGGTAGCCCTGGTCGTGCAGGCCAGCCAGCACGGAGGGCAGCAGCTCGGCCACGTAGCCCTGCACCAGCGTGGCGGCCGCGGCCCGCGCGCGCGCCTCCTCCGCCGCCACCTGCGCCACGCGCGCCTCCGCCACGAGCCGCTCCTTCTCCTCGTAGAGGGTTACCTCTGTGCACGCGCTCGAGCAGGTAGCCCTGGTCGCGCAGGCCGGCCAGCACGGAGGGCAGCAGCTCGGCCACGTCGCCCTGCACCAGCGTGGCGGCCGCGGCCCGCGCGCGCGCCTCGTCCGCCGCCATCTGCGCCACGCGCGCCTCCGCCACGAGCCGCTCCTTCTCCTCGTAGAGGGTTACCTCTGTGCACGCGCTCGAGCAGGTAGCCCTGGTCGCGCAGGCCGGCCAGCACGGAGGGCAGCAGCTCGGCCACGTAGCCCTGCACCAGCGTGGCGGCCGCGGCCCGCGCGCGCGCCTCCTCCGCCGCAACCTGCGCCACGCGCGCCTCCGCCACGCGCCGCTCCTTCTCCTCGTAGAGGCGCTGAAATATAAACAAATACGTACACTTATACAGTTCATTTATATTAACTTCCATTGCGACCGGTTTGATATCCATTGCTGCTGCTTGCATGCTTGCATGTGGCTAAAGTATCCAACCTTTATGACAAAAATGCGTGAAAATTGCGGGAATGCGAGCACACCATTGTTTCAATTCCACACTAACATAGTTCCTTAAGCTGACTGTTACTAACAAAATACCTATGGACCACTGAAGTCTGAAATAAATGATTTTTATTTTATTTTTTTATTTATTTTATTGTTATCAGCTATTGCCGCAGGTCGCGTTTTTATCTCAACGTCGAATGCGCGTCATGGCAATATGCAGGTTCTTCTCCGAATGGTTAAGATTATAAATGATTCTGAGGCCTCTTTTGGGTCTCTTCAAACGTAGTACAGACCTGGTCCATGGCTGCCAGCCGCTGCCGCTCGGCGCGCTCGGCGTCGCGCAGCTCGGTGTACCGGCGCTGCTGCTCGCGCAGCGTGGCCAGCTCCTCCTCCTGCGCCACCTCCGCCAGCGCCTGCTCCGTCGTCTTCCCCACCAGCACCTCCAGGATCGGGGACACCTCCACGTCGAAGTCGAACAGCTGCCCAGAAATAATGACATCAATATCAACACAGTTGCAGAATAGGTACCTATACATTTAGTTGGACGGTAGCCTTTATCAAATAGACTGCCGTAAAAACCAGTTCTATCGTCATTCAATGAATTCAAACAGCTTTACCTTGTGATGGGTTTTATATTTTGGACTGGGGGTTCTAGGACGGTGGCAGAGAGCTCAAGGCTTGGAACGCAATGCAACTCGCGCTGACGTACCGACGCGTCCCTCTGTTTCTCAGTCGTTTCTTGTCGACTGAACGTATATTTGGGCTGTACTTGCTGCCATCTGCTTTCATGAATGGTTGTCCTGCGTCAGAGAACGAGTGTGTGTTGAACTCACGTCGCCGGGGTAGATCTGCGTGCTCGCGTCGGCGCCGGTCTTGGCGGGCACGTACTCGGGCGTGGCGGGCCGGTCCAGGAACAGGTCCGTCTGCACGCCCACCTCCATCTCCACGCCCTTGTCGAACAACTGCGCGCACGACAAATTACATGCTTGGTGAAAGAATATGCGAAAAGTTTGAGATGAGAAGTGCAGAATTTTCACTACCTTCCTACTACTAATTTAAGAAATAATATAAATAGCTGCAATGTAGGTTACTAGATCGTCTAGATCAGTAAACTTAAGTAGGGTCATTTCGCCGGTTAGCGACCACCTAATTTCATGTGCCGGTGGGCGACCACTTAAGCTGAGTTGGTGAACTGAAAGGATATTTTCTCGGTTTTCTAGTAGATTTCTATTCTAAAACAACAAAAAAATGCATGTACAAGTAATTGTCTCAATAGGGTGTGTAGAATTGATGTTATCTTTAATAGCAAAAACCTTCTCCTTCAGGTGGTCGCTAACCGAAGGAGGTCGCGTAACCAGCGAAATGACCCTACCTAAGAATAAGTTTCAGTTAGAGTTGGAGCGTTAAGAGCCGAAGGAGCGTCCAAACATTGCCTAGCCTGCTGCCGAGAGTGGGTACTGGAGTAACGAAGTCAAGAGATGTATTATCTTCATTTATTTGAGAGATGCTCGTATGCTTTTACACTTGACCGTCCAGTTACCGGTGAGTGTTGCTTCATTCGATCTCTATGATGTTTGAGTAGGTAGTATCGGCTAGGTAGTTTACCTCCTCGAGATAGTACTCGGTTTGTATAGGGTGGTGGCGGCGGCCGGGCGCGGGCGGCGGCGTGCCCGGGCGCAGGCGCGCCGCTGCCGCGCGCCGCGCCAGTGCGCGTCGACGTGTGCGCGCCGCCTTGGCTGCTGCGCTCTCGATCCCATCGCCCTGTGGACATCATAAACACAAACGTAGTACATTACTTACCTAGGGCGGTAAATAAATATTCATTCTATTACGCATTCTATTCCTATTTCCTCTACTGTCAGGAATTTGGGTATCACCATGGACCAGACGCTTTCTTGGTCACCCCATATAGCTGAGGTGCTTACATACATACATAAAGAATGTCTCAGATAAGGCAAGGGCGATACATATGCGATCGGAGGCTTTCTTTATTACCGCCCGTGATGAGTACAAAATTTGTCATCTCTCCCTGGCTGGCAAGTATATAGGATTTTCCGCACGCATGACGTCCTACCTACCTACCTGCCTAATGACGAATGGGTGGGTCGTGTGACGTAAAAAAATAAAGACTGACAGATTCAAGTTCAGAATCAATACGACACTCGACGATGCTGATAGGAACTCATACTACATAGATACAGTTGCAAAATATCAATGCTCCTAACACACTTAATAAAACTCGATACAGAATCCATTGCAATGAGAATAGAGTCGCGTCGGTGTCAAGCTAATCATCCTACCGCCAAATATAATTTACTTAGATTTTAATTCGTGCTGGGTCAGGTCATTCATTATGTTATGTCAGACGAAAAATGTCCACTGTTGGACATGGGCCTCTATTCGTGTTGAGATAAGACTTGTATTACATTATAACCTAACTGTTCCATCACTAATTTAACTTTATAATATTATCGAATACATATTTCTGAAAGAGAACGGATACTCAACACGAATAGAGGCCTATGTCCAACAGTAAGTTGACATACCTAACTACTTAGTTTCACTGATCTGTAATGTCTCCTCATCATTAATGTAGAAGTTGGAACATATACGCAAGTTTGAGGGAGCGACGGCCGCCGCGCCGGTGTCGCTGCGGTATCTCCTCTTATACTTGTCCTTGTGTGACAGTACCCATCTTGTAATATTTATACAAACATCGCGCGTGGGACTGTAATAACTAGAGCTAGCATGGATACGTCATTTGAGTACACATTCATACCTATTTCGGCTATTTCTATTCCTTATTCGTATTATTTTCTATGTCTCACCCGTGCCGGTGTCGCGGACCGCGGTCAACGGTCGAGTGATTGCCTTCCAATCCAGGCCGCGTCGCCTGGCGGCATTACCTACTTTGTTTATGTATTAGTTTTGGGGCCATCAAACTATTATATATATAGGTACAAGAAGACCAGCGAGTTAGGTTTAGTTTACCTACGTGCGATACATAGCATTAGTAGCTTTAATAACCCAGAGCCTATCAATGTACCACATTTTTGATAGATCAATGTAGTAAAGATGTCCCGCTTTAGGTTAAGTATTTAGGTAGTTATTGAGCAAGTGGCAAGTGCGAGGTGTTGAGCGATGTGCGTGACCGCGTAAGGAAATGCGTCACTGAAGGGTCTGAAGGCTAGGGGGAGGTTTCGGCGAGCAGCACGCACACGCCAGCAGAGGACATAATGTAACACTTGAATTCTTTGTCCAGCGAAGCCTGACTCAACAACTGCTGCGTAATAAAGTCACCTGAAATTGGCATTAAAGTAAAAACGTCAGTCACTGTCGTAGAAAAGCAATTTTGCTGGCGCTGCGCTGTAATCAACATTCAACGGTAATTTATGGTTGGTAAGTTTAGATTTGAGATATAACGTGAGAAGGCTTGTATTTACACGTGTCGAACATTTTTTTGATTGCATGTCATCCAATTGATACTGTTGACGGTGCAACGTGCACTGAATTAAGGATAGAAAAAGATAAGAAAATTGAAGATACTTAAGTAGCCATATTCTGTTCATGATCTTCTGAGAAAGAAATGATTTCTTAGCTTGACAACGTTGTATGTGAATGTCATAGAAAACAAATTTTAAGTTGTTTTTGCTGGTTGATTATGGAAAGGTCCACCAACGGTGCAGCGAGCGGACGCTCTCAGTTATTCCAGCGGGACTGGGTTACAATCTCTATTTCTCTCATAATATTACACTTCGCCCAAGATACTTATGAAATGAATACTCATTACTCAATCATTTATTGCACATAAAGGTTATACAGGTGGCATTCAAATAATATAAGGTATCACATCATGTACCTACCCTGTTGGGTGGAGCAAATCACTACATAGCATAAAACAAAGTCGCTTCCCGCTGTCTGTCCCTATGTATGCTTAGATCTTTAAAACTACGCAACGGATTTTGGTGCGGTTTTATTAATAGATAGAGTGATTCAAGAGGAAGGTTTATATGTCTAATATAGTACCCGTGCGAAGCCGGGGCGGGTCGCTAGTAAGAACTAAAATAAAAAACAAATCATAACTGACAACACTCTCGATAGACTCGATGGACAGACTGTTTTCGAAGGGACAAACAAATGTTTCCAAATTAAGAATACATGCGAACGCGACTATGCTACAGCCTTAGTTGCCTGAAATAAATGATGATTATTATTAAATATTTAGGTACGTGAGTTCCCGTTCTACTTATATATTTTAGTTTCCAAAATTTATGCAATATTTAAATTCAATTTACCCAATGTTTCGGCAGTCGCACCTCGCGTGGCAACGCTTACCATTCCACATAAACATGAAACTTAATTATGCGAACAAGCAGACGCGCCTGAATAGTAAATAAAGGAAATTGCCGGCCGAAGGCTTTTCTTTCATGGGACAGTTAGCCATTATTACTTACAGGACAGGAACTTTTGTATTCTTGAATGCTATTGAGCCTTGTATCGATTGCTATTGAGCAATAGGTGTGCTAAAAGATTTACGTGTTAACATAGTAAACACTGGCCGTTTGTACAAGCGGCTATCCGCCGTCGGGAATGGCGTCTGGCGCCGGTCGGTCCGGGACACGGCGATGTCAACTCTATTACTTTAACAACAGGGTTTCAATTAGGATCGGTGAGACACCGCGGGTCATTTGTAGCAATTTGCCAGAGCACTGACTGACATGCTAATGTTGTTTTTCAGTGAATTATTCGAATGCATGTGAAGGAATTGAGCTCAGTTCGTTCCGTGGACTCTGCGGTGACAGAGTTGAAAGTTGAGTGGCCAGCATTGATTTAATATTTTAGATACACAATCCCGTACAAAACTGTCCCAAATGACATCGACAGCTGTTTTCAGATACATGCGAACATCGCTATTTTTTACCTTAAACATTCATGCAAAAAAAACTCAATATACTAGCTAGCTGTCAAGTGTCAGCAAACTAACGTTACAAAATATTTTAAACTTTTTAGTGAAATCGCCATTATCATAATATTTACGACAAAAGTGAACATCGGACGAATGGAGTCGCATTTCTCATTTTTATATTGTATTAATTTTAACGAAATGACAAATTATAAAAAAAAACTTATGACATGTTTTATAAATGCTGTAATTGTATTACACAACTTAAGCTATACATACAATATATATTACATATGCTAGTGTGTATTATATTTTATATTGTATATTTATATTTATAGTATTGACATGTTTTTGTTTTTTTAGAATTAATACCTATTATGTTTTGTTTTTATTTTCTCTGTGTGTTTTTGTACACGGTATAAGTTTGCCTATCTCGTTCTACCTACCTTGCTCTCAATTGCTCAAAGGTTAGCTAGAAGAGATCCCTTACAGGGATAAGTTCGCCTTTGTACTTTGATCTATTGTGAGACATGTATATTCTTCAACCTGTTATTGAGTACAATAAAGTGCTTGCATACATACATACAACAATAATAAATAATAATAAATAACTAAATGAAAACCAAGCTTCAAAAAACCCGTCCCGTCGATTGTTGTTATTCCAATTTTAACAGTTTAGGTATCATTTGTCACGTGGAAAGGTGAAAGCATTCTAACGATACCACACACATCTAAATCGGCTCAGGCGTTTAAAAGTTATAGTGGGAAACAAAAATTGTAGGTACATACATCCATACTCGTACATAATATGCACCCTGAAAACATGTACTCCTTTACTCCAAGCAAAACAAGATCTTATCCTAACTAGCTAAACGTAAAGTAAAACCTAATTTCCTTGAAATAAGTTTAATTTATTACATAATGGTCTTTTAGACCTACATTTACTTAAGATACTTTATTGTTTTGCAATGTAATATAAACGGACGGTTAAATATCGACCTGTAATAGATTTAATTAACAGAATTCTATTGACCAAGACGATTGATTCAAATTAAAAAATGTAACAGCTACTCCATATATTTTTGTTCCGTGATAAGTCGTAATTTGTATGTACTAAATGAATTCCTAAAAATCATGAAGGCATTATAGTTTTAACTAGAATCTGTTTATAAATAAATAGAACTTAATGTAAAATAATCATCATCATTTTTATTTGTTTTTTTGTAATTATTTTTGCAGTTTTTCATGATTGACAACTGCCACTGTCTGTGGTCTGAACAAGACTAAGTAATAGCCAAACTATTACCCAAGTCGATTAGGCAGTAGTTTTGACTTGCCATTTTTTCCTGTTCCCTTTTTCTGATTGTGTATGTATAATATTAAATCAATGATGGCCAGTCGAGCCCATATATATTTAAGTGTGGATGCGTCGCATCGCGTATTGTTTGCACATGACAGGCACATGATAGGCCGTCGATAGAGCAATTAGGTCGCGCGTCGCTGCGACATTAACCTTGGGCGGTTGTAACCTGCGACAAGTAGCCCTACTCACTGCGTCAATAGGGTTAAATTTTGGATGCTGCGATTGTTAGGACAAGTTTAAAAAACTGATCTAGTTCCACAATTAAGCCACAGTATTAATAAATAAGAATTTCATTCGAAGAATGTTCATGTCGTGTTTCCTCTGTGACTGTTATCATACAAAGATCGTAATATTAATTTTATCTTTATGGCTTATAATCATAGAACAGCCTTTGTACGACACACGAAACAATTACGGCTTAAAGAGAACGTTGTCTACGAAATAAAAATCTTGCGAAATATTATAATTCCACGAAACGTCGCCTATTTACAAAAAGTGAGCACAACGAATCCAAGTATTTTTTCAGTCTATGTAGGTATGTGAAGTATTATTGACTGGTTTGTTCTGTCCGGATTTGCGGCCGACTGTACCGTGGTGCGGACTGCGGGCAGGCAATGGCCGCGGCAGCCCACTTTCCCCAAACGTACAATATTGATCACGCCTCGCCTGCAGGACGCGTGCCCGCCGGCCGTATATTTTAATAATTGCAAGTGTAATCGTGTTATTATGTCAAGCTTCTTTACACGAGCTATTCAGGACATACGCGTATTATGACACGGGTCGAATACTCGTAGAACCTACTTGAAGAACTTCTTTCACTCGCGGGCTGTCTTCGTAGAGCTACGCCGTAGCACGTAGCGTACAATATCAACATGGGTAGCGCGAGCCCGTGCGCGAGCGCATCGCGTGCATGATACTACCCGTGTCTTTCTAGTGTTCTTATTACAAAGAGACGGATTTCTCTTGGTCTTGTGCTATTTCAAAAACGTTTAATACGATCCAAGCGTTGTAAACAGCTCTAAAGGTTGTTGGATGCAAATGTAGAATCCGCCTAACCAGCTCAGGAAGTAAGCGCGCGCGAGCCCCGGCGAGTCGCTCAGCGCGTGTAACCGTCGGCTTACGAGTGCTTCGAGGTTAGCACTGCATTAATCAAATTATAGTATTTTTTATACTCGTCGACCTTAATGTTTGAAGACTTCGTACACCAAACTTAAATCACATACTTTTTACTATGGAGCTCCCAACTCAACATTTCATAACTGTTGAGACAACTAAAATGAAATGGACCAATCACGTGGCGCCTTTACTGAACTATAATGTATTTGACCAATAGGACGCCGTCATGAGAAAGTCAAAAGGTAATAGACATCAACGCACAAAAACGAAAAAGCCGTTGCACTTCAAATCGGCAAATTTTCTTTGTCACCAATACGAGTACATGAAATGCCACCAGGTTAGGCAGGCTAGCACAAGACCACGTGCAAACTGTCTCGTTGCCGAGGTAAACTACCCGTCTCTTTCATACTGTATCATTAGAAGGAGACGTAGAGTCTATCGTGTGTTACTCACGTGCGCGTGCGGGTGCGCGGCGAACGTGCTGCCGCGCACGACGCGCTTGTCGTGCATCAGGTTGCCCGTCGTCGCCACGCTGCCGCTGCAACACACCACAGACATTATTCATTGTCACAATATTATGATGACACAATGCGATGTAGATTATATGCCGGCTGTACACATTGGGCCAACGTTGGCGCGTGAGCAGGAGGCAGCTATGTAAATGAAAGAGATCGAGCTATGGCCCTCTCCCTCTAACGCATAGCTGCCTTCTGCTCACGCGCCAACGTTGGTGCAGTGTGTACGTACAGCAGGCTATAGATAGCTAAGTAGGTACTGACTGCAATAATACAAAATGACTCGAACAAAATTTAGGGCTTTAAAGCCCAATATCTCGCAAAAATAGTTGTAAACGAGCTATCCATTATCCAACGATACCCCACACCATGGGTTTAACGAGAATAAAAACTGACATCCCCGCTTTAGGTGTAGAGGGGAGGGTACACTAAAAAAAAATTTTGTTCAAGATTATATTGTACTGTTTTGTCGACGTGTTTGATTTATACACCCATGCCGAATCACAGTTTTCTAGTAGTAATGGTTACTGAGCTAGGCCGAAGATAGACAGACAGACAGATAGACGGATATGGCTAAAAAGTTTCTGTCGGATATGTATAAATTGTTTAACTGCTGATCAATGTTATTCGATCTCAGACAGGATCGTCCACGGAATGGTCCAGCATAGTCTATTCCATTCTAACTAATTACTTATTATTTTAAAGGAAGGTGTATATCAAATAAGTTACAGTCAAAAATTTCATTTTTGGTACAAGCTTTTATTGTTGACTGTACTTTTCTGTATACCATCATCAACAACTACATTGAGACGATCTAACGTCATCTAACGAGCCCAAACTCAACGTCGGTTAAGTACTGAATTCTCATGGCCACCTTCTGTCTCCATCATCAGATCAGCTCGGTGGTACCATAATTTTGAATTGTCATCCAAACTATACTAATGACCCAAAATTTCAGCTCAATCAGTTACCGGGAAGTCGGTTAAATTTAACTTGCAAGATTTGATTACATACTAACAGGGCAAGTTAAATAAAATCTTGTAAAAATAATAAATAGAAAAATGGAGTGAACAAAGCGGAATTTTAGATGTTGAAAAAAAAAACATGCAGCCAAGATATCAAATCCGCAAACATTTGCGTGTCTCGACGCGGTCGCCTGACCAGATCGCTGAAATCAATTCCACTCGGAATGCCAACTATTTAAAAAGAGCAATAAAGACCGAGATAAGATAAGGAGTATTAATGAGGCGGGCGCTCGCGGCACCCAATAACTGGGTGACCCCGATACCGGCATCGGCATGAATCTTGTATGGTGCTCAAACTCTCAGCTGGCAGCTCTCTGGGTCGTCACACTGCGGTGATTCCCGGCCCATTACTGTCAATTTCGTGTTATGTTAAATATTCATACATCGGCCAGCGAACTTTACAATTTGATTATATTGAAAAAGTTTACATATGCCACGCGATAGTAAAACTTATTAGAATGCCACAAGGACTGATGTGTCGTAGCTTTATTTGATTTCGCCTGTCGTCACCGATTGCGCCAAGGCGGTGGTATTTCGTGATTGAATTTCGATTCGTGCAGCACTATCTTCAGGCACCTAGATCGTTACAGCTAATAGCTCAAAATTTGTGTCGATTCATATTCTGTGGAAGATTTAATAGATGCCGAATGTAAATGTGTAGATTGGATTGCCGCCTGTGTCATGTCATGCCGCCATGTGTGTTTTAAAAGGACTAGTCATTTAAGTGTGAAGGACATACGTGTCCCGGCCGAGCATGTGTCGCAAGCCAGCCACGCCGGCCACAAGCGCGCGCACGCCGCTGAACACGTCGCCGGCGTGTGGCCGCTTCGCCGCCGGGGCGTCCTGGCGCTCGGGCAGGGCCCGCTTGCACCGCGGCGCCACCGCCTTCGGTCGGCTGGCGTACGAGTACACCACGCGCTCAGGCGCCGGGTACAGCGACTCCAGTCCGAGCAGTTCTGCCACCTCTGGCGGCGGTGGGAGGAACTGGCCGACTTTTACAGTAGTGACGAAGCGCGGGCGCTCGCCACCGGGGCTGGCGTTGCGGCGCGTGCGGCGGCTGCCGCGCCCGGGTGACGGTGACGCCTCTACCATTGCGCGTGGCGGCGAGCCATCCTCACTGTCAGGCGCGATCACATCGATGCGGGGTTGAGACCGGCTCATGCCTTCTACGCAGTTGTGTGCCCTAGTGCCGAGGTTGGGATTGGAAGAAGCCAGTGGCGCAGCGCGTGCGCGTCGTGTCGGACGACGAAGATTGGTCTGCAGGATCTCCTTCTCTTTCAACCGGCGGAGTTTAAAATCTAGCGCGCGTGAGAATTTGGGGTCAAGAAGAGAGTGGGGCGCGGGCGCGACCATCTCGGCGCGCGGCAGCGGGCGCACCACGTTGACGCGCGGCGGGGCCTCCGGCTGCAGCACCGTGAACGCGCCCTCGTCCCCCGAGAGGTCCACCGGCGGCATCCTGTCACATGGCGGTGCGCGCGGGGTCACGGGCGGCCGCGGCGGTGGCTAACGATCACTGCCGGCCGGTGGTCGCCGCCGGTCAGCCGCGCACGCGCGCTCCGACCACACTCCCGCCATTAGTAGGCCTTATCGCGATGCAATAAAGTTTACAAATGAGTTGACTGACTCTTTAGACGCACCGTCTTCCAAGCAACACGGAACATTGGTTCTTTTCTTCATACACATTACGTCTACAATTCTGCTGTCTTCGGTACAGCGTCAGCGGTATGTCCTGTTGTGCTAAACGATTACATGCAGTCGTTTGTACAACAAATAGCCCCGGTTCATACGCTATTAACACATGCAGGTAATTGTGTAGTTACTACGGCGCCATTATGTCATTTTCTTTCTTGGGAAGTTTCAGTCCTTGGTTATTAAGCCTTTAATGCACCACTTTTAAGTCCTTTTCTTGTGTTTATTTGCAAGCGGAATTGTTCCACGCCCTGTATACAGTTGTCCTGTTAAGTAGGTCGGCATCGTGTGAGTCACCAATCAGCTGATGCCATGGGTCATCGAGTTTCGTATCAAATACAAGCGCAATTTGGTGATGATTGGGGAAATTGTAGTTTATTGTCCGTAGTTATAGTTGAATTTAGGGTGCGGCCGGTATGCATGAACTGTATTATCTGTCGATATCTGTGTCGTACAGTAGGACGGCCTCGTGTGGGAACAGCCGTGTGCCGACCTACTGAATGCTTAACCCTGATACATACTTTAATGCTCTTTTATTAGGCTGAACGATAAATATAGCCTACCGGATGCTAAGTGCACACCAAAGTTTATGGACGCATGCAAATTTAAGGGGTGTAACATGCGCGTTGCCAGGCTATTGTGTAGGTACCCACCCTGCGTCCTCATTCCCTTCCTATTCCGATAAGGTAGCATCCCGACGCACCATGCCGGACCCTAAGTGTAAATATTCACCGGAGCTGTGCGAAGCTGTGTTTACATATTTGACACCCAGCTGTTTAGGGAGATCGCACGCAGCGACTCTGCAGCGATTCAGTCGCCCGTGTCGCGGCATGAGGCCCCTTGTCGCATTTGCAACTAGCGACAGAAGCGACGCAAACGAGTGACTGTCGCGATGCAGTCCCGCTGTTTTAATTCAGCATCGCTTCTGCATCGATGCAAACGCGCGACTGTACTGATTCAGTATTGCTACTAACGCGCGGCTGTTTCGTGTAACATCGGGTATAGGAAAAGAGGGGGGAAGAGCCCACGACTGCATCGATGCTGCATCGCGACCGAATTAATTCTGTATCGCGGCTGTATCGATGTTGTATCGCGGCTGTATCGATGCTGTGTCGCGATAGTAGCGATTCAGCACCGTGTTTACACGTGCGAGGGTATATGACCAGCTGCAGCGACAGCATCGCGACTGCATCTCTACAGAAACGCTGCAAAAAGTCGCCGAGTGCAACCTCCCATAAGCATGCGAGATGTCAAATACATGAAAACACCTCTTTGCATCCAAACACATTTTGTCGATTCAGATTCCAATCCCGTCAGCTTGGGATGTCAGACAGAACGAGCGCGCGAATTTTATGCACCGCCACGCTACGCTAGCGTGTGGACGATACCACACGGTACCACACGCCACGCTACCTCACGCTACCACACGCTACCACACGCTACCACACGCTACCACACGCTACCACACGCTACCACACGCTACCACACGCTACCACACGCTACCACACGCTACCACACGCTACGCTCGCAGGGCTTCGTAGTTTGTAGCATCTTGATGTCCATAATGTAGCGAAATGCGCCCGCAGCGCTCTGACGCATGTGTGTCGTCATTGGCGCCGAACGGGTTAAAATGCGATTGGGATGAAAATGCTACATTGTTTAACGAGGGGTGTAAGAGCAATATTCTTACGCCCGTGTTATACACAATGTTTTTCATCACATTTGCGAGGAAACAAATACATTTTAGATGAAATTAATACAAATCGTAATAATGTCAACATGTCAATTGTCCATTTTGTTGAATTTGATGTGAGGCGCGTATGGCAAAGACCCATTCGGTATACAGCCACGATTTTTTACATAGACATTAAATAACTACATATTAAATCTATAAATAATTCTGCTCAACATTAAATTGCAGTCAAATTAAAAGTTGGTTGTAGCAAACTTTTAAAGATATGAAATACACCTTGGCTGATTGGAAACATCCTCAGTCCGAAGTGAAGTATGAGTGGGTTCTATATTTTAAAACTAAACTTAACAGCCCGTGGGAGGTAAATCGGCTATAACTGCTCTATACGCTCGCAAGTAATAACGGCATTGACGAGCAAGTGTGATGAAAAGAGATGAACCGATCGGGGTCGTTATCTATCCTGGGAAATCCTCACAGCGAATCACTATTCTAGAAAAATACATGTGACTTTATATGTTATTCGACGACCTCTGTAGCCTAGTCGGTAGTGAAGCCAGGGGCCTACGAAGCCGGAGGTCCCGAGTTCGAATCCCGGTAAGGGCTTTTATATGTGTGATGTGCATAAATATTTGTTCCTGAGTCATGGATTGTTTTCTATGTATTTAAGTATTTATTTATCTATATAAGTATGTACATATCTTCGTCTAGTACAGTCAGCATCACATAGTTAGTAGCAGCCAAAGTAGCCAAATATATAGGAACACTTCCTTATTCCTATAGTAATAAAGACGTGTTCCGATATATTTGGCTACTTTGGCTGCTACTAACTATATGATGCTGACTGTACAAGCTTTGTTTAGTTTAGGACCAGGTCGATTTGTGTAAGATTGTCCCCAAATATTTATTTATTCTGTGAATTAAGTACTATACTAAGTATGAGTGTCATGCTTATAGATTTTGTGACGCAAATAGCTTAAAATAATCAACGCGTATGAAATGAAAGTGCCTAGTCATTAAATTTAGACCGAGGTTGTGATTAAAAGCCGGCGTCTGCGATAACAGGAGCCGGCACGTCGTGGTCTGCTTGGCTTTGTCTGGTTAAATATTATGGCAGCAGATTGTACCTCTAGGCATTGTAGCGATGGCGAGGATCAGTATTATTGGTAATAGCCAACAAACAAAGCTTGAATAATGTTAAACTAACCTTTCAAATCCCGAGCCTCCTGTGGAGGACGGCGGGAAGCCACTATAGGCATTGGGAAGTTAAGATAGATTTTTTAAATTAAATTAGAGAGTGCAACGCTAAAAGCGTGAAAAGTCGTCGCGAGTTGTAGTGACTACTCGTTAACAACGCCTACAGTTAGCGGACGCCGTCAATTTAAAGTTAACGACGTTATCAGTTTATGTCTCAAATGAGGTTTTCTGCTTCCTACCGTGTGTCTAATATAGTATATCACCCGCCTGAGTAAACAACATGCATATACAATGAAGTATAACAATAAGGACAACAAAATCCAATTCGTGGAAATTCTATTATTTTTTTTCATTGTGTTGATCTTTGTTACAAAAATTCAATTCAATTTCGTTATAAGTAAATAACAAGTATAAGCGAGTGTAAGAGGTGCCCGGTTCAGGACGACGTGTTTCACATACTTATTGTAATAGTATGTGAAATTGTGAGGTGATTCGTCTTATTATAAAGCAATAAAGTGCAAAAGTGTAACATATCTTTGACGTTGACTGTTTAACTCTCTTTAGCACATGCATATTTTTTGATATGAGGTTAACATCAAATTGTAAGTCAATTAAGAGTCCGCAGTAAGCTCAGCCGAATTTCACCTTCCCATTCAAATAATATTCCCATTCATAAAAACTATACAAATACCCAATATTTCAGCTCAATCGGATAACGGCAAGTGACTGAAAAATAGATTGCAAATTTTGACGGACAACACATACATACTTACATACATACGGACATGTCAAGTTAATATAAAGCTAGTAAAAAATGGAGGCCGAGATAGTATCGAGTGAAGAAACATACGAAATATTTTCGCCTCAGCTTGTCTCGCCGATGTGAAAGCACCTTATTGGTACACAGTTAATATAGAGGCCACTGGTCATGAATATAACTTTCGCCTGTTTGTACCAGAGGTCCTGCCCTCGCGTGTGCCCGCGAGGCGTTGCTCGGAAGCCTAATGACAGGTTGTGCGACCTTGCGGCCGCGGCCGCGGCAGGAAGTGCGTCACGCGTAGAGCGCTACGCGGGAGCCGGCGTGTAGCGCAGAATAAAGGGCCGTTTACATGGTGCAACAACTCGCATGCGAGTTTTATTACATTGCAGGGTTTGATTGAATATTTCGTATCTCGGTAGCGCGCAGCCCCGCACTGTATTAAAAATCGCATACGAGTTGTTGCACCATCTAAATGGCCCTTTAGTCATAGCGCAGCGCACAACCATTGGGTACTTTTGTTTTAGGGTGAATGCCCGCCAGAGATTGTGCGAAGATGCGTTTTGATATACTCGTAGGGCCTGTCACAGACTGCAGCGGCCTGCGGTGGTGGTCAGTCAATTTGACAGCTAATGACGGGTTTACTATAGCCTGCCGCGCCCGGGCCGCGCCAGTGTGATGCGGGATTAATTGACACCGAACCGTCAAAGATGTGAGGTGTCAAATATATGAAAACACATTTTCGCACATGTCACTTGGGCTATTCACCCTCTGAGAACCTTGGTATTAACCCTTATCCGGAGCATTCGGTCTATCTGGGCCATTTTACGGAAAGTTGTACACTCGACTAAAAAAAAAAAATGGTGATAATCGGGTTCTATCTACTCAGAATCAAGAGCACTTTCGAACCTAATAGGAGAAAAAAACTGTCCAAGATGTTACATATAATTTTCGGTTTTCCGTTCCGTTACCACCATACAAGCTTATAGTATGGAAACGGTAACAGAATGGAATAAAAAATCTTGGGACACTTTTTTTCTCGTATAACATTCGAAATTCTGAGTGAAAAACCCGATTATATCAAAATTAAAAAAAAAAGTCTAGTGTACAACTTTCCGTAAATGGCCCATCTACGTAATACGCCCAAAACGTATACATGGTGACCGTACTATAAATTAGTTTAGGTAACATAAACACTGGAAATAACCTCGGCCAGGCAGAGCATTACGATTTCACTAATCATTTCTCATCATAATGTTCTATTCTCAAATTTCCCCATGCGCGATTTTTGTCGGGGTTCGGCTTTCATCTGTAAAGCTTATTTTTGTACCTGTATTTTTCAGTAACGAAATGAGGAATTTCGGTATCTTCTATTTACTGCTATTCAATTTAATCGCTATGCAGAAGGAAGGCCAAACTAGGTCCAATATCAGTAAAAAGTTACAGGTATACATTGAGATGAAAATTGAATTGGCATTGTCACTATACCTCACTAGCTCACCACCCACACCACACCATGATCAACCGATCACCAAGACCGAGACCATAATGGATTACGTCAGCACTTGCCAAGTCATTCCCACACAATGGCGTCTAATGATAAAGGGAGTTGTAGCATCATGGAGGGACACAGACATTCCCTACTCTTATTCACATAACTTTTTATATACGCTTTTGTGAGCTTGTCTCTACTATACAATTTGACTCCTCCACTTGTAATAATTGTGCGTAGTGGGAGGTCTGACTTAGACTAGAACGCTCACAGCGCATCAGATAAGCTTAGAGCTTTGTGAATTGCTCCAAGGTGTCTGCATTCGTAGACTGTACATATTTTTTTGTATATTACGACGGTGGCAAACAAGCATATGGTCTGTTCGACAGTAAGCAGACACCTTGGCTATGCTAGGCTGCTCTTTGTGGATGAAAGGATTCGTTGTGTTGACCCTCACTCTCAATGCAGTACTTCCTCGGGAGCTCTGGCGACCTTCGTCGCCACCAGGAACACAACATCTACAGCGCACACACACACCTACAGAGCACACACACACACATACCGACTGAGCAACTAACGGTGTTATTATGGCCGCGCTCTTCTGTAAAGTCTGCTGTACACACTGGGCCAACGTTGGCGCGTGAGCAGAAGGCAGCTATGCGTTAGAGGAAGAGGGCTATAACTCGATCTCTTTCGTTTACATAGCTGCCTCCTGCTCATGCTCCAACGTTGGCCCAATGTATACAGCCGGCATAAGGTGTGTCTTTTCCAAACATACAAGTTGACAGCACAACCAAAACACTTACAGTCATAGTAATGTTGTCCACGTTGGCTACCAGCATTCTGATGAAAATCTACTTAATATGGTCAGAAAAATAGGCATTTTATGCGATATTGTGCGAGACGAGAAAAGTCCGGTTTTAACACAGCCAATAGCTAGGGTGAGAATGTAGTTATATAGCCGTTTGAGATCATGATTATGTGTAATAGCGGGTCAGCAAGCTGGAAATGGATGGTGATTTACAGAACAGAGGCCTTGGCTTGATGTTCCGAGCAACCTTCAGCGCTCTCTTGATTGTGCAAGATTAGGGTAGGACTTGTTTTATGTGCTGTAATGACTGGCCGGGAATCTAAAATCTTTATATTACAGTTTCTATGTGAACATTGGATTACGCCTTGTAGACTAGTAAACAGGTAATGAAGTATAGAGACATTGTGTATTATTAACCTGCTGAAACATAACAGCTTGATATAACAGCAAATTTTAAATGTTAATGTGCTTTCCTCTCAACGGGCTGAGGTTCATTTCTGATACAATAAATAATAAAATAAGTATAAGGGGAAAATGTAATACAAATCAAACTAGCTCCATAGTAAGTAGCTCAGTAAGGCTTGTCTAATATTGTATATGGATACTAGACAACGATATATTTAATAGATATAGGTACATACATCGCGGCGGCGAAGTTCAGCGTTCATAATTTATGGAATACTAGCTTCCGCCCGCGACTTCGTCTGCGTGGACCTGGGATGAAAACTATCCTATATTCTCATCCAGGCTATTAACTATCTTCATGCAAAATGTCATCAAAATCGGTTGAGCCGTTTAAGCGTGATTGAGTAACAAACATCAAAACATCTAAATATCCAAACTTTCACATTTATAATATTTGTAGGATATAAAATTAAATAAGATAATAGTATTTGTATCAGGCCAAAGGAGCTAGATGAAACAGTTCCTACAAGAAAGCATACCCAAGGATTAAGTTAATAGTCGAATTTCTATTCTTTTCGTTTTTTACGGTTCCGTAGTCAACAAGGAACCCTTATTGTTTCGTTCGCCATGTCCGTCTGACCGTCCGTCCGTCCGTCTTCGGCTTAGCTCAGTAACCATTACTACTAGAAAACTGTAATTTGGCATGGGTATATAAATCAATCACGCCGACAAAACAGTAGAAAAAAACTTGAAAAAAATATATTTTTTGGGGTAGGTACAGTCAGCATCATATAGTTAGTAGCAGCCAAAGTAGCCAAATATATCGGAACACGTCTTTATTACTATAGGAGTAAGGAAGTGTTACGATATATTTGACTACTTTGGCCGCTACTAACTATGTGATGCTGACTGTACTTATTTTTCCTTATAGTAAGGATGTATTCATTTTTTCTCGTTATACCCATAGTGCATGTGGGGTATATCGAACAAGCTATTACCGTTAAACCGATAGCTTGTTCAAAAATATTACGGGATTTCTAAAACCATTTTTCAGTCATTCGTTTGCGAGGCTTTAAAGCCCTAATTTTTGTTCGTTCACACTCTCGAGTTTGGTTTCCGCGTTTCTTCTTAACCGTGGTCTTCTTTTTAAGAAACGCTGGTAGAATTGTAAATGTATTATTATGGCCTACTTGCAGAATTAAATTCATTTTTTTCTTTGATATTTCACTTAGAAAACACAAAAAATAATTTTCAACGAACACGCCAACACTTCGCGACGTTTAGTCGCTGCCAGATAAGCCACCAGCAGTAGTATTATACTCAGCATATTGACTTGTTCTTCTTTAGGGTAACTACAAGATGGACAGAAACCGTAACCGCGAAATACTTATCAAGGGAGACCACGCAGTGCTACAACAAACGTAGAAGAGGAAGATTCACAACCATATCCATAAGATAATAAAATTAAGACTGAAAAATGTAACACACGTCGTACACAGAGAACTTGAATGCTCAGTGGTGGTATAATAAAGTCTCTAGGCTGGGGAGGGTTTCCAGATGCAGTTTCCTTTTAAATCCGGTGATGTAGCTGCCCGCTGGCGTCAAGATGCGGCCTATCACTATTCACATTGGTGTAATGATGTTCAGGGACTAGATTATGCAAAAAAATATATTTCAGTGTACTTAGTAAAATATACATTTTAGTTCAAGCAACGTAGCGTTGCCGGTAACAATTATACAATACTTAAGGGGCTCCCATACGCCAATGACCTTCGATCTGAATCCCTTAGTTTTCTAATGTGTTTTGTAGCTTATTATATTAACAACAACGGCTTTAAGCAATAAAGTATCCCATATTTACTTCAAAGTTGCCGTGGACCATGCTATATGCCGACGATATTGTTTTGGCTGCTAACACCGCACAAGAGCTGCAAGAACTGCTAAACACCTGGGCAAACGCCCTTGAAAGGTACGGCCTGCGAGTCAGTAGGAGTAAGACTGAATACCTAAAATGTCCTTTCAGTGGAGTTCACACGCCAGAAGCAGTGTCTATTGGGACAACACCTATCCCGACAGTCGACAATTTCCAATACCTAGGCTCAATGCTCACAACGGATGCTAACGTTGACGCAGATGTGGTACATAGGATTAGCGTCGCTTGGCAAAAGTGGAGGTCACTTACAGGAGTGCTGTGCGACCCCCGCATTCCCGTCAAGGTTAAAGGGAAAGTGTATAAGACGGCAGTTCGTCCAGCGCTACTGTATGGGTCCGAGTGTTGGACAATAAAACGGGCACGAGCATAAAGTTCATGTCAATGAAATGAAGATGCTGAGGTGGGCGGGAGGTGTAACCCGACTCGATAAAGTTCGCAACGAACATATCCGTAGCACATTCAAAGTTGCACCAATCGTGGACAAAATCACCGAGAACCGCTTAAGATGGTACGGACACGTAAGAAGATGCAGCAATGAACATGTGGTCCAAATCGCGTTAAATCTGCCGGAACTGAAGAGAGGCAGAGGTGGTCTAATATAAAAAGAGACCTCAAACAAGCCCATTTGCCAGAAGCGACAACCCAAGACAGAGTGTTGGAGCAAACGTGTGAGGAGGCCCGACGCCAAATAATGGGAACAGGGATGGAAGAAGAAGAAGATATTTACTTCAAAGTTCATTGTTTTCGAGATATTTGGCATCAAAGTTGAACAATTTTAGGCCAAAAAACTGGTTTTCTGGCCATAACTTTTGTGTTAATTAGTAAGATTATAAAAACGCATATCAAAATTATAGGTAAGTTCTGTGTGTATGAGTAGGTATGAGTTTCGGGTGTATAAAAGTTTTAATGAAGATGAGGTGTCGGGTTTTGTATTTTTACAGACCATTCTTTAAAAATGGATAATTAATTCTGTATTAACATTCTTCAAGTTATTCAATATCAAAAATTTTAAACAGGAATCAAACTTTCCCATATCTGCACCTGGATAGCTAGCTTCAATAAACCGAGGACGAGTGTCGAAATGAAAACTACTAAATTTCGTTGATTTTTAACGGGAGCCCCTTAATAGTACATTTTTTCAGCAAATTTAAAAAAGTATAATAATACTGTTTAGTGTTTAAGTTGTGCGGTGGCAGTGCCCTAGCCAAGGTCGTAACTGTTGCAAGGTTAAGGGCGTTGCTCTCGGCGAGCGGAGTGACCAGCGGCGACCACCCGGCCCGCCACCCCCCACCCGACACGAGTATGATGGTGAGTTACTTAAGTCGTTTATTGCTGTAGACAATACATACTTTGAAAATCACGTTCAAAGTATATACTATCTTATTTAAGTTGCACTGCACACAAAGAGACGTATCTTTTATCCAGAGCGATAATAATCAACGCCCGAATATCTAAGTCGTGCTGTATCGCCGGTTAGCGAAAGCGACGTCGTTTGCGACGAAATTTGCCTCTTTTTAAACTGAGCTGTACCTATATGTATCTAAAATGCTATGCTGGGCCATAAGTTTTTCATCGTCGGGGCTAATTATGCTATTCTACTTAGCCTACTGAAGTGAACATTTGTTGTAAGGTAGGTAGGTACTTACTGTCCTTACTGACGCATGTAACTAAACAACTGTTAATCCCGGTCACGGAATCGAGATGTAACTAAACAACTGTTACTAACGCTAAATTAATGTATTTACCTACAGAACATAAATAATTAAAATTAACTTGAATTTGGCCAATAGATCGTCTAGTGTCTACGTTGTGTTCCGAGCAACCTAAATTATTTTATGTGTAGCAAATTAGACTTTGACTCCTCCCTACCTACTCAACCCTACGTTCATCCTACTGCATCCTAGTTCAAAATGTTAATTATGTAATAAATAAAATTTGTTTTTGGTTAATAAACCCCAACCAGATCCTACCGTGGCCGGTTAACGTAATGGTAGCTTTATCAATATTTTCTCAACATGTAATATCCTCTTAAAACAAAGCCTTTGTTTCTTTATATACCAAAACATTGCCTCAATTTATAATCATACCATCAAATCAGATAACAGACCAACCTAGCTAGCTAATTGTTTATTATTATTATTGTATGGAAGATTCTCTTTCATTCATACTATGCTACCATTTCCGCCTGGATGTGGGTCTGGCCATCTAGCTAATTAAATACCTATTTTATTATATTTTGTTTCTAATAGGTAATCCTAACATGTTTAATCAATTTACCTGTGCTTCGTACCTAATTTCTGATGAGAAGAAGCACTCAACAAACTCATCAGACCTAACAGTTGAATATTATTTCCTTCAAGGAAAATTATGTATTAAGGCATTATTCCACCCTTTACATAGAGACTAATGTATCCATTAAATTCCTATAAACCTGCTATAGTGAAGATATTTGTAATACTGAGGTATACCGTCCATTAAATATGAAATATTGAACCTGAAGTTTACCCTAAGTATTGAGTATATTCCACTCATGATAATTCGATACCTTAATATTAGACATAATGGACTGCTCCGCTTGCCATTAGCCTAGAATCATTTCATCTTTCTGAAACAATTCTGATATCCTAATCATAACTGGAAGTATAACACCTTGATGACAATAAGCAATATGACGATTACACCTTTAATATTTCATATGTAATAAAATACGGAACCCAATACTACTGATCCACACACAATAACGAATTCCTATTCAGTTACTCATAATTGCAATTAAACCTTCAAATAAATGTTATTTGATTTGTAAACCTTCATTCTAACTATCCATCCCTAAGAATAGTATTCCTAATACCCTATGACGGTGTTTGACTCTATACCTAAGCCTACCAACCACTAAATCCTATACTACTGTATGCAAAACTCCCATCATTACTTTTATTATCGTTATGTGATGTGTATGTTCTAAGCTAGCTAGGGATCTAAGCTGTAAATCGTTCGGAAGGCTAGTCCGAGAATGCAACCTAGAGCCTGTGTAATGTACATTTCACAACGTGTCCGTGGACTTAAGGGTTCTGTGAAATGCACGCCCTATTTTATAACATATAAATATATATCCAATAAAAGAACAAGCCTTAAGCACACACAAGACCTCAACGAGTGGATAACAATCCTAGCGATCGACTTATGGGAAATGGCGATCTTCTCGCTTCAGCCTGTGGCCAACCTTAAGACGAGTAAGAGGCCCATCAAAGATAGGCTACACCATCTGTGCAAATAAAAAAGATGGTGCCAGGCTTCTCTCAAACCTGGCCTACTACTAACAGGATCCCGAAGTATACTTCCTTGGCACCGTTAGGGGAAATGCACTTCGTTAAGTTGACCATGCAACTAAGACTTTGATCTGGTTCGAAATAATAATAAAATCATCTAAAATAAACTCAAAATCTAACAGAAAGTGAAATAGTTCATACGCAACATAATTGCACAATACTGAACCTTAGAATAAACTCAGATTCTAATAAGTAGTGGAATAGTTCAATACTATGCAAAGCAATCGCACAATATTGAACCTTCCCGCCACCACAATAATGTATCTACGAATGTTTACGTTATGAATTTAGGCTCGACCCAGAATCAATGACAATCCGAGAGTTCGCTAGAGAAAGAATGAATACGTCTACTCGGTGCGCCGGTCTTATATACACTAAAAGGTTCTGAATCGCTTGAAATGCATGATCCACATAATTCGCTCGATGTGCTTGACGTAAACGAAATAATACCTTACCAGCATTAACTTAAGGTTCGTTTTCAATCGTGCCGCGTACGTATTTATTCCCTATTGGAACCAACTTTACTCATTGCGCAGTGTTTGCGCCAGCTCCGTAGCGGCAACACGTATTTAGTTTACTGAGAAATATGAAAATATTACGTTTTGTTACGTACGAACGTCGATTTAACTATGTACTATTATATTCTATTCAGGTGCCCATATAATTTCGATTCATACCAAATGATGATGACGATTAATGTATTAATTCTTATTATATTCTATTATTCCTTCATTTAGCATTAATTAAAGACCATAATAGCGCCATAGGCATAGTTCTAGTTACACGCATAATAAACAACTAAACGAATTTCATCATTTTGTGTCCCAGAAATCATCTTGTACCTCCTCAGGTACAAGATGATTTGATGACTACCCTCGTTGTTGGAGGTGGAAATTGTTACCTATACGATTTTACATGTACAATGTCACGACTTCACGAGCAATAGTAAATAGTATAGTTACAAGCGGCAAAAGCGTAGCAAGACTAGTGTATGTTACAAATTACCAAGAGCGCTGGCCGTTATCTACGCGCCGCCGCCGGTACGCAGCCGGAAGAAGGACCCCTAGTTTTATTTTACCCCTAACAACCTCGCGATTTAAAGGTCGGCGGTAAGAGTTACATTGTTTCGCTTGAGGCATTGTGCTGTTTACCTAAGCGTTACGAATACTTCAGCCACGTAGCGAAGAAACACTAAAGACCAATACCGATCTCCTTGCATTGCACAATTGGAGATTTATAATTAGGAATCCAAGTCCAGGCGTTCATCAGGGGTGGATATTATTAGATACCGCTCTCGGTCAACGTGTGTGAGTGGTGGTTGAACGGTACGGCTGGGATTTCAATCGGAGGGTACCTACATTAAGATCGCAAACTTAACCAACACGGATTACTAATTTATGGGCAATAAACTTTCCCCAAAGTATCACATCCCAAACAATTTTTCTCAAATTAGGTTTGGCAGAGAATCATTAGTCAATACCACTTATCGCAATTTCACAGTTACCAAATTTTGATTTGGCAAATTATTCTTAAACAAATAATTACTTGGTCATCGAATTTAAAATTTCGTGAGACATGTTGAAATAATACTAACAGTTACACGGTTCAACTCACGTATACAAGCGACACCGCCGCGAAAACACTCATCCTGAAGAAGAACTCCCGAAGAGTTCGAAACATGTCGCCCGTAGTGACATTGAATACGTGAGTTGAACCGTGTAACTGTTAGTATTATTACTTGGTCATGTTTCATTTTACCATGTACCTATCATTTATTTAAATGTATCGTTTGGCATAACATGTACTCTACCCATAATATTATTGCATGGCATCGTATATAATTCACTGTGCAAAGAACATCAATTTGTATATCGCTCTCATACAATATAACCAAATCCGTACCTACCTTTAAGGGACATTGAGTTTAACTTAACTATAAGAGTGAGTAGTGTATTTTTTTTTGTTTACTCATAATAGTCCTCTAGACTTTTTGTAGGTACTTACATAAAAAGTAATGTAAGTATTACAAACAAATGTTCGATTCTGGCGCTTCGCCGGACGCTCCCGCGGCACGCTCGGTTCGCGCGCTGATGGTGGCAGTTCTACCTAACCACACGTCAAGATCATTTAAAAAAACCGATATAAATCCGATAATATATTCTTATATGGATTTAATCCGACTTATATAAATCTGATATTGAGGTTTTTCCAATAGGATCAAATACTTAAACTAGGTATATCAAGCCATTGTCGATGTAAGAGGATAAAATGTTTATTATAGGGTCTCGCCTCCGCAAGACGCAGTCCTTGGTCAGTTCATTGGCTGCAGCAGCTCACGCGACCACCACCGCTCGGGTCAAGGTTCTGCACGAGAATAAACTAAGCAAACCACCGTAATGCTGCAGGATGACTAGTATAACTCAAACTAACGGTTGGCTGTAGATGTGACAAGTTCCTGGTTCAAATTATACCAGTTGGAGCTTCGCAACGGCTGTGTATCGGCCAGTGGTTCGTTATGAATATTCTGATCACAATCTTGAGCCATGATGGAGTACTTTTTGTGTAATTATTACGTGATCCATTAATCCTTGTTTATGGCTGGCTTGTACCCGATGTACTCTCGTGGGTCACGGACGAAAAAACGGACGTTTCCTTCTGTCCTGACGAGGTGCCGCATAGCCGTTACAATTTATGACTGAGGAATAGATTTATAACAGTAAAAAAACAACACGTCCTGGTCAATCAAAATTCAATCTTATCTCAGTGTCGTAAAGACTTTGTTTGATATGCTGAAACTTTCTCACTATGTAGTTGTTTTCAAATTCCTAAATACCTGTATGAAGTGAGACAAGATTAATAGAGCAGTTTTGATTTGACGCGATGTGCATAACTGATGACAGAAATGCGATAGAATAAACCTATGAGAGAGAGAGAAAGAGAGGAAGCGCATACATCACCTTTAATTTAACTAATTAGGCATTATTTAATTTCCTATCGTGTCATCATCTAGTTTTGGTTAAAGAACTTCTTCCCCTAGTGAAACTTAGGCACTATAAATATCGCTTTTTATGTCGAGCATGGACCAGAATGATTGCAAAATCCAAAATTAAATCGAACATACCGTAGGAAACAATTTAATCGTACATAAATAAAATTTACTTGCTCTGATTATGTATTAGAACATAACACACATAACAACATAACTATTCTAGAATCCATTATAGTGATCTCACACTATTTCCTGACTTTAAGAACAAGACAAATAGTTTACTACAACAACCAATGACCTTAGCCTTGCTAAGTTTGTGTACCAAATAAACAAACTGGAACTTGAACAGCACTTTGTTTATAAATCAAATGTAAACCAATTTTCGTTTCACCTACTTATAGCCGATCAACGAATTAAACATGTTATCTTCCACACCAAATGCCTATTTGATTAGGTAACCCTGGCAGTAACCCTGTACTCACCAGGACGGATCCTTCTTGAGGCGCATGTTGTTGTAGAGCCCCCTCGGGGCGCTAGCGTACGTGTAGGGCCCCTTCGGTTTGGGCTGGGGCCCCTCGACCAGCACCGACTGCACCGAAATGCTCATCCCTCAGCCGAGCAGCCAGATGCCAGCACTCTTCGATCACAGACAGCAGCACACAGCACATCAAACACGAACACACATCGGTCGCTCGCTCGGTCTTTGACACTACTGACACTGCTGACACTACGAGGACACATTCTAATTTCAAAACATGAAACAATCGATGTCCGTACAGTCACCCGCATTCGATATTCATTATCGATGTTGTGTCGCTAGCATATCAGTGATCTCCGTGGCTACGCGTAAACACTACGAGTCACTGTTGCCACAGCTACACTCTAAACAAACTTGTTTCATTCGACTGCGAGCTAGTGTTTAGTATAACTTGGCCCCGAGACTGGTAACAACTATGCGTAATTGGATGTCAGATCTATGCTGGTTTTCTTATGTAGACCTATGAATAAGAATCCAGCGATATTCACAATGCTTCGTACAATCAACGTCAGCCAGCATAACTCAGACCTTAATCGCGCATAAGTCGTTACAAATCTACCGGTCAAATTATATTAGGAACGAGATTCTTCCGAACAAATTTTGTGAATATAAAGCCCTTGACCGTCGCTGTAAACTTGAGGAGGAGTACTGTGGGAAGCCACAGTTGTGACGGTTGTTCCTCGTCTGTGATTGGTGACTACAGTCCCGTGTGTGCATAGTTAATGAATGTTAAAGTGATTGACCGCATCGGACGCCCGTTCCGTGTTACGACGGATATAACTTGAATTATTGATTGACTATGTTCGGAACTCTGAATCTGATATATAATAGTTTACCTAATTAAAAAAAATCGAAAGTAATAAAATGATCTATATTTTCTTCTTTCAAGGTGTACGGGACAGTCTCGCACACTCTTGAGATGATAGTTGATAATGATAATGATAACACTGCTGTTTTCCACCGAAATTATGATTTATTGATAACGAATTGAAATGATACAATCTGCAGGCTTAATGAGAATACACTCCGCGGCGGTCGGACATGTACTCTCTTAAAGGAATGAAATATATGCTACGTGAAGTAAAATGCTGACGGGCGGAATGCACACCTTTGTACAGACCGTACACAAGGTGTCTTGGGATGAGTCCAAATAATTTTAACAGCGTGTTCCTGTCACTATTGGTCGCACAAAAATTTGTAATGTATGAAAAAGAAATGAGCCAGTCAGCTTACATTGTATTTTTTTTACACTTTAGGGCCTCAGAACACGCTGTTAAAAAGGAGTTTAAAATTAAAGAGATATCATTTGGAAATAAATATGCTTAACTGTACTCGCCATAGATTAACGACATTTACAAAAAAGTAAATCATTAGTGACGAGGTTGTAATACTCTAAAATAGTAACTTTCAAATTGCAAGCCAAACAACAAAATACTTATAATTATTGTACGGGACAGTCTCGCACACTCTTGAGATGATAGTTGATAATGATAACACTGCTGTTTTCCACCGAAATTATGATTTATTAACAACGAATTGAAATGATACAATCTGCAGGCTTAATGGGAATACACTCCGCGGCGGTCGGACATGTACTGTCTTAAAGGAATGAAATATATATGCTACGTGAAGTAAAATGCTGACGGGCGGAATGCACACCTTTGTACAGACCGTACATGCTCCCGGGCGCGAGATGGGGGAAGATGAAACATACAAAATTATAATACAAACAAATATCTTATAAAAAATAAATTGCTTCACTGCTATTCACGCGCAGCGAATCGCAGGCCTATGATGGGTGACGTGGCCTTGTCCAATCCTTGTGGTCTTGATAAGTGAACTCCCGTATTAGTGGTGTGTTGCACGTTGATTTTCGCCTTGTGTTGTGGGTTCGAATCTTTGCGGTTTACATCTCTGGCAACATATTGAATGTTGAAGTCCGCAGATGCGTTGCTGGGGGGCGCGGGAGGTATCTGCGCCGAGCACCGAAGGCGTAAGCGTCGCCATGCGTATACGGTGAATACAACTATCGCAGCGCTCAATAATAGGTATACAACGACGTACTGGTGTACATCATGCGATGATATTCGATCAGCTAGAACACCTCTTGCTTCGCTAGCCTTCATTTGGTCAACTTTTTCCAGATTGATAATGTGACGGTTCAGTATCTTGTGTTGCTTGTCCATAGCCTCTTCTACTCTTTTTAGTAAATTATATTCAGCTTCGACCACTGAGGTTTGATTTTTCCATAACAAAGCCAGATGATTCTCGTTGTCCTTGATAAGATTGATATCTTTTTCGTATTTTTGGGCGAAATTATCGTCCAGCATTCAGCAGCATTCACAGCAGCAACAAACTGTTCGCTAGATATCCGACTCCGTTGATAAGGCCCCGCCGACGGCGGGTCGAGCGTGTCAGTTGCTGAGCGAGCATTATGCTGTTGTAGTACTCCAGTTCTGAGAACCCATGACGTAGCTGTATGAGTACTACGTCACATTTTGATAACTTATCTGTCTTGATACATGTATTTTCTAAGGTACGGAGATATTCTTGAAATACTTTTAGTCCTTGCCAATAGGGTCCCATGTCGTAGTAAACAATCAGCTTCCATTCGTCGCGAATAAGGTGCATATTTGATATCTTGTCGAAATAAACTCCTTGATGTTTATTTATACTCGTAAGGCTATGCTCACACTGTGCCGGTGATATAAATGTAAACAGTAACATAAGTCCCAGTGTCAGTAAATTAGCTGATCTTTTGGTTTGTCGTCTTTTTACTTTGGGTGCGGCCTTTTCGGGTTCGGGTTCCGATTTAGTTTCCTTAGCGCATTCTTGTGTGGCGAGCAATTTTGATAATTTCGTTATAGGTCTCTTGATAATTCCGTTCTTCGCTTTCACTGATACTACACGTACATACCCATCGTGTCCCGGGTGTACGGTTTCAACTTTACCAAGTGCCCACTTTCCAGCGGGTAAATTGGCGCGCAATACCCATGCGAGTACGCGAGTCATACGGTTGATATTGCTGTGTTTGATTATTAAGTCACTGATGACGTCATTTTGCTGATAAGTTGTGACGTTTGTTTGTTTTGATATTTTGATATCTTGGTCGGTCGTATAGGTGACTTCTTGTGTTTTTTCTTCAAATGCTGATAACCAAGAAGGTCCTTTCCACCACAACGCATGTTCTTTTAACTGGTAGGCGTTAATTCCTCGACTAGCGCAGTCTGCAGGATTATCGGCGGATTTAACATATCGCCACCTATCGGCAGGTGCGATTTCTCTGGTTTTCTGTACTCTGTTTGATACAAATGGCTTCCAGCGGTGAACGTAACCTTGTAGCCACCCCAACACAGCAGTTGAATCCGTCCAGCAAAATAATTTGACATTGTATTCTGATAAACTTTCCGTGATGGTTCTAAGTAATTTGGAAAGTAGTCCTGCTGCACAGAGTTCCAGCCTTGGCAGAGACACGGCCTTTTTTGAGGGTATGAGCTTTGACTTCGCAGCTACAATAGTGATTTCTGGAGGGGTTGATAATGCATTCTGACAGGTTTCTCGAATCACGCTGTAAATGACGCAAGCATAAGCATTCTCCGATGCGTCGCAATAGGCATGCAATTCGATGGTGTCATTTTCTTTGGTCTGCAACCATCTAGGGATATTTATGTGATTTATTTCATTCAGGTTTTGCTTGATACTTCTCCATTCATTTTCGATAGGTTCCGGTACTTGATCATCCCAACCTAAAGGTTGTTTCCAGACAGTTTGAAATAACAACTTTAATTTCGTTGTTACCGGGCACAACCATCCTAGAGGGTCGAACACTTTTGATATATCTGATAAAAGGGAGCGTTTTGTTATTTTGTTTGTAGATGACAGCTCCATCTTCAATTGGAAGGAAAATGCATCTTCTTGGGGGTTCCATCGCAACCCCAACGTTTTTTGAGACTCTTGATGCTTGAAATCGAATGATTGTTGTTGTTTTGCGCTGCTCATATCTTCCAGTAATGCAAGGTGATTGGACGACCACTTCCGCAAGTTGAAACCCCCTGCCTTTTGGAGGTTGATAAGATCGCCACTAAGAAGGTCGTCCATATAAAAATCTTGTTCCAATATTTTCGCCGCTTCTGGATAACGATGCGCTTCGTCCATGGCTAATTGTTTAAGAGTCATCATTGCCAAAAAGGGAGCTGGTTTCGTCCCATATGTAACAGTTGTAAGAGCATATTCGCGCAGTGCTTGATTCGGGTGATTTCTCCAAATTATTTTTTGATAAAGTTGATCTTCTTCGTTACATAGTATCTGGCGAAACATTTTTTCAATGTCCGCGGTCAACGCTATTTTATATTGTCTCCATCTCAAAATCAATGTAAATAAATCTGATTGTAAATTCGGCCCACTGTACATCAGGTCATTCAAGCTGTAGCCCGACGACGAAGGTGCTGACGCATTATAAACTACGCGCAAGGCCGTTGTAACTGATTCAGCGCGATGAATGCAGAAATGTGGTAAGTAGTTGCTAGGTTTTGTGTCTCTTTCGCACTCGCGCATATGTCCCAGCTCGTAATATTCGTTGATAAATGATTTGTAATCTTTTGATAATTGTTCGTTCTTCATAAATTTCTTCTCAAGTTGATAAAATTGTGCCACAGCCTTGTGTCTCGATTCTCCCAATTTTTCTTCAATGTCGGGTTTGAAGGGTAAACGTACCACATAGCGCCCATTTGTTTGACGAACTGTTTCGGACTTGTATTGATTGATACAGTATTGATCCTCTGATGATAAGTCGTCCGATGTTTCAGCAATGTCCTCTATTTCCCAAAATCTACTGATATCTTCGAGGTTGTTCACAACAACATTGCAGTGATATGACTTCATGTTGCCACATAAAATCCATCCGAGATGAGATTGCTGTGCTATGGGAGTGTTTTCGTCCTTTCTGATAATAGAGTCTAAAATGATATTCGAGTAGATATCCGCACCGAGTAAAATGTCTATGGGTTGACTGATGTTGAACTCGGGGTCTGCCAGCTGGATACCTTCGAGATGAGACCACGATGGTTTGATAAATGATCGGTTTGGTAAGTTATTGATAAGACGATTCATTATAAAAACTTTTGCGCTAAAAGTGTAATCCGTGTGCATCGATGTGGCCTTGATATTGATAAATCCGTTGCAATTGTTTTCCTTGGTTCCAATTCCAAATATTGAACCATTGTATTTGTGACGTGGTAGGCCTAGCAGTTGAGCAGCGTTTTCGGTGCAAAGAGAAATTTGGGCACCTTGGTCAATTAAGGCACGTAATTTGATATAGGATCCATCTTTTGACTGGACCTTGATTAAGGCTGTTGATAGTAGGGTTTCTAGTTCTTCTTCGGCCACGTGTCCTGCGTTCTTTGATGTATTTGATTCGTAGGCGGCAGCTTTCTTCTTGCCGACAAAGGCCTCGTGGAGTATCGTATTATGTTCGCCGTTGCATTGCTTGCATCGCTTTTCTGATAAACATGGATTGCCGTAATGTTTGTATAAGCAGTTCGTACATATTTGCCGAGCGGATATTGTTGCAAGTTTTGTCTCGGGTGTCATGCCTAGAAACTTCGAGCAGCGAAATAAATCGTGATTATAATTGCAACAAGGACACTTTGCGGTGTTAGTTGCGAATGCATGATAATTATTTACTGGCGATCCTTGATAATTATTTTTGTTTGATGTAGATTGATAAAATCGATTTTCTTTGATATGATTTTCAGCGCGAGGATATTGATATGACAAAGGCTTGTTTAGACTAAATCTTCTCTCGTAGTTTGGTTGAGTCGGCTTGGTTGATTCTTGTTTTCGACGAGAGGATTCCAGGGCAGTAAACTTCCTTTCCAAAAATGACAAAAATTCTGCCAGTGTGGGTAGCTCTCTCGGGTCCGCTAAGTGTTCAATATATTCGTTATGAGAATCGGCGTCCAATTTCTGTGCTAACAAATGTACTACTAACGGGTCCCAAGTAGATATATCAACGCCCAAATTTTGTATGGCGTGAAGGCATTCTTTAGTGTTGTCGTGTAGTCTCTTTATTGATACGGCTGATTGATGTTGCATGATAGGTAATCCGAGAAGGATATTGACGTGGGAACTAAATATTAATTTAGTGTTGTTGTAGCGGTGATTCAAAATTTCCCAGCACACTTGATAATTTTCAGTACTGATCTTTAAATGCTGTATAAGTTTCTCCGCTTCGCCTTTGACCTTGCTTTTTAAGAATTGCATCTTTTGCGCATTGGATATGGAATTGTTCTTATGGATGGTTTCGGTGAACAAGTCCTTAAATGACATCCACTGGTGATAATTGCCACTGAAGATAGGTATTTCAATAGCAGGAGTTGATTTTTCTCGATGCGATGAATCCCACATTTTGATATTGATGCTTTTCTTGATTTCGTCATTTTTTTGTTCGCATAGGTTGTATGTTGCTTCATACTCGGGTTTTTCGATTAGTTGTTCACTGTCGATCTCCCAATGTAAAGAGTCGACTGCTGACCAACGAGCCTGCACTGTTCGTAGAGCATCTTCGAATTCCCACCGTTCGGTAAGTAATTCTAACTTGGTGTTGTTGATAGCGCGTTGAAAAGCTTTGAAGTTGCTCTGCTGTTTTCGGTACATTTCTTCCAATTTGCTTTGATTGCCTCGTTCAATTAATTTTGGGTTAGATATTGTTGGGACCGATGCTGGTGGTTGTTCCTTGTGGACGTTGTCCGCAAGGTCACCTTCTGCAGGTGGAGTCTGCGGCACTTGTTGCTGGTTCCAGTCCATGTTCAAGTTAAGCTGAGAAGTGGCAGGCTTGATAATGGGTTTAGCTTCTTGAAATGTCGGCACCGGTAGTGATTGTTGCAAAAGTTTACGAGCTTCGCTGCAGAAAGTTGATACCCGCTCGAAATGATTTTCTGCAAAATACACGTAGTCCTGCGTGTCAAACTCGGAAAGAGTAATATGATTCGTTTGGAACTCCCTCCAATATTGTTCCTGAGTGTCCAATCGTCGTTTGATATGTTGTGGAGTCTTACGTTCTGCTCCATCTTTTTTGAAATTTACCAAAAGCTTTTCGATAGCAATGGCAAGTTGACCTTGAGTATTCAGTATGTCCTCAATTTTGGTCATTTTTTCAAAAAGTTGATATGATAATTGGTGATAGGTGATTGATAATGGCTCCAAACTTATCTATCTTTCGAAGATATTACCTGTTTCGTGCTCAAGTGTTCCCCGTGGATATGTGCGCTTTCTCAATCAGACGGTGAGACCCGCTTGTGGGAGGCCGCCTTAACCGATTCGCGATCGCACCGAGGTTCACTCTCACACAATCCAGTACTTACTGGTTGATAAAAGCTTCCAGTTTGATATTGATAATCTTGATATATTGATTGATCTTGATAGTCACTGCTTAATAATGATGATACACGTTGATGCGAGTGTCACAGCACTGGTCACGTTGCGTCGTCACGTGGCGTGTCCCAGAATTTAAATTTACTGTGCACTGATTCAAAATTGTTCGAAGGACCATAAAGATGTATAGGTCACTGGTTCAGATCCGGCTCGAAGGACCATAAAGATGTACGGGACAGTCTCGCACACTCTTGAGATGATAGTTGATAATGATAACACTGCTGTTTTCCACCGAAATTATGATTTATTAACAACGAATTGAAATGATACAATCTGCAGGCTTAATGGGAATACACTCCGCGGCGGTCGGACATGTACTGTCTTAAAGGAATGAAATATATATGCTACGTGAAGTAAAATGCTGACGGGCGGAATGCACACCTTTGTACAGACCGTACAATTATAAAGAAGCTAATAATAACAACCTTAATTTAGAGCCTTTCCGACGTAAATAATCAAGTAAAACACGCATTTTACAAACTGTGCCAAGCCTCAGCCGTCTCATAACACACGCCGCATAAGATATTATACAAGTTTTATTTTAAGCGTATTTAAATAGAAAGGACTTTTGAGTTTAGATAAGAGCCGAGAACCAAATTGTCTGTCTGTCCACCTCATCGGTGACCTGGCTCGCGTTCTGGTAGCCTCGACCTTTCCCTGGACCACAAATCGCTCGATAGCTGCGTCTCCTCAACGACATACGTACCCGGAAAACGTAAAGATAAGAGACTGCACTATGGATGGTAGACGCTGCTAGATACCGAGTTCCCGACTATTTTACGAGTAACAAATTATCTATATAAGAAAATATATTGCTTGATATTAGATTGTAGGTACTTCAGAATAGTATAGAACTAGATTCCGCCCGCGACTGCGTCTGCGTGGACCCGGGGTAAAAACTATCAAATATTTTAATCCAGGCTATACTTAAAATTAATTCGAGCAAAATTTCATCCAAGCCGGTTGAGCCGTTTAAGCGTGATTGAGTAAAAAACTTCTAAACATCCAAACATCCATAAAGTTTGGATGTATGCATTCCATACATCCAAATATTAGAAGGATTACACTACGTGGTTAGGTAGGTACCCACGTAGCGGTTCATTCTATAATAGTTTGGCTCTACATAACATAACATTTAACATTGATATTAATGAAATAAAACAGTGTGCGGATATTCCATGGCAAAACACGGTCAGTTACGATTTACGATAAACGTTTAAATAATAGTCGCTTTTCAGAGCTACAGTTGGGTCTCCCTGCATAATTTTTTTTTGTCTATCTCCCTTCTTTCCTATCGTCTGTCTGCCTTCGTTTTGTTTTCTAGTATTTATTGCATCCTTATTAATCTGAAGACTAGTGATAACAACAGGGGACATAGTAGAAGACAAGAGAATATTGGAATCAGCACTTTTTGTGGGAAAATATTCAGCCTTATTTAAAACCAACAAAGATGCTGGTAAAATAAATAGTCGGTTCTTAAATCAGCTAGTTATACCGAATGCGAGGATGGCTATGTGCAGGAAAGGCCCTCATTATCGATGTACCATCATAACAATTAAGATTCCCGACCGAATCAGACAAGAACAAAATGATAAAAAATTTAAAAAGAACTTGAAAAACTTACTCCTTAACAAGGCATACTACTCAATGCATTAATTTTTAAAAGATCGATCATTGAAGGAATGTTCTTAGCCTAATATTAATAATACATATTTTTTTATAACTAATAATCTTCTGTTCCGTCTTTAATGTAATTCTAAAGATATTCGTATTCTTAATGCAAATTGAAATAAAAGTTAAATATAAGTATTTATTACGAATGTTAGGTAGTAATTGTGTGAATGCATGTTAGCTATAATATTATAATGCTGTGCCCTAACAGGGTTCATGTATTGGATTCTAATGTATTGTTATAAGACCTTTGTTAACAACATGATGCAATAAATAAATGAAATGAAATGAAAGACCAGCAGCAGCCGGTCAGGATCGTCTTAAATGTAGCCCTGCAAGCAAGCAGCTGGACTGAACACGTGGAGAAGAATACTAACTGACTTTGCCTAATTTTATAGCGGAGTAACGCTCGACCCTTGTAATGACACTAATGAGGGAGTAACACCAAGCAGGACATCATGTTTAACCGAATTCAAGAAAAACAAGGAGGAGGTTCTCAATTCGCTTCTATTTTTTTTCTTGTTTCGATATGTTACTCCGTCATTTATGAGCCGATTCCCACAATTTTTGTTTGTAAGTATATGCTTTCAGGTTGGTCCCATTCTTTTCCAAAATCCAGTTGGATGATGGGATCCATGAGGAATTGAGGGTGCTCCTCAAATATATTAGGCACGCGTGTAGTGATTTTGGTATTTTCTATTATAACTAATGTGTTTACACCCGGAAACCATACATTTGGTGAAGTGGAATTGATAATGAAGACTAGGTAGGTACATATGACATATGACTTATGGAACTCCATGTACTTAACTATAAAAGTACCTACGGCACAGATTCTGATATGATTCCGTTGAAACAACTAATGAAGTGCCAAAGGTGATCCTTGAGGAATCGACGGAAATCCTCAAATATTATCGGCCCATATATAGTGATTTCGTTTTTTTCTCTAATAATCATAATCAACGCATTTGCTTTCGGAAATCAGTTCATTTGGTTAATTGGAAAAGAAATGTGGAAATGTTGACTTGGCTTGGCGGAGTACTAAATTTAAGTCGGTTAGAACTTTATTTTAAAGGAAATTATATTGTCCTGCCAAATAAAACGTACCTAATTGAGTTTCACGCCACCTGGCGATGAACATTAAAACGACTTGCTTGCCTACATTGCGATGAGCGCTGAGCGAGCGGCGTGGGCCTACGTTCGCTAGGGACAGAGCTTGTGAGGGCTGTCGCTGAACTTTGTGCATGCGTCGCGTAGTGTAAGTGTTTATCGCTAGGTGGCGGTATTAGTAATAAATTAAATTTACTGTTAATTATGTAGTTCATTTTACTTAAAAAATATGTAGCGATTATTTTACACAATAGATAAATACGTCCCAATACTTTTTGATGGGATTCAGATTGATTATTCGATGCAAGTGAAAAATCTTGGGATCATTATGGATCGCTCTTTGTCTTGGGTGCCTCAAGTGAGTGAAGTGAGCAGGAAGATATTTGCTGCAGTGGGGTCTCTTAGGCGGCTTCGTAATTTTCTGCCTACTGCAACTAAAATTGCGCTTGCTCAAACTTTACTTCTTCCTATTCTTGATTACGCTGATGTATCCTATCTCGACCTTTCTGAGGAGCAGCTTAATAAGCTTGAGCGTCTCCAAAATGTCTGCATTCGGTTCATATTTGGGTTACGCAAATATGACCACGTTTCTAGTTTCCGTTCCAAACTCAAGTGGCTCCCTATCCGTTATCGTCGTAACTCTCACATTATTTCGCTTCTGTTTAGTGTCCTTTTTAACCCTGCAACTCCCCGCTATCTCAAAGAGCGTTTTAGTTATTTTAATTCTGTTAGATCTTCTAACAATTTGCTATTAACTGTGCCTTCGTCATCTTCGAAATTTTACAGTAGTTCGTTCACTTTTAAGGCTATTCGACTGTGGAACTCTCTCCCTCTTGATATAAGACAAGCTAAATCTATCGGTAACTTCAAATCTCTTCTTAAAGAACATTATTTGTCTCTCCCCTAACCCTGATTGTCTTACTATTATTATTATTGGCTGACTGTTTATGTATTATATTTATATATTTTTATTTGTGTTATTTGTATGTGTATGTATGTTTATATATAGAGCTATTTATGTACGTGTATTGATATAATTATTTTGATTTTTGGCTTATTATAATCTCTGCACCACCTACTACATAATCTAGTTTATCTCTTTCTCCGATACCCAAAGGTTGTCTGGAAGAGATCGCTCTTCAGCGATAAGACCGCCTGTTGTCTACCTCTACCTACATGTTATTGTATTGTTTCTCTTTTTAACTGCTTTGTTTGTGTGAGGTGTGCAATAAAGAGTATTTGTATTGTATTGTATTGTCCCAAGTCTTTCTTGTAAAATAAGTTTACCTTATTAAATAGTATTTATCTATCTAAATAAGTAGGCATCTTTGTATTTAGACGAAACAAATATTTTGAAAGAATCCTTCCGGGTCATGAGTGAATGTCCAAATAGTTCGGTTACCTATGTGCTAAATAATACGAGTGTCAAAATGCACACCAGACATATAATACGATTGTTTGAAAGAACGATTGTTATATACATTAATAGTCATAATCATAATCATAAAGATAATTTGTCAGAACGAGCCAGTATCTAATATACTAATTGTTTCAAAGTGCAAGTGTTAGAACGATCGACTGTCAGAATGTATAAAATCATAATGACATCTTTGATATGCCGAATGAGAGTATACAGGGTGTCCCAAACTTATGGGACATGAAGGGGAAGTACCTTAAATATCGTAGATAGTGAATTTTGCTCAAAGAAGACTTTATGTTATTTTTAAAAGTTAGTAATTCTGCATTCATAGATTTTCTAAAAATTACTTGCTTCGTCTGGGAATCGAACCGCCAACTTAAATGTCAAAAAAAATCACCCTACTTTTATGATGCCAATCGAAAGAATAGCTAAAAAATAATAACTCTGCTTAAGTAACATAGTCTGTAAGGTATTTGTAACTATGGGCCTTAGTTGCCCGAAATAAATGTTTTATTATTATTATCTTTCCATATCTCAGGACCATGGGGTCCCGGACTTTTGGAAGGCATGCTTGGGGCCGAAGCCAACAGCGCCGAGGCCCTTTAAAACAAATATAATACAAAGCGAGGGATACACATGGCGGATACCATCTCCGAGTGCACAACATGATACAACCAGTGATGGTCCCCGCCAGGTGCAAAGACTATTGCAGTGCAACACTGTGCTGCGATGGAAACTAAGGTCATGGGTTGATTGGTGGGTGGTCTGGACAATGGGTTATGGGAGGAGACTAGCGGACACCTGCCGTGACAATAAGTCTCAAAGTTGTTAAAAGGCAGGCGGTGACTCGCCAACTCGTTAAGTGGGCCCCACAAACAGTCGCACGCACAGTGCGACAATGGAGCAACACGTCTGAGCGGCTGTGAGGTTGTCGAGAGGTCAGTCTGCGGTGCGCCAGATCCCGGTAATCCGTTCAAGGGCCGCCGGCGTTATGACATTTTATACTTCCAACCTGGAGCATAGGTTCCGCTCTTGCGACTCCACTCTGGCCGGCCGGTTAAGGCAAGCACAGAGGTGAGGGCCAGATCACTCGGGCCCTCTGGAGGTTAGGGGTCCGCGGTGTCGCCACTCACCGTCAGCTCCCCACAAGCTGTCCCCGCATTATTATTATTATTAAAGCATTCGTCCCTCTCGCACTCGCATACTATCCAGAAAGGGACGAATGCTGTATGTCCGACATAAAACTTAGTGGGCTAGGGGGTCAGCACCATCGTCCTGCTCACAGACAGGCGGTTGGTTCATGCGCTCTCATTTGCGTAAGCGCATAAACCAAGACGACTCACATTATGATTTTAAAACAAAAAAGGCGTTCCGCATTTAAGTAACTGATCGGTTGTCACCAAACGCTAACTTCGTTCGTTCGTGTATCTTTATCTCTGTGGCTCGAATATGCAAATGCGATAGAGGTATGCGAACTTCGAATTTCATGCTAGCACCACTGGTCTACGAATAGGCCTGTAAGTATTTTCTGCTATATCTGCTATTATAACGCCGTGCCGAAATCTGAAATGACCATAAAACCTCACTCCAGTAACTGTGTTCATCAATGTTAAACGACGATATAATAGTCGTGTGTATTGAAATATTTCAAATCAAACATCTCAAGTGACTTGTAGATAAAATATAATAAGTATTTAATGACGGGGAAGTGATTTGCAGTCGCGTCACCGCCCTCGATGAAGTTGTCATAAAATAATGACCTTCCGTGTTCAACCCTCGTTCGGGGCCACTTCTCGTCGCGATGCCAAACCGACCCTATCGTGTGGCAATAGAATTGATTTTTTATTGTGTGGCGGCCGCGCGGGGGCGCCCCGCTGCCCGCCCGCGGCCGGACAGGGTTGTCAAAGCGTGCAGCAATAAATATAGTTGTGCTTTCACTCAGCGGAGAATGCGGCTTAATGACCTGTGCTCCGAACATAACTTCCGCAGTGTTTTGTCGTAAAAAGTTGGCGCAATTGCCATCTTCCGCCCGGCTTTTAATGTTTGCATTCGTTTTTTAGGGTCGTCGTGGGAAACCTGTGGAAACTCGAGCAGACTCGTAGGGAAGAGATCTCTATTAATCAAACATAGATATATCGCCGATATATATGATTTTATTGTAAATTGTATACAAATAACATTTCGTATGGTTCGTTCCAAATCGCTAAACTTAAGTGGCAGTGGGCGGGGCACATAGCACGTAGAACCGATGGCCGTTGGTGCGGAAAGGTTCTCGAGTGGCGACCACGTACCGGAAGGCGCGGCGTGGGTAGGCCCCCCACAAGGTGGACTGATGACCTGGTAAAGGTTGCGGGAGTCCGCTGAATGCGGGTGGCGCAGGACCGGTCACTTTGGCACTCTTTGGGGGAGGCCTATGTCCAGCAGTGTACGTCTTTCGGCTGGTACGATGATGATGATGGGTTAGTTAGTAAAGCAATTTGTCTACATTCGTATATTCGTATCATAAAGTCCACAAGCTTCATAAAGTTTCGTTGGACTGGTCAACATCAAAACAATTTCAAGTCATCAGGTTAGACGAAGTACTTACCCATTTATAAATGAGGTTGTGATGGGTCTGTGGACCCTGCGGTGCAGAATGCACCTCAACAGCCCGCGAACAAACATCATTGAATATTTATCAGACCTTATTACGAGTTAGGTAAGTGAGAAATATATTCATTTTGACAAATGCCATTAGAGTGTACAATTTACTTCCTGACGACCTAAAAATATTCCAGAGTTATGATCCTTTGACAGAAGTGTAAAGGAATATTTTTTGACCCGTCCATTCTATTTCAATCAAAGAATATTATGCAATATTTTTGTCAAATTTTCGTGACATTTACTGATCCAATTATTTTTTGTTTTACTTTTTTCATTATCCGAACCTTACCTCTTATCGCATTATTATTATTATTTAAATTATAAAATGATTATTATGCTTTTGTGACATTTAATGTAAGTTAATAATATTTGTTTTGATTTAATCTTGTACTTGCTTGTTAGTTTTATTTTTATTTGTATGTTAAAACTATATTTGCATGCTTATACATGTTTTTTTTGGCAAATAAATGATTGATTATGATTATAATTATATCACCTCATTATCTTTTCATAAATAATGGTGCATATAAAAACTTCAACGTTCATAGGTTGCACCTATCTATAGGTGTACTGGGGGCCTAGACAAGGTTACAATCGACAAGCGCTAACGCTAACGCTAACTAATAAAATGTATGGGAATGACAGATGTGAACGAAAAGTGTTTCGTCGGCATCTGTCATTCCCATACATTTTATTCGTTAGTAGCGTTAGCGTTAGCGCTTGTCGATTGTAACCTTGTCTACAGCCCCTGGTACATATCTACAGGCGGGGCCATTCATATCTGTACACGTCATTATGACATTGACAGTAAAGTCCTGTACAGATATTTATTTCCTTGTTTATGGACGAATGTATATTAATAACCCTAACTTTACAAGTACACATACTCGTATATATAAGCTCGAATAATTACCTATTGAATGCCCGAATGTGATGCTGATCTTGACTTCCGCAGAAGTGTTGTTTACGAAACCCGTCTACATATAGATTACATATATAATGGCTTGGGGAAAAAATCATGTCAACTTGTATTCCTACTACGGGAAGAAAAATGCAGAAAAATGCAATGCAAATAGGACAAACAATATATCAAGAGAAACAATTTTATACGATAGACATGGCATATGACTACACGTCTGTACGTGTATACTCCGCTTCGGCTAGGTACAGTCACCAGCATTAATATATGCTAAAACAAAGCGCGCATAATTATCTGAAAATACTCTATTTCTAGGTCCGTAAGGACGTGTCAGATATTTATGCGTGGTTTGTTGTGGCAGATATTCGTGCTGGTGACTGTACACATCTGTATACTCACTCCAGTATCGCGGAGAGTGCCGGCTCCCTCGGGTCGTGCGAGGCGTGCCTGAAGAGTGCGAGACAACGCGTCATCAATTACTCCAAGTAGGGAGCGTAATGTCGTCACGCGCGTCACACATGCAAATACACACTATTCCACTGTTAATTATGAGTTATGCCTGAAATAATATGAGGGACCGAATTGTACAGTCAAAAAACAAATATCTCATACCCATTTACTTCACGATCTTTGCAGTTCACGTCGAATTCCTAAATAGACCTATCACTACGATGTTTGAAATGTTTGAATGATATCTAACAATTTGTCAATCATTCAATGAACTCAACTTGAGTCCCAACTGCTCTCTTTAGCTAACTAATGTAGAATATGAACGACCGGTTAGCCTAGTGGGTAGTGACGCTGCCTACGAAGCTGAAGGTCCTGGGTTCGAATCCCGGTAAGGGCAAATATTTGTGTGATGAGCATGAATATTTGTTTCTGAGTCATGGAAGTTTTTCTATGTATTTAAGTATTTATATCTATTATATATATCGTCGTCAACTACCCATAACACAAGCCTTACTGAGCTTACTATGGGACTAGGTCGATTTGTGTAAGATTGTCCCCTAATATTTATTATTATTTATTATTTTATATGAAATGTTAAATCAGCGTACGAACTTTTCAAGAAGTTATTTTTGAATCTTAGGCTTTTAGTCGTGATATGTCTAATTTAGATATATTTTGTGCTACCTTCACCTCTCTTTGCTCACCTTCAGTCAGGGAACTGTTATAATAATAATATAACTAACAAGTATCCGTGATAACATTTACCATGGTTGGTACACATTGTGAATATCACAGCTCAGGCCTCCTTTTCACTAACTCGATAATTGTCATCTGACGACGACATTCAACCTACATTCCTACATCGCGAACAACGGCAATGCTTTTTAGTTGTTGATTTAACAACCGGGAGAGCATCGTTTCTTATTGACTCTCTCATATACATCGATTTGTCATGGTTCAGGTGGCAGTTGTCAAGGCGACCCTGGGCTCCTGAGAGACACTAGCGCCCCTTGCCCCAGTTCGCGCAGAACCACCGACATCACAACAGCGGCCATCAGCGACCTAATGACTCGTCTGCTTCCGCCTGCTGATTTATCTACACTTTTTAACTGGCGGCTAAAAAGAGGGTACTTCCTATGGAACAGTTTTTTGTACAAAATTGAACGCTATTTGTTAGAACTTCATAGCGATACAGTTCGAATAGGAAGTGCCCTAAAAAGAGGGCGGCGAGTCGCACGCGCACGCATACTGCCAGTTTTATTGCGGGGGAAAATAAATCATTAAGCTTTTCACTCTAATGAATTGCAATGAATTTAATGGCAGCTCTAAGAGGGAAAAGTGGGTAGTTATTATAAACATGTCCTTTTTATATACTTTTATCTGTAGGTCGTTTTTTGCGTGCGCTACGTTGCCTTTGACCCACTTCTGATAGTTGACGAGCCAATGGAGCCGCGCGAGCCCTTATAGTTTCGCCATGTCCGTCCGTCTGTCTGTCTGTCTGTCTGTCTGTCTGTCCGTCTTCGGCTTAGCTCAGTAACCCTTACAACTAGAAAACTGCAATTCGGCGTGGGTATATAAACCAATCACGCCGACAAAACAGTAGAATAAAATCCGGTATTTTTTTTTTAGGGTACCTCCTCTACATGTAAATTGGTGATGTATTTTTTTTTCTCATTAAACCTATAGTGTGGGGTATTTATTGTTGGATAGCTTGTTCAAAAATAATATGGGTTTTTTAAAACTATTTTTCAACTCAGTTAAATGCGTTTGCGAGATAATGGGATTTAAAGCCCTAATTGTGTGTCCCCCCCCCCCTGCCGCCTAAATGGCTACTACTGGAAATGTGAAAAAAATCCTGGCAGTAGTACATATAATGAATTTAAAAGGAAAACTATCACAGTTAAGTAGACATAACTAGTTAACGAGTAGTAGACATAACTAGTTAATTGGTAAGAAATGCACTTAATTTCGGGTGCATACATATACATTGTCATTGGAATTTGAACCTTTCACCGTGGACGGTACAGTTGCTTTTAAGAACCCCTTTTAATTCATTCTGTGACAGACGGGCAACCACAGAACCCTACCCTGCGCGTGGCCCGACACGCACTTGGCCGCTTTTAATATTTAACAAAACAGTAGCTTTTCGAAGAAGGAAGACATCGTGAGGAAACCGGTCTAATCCCAACAAGGTCTAGTTTTCCCTCAGGGTATAAAAGTCAGATGGCAGTCGCTTTCGTAAAACTAGTGGCTACGTTAAATCTTGGAATTAGGTGCCGATGTAAGTCCCGGTCTCTTTTTGGCTACAACCGGGAAAACGCTAGATGGATAAGGCTTATGATCACTTTGTTTTTGAAAGCGCGTCATATCCCCAATCTTGAGCCATGGTTGTAGTAGGTACTAAGTCCTTCAATTTTCTCCAATAAAAATTGTACAGTTCAATAGCTATTTTGTTCCCGGTGATATCGACAATGGTCAAAATATTAGCCGCAGGGCTGCAGCATTTAACATAACAACCAATATCCACCACGCTTACTAATATTTAACTAAGCAGCAATCTTATTAATGAAGAGACGATTAGTAAAAAGTTAGAAAAAAAAAAAAAAACAATCATATCAAACATCCGAGGTATTTCGTTAAGCGGGCCATTAATATCTAATCATCAAAACAAAACAAAGTGGAGCAGCTCAGAATGCGCACAAAGCGCGCAGTGCACACCCGCCCACCTCTCCAACTATTTATTACTATTCTCAACTTCTTTCGTCTCACCACACCGCTCACCCCTATTATATTTTGATGTCGGGATTCGAAATCACAAGGAGTAATCAGAGGTCTTAATTATGCTGGTTTGCCTGAGGCGAGGTGAGGTAAAGAGTTGTGAATAACAACCCTAATTCGGTTTTAACATAGATAATTTATGAGAACATGAGAAGTAATAATGAATACTGAGCCTATCCTAATAAATAAATAAATATTATTAGGAGGACAATCTTACACAAATCGACCTAGTCCCATAGTAAGCTCATTAAGGCTTGTGTTATGGGTACTAGACGACGATATATATAATAGATATAAATACTTAAATACATAGAAAACTTCCATGGCTCAGAAACAAATATTCATGCTTATCACACATATACACTCAGAGGCAATGAAAACGGGTCACTTCCCATGGATTACTTTACAAAGTGACCTGTTTTCATTGCCTCTGAGGTAGCGTACCTTCATAGTTCACATTGGGAATTACACTCAGAGGCAATGAAAACGGGTCACTTTGTAAAGTAATCCATGGGAAGTGACCCGTTTTCATTGCCTCTGAGTGTATTTGCCCTTACCGGGATTCGAACCCAGGACCTTCAGCTTCGTAGACAGCGTCACTACCCACTAGGCTAACCGGTCGTCGAATGGATCTTTAGATTGAGAACTGCGGATATTATTATGCTAAACAAATTAATAACTAAAGCCGGATTCAACCAAACAGGAATCAGGACTTAACCACAGTATAATAAGGAGTACTATACTGACTTAACTGTGGAATAATCTCTATTTTTATCGTCGAGTTGACACTATGTAAGAGGGTTTTGTATTGAACCAACTAAAAAGAAGGTAGGATAAACACGCATCTCAACGCACTAATTGAGAAAAAAAAATAGCCATGGTAAACAATAAACGAAGTACAAGAACTATAATCAAGTTCAAAAGTTTTTGATATTAATTATTTTATATCACATAATTGATAAACGAGAAATATAATATTAGCATGTGCCTAAAAGCAAAACTTTGATTGATTAGTGTGAGGGACATTGCTGAAACTGCGAGTTATTGTATAGGGTCTCACTGATCACTATAATATTATCGTAATCAAAGTATAAACGCACCTATCGTATACGATAATAATAGGATTACGGTCGTCACCGTAGTTGCCACTCTAGATAAGATTCAAAACAGTGGCATGCGTACAAAAGAAAACAAATATATATTACTTGAGATTTTATTAAACTTGCCGAAATAAATAGTAGCAGTTCCAATGAAGCGGTGTATCAATAAAAATTGAAACATTCGTCTTAAATTTAGTAAAAAACAAACTCCCGACATCCTGAAATAAACGGCTGGGGGCTATACGTCTCAGTGGCGCATGCGATCGCAATCGTATTCATGTTTTTATACGCTTTATTAAACTGACGGGTGCGATTTAAATGCATGTCGACGGACCGTCAGTCGCAGTCGCAGTCGCAATTCATTCACGTCTAGGTAATGGGAGCGCATAAACTGCTGCAGTCTTATCTCAGCATCGGGGACGGGATGGGATCGCTGCCGAACGCGCTTTTTTCCCGCAATTCCTAAAATGGCCGCTCTAATGTATAATTCAATTGATTGTGTTAGCGGTAGTTTTTCAGAGGCGGGTCGCGATACATATGGATGGCGCTCTAATAAATTGGTTTTTGGACTACCTGAGAGGGTAATTGAATGGGTCGACAAATGCGAGAGCTAATAAGAGTAATGCGAGGGACGGCCATTGTCTAATGAGTACGCCGTGCCCGGGGCGTCTCGCCAGCATCCACCCCGCAACTATCAACTACTTCTACACGTATTCTATGTATTATGTACTATCTACTCGTACTTAATACACTCGAGCTTGTTTAGGATCGACCTTAATGTTATCATGCGTATAACAAGAACTAACATATTTTTTTAATATTGGTAATTGGAATGTCTCATTTGTCATTTAATGTTTATTCTTTTAGGTAGAGTTGATAACGTATAAAAAAATGTAGGCAACATGTTAATTCGTGTGGTAAGGTAAACGTTCGAGTGCTTGACGCTGTAGGTACTAGTATATGGCGTGGGCACTCTATGTCAAAGTGGCAAGGCTTAAATTCGAATGAAGAAAAACCTCTTAGTTCGAATTTAACCCATATTGCTTTGACATAGAGTGCCCATGCCATATACTAGTACCTACAGCGTCGAGCATTCGGACGTTTACCTTACTTACTCTAGCCTGCGATCACTGTACTTTGAGAAGTAAAAGAATCTAAGAGGGCACCAGGTAATGGACGTGGTCGGCCGAGAAGGAGACTGATGGATGACTTGGACGGTTAACACTAGGTAATGGACGTGGTCGGCCGAGAAGGAGACTGATGGATGACTTGGACGAATTTTTAAACGACAGTGGTAACCTATCGCAATCACTAAATTCTTTCGACCGAATATTGTTTGTCCGAAAGCTTTTCGTATTTGTATGACTTCTTCCATTTGATGTAATCCAAACGTATCAGTGGTCCGATAATGTTTTACTACAGTCAATTGACCATTGGCTTGTCACAATTTTTGATTCACAGCCAGTTTCCATCATTATTTTCTGCATTCCACGTTTAGTTTAGAGAGACTAAGGCAGGTCTAAACAAATAACTGATTTGAAAAATGGTTTTAGGAAACCCATACTATTTTTGAACGAGCTATCTAACGATACCCCATAACATTGGTTTAACGAAAAGGTACCCCAAAAAAAAAAAACAAGAATATATTCTTCTGTTTTGTCGGCGTGATTGATTTATATACCCATGCAGAATTACAGTTTTCTAGTAGTAATGGTTACTGAGCTAAGCCGAAGACGGACGGGCAGACGTACAGATGGACAGACGGACATGGCGAAACTATAAGGGTTCCTTGTTGACTATGGAGCCCTAAAAAGGAACGAAAATATTGTGTTTCAGATAGGTAACCAACGACAGTCTAGAAATAGCAATGAACCCGGAGGATTGGAGGACTTTAAATTAATTAGTGGTCGATATAGCGCGCTAACTTACTTGGGAATCAGTACAACTTGCGTAAGAGTTGAACTGAAACAAAAACTGCGAAAAACTAAATATTGATCAGTGATCACTGATCAGTGATCACAGATAGACTTTTTTACGGACTGCGTATGAATGATTCTGCAAGTAGCATTTTATGCATTTATGTCTGCAGTCATTTGTTTGAGGTATGCGACAACTTCACACGTTGTGTCGCGTCACGTCGGCGCGTCTCCGCCGCGATTTCCATTGCGTTTTGCGACCTGTCGTAAAAACCGTCTCATCCAGCCGCCAACATGAGCTTGGTTGTTCGCTTCTTGCAGACCAGGAATTAATAATAAGTGCAGTAATAAGGCTGGGACTCACAATGAACTTGGGTTTTTCTCTTGTCCACTGATGTGCTAATACGGGACTGAATCAGAATCTTAATGCGTGTTGTGGATTAACAATGGTATATTTTTTTGTTACCAAATTATACATTTAAGTCATACATTTTGACGACCGCTTCAGCCTAGTTGGTAGTGACCCTGCCTACGAAGCAAGAGGTCCTGGGTTCGAATTCCGGTAAGGGCATTTATTTGTGTGATGAGCACGAATATTTGTTCCTGAGTCATGGATGTTTTCTATGTATTTAAGTATTTATATCTTTATATAAGTATCTTTATCGTCGTCTTGTTCCCATAGTACAAGCTTTGCTTAGTTTGGGACTAGGTCGATTTGTGTAAGCTTGTCCGCAAGTATTTTTTAATTTTTTATTGTACATATTTGGTCACATGAAAATCAATTTTTAAGATTAATTTTGAAGTGATGCGGAGTTGAGTCAAGTGTAAGAGTTTGGGCTATACCTAAGTCATTACTGGACTGAGATTATACCTAATGAAGTTCGCCTTATACCTCGTATTTTTTCTGGTGAAGAGAACACACCGCCGGTGACGGGGTTGGAGACATTACTGCCTACGCCTATACTACATATAAGTATTAGCTTCTGCCCGCGACCTCGTCCGCGTGGAATTCTTTTATATCGTAGCACCATACAAACTTACCCCCTTAGGAGATGATTTACGGGATAAAAAGTATCTTTTGTCCTTCCCCATTCAAACTATCTTAATCCTAAATTTCATCTCAATCGGTTCAGCGGTTTGAGCGTGAAGACGTAACAGGCAGACATACACTTTGGCATTTACAAATTAGTGTGGATAGTATTACGGCTAACTGATAGTATTAGTTGGTCAAGTTCAGAAAATTCACCACCAGTAAGGTCAATTTATACAAGAGAATCCCGCCTCATATTATATTACGAGTAATTGCGACGATTTTATAATTTTTGGTCAGGAGGATAGTGGGGGATTCGTTATTGCCTAGACTACTCGGATTTAGTCATGAGGCACGGAGTATTTGGAGCGATTTGGATACAGCTTATTATCCAATTTTGATCGAGACCACCCACCGAATCACCTCCCAAAATTTGAACGGTGAATACTAGTTCACCCTGTATAGTGTAAGTATCAGTTTTCTTGAGCGTATCAAATAAATAAGATTCCATCACACAACAAGATGGAGAACGGAGTCTGTATCAACTCTAATAAAATACGTTAAAAAAATATTCTGGGCTCCAAAACATTTGAGTTTCAGCCTGCTCTTTATTTTCATAACCTATTGGGCAACCGTTTCAACATTATTGGGCATAAGAATTAATTTTTGTTTCTCAGCATCACTATGAAAATCCGAAATAATGTCCATTCCATGACTGTGTCTAACTAGTTTCACCTCATGACGCAAGTAGCTCCTCACGTGCCCGACAGCGTGCCTTGTGCCGGCCTCCCGCGGATCCTTCTGGATAGCTGTCACTCAAGTCTAATGCATGGTAATGCGCACGCGGCTGCGCGTGACCCATACATATGGATCCGGTGACGCTGTTCGGCGTCAACAATAAACAGGATAAACTTCGGGAAACTAGTGGACTCGATGACTTTTCTGTGTTCATATGTTTTGTTTATGGACGGGCGACGCGTGAAACGGTGCGTTACGCGTGCTGTGACGCTAGTACAAATGGAAACGCTCCTAAGTAACGCCACGTTTCCCATGTAGAGCAAGGCCTAACGTATAATGATGGTCGACCGCTGAAGAAACACTGGTCAATCGTTTCTTGGGGGACTCCAGGTAGTAGTTCTTTAATTGGGATGAGCTTAGGTAGGTATGTTGGCGAGTGGCTGTGGTGGGGTGCCACCTTTTTATATGGAAATGTAACCTTTTTGTTTGTATTCTGTTTTTATAATGTTTTGCTTGACGTGCAGTCGTCGATCTGCCTTTGCTACGTCAATGTTATTAGCTGGTTCTGTGCATTGATATTTTAATAAATACCAGTCTTAAAGTGCTAACGTTGTTTCCATCATCTCATACATTTTGGTCCTTAGAGTTTGAATCCAGTGGGATGAGGCAGCGAGGCGAGGCAAGGCTAACATTGAAATAAAATTACAATGTTTCAAAAATCCCGATTTTTGCAACGTGTGAATTGTGTTGTATGATAAAAAGAGCCTATCAGTTCCTAGCTACAAGCTAACCCCGCGGCTGTGCTCGCGCGGGCGCCTCGCGCATACCATCGCCCACATAAGGAGTTTACTTAAAACGAATCGAAATAGAAAGGTTATTGTTATTGAGTTTGCATAAACAAAACAATGGTGTAGTGTAAGTGGTCGGGAACAATTGCCCGTCCCTGCCCCCGCGGCCGCCCCCCGTGCGCCCGCGCCGATGCGCGATATGCAAATGGCGGCTCCCGTATTGACCGCACTATTGTTTGGCGCGTCTTTTATTTGCACTAACTAAACGAAGCCGCTCATACGCGTGTAACTTATGGCTCCCGAGGCGGCCCCTGCCCCGCGCTGAGACCTTACCGCCGCCGCGGAGGGAACAGACTGTTCGTTTTATAAGAGGTCTGCGCGGATTTACTATCGTCTACTCATCATCAACCAGTTTACTCTTAGCAGAGTGGTCGTGGTTTTGCAAATGGTGTCGTCCTCATCTGTATCGTACAGACAGCAGCTCTGGCCTTGCGTCTCCGGTATACAGGTTATCTGCGGAGCGAAGCCCTCTATCATGCTCTGTTTGCAAATGGTGTCGTCCTCATCTGTATCGTACAGACAGCAGCTCTGGCCTTGCGTCTCCGGTATACAGGTTATCTGCGGAGCGAAGCCCTCTATCATGCTCTGTTTGCAAATGGTGTCGTCCTCATCTGTATCGTACAGACAGCAGCTCTGGCCTTGCGTCTCCGGTATACAGGTTATCTGCGGAGCGAAGCCCTCTATCATGCTCTGTTTGGCCTGTTAAAGATGGTCGGTGCAACTGTCTAAAGCTAAATAAATAGGCGCAGTAGTAGTAGTAGTAGTACTTATCAGTTAATTATCTATTATAACAGTTTTCCTACACATTAGAATTACGCACAATGGTAGCTCTTGGAAATGATTCGATACTTTCGCCCGCTTGTTCTGACGTTACCGTAAACCGTAACGTTCCGTACGTTTGTATTTTAGTTTTTGAAGTGAAAACTTCTTTAGCGGCGCTGAGCACTTTTTGGGATGGGGAAAAATTGTTAAATACGCGACAGAGTTTTGTGACGTCAGATGTGAAGGAGGTCACTTTTTGCTGCTAGCCGATTCGACTTCATTCAAAACTGAACGCTATTCGTATAAGAGTATGAAGCCGTTAAACACTTTTTGCAATAGCATATTCTACAAATAAATTTGTAATAATACCAACGCGTCCTTCACCGTTTTGCTATTGAGAAAATTCGAATAGTTCGAATTTGGGCGTTATTCCTAAAGAGATAAAGCTTTGAAAAATATTTGGCAATGGCAAAAACAAATTGGTATTGTGTTTGCCGCCGCCCGTCGGCGGCGAGCCGGCGACCCGTCACACCCGACGCGCCTGCGGGCCGTCCGCCTAAATAATTGATATTTGTTTATAAATTTGCGTCAAATTCATTTTTAGGGTGACACCGTAAGATGTAACGTGACCTGATCGAAAAACTGTTACAATGTTATTGAGTTTTCACTTCTGCCGGCACTCCCGGAGTGCAACCCGGTCTTTTTTATGATTTTGGGTAGTTCCATTTCATAACTTTAACGATAAACACGAAATCCGACTCACCCCGTAGTCCCTCGTAGTTGGGGTGAGATGGGTTTTCATACAAAGGTGATTTTAGAAATTTGTTGGATCGATTTTTTTTACTATGAATATTACTATAGCTCCATTATAGATTAGAATACATTATTTAGGTAGCAGTAGCCTTAAAATCCCATCTCACCCCCATTTCATCCCTTCTCTCCCCATTCATAACCCAACTCTCCTCGCGATTCCTACTCACCCCATTTTACGGTACTCTGCAAGAAGCGTGAGCGCGAATAAGTAAGAGTCTAGAGTTCGTGCACTACTGGCTAAGAATGTTTAAAGGAATGATTTCGGTCAACTGCAAACATGCAACATAATAACTGTATAACAAGTTCGATTACAACGAGTTATGAAAGTCATTAATGATAAAAAAGACTGCTGTCGGAAGGCATTTAGCGAACATTTATAATCCAGCATCTGTTTACTTTTATCGCTCCCACTCCATACCTCACTCACTCTTCGAGGAGTAACTTCTAAATACTGATTAATTGTTTATACAAATATGTACTAAGATACATGTCTGGGACTGTGTAGGCTGGTCCCTGGCCGCGCGCGGCGCGTCGCGCGGCCGCAAAGGCTTCCGCGGCTATTGTCGATTGTTCACTCACACCCCCCCCACCCCCGCCGCCCCCTTCACCTCGCGGATCATCTCCGCAGATATTTCCAGAACATACGGTTCACCCGCCACCAAAGGTCATAAGACGCTTGGCTGCCAGATACACGTAAGACCAGTGGTGGCGAGTAATAAGTAATATTGTTTTGGTATAAATTGAAGGCAGCTTTTGCGTGAGTTGCGCTTTATTTGGATATTCACGCGGAAATCGTGGTCCTGTGGTCACTTAACCTACCTACCGGTAGAGTAATTTGTGTGAGCTTTATGGAAACTATGTAAAAAACAAAAAAACTTCTTCTCTAAGTATACAGTATACCTCGACCTTACAACCGCCTGACACTGTGACACTACTAGCCTCTCAGAAAGTTTACATGTGCTAACTTCGGTAGGCTAGGCTCACTGAGGTAGAAGCAATTTTCCTACTTATTCCGATGAAGGCAGATACCCTGAAGTGATAATCATAGAGACCATAGAGTGGCCGCTACGTCGTAGCCCGTAGCTCGTAGACGCGCCGTCGCGACGTAGCCAGTACCAGTAGCCACCGTCTTCAAGCGTTAATAATACTAATACATAATATCTTTATTGCCACAAACTTACCCCTAGACATTACATACAACTAAAAAACCAATGCAATTGTATGACCAAAAGAAATAATACTTATTATGCATTTGAAATTGGTTAAGTTGGGCAATGGGTCCCAAAGTCAGCATATAACAACAAAGAATAATAAATAGTAAAAAAAGTAGAAAATAAATAAAAATGTGTTGTGCACAAACTATTCACTATACTTACCATGATTTTGAGCTTTAATATACAAATAATACAATTGAAAAGTGGTATACCGTCTTCTTGGCTTTCTGTATCTGATTCTATTCACCCGCATGTTTAAAATGAGACGTTGACACAAAACATAGAATGTGCACTGCATTAGTCTGATATAATTTCACACATCACGTTGTTGTTTTACGTAGGAGATAACGATTTGAACTGGAGCATCTAACGTAGCGCTAAAAAGCAATGTATTAGGGAATATGCATGTGATTTAGAAATGGACAAAAAAAATCACGTGTAATCTATATTGCTTAATAAATATACACACATGATTATTTTTTCAAATTATCATGTTTCTATTGATAAAATAAATTGTTTAAAAGTACTATTTTTCAAATTCCCTCGAAAATTTCCAAAACGCAACGCTATTGGCGGAGCGAAACGTGACGTCACCGTGCAGGTCGTTAGTATGATTATTGAAAGTTATTCGCATTGTTTGGCCGCTGTTTATGATAAATAATCAGTGTTTTTTGGTAATTATTAAGTGAAAAAAGACTCGCCACAATGACTGAAGGCGGATTTGTCAAGGCACAGTCGGATAATCTGCCTACAATTGATGTGTTCATGATGACTAAATTTAATACGTACTTCGCAAATATTTGTGACTTTACGTCCGCTGAACTAAGAGGAGTAAAAGCTGCAAGGTAAATAAGTTACAGATATTCAATAAATTTTCATATTCCTTGTTTTTATACTCGTGAGATTGGTCAATTAAATAATTATAACCTATTTTGGCGATTCAAATAGCTAGACTTTTAAACTACTTCAAATAGGTGTCTTTGTTAAATAAGTGGAATAAAAAACTAGTAGATATTTATCCATACTATATACTATTTCACTATACTATAACTTTATATATTATATGAAAATATTTGCAGTTTTAATGTGATTTTCACACATAGGGACAATACAATATTTATAATAAGCTTTTGTGTGCTCTTCCATTACAATACGTTGATCTTATAAGCTTTAATCACTCACATTTATTAAAAGTGTGAATCAAACACTTTGTTGTTAATTTGTTTAAGAACCGCCGTGCACTAAGCTGCACAGTGACGTCACAAATGAGCGCGCCAAAATGGTGGCGTTTTGATCGTCCGAAAATGATAGTAATTTAAATTATTTTTTTTTAGCTTATTTAATAATATTGTGAAAGTGTTATATTTTTTTCCGGTTATATAATTACTTATAGAATAGATAAAAAAAATAAAAAAATGACATGAATATTCCCTTTTGATTTAAGCATTATTTTTTACATTGTAACCTCTTGTAGTAGCTATGGGAATAGGGATGTAGTTGTAGGTGTGTAATCAGTAATCGCGCGCATGATGTACTGGCGGGAGGCTGCGGCTGTTATCTTAATAGGCGTCCGGATGAGTTATCCCGGAACACCCCTCCCGCCCCGCCCCGCCCCGCGGTGAGGAATGGCCGCCAGACGGCGTGGCTGCGTTAATCTCTTGTTTCAATTAATCCTGAACTGATTACTAGACAGACTGGCGTAGACTCAGTTTGAGATGTCTGTTTTGTTAAAGAACAGCTTATATCGTCTAGTAATCTAAATCACTGGAGGACACAGAATCAAAGGAATCCCTTATGTTCCTATCCTATGTGGTATCCTTACACATGAATGTACCTACTTTGTGGAATTTTCGATTTTATTTCTATCTTGAGAACTTTGCCTATTAATGGTGTAACTATTACCACTTCTATTAAGTACTATTACAGATCGGTACTTAAACTAGGGCAACTACCTACCTAATGGCTAAACAATAAGATTCAGTGTTGTAGTCCTGTGCGCGGCGTCAGCGGGTCATTTATTATTCTGGAAATAGTGCACTTTGGGCCCGATTTGTCATTTTCAAAGACCTACATTTCCGATGAAATGCCGTGAATGTATCCTCGCGCTCACGTGCGTGTGCCATCTCTCGCAACAAATTAACAGATACCATCTAACAACTGTTATTGTTAGAACAACGAAACAATTGCCGATCTGATAGTGACAGGTAGCGGGCCGTTTTTTGCCGCGTTTCGCCGGGAGAGCTTCCCCGAACCAGCGATACTAACAAACGCAGTTTGCTGCGGAGACACCACTATAAGCTAAACCTCCGATTATTAATAGTTATTACGAATATATAAATCACATTATACTAGGCATCACAGACGGGTAAAAAAAAGTTTTGTGAATGCAGAGAGCTGCTAATGGCCATCATTCGTCTGCCGTATAACGGTGACACCTCAAACATGCGTATTGTTATAAAAACTGTATAATGTGAAAAAAAAACAGTAGCAGCTTCATAAATAAGACATTCGGCGAACGCATCCATGACATACTATAGTGACTGGTTTGTTTGTTTCAATGATAAGTTAGTAGATAACTGTTACATATCTTCTTACATTGTGATTAGCTACTAATGGCAACTTTTGGATTAGGAAGTAAAATAAGGTCTCAGTTTTTTATATGCCGAATGCCTCGCCTAATGATATGACTCAAGGGCCTAAGAGATGCCACAGCGTATTGACGCTCTTGGACTCCATTTATTTCGAAGATTTAATAATGGTTCGTTTTGCTGAAAACTTCGTCAAGACAATATGTATACACACACATTGTGTTGGCTAATTTAACTTCGTCTTTTGTACGTATAATATCAGTAGAAAAGACAAATTATCGGATTTTTTTATATTCCGATTTTTTAAATGTATCTACCTAAACCTTTAACTATTGTATTGTCTACAGGAAAGTCACCTAGTTTTTGTTCCTGATTTTGAGCCCAAGGAAGAAGGAGAACAAAGATTTTATAAAACAAGAGCTGAAGAATGTAAGGGGCGGGTGGCAATTGAGTTTTGTGGACGCCTCGCAACTGATATCAAAATGACACCAAACAATGTCCTGAAGCCTACCCCATCGGCAGTTGGTCTGTCCTACAAATTAGTCTACGTATCCCCACAGAGTAAGCTATATTAAAGTTTTCTCATAATGTTAAATAGACCCCTGTTTGTCAATACGTTTTCAATATAGAGTAATAAAACGTCCCCGCGGCGGCGAGGCGACAAATCGCCTTAGTTTTTAATTTGCGTCGGCGCGGGCGCGGATAATCCGGTCTGCCGGGCCCCGGCGCGGCGGGCGGCCAGAGCCGGCAGACGGGAGTTTACTCTGCTCGATGTAATGTCCCCTGGTGAAAAGGTTAACCAAGATTGTTTTAGCTAGACTTAGTTAGACCTGCAGGGCATCCTGCTACTATATTGGTGTGATCTAGGGTGTGAGTCCCACATACCCCCCATTATAGCTTCCCTGGCTGGGAGGATGCGTAAGTGCATTTCCACTCCGTAAAAAAAAGGTGTATCACTAGATCCAGTATCTTCTTGGACACGAAAGGTCATTTTAACACATGAAACTCACATGTCCTCGTGCGTGTGCCGAGCTAACGTGTTGAATTGAAACGAGTGCGAAACGTCATCGGTTGGATCCTATATAAAGGAGCCCGGAGTACCTAATTCCAAGATTTGGCGGTTTAATAGGCACTAGTTATACGAAAAAGACGGACATCTGAGCGTCCAAGTATTGAACTTGTTTCTTAACGATATTTTCCTTCACCGAAAAGCTACTGTTAAATACTACAAGAAACTTACACAAGTTTCCCTGAAAAACCCAGTGGTACCTAACGCCAGGGTTCGATCCCACGACTTCCAGATTGACAGTTGCGTGCCTTCCATTTTGGCGGCTACAGAGGTATTCGCGGAGAGCGCGAAACATAATTCTCCAATCCATTTCAAACTAACCTCCAGCGCGATTGACCCTAGTTGACCCGGTCCACCCGCTAAGCGGGAGTTAAGTACCTAAAGCCGCTAGATGTCGCGGCAAATTGCACGAATACATTTGCATGGCGGGCCGGGCCCGGACCGCTGCTCTAATTCGATCAGCTAATCTGTGTGGTGTAAATAACGATAGCTATCTTTAGTTCGAAGCAGGCTCTGAATAGTTCTTCGAGCTTTTCCTTCATTTAAAAGTTCCTTGTTCATACGGTTGTAGTTCGTAATTTGTTTAGTAGTTCGTAGTCGGTGTTGGGCATTCGAGTCTACATGGTCTTAGTTCACTAAAATGACTGTAAGAGACGAACGGACACTATCCTGGTTCAATAAATGTTTCATTTTACTTTTCTGGTCGCATAATCACGCACGAATTCTGTAGTTTTGTTGTGCTATCAAATTCAAACGTGAAACTTCGTTTGTCTTCGTTTGTTTGCCTTTGATTGAGCAGCCCCTGTTTTAGTATAGATTTTTGTTACCTACGAATTTTCACTAATTAAAATGCAGCGACGCATCTCCGAGAGCGCTCGACGCCCGCCACGTGTCCATTAAACAAACAAACAAACATACGGCTTGTGCGCGATTCTTATTGCGCAACACACCGGAAAATAGCCCCGCACCCGAGTTGGACTGTTCTGCCCCGGGTTACCCTGCTACTGCGTTGTTAAGCAACCGCTGTCTCTGATCTCTGATCACGAATAATTCCTTCAATTTTAGAGTTCAAATTATAATAGGTTTGGGTTTACGGACGAGTCAAAATAGGGTTAAGAGGGCTGTTTACAATTTACAATTCGTGTTTAATGGATTTTATTGCAGTTGAATGAAGGGTGTGAACAATAACGGTAAATACCGGTGGGTGTCAAATGCAATGTTTGGTGGCGTCTACTGAACACTTGCGTTTATTGCGTTCCTAGATATAGAATATCGCACGTGCCGATTGTCAATATATTTATTTATTTGCTCATACGGCGTGTATCCTATATAAATGTTTCATGCAATAAAAAATATAAGTCCATATTTCAAAAAAAATATTAAGGGTCCGAGCTTCGTGATAGCGTCAGGTGTTAACTTACAGATCTTCTGGACGCCCCGAGTGCAGGGGGCAGAGCTGCAGGATATGATCTATGTTCTGATGCTTTGAGCTTAAAACCACTAAATTTCATAATAAGTACTTTATTCAATAATACCCCTAATTTTCAAATTACCATGGGCTCATAATATGTAGAATTTCAAATTGTATCATTACTAAAATGAACGAAGTTCATTATGACTGACCTAAAACGACATATTTTCTCTAAATACCTAAAACGTGAAATGCACAATTCCTGCACATACCGAATGATAGAAATTACAAAATATTTAAAAAAATCAAACTGAAAACACCTAAATGGCAAAATGCCTAATTTTTTGATTTGAGAGAATGATTCGATATTGATATTATGACTTTAGTATAGTTCCTGTTCAACGTGCCCCGCTCTACCCTACATATGAACCGATGGACCGTACCTAGGTTACTACACCGTTAAATAAAAAAACAGGAATATATGCTATAAAAATTGCCTTTATTTAGGTATTTTGAGATTTGGCTGTTTTAAGCATAATTATGGTGTTTTGCCATGAAAGTGTTTTGAGTTTAGGCATTATGAGACTAAGCTACTTTGAAATTCGGCCATATTAAGATTCCGGTGTTTTAAGAAAAAAAAATAGGCATTCTGCAATTTAGGTATATTGAGACCAAGAAGTTTTGAGATCTGGGAATATTGATAAAGAGGTAAAATGCAATTTTGTAGTTATAAGCCATACAAGCGTTTTGATCCACCTCGCCGCAGTCGGAGAGCGTGGAGTCCCGCCAGCCCCACCTGTGCCTCAATCTGTTCAAGCGGCACCATAGAGTCAATATAATACTAGAAAGTGATGTTCGGGCTTTCATTTGGCGACAAACATGTAACTCCATTCCTAATCTATGTAAATAGGTAGGTATCTGAATTGTCATATTTGATTACGCGTGAGCTGGAACGAGAATGCCGTTTATTTTACCGGTGAGGTAAAAAAATCCTATGGAGTAATCATTATTAGGTACCTACTCCATCTTTAAAAGCGGAGCTACGATCCCATACAAGTGACACAAAGCTTTCTAGCTTTGTTTGTGCGATACACGGCTTTTACGAGAGAGTCAAGAGACACCATATTAGCAATATCAACGTGATGTCATATATCCGGCAATGTCAAACTATCACTGAAACATCGTAAAAACGTCTCATCGCGCAGTGGCACTGAACGTGTTAATGGACGCCCTTAGATCCTATCGTGTTCTATAGAATCTCTTTTTACACCTGTGCGTTTTTGTCCGGGCTGTCCCTAAATCATGCGAGGAAGGATTGTCGATTCGCCACGCCGTCCGTTGTCCCGGGATTTATGTGGGACGACGCGGGACTACAATGATGGCTCCCGTGATCTACTGCTGTGCGGCGCGACACTCGACAAAGGAGCCGCTGACGAGGCGACAGCTAGTTCAGGAATTCCATTCATTGATACGTGAGCTTAATAGAGTGTTGTGTGTTGTTTTATTGTTACAAGCGTTATATTGACTTCACTTGTAGCTAACAGCTACTTAGCTCAACAGTCACCACTGTCACCAGTCAACAGTTTCGGGCAGTGATTCAAGCGACACCGCCGCGAAAACATGTATCCTAAAGAAGAACTCCCGAAAAGTTTGAAACATGTCGCCCGTAGTGACATTTAATACGTGAGTTGAACCGTGTAATTATTAGCAGTATTACAACATGTCTCACGAAAGTTTTAATTCGCTGCTGAGCGGTTCAACCACGAGGATTTTGAATTACGAAAACCGGTCATAATGTTGATTCGATGATATGGAAGTTATCATGTAGAATTATACTAACTAGGGTTACATAAAAACGTTTCCTATCTGCAATCCCTAGCAAACGAAATTCTTGTGATGTGATGTTGTGAAGAATTTCGTATGTGTTCACAATTCACCGCATTATTTGTTTAGTAAGTCTGCAACACATTTCAGTAGGTACGTAAGTACATTCGTTAAGTGAAATAGCGAAAATTTGAAGAATTGCGTTTGCGAAAAAATGCCAATAAGATATAACGTATACCTACGTATGAAAAATGCAAAATGATAAAACTACTACGGCCCAACTTGACCAAAGCAAAATCAGGCCTTCATTTGAAGTGAAGCGTCAAACTTGTATAGTCTTCGGATAAATGAAATCAAATCTCTTCTTCTTCTTAATTCTTGTAATCTTGACCTTTACTATATTGTAATTTTTATCGTGTAATAAATAAATCGAATCTAATCTAATCTCTCTGGTTTTTGATTTGATACCTTTTATTGTATATATCGTATGGGGAAAAAATGGTCACTTACTTAAGTAAATTAAACATTACAATTCATTGTAAGAAATTGATGAATTATGCTACCGGAACGATTTTTTTTACTGCGCGTATTATATTAAAATGTAGCCCTAATTTGTTATTCAGAATAGTAAGAACCTTTACGATAAATCTTCATGTTTACATATAATGCAAATTATTTAACACGTGTTCAAGATTGATGTCTTCAATATTTATTGGGTCCTTTTTTAGGAGTTTTTGTGGCGAGCGGAAAATCACCGGGAAAACAGATTCAGCGGTGGCTTGATTTTCGACAGACGTCGGCAACTCCCAGGATTCGGATTGAAGCTGCGGATTTCTGCGGCTGAATGACGATGTTTGGTTGCTGTAGCAAGTACGCTTGATAGTAAAATAGAGTAAGTACGATAGTACTTACTTAACACCAGTAATTTACATTAAAAAAATTGGAGAGAAACAATAATATTGTTTTCGTTTTCCTTACTAGGTACGTACTAGTGCCTGTTCAAAGAGGAATAGAGTATATCCAAAATTATTCAAAACAATATAATGGTCTTAGATTAAATATTTTTCCTGCGGTCTAAAACGCGTTATAGGTATATCTAAAGTGTTTATTAGCTACCTACGCGGGTCATTGTCAGATATAGGTTCGCGTCTTTTCGGTGGACATTGCCAAAGTTAAGGGCTTTAAAACCTGATTTTTGGTTGATTCTGAATCCGCATAACGGCGTCACCTCTTCTATAATTCTATGCGATAAAAATATATTATATATAAACATAAGCCCTTAACTATTGCCCACTGAAAATACGATTTTTGTTTTACTGACTGACAATGACCCACGCGTAGTTGTGCTAAACAAGCTTATCTAACTCCAAATCTGTTTAAATTTATGCATTTTAATGTCTAATCGATGCGAGTGGCGCAGGACCGGTCATTGTGGCACTCTTTGGGGGAGACCTAAGTACAGCAGTGGACGTATTTTGACTGATATGATGATGCGTATTATTTATTTATTTAATCTTTATTGCCCAAAAGAACAACTTATCGTAAAAAAGTCGGACTTAATGCCATAACAATTCTCTACCAGTCAACCTGAATGATGCATTTGACTGATGATGAATTTCTTAACTTTGTCATTTATATACACTCGTGACTTGCAACAGACTAGGCAGCTACTGTAGCTGCTTATTGGAACTTGCTAATGCGTGTCCGTCACGGGCCCCGATGTATGCAGAGCGTATGCGGCCTCATCAATATTTGATCACATTAGCGTTGTAGATGACATCTGTCCGCTCATTCTTATGCCGACTTGTTACTTACACCACTGTTATAATTAATCATTCCAGAAAGTTCTTATTTGAGACCACAGTTTAGGTTTTATGTATTCTTGGTATTAGGGTAGCGAGTGGACTCCGCTCCGCACTCATAACGATTGTGTTTCGAATATGCAACGCTTCGCGATCTAAATATACCTACGATCATTCACAAAAGATTAACGTAGGTACGTATACTCGTACCTAATATAACAAAGAGCAAGTTAGGCTCATCGTAGATTTTGACTCAGAAGCGCTCATAGCCTAGCGGAGCCTGCGAGTCGGAAATGATAACGCAGTTTAAGCAAAGTTGGCAGCGGTCAGTCTTTGGATGGGTGACCGCCTGTTTCCGTGTTTTGGAAGGCACGCTAAGCAGTTGATCCCAGCTGCTGTCTATGACAGTAGTCGTTAAGCCGAGTTAGAGGCCTTCGGGCGGCTTAAGAACTTCTAACAGTCGAGTTGCCCACTCACTTGACAAAGGGGGGACAACTGTTACTCGCGTCCTTCCGCAGGAGCTACCTACCACGACCCTGCACGTGTCCCACGGGTGGTACTAAAGAGTGACCAACTTTAAAAGGCCAAATAATCTATGCCATACGATTAAAAAATACTCGTTAAAGAGGCATTGCGGCCTAGTTGCAGAATAAAGTTAATTTATTTCATTTATTTGGTACAAAATGAAACTCCAGTCCCCTGCATGATGAGTATCCACAGGGTGGCCTTGTGGATGGGCTGTGCTGTACATGCTCTCTCGACTACTCGACCATCAGCCTACTAATAGTCTGGACCACTATTTTGTAGTATGATATTTAAAAATCTATGAAAAGTAATAGAAAATTTACGATATTAATAAAAAAATATTCCAAACATTCACACACAACATTTGACCGACTCCTTTATTTAATGAATACCAAATTCTCCCATTGTCTGTTAACCACTATTGTGCAAACGCCGATAATTGCTCGCGAAACAAACGACATTCGATCGCGAATTTATACGAACGTCCACACATTATTGTGCGGGACGACCCCCGCTGCGCGAGCGCACGGTTTCAGTATTGACGCCATTGACGGCTGTATTGACAAACAATTAATTACGGCACGCGGCAACCGACACCTCATTTCTACCGATTTCGATTCGTCCAACCCGTTCCTATTATATCCTGACCCCTAGATCTGTGACGACTATTTGGAACAGGAGTTGGGAGATACTGGGACAGCAGTGGGTAGGTTTGTGAATGTTCGTCATGAAAGCGCGGTTCTCAAGGTTTCCCGCGCGCAAGAAGAATGATTGATGGACGTACAATAGCTTCCGCTGTGCCTCCCATGCCATTGGTTTTGATGAGGTTACAGTGCTAACCATAATCTTTAACACACGTTTTTTAGGATAGACTAATGACAGGTATACAAATAAACTCTGTTACGTTCCCCCCGGACAGAGAGTTGTAACTGTTGTGAGAGACTGGTTTCTTACCCATAACAAGAACAAAAACGAATGCTTTGTGCGTTTTTGCAAAGGTGGCCATGATCAATGTTACATCAAACCACATACGCATGTAAGAACTATGTCGGTTTGTCTAACATACATACAATACATCATACATTCACGCCTTTATCCCTAAAAGGGGTAGGCATGCAACTTGTGTTCCAGTACCACTTTTAGCATAAATGTGGGTATAAAAGATCGACAAAATGTGATAACGCAGTGACAGGTTGCTAGCCCATCGCCCACAACACACTTCAACCCTGTTCCGTTAGTCGACTCTTAGGACACCCACAGGAAGAAAGGGGTTGGCGCTATACTAACCCGACACCGCACGGGGAAAATCACTTTATCCACTGGGAAAATACAGCAGTGGTTTTTCTTACACAGAACCTGATGATCTTTCATGTGAGCTTTGGTTTTCTGAGGAGATCGATCATACTAGATACCGTATAAATACGAGGCGTCGCTTATCATGCTGCTGCCACTGATAAGGCCAATCAGGGGGGCTTGCAGCACTACATTATTATATAGTCCTACCCCTCCCCTGTTTTGAAGAACAAACGAAAATCGGGAGTTCTACTAGATATCGGTCTATTTTACTTTTATTATAGCCTTTCCAGGTTTTTTGCATTGCAGCATCGTCATTTCGTGTTCATCCATTAGTGGCTTAGAGTATATACCTACAGAGGCGACGTAAGTGTCGCCACAATGAGGGACGGCAACAAAGTAGATGATTCCCGTGGGGTGGCCATGTAACTAAAAATTACCCCATCGCTTCCATATGTTTATTTTAAATAATGCGCTTTTATTGTAAGTAGTTTTTACTGAAGCTTTACACACATTCACTGCCTAGCAGGCGCTCTGTTCGCAACCACTAGTAATATTCAGCTTAATAACATGAAATATGATTCTAGTAACAGAACATGACATGTAGGTAATTAATAGTCCTTGTGCAAGCGGCTTACCTGGTAGTTTCTTATCAGCACAGTTATGACAGAACGCCCGCGAGCTGTGTTGCGGCGAGGTAGACTATCCGTCTCTTTCTAATCGTTCTAACTAGAAAGAGACGGACAGTCTACCTCGCCGCGACACAGCTCGCGGGGCGTCCTGTGATAGCCGTGGTGATCTACTTAATTATTATAAAGCCTGAATCACACTGGCGCGGCCTGCGGTGGCGGTTCATAGTAAACTTGACAGTTAGTGTCAAATTTACTATTGACCGCCACCGCAGGCCGCGCCTGTCTGTGAGAGGCTTAAAGTCTCTCACAGACTGGCGCGGCCTGGCCGCGGCGATCAATGGTAAACTTGTCATTAGCTGTAAAATTTACTATTGACCGCGATGCAGGCTTAAGGCGGGAAAAATAATGACACTAAATACCGAAATGAGACACAACCATATTAAAAAACATTTACTATTCAAATATTCAAATTATTACAGATTAATGATAAAGAGCTCTGCTCGGGTAAAAATATGCTGAGAACGATTTTTCCCAGATATGAGACCTAGCTAGATCGATTTTTTTTATGAGGCACAGCGTGGGAGGCCCCCTACAAGGTTGACTGATGACCTGGCAAAGGTCGCGGGAGTCCGCTGGATGCGGATGGCGCAGGACCGGCTATTTCGGCTGATATGATGATGAGATAGATTTTTCGCCCCCATAAACCCCTATACTGCAAATGCCATCAAAATCGTAAGAACTGTTTTCGAGAATGCGATCACAAATATATATATGTAGCCTTAACCCAAATATTACGCGCACGCGCATCCTCATTTAGTGGAAACCTAGAAAAAAAAACATATTATTTTACATAAAATTTTTCAAGCCAAGGGCTTATAGAAAATGATTCATTCTAAACCGTCGATCGTCTTTACTTATTACTAGCTGTCCACGCGTCTCCTCTCCACCCGCGTAGTAGAAAGAACACAAGCGGAGGCGCAGATGCAGGATTAAATAAAGCCAGATGAAAGAATTTTTGAAATCGGATGAACAGTCCGAGATTACTCGCTACATAAAAGCTTATCTTTACTATGAGTACAGAGTAAATATACGTATATAAGAATATATCCCATCCATTATATACGAATGTTATGTAATAACAAGTACGAGAATTTTGTTAGAGTATAAATTACCCGAGAAATCGGGTATTTTTAAGTTGTATTGGCTGGTATCCCTAAAATGATTGCAAAGAAGCTAAATCGAGAAGACATTCTAACACCTCTCGCAGCTTACCATAAACAATCTACGTAATTTGGGCGGATAATTTGTCAACAAATATTTTCTTGTACAATGTAAACAATGATGTTATTTCTATTGTAATCGTCAAATTTTACAAGATTTTGAGCGTAATGTAATTTTACCATGCTATTTTTACGTATTGCGTATACAGAAAAGTGAAAGATGACTACTTACGTGTGAAAGGTTATATTTTCATCACATTGTTCCGACCGGCTTTTACAGCCAAGCACGCAACAATTAACCATTTTCTTGGCACAGACGGAACACGAGATACCTTATCGTGCGTAAATTACTTTTAGGACACTATTTTATTCACAATAATATTAAATATTTCGGATTCGTATGCAGCCACGCGCGAGCATTGACAGCATTGTATGCCACAACTGTTGTGCCAAATAGAAAAAAAGTGGAACTATGACAAGGATAACGAATGATATATCTCTGTCTGTCACACTTATCGAGATTTGTATGCTACCAGCTCGCTCGCACGTGGTATTATTATTACCATAGCCTGTCCATACTAAATTATAGGTTCATGATTAGTGATGTGACTAATTATATATATATATCATCCGGTAGTCTTTTCGAACTAGGTTTAGTGTCGTGGGCTCTTAGACTAATTAGACAGTTGTGTTGTAGGTGCAACAAAGATGCAAATTCTTTTTAAAGTGGCAATATTGTTACGACGGCGGGGTCAATAACAGTTTTTCTCAAAAATGTTCGGTTAAGTTGATTTTATTGGTAAAAAATCAGGACGAGAGAAGTGCATAGTTTATGGTTAGTCAAAAATTAAAAAAACCTTGCCGACTCGATTTTGCTCGACAACAATGTTAAATGTAGCATACAAATTCCATTATTTGTCGAGGTACAAACTTTAAAAAAAGTTAAATCGGTTATATAAAAAAAAGGCATAGGTCCTAAACAGCCAAAACGGAAGATCAGTAGCTGTGATTTATCGCGACTTTTTAGTTGTCTCAAATAACTTATGGCGTTTTCGGAAGAAAAATACACTTCCAACTGATTATTAAAAAAAATTAAAAGGCGGCAATGCAAAAATTATTCTTTTCTCAAACATGCTCGGAAATGTACGCGTTAATATCACGAAATGAAGACGTGAAGTTTCTTGTTTATGGCTCCCTACATTACTTCTTGGCCTTACGCCAAGAAGTAATGTATGAAAACCCTAAGTAAAACCATTATTGTCCGCTACTCTAACTTTTTAAATTTGCTTACTAATATTAAACTGACAAAGGAAAATTTACATACTGCCAACCACCACTAGACACTGTAAGCATACTTGCTTCATAGAAAAAATAAAAATAATCTATGGTACTATATACTTTATGTGCGGTTAAACATGGTGCTCGAACGGCTTGTTCAAATGGCATGTTTAAAAAATAAAAAAGGCGCAAATTACCTATTATTTAATTGATTACCTTGTATTTATTTTAGTTTTAATATTTCCTCACATCGTTTGAGAAAAGTACTATACAATCCTCGGCCGGAACAGGGATTGCTGGACTCGTTGTATTCGGCCTCGTCTACGACTCGGCCGTCTACCCCAATCTCGTCCAGCAATCCCTTACTTCACGGCCTCTGCAGTAATCTACTATTTTTGACATGTAGTGGCTAGTTGTTTTTTCGGAAAATATTGAAAATTGACGTGAAAATGATTTTTAAATCTGGAGTTGGTTCCTTGCAAAGCCAAATATTGTACTATTGTTGTCATGTGACACGCCGACAAGGTATTTCAAAATTCGCCGTGTTGTAATAAGTCATCGTAGTCCCGCGGTAACACACGGTGGTCTTGGACTCGAAGTTCCTCCTGGGTTCGAGCCCGGCGACCGACATGCACGTTTTGTATGTTTTAAATTCATAGAGAGTACATTTTCAAAACGCCGAGTAGAATGGAATGTTCTAGAGAAAGTAAGCGAATAGTAGTTTATGCAATCGTTCTATAATGTATGCTTTTACAGTCGAGTACCAAGTTTAGGCCACGAAGCTTGCTGAGTAATGAGGGTGACTGTCGTGTTAAAAAAGGTGTTATCTATCCTACTCCCCCACGCTCGTAACAATATATTCTTAGACGTAATTTATGGTTCTACTCTTAAGCCAAGATATGCCCATCCATAATGTCAATAAAATATACCCTTTTCCGTTTGTTTTTATTTATGTGATAAAAAATGCATTTAGATTAAGGCATATGTTTAACGGACCACCAGATATAGTAAAATATGAACACAAAAAAAATACTTTTGACCACCAAAAATAGTAACTGAGCACCTAATTTTTTCACCATTTTAATGTGAAATGATAACCTAAATTATAACATCTTACTATCCTATTTAAAGAAAATGTCTCCTAATTAATCATTGCTAACACATAAATAGTAAATGATCACCAAAATGTTACCACCATTTTAATGTGAAATAATTACCCAAATTATAACATCTTACCATCCTATTAAAGAAACTGTCTCCAAACTAATCATTGTTAACCCAAAAATAGTTAATGAGAGCCAAAATTTAACCACCATTTTTATGTTAAATGAAAACCAAATTATAACATCTTACTATCCTATTAAAGAAAATGTGTCCCAACTAATCATTGCTAACCCAAAAATAGTTAGTGAGGGCCAAGATTTAATCACCATTTTTATGTTAATTGATAACCAAATTATAACATCTTACTATCCTATTAAAGAAAATGTCTCCCAACTAATCATTGCTAACCCAAAAGTAACTCAGTCTCCCGCCCTCCGCCCGGGCTCCCGCCAGAAACTTGCTTCGTCGGCCCTTCGTTTCACGTGCGCACTCGACCTACGCTCCGCTCGGGAGGTCGCCGGCTCGCTTCGCTCGCCACCTCCCCCCACTCGCTTCGCTTCGGCCTCGTGCACCCGCTCAGCTCAGGACCTCCTTCGCAAGCTTCTGTCTCCGCGGGCTTTTATATACACTCTAGGGGTAAGACAGACGAGACCACGTGGAAGTGGGGTACGCTGATTCGGGTTTTGGTAGCTATTTTTACCTTTCGATCGCTATAAACAAGGAATCATTTAAGTTACTAGAAAATGTTTACTAACCTGATACCTCTTCATATTCCCTAAATTCGCGGCGCGGGCGGGGCGACGGAGTTGAGCGGCAAGTACTACTTTATTTGGTAATATGCATACATTTTATGGCAATCATAGTGACTTATTTAGGTAGACATATTGTAATAATTTCTTCGCTAAGATTAGGTGCTCAGTTACTAAATTTGGTAATCATTTACTAAATTTGGTCTTTAAATACATTTTATAGCAATCATAGTGGGTTATTTAGGTAGAAATATTGTATTAATTTGTTCGCTAAGATTAGGTGCTCAGTTACTAAATTTGGTAATCATTTACTAAATTTGATCTTTGAATACAATTTAATTGTGCAGTCGCTACTAAAACAGGTAGTACCATTGTAATGGTAGAATTCTTTTTTTGGTGTTCAGTACATTTTTTTGGTAAGAAAGCTTGAGGGTATCAAAGTATTTTCTGGTGGTCATTATATTTGTTCCCTTAGATTAATATTATTATAACTTTCATTACACAGACAACACATAATGGTGTAGTAATACATAGCGGGTGTTGTGCAGCGACGCCGCGCGCGGTGTCGCGCCAGCATTACCATCACAAAAGTGAGTGTTTTACCGAATTAATGGCCACTCCACCCGAACGAAGCGGAGCGGTGTTTCGGGGCCTTGTTCAACACAATCTGCAATAGAATGGATAACGATTCCATTTTGTCAAAATGTACTCAAGTTAAGGGACGCTCCATATTTTTAAATAGAAATTAAAGGCGGAATGGATAAGTTAATATATGCTGCCCTTTGAGATACTTACAGTTGGCTGTCATTAGTAAAATCGTGATAGTCTGAGTAACTCCAAACTCGTGGAATCTATCTTATCGTCTCACCTAATGTGTCACCTAGAGTCGAATAACCTGTTTACGGAAAATCAATTTGCGTACCGACAAAAAATGTCGACTACCACCGCGGCGTACAAGATATTCGATTGTATCATGACTGGGTTGGACGATAGGAACAAGATGGCAGGAATATTATGTGATTTGTCAAAGGCCTTTGACGTTATTAGTCACAAATTGCTACTAAATAAGTTAAATCTATATGGCATTCAGAACAGTTCCCTCGATCTATTCACCTCGTTTTTGTCAGATCGCAAGCAAGTCGTGAAATTACTCACTGACGGCAAATCACTGCAATCCGATGCAGGGGACATAAATATAGGTATTCCTCAGGGTTCTGCGTTGGGAAATACCCTATTTCTAATATTTATAAATGACCTTCCGTCGAACATTGTGGCTGGTTTGTCTGTATTGTTTGCGGACGACACAACAGTACTGGTTAGTGCAAGTTCTTACGATCAGCTCAGCCATAAGATTGATCAGGCTTGTAGTCAATTAGGGAACTGGTTCTCGGCAAATGGACTATTATTAAACTGTGCAAAATCGAACATAATCCTTTTCTCAGGCCGAAAGATTCCGCTTCCGCCGTGCATGGCCAGTTGTCCGATGCCAATATGTGACGAGAGTAAGTTCCTTGGGTTCATAGTTGACGCTAATTTGAATTGGAAGCGCCATGTCGACAGTTTATGCGATAGATTGGGTAGTGCAGTATTTGCGTTGAGAAAACTGAAACCATTGATCTCAGGGGAGGCATTGAAACAGGTGTACTTTGCTTATTTTCACTCACTCCTTTCTTACGGCACACTCGTCTGGGGGAGCTCTACAGATGCTAAAAGGGTATTAATCGTGCAAAAACGAGCAATCCGTACACTTGTTGGAGTAAAGCATAGGCACCCTTGTAGAGAACTCTTCAAATCTCAACGCATTATGACGCACTACTCACAATACTTATTTGACTGTTTGTTATTTGTAAGAAACAATATTTCCCAGTTTGTACGTGTTGATTTGCCGGGGAAACAACTCCGTTCTACTGGGCGCTTGAGAACGGTTCCTCGTCGCATGGCGCTTTCAACAAATAACCCCCGCGTCATCGGACCCACTTATTATGAACACTTACCGGCCAATCTAAGGAATGAACCATATGACGAAACATTCCGGCGCAAACTGAGAAATCTTTTGTAGGAAAACCCTCTGTACTCCGTTAACGAGTACATGGAAATGACTTTTTAATTGTGTATTTTGTTTTTCTAAAATTGACATTTATTTTTGTTAACTTTATATTTATCAATGTTATGAACTATTATTATTACTTATTCCTGTTTTTAAACGTGACAATCATTATTAAATATGTAGTTTTGACATACTTATAGTTTAGAAAATATTATGTTATTGTGTATAATGAATGACGATCCTTTTCGGGAGATAGAATAATATAATATTTTGTATTTGACAGTCAACTGACTCATTAAGTCTTTATTATTAAAATTGACGAACATGGTAGAAATTCTTGTAATCTTGACATTTATGCAAATTTATATTGTAATTTTTATCGTGTAATAAATAAATCTAAATCTAAATCTAACAATCGAATTGCATTCCTGCGGCCTGTACATATATCCGTTCGTTCTTAGATTGATTTTAAGATGTAGTAAAAGTTATTATACAAAAAAAAAATGTCCCAAGGACTGCTTAAAAATTATATATAATATACGAATGTTTAAGGGCCCGCGCTTTGGAATAATTAAATAATCTGCCGCGCTACATCTTGAATCTGTTTCCCTGTGTTCATGTTTTTTGTCTACATCATAAATATGCGTAGAAGTCCTTATTTAAGGTTTTATCAAATCAAAGACCCCCTGAATCCCGCGCCCTGCCAAATAACCGAGTGTCAAAGTTAATTACAAAGGAATCCGTCGAGGGGCGAAACGAGACCATTACGACAGGTGTCGTACTTATTGTACGAATGCAAAGCGGACTTCAAGCTCTGGGGTTCGATGTGAAACAAACATTTCGCATTTCAAACTGATTTAAATGTGTTTCGAGCGCTCGAAACACATTTAAATCAGTTTATTCGGTATTACCGTTGAATCGTGACTTTAGATTTAAATGTATTTTTGTATGGGAGAATGCCAGTTGAGTTGTGCTTGCGCTCGTTGGAAAAGTTTTGCAATTACTCTTCTGTTCCCATTAATGGCTCCACTAATTATTATAATTATTGTCGGTCCTGGGCTTTGGCATAACCCTCTTTACAATGGTCATCCATGTAGCGAGAATCCCATTGATATCAGATAGGAATGCGAATTGTATGTTACAAAACCTTTACTGGTGTGACGTAGTACCAAGTTTAATATGCCTTTTACACTCCTTAATTTAGGTGTAACCAGAGGCCTGACTTATACTGGAAAGTCGAGCTTCGTGAAGAGCTCCGGCGCACCTCCCCGCCTCTCGAGGACTCTCCTATATTAAGTTTGTTTTGCCGTCATGTTAATGCAGACTCAAGTTGTTTTTATTGTCCCCTGTATCACGTTTAGCGACCCTCGGTACGTTTCAACTCTTTTGACTCCTTAATTTGGGGAAAGGGCGTGATTTTGTTTAACGAGACTGTGCAAATAATTTGGAGTGTGAGTACAAAGGGACGGAGGATGGTCTGAGTAGCTCACGGGACTGCTTTCGCTGAGATTTAAGAAGCTGGGGTACAATGCGGTGTTAAAATCCTGCGTACTTACGTATTTAAATGCGATCCTCTTGAAGAAGATTTTCAAGACAATTAAGTATGTATTTAATTAATTTACATACAAAAAAAACATGAATCACAGTATGGTGGTGCTGGTTTTCAGTGAGGACCAAGCTAAAAATCAGTATCAGTGGTAAATGCAGACCTTGTCTTGCGCAAGCGACGTGAGTGCGTCGCACTGATAATCAGATGGGATTGGCGTCAAATTGAAATGGAATTTTAGTTACTAAATGGAGGTGGATATTTGTGGATTGGCATGTGTCATCTAATGCCTGGGAACTAGCATCTAAATATCCGTTCACCATGACTGTATTATGGGTTGAAATGAATCTGTACTTAGTCTTAGTACCTCTACCCTATACAACGCTATGAGCTACGCCCTTTAGATAATTATAAAGTAAGTTTTTAGAAGGTCCTCCATCCTCCTAGCTTCTTTCCCGGTTGTGTCCTGAAGGAGCCTGGGGTCCGTTTTGGCACCTAAGGTCAAGGTAAGGATGAGAACCAAAATTTTCATCGAGCGTTAGAACATATCAACTGTAATTTTTACAAGCTTTTAATTATTTACCTTGCAATGCTATGTTTGTTCGGGTGGAATCTTGCAACTCAATTTTTGAGGCAGAATATCATAAACCGATTGAGCTGAAATTTTGGGTTTAAGTATAGTTTAGATGACAATTTAATACTATGGGACCATCGAGCTGATCTGATGATGGAGACAGAAGATGCCAATGGAAATTCAGGACTAACATACGTAACCCCGTTGAGTTTAGGCTCGTTAGAATCGTCTCAGTGAGTAGTTATGACGGGATACAGAAAAGTACAGTTGGCAATAAAAGCTTGTAATAAATATGACAGTTTTAATAGAAACTTATTGAAGGTGAAAATTATGTTCCTATGTCCTACCGCCCGTTCGAAAAGTCGACTAGTCTAGCAGTAGGTACTCGGTCGGCCCGTGACGTGACGCGTGCGGCGCGGCCGGTCCCACGGGCGGGCGCTGTTTATGGTCGTTTCGTGCGCGCGCGCAGACGCCTCGCGCACGACGTCGCGGGAACCGAGCCGCACCACGTCAGTGTTTCCTGTTGTGCCTTTGACTGCTCGTCTGTATGTACCTACATGTATATAGAACAGGCTGTGTCTATTTTAAGAATAACTCGCGAACAAAGAAATCGGATCACTTTACAAGGGCCAAAACATGGCGAATGGTTTAATTTTTTTGCTCGCGAGTATACCTATTGTTCTATGTAAGAGATAATATGGCCACGACACTTAAAAAAAAAATGAAGACTAAGATTGAAGGAAAGGAAGAGGAAAATGAGTAACCTTACCTACCTCGATTGTGATAGTCCTTGTTGCCACCGTGTCAGAGGACAAAAAGCTATCAGAGAGCGGGGTATACTGGCAATTACGTACCAGACAAGGCGTACATGCGACAAGGAGTAGCTCCTAATTATAATGATTTATTACCAACGGATGGATGTTTCATGTAATCGATCACGTCAGTGCGGGAATAGTTATTTGTGTCCCAAGGGAGCAAAATAGTATATTTACGGCGAGGGCGGTGTATTGAATCCTGAACGTAGCGAGGGATCCTACAATAGAGTCCTGAGCGTCACGAGGGATTCTAACGTAGGATTCTGAGCGTAGTGAGGGATACAAGTGTTAACGCCCGAGACGAAGATAACTTTGCTACCGAGTGACGCATACTATTTTTCACATCGACTATGAAGATATTGTTAAAATTACTTGGACTGACCGTGGCAAAGTGCGCTAGTCTCTTTGGAACTGTACCGCGTTTCGTTTATAACGTTGATTATTCTGATATGTACCTAATTGTAATTATTTGAAAAGTAAATCGAGTATTGAGTTGATTTCTTGAGTTTAATTTCTACCGTGCTTAGACGTTACAACTATGACCGATAGTGAGTTCAACCCTCTTTAACCCCACGTATAACATTGTTAAAGTTAAAACTTGAAATATGTTCGTTTTTAATCGATTACGATGAAATTACAATCTATTATTTTATTAAGATCTGTGTTCAATTGGCACATTGCGTAAATGCCAATGAATAAATTAAAAAGTAACTTGAACAGAAAAGTATCATTTTGATCCCTCTCGTCGTGGAGCAAAACTTAAAGGTGTGAAAAATTATTATACTATGTCAGATCCAGGCACCAGCCAAAACACGTTCCTGAAAATATCTTTATGAACATCTAAATAATTAATTTTTCAATTTTCCAATATGATCGAAATTTGAAATTTCGTTAGCGGACGTTTCTGCTTAATAAAACATATAGTGTTAAAAATGGGGTAGCGCATTGTTGCTAACGATTCTTAATGTAACTTGAGACGTTGGTGCCGTTTCAGAAGTTGTAATAATTTCGCGGTAGATGTCGCTACGAGCCTCCCTAAGCTGTAAATACAATAGTGGAAGGGATTGAAAGATTTGTCGCCATTAGCGGACCCACGGTAGCTCAATTGGCAGAGCGATGGACGGATTCCAGAGGTTGTGGGTTCAAATCCCGCTCGTGGCGAATAATTTTTCAATTTTCCAGTATGATCGAAACTTGAAATTTCTTAGCGGACGTTTCTGCTTAATAAAACATTTACATCTAAATAATTTTAACCCATTTAGTGCCAATTACGATACAGCACATGAGTAAGAGCGGTACGGGCTACGTATGGGCATTATCCGCTACAAACTGCGAGTGTAACATGGCGGCAAATGGGTTAAGTTTATTGAAAATAGACACGTATTTACCACTTCTGATGGATTTGGCTTCATCACATTGTCATTAATCTACTCGTAATGTAGAATGTTAAAGCCAAACGTACTGACTATTAAAGCTAGGAGGGGCACCTCCGCACCTCCGCCGGTATCAGATCGTCTCCGCGAGATCACGCGCCGCGGCCACATCAACCACACGTTAACGTAATCTCGTCACACATCGCGTTCATTCATGACTGAGTCGGTTGTGCCAATGTAATATTTGGGATGCTTAATAAATAAATAAATATAAAGGTGGTTCGATTTCCATGCAAAACGTCTTTTGACATTGTAACGGCGTGATATTTTAAGAAACTTATCTATGTAACGAACTTTTATAAAATTGGCTTTCCATTTGCGCGAAATTGCCCCTTTCCTAGAAGGGTACAATCCTTCACAAATCGAGCTCTTATGGGTACAGTCACCAGCATAAATATATGACCTCGTCAAGGGCCTCAAGTTGGTGATGAGCATAGAACGAGAATCCGATTGCATAACACTACAAGAAGACTTAGATCGTATATATCGTTGGAGCATCGCTAACAAACTTTATTTCAATAGTAGCAAATGCCAAATAATGGGGAACACCCAAATACTCCGAAATATTTTATTCCGAATTTGCTAATTCCGATTTTCAAAACTCCGAATTTCATAATTCCTAAGACTTATAATTTCGATTACTCAAAAACACGAATTTTAATTTGCCGAATTACAAAATCTCGATAGTTTGTTTTTCCGATTTTTATAGCTCCGAACAATCAAAAGCGCGAAATGTCATTGGCCCGAAAAACAGTATTCCGATTATCAATTTTCCGAAATTTCATTGCTGATTCGGAAATCTAATATTCGGGATAATGAACTTCGAGTTTTCAATAATCGGAATTTTATCTCTTAGGAATTATGAAATTCGGAATTAGCAAATTCGGAATATAATATTTCGGAGTATTTGGTTGTTCCCATCACGGGACATACACGGGGAATAAAAAATCCGAAAATTACGGGTGTTCTGCCTTTTCCCCGAACTTTTTTTGTTCGAATTTCTTTTGCCAACCAACATTTCGCCGATGGTTCACTTTGACAACCAACTATTAGCAAATTTTTGTATGACAACGTTTCATTTGGCAGAATTATTATAAAGCCGATTATTGTAATGACTCAATACTTTTGGTATACTGACAATTTGTCAAATCTTTCACTAGGCCTGACAACTATTAAACGAATAATGTTAAAACAAATAAAAACCCGTTAAAAAACATTTCACAGAATCCAGGTAGGTGCGACGACGAGCGAAGCGAGGAGGAGTGTTAGGTTTAACTGTGACCCTACAATCGGTATTATGAAATTCGTGATTCCGACAATCGGAATTTCGTTTTTCGTATTTATGTAGTGTACCCCAAATAATGACGTACACGCGCCGCATATGTCCCATTAATTTTAACTACACAATGGACGATCAACCTATAAGCCGAGTAGTTTCTGTTAAAGATCTTGGAGTGAATTTTGACCGCGAGCTGACGTTCCGAGATCATATCTGCAGCCTTGCCAAAGAGTCCTACCGAAGGTTGGGTTTTGTATTGAGAAACGTTGGGGACTTTCACAACTCCGGCGTCATTAAACTTATTTATACGGCTTTAGTACGAAGCAAATTAGAAGCTAGTGCCTGCGTTTGGAGCCCCAGTGAGGCCAAGTATAAACTTATGGTAGAAAAGGTTCAAAAGACATTCCTGCGCTTCTTGTATAAGAAACTGTATGGCTATTACCCATATATGTACCCTACTAAGTTTTTACTTGGCATCCTGGGTTTCAACTCCCTAGAGGGACGCAGAAACTGTGAGCGGATAACTACAGTGTGTAAGGTGCTTCAAAACAAAATCAATAGCACGGTGCTACACAATGTTGTTAACTGCATCATAGTGCCACCGAACAAGTCGCGCAGGCGCACATACTTACAGTTTTCTGACGGCACAGGAGTGCGCGCCACGGCTGCGCGCCGCCACTCACCACTGTGCGACATGCTCAACTCATGCAACAGGCTTCTGCGCACTGATCCAGAGGTCGATATTTTTCTTGATCGCTGGCCTAAGTTAATGTCTCGATGCCTTACCTATTGTGAGATGTGTGAGAATTGATGGATGACGTAACGAATAAATATAATAATGTATAATAATTATTACTGTAATATATAATTTGTAAGACTACAAGTGTAATTGGTGTAAACCGTTCTTGTTTTTAATAATAAATAAAAAATAAATAAATGACTATGGGCATCAATATTTTTGCAACTTTGTCCAGTCATATATTTATGCTGGTGACTGTACTAGACGACAGTGTATTTTAATAAATATAATTACTTAAATACATAGAAAATATCCGAGACTCAGAAACAAAAGAGTGAAAGCCCGGACGAAGAGCTTGAGACGGATTATCGTAAATATTTAGGGTTCCGTAGCTCAAAAGGAAGTAAGGAAACCTAATAAAATCACTTTACTTATACAATCACGGCGGAAAACGTGCGTAAGCGGTCACCGTAGCCTTGATTGCATAAATGTGGCAGAAATATTAGATCCCTACGTAATCATCAACACCCGACCGCTCCAGAAAACAAGAATTTACTGCAATCAACTAGTTGTAATGGGTGCAATAAACAATACCCGCTCCCGTGTCGCCGCGACATCGCGACGATTACGCGAATATGCGATCTTACGCAGCTATTCACTAATCTAAGCGACCGCTTCACTGCACCCGGACCAGCTGGTCGATCACGTAACGCACGCGCGTCAGGAGCATCCAAATGTCAATTTTTATATGGAACAATGAATGCACGTTTAAAACGTTACAGAACAACAACACAACTGGGGAATTACCCCCGTCCTCCTTTACAGAGGACCGGAGCCATGATAACACTAAATTGTATTTTCCTGTGGGCGTAGCATGCTTGACATTTATCACTTATCGTTGTGGATACGACATCCGTCACTTTCTGACAAGTATGCGAGTGCGATAGGGACGGACCGGACATGTTGTGTATACGACATCCGTCACTTTCTGACAAGTATGCGAGTGCGAGAGGGACGGACCGGACATGTTGTGGATACGACATCCGTCACTTTCTGACAAGTATGCGAGTGCGAGAGGGACGGACCGGACATGTTGTGGATACGACATCCGTCACTTTCTGACAAGTATGCGAGTGCGAGAGGGACGGACCGGACATGTTGTGGATACGACATCCGTCACTTTCTGACAAGTATGCGAGTGTGAGAGGGACGGACCGGACATGTTGTGGATACGACATCCGTCACTTTCTGACAAGTATGCGTGTGCGAGAGGGACGGGCTGGACATGTTCTGGATACGACATCCGTCACTTTTTGACAAGTATGCGAGAGCGAGAGGGACGGACCGGACATGTTGTGGATACGACATCCGTCACTTTCTGACAAGTATGCGAGTGCGAGAGGGATGGACCGGACATGTTGTGGATACGACATCCGTCACTTTTTGACAAGTATGCGAGTACGAGAGGGACGGACCGGATAAGTAATAATATGCCAACCATGCTACGCCCGCAGGTGGCGAGAGAGAATTCGCTATGTCGAGAGTGAGGGACCTGCTGCACGTCTATCATGAGACAGCCGCGACATACTCTTGATTTTTCTCGGACTATCCGTCTCTCTCTTATTAGAACACTTAGAACAAGAGGTATAGTGCGAGAAAAATCGAGAGTAGGTATGTCGCGGCCGTCTCATGATAGACGTGCTGGTTGATTACGTAATGCATTATGCGTGCAGCAGGTAAATCTGAATGTCACGTTTTGCAAGAGAAAATGACAGTTGAATTGTCCTAACGTGCGTTCGAAAAGTAACGTGATCACTCCTCTGAATTTGTTTATAGCTGTCAACACACTGGCCTATGTCCAACAGGCAGTGGACGTCTTTCGGCAAATATGATAATGATAATGACGATGATGTCAAAACCACTATTCCTTAAATCAATATATGTTTGGTTGTGCGCTTATGACTCGTCTAAGTGGTAACGAAACTTGGGGTCAAATTATAGTAGGAGCATGCTCCCGGGCGAGTGCGAAATGTTTTGAATAAAGTAATTACGATTGGTGCATGATTAGATGCGCGCGATAGCGACCTATAAGGAACGTAATCAATGCGGTTCGATTACCGATGAGTGCAATAACTGGGCCTCCATTCTGCGACTCATCATTCAATTCTTACTTACCTCTACCTATTACACACGTCAGTGACAGCGAGTGTGTCCTTGATTCTGTCCTTAATTCATAGTCAATTTCTATTAAACTTTATCGGTGCGGGAAAAGTGCTGTTAGAGTGTTTTTTTTCTGGGGTTTTGGCTCTATGTCTGGTGACTGCTGATTAAATAATCAAGAACTAGCAGTAATCACATTAGTTTTGTATTAATATTCCGTACAATTGAGTCTGCTTTCCTTGCTTTTGAGTGCAAACATCACTTTGGGGGAGGTGTTACGTATCTTCACATAATAATAATACTAATAATAAATGATTTATTTAGGAAAGAAAAGTACAATAAGTGAATATAATCTAATTAAGTTATTAACAACAAAACTTATATCTATCAGGATTATTCGTATACAAAATTAATACGCCAATGCGTCTAAAAGAAATCCCTCATGGTCTTAGGGGACTAATATACAAGTTTATTGCCTAAACTAGGTTACAGTCGTAATCTGTGTTTTAGGCATAAATGGCCTTTGTTTTACATATATATTATTATTGCCTGTCTAAACATTTGTTACCTCATAATATCTAATACCTATAATTATTTAATTATATAATAATTATCAGAGATTATCATATTATAAGGGTTTCATATTAAGTTGCTGATTTATTAACTGCTGGACTTTTTAAGTTTGGCAAACCGTGCAGAGCTGGTCATAAATACTCGTAGATCCGTTTATTTGTATTGTCGTACGTGAAACGTATTGTCGCACGTCCTAGGCAGATTCCTATCTGCCGATCGGCGATGGCACCTAGCGTTGGTTTTTGAAAATTCCAAAAACATGAACAAATTGTCGTGGAAGGCGCTGAGAATTCGCGCCCGGCCCGCCCCCTGCGCTCGCCCAATGGCGTCCGAGCGCGCGCGCCATTGGCCGCCGGGAGGAAAAAACGCGAGGAAAAACAATGGCACTCACTTGCACAGCACTTGAGTTTGCTCATTGTTCGCCGACCAGCTCACCTAGACCCCCGTGGCGGGAACACTTGCGGATCGCTGTTTGTCTTGGCAGCACCGGCGCGGCGCGGCAGGGGCCTAGCTACACTGGCTAGTTTGTTACGTGTAGTTATCTCGTCATACAGAGGTTCGCGAGATGTATGATAGGTGGCGTTGCTTGCACATCGATCGCAGATCTTACACTGTTTTCATCGAAGCTTGATGATAATGAAAACTCTTGTAATTATATAACATATTATGATAAGAAAAATGCGTTAGCGTTACTGGAGTTAGCGTACGCTGTCACCGTAGCCTATGGACGCATACAACGCTAGGAAATACATATGCGCGTCGCAGACTCTTCATTGACTGAGTAATGGCCATGTTGACAGCAGAAAATTAAGCCCATTGGCCATGCAGTATTAAAATCTCGGCCCTATCTAGAATAAATATAAATGCAAGAAAAATACCTGTGTAGTGGAGATGATTAGTACCAGAGCCCGGAATTCTCGTAGCACTTTTGAGCTGTCATAGGGACTTCTCGTTTATCGACTTCGACTATCGATAAATACAGAATACCATTATGTAAAATATGATTACGAGTAGAAGTAAACAACACGCAGTCTTATCGCGAATGAGCGATCTCTTCGAGATAACCTTTTGAACTTTTAGGAAATTATAAATAGAAATGATGACAACTCAAAAGTGGTACGTGAATTCCGGGCTCTGATAATCATAATAATAATAACTCCTTGCATTTCATTAAATTGTCAAAAGAGCCTCTTTAATTTCTATTAATAATTTCCTAAAAGTTGGTATCCAAAGGTTATCTCGAAGAGATCGCACATTCGCGATAAGACTGCGTGTCGTTTACTTATACTCGTAATCATATTTTACATATTGTATTCTGTATTTGTCGATATACAGACTAATTATGATTATAATGATGTTTGACGACCGGTTAGTCTAGTGGGTAGTGGCGCTGCCTACGAAGCTGAAGGTCCTGGGTTCGAATCCCGGTAAAGGCAAATATTTGTGTGATGAGCATGAATATTTGTTTCTGAGTCATGGATGTTTTCTATGTATTTAAGTATTTCTATATATTAAATATATCGTCGTCTAGTACCCATAACACAAGCCGTATTGTGCTTACTATGGAACTAGGTCGATATGTGTAAGATTGTTCCCTAATATTTATTTATTTAATTTATTTATTTATAATCGGAAGTCGATAAAGGAGAAGTTCCTATGACAGCTCAAAAGTGGTACGAGAATTCCGGGCTCTGATGATTACCGATGAACTTCAAGTCAACAATGCCCTCTGTTCCCGGACAAGTGACAAACCTGTCACCAAACAGTCGCACCTGCTGTTTGACCGGCGGCGCGGGAGTTGCCCTCGCTTGACACTCAACTGTCACATTGTCACACTTAACCCGAGACTACACACTCTAACCCGAAGTAACCTGTTTAGTATTTACTGTGTGAGACGTGTGTAATCGAGTACCCATTACATACAAACTGACAAAACTTTTCCGACCTATCTAATAATACAAGAGCAATAATTTACTTTGAAAACAAACTTTTAACCGTTTTTTTCTTTTCCAATTTACCACATGAACTTATTTCCGATTTTCCTATTTTCCTTATTTTTGATTAATAGAGAAAAAAACCCAATCGCTGTAGTATGTCGCCCGATAATATTTGAGGACTTCCGTTGATTCCACCGGGATCACCTTTGGCACTTCACGAGTTGCTATGTTGCTATTTCAACGGAATCTTATTAGAATCTGTGACGTACTTTTGTACTTTTAAGAGTTTTAAGTACATAGGTAATTGAGGAATTCCATAAGTCATCTGTGGTCTTCATCATCAATTCCACTCCACCAAATTTATGATTTCCGGGTGTAAATACACAAGTTATAATAGAAAATACCAAAATCACTACACGCGTGCCTAATATAATTGAAGAGTTCCCTCAACTCAATTTCTCATGGATCTCAACATTCAACTGGTTTAAAAAAAAAAATGGGACCCACCGGGAAGCAGATACTTACAAACAAATGGCTCATAAATGACGGAGTTCTGAGGTAACAAACATTGAAAAAAACAACAAAAAAAAAATACACCGAATTGAGAACCTCCTTCTTTTTTTTGAAGTCGGTTAAAAAAACGTGGTAAGCCGTGTGAGGAGCTTCAATACACAGTCTAGCCCTACGTGCGTAATTTTATGTAATTTGAGTCGTAAGTCTTAAATGTTCTAAATACTTATCGACTGAGGAACAAATACCATTTGTATTTCTTTCAAAGTCGAAGTTATTTATTGTTCAATTTAGGCATGTTACATGCACCTACGAATGTTCGGTTCGGAAAGAAAACCTCTGCCTCGAGAAGAACCGGCGTAAAGAACTCGGCGAGGTATCAATTTTTCAAAACAGTATACAATATATATTTTTCTACTCCTGGTTATCTGTCATGTATATCTGGCTTTTAGCTCAAATAGAATGACACCGATAATAAGTCGTCGAAAAAATCTATGCTCTATGGCTCATAAACGCACTGTTTAGCGAAGTTTTATGGTTCATACATTTTTCATAAAAGCACTGTTTTACCCCGATGTCAAATCATCTAACTTTTTTTAATCGGCCGCTATATTGCAGTGGTACCAACTACATAAGCAATTTTTTCGAAATAAAAAGTTTTTATTTAAGATTTAACATTTGTATACTTATTATAATTTATTTACTAAAATAATATCATCATCTATTATGTGTTAATTTACATGTTTTACAAATTGTTGTTATTATTTATAATAATAAACATTTCGGATTCGGTTCGGGTCCGGATTCGGTTTGGTTCGGATGGCAAGTGCAAACAAATTAAAAACAAAACAAACCATAAACAAGAGGTATCATATTTCTGATTGCCCACCAAAATACAGTTCAAAATGAAAAGACGAAAGATGATAAACTATAACTCCTAAACTATTAAGATTTTATTCGTGTTTGTGAAGACAAAAGTGTACGTTCCTTTTAAAATGGCCAAAGGAATTCATAACTGCACTTCTAAAGAAATTGCGTGAGTAGCAAACTTGCTGCCTTAAAGTCTAAAATAGTCTAAATAATGCAATTTATAAAAAAAAAATCGTAGCAAAAGTATTGTATGCAACGGTGTATAACTGGCCTAAAAACGCTCGTGGCGTCTTTAATTGTCTTTAACCCACGACACTTTTATCGTTTTAGGACCCTTCTTATACAACAGTTGCATAAAATACTATTATCTACGCACATTGCTCTAAAATGCGTTCAGAAACCGTAGGAAATGACCAGATTATTACAACCGATTTTACTATGAGAACTTTCTTGTCTGTGGTAAGTAGTAGGTCATTTGTAACGTTATGAGTTAGATATTAAAACAGCTATCGATACGAAACGTCAATTCAGTATGTTTTTTTAATATTTACGCACGACATTTTTGATCTCGAGTGACATGAGTATAGGGACTTCATTCGTTTGTCTATGATTAAAAAAAAACCATTCGTCTTGACGAGGATCGAATTGCCGCCATTGCTGTTGTCATTTTTTTGTTGGTTTTTTGCTGTTACGAAAGTAGAATTGTGAACCCATCTTAGAGTACTAATGATATGTGTGTAGATAAAGTAGTGTATGCAACTGTACATAATTAGGCCTTATAACACCCGTGTGATTCTATTATGAAACTCACTGACGCTCGTTTCATAAAACCACACTCTCATCTTAGGACCTCTCGTTATGGATCAGTTGCATAAACTACTAATTTCAGTATCACAATTCACAGTTTTATATAATTACATTGCTATTACTATACTAGAAAACCAATCGCACAATAAATGCCCTCGTCAAAATAATGTCGCAAACCTACCTATAATTCAAGTATTACTTCTTTCATAATTATACAGGGTGATTCAGGAGACATGAGCAGGATCAACCCTACGGATTCAATAGTTTATAAGCTACTCAGTCGTACCAGCATTGGTAAGATTAACGTGATTTTTTTTTAGTTGTGTAGGGTGACCATGATTTATTGTGAATGAAACTTTCACACAAAATGTAAAAAAAAACTGTGGGCGTTTAACTTAATTACGATGGTAAAAGATCCATTAACATTAACCGTATGTGTAGGGTTGATCCTGCTCACGTCTCCTGAATCACCCTGTATATTAATTCTAGACTGGATGCTATTCTAGACATCCTGTTTTAATATTATACTTAACACTTCTCTCGTATTGAAAATGAGAGTTCATTCCGTCGGCCGTTATCCTCGGCAAAAACAACAATGGCAGCTGGTTATTGAAAATAAAAGAATCGACGCAAGATTCGAGCACCGTGAAGTGTATGGGCCAAGTCCAGGAATATATAGGAATATAATATATTATATATTCATCTCCGAAAATAAATGCGCATTTTTTCACCTTACTGCATTATAATAAGGAGCATAATAACTGGATACATCTTTCTGCCAGTCGATAATTATGATCATTTCTAGAGATACGAATATTCGGCCGAATGTTTGGTCCAGCTTAAGCCGAATATTCGGTTCAACCGGTTCAACTCAACGTACCTAATAATGCCTTCATCTGCCATACCAAAACAGATACACTCAGTGGTAAAAATCTTGTTGATTTTTAAAATGAAATATTTAGAATAAAGGTAGTGAAATGACAATAACAATCCGAGAAATAAAGGTAAATAAATATCGCGTTAGACCCATGTAAAATAATAATATACAAATGAATAAGAATCCGTTTCAGAATAACAATTTTGCAGGGCTATATAAAATTGGGTTGTAATTAATGCAGCTTCTATAAATAGTCATTTTCGCTTTCTTTACTTAGTTGTCTACTAAATGAATGTATGTATGTCAGTTGGAGCACAGTTGTACAGCAGGTACAAAGAAAAAACATAACTAATGTACAAAGGCGAACTTATCCCTTTAAGGGATCTCTTCCAGCTAACCTTTAATAATAGGTCAGCGCCTAATTTTAAGCATCTAATAAATACTTTTTCTACTCCTGTACCGTTATCTGTCATTTATATAGGCTCTAGCTCAAATACAATGACAACGATAATAAGTCGTCGAAAAACTCTCTGTTTAGTGTACTTTTATGGTTCATACATTTTTCATAAAAGCACTGTTTACCACGATGTCAAATCATGTAACTTTTTTTCAATCGGCCGCCATATTGCAGTGGTACCAACTTCATAAGCAAATTTTTAAAAGTTTTACTATCAAACATTTGTAGAACATGAATTATTTACTAAAATAAAAATAAATGATAATGTATTATGTGTATATATATTTTACCAATTATTGGTATTATTTATAAATATAAACCGATCCGATTCGGTTCGGATCCGGATTCAGTTTGGTTCGGATGGCAAGTTCAAGGAAATTAAAAACAAAACAGACGATAAACAAGAGGTGTCAATGTGTCATATTTCTAATTTCCCACCAAAGTTCCAATTCAAAATGAAAAGATGAAATATGATAACTATTCGTTATTTATAACTTATTAAGATTTTATTCTTGTTTAACTGTGTACGTTCCTTTTAAAATGGACGAAGAAGAAAATAACTGCACCGCTGAAGAAATTGCGTGAGTAGTTTAGAACTAACGGAAAAACTTCTTCCTGAAAAGCCAAATGCTATTTATTTAGAATTAGTCGTAGAACAAGTATTGTATGCAACGGTGTATAACTTGGTCTTAAAACGCTCGTGGCAACTCACGCGACTCGCGTTTTAAGACCCTACTTATACAACAGTTGCATAAAATACTATTATCTACGCACATATCATTAGTGCTCTTAAATGCGTTCAGAAACCGTAGGAAATTACCAGCATTATGACAACCAATTTTACTATGAGAACTTTTTTATCTGTGGTAGTAGGTAAAATCTGTACTGTAATGTTATTACAGTACAGATTTTTGTAAGGTTATGAGTTTAAATTTGGAACAGCTGTCAAAACTCATACGGGTTTCTATTCTAGTATACATAGATATTAAAACAGTTATCGATGCGAAACGTCAATTCAGTATGTTTTTTTAATATAAACCGCACGATAATTGATGTCGAGTGACATGAGAATAGGGACTTCATTCGTTTGTCTATGATTTAAAAAAACATTCGTCTTGACGTAGGATCGAATTGCCGCCATTACTGTTGTCATTTCTTTGTTTTTACGAAAGTAGAATTGTGAAAAGTTGTTTGTAACTCATATTTTAGTTGAAAATATGAGTAGTAGTGACTCCGAGAACGATATGCACACTCCGCCGGATATCGTAAATGCAGCCACGATTGCAACAAAGATATTTTACAGGTAGCACTATAGTACCAATGCAGGTCATTTCCCTACGGCTTCTGAACCCATCTTAGAGTACTTATGATATGTGTGTAGATAAAGTAGTGTATGAAACTGTACATAATTTGGCCTTAAAACACTCGTGTGATCCTATTATGAAACTCGCTACCGCTCGTTTCATAAAACCCCACTCGTATTTTAAGGCCTCTGATTATGTATCAGTTGCATAAACTACTATTTCGAACGACCGTATACAGTGTAATTCAAGCTACGGTATTATGACTCAGCATGGTGATTATTCTAAAGCAACTAAAGTAATATGTTCACATATTATAAGCTTCTAATAAGTGTCTCTATTGCATCTATAAAATAATTTCAACGGATTCTAATATTATATTATCACCTCTATTTTAATACATTAGTGTAAGTCAATTGATGACTGAATCTACTATAATCGAACATAAAATTTACTTAATATCATCTTCATGTCATCAAACAATGTTCAATGATAGCTCTAATTTCATGTTGTGAACAATATTTTAATTTTTAATACGTTAGCATAAGTATTTGACGACAGAATCTATTCCAGTTGAGCATGAAGTTTATTGTCATAAAATATTGGTCAATGATAAATGTAATTTCAATAACTTATTTGCTCTTACTTCCGCTCTGGTGTTTAATGTTTTCTGTGTTGTGAATCATACGGCAAAAGTGGCCCGCCTGCAAGTTGACGAAGCCCCACTTTCGCGGGGCTCCCACTTTCTGCTCTAAGGGACACGAGGCAACGAACTAACCTATATAACCTAACGGTATTTATAAAACAATATCATTAAATGAGTGAGTTTGTGTAAGGTAAATTAAAATCAAAAATAACCATCTCGCGAGGTGTGTTGCTAAGCAAATTTTAATTAAAAATGAATAAGTATGATTTATTAATTTGGTTGTTAAATAATGTTAGTTTATTAGAAACTGTTCTGCTTTGCGTTGCAGGTGCTAATTAAAACTTTAATCGCTGCGCTTATGATTTCCCTATAAAATTCTTGCAAATTACAGATAAACACCTCTTAAATTATTCAGTAAATATTCGGCATTTGAAGCGAATAATTCGGCCGAATAACGAACATTGAAAAATATGCCGTATACCGTATAATTACCGAATATTCGGCGCATTTCTAATAGTTTCCTTACTTTGCCTTTAGTCGTTGATGATATGATATGGAATATAATAGATTGAAAATCCACTTTCCCAAAAACTTAAGGCCGTACAAGGAAAGGATAAGATGCCCTGCCCCAAAATTGTGGGATTTTCTATTACTGAACCGAACTACATCTTTGACCCTGTCCTCTCGCACTTAATCACTCGTCAGTTGTTCATAAAAAATAGTTTTGTTAGAAATAGGAAAGCTTAATTAGAGTTTATTCTAATTTACTTCACATGAAATGTGTATCATGTATTATTATTATTAAAGAGAAATGGCAGCCTCTAGGGCCTTTGCCAGAGTCAGTAAGCGTATAAATTAACTACGAAATAACGAATTAAAACATTTATAAAAACCAATAAAACGTGACTCTCGCCAAGATGGCGACAATCCTCCGTGTATCATGCAAAAATACTTGGCCTACATTTTAACGTTCTCGATAGGAACAATACCATCGGTGCAAGACGGCAGGTTTCATATGTCATAATTTTTTCCAACCTCCAAGGCTGGTTATGGCAGATATTTGACATGTATGACAGAAAAGTCAAGTAAAGGCGGTATTAATGTCAATTCTCCTGTGTTTTGCGTCACCAGTTTCTTGCGTCAGCCCTTGAGGAACAAGTTTACTTTTTCCAGCTAAGTGGTTATTTTAGTTTTTCCAGACAAGTAGTGTTTGGTTTTGATATTCATACTCGTAGGTAGGTGCATTAATATTCACTCATTATTTATCACAAAATAGAAGTATTTTGGTATACAACTGGATAGAGACTCCCAGATAATTCATTCGATAAACACCATTAGGTGAATGCCATATTTAGGTACTTATGTACGGCCAAGTGACGTAACGTTTCGAACGAGCGTTAGGACAATTACACTGTAATTTTCCCATACAAAAAATTACCTACCTGACGCGCGTACAATGCGTTACGTTATCGACCAGCAGATAATCCCGCTTACTCTGTGAAGTGTCCGGTTGGTCGTGGTGGTCGGCAGAGCTCCTGACGCGCGTACAATGCGTTACGTGATCGATCAGCAGATAACCCCGCTTACTCTGTAAAGTGTCCGGTAGCTCGTGGTGGTCGGCAGAGCTCCTGACGCGCGTACAATGCGTTACGTGATCGACCAGCAGATAACCCCGCTTACTCTGTAAAGTGTCCGGTTGGTCGTGGTGGTCGGCAGAGCTCCTGACGCGCGTACAATGCGTTACGTGATCGACCAGCAGATAACCCCGCTTACTCTGTAAAGTGTCCGGTTGGTCGTGGTGGTCGGCAGAGCTCCTGACGCGCGTACAATGCGTTACGTGATCGACCAGCAGATAACCCCGCTTACTGTGTAGTGTCCGGTAGCTCGTGGTGGTCGGCAGAGCTCCTGACGCGCGTACAATGCGTTACGTGATCGACCAGCAGATAACCCCGCTTACTCTGTAAAGTGTCCGGTTGGTCGTGGTGGTCGGCAGAGCTCCTGACGCGCGTACAATGCGTTACGTGATCGACCAGCAGATAATCCCGCTTACTCTGTAAAGTGTCCGGTTGGTCGTGGTGGTCGGCAGAGCTCCTGACGCGCGTACAATGCGTTACGTGATCGACCAGCAGATAACCCCGCTTACTCTGTAAAGTGTCCGGTTGGTCGTGGTGGTCGGCAGAGCTCCTGACGCGCGTACAATGCGTTACGTGATCGACCAGCAGATAACCCCGCTTACTCTGTAAAGTGTCCGGTTGGTCGTGGTGGTCGGCAGAGCTCCTGACGCGCGTACAATGCGTTACGTGATCGACCAGCAGATAACCCCGCTTACTCTGTAAAGTGTCCGGTTGGTCGTGGTGGTCGGCAGAGCTCCTGACGCGCGTACAATGCGTTACGTGATCGACCAGCAGATAACGCCGCTTACTCTGTAAAGTGTCCGGTTGGTCGTGGTGGTCGGCAGAGCTCCTGACGCGCGTACAATGCGTTACGTGATCGACCAGCAGATAACCCCGCTTACTCTGTAAAGTGTCCGGTTGGTCGTGGTGGTCGGCAGAGCTCCTGACGCGCGTACAATGCGTTACGTGATCGACCAGCAGATAACCCCGCTTACTCTGTAAAGTGTCCGGTAGCTCGTGGTGGTCGGCAGAGCTCCTGACGCGCGTACAATGCGTTACGTGATCGACCAGCAGATAACCCCGCTTACTCTGTAAAGTGTCCGGTTGGTCGTGGTGGTCGGCAGAGCTCCTGACGCGCGTACAATGCGTTACGTGATCGACCAGCAGATAACCCCGCTTACTCTGTAAAGTGTCCGGTAGCTCGTGGTGGTCGGCAGAGCTCCTGACGCGCGTACAATGCGTTACGTGATCGACCAGCAGATGCGTTACGTGATCGACCAGCAGATAACCCCGCTTACTCTGTAAAGTGTCCGGTTGGTCGTGGTGGTCGGCAGAGCTCCTGACGCTCGTACAATGCGTTACGTGATCGACCAGCAGATAACCCCGCTTACTCTGTAAAGTGTCCGGTTGGTCGTGGTGGTCGGCAGAGCTCCTGACGCGCGTACAATGCGTTACGTTATCTATATAGGAGGTGAAGTAAGTTCTTTTGCAGAATTTTGATGCCGGGTAGGGAATGCAATAACCGACAAAATTTCATAACCAATTATTGTATCGGTTATAGCAAAAAATAACCGATTAATCGGTTATGACCGATTATTTCAAACTTTGAAAAAAACTCAAAGAAATATGATCTAAAGCTCTAAACGTGGAATGCTGTGTACGACTAATAAATGAAACGCAAACGATGTTTGGACTTATCTATTTTTTTAATTAGGTAACAAAAAAAAAACAATTTTGCTAGCAAATTCTACGAATTCTTCCACCTCGAGGTGTTTACCATTACCACTCTGAAATAAATAAAATTAGTATGTCAGTTCCATTACTTCGATCGTAAAAAAATTAATAAAATAAATAAAAAAACTCGTGCAAATGTAGATAAATGTATAGTTTTTACGGAGGAATATCAACTCAAAACTCGTCAACCTAGCCAAAAAGCGCGTGGAACCTTTTGTTGTTATTTTACATCTAAGTTTACCTTTACTGAACGTAATTAATAATTATAAAGCAACTACTTACTTAAGTAAAGGTAAGGTAAGTCCAACAAGGGTCTTAGTACAAATTCTCTTCCCTGTTCATTTATCACGTTAATCCATGTTGTGGAGAACAATGCTGTCATGCTTCCTGTGGTTAGGTGGGTAACAATCTCGCTCTTACGTTTACTATCTTGTTTTATTTCTCTATCTCGTTTAATTGCTTGCATATATTATTGTTATCTCTCTCTTGTTTTACGTCTTCCTTGTTTTCTTTCTCGAGGGATTGGTACGGTGTGTTTCTGTGCAATATTATATCGCCACTTTTTTCCTATCTACAGATAGACGACTTGACCACCAGCGGGTCAATCCGAGACATAAGATTCGCATTCCGATAAGTTTTCAATATAGATCACGGAGTCGCTTTCACGCCGGCCTGAGCAACACGCAATGAGAAACGTATGCTTCAGATTGAGCTTCAGCTTTACTTTCGTTTTCGTGATAAAACATTATAAATTACAATTCATACATAGATCATAGTCATAGCCTAGATAGTGGTATATTAGTGCATTAATAGCTCGTCAATCGTGGTCGGCGTGTTAACATTTCAATTAAATAATGTTATGCTAAATTCTTAATTATCATAAGAATGTACCAATGCTCGTGTGTTGTATGTTTCTTGAATGTGGAAAACGCAGACGGCAGCTGTCATAAAATTGAGAATAATACTTTTTGGTGGAGTAATTCCCTTCAATTCTCTTTTGAAGTTCGTTTTAGTCCGTAAATCCGCGGATGCTCTCTCCTGCCCGGTCTTCCCCTGTTGGACGACAGAGACGTCATCTATCCAACCAAAATATAACATGCGGAGGTAAAAACGTGAGTTCAGGGCATTGGGAAATATCCTGTTCCTTAACGCCATAACGGACGGTCAAATTACGCTATTTGCTGATGACACGACAATGCAGTGAATGCACGTACAGTCAATATGTATTCACTCAAAGGTGCATAAATATGTATACTACAACCTTATTGTTGCAGAAATAAGGTCTGCCTACATATTTTTGAGACTTTGTGGTGTATTCATATTGGTCATATAACTCGACTGACGCTGGAAGGGTAATGCGAATACAAAAACGGGCGCTTCGAACTATGCTAGGTCTAAACCAGAGGCAGTCCTGCGAAGAGTTATTTGTTCAGTACCGGATTATGACTCATTACCTATATTCGCAGTACCTCTTCGACGTCATCTTGATACGCGGAGACACCTATCACAGTTTTAAGCGGGTGGAGGTAACGGACTGATGGGAAAGTGCATTCGTCTCACGGTACTACGAGTATACCTACACGCTAAAAACGCGAGGGTTATAGGGCCGACGCACTATCAATCAATCAATCATTTATTTTACATAAACACATGGTGTACAAAAAGGTATTATAATGAAAACAAGAGTATCACATGTTTTGCTGCTAGTGCAACACGTAAAATGTAAGGTAGTATTCATCTAATTAATTAATAATAAATACAATTCCATATTAAATATTATCCTAGAATGTGAGTATGAATAGTTATGTCAAATAATAGTAGGTATTAATTTTGGAATAGAATTGCTATCACATCCTTTATCATAAAATTTAATAATTTAAATATTCATTGACCGAGTAGAAACATTTTTGCACTAGCCATCTTTTGAGTTGCCTTCTAAACATATTCAGGGGCATTTTTTTATACTCTTATGGTAATTTATTGTAGATGGTATGGCCATACAGAATGCACTTCTGCTATAAAATTTAGTCTTCTTATGAGCGCCTTTCCGCCGAAATGAAAAAAAGAGACATGCGAGGAAACGTTTCAGCGTAATTTGAAGAACATTTTATTGGAAAAATCATTTTACTCAGTCAATGAATATACTGAAATTGTACAATAGATTATTTTCAATTATATAGATTTTTTTTGTATTACTTAGTTATTCATTAGTATTAGGATTTTGACATTGTTCTTGGACTTGTTCTATATTAAATTCCTTATATTATTTCATTGGTACTATTTGGTACTTTATTTCTATTGCATTTCATATTATAGATTATTGACGTATATACTTACTGCTCCTTGACATTGTGATTTGATTATACACAGGAATAACCTGACAGAATTTTGTATATTGTATTTGACATTTTATTTTATATTACTATTATTTAAATTGAAGGTAGGCATGCCTCGACGATCGCTGTATGATAAGTAATATAATTTAAGTCAAATGTACTGTATCATGTGAAAATTGTAAAATGAAATGAAATAAACAAATCCGACTCAAAGAGGAAAGAAGAACAACTTTTTAATTAAGTAATCCTAATTTCTATCCAGGAGTCAATAAATAAAATAAATAAATATTAGGTTAGGAGACAATCTTACCCAAATCGAACTAGCCCCATAGTAAGCTCAATAAGGCTTATTTTATGGATACTAATACTATAGGCAACGATATATTTAATTTATATAATTAAATACTTAAATAGGTAAGTATAGTCTCGCTAAAAAGTCTAGAAAATAATAGTGGCGTCACTAGCGCTAATATGGCAACATGAATAGTACGATTTGATACTCTACTTTTTACTACATTCCGTTTAGAAACTTAAGATAAGATACGACAAAACCGGAATAAGGATGACGCTTCGTTCTGGACTGGTTCTGGAATAGATTCTGTTCCTGTTTGGTCGAATCCACACTAAAATAGTTTTTTTTTTTTTTTAATAGCTTAAATTGTGTCCTACTGCTGGGCAAAAGCCTCCCCTTTTTTCCGCCACTCGTCTCGCTCCTGTGCTACTGTTCGCCAATCTGTGCAAACCGTATCAAGGTCGTCCCGCCATCTTCTTTTCGATCTGCCTCTACCTCGGAAGCCATCTTGTGGAAGCCATTCGGCGGCTAATTTGGCCCATCGCTCCGCGTGCATCCGGCATACATGTCCAGCCCAGTCCCACTTTAGCTTCGCGGTCTTAGCACCCACATCCACGATGCCAGTTTTGGCACGCAGCTCCGTGTTCCTGATCCGATCGATCCTGCGAACTCCGAGTATGCTGCGTACTAAAATAGTTAGTAATAAATAAATAGTAATTAAAAATACAAAAACTAATACATAATTAAAATTAAGCAAAATATTAAAATATTATGAAAACGGGTCACTCATCTATTTTATATAGAGAAACGTTTCTCGATATAAAAAACCGTGAGTGACCCGTTTTCATTATATTTTAATATGACCGATTCTCACGGGAGTTTGCTATATAAAATTAAGCAAAATATTTGTTATTTTATGTAGCATCAACTTGTACCGATGGAAGAGCGGGACTACCTGACACAAAGTATAATATATCTATCTTTACTTACTATAGGTAGCCCCAACGGACCTTTGTACAACCCGTCGGAAATATCTGCCCACCTGGCTTATATGACGGTCGCAGTTCGCAGGTAACAAAAATTATAACTTTTTATAAGTTTTTCTTTTTTTAATTTTTAGATAGAGAGTTTTGTTTACCAATCTTATTAAATAGTACATTCTTCCTCCAAATCCACTTTGGTTACAATTAAAACACTTAAAATTCATCAAATATATTGCAAGTACCAAGTTATGGTTGTATGTTTATGTTTAGAAACATACTAATCTCTAAAATACACTATGTAAACAAGAAGAATATTATTAGTTTACTGTAACTGTAGCGGTAGGAATAAATTTATTAATATAATCATTCATAATTTAAAACTTATTAGTAGTCAACAATAAATTAAAAATGCGCCATTCCAGCAGTTCATCTATAAACATTGTCCAATTCCGACAATACTATTCCGGCTTGATATTCCGCAAAACATCGCTTGTATTCACTATAAATTACTTGCAAAGCGGAACCGCGTATTGTCTTGCTCATTGTATGGAATTTTTGTAGCATTTCAATGCTAATAAATCCGCGAAATTTAATAAATACGGTAAAATAACAACATATGGTCTTTGCCCAGCAGTGGGACACATCAGGCTCTATATATGTATAAACAATATTTTGACAATGGAAAACGTCTCCATGACGTCTACTAGCATATATAGGAAACATCCAATACTCAGATTCAAATATATCGGCAGTCGATAACTTTCAAAACCCGAAAATCTTTTCACATCATTTAAATAATTAGGATAATCATGAGCAATGAAATCGAGTACCAAATCTTGCTTGTGCGTCCTGTGTACTGTTAGCACATTTTTGGTGGATGCACGATTGTGCTTAATTACCTTCAAACTCGCAGGACACCTCTTTCCCACCATACCACAAAGTAGTCCTTATAAAATAATCCATGTATAGTATAGGAGCCGGCGACGAGCGCTATACGTATAATAAGTAAGTCATTGTTCTTCGGCCGTGCCGGTGCCGGGAGCGGTGGAAAAACGCGCATGAGTGACATAAATATTGTATAGACGAGCGCGGAATGCCTGATGAGCAGCGTTTTTGTCTCGCGGCTACGCGCGGTAGCGGCTCCCAAAGTTTGTCAACTTCACATTATTATTATTAAGTGAACTGACTAACTGTTTTGGCGCAGAGATCCAAAAAGGGTCTTGGCCTCTGAAAGTCCGAAACGAGAGCACGCCGCCTCTTCTTCCGATTCTGAGCCACTGCCTGCACTCCATAATTATTATTAGTTTATTTTAATGAACTACTGACCAGTGATTGTCTCTAGTCTCACCAGGTGAGATGTAACGAGCAAGCCAAATATGTTGCACGGTTCAGCAATTCCTTACATTCCACTTCACTCACGTCAGACACTCACTCGTCTGTCCGTACATACAGCTTTCATGTTATCCTTTTCCCTTGTGTTTTTAGTTTTAAGTTGTTGTGACTTATTGTATTCTCAATGTTTTATTTTTGATGTTTCGTCGACGTTTAGGTTTCCGAAGTGAACAAGGAATCCTTATAGTTTCCCTATATCCGTCTGTCTGTTGGTCCATCTATCCGCCTGCGGCTCTCAGGCCTCATTTGGCCGTAGCTCAGTGACCCTTTCGACTAGAAAGCTGTAATTAGTCATGGGTATAAAAATCAATCACTCCGACAAACTGATAGAATAAGATATTGAAAAACATTATTTTAGGGTATGTACCTACACGTAAAGTAGGAATATTTTATTTTTCTCGTTATTGTATCCGCCTGTGTTAGGTTATATAATTATACCTTCAATTCATGATCAGATATTTTGGCAGCGCTGCCCATAGTCATATATTTATGCTGGTGACTGTACATATAATGAATCTAATAGAAAAACTATCACTGATATGTAGATATAACTAGTTAATGAGTAATAGTCGACTAACTTAAACCTGTACTTGGAAAGGCCAACTTTCGTAAAAATTCGGGCGCAACGTTAAGTTGGCGCGCGCGTGATGTCGATGTAACAGAGACAGACAGGCAACTAAAGAACCCAACACTTCGCGTGGCCCGACGCGCACTTGGCCGTTTTTTTTACTTACTTCCTGAGGACGTTCGTTTCAATCACGGTGAATTGGACCGCAGTTGCATTTGTTTTATTTTATAACCTTTTCAAAAATATAAAACCAATTAATTCTATTTACTTTAATAGTTGATTCTAATTCAATTGCCCATTCCTTGTATAGTGGGCAACAGTATTATTTCTCGTAATAGGGATGATGATTAATGACTAAGATTTTTTTATGATGTCATTCGAACCAGTTTTTGGAGAGGAACAAATGTTTGTATGGGAGCAACTACAAATAGAGAACATTAAGTTATAATTATTCAGTACATATTTGTCATACAATTTTGTTTCTATAAAAGCGTAAGGATTCTATTGACAGCTTTAAATTTACTCTTGGACAAGAAAAAATAAAGGAAAAATTTTCTAAACTTTCAAGGTTCATATCTTTCTATGATTTTAGTTATATTTCATAATTTTTTATACTTTATTACCATAATTTGATGGTTTACTATCCATTTAGCATCACTACGTTATCAATTTGAACATGAGGCATCATGCCTATTCCACGGTTTAACTGTGTGCCTATTCTATGGACTGGGTGCGAACACTTTGAGAAGCGGTGGTCGTGCGCAGTCGCGCCGCACGCGCACGGCGATACGACGAGCACTGCGTCCTGACCCGACCCCCCCCCCCCTTCCTCCCTCCCACCAGCAAATAGCCGTTTAACAATAACGTTATATACGTAGCCAGAATCACAAACCTTAGCTTAGTTTCGGCAAACTGTGCCGCACCTACAGGATATTATAGTAATATCGTTTTGAAAACGCCCTAACGCTCGTGGTCGCACACATCAGGTACATTTTTCAATCTAAACAGCCAGGTTAGCCCAGGATTCACCCAGCGGGGTAAAAAACTCGGCGCTTTTTTTGCTGAGTAACCAATTCTTGAAAGTACACTACTGAACCAGCCGATAAAAAAGTAAAACAAACTTAAAATTATTGTTTCAATCAGGTCCTCAATATCATTCAGGAAGTAAATAAAGGAGCTTTGTAATGGGCGCTTTGGGTACCTCATAATTTTATCCAGATAATTGAAACACTATCTTATCCTAACTACCCACACGTCGAGGTACCACGGCAAGGACCCAGATGGTTTGTGGATACGACTCTGTAAGCCGAGACCAGTGCCTTTTTCAGCGACACCTCCAACTTACGGGCATTGCGTTCTCTAAGAATCACTACTTAAATATTTTATTCATCGAGCGTAAACCATTCATTAAATCGATTTTCAATAAACTACCGGAAATGGTTAAGTAGTTCATTGTTTGATTAACACTACAGTTTTGGAACTATTGAATTGAATAAACTCTATAATGGGAAAAGACGCGAATCGCGATGCAAGGTCTAAAAATAAAACAACTTATTATGCGTACTGTGTGGCTTCTCCATCAGAGTTGTAGTACATTATGCATGTTATTGTCTAAAGGTATGACGGTAGAATGGCAGACAAGTGACATAAGCTGCATTCACTGGCTTACACCACGAGGATGACGACACAACCGTCCATCCCTCAACCTTCACGATGTCGTCACTTCATCCCTCGTTCACCTGAGGAGTTGACGAACTAATCTACACCAAAACCATTTAAAATGCCGCACTCAACTGCCATTCCGTGCGTTCTGGAGAATTAACCGAGCATGTGAATTTGGTAATTATACGTACAGATAGCCAATCAAAATGGACCTTGTGCGATGGACTTAAGCGCATGGTACGCCGCTGAATTCCGCAGGAGTGTGGCCGGTGCGTAACTAACTGTTTTTTGATATTGATAGTACGCATATGGGCGAAGTGTAAGTTCCTTTTTAGAGATTTTAAGACCTATGCAAGATCGTTGATAAATTGAAAGTGCTTTTTGTTGTCATTATTTCAGTGCTTGAGAATGGAGCTAGTCTCGTTCGCAGGAGCTCGCGTGTCCGCGGGGCGGGGGCGGGGGCGTGGGGCGCGGGCCACATTCCCGGCTGCACGCTGCTTGGTATGCGCGGATGCACCCGCGCAAAAACGCGCGCCATTCTCTACGTCCCTAAACGTTCCATCAGCGATTGATTCCCTGCGACTTCGACTTGTTGAAGGATTCGGTTCACCGCGTGTCCCATTTTTTAAGCCCGCATAATGAGTTGATTCTGCAAGCTGATCTACATTTTGGGTAAGAAAGGGGATTCAGTGGTTCGGAATGTTCGGGATATCGCGACATCAGCATGCCCGGGCGACGCTTGCAATAGGCCATCGTATAATTTCTCCATTCGATTTCCCAGTTTCTTTTTCTTATACAGGATATATGGAGTGGGCTTCACTGTGCCGTGGCACTAGAGTTCACTGAGTTTAGTTTAGACACAGTTTTTAGTGGTAGTGGTTGGTGGCGCGGGTCCGTGCCTTGTGACAATGCAACCAGTGTGTAATAAAAAGACAACGGAGCACGAATACTAAACATGCAGAGGTTTAAGCGGTATAGACGCTGTTACAATTTTGTACCGTGTGCATAGTAACATCTTTTAGTGCCGTAATGGTGACAAACAAGCATAAGACTCATGGAAAATAGGCATCAGAGTCTTGCAATTCTAGAGGTGGCACTGAAGTTGCAATGTGGACATTGCAACTTCGGTGAAGGTGTATGGTGATTCAAAATATTTACAGCTTAAAGAACAAATGCAGATGTATTGCCTTCTTGAGTTGACCTTTGGCGACCTTATTAGCTACCAGGAACACTATTTATTTATTTAATCGTATGGCAAGGCAAGTCGCTTACTGAAATAACATTATAATTACAATACAATACGAGTACAATACAAATATTCTTTATTGCTCACCAGACATAGTAAAAACAAAATAGAAAAATAGAGGTAAAATTAAACATAAACAGTGGTAGACGACAGGCGGCCATAATTAATACTTAATCTAAATTTTATGAAACCGGCCAAGAGCGTGTCGGGCCACGCTCAGTGTAGGGTTCCGTAGTTTTTCGTCCAGAAATTAGTTTGTAATTTTTTTCGAAAACTATTCAATCTATCAAGTTCAAAATAATTTTCCTAGAAAGTTTTTATAAAGTTCTACTTTAGAGATTTTTTTCATATTTTTAAAACTTATGGTTCAAAAGTTAGAGGGGGGGGGACACATTTTTTTAACTTCTGGAGCGATTATCTCCGAAAATATTAACATTATCAGAAAATGATTGTGGCAAACCCCTATTCATTTTTAGATACCTATCCAACAATATATCACACGTTAGGGTTTAAATGAAAAAAAAAACACTCCCCACGTTACGTATAGAGGAGGTACCCTAATAAAAAAATAAAAAAAAACACTTTATTTTACCACTTTGTCGGCGTGATTGATATACTATATTAGTACCAAATTTCAGCTTTCTAGTTCTAACGGTTACTGAGATTATCCGCGGACGGACGGACAGACAAAGCGAAACTATGAGGGTTCCTAGTCGATTACGGAACCCTAATAAAAACTATGAATAACTATAATTTTATATCTAGCTCCTTCACCCATTCGGCTGCGTCTACCAGGAACACTATTAGGTACCAGGCACACTATATGCATTCTACAGAACAGGTAAGTAGTGTTATTTGGCTGCGGTCTTCCTGATGTATTTAGGCACGGTGTACAACATTTTATATATCCGTCCTGCTCACGTACTGCTTCTTGGATAACGAAACAGTAACGAATTATATTGATAAAAAAAATGACTGAAAGTGACTAAAAGAAGCGGCAGATCAGTCAGCCGTCCACTGTCTCTCTAATCCTACCGCTAAAGAAGCGGTAGATCAGTCAGCCGTCCACTGTCTCTCTAATCCTACCGCTAAAGAAGCGGTAGATCAGTCAGCCGTCCACTGTCTCTCTAATCCTACCGCTAAAGAAGCGGTAGATCAGTCAGCCGTCCACTGTCTCTCTAATCCTACCGCTAAAGAAGCGGTAGATCAGTCAGCCGTCCACTGTCTCTCTAATCCTACCGCTAAAGAAGCGGTAGATCAGTCAGCCGTCCACTGTCTCTCTAATCCTACCGCTAAAGAAGCGGTAGATCAGTCAGCCGTCCACTGTCTCTCTAATCCTACCGCTAAAGAAGCGGTAGATCAGTCAGCCGTCCACTGTCTCTCTAATCCTACCGCTAAAGAAGCGGTAGATCAGTCAGCCGTCCACTGTCTCTCTAATCCTACCGCTAAAGAAGCGGTAGATCAGTCAGCCGTCCACTGTCTCTCTAATCCTACCGCTAAAGAAGCGGTAGATCAGTCAGCCGTCCACTGTCTCTCTAATCCTACCGCTAAAGAAGCGGTAGATCAGTCAGCCGTCCACTGTCTCTCTAATCCTACCGCTAAAGAAGCGGTAGATCAGTCAGCCGTCCACTGTCTCTCTAATCCTACCGCTAAAGAAGCGGTAGATCAGTCAGCCGTCCACTGTCTCTCTAATCCTACCGCTAAAGAAGCGGTAGATCAGTCAGCCGTCCACTGTCTCTCTAATCCTACCGCTAAAGAAGCGGTAGATCAGTCAGCCGTCCACTGTCTCTCTAATCCTACCGCTAAAGGCCACATGTGAGGTCGACACACGACGCACCTCCGAAAAGTACTCGTCGGACACTGTTGGCTGTTTGCTCAGCGGCGCTTTGTGCCTCTGTCCACAACACACTCTTACTATAATAGTATTTGTATTCTTTACGGAACATGGGGCTATATTAGCTTCCTTAGCCTTTGTTCGGTGACGTCATGAATGCTGCAGTTGTAACAATGGGGGTTATTTGTAGCGTCTGAATCTGTTCATTTTGTCTCTATTTCAGTAAATATAGTTCGAGTTGTTTTATAAAGAATCATGCATAGTAGTATCCTAGTTACTCACATATATACACCTTCGTTCACCTTTAAATGCAAGTTGCGTAAGCATCTCTTATTAACCATTAAACATTGATGATCCTCATGATATCTTTGTTCGGGTACATTTAATTGTATGTATTTATGTAAGTATAAGTAAGTTTATATTGTATGCATTATATATGTATGTATATTAATTAAATTAATTGATTTGTGTTTCCATTCGAGTCTCTGTACTTAGGATCCTGCACCACTAAAGTTTCTGTTTAGCCCAATGGTTGACTGGTAGAGAATGCCTTAAGGCATTAAGTCCGCCAATTGTACTTCTATTTTTATATTTGTGCAATAAAGTTTAAATAAATAAATAAATATATAATACGTTATAATAATATATATAATCTCTGTTTTAAAATATTATTGAATGTTTAAGTTTTGGGTAATTTCTGGATGAGACTAGCACGGGACGGGACCGGGATAAGTGGCGTACTCGAAGAGAGGTTTAGGTTTTCTCAGCAGTGGGCGATTACAGGCTGATAATGATAATGATGATGATGAAGTTTTAAGACTAGTAATCTGCTATAGATTTTAGTAAAGGCCACTTTTGTCACCTTGAGCTGCCAGCTTTTTGGACCCAGCCCTTTATTATGGCTCCCAGCAAACACCACACTGTCCGCGCACTTCAGGCTCATATTTCACCAACTTATCAATTTCGATAATTCATAATGACAATATGGATACATTTTAGAGTCAAACGGTAACTATGTATGTACTTTACGGGCGACCATCATAATTTGTCAACAAAGAAATAAGGTAAGTGCTACTATGGCCCTGGAAGGCCCCTTTACGCTAACTAACCCATTCGCGGTTTTCATTGATGTCATAAGGCTACATTGTAGTAGAAAAATCTCAACCGACCAATGGTGGACCTTCTTTCGTTGTAATAAGGTTCATGACTAGTCAGTTAATTGTCGTCGATGGTTCGCAGCATGAAGACCAACACCTTAGATCACGGCGCGGCCAAATCACGCGCAGCCCCGTTACCGCCGCGCAGAACCTCGGCGCCACAAGTAGCAGACTATCTAAAGCTACAATGTTTTGGACTCTGCCGTGAGCTCCGCCCAGTTTATCTTCATCCTTTGATTCACAACAACTATGTGACATGCGTCATCTGCCTATTATACCGACTTGCGAATTGTCACCTAACAGCGACAATTCGGCATACATGACAGGATTGACAAGCAGGGGTGGTCGGAGAGCATCGTTTCTTATGGAGCCAGCAATGTACCTACTGTAGATCCCGATACAGCTAAAAATCTTCGGAAAGAACCGATTAGGTTAATCATAAGATGTATGGCTTATAAAAAAACGAAATTAAAAAAAAAACAAAAAAACACCGATTAGGTTAGGTTTGTTTTATATTACTATTCAAAAAAAAAAACTAATTAACTTCAAGAAATAGGTCATGATGTACATGATCATGATCGTTTATGTATCATTTCATGTGCGGTTAGATATTTATTGTATCTGACCCCGACGTTTGTTTTGTTTCACAATCAGGCTACTATGAAGCAGACTTGAACATGACTTCCCTACTTCGTGTCTCTTGGTTATACTACTTGATTATAATTCTCAAAACACACGAGTAGATCGCAATCAAATTTGCGGTATGCATGCAAAAAACCTTTTAGCACTTAGAAGTTTTAGCACCGCACTGACCAATTTACCGTACAAGTGGAATGTTGTATGATCTCTATTTGATTACATGCCTTTATCTAGGCCACTTCCACATCTGATGGGGCGGATACTATACAAATGTCATACTAAATTCAGGAAAATCTATTGAGTGACACAGTGATAACTGAGGACTTATAAAAGCGGGCACTCACGATGAATAATTAAAATTATTCAAATTAATTTTGAATCGAATAGACCCACTAGCATTTGTTTATAACAAATCGTTCAATCCACGAATACGGCAGTTTAAGAAACTGTGGTTGTCGAATGCTCCTTGACTGTATGTTATTAGCATTTTAAGACTTTTACTGATATACAGCGTGTCTCTGACTTAGGGGCTTTAAATGAAAATGTCCATTACGGTCCTGAAACTGAACCACTTTTGTCCCGCAACTTTGTAAAATAACTATTATTTCTATCATTTATTCTTGTTTGAACTTTAACTGTACCATCAATGTATTGCAAACACGGCCTCATTATTTGACATCCATGACACTGACAAGTATGAAAACTAACTAATGGATGATGTACATTGAACATTTTATTTTATTTGTATGGAATAATGAAAATATAAAAAGAACGTATTTTTGAAAAGTTGTAGAGCAAAAGTAGTTCCGTTTAAGGAGCATAATTGACATTTGCATTTATAGCCCCAAAGTCAGAGACACGCTGTATGTATATTTTAGTTTATCGTTTTATATTTTATATATATTATCTATTCAATATGTTTATCTTTTTAATAGTTTTGTACATGTGTCTCGGCTTTCATGTATCTAATTTCCACTCATTTGTTCAAAGGTTAGCTGGAAGAAATCCCTCTCAGGGATAAGCTCGCCTTCGTACATGTATCTTCTGTTCCTGTAATAATTGTTTTGTTGTTGTGTTCTGTTTCACGTACAATAAAGAATTTACATACATACATTACATACATACGGTTTCTGTTTTGGCCATAATGTTGGTAGTAGTAGAGCGCATTTAATAAATTGTCTGACATTTAAATTAACACCTTCCTCCTTTTCGGAAGTCTAACATAAAGCAGATATTATCCTCCTGTTGACACACAAAGAACTATCACCTGAATCTAATTACGTGCTGCATCAGCGATAGTCGCACGTTTGAACGCCAGATTAGCCCGGGTTCTAAGGCCCTCGGACATTAGCAGGCTGCCACCGTGCTACCCGCCATCTTTCCCTTTGCGGCGCCGACGACCGCTGATAAACACGACAGCTTTGCTGCCCCCCTATTCTGTAACTTGTTTTAAGCTCACCTCAACGCTCACCCACAAGTATATATTGACACTGCGGTGCCTAGTAACTAAGCGTAGGTAAAGGTCTTATAGTTTCGTCACGGGTAACCGGCGGGGTGAGCCGCATTAGCGCGTAGCGAATAACAGCCCTGGAGTCGCCGTGGACGCTGGCTTCAACCCCGTGACTTGAGCAAGAAGTAGCTGTGTTGTGATATTATGATATTACGTAAGTTGATATTTTGTATTTGTTTTAAACCATGCTCATAGACGTACAGTGTAGCTCTCTTTAAATATTTCATTAAACTTTACGTTTTTGGCATTCAGGCTATTATTGACATCCTTGCTTGTTTACATTCCGATTAAAAAAAACAGGACATTTTGCGTAAATCCTTAGGTAACCCAAGAAAATAAGTACCCTTGCCTGATAAAATCTCTTAATTGCTACTGAAATACTTCTCATAACCCCAATATAAGTTTATTTGCTATAAAGGAATGGGAAAAGCATTGCCAGAAATAATTCTACTCTAAAAAGCGATCATAGAATCCCCATCTGAGTATACAATCACAGCGACTTGCTATTTTCTTTTCCAACCTTGGCTGCTGCGGGTCTCAATTGCCAAAACAATTCACATTCGAATCTACAACTAGGTACTCCAACAGAGTACCACGAAATCGGTATTCGTCTCGCCGCTGCGTAGTTCGGTGGTAAATCCCGGTAATTGGTGAAATTCCGTCATGTTGGCGCGTAGTTGCGATTCGTCAGGCGACGCGGTGCGCATGCGTCGTGCGTTTCCGTGGTCGGGTCATTCTCAGGACAATGTAACGGCGATCCAAGCACTGCCATACATCACTTATTACCAAGTAGATCAATTGTACTAATAAAGCTGGGCTGGAGCTACAAATATTTATATTTTATTTTAAAACTTCGTATGAAACTCAATATAATAGAGATAGATACGTGCTATGTACTACCGTTGGGACGCCGAATTGGTTTTCTAGAATGGCCCTGCCTCGGAGCTCCGCGCGGCGGGGGACCGTTAATCAGCGCGGACCGTGGGAGACCGACGCGTGCGCCCGCGACGCAGGCTGGTACTGCCAACCCGAAAATGACGCCCCAGCAGTCGCATTGGGTAATTCGCAACCACAGAAGGTAAAAATACTCGTAGAGTTGTCTTCGACGCGTTGATAGATTTTTGAACAGTAGTCTACGAGCCACAAACGTGACTTTACTGTTGACATTCCTCTTGTTCTGGCTGTGTATAAGGAAGAGCGAAAATGATTCATATTTTAAGGGATCCCTTTCTTTCCCACAAACTTACTGTTTCGAATTTCGATAGTCAAAAATGGATATCCATAAAATGTATAAACATAAACATCAATAGTCATAATTTTTGTTAAGTATAACGATTAATAGTTCTAACATTAATGACCTATAATATTAAATACTATACGTGTTAATAAAATGACGCAAAACCTGAAAACCGTTTGTTCAGAATCGAGAGTACCTAGAATGCGAAAAAAATAAAAAATAAATTTTTTGACGCGATTTATTTTTTACATTTGTATGGAGCAGGTCGCCCCAGTCGGCCAACACTCCATACAAATGTAAAAAATAAATCTTGTCAAAAATTTTTATTTTTATTTTTTTCGCATTCTATGCTCGATTCTGAACAAACGGTTTTCAGGTTTTGCGTTATTTTATTAACACGTTGTATAAGCACAAAAGTCATAATGATTGACGATGATGAGCTCCCGGCCGATTTCGGCCACAGCGACTGCCTTCAAGTATGCTGTCGACGGTCGTGTTCTCCCATGTGACTTACATAAGTACCAATCTTCTTCGTGAAATTTATGACTATATAACGTTCAAAGGTCTATCGATAATTATTCAGAAATATTTTAAGGCATATATTTCAACGTACTAATGGTCGCTATTCATATCGTTCTAATGCCTAAAGTGAATTACGTCTAAGAAACCCAATCTATAACATCCTTATATGCCTTATAAGCGTATAGAGAATTACTCAGAAACATTTCCAGCCAGACATAACACCCGGCGAAGCGCCAGAAGCGAACATTTCACTTCCTCATATACAATCCCCTGGACTCTTGTACTTATATAATATATAAGTATTAGTAAAAATGTATAGGTATGTGTTATACTTATGACGAGTGTTTTTATTAACTTGTCACATTCACCATCATGACATTGAATGTTATGACACTTAGGTATGACTAACTAATCAGATGACTATTAATTATTATGACCTGCGAAAAAAGGCCTTACAACAATTATTCTAAGCTAGATTTGCCTTAAACATTATGTAATGGCATACCATCTAGACATTGACTTTTATGACTAACCAAGTTTATGACTAACAACAATTTGACCTGCAGAAATCGGAACTACAATTTATATTGTTTTATTTTATGACTTTTGACAATATTACTAAAATAAATTATGGTGGAAAATGTTATGGACTGAAAAAATCGGAACGTTTTTATGGAAAACTATAGAGCCCCATATTTTAACCATGGCAATAAGTGACAAGCGCGATCTGAGCCTTGTACATTCTGAATAGCTAAGCAGAAGGCATTCAGTTATGATTGCGGCTTTGCTGAAGAAACTGCAGTTCACTCTCGACTTATTTTAAGTTATACATTTTCGACTTTATAAATGCTTGAGAAAGAGTCACATTTCATTCTACTGAAAGGCCCTGGCACAGAGATGGAAATGCTAAGAGTGATCGGTTGTTACGGCTTCACATGCACGCTTCGGGGCTCAATATATCTCCTTTGGCTCATGTCGCGGACGTTGACGGATGCCGGCCCAGAACAATACCACACAATGCAACGGTAACACTATTTATAGGATGACGCCGTATCGTTTTGACGGACACCCGCGAAAATAAAAGAAGCGCGCGCGCAGGCGCGAAATACAAACAATGGCGGTTTAAAATACAATGAGTGCTGAAATACATAACGCGACATTCCCGACACGACTTTTTTAACCATTTGTGTTCCTGGGCTAACGTGGTTTGAATTGAAAATTCAGAAGTTTAAGGGTCTTGTTAGTAGCCCACGCGAGGGCCCACGCATGGCCTCTCTGTTAGCATGCGTGGCGGCTCTTGAGGTCGTGATTAGATGAGCGAGCGGTAATGCCACGCCGCTGCTAATTCCCGATCGTGGAGGCCCGGCCTAATTGCCGCGGTCATCCTGCTTAACATACATTACAATGGGAATCAGCCCCGACCGGAGCGTCTTAGGCCAAGCTGCCAAGAATCCGTACATCTTGAGTACAATTATAGGCCTTAAGCGTTCGTAACAGTGTTTCGTATGGCGTAGCATCACCGCTGATGCTTACGGCGTTTGAGTGGGCGCTGTGAAAGCAAATTTCTGCGAGCATACGCAAATTGTCTAATTAGTGTGGCGGCCGCAGCCGGAGTCGTGTTTTAATAAGAATCACATGCAAATGGCGAAGGTCTGTATGGCGCGCGCGTGCGCGGACGGATGGTTTCGTTTTATGGCCGTTTACGGACGGAGACATACATTTTTTGCTCCTCGCAGGTGTTACTGTGTCTTCACCAACAAGGGCTACAATTCACAAAACCTCACAGAAATAAAGCACGGTCACGGGAGGTAGTCCAGTGTAACCCTGATATCCAAATCCGCCTCACTCCCACAAAATAATGAAAGTTGCAGAATTCCTCAAGTTTTTGCAACGTTTATGTCCCCGTTAAAAACATTAATGGGGGCAATAAGTTTTCAATGTGGTTCGAATGTATTTATTTGGGGTTAATAGAGATATGTTCTCATTTGCACTTTATTAATAGGCCGTTTTCTGCCTGACTATGTATAATATATAATTTACTTGGTAACTTACAACAGTGTGTTTAATAAATTTTATAATCGATACAACTATAGCTCCAAGTCTCTAATTTTTTCATGAACTAATGAATACGGAGTTATACAAATATATAGGTACGACAGTACCTATCGATAACTCTTCAATTTAGATGGCAGCAATAAGACACCATTTTCAGTTACTTATCTGAAAACCCTCATTTTCTTGCCGCGTATGCCCATTAAAAAAAAAAAATTAAAATCAAAAAACACAAATTGAAAGAAAATCTGTGGGTGACAAGCTCAGGGTTCAGCCATTGTACGATCCTAGTCCTTAAGGGGGGGTATATGGAGCTATTTTCTGCCAGCACCTGTATCGTGGCTTTCAAAATATGCTTCGTGTATCACTTGATAATGTCGCCATCATGGCCGCGTCTATTTCCCACAAAGCAAGGTGTGCGGTGATTTACGACGGGGAAGGCGAGGGATCCTGCGCCGGAGCACCGGACGCGTTTTTATACTTCCTCATGCGTGGTATCGTTCAGGCACACGTAAACTGACAGAGAAAAATAATATATAGTATAATCCTGGGGCCCTAGACAAGGTTACAATCGACAAGCGCTAACGCCAATAGAAAACTAATAAAATGTATGGGAATGACAGATGTTAACGAAAAGTGTTTCGTCGGCATCTGTCATTCCCGTACATTTTATTCGTTTCTATTGGCGTTAGCGCTTGTGGATTGTAACCTTGTCTACGGCCCCTGATATTGTAATGATACGAGAGACATTTCACGATTTTGGAAAAATATTTTCTAGTTTAACTTGTATTTTCTATGATTATTGTAATTTTTATTAATTTGTGATTTGACAATACTTACACGTAAAATACCCTTATCACGAAACAAATTATCCATATCGATTAATACTTACACGTATAATTCATATGTGCCGCATATAATATGTGCCTTTGCAGAATAAATGTTTGATTTGGATATTGTGGTTGCTGTTAAAAAAATGGCAAAACTTTATCGGGAGTTCCGGGACCGCTATGTGTAAGATACTCACCTCGAAGCTGAACATCATCAGACTCTTGAAACACTTTATTCATTTAATCAATGGTACTTACAGGCTGAATGGAATGATATAAAATCTTAATTTAGTTAACGTCCATGAAATACTCGTACTTTAAAGAGAAGAGGCCCCCTTTGATCAAGCTTTGTATTAGTAAAATCCCTAACTAAGTAAGCCTCCAGCAAGAGCAGCGAAGGCAATTATTTACATGACTAGATCATGTACTTATCACGAGAATCATGACAAATGACCGGAACTCCTAAAAAATATCAGCGTAAAAAACCACCACGTATCATTTCTCGTGTCCCAAGCCCTGCGGGTTTATAGCGCGATCCTAATGAACATAGAAGGCCGTATGTGCCTATAAGGCCAGTGCTCTTACGTCTGTTTGCGTAAACCTGCGCGCGCAGGAAGCACGTCTCGCGACGTGATCCTGCGCAGCCCGTCGCTTCACACGGCTCCCCTGAATATCATTACCGTCCCTTGTTCTAAAACATACCTTTTGTCGTAAAGGACATTGTTTGTATCACGACAGTGCCAAGCAAGCATAGGACCAGCCTGATGATGGTAGGCAGACACTAGAGCCTGTAAACGCTTACGGCTCCAGAGAACCATAACCGACCCTCACTCTCAGCACAGCGCATCGTCAGGAGATGTCGCGTACCACGTACCACCAGCAGCACAAGACCACATACCTGTTGAGCTAGTAGTGATGACCCGCGCCATTTATAAACGCGGCTTTAGAGTATAACAACTTTTAACACATTTCATTCATATTTACCAAAGTTGTTACAAATTAAATACTGAAACCAAATTTGCCTCTTGGTTTATTTTTATTCTAAATTTTAATAAGCATTACACAGTACATTGGAAATATTTGAATGTTTACCTACACTTTGTGATTATGTAGTGTATATTTCAGTCGGCCACCTGGCAGTGGGGTTAGCGTGGTGAGCGATACACAACCCTGGAAGTGATTCTCAGACATTTAAGTACATGGAAATTAAAAACATTGTATTTGTTGCAGTTGTTCAGGATTTCAGCCGATTGCTCAGGATCGTACCTCTAACGTAACGGGATTTGTTAAAAAATTTCCCGCAGTCGTTTTTTCTTTGTAGTGAATTATCTTTTCATTCTCTTATATTTTTCCAGTGTCATATTTTTGCTAATAAGGTTTTTGCATGAAACTCATCTTGACAGTCACTTTTTTACCTCTGTACAATGTATTCATACTCATACTTTCAATATTATCTAGCTATTTCGACGTACGCGCTTTATTACTCTTCAATATAATTTTTAAGTTGACAACGGCATCAGTGGACTAATAACTGCTCATTACCTGTCGATCGCACCCACAAGCTTTTTTTCAAAATATTTCCAGATATGGTGTTCACTACTCAACTCGACTCAAATGCCAACTGCCCGCATCTTGACAAAATTATACAAACAATCTTGTAAGACAGAGAAAATACGACGAAAAGAAGTCACGGTTGTGGCTCTGAAACATTTAGCGACAAGCTTTCAGCGACAAATAATTAACTACCGAGTAGAAGAGAAGGGATCTAGACCGAAGGCCTTTAGAAAGTTTCGCAACTTTTGAAATCCTGTTCGTGCGTCCGGAACTGAGCCGCAGTAGAGGATTAATATCTGTGTGCAGCAATATTAAATTCAACAGGCTAGGCCGGGTTCGCCCGGGCACATAACCCTACACGTTTCGAGCTAGTCGACTAACTTCCTAACACAATTACCCTACACCTTCGCCCGCGGACGTCGTGACGGGCCGATGAATAATGTACAACGACGCTCATTCTGCATTAGTCCTAATTAGGCGCAAAGTTGTTTTACAGTAAATGATCGCGTTTGACAAGTCAATTGGCCGGCATTCCTGAATCTCATATATTTATGAATTGTGACTTCGGCATGCAGATGTAATTCTACGTTAATGAAGCCTTATACGAGTAGAAGCCGTTGAAATGAATATGAAAAAACTTACCTAATTAGATGTAGGGTATACCATTGAAGATTGTTGATGGTCTTGAATGCTACAATACGTGATACATAATTAAAATACGTGATTTTCGCAGTGTGGACCATAGAGTAAGGTTATGCGATGCACTTATACTCTCGCAATTCAACTATTGTGATACAGTATACGGACCGTGTCTCCTGGCACGAACACAGAGGTTGGTCCAGCGAGTGCAAAATGCTTGCGTGCGTTATTGTTTTAACATGACCCGACGTGCTCATGTGAAGCCTTACCTAAATCAAAATCATGTTATGAAAATGCCATTCCGTCAAAAACTACATCTAGTTTCTCTTTTATTTAGTGTGGTTAACCGCCAGTTGCCCTCGTACCTTTTCAAAAATTTGTATACATTTTTATTTAATTAAATTTTTCATCATACCACTTTTTATCAAATATTTGTAGGTTTGTTTGTTGTTTTTGAGTTATATAAGTAAAATTACCATTTGTTTATGTATGTTTGTCCTTCCATATATATTTTCTACACATATATATATATATCTTCTGGGTTATAACAGAATCCCAGTGTTTTGTTCAATTACGAGCAAAGCTGCGCACTGAGTTGGAACCTTGTTGTGTTTCTGTGCATAAAAACTGATTGTTTTATGTTTTTATTTAATGTTCTTTTAAGTTTTGTTTTTTTTTTATATTTTTTTTCCTATTGTTGTAACTTGTGTGTATGCCGTAAACAAATAAATGATTTATATATCTATCTATCCACAATAAGCTGATCTGGGTGCATAACGCAAGGTCCTTGGAGGTTAGATCCCCTAGGGGTATCTGCAACTTGTTTGTCCGGGGCACCAGACGGCAGCATTTCGTGGTAGTTTTCGTTACGCTGCTACGAAGTGCTGGAACAATCTTCCTCCACCAATCCGTGCTGTAATATGTATTTTCTTTCTTTCTATCTTGTTTCTGTAATATTTATAGGTATAATGCTGTGTGGATTCTAGTTACTTGAAATGTCATTGCGTGTACTTACGCCCAAAAATGTTTCCTTTTATTACGTCGTAAAGCCCATCAGCCTGCTTTTAGGACAAAAAATTTCAGGCCCAACTTATTAGATTTTTGTAATAAAATTTGAACTCTATTTAAGGTCTTTACATTTTAAAATAGGTATTTATGACCTAAGTGGGGTCACAGTATAATAAAGAGTACTACCGTAGTTGGGTACACTGGGTCGTTATTACATAAGTTTTTATAATAGCTTGGGTCTTACGAGGTTATAATTTGGTTAAAACTGTAAGTATTTCTATGTAAGTATATAATTTTAGTTCGCATTAAATTTATCTTTGTTTTTTCAGATTTATAATCAAATACATGGCTTAATCTTTAAGTTTATTTCACAAAAAAAACCGGACACTATCCAGCACACAATGAGCAATGTTCATATTTTTTTCTCAAATCTCTTTTGGAGCCAAAAAAATTAAACGTTCCAGAAAAATCACCAATTGTGATCGTGTTGTTTGCAATAAATCGCCATAAATTTCAATACATACATGCGGGAGCGTCTACGTCATTTGTCTCATTGCTATGGGTCCTATTTAGCATCATTTTAAGTTTCCATAAAAACTTGTGAAGTCGAAAGGATTTGCGCACTTCGTCATCCTTATGCCTATATGATAAGGTAATTTTTCGCGTGGCAGGGGGTTGTGGTGGGTGGTTGTGTTGGTGGATGATTGACATGGCCCCGGTGTGTGCGTCGTCACTGCTATGAATTACAAATGGCCGCCATACATCAGCGGCGGGCGACGATTACTCTTATCACACCTTCATTGATATTCGATTTGAATCGTTTAGCGAACGGAGCTATATTCCATTTATAAGTGTTTTGTTCAAATGTGAAATTAAATGGTACAATAACGAATAGTTAAACTTTGTACCAGCACTATCGCACTGCCATGTTATAGGGATATCGCCACTTTAATGACTAGGCAATCAACTGTTCGACGACTGGTTTAGCCTGAATATGGCGGTCGTGGGTTCAAATCCCGGTAAGGAAAAATATTTTTGGGATGAGCAGGAATATATATTTAGTCTTGAATGTTACATATGTATTTTAGTATTTCTTTTTTGCCTGAAACACAGGGTATCCTAGTTCAGGCACGTGTTATTTACCTCTAATAGTATTTAAACTCCTAGCCTATAGTAAATACTAATATAAGTACATTACATTTTACTAAATTATTACTCATTTAATGAGTAATTAGTTTATTTTCGTTTAATGACGCATTGGATTTACTGTAATGTCATATTCACACATCATACATTTCTTAGCCTATACATACTGTCCGATCCCACAGCTGGGAAATGAGATCACTCTTTCTTTCGCCTATGTGCTGTAATCTGACAGCCCAGCATAGATGGACCAAGGCTGTAGACAACAACTAAGTGTGTCACCATTGTTCTCACACTTAGCTTTTCCGAATATCTAGTTATGCTAAACGCCCACGACAATTACTAGTAATCTAGCATCGTCCGCGCGGGCGCCGCGCATCTATAACGACCCTTATTTTGATTCCACGCAACGCCACACTATTACATACTCGTGTTATGTTATGGGTTAACACGAATTATTCATGAGCAATCACACATATTATACAATGGTAAATGGTTGTGTTTATTGCAATCACTGACATTTGTACAGATACAGATACACACATACAACAATTATAGTAAGAATATTATCCGGTTTCATTAACAGTTTAGCTTCGTTATCACTATTTTTGACGAAGATAGTATAGGTATGCTCTATTTTATAACAGGTTTTTTTTAATCTATTGCGTAAATAGATCTTGTATACTAGACTATAAAAAAAAAAAAAATTAAAACCAAATAGGTGTATTTGGCTCTCGCCAATATGCGTGTCTTTAAAACATAGAATACTCCATACCAAAACCAATGCAATAGTAAGACTGGTGAACTTATTGCACTCTGGGAAATCAGATGGTGGTCGCAGTAGCTGCATATGTAATAAACCGCTGAGCGGGAATAATCTGACGAGAGAGAAACGAGTTATAGTCTTGAACTAAGAACAAATTGGTATTTGTGCTCATGAAAGCTCATTCAGGAATCGAACACGGGGCCGCTAGCGTCACCCACTAGGCTAAAGTAGCCGTCTAATAGTCATGGGATTCTGTGTAAGTTGTGCTCAAAGTTAATAATCGCACACCATTAGCATGGGTCGGACCGGTCGAGCCGAACCCGAGATCGATGTCAGAGATTTCGCCGATATCGGCCATCAGTGCCCGATCGAGGCACGTTTTTCGATTCAGCGGAATAATATACTGACAGAAATATACAAACATAATATCTTGTTATACCTATACATACACACACTTTGACACCTTCAGCGTGACTAGCGCAACAGACTAGCGCAACAGACTAGCGCAACAGACTAGCGCAACAGACTAGCGCAATATTTATTTACCTTTATTTTCGACGTTTTGGCGCGGGTTTTACTGGCCATGGTCTTGGACAACTGACATCTCAGCAAACAAGTAGTTTACTACCCCACAAAAATCTATAAAAATGTGTAAGGTCTACCGCAAAAATGTCCACTACCCGTCTATTATTTTTAAATTTGTTGCAGATAAACGGACTAACAACACTCAGAAAATCCGCGCACAGATCTAAATTGTTGTGTGATTTCAGTTTCAAAATTAGGTAATGGGTACAGGGCTACCACAACTGATACTGTGATGCAACGCGAGACGAGGAAATCTACCATCCCCTTTCGAATTATCACATCAGTGTGAGGGAGACAATGATTGCTGATCGACAAGCCCCGTATATATAAAGAGGAAACAAGTTTCCGTCAAAAAAATCATTTTTGGTACAAGCTTTTATTGTCGACTGTACTTTTCTGTATACCATCATCAACTACTCATTGAGAGGATTCTAACGAGCCCAAACTTCGGTTAACTGCTGAATTCCCATGGCCACCTTCTGTCTCCATCATCAGATCAGCTCGATTGTACCATAATATTGAATTGTCATCCAAACTATACTTACACCCAAAATTTCAGCTCAACCGGTCACCGGGAAGTGGGTCAAATTTAACTTGCAAGATTTGATTACAGACAGACAGACAGACAACGGGACAGGTGAAACTAAATAAAAGCTTGTACAAAGGGAAGTTATTTATTTATACCAGAAGGGCCTAATACCTATGTATTAAGGTTTTGAACCTTTAATTATTGTGTCAGTACACAGTACATCATCAAAAACTAAACAAGAATAAGAAAGATATATATTCTAAGATTGGTCCATATAATATAACCTCAGATAAGTCCACATTCATTTTCCGTTGAATCGGGCAAAATAAATTTAAATAAGCTATCCAACATTTAGTCGATGCGATGTAACAAAGTAATGATGACACCTTATTTGTCCTGCGCTAGCCACCAGAAGTTCCCATACCGCAGGCACGACTCAAGCGCCGCCGGCATCGCAATGTCACCACCACCTCACCGCAGAACGACGTATGTACAGCATGATGGTAACCACACTTGCGGCCTTTTCGTAGACAGGGAAGCGACGATCGTAATTTCTGTGCACCGTCGGAATCCTAAACAGTGCGGTAAGTGAACCATCCTGGGGCTCTATTCAACGTGTGTCTATGCCAGCTCGGTAGACACTTTATCCAACGATTGTGGTAAAGAAACATACTTACGGACTGTCCGATTGTAAGCGGCAACCGTTGCGTCTCCAGAGGAGTCATCAGTGCGTTGCATATGCTTTATTGATCTGAGGATTCATTGTGCTGAAAGCTAGAGGTGAATGTAGGTCCCTGTCACTCAATGCAGCGCATTCTCTTCAGCTCCGGCGACCTCTCTCACCACCAAGTACACAACACCACACACCACATAGTTACCTATAAAGCAAGTAGGCAGTAGTTTTAGCCGCGGTCTTCTATAAGGTACGCCCCCAATCAGGCTGCTCCAGATATCAGCGAGATGAGATTTCTCTATGCACTATCTCTCTAACCCATGACCATATGACCGAGTTTGCATGAATGAGCATGAGACATCACGAGATTTTAGATAACATTTGAGAGTTCATCGATGATGTTGCGACTTTCCTCAAAGGTGATAATAATTGCCATGTCACATACTGTCAATAAGGCACGTCGAAGGCCGCTTTTGGTGTTCTGTCTTAAGTTCCTGGTGAGGTGGGAGAGAGGCAGAGAGTGAATGAGGATTAAGATTGTGCAAGTAGGGTGTGATTCGGTGGACATTGGTCAAGTGCCGAGGTCGCGCGTGTTGTCGAAGAATATACCGCTCGATGGGTCTTCGCACGTCAGGCAGTCTACTTATTGAGGGTTGCTTTGGATTTCAATCACGTTAAAACAATACTTAAAAGTCATAACGGCACTTAATCCCATGGGATGACCTTATTCTCAACATTCTACACATCATTTTTTTTTAAACGCCTATTAATCACTCTCAAAGTCACTTTGATATTTATGTCAGTGAGATACGGACATAATGATTAAATGCCGTCATTATACAGGATCCAAGTACATATACACTATTCAGCAATACCATTCTATCACTATCCGCGGCGCCTGAGCTGCCACGCGGCTGAAAGAAGGAAAGAAAACGGTTTACCATTGAATTGCCGACAAACATTTAATCGAATATTATTTCAAAGACAACGTTTCAAGTATTTTCATTTCATCGACAAGTTGATTGCGTCGAGGACTCGATACCTACTAGGTAATTTGAACCGATGTCTTTTAATTGGTAGTTGACTTATTTCAATAAAATTCATATCATGGCTTTTCATTTCGGGTTTTAATAATTAATTTTATTTTTACACGTAATAATTTTAATTTACAAATACAAATTCGTATTCTATATCTGAATCCCTAACGTTTTTTAACCTATTTTTGCTCCTCACACATACCACTCGACTGACCAAGTCAACTAAAATCATCTCTCATGTGGGGCCAAAAGTGTTCAACAAACTACCCGTGAACATAAAATGCGCGGATAATATCTCATCTTTCTTAAGAAAATAAAAAAATAATTCTTAATAAAATCGTGGCTTCTCACTCACTCTTTTTACGACATCAAGGAATTTTACAAGTTACCACAATAATAATAAATATCCATAAATATGTACAATTTAATTTAAGAATGATAACATGTAATATTTTGAATATTATTAATAAATGACTTATGACTTAATAATGAGTATGTAAGTAACAATGGCCACCCATTTCGGGCATACAATATTAATAAAGTTACAACGGTATCTAAATATTTTGGTCGAGGACTATGAAATTATTTAAGAGCCTTATCACACTTGCGATTTGCGAGCGTGTTTTCTATACAATTATCAGTCGCGGCGAACACGCTGCGTGATCGCCTTCATACAAAATACGCTTGGAAATCGCAAGTGTGATAAGGCGCAAGTATTCTTTTAAATCATAAAACACATTTTGTGTCAACGATCTCTTTAGTTGGCGCTTAAATGGACATCAATTCTTTAAGCTAGTGGGTAGATGGTTGAATACTTTGATTGCGGTGATAAAGGTGCTCCCGTAATAGATTGAGTTTCTGATCGCCGGCAGTGATATGTTGTATTTATATTGTGATTGTAAATCGTCACGCTGATCTGAACAGAAATTAAAATTATATTTATGGTTGATAACAAATTATAGTCCAGTTATGATAAGAAATGTATTTTCCCTAAAAATATTTCTAACAGACTGTGTACCTATTGTTTGAACGGTATATAATGCGGAGACATTTTTTTTGCAAAATGAAAGTTGTTTTGACTTTTACAGAGTTACCCCAATAAATAAGACCATAACTAAACAATGGATAAATATTACCATAATAGGCATTTCTGGCAATATCTTCCGAGTAAGTACTTGATAATACGGATAAGGCATAGCATTGACTGGATATTTTTTTATTTATCTTTTCAATATGTGATTTCCAGTTTAAATGTGAAAAAGTTGGTAAGTACTATTTATGTTTTGAATAACAGCTCCCCCGTGTTTAATATTCTAGTTTATTGGGTTTCTTTTGTAATTTTTAAATTGTATTCATTATGTAATACTATGAAGGTCCCGGCGCTTGTCAAGCGTGGCCTTAGACTTAGGTACGGATTCTTAAAACGCAAAAAGTATGATCCCAATGTGCTTAAATCTGGCGACCAACCGGTCGATTACGTAACACATAGTACGCGCGTCAGGTAGATCTAAATCACATTTTGTATGGGAAAATGTCAGTTGCATTGTTCTAACGCGCGTTCGAAAAGTTACCTACCTCTCAGAAGAGTCACGATCACAAAAATACTCCATAGAACAGTCTTACCATCACTCACTATCCCACACGTCCCTCACGAGACCCGACTGCTTCTATTCTCGTCACAACTCGGCAATTGGCCGGCGCGGCGCCGGCGCCGTTGATCCCTGATAACCTGCGCGCGCGCAGCCGACAACAACAGCCTATGTGCCGAGTAAACTACAGGCGCTTGTGACCTGTTCGAGTATCACGGCGACCCGGCACTGCCAAAGACTGCCGACTTTAACTTTGCCAAATTTGCTTCCTTGTTAAAGTGGGAAACCAGTTTTGTTTTGGTGCTTTGTTTTGGTTTTTACGGATAGTAACATAATGATGCTTGGTTTGACAGTATGTGCACTCGTCTTTAGAGGATTGTTAAGAAGAGTTACGGTATTACTGGCTTGTTAATAGCTACCTATCAACTGTCTAGACTTATCACGCTCGTTTTTGCGTCTGACAGCATATATCTCGTCAAAATCGAAGATTGACGCGGGAACTAGAACACAGAAGGTGTGCACGAGTTAGGCGCGGTCAACGTCAAATATATGTTTACACTTTTGCACGACTTTTGCAAAGAGCAAATAATCAGCATACAAAGGTAAAAAGTTACTTGATCGCTTAAGTAATATTACACGAGATTGTATGATATATAAATCTGAAAACAAAACATTAAAGATCAAGGAAACAGTCTTATTACAAATGCAACGATCAATTACCTCGCTACAAACTCGCTAAATACTTATTCGTCCGAGATAAGTAAAATTAAAATCAAAGATAACAAAACTATATTACAGTGAAACCTGGATAACTGAGATCTCAAGGGTCCTGCGAATCAGTCTCACTTAAACAGGTATTCCACTTACACAGTTTTCTCAGATATCCAAGTGGAAAAAAATAAGTTTCTCATTTAAAGAGGGTCTCAGTAATAGAGTTCAGAAAACAGGTCATTTCAGTTATAGAGGTGAGATTATTAAATAAAACAACCGTTTTAGTTTTCCTTTTCCTTTCCGTGTCCTTCCGAAAATTGAGACTGAATTTTGTCTTTGTTCTTAATTATTCGGTATACAGTAGATTTTGACACATTAAATTCCACACAGACTTCATCGCGTGTCTTTCCACTTTCAAAAACGGATATTAACTTTTGTTTTTCGCGTATGGATAAAGCACAGATAACCTCTTAAAGATAGAGCCTATAAGCGATTTAGTTCGATGCAAAGACCCGGCGAAGAAGAAAGGGAAGATTTGACAGTTGGCGGTAGGTGCGGGTTGCGGAGAGGTCGGTAACGGCGCTGCGATTGGCTGTTTCGAAAGTAGCGCCCTTTGTCACATCGTGGCGCCAGAAGCGTAGTGATGGGATGCGTTGGTCGTTAACGGTTTTTAGCGGTGCCGCAATTAATTGTTAGTGAAATATTTTACATGGCGTAAGTAGGTACCTGTTAACATGGTTTAAATTTTTGAACGGCTGTCACTGTTATATTATTATTATTTATTATCATGTTTCGTTCATCGACTATTTTGATCACCACAATACCATAAAAAAGCATGTTAATCACATCGAGTAGTCATATAAAATAGTTATTTCTAGGCATTTTACAGCATTTACTGCATTATCGTGTTTATATATGTGCCTCTGTCCCGTTCGTATTTACATACTTACTAGGAAAGGACGAATGCGATGTTTATTCGACATTAACGCGAATGTGCTAGCTCGGCTTATGAATGATATTTTAAGATTGGTATACTCGTAGCTAGGTAAGGAAGACAAATAAAAACGATGTTAAAAAAAGTACATATATTTATTCACTGTGATAAAATTATGTGGTTGATGATAATCCTCATCATCATTTAAGAAGGCGTTAACGTGCTCACTAGCGCCACTGGTAAATAATTGTGATTATTTTAATTTAACGATAGATATTTAAATAAGGAGGCCACTACACACTATATATTATTTTGTATTTAAGCTATACAACTAACCACTTCCGAGATCCCTAACACGTCATCGAAGTCCAGCATGAGATTCATTTCGTGACACTAGTTCTAATTGCTCTCGAAGACGATTCGAAAAAACCCAAATGCCATGGCTCCATGACTAACCACCTCTGAGATCCCTCACACGTCATCGAAGTCCAGCATGAGGGCCATCTCGTAACACCAGTCCTAAGTGCTCACGAAGACGATTCGAAAAAACCCAAATGCCATGGCTCCATCACTAACCACCTCTGAGATCCCTCACACGTCATCGAAGTCCAGCATGAGGGCCATCTCGTAACACCAGTCCTAAGTGCTCACGAAGACGATTCGAAAAAACCCAAATGCCATGGCTCCATCACTAACCACCTCTGAGATCCCTCACACGTCATCGAAGTCCAGCATGAGGGCCATCTCGTAACACCAGTCCTAAGTGCTCACGAAGACGATTCGAAAAAACCCAAATGCCATGGCTCCATCACTAACCACCTCTGAGATCCCTCACACGTCATCGAAGTCCAGCATGAGGGCCATCTCGTAACACCAGTCCTAAGTGCTCACGAAGACGATTCGAAAAAACCCAAATGCCATGGCTCCATCACTAACCACCTCTGAGATCCCTCACACGTCATCGAAGTCCAGCATGAGGGCCATCTCGTAACACCAGTCCTAAGTGCTCACGAAGACGATTCGAAAAAACCCAAATGCCATGGCTCCATCACTAACCACCTCTGAGATCCCTCACACGTCATCGAAGTCCAGCATGAGGGCCATCTCGTAACACCAGTCCTAAGTGCTCACGAAGACGATTCGAAAAAACCCAAATGCCATGGCTCCATCACTAACCACCTCTGAGATCCCTCACACGTCATCGAAGTCCAGCATGAGGGCCATCTCGTAACACCAGTCCTAAGTGCTCACGAAGACGATTCGAAAAAATCCAAATGCCATGGCTCCATCACTAACCACCTCTGAGATCCCTCACACGTCATCGAAGTCCAGCATGAGGGCCATCTCGTAACACCAGTCCTAAGTGCTCACGAAGACGATTCGAAAAAACCCAAATGCCATGGCTCCATCACTAACCACCTCTGAGATCCCTCACACGTCATCGAAGTCCAGCATGAGGGCCATCTCGTAACACCAGTCCTAAGTGCTCACGAAGACGATTCGAAAAAACCCAAATGCCATGGCTCCATCACTAACCACCTCTGAGATCCCTCACACGTCATCGAAGTCCAGCATGAGGGCCATCTCGTAACACCAGTCCTAAGTGCTCACGAAGACGATTCGAAAAAACCCAAATGCCATGGCTCCATCACTAACCACCTCTGAGATCCCTCACACGTCATCGAAGTCCAGCATGAGGGCCATCTCGTAACACCAGTCCTAAGTGCTCACGAAGACGATTCGAAAAAACCCAAATGCCATGGCTCCATCACTAACCACCTCTGAGATCCCTCACACGTCATCGAAGTCCAGCATGAGGGCCATCTCGTAACACCAGTCCTAAGTGCTCACGAAGACGATTCGAAAAAACCCAAATGCCATGGCTCCATCACTAACCACCTCTGAGATCCCTCACACGTCATCGAAGTCCAGCATGAGGGCCATCTCGTAACACCAGTCCTAAGTGCTCACGAAGACGATTCGAAAAAACCCAAATGCCATGGCTCCATCACTAACCACCTCTGGGATCCCTCACACGTCATCGAAGTCCAGCATGAGGGCCATCTCGTAACACCAGTCCTAAGTGCTCACGAAGACGATTCGAAAAAACCCAAATGCCATGGCTCCATCACTAACCACCTCTGAGATCCCTCACACGTCATCGAAGTCCAGCATGAGGGCCATCTCGTAACACCAGTCCTAAGTGCTCACGAAGACGATTCGAAAAAACCCAAATGCCATGGCTCCATCACTAACCACCTCTGAGATCCCTCACACGTCATCGAAGTCCAGCATGAGGGCCATCTCGTAACACCAGTCCTAAGTGCTCACGAAGACGATTCGAAAAAACCCAAATGCCATGGCTCCATCACTAACCACCTCTGAGATCCCTCACACGTCATCGAAGTCCAGCATGAGGGCCATCTCGTAACACCAGTCCTAAGTGCTCACGAAGACGATTCGAAAAAATCCAAATGCCATGGCTCCATCACTAACCACCTCTGAGATCCCTCACACGTCATCGAAGTCCAGCATGAGGGCCATCTCGTAACACCAGTCCTAAGTGCTCACGAAGACGATTCGAAAAAACCCAAATGCCATGGCTCCATCACTAACCACCTCTGAGATCCCTCACACGTCATCGAAGTCCAGCATGAGGGCCATCTCGTAACACCAGTCCTAAGTGCTCACGAAGACGATTCGAAAAAACCCAAATGCCATGGCTCCATCACTAACCACCTCTGAGATCCCTCACACGTCATCGAAGTCCAGCATGAGGGCCATCTCGTAACACCAGTCCTAAGTGCTCACGAAGACGATTCGAAAAAACCCAAATGCCATGGCTCCATCACTAACCACCTCTGAGATCCCTCACACGTCATCGAAGTCCAGCATGAGGGCCATCTCGTAACACCAGTCCTAAGTGCTCACGAAGACGATTCGAAAAAACCCAAATGCCATGGCTCCATCACTAACCACCTCTGAGATCCCTCACACGTCATCGAAGTCCAGCATGAGGGCCATCTCGTAACACCAGTCCTAAGTGCTCACGAAGACGATTCGAAAAAACCCAAATGCCATGGCTCCATCACTAACCACCTCTGAGATCCCTCACACGTCATCGAAGTCCATCATGAGGGCCATCTCGTAACACCAGTCCTAAGTGCTCTCGAAGACGATTCGAAAAAACCCAAATGCCATGGCTCCATCACTAACCACCTCTGAGATCCCTCACACGTCATCGAAGTCCAGCATGAGGGCCATCTCGTAACACCAGTCCTAAGTGCTCACGAAGACGATTCGAAAAAACCCAAATGCCATGGCTCCATCACTAACCACCTCTGAGATCCCTCACACGTCATCGAAGTCCAGCATGAGGGCCATCTCGTAACACCAGTCCTAAGTGCTCACGAAGACGATTCGAAAAAACCCAAATGCCATGGCTCCATCACTAACCACCTCTGAGATCCCTCACACGTCATCGAAGTCCAGCATGAGGGCCATCTCGTAACACCAGTCCTAAGTGCTCACGAAGACGATTCGAAAAAACCCAAATGCCATGGCTCCATCACTAACCACCTCTGAGATCCCTCACACGTCATCGAAGTCCAGCATGAGGGCCATCTCGTAACACCAGTCCTAAGTGCTCACGAAGACGATTCGAAAAAACCCAAATGCCATGGCTCCATCACTAACCACCTCTGAGAATATTTCATTCTACTTTATATGAATGAATACTACATAACAATAGCTAACTTCGACACTACATATTATTCTACAATACTTTAAATTACCCAATAAATAAAATAAAACTACATAATATCTACTCTTAAACCACCAAAAAACTTCCAGCACGGCTATCATGCGACGGCGCGCGAGCTACCACCACCACGGTTGAAAAAGTTTTTGAGTCTCATGCATGGTCACCCTAATTGTTGCGTTAAAGTGCACGGCTAGCACAAGTCTTGTGTCAAACTTTTTTTTTATTAACGATTTAACAAAAAACGTTTACATATTTTTGCCTCTTGTAACGTCCACATGGTTAAATATACTAAAGTTAAACATAAGAAACACATATTTCTGTTCAAGACTTAGGATTCAGCCTGTATACTTGAAATATGCAAGTTCGTTCGTAACAACATTCAACTCTTCGAATTAAAGTGTAAGTTAAATAAACGCACAATCACATCACACATACAGCCCTAGACTAAAACTTTATCGCAAAAACTGTTACCATAATTATGGCAATAACAATATATGACGCTGTACCTATTTCGTGGTATTTTTTACCTGACAAAAAAAATTATTGTGTATAGTCATAGTTTATTAGTATTTTTTTTTTGGAAATGAAATTGACTTAATTGTAGTACATTATTATTATTATACAATTGATAATAATTAAAATTATTTTAAAACGACATGTAATAAATATCTCGTATGTTCGTTTTAAAATAAATTCAATCATACGAAGCATCGTATGATTGAATTTATTTTAAAACGAATGCATGAATGTATACAATTTTGATTTGATTTATTGACTGAAGCATGTCTACAATTTAATTTAATTTATTTTAATTTATGAATTTAATATATGTTCTTTGTTAGTTCCAAGTCTTTAAACCACTGCAAATGTGTGTACACCTGAAAAGGCAGGATTTAGTGATACTCTATTGTCATTTGTACCTTCGACTATGTACTGACCTAAATTCTTCACACAATAAATGATTAAGTACTGATTACTGATTACACTTTATTTCTAGGTAATAGAGCGAAAAATGTATTTTATGAATGTCTCCTTGACATCGACTGTACCAATCTATGTTTTTCATTCTAACACTTTCACCGCCAGGAACCCATAGCGGGTGCCTACGTCGTAGTCGCTTTCCGCTACATTCGGGGAAAACACGTAGCGATTATTGGCAGTGAATGTGCTAAGGCTGTAAGTGTTAAGTGTCCCATTGCCGTGGAAAGGCCTTGTCCCTAAATCTCCATGAGGCTCTAATTAGTGCTGTATGTAAATGTAGTACCTGAATAAACAAATTTGGAAAATAAATATTAGGTAGCTAAACAAAACTTGAATACTCCCTACTGCATTCCTTGATTTGTATAACTTCACAACCCAGGAAATGGACTTAAGTGTAAGAGCAACTCGAAAAGTGAAGTAAACGCACTTAGAAACGGCACTATAAATCTTTTTTTTTTATAGATCAAGCGGATATTACTCGTTTGCTGGGTTTTATGGCTTTCGGGTTGCCTATCTCCTCAAATACGGAATCAACTTATGAAGACCGGGATAATTGCCCTTTAAGCTTAGGTCAAGATCTGGTCCCACCTTAGTTGGAAGGTGACAGACATAAGTAGCGGTCACTTTCATAGAAGTTAGTGTGCCTACGCCTATTCTTTCTTCCCCTATTGTTTCGCCTATTGTTTCTTGGGCAGGTAGGTAGTTATTAATCCAGGCATAACAAGGCAACATGCAAATTAAAGAGCTGCGTCAAAATCACATATAATTGGCGATATTATCGTAGCGTTAGCGATTAAATTATGACGAAACAGCGGCGTCACAGAGTACCCGCGGGACTAGCGTCGGTGTGGTCCGCCTGCCTTAGGAACCCTAACTGCGGGCACTAGCCGCCTGCCCCGCGGCGCAGGCGCAGCGGTAATTACGTTATTACAAAAATAATATTTCACAACTCCTCGTTTTGCGCCGACCGACTTTTTTATTCATAAGTTATGGTCTTAATTAACGGACGATGTCGCTGCGTTGATACTCGTACCCATAGATATCCAGGAGAACGGCCAGAGACGCCGTTTTTTTGTTTTCTGCGACACGACCGAGATCGTCGGTTAGTATTTGAATTCTCTGGTTTTCAGAAGCACATTGAAAGAGAAATGAAACATAAACCATATCCTAGAGATGACCCCTTCCGTCATGAAGACCGAATTTCGGGTTTCACTCCTTGGCTCATTATGATTTGACCCTTTACTAACTATACGTACATACATATTGAATCAATCTGAATCTGAACAAATTACGGACGAGGTAAGCCCGAGCATCAGACAACAGCTGGGTACCGGGGACCACATTATGCGATACATATCGGCTACCGAACGAAACATCATAACAATACCGCCAAAGCAGCTAATGTAAGGTACAAGCCAGACAGAAATTTTAAGAGAAGGGGCTCAATTTGGCGCCCATACTAACGTATTGAGATTGAAATGGAATCGCATTGGTTGGACGGTGCACTTGCGGTAACACACTGATAAAGAAATGAATACGTAAGTGTTAAAACAACTCTCTTATTAAATTAGATGTTCAGACTTCCGACGGGCATGGCACCTCCCGTGTCCCGTCATTTTTAAATGTTTTTCAAAAGAGTAGTGCGACACGCCTTTTTTACTCTAAGGACTGCTTCTAAATCAAATCAAATCAATCGTTTATTGCGTATCACATTCATACATCCGGTGGAATTACAGAATAAGTATATAGACACATGTGACGCCGCAACGGCACAGCAGTTTGAGAGGGCTAATATTTAAACATAATATTTTTACAGGTATACATTTTATTGCACATGAATACAAAACAAAACGAGATGGCGATAAATAGATTTTCAAAACGTTATGTATATAATCTTACAAGAATTATTTATTTCTTAACTTATTATATTATAATTATTGGTATTCTATTCAAAGTAGCGCTTAAGTTATAAAAAAAAATACTGATGAGAAATATTTTTAGATGTTTGGTAAATAACGTTGTTTTCTCTAGGTTTTTTATTGAGGAAGGTAGCGGGTTATATATTTTGATCATCATGTGGTGAGGGCTAGACGTTACTACTTTCATTCTGGAGTATTATTCAAAGTATTTTTTTACGAATTTACTGGATTCAAGAATGTATATAGAAGTTAACGTGAGCATTTTAAATTTAACAAAGTAAGGCCGACAGGATACCATTTGGTCGATATTGGCTAGAATTTTGACGCACTTCTTTTGGAGTATGAAAATTTTATTTACTTCGGATGATTGCCCCCACAGTACTAGACCGTAAGACATTCTTGAATAGGCGAAAGCGTAATATGCTGTGAGAGCTGTCTCAAAGTCTGTCAGTCTTTTGAGATGCTGGAGCGCGTATATGAAAGAAGAGAGTTTTTCAGATAAATTTTGAATGTGCGATACACGTGTTGTAGAAGTGTTTACTGACGGGGCTCTCCGTCCGCGACGCGTCCTCATCCAACACCACTCCTGTCTGTCTTGCGCCTACGTCATTCTGTAACCTAACCGGCCAAATCCCAGAACATCCTAAGAATACGACTAAAGTATTAAACATCAGGCGTTCTCAACTCGGTCGTGGAATAACTTAGTTCGAGCACCGTCCGTTAATCTGCGGGATCACGGGAACGCCCGCAGTATGTGAATTTATTGTTTATGAAATTGTTTTGCATATACCGTGCGTCGTTAACGGGCGACCACATCTTTGCGACGTATGTTAATACTGGATATTTCCTTTGCGATATGGATTGCCATTTTGTGGTGTTCTAGGTTTAGGCTAGGTGGAGTTAGGTCGGTACGCCTTCGAGCTGTGATACTGTGCAACACAGGATACGGTAGAGTTTAGTAGAAATGCTACAGGATAGTTCAATAGTATTGAATCACATATTCGAACTATAGAAATAACATTTCATAGTAAAGAGGGATTTTTCACCTTAAATTATTGCAAGGCGGCGTTGGGTACGTTTGTTCTCCCTCTCATCCACGAGAGTCCATGCCCAGCAGGGGGACACTAAATGTTGTTCTCTAAGCACATTGGGTTATCATCATGATCATCAACGTATATCCCTCTGCTGGGCACAGGCCTCCTCCCGTGAACGACAGGGCATAGGCAGAGGCTTCTACTCTAGTAAAACGTTATTTATGCAAACTTATTGTTTTTTTATAACGATTATTTCCCCTGTATATTCTTACTAGGTACTGCATCTTTAAACGTTATACGAACATGTGCGAGTATAGATGGTAAAGTATTTACTCGGAGCCTCCGAATGCGTCTTATTTTGCAAACAATGCCCTTCCCTGGACCTTTATCTGTGTTTCTAAATTTAAATTCGGCCTCTTGCTTATGCGCCGCAATTTGTAGGTAACGAATAAGCGAAGTGGGAAACTATCGATTGCGGTACGGTGGGAGCAAAAAACTAGGCGTGTCCAATCAAGCTTATAAACACTGATGTTGCTTTGCAAAATATTACGTTGTTTCATTACGAAATCCTGATGTTGAATCAAGACATTGTGCGATTCATATAAAAAACCGACTAAATTAAGAAATCTAGAATCTTAAAATAGGTTTCCACAGACCCTCCAGCGCCATTGCTTATCGTAGCATTATGTTGAGTGATACGGTGGTGTCTTCAACGATTTCTGTATTGTTTATTATCTGCTCTATTGAACTAATTTTTTGACGTTCTGTAAATATTATTTCCTACTTCAATTTAAACTGGCTGCAGGAGCCCAACCCTTCTCTTATCCTTATCTTGCTTGTCGAACGTAGGTTTTTATATTTATGATTAGTGTTTTAAAAATTCATCATGAAAAATAATGGGAGTTTCCACACTAAGGTATTCTTTCTCGTTGATTAGGTACACTAATTAAACCTTAATCAATCTATCGAATAAAAACCTGTTCGTACAAATGAGTTTTCTGAGTAATTTACATAATGAGTAACTAATTATTCAGAAGTATACAAATGTATGCGCGTACGCAGCCCCGTGTCGACGCCTGCGCAGGGTTGTGTGGCGCCGCCCTGTTGGGGAGCCTCAACGATTGATTCGGTAAGATTCCATCGCATACTCTCTGATATATACCAAACCTATAGGAAAATCCTGTGAATGCTATACGATTCAAGTTAGTAGCCCTTACAGTTCCTATATATATATATAAATATATAGGAACTGTAAGGGCTACTATATATAAATATATATATATATATACACAGAGTGATAAAAAGCAAAATAGGTTCCTTATGGTCCTGAAAGTTAATGACACTGAAGACTGATTTTAGTCTTTATGGTTGGTGTATAATTATTCAAGTGCTGACATAGTTTTTCACTGTTTTGAGTCATACTTGCAAGTATAGTCTATTCTGTCAAGGATTTTGTATGTCAGTTAGTCAGTACATGTCTGTCAGTACTCCGGCAGTACCCGCCACACCTAGCTGAACCGTCGCGCAACTGGGTGTGCGCCGCCAAGCAGAGCGGAATCTTTTTTGCGCCGTTACAGCAATCAAACGAGACTTTTCGACCAATGCAGCAATGTCCATAATTGTTGCCGATTTGCGTGTCAAAGCAATTGATTTACGTGAGCTCAAAGCAAGCATACATAAGAAATCTGTTGTCATTGACTTCAGCGCAAAAGTAGGTACTGTATATTAATAAGTTGATGTCAAGAATGACATTATTGAAACCAGCTATTATTCTTTTTATATTCAGCGTTAACTTAACTGCTAAATACAAAAATATGTTTTTGTTCCATTGGTTGAAGTTCCAAATTATTGAAACTACATGAAGTACTTACGTAGTGAATCTACCTAAAGGCTACACGATTAGGTATATAAAGTTCTTCCGATCGTATTTACACCTAAAGTAGGGATGTATTTTTTTCTCGTTAAACTCATAGGGTGGGGTATCGTTGGATAGCTTGTTTGTGAGATATTGGGCTTTAAAGCCTTAATTGTATTGTATTGTTCGAGTTAAAGTGTCCCCCTCCCTGCCGGCTAAATGGCTGCTACCTAGTGAAGATGTGAAAAAATCGTGGCAGTAGTACATAAGTATAATGAATTTAAAAGGAAAACTATCAAGGCTAAGTAGGCATAATTAGTTACAGAGTCGAACAACTTAAAATGTACTTAGAAAGGCCAACTTTCGTACAAACTCGGCTGACGCTACCGCGCCATTTAGTTGAAACGCGCATGTCGATGTAATTAAGACAGACAGGCAACTACGGAACCCTACACTGCGCGTGGCCCGACACGTACTTGGCCGATTTTATTTTAATACAATGGTGACATTATTCGTTTGATCATAAAATTGCAAGGTAATAATGTTACAAATATATTAATTCGTTGTTCATTCGATTAATCGTTAACTCCTTACATGGATTGGGCCCTCTGTCCGGCCAATTTCAAATTTTTGCTACTGCTCCAACCAAAACACGTTCAGCAAAATACTTGATACATAATAAAGGCAATCCTGCCCAAGACCGGCGCTGGCGCTCATTATTATAATGCGTCTAATGCGTGCGCATATTTTATGGTGTGCTGATGCGCTGCCAATCGGGCCTGCGCTGCGCCCTGTACCGACGTTGAACAAATTCGACTCACAAAATATGTCAAATCTCCGGCATTATGGGAACATCCTTACGTTCATTTAGATATAATGTCCCCATAGCACAAGCCTTAATTTAACTTATTATGGGGACTAGTTCGATTTCTGTAAAATTGTTCCTTAATGTTTAATTAGGTACTTATTTAATAATGTCTGTCAAAATCACACTGACAGAGTCGTGAAACAAAAGCGATATTTTTGCGATGGAGGGGGATCTGTCAAATAAAACGAATGGAATTGCGGCTCTATCCTCTATATTCTTATATTACTGAACTTTATCCCATAAGATCTTTTTCAGTCACTTTTTAGTCACCAGCTCTCAGAAATTAAAAGTTATAATAACGGGACGGGTAGGGAAGGGGTAGATGTTATAATAACGGGACGGGTAGGGAAGGGGTAGATGTTATAATAACGGGACGGGTAGGGAAGGGGTAGATGTTATAATAACGGGACGGGTAGGGAAGGGGTAGATAGTATACGGTCACACGTGGAACGCAGTTAACGGGTAATTGCGGATAAGCATCGCGAAAGCTACTGTTCATTGTCAAATCTACTACGTAATGTATACCTATGTATAGATACATTTTTTGGTATGTGATGGCATTAGGAACCGAAAATAAATTAAGAGTCCGCAGTAAGCTCGATTCTCCATACAAACGTAGTTACGCTCTCATTTTAAAACTACGTGTTGGATTGTAACGAAACTTTGCATATACAATGACATGGGGTATATCTATGTCTGTAATTAGTTTATGTAGCTTCAGATACCATAGTTAAAAAATACAGCGAAATTAAGTTTTTCATACAAAACTTTGTTTTTGCTGTATTTCGTTTGTTTTATAAACTGGAACCATATAAGCTAATTACAGACATAGATATAACTCATATCAAAGTTTCGTCACAATCCAACACGTAGTTTTAAAATGAGAGCGCAACTACGTTTGTATGGGAAGGTGAAATTCGGCCAAGCTTACTGCGGACTGTTAAGCAATATTATATTTTTTAAACATAACTCCATATGCCCATCAGATATTTTCTTATGAATATACTTCGTTCACATGGACCGTAGACGTCAAAAATATGTTTACACTTTTGCACCTCACCCTGCACCTGGCACTGCACTTGCACCAGTATTAAGGAGAGAAATAAATATTTCTGACGTCGTCACCTGTGTAACTTAACATAGCAAACTGTCATGTACCTATGGTTTCCCTGGTAGGTATTGGACGCAAGCCCGGTAGCACAGACGCCTGCGCCGGCGCAGCGCCCGCATTCCGCCGCCATTTTTTTATAATTCCTATCAATTTCCGACGCAAATGGCCGATCATGTAATAGGGAACCGATTGAACACCGTACGGTCAACAGGGAAATCTAAGTTGCGTGGTGAATGCTTTGAATTTGCTACATTTATTAGTATGTCCTTATATTGATAAGCATAGAGGTTTAGAGAATCAAGATCTATCAAAAAAGGATTATATTGAGGCATCACTATCTGCCCTTTACTACGATTGGAATTGTCTATCCCTGGTTTTATAGACCACATATTTTTCAATTGCCATCGTAATACCCCTTCCTTCATCCTTTAATCTCTACTCTATGTTGCCAAAATTAAATATCCCCCCCCTTCCTACGAATGTAGCCTTTTTAATCCGTTTAACAGGTAACAAAAAAGTGTTCCGTATAATTGGCAAGTTCGCAGAAAAGAGTAACATTAGACTATAACCTTTTTAACTCCCTTAACACCCCGTTTGTGATGCTTGACTCACATAATATTTAGGCTTTAGGTTTTTAACCCGCGTGCTGGTGTTTGGTGATCGTTATATATTTGTATTGTTCGTTTGTTAGCAAGGCACGAGCAGCTCTCGTTCAACTTGATACTGGCAAATTTGTACCGACACAGTTGGCCTGCGCGCCAAAAAAAAAGAACAATCTGTCAATCCCGAAACCTTCCGTGGTTTTAAAGTCAAAATGAGAAAAGTACCGCACTGCGGTGTCGGAGGTCACGTGGAGGTCACGATCCATTTTGGATCGCTATGCTGCGGAGTAGGTAAGTAAATAGAGTACAACATGTTTCCTCTTTGTAGGATGGCCGGATACCACAATATAAAGTTGGCGGCATTATATAACACACGTAGTGTCGCCACTTTGGTATAAAAGGTGACTGACAGAGGTCATCAGGAAGCGTTACTTTTATGCCGTGGAAGTCTAATACGCAGTCAATAAGTAATCCAGAGTAAAATAACACAATACTTATTGCCACCTCCAGTAGGTAAATTTATATTTTTTGCTTTTGAATCCCAAATTCAAACTCACTCCTATATGACATTTATACTGGAGTTTTTAACCCTGCTTTCCTCGCTCTTTCCAGGCTCCCAGATTGAAGCACAAGAGTTAGTTTTGCTGTCGCTCCCGGTGGCATTAATACCATCCATGTCTGGCCCGCCCCGCGCGACACGCCACGCGGACAGCGACTGTGTTCTCATTTCGCAACGCTGATTGCCTGCACCCGTCGGATAGGTCCTCCAATGGACATATACAGCTGAGGAGTCCACGATAAAACAAACATCTTGCACCGTCTTCATAGTAGTTATGATGACAGTAAACGCAGTCTGGAGCTAGTGCCGTAAAATGTAGCCGCTGGCCGAACTATATTAAACGGTAAACAGATATTTTTATTATCTTATCTTTATGGGCGTTTCTGCAAGTTTATCACAATCAATTCGCCTCGAGTGTGTTCTATTATTCGTTTCTTTTTATCTACACGACCTAGAACCCTTTGATTTGCGAGGCTGATAAAGTTGTGTATCATACGCAACAGGCAGAATTATTATCGAACTGATTCGGGGAGGGTTAGTAGTAGTACCTGGCGAAGAGGAATAGGTACAACCAGAAAAGGAGAGTAGGCATCGATAATTTTCTTGCTTATTTCCTAAGGCTAAGCCATGTACCGACTCCGTCAAATAACTCTAAATAATGTCCATAGTTCCTCCAGCAGAGTCGCCCTGCGAACAGGCAGTTACGCTAAACATTATCATCTCGGTGATTACGCGCCCACGCGTTAATATTCCTAAATCATAGTGCGGGTAGCGCGGGAGCCGTGTGCCGTGCGCCGGCGCAGGCCACCGAGCTGCGACGAAATGACGTATCTTACATGAGTTTTGAAAAACAAGTTTAGTTAAATGTAAAATAAATTACTTACTAACTCGCTCCCACGATTTAGATGATTCTTGCGACGCTACAGGAGCGCACTAAAAAAGAAAGTACCTAGTAGGTATCTTCTTGTAGCAGTACTAACGTGTATGTAAAACACTAAAACATATATACCTACATTCCGACCTAGCTAGGGGGAATTACCCCTACAGGGGTAATCAACACCAACCCGTCTTTGACAGTCCGGTATGTATAGGGAGCTTAATACCGCGTACCTATGTTAATAAATAAAATCCTATGTTGGATTAAAATATAGGATAGTTTTTATCCCGGGTGCGTAGGCATACGAAGTCGCGGGCGGAAGCTGTACATATTTGCCTCGTACACTTTGGAGTTTTCTTTGTTAATATGTGAAAAAATTGAATCAAATTCAGACGGTTGTATAAAATTATCTTAGTATATTTTCACAACACAATGTGTGTTATATGTGGAATCATACAATTGTCTAACGCTAAAAACTATAACGATACACTTATTATCTTAACCTACGACCATTTATCAGATAATCAGATTGTTTAGATACGACTTTTTGGCTATGGAACTCGATGCCTTAGACGGTAATCGAACACCGGTGTTGCTACCGTGCTAGCATGTAACTTGCGACGCCAAGTCTTGTAACGAGAAATTAGTACACCGAAGAAGGTAGTTTATAGACATCATCCATACATGTACGATACCGTACATAAAGATATGCACATATGCATTATATGTAGGTAGATTAAGGACTCATGTATGTGGGTAGATATATATGAAACGGGGAGTTGGACGTTAACCACGCCACGCAACGCATCCTTTGTAACGAGCTAGAGATAGGAAAGTGGAAATACAGTTTTATTTAAATTTTATGAAAGGCGTTTTCCTTCTACCACACCTGCGCCCTTTCAATACATTCAAACTCAGATAAGTCATACAGGCTAATTTAATGTTGGTATTTTAAAGATTTTTTAGTGCGGTGCGGTCTAAATACGGGCATGTCAAACTTAAATCAAGGTTTACATACAGGGCCAATTTATGACCTCATTGACCATTTTTTTAAATGTTATAATTATAACGTAATCTACTAGACTACCGCCTCGTCAGTAAAGGCTCGTGAGTGGCAACTTTTTGCATATCGCAGCTGACATTACCGCTTATCACAAAAAAACGCATAGTCGCTATGTGTCGTCATTTAAACAATCTGAATAAACCCCAGTATACTTCTAAACTGCAACTCGTACTCTATAGCATTTTACAGGTCTTGATTTGTTATTAGTTAGTTGTTACGTAAAAATATCCCAGTTCCATTATGTCACAAATAAGAAATGGCTTGACATATTTAAGACTTTCACTAACTATTAATTGCCGGCTACAAAATGGTAGCTTCATTCACAGACAAGTTGTGCATAAAATTAAATTCCAGTAGCTGATCGAAACCATTTGCAAATTACATTATTTTCCCTTTAAAGCTTCAAGTCGTTCAAATAAATTAAGAAGGCATCGATGCGCATTTGTTTTAATATGGGCCATAAAGTGCGCCGGGCGATTTATTTCGGCCGCGGGAGCCGGGAGCACAAACTATTTGATTGAACTCCGCCCACTAATTATATTCTTATGAAATAAACTCTACCTTTAACATGTTCCGTTTGAAAATCAAAAAGTCACAAGTTCACTACGCTGATTGGCCCTTTTGAATTCTGTCGCATGCCGTTTGGTTTGATTTTCTATTGGAGTGACGTTGGACAGCGATGCGCCGGAGATGATACAGTAGCGGCCGGGAATGTGGGCAGAATGTCCGCGGGATAATCGCCGGTAATGCCGGAGGCTAATGACGCTTAGATTCTAGACGATTACTGCAAGAACACAGGTTACAGCTTATTAAGCTATCAAATTTCAAAATTTCATCGTGTCCTTTCCCTTCAGCTGCTCCTTTTCGGAGATATTGGGTAGAGACTTGGTATTGGTAATTGAGAGCAATTATCAGGATGTAGCGAAATATAATTCAAGTCCTTGGATACCTTATTGGGGCTCTCCATATCTAGAAACCGGGCGGTTGGCAGTTTTTCGTAATATGTATGTAGGTTCATGTTACAAAAACTATTTTAAATGTATTCTTTAAATGCATGCCTGATTACTTTTATAAGTCTCACTTTACTCCAGTATTTTTCTATATACAATTTCAATTAATGGAACGTGTGAAAAATATTCCTAGAATTTCGAAATTTAAGTCGTCATGTTATTAGAAAAATATATGGACGATTCATAACTACACACTAATTCAAATAAAATATCAATAATTTGATAATTTTAGGTAAAATATGTCAAAAAAGCATCCCAATTAAGACCAGACTGTCCATCATATTTTATCCTGGGTTACCAACTCATCCGACCGGTCCTGGCTACCGACCTACCCTCCGAACAAAACGTCTCAGATCCTGCCCTAGGCAGCACACTTACGACTTATTAGAACACTGTTCCATCAACCGTGGTAAAACAAGAAGGGCTTAAGTTTGTATATTTACGAGGAGACCTAGTACTTTTTAAATGAGTCGTGTGACGCGCTGACAGTGCTCGATGGACGCCATTACTCTGCGCGGGCGCATTGCGCCAATATGCAGGCATTAGCGCGCCATCTGATAACGCACCTGCTGCTATTATTAATTGAAATATTATTTTCGACACGGCTTCAGTCAGTGTTAATAGCTTGGGCATTTCGAATACCTGTTCGACATTTTTCAAAAAATAAAAACCCTCGAGGTTTATTTGACACGACGTATTGATATTGGTACGAAAGTTGTTATGACAGTTTATATACTTTATATTTGGCATTGACACGTGTGGAAGCAAGACTGGTGACTAGTATCACTATGTCGAGTCAAATGGGCCTTCTGGAAGCTGCTGCTGCCTAAGTCAAGCTTCGGGAGAATTAGGGACTCCTGTCTAGGGCGTGCGAATTAGTAAGAGGAGGGTTTTTTCCTTGTCTCGCGTCGCGTCGAAGCTTCAGTTATTGTAGCCCTGCTGGTATTGACATATCAACTATTCTAATTCATATTATTTTGTCATTTAAAATTTTATATTTTATTAATAAATGAGTAAGTATGTCTGGTTTAATCCTGTCTCGACACACGAGATTCAAACTATGTCTTATTGGGATTTTTGCCTGAAGCAGGTTGTTGTGTATACCAGCAGCCAGTGTCGCAGGCGCGATCCGTCACCGCGCCCCGCCCGCGACAATTATCGCGCGAGTAATTGTCGCGGGCGACGCGATCTGGGGCCACTCGGTAATTGGATACGGTATCGGGACCATTTGTTAGCAGATAAGGCGGGGATGAAAAATTGTCGACGATATATTGTATGGCTGAAGGTTTATAGTAAAGTTAAATTGAAGAGGTATGATCAGATGGGTTGATCGTTTGTGTATATAGAGGATGGATGATAGAACTAACGAAATAGTGAACAATAGAGTGAAAAAAAACTATGTTCTTCTCGGGTCTCGGCGAAAATCCATCGATATTTTTTTTTTAATTGATTTTAAAGGTACAGTTATTGAGGAGGTTGAAAGCGTGTATAGAGGCTCCGGACAGGAATAGGGTTCCAGTGCGGGACAATACCTCAATAGTTGGCATGTTCCATCACATTAATATATGGTAATACCTAAAGGTGACAAGCGGGGTGTGTCAAACATTGGGGACACATAGTCACTTTCATTGGCATTTCGATTGCGATTAGATTACAATCATAACTTATTTAAAAAAAATGTTTTATTATGTTTCGGTCAAATTCGCTTGACGTGTATTACCCGACTCGTGCGCGGTGGGCGGGGCGGCCCGCCCGCGCGGCCATCACGCTGTGACATGCGCAAACGCACACATGCTCCAATGCAGCAACATCTGTGGACTAGCTTTTGCCTGTGACTTTGCGTGAACCCTTTATCGACTTCCATCACCATTTCATCTGATGATTTCCGAGAGTAGTGCCAAATATTTTTTTGCGTCTTGGCCTGGTTATACTCATACCGATTCAACGAAATAGAATTACCGTGTAAGTATTGAAATCAAGTAGTATTTTTTCGGGAACTCGAGAAAAAAAAATACGTAAGTAGTAGGTACGGTACATTGCTACTTTTCTGTAGCTCCTAAGACACAGATTTTGTTTTAATTTCTGAGGAATATTTTCAATGTTTTTTAGTTGAAGGGTATCACTGTTCGCTAAACTTACACCCTGAAGTGACTGTACTTATCAGTATCACTTTTATTTTTTGCATGAAATCAACCGATAAGGATGATTTGAGATACGTGGTGAGGTCGACGGCATGTGATTATCACACAAATAAATGCCATTAACCTAGATTAGAACCGGGAACATTCGTAAGCAAAGTTAATTAACTGTTCGGATGAGTTATCCATCAGAGATAGCCTAGCACATAGTGTTTGCATTGCTAATTGAGTGTTTGTCGAATAAACGTTTGTAAAATGAAACTTTTGCGCCACAACACGTTTGTCAAGTAATATTTGATGAAGCGTTTTTTGTCAAACGATAATTTGCTAATTTTTTTTTGTTATACATTAGTAAACCCGTAGTGTTTCCATATAAGATTGATATAAGTCATATAAGTGACACCTAACAACCAAGAGAGATGTCATGTATTTGAAAATACAGCTTAGCTTAGCTTCGGTGGTGGATAGTCTTCCTAGGGGGCGATATATGCAGTAGTATTTTGTCCAGTATTTAACCTTGATTAAGGGTCCTTACGCCTAAAACGAGCGTATTTTGCAAAATGCTTGCTTTTTCATTCAAGATTACGACGTAACTATTAGTATTTATTCAAAAACTGACTATTAATAATTTTTAAAAAATAAATTTCGGCGCGCGGCATCTGTGTAAATCTTGAATGAAAAAGGAAGTATTTAGCAAAATACGCTCCCGCTTCTGCTTATGTGGGCGTAAGGACTCTTAAGCGAAGGGGTTCTAAGAAATATATATTATGTCGGCGACAGATCGTTAAATACGCCAGATCACGAAATTCCTAGGCATATCGTGAAACGGCGCCATTTCATGATATGCCTAAAAGTCGGCTAGGCTTATCACGATGTGCCTGATAAACAATACGGCAGATCGATTAGAGCAACGCATTCGTCGATATTCCTAGCTCTATACCGGGCACATCGTAAAATAGTTTCTTTCTTGGCCACTGGTGGCGCTGCACATGCGATGGCGGCCGTTTTTGTTGGGGGCTAATAATCAGGGCGGACAAAAATGGTTTGTCATAAGCGAACTCTGTCTTAGGTCGGTTAGGTTAGGGTTCACTTGTGTCTTTTTCAAGACACTTCAGACCAGAAATAGACACCCCGCGCAGCGGGGTGGCGTCGACTCGCTGGAGATTATCAGTCCGCACTTCTTATTTTTTTTGATTTACCTAATTCAATTTTGGACACCCTACTTACGTATAACGGTGAGTATTGAACGATATGCCGGCGTTTCATGATATGCCTAGGAATTTCATGATCAGCCTAAACGTCACTGGCTTGGCCAAATCATGAAATGCCGGCGTTTCATGATATGCCTAGGAATTTCATGATCTGCCTAAACGTCATTAGACAAATCGTTAAACGTTAAGTTTTGAACGATATGGCGGATGTCCTTTAGCCAAATCATGAAATGGCGGCGTTTCACGATATGCCTAGGAATTTCGTGATCTGGCGGATTTTACGATCGGCCGCCGACATATACACAAGCAAAATCAATACTGACATGATATACCGACTTCAAGCTATTAGCAAAAAATTGTTTGTACCTTAGAATGAATTATGTAGTGCACGAGGTAGATATGTATGATTGCGATGATTACCGCATTTGCACTTAATCTCCTCATGCATATGTAGTACCGGTTTTTTCTGAGATGGATGAGCTATCCGACCAAATAGATTAACCTTCTAAACACTTCATCATATAGATACACGAACACGATCTAGTTCACTGAGTATATACACTCAACGGGGTTGATATAGGTACATTTTTTGTGTAACGAGGGTGGCAGACACTACGGCAGGTTACGGCCTATGGACCCTTGGGAGAAGAGAAACCATAAGCGCGATACCGACCTTTCATTGATTTGAGGATTCATCGTGTTGGCAGCTGGAGATAAATGCAAGTCCGTCACTCTCTTGACCTATAGGTACTTAATTTAAAATTTTGAGATACTTAACATAAAATTTTGAGATACTTAATTTCAAATTTTGAGATACTTAAAGCGCGTTTTTGTCCGCATTATTATTCCAGCAAATATCTAGTCAACATTCTGGAATTTTGTCACACGATTACGGCGATAATCGGAAAGTGATAATTACTTTAGAACCGGGCGTTTCAATCCTCCAGCGATTCACCCATGTAGGTACATATTAAAAATAAAAAAAATATTTATTTTCAACAAGGTTTTTTTACATTTAGTGTTCTTTCCCCCCTTTTAAGTTAAACACTTGTATTAGGAGGAAACGCTCTTTCATACAGGTGGTACCTGCATGTTAAAAATAAGACTAAACATAAATTTTGTATTAAGGAATTTCAGTTGCTAACGAAATTATACATTTTTTAAATAAAGGAAAAATTGAAAAATTTAATGCTCCCGGATTGTTCCGATAGCTCAGTTGGTTAGTAGCGACGGGCCATGAATGCCTGTGGTCGCCGGTTCGAATCCGGCTCGGAGCATTAAATTTTTCCTTTATTTAAAAAATGTAAGACTAAACATAGTTTGTTTTCAGCTTACCACTAAATCTATCTATCTTATTACTATACTTAGATACGTAGATTGGAAAGGTTTTCCGTTGTTATTAAGGTTACAGTTCTGTATTCGAAAACATGAATTACGACATTATTTTTTTATACTCGTCGACTATAATCTTTAAATTAGAACCTCGCAAACTATAATGCAATGGAATACTTTTATTCTGATGAAAAAGTTTATGCTCTATGGACAATCGAAATAATTATTTCGATACGCTCTAGACAACCGATTTTTTTTTTAAATAGAACTTCGTATTTCAATAATGTGTCCTTGTTTAAGGAGACTCGATCCGATACAAGATTGCCAATCTATGGCGTTTCAGAACGTAGCAGCGTCGCGTCATCTGTCAAAAATGTACTTGAACTTGCTGCTCAAGCGTATCCAGGGCATAAACATTAAAAAAAAACTACGCATTGTGATTGGCTAGTATTTAGACAATCACTGCACAGTACTGCAACATTACGGAAGCCGGTGGTGTGATGTGATAACTTTTATTTTCAAACTTAAACTTAAAAAGTAAAAAAAAAACGAAGAAAATGAGTAGTGACAGTGACGAAACATCTTTAACTCCTCAAGAAATAACTAATATGGCAGAGGAAGCCACGCTACCTGAAAAGTCAAAGAGCCTTTACAATAGTCGAACTAGACAATATAGTACCTACTTACGATATTTAGTTTTCTTATATACTCGTATTAATGACTTAAATTATTAATTTTAATGAACTCGTACAAAATCTATTGTTCACAATAGTGTCATAGTCAAGCTTTTTAATCTCGTACCTTACTAAGGCCACTCAGCAAGCTTCGTGGCCTAAACACGGTACTCGACTAAAAAGCTCTCTATTATAACACGATTGTGAAAAATACTATAATCTAAGTGAATGAAACGTGCAAATATAATTATAATTATGAGTTAGTGACTAACTCGAACGATATCCAATCACTTATGACTAACTGTTAGTCATAAGTAATTCGATATCGTCGTAATTTTGGCTTTTAAGCCAGTTAGAAATAAGTTTTTTATATTCTCTATAAGTTGTGCCGTAAATTTTAGTTTTCCTATTTATTTTATTATAAAGAATTACAGATGCTACTTTAAATTGTCGTTTAATAAAATTAGTCCTAGTTCTTGATAATTGCTTTATTACTTCACGGATTACGTATAAGTGTAATCTCTCCATAATAATTTCCTCATACGAAACTTTCGCGGGGAGACTTCTTAATGGTTATCGATTATGAGTGTATACAAAAACATATATTACATAAACGTTACTTTTTTTGCTATCAACATGCTATTGATAATCTACGTCTGAATTAAACATCACGCACATGTTTAATGTACAGACTATCCGTCTAGGACGACCAAGTATTAATAGTATTTACTTAATAGACACCTATAATTATCCTGGTGTTCCAGTAAAATCAGCATTCCATATACTAGAAAAACTATTCCACCTGAACGGAGCTGGCAGAAAAAAATGGTGCCTTTTAATACAAAATGACAGTTAAACGCAGGTAAGAAAAGTATTATGTAGGTACTTATGGATAATGGTTAAGTTTGAGTAGGTGTGGCATGGATCACCGATTTGGAGCCCCGGGGTGCCGGTAGCCTGCACGACGCCCGAGTTCAGTCTAGGTTTAATATATTCATCGAGGTGTGCGAAGCGAACATATTTCAAACGAAAAAAATGTTTTTTTTCTTTTTCTGTGATATTACCTAATACAATCGCTTTTCGGTGACAGAAGACATCGTGAGGAAACCGGTCTAATCCCAATAAGGTATAGTTTTCCTTCTGGTTTGGAAGGTCAGATGGCAGTCACTTTCGTAATACTAGTGCCTATGCCAAATCTTGGGATTAGGTGTCAAAGCGGACCTCGCACAACCGGGAGTAACGCTAGGAGGAGGATGATTACCGAATGCAGTCCCCGGACACGGGCGGCTGAATCCGCTGTTACATTTATATTAAGCTAGCTGCCCCCGCGGCTTCGCCCGCGTATTGCACAGGAAGCAGGCAAACCCACAGAATAAAATATAACCGTTAACGTCCATTCTACACGTAGGTGAAATAATTTTTGAAATCAGGTGAGTAGTTTGAAGTTATCCGTTTCATACAAACTTGCAAAGCCGCAATCTCACAGACTTTTCCTCTTTATAATACTGCATATCGGACCAAATCATGATCATGACATAGTTTGTTACGTAATCATTTCAAAATCATCGAAATTGTAACTTTATTGCATAAAAATGCTGTTTGAATGTATGTAAGCACTTTATTGTACACAATAACAGGTTAAAGAATATACATGTCACACAATAGAACCAATGAACCAACCAATGAATGTAACCAGCGTAAAGGGACGGGAGCTCGAGTTAGACTGGATATGCCCACCCAATAATGGTAACGAAGTTGACGAAGTAGGTACCTTTCCCTGTGTTCCATTCTCAATATTTGAGTTAGACTAGATATGCCCACCCAATAATGGTAACGAAGTTGACGAAGTAGGTACCTTTCCCTGTGTTCCATTCTCAATATTTGACAATTAGTTGTCTGTGTCATTATTAGGTTATTGCATATTATGATTTTTAACCGACTGCAAAAAAGGAGGAGGTTCTCAATTCGCCGGAATGTTTTATTTTTTATCCCGATTAATCGAAGACGTCAGGACCGATTCGGTTGTTTTTTTGTTCGAAGGGGTACCAGGTGGTCCCCTGGCCACCAGCTCCTGATCTGATCACGGGATCCTGAAGAAGTCGAGGGAAACCACTATTTGGGTATTTTTTTGAGGAAATTTGGAAATGTTCATGTAGGTATGTGGCTTGGCGGGATTCTGAAACCTCCTCTAAGAACATTTCGTCTACGCATGTTTCATACATGAACTGTACAACTACGAATGTTTCGCCGATTGAAATGTTCGGTTCGTGTTCGGTTAAATATTAATTTTGAGTGAAGTTCAAAGTAGTTACATAGAGACTCCAAGGCAGGTCGGTGTAGGTACGACGACGAGCGAAGCGAGGAGGAGTGTTAGGTTGAACTGCGACCCTACAGCGCGCGAGCCGAGCGAGCGAAGCGAGCGTGCCGCGGTAGCGGCCGGCCAAGCGCCAGAACCGAACACTTTAATCAATCTGTCGGCGAAACGTTCGTAGTTGTATTAGTTGTACAGTTCAAGTATGAAACATGCGTAGAGGTAAAGTTCTTTTGGTGAACAAACAGTAAGCGAAACGTTCTGCCGGTGATCAGTCCATCGAAGGAACGACTGTCGGAGGAAGGTTTCAGAAACCTTGGTGGAGTACTGACTTGAAGCCGGTTAAAACTTTGTTTTTCACGTAAATTATCTTAAACAGCGACATGAACGTGGGCAATTATTCCCTTCTATCAAAATCTGTCAAGTATCGCTGACAAATACTGCTAATGAAATACTAACCTTGGTTTTTTGATTCTTGAGTTTATATTAGAATTTGATCAAGACGACGAAGATGACTCACTAGATTCAATTACGAGGCAACACTGCTGGTCTAAATGTATGCGTATGAAGTTTAGTGTTGCCGCGAAGTTAATAAAAGTGGGTTCAGCTTGCGTTTAGCGGAATCCAGCAGCTAACTATCTCGACCGTCGCTCCCATGTAAATCAAGCCTTATAATACGCACCACATGAATCTAATACAAATTTGAATTGAATTAATTGTATTAATAATAATTAATAACACATGCCTGCCATGCATGCTGCCTACGAAGCTGAAGGTCCTGGGTTCGAATCCCGGTAAGGACAAATATTTGTGTGATGAGCATGAGTGTTTGTTTCCGAGTCTTGGATGTTTTCTGTGTATTTAAGTATTTCTATCTAGATATTAAATATATCGTCATCTAGTACCCATAACACAAGCCTTATTGAGCTTACTATGGGACTAGGTCGATTTGTGTAAGATTGTCCCCTAATATTTATTTATTTATTTATATTTATTTATTTACATTGATAACGGTGCTGTGGTCTTCATCGCACCCATCAAGGGTAACTAAACAAGTAAGAACACTTTGCCTTATCATATTATTAATTCAAATATGATTTGAATATAGACAGAAGTAAACATTATATTCATATGTTTTACTACATATACATATGAACAGTTTTGCTTGTCGCGAGCGATTTGTTCACTATCTCGATCGATATATTTAGTTAAAATGAAAAAAATGAATTTTATTGCGCAAGTAGGCCGCAATGGCATTTTTACAAGTCAAAATTCTACCAGCGTTTCTGAAAAAGACGATAACTGTTAAGAAGAAACGCCGAAACAAAGTCAACAGTCAGTATTTTTTTGCCAAACAAGCTTACTTCGATGATAGTACTTAACCTAACTATACACCAGCGAAAGAGAACTTATTATATTTAGAACAGAGGTAAACCACGGTTCTTAAACCACGATGCGATCGTCAACGCTCTTGTGACTCCCTTGGGGTCACAAGCATAGGCTACAGTGTCCGCTTACCATCAGGAAGGCCGTATACTTGTCACTATTTACCTATTCCGTGTCGGGGCCGTTATAGCACGGTAATTTTGTAACTAGCTTTTAGCTAGCTTTGTTAATATATATCACCTACCATTTTCACCTTTAAAAAAATATTGTTGATATGTCCTAACGCACTTTCGAAAATCTACATGAGTGAGTACCTAGCAGCTAACGCAAAGGTTGCTAAACCTAAATATCAATTTCCAGTGTTGGATGCATCAGCGGCCGGCGGAACGGATCGCGCGCAGCTCGAAGGCGCGCTGCGGCGAATTTTTGATTACACCCTGCGCGCGCCGACCGCCGCGCAGACGCGGCTACACAATCATCGGAAGTTTCAATGTGCAATATTTTTATTAAAAACGTCTATAAACCCGGTTTGGTTACCGTTTTAGAGTTTTAAGAAACGAGCAGGATATTAAAAAAAACCTTTTTAAAAGTTAGCCCTGGGGTAGGTACATGTATCGACTAGGCTTTGGAAAGTGTGCATGGTATCAAATTGTTTTCTGAAACGTAGGTAGTACACAGTTACGAGTATGTGTGGTGTCGTGCTGGTGAGACAGGTCGCTAGACTAGAGCTCTCAAGGGGTGCGCCGTGTTGAGTTGAGAGTGAGGGATCAGTATTTGTCTCTAGCTGTTGACGCAACGAGTCCTTTAAATCAATAGACCTACTCGTAATAACATTTTTTTGACCTGATTGGGACACTTCAACGAAGGAAAATTCCAATAAAAGATATTTTAGTTTGAACCTGTAGAAGATTCACCAACCTTTCGGTGCCCAGAAATCGTCCTTTCTGCAGAGTTTGGATCCTTAGATTAACAGTAAATAAGCTGGAAATAAATAATCGTCAGTATATCTACTCTATTCATTTATTTAAACTTTATTGCACAGATAAGAAGTACAAATGGTGGTTATAGTAGTAACAAGTCGGAAATGCGCTGTGAAGTCTCGGAATAATACGAGTAATATCGTTAAGTTTAGAAATGAAAGCTTACAGTCTCCCAAATTGCGGGATATCGCAGAAATTGTATTCCCTTTTTGACACTGAGCTGCTAATTCGGCACTCTCCGTTTAAGATACATACACTTTTATTTGTATAAATTAATATTAATTTGATATTTTTAACTCTTGAAACGAAGGAGGTTTCTGATACGGTTCTTTCATTTTGGTGCATCAAGGTTCTAAGTATGCTACATCCTTCAGTTATAAAAGCACTACTTATTTTAAATACCAGATTATCTATTATATACTTTTTATTTAATTAGTTTACACTAATAATGTGATATCTGTCGACGATTTTTATTTTGTATACTTATTTACTTACCTAGCTAGGTTTTTACGTATCTACGAATCAACTCGTGTTACCACATATTTAAGTACCAACTTCTATTTTACATCCGAATGCATATTTTATTTTCTATAAAATTCTCCTACCTAAGTATCGGAAGGTTTAGGTAAAGAATAGTGAGTAGATATCATTAATAATTCTACATTCGATTAAGCTTGCTTAACGTGCTAATAATGCCAACAAGTAGCTAATATGACCACAACTTAACGACTTACACAAACGCCTAAAATTCATCATATTCCTAAAGCTAAATTCCACTCCATTAAACTGCACCTATAACGGTAAATATTATACCCAGCCAGTCGTATAGGTACCTACCGATGAATTCCCATTCAGAAACTTTCAAACTTTGGTCTTAAGAACTATCAGAACGACTTTGTCGTCTTATAGTCGCGTGGACAACTTATCACCCCGTAGGAAAGCCGTTACGCCGAAGGGCCCGTCTGATATAGGTACCATGACGCTATGCAGGGGGGATATAAATAAATAAATAAATAAATTTCTTTATTCATGGACCAACTTGGATCAATCAGTGTTAGTAATACTTATTGGTAATCTTATCTATACTACGGTTAGTAACAGCAGATTTAATTATAATATATTATATTATTAACATTATTATCACCTAATAATACAAATATTATAAATTATAAATATTATTAAATTATAATTTATAGTATTTATATATTTCTACGCACATGAATGAGGCAGCAGTTGTTCAGATAAGTGCCGTCCACCCTGTCTGCAATCAGTGATATGTGATATGTGGTGATATGTCAGGACCATTATAGAGATCGTACGTCCAATAAGATTGTTTCCTATTGGAAATTAGGGGAGGAATTGGATTTTCATCTATTTTTATTAGTAGTTGTAGTTCTATGCAATTTGGTTCTCAATCTAATTGAAAAATAAAATATTTTAAAAGAAAGCTCCTAATAAGAAGGTATGATTTGGACCGTAGAGAATATCCAATATGCTATCCTATCGTAAACTATTAAACAAACAATATTTGTATATATATAATATATTTGCAAACGATTTCGATGAAACTTGCAATATAGGGGTTTAGGGGGCGTAATCGATCTAGGTAGAATTCATGTTTGAAAAATCGTTTTTTTCGAATTTTTACCCGAGCAGAGCTCGGTCACCCAGGCACTAGTTACCTAGTAGGTAGGTACTCAACCGGTTTGAAGACACTTGATGCGCAGAGAGAAAGGTGCCTACGCAGGAAAAAAATAGTAAGGGTTGGCAGGCACTTCCAGGTAGGTATCTCAATATATTATACCTACCTACAAAAAAAGTAAAAGTATAATTCAAAAACTGACAACGTATTAACATATTATATAAAATAACAAGTAATCCTAGGTCACTCAATTTTATAATCGAACGAGCGAGCAAAGCAAACGAAGTTCTGTGTTTCAGGTCGGGCCGAACATCGTGTCCGGCCGGCTGGCTGGCTGTCCGGCTGATCTCGATGATTCAGGTGAAAAATTGTGAGCAGGTTCGTTAATTATATAGATTTTTTTAGTCGAGTCAACCTTCCGAACAAAAAAAACATGATTAATTCTGCAAATACCACAAGGCACTTTTACATATGAAACGGTAATGTAGGTACAATACATATAATAAGAATAAAAATAATCTTACAAAATAATTATTTCATAATTGCAGATTAACGATCGATAAACGGTAAACAAACTCATCATTCTCCTAGCGTTATTCCCGGTAATGCCCCTAAAGGAGCCCGAGGTCCGCTTTGACACCTAATCCCAAGATATGGCATAGGCACTAGTTTTACGAAAGCGACTGCCATCTGACCTTCCAACCCAGAGGGAAAACTAGACCTTATTGGCCTTATTAGAGCTTTAAACGGTAAATAAACTAAATGTCAGAAAATAAAAACAAATATTTAATATACCTAATTCATTATACATTTGATATAAGGTCTGTATCAGAATTACCAAGAAGTTTTTGATAATAATTTAGTATCCCAGAGATAAATAAGGTATCTGAGCGTCCAAACACAACTAATAACGTAAAAACAAAACAAGGAACATTCATGTAATATTGTCAGAGAGAACAGGAGGACAGGGTCAATAACAATACAACCTGTCAGGAACAGACTGATGTATACTAATAACGCTAGTATTTAGGCAGCAGTACCTATGCAAGCATGAATATACCGAGTGAGGTTATCAAGACGAGTCTGGCGGGCACATGAAAAAGGCATTAAAGGAGTAGTAGGCCTAGTTTGCTTGACAACATAATATTGATTTCCTTACACGTAAAATCAATCAATTAAGGGACGAAGTCATAACTTACAACACAAGTAATAATTGACACTTACTAACAACTGGTGCCGACGGTACTTAGTTATTCGGAAGGGATTTTTTTTATAGTTTCATTTTGCTCAATACTGAGTTCTGAATAAATTTTTAAATAACCGTTCCTTTGACCAAACAATAATAGAGTTTAGTTCAAGATAAGTTAGGTTGAATACCGCCTACTTAATTCTTTGGTATCCTTTTTCTTTGCGTGGTAAATAAAATGATACTGGCGAGTGAGGGGTAGAGGGAGCTTCGTGTGGCCAGAGAGATCCCTCGCCGAGCCACCCTCTCCCGTGACTAGTTCCACTACCCCGTCACAGATGGCGCGCAACCGTACTATTAGGCCAACCTTAATAGATATCTTTATATCAGACTAATACAATAATGTCTCTGACAGTAACTACATATTGGACGTTAAAATGAATTTTAGTAGTTTTAATTTGAAGCATGTCCTGAGTAAAGGAAACATCTGAATATCATCATTAATAATCACTATAATTTACTTAATTATACGCTATAATTATCCAAAAGGGGTGATACCCAACCAACCAACCGGTTGGTTGCAATTAAGTAAAATACATGGATTGAATCACGTAAATAACATTGCATTACGATAACCAAAACTAAAATATTCAATTGAAACGAAACTGCAAGCTCACCAAGTTTGCTTTGCGTATAGTTCGTCTACTCGGCAACAGATGGCGTTGGTAGTAGCTGCCCGTGCCAGGCCGACGGTTTAGCGAATTGTTATGCGGCAAAGACAATATTTTTAAAGTACCTAGGTAAAGATAGAATAAGTGCTGTTTCATAATATATTATGATTTTAATATAACCTACATATTTCAGGTTAAATTAAATGTTACTTATTTCGCCCGATTAAAAAAAAACAAAATAACTTTAAATAGTTCCGAAAAGTGCCAAAAATAGGAAATTCGCAACGAGTGGTGATAAATTAAAACACGACCGAAGGGAGTGTTTTAAATCGACACGAGTTGCGAATTACCTATTCGCACGTGTATCGTACAACGTTTTACTGTACATATGGCTCTTTAAAGTTTCGACATATGCACGGAAAGTAGCACCATATGTACTGTAAATATTATTGTAGTTTACGTACCTATACCTATTCAATGTTTTTGATAGTAGAGGGCAAGTAATAGTATTTATTTAGAGTAACCATCTCAATATATATTTTTTTTACCAAAACAATTATCAGAAGGCTGCTACTTACTTATTTATCTGTAATTTACGCGTAGGTAACTACACATATTAGGTATTAAATATATTTATCGAGAAAAGCGAGCTATAAACGTATGGATTAATTTTAGATTCAAATATAAAAAAAATGTTTGGTACTATCGACAACACAGCTAACTGACCACCCGTGCACTTTATGTGCATTGTAATAAAGTTCTATATAAATAGGTACAGGATGGTCAGCTAACTGTGTTGGCGTTTGTTTGTACCTATTTGGACTAAGCTTAAAAAACAAGCTTAAAAAAAAACAATTTGAATTCAGTATCTAGTACCTATAGGCTGTTTCGAATTCTGTCTTCATGTTTACAAAACTTTCCTTTAGCCGTTGTCTGTCCTAACCTATAACGGTAAATAAACGACAGTTGGGTAGGTAAGTATCTATATTCCAGAGTCGGGTTACAGCACTAAGTATTCAAATAAAATTTAATCCAGCTATAGGTAGATAATATCGAATTTTGCGTCTATTGAATACTCAAAGAGCAAAATAATGTACTCTCATAAAGTTTTATAGTAAGCATTCAATATTAATTAAAGAGTAGATATATTATTAGTTTTAGAACGGCGACTGCGCATTAAAAATCATAATTAAGAACCTAATGTGGCCGATAACATCTGCCGGCATTTTGCGGTAGGAAACGATTAACATATCAATATCGCGTATCATCAACTCGACTCTATATTTATTTAATTAAACGTCGAAAGATTCTCTATAATTTAAACAGGAAAGTTCCAAGTCGAAGAAAAGGTGAATGGTGAAAATTTCAGCGAAGGTTCGTAAGCGTAGTGCCGTCGGGAGGCGTCGAGCGAGGCGGCCGAGACGAGGATTTTCCTCGCGACGGGTCCGCGGCGGGCGGGCGGCGGGGCGCGGGGCGCGGCGGGGCGGGGCGCGGTAATTACATCGTCATTAGGCGCCGGGCGGCGCTGGGCGGGGCCGCCCCTCTCCGCGCGCGGGCCGCTGCGCGCGGCGGCTGCGGCGCCCCACAGTCCGCTCCGTGCCGCCGTCGCGCACGCTCGCGTATGTCGCTCGTCGCGATTGGTGATGTGAGGTGGCCCCCGCCGCTGCAAACGCGCGTTCAACGCGCCAGTTTCGCGAACCAAAGCGCCAGTTGAAGGCTCGAGAGCCTTCGAGCCGGCAAGACGCCGTCCACCGTGGATCTTAGGTACGGCGCCATGGCGGCGACCACGTACATGCCGGGGGAGTTGGACCTCGGCACGTTGGGCGGGTACCACGCTGCGTCGCCACGCAGCGCGGAGCCCGCGGACATGAAGTACCAGCACCACCTGCAGGCCGGCGGCTCGCCGTCGCCCGGCGCGCCCGTGCTCAATCCCTGGGCGTCGCTGCCGCCGGCCGACCCCTGGGCCGTGCACAGCCAGCACCACGCGCACGCGCACCAGCCCGACGTCAAGCCGCCCGGCGGGCACGACGCGCGCCACCTGCCGCACCACGCGCACCACCACCACACGCACGGCTGGCACGCGCCCGTCGTCTCCGCGCACTACGGCGCCGGTTCGCCCGTGCCTCTGCACGCGGGCTACCCCATGCCCATGCACCAGCACCACATGCTACGCGACGTGCAGCCCTCGCCGCACCTGCACCACCACTCGCTCGACCGCGACGCTCCTGAGGAGGACACCCCGACCAGCGACGACCTCGAGGCCTTCGCAAAGCAGTTCAAGCAGCGCCGGATCAAACTCGGCTTCACGCAGGCGGACGTCGGCCTGGCCCTCGGCACGCTCTACGGAAACGTGTTCTCGCAAACCACAATCTGCCGTTTCGAAGCGTTGCAACTCAGTTTCAAAAACATGTGCAAACTAAAGCCATTGCTGCAAAAGTGGCTCGAGGAGGCGGACTCGACGACGGGCAGCCCGACCAGCATCGACAAGATAGCCGCACAGGGCCGCAAGCGAAAGAAGCGCACGTCGATCGAGGTGTCGGTGAAGGGCGCACTGGAACAGCACTTCCACAAGCAGCCGAAGCCGTCGGCGCAGGAGATCACGTCGCTAGCAGACAGCCTACAGCTGGAGAAAGAGGTGGTGCGCGTGTGGTTCTGCAATCGGCGGCAAAAAGAAAAGCGGATGACGCCACCAAACACGCTCGGGGGCGAACTGCTGGACGGCATGGGGCACGCGCACTACGCGCACGGAGACGGGCTAGCGCACGGCTCGCCGCTGCAGCACGCGCACAGCCCGCCGGGGCTGTCCCCGCAGCACGCGCACCACCACTCGCTGCCGCAGGGTGCCCACACCTTGGCCGCGCACTAACAGTTCGCCCCGTGGGCGCCGCCGCGCCCCTATTACGCGGAGCCGCACTAGCTGCGCCGCTGCCCGCGGGAGCGTGTACATACCGCCGCGGCCTGGACGTGCCGCGGCGAGCCGCAGGGGCCCACTGTACATACCCGAGGGTCCCCCGGCCAGTGACTGTGGACCGAACCGAACGATCGCTTTCAGTTGTTCTTTATAGTTTCGTCGCGTCAGTGAAGTCATTAATTAATTATGTGAGTAATGTTAAGAAGGAAGCCAGTAATCGTTTAACTTGGTCTCGCGCCGAGGTTCGTCCGGAGTGCGGCCAGCCAGTGATCACCGATATGTTTAGCTAGATAGTCTAATTGATACTAAGAGCTTACGCGAGGAGCCCGGCGCGCGCCTCGCCGGCCCGGCCCGGCCCGGATCGGTCCGGACTCAGGGTAAGTACCCCCGCGGCCCGGCCCGGCCGGGCCGGCGAGACCGCCTAGCGCCATTCACTTTTGTAAAGGACGATTTCATCGAATTTATTTATAGATATTATAAATGAACGATGTTCATACATGCCTACCTGTCAGTAGGGAGTCATTGTGGTGTGTGGATTACATTTAAATTGTTGCTATTACTGTAAATTTATGATTAGTGATGAGGACGAGAGTAAAAAATACGAATCGGGTCGAAGCTTCGTTTTGTACAGAATCCGAGTGAGTCAATAGGTGCAATTTTTGTTTTAGTGTTAAATAAAACGAGCGGCGCGCGCCGCGGCCTAGGTCCCACGCATAATTTATTAAAACATATTATTAAAAGGATGCAGACACGATGCCAAAATGGTTTTATTCCTGTTTTTTACTTGTTTTGTTGTTTTTTTCGTTTGTATGTATTTGTGGCCAACCTTGGTACTTAATACTTGTAAAAATAGGTATTTTTTCTATATAAATAATGTACCTACGACGTATATGATGATATATATTAAAAAAGTTCTTTATAGAAATGGAAAGATGGAAATGTTTTTTATTGCACAAGTCCTCCCGCCCCCGGGCTGCTCAACTTGAACTTAATTTACGCCAGTCCTCATTTAGTTGGTAAATAACGATCAAAATTAGTCATAAAATGTTTTATAATTATCTAAGTATTTAAATAAAACAGAGTAATATTTTAAAAGAGAGTTATTCTTTACATATCCCGGTCAATAGGTCACGTAACAGAAGTTCTCTCGGTGGTGTCATGTTGTGTCGCTCAGGTAGGCGGCTACAGGGCCCCGACGATCTCAAACGAATCGGTGGTAAAAAGTTATAAACTCGACTGACACATTTGTTGTTTCGCGTCGGAGTTTGAAAAAGGTTTTTGTGTGCGGGTCACCGTTTTTTTTACAAAAAACACCAAGTCCCGAGCTCGCTGACATCCAGTTTATAAGCATTGTTATTAATTGAGTTTCTTTTGTAGTTGGTTTTATTTTATTTCTTGCCGTTAATCTTTGAAAAATGATCTCGCTGGAAATTGGCTTCGACTAAGATTTAAGGTTACTAGTTAGTATTATTAACCGGGAAAAATTGGTAATTAATTCTATTGTTGGTAATTGGATGTAAAAAGTTAGGTAAGTTAAGTTCATTGCAAGTGTATTGGCGCACAACGATGTCTGAAAGTCGACGCGGGTATACTCGTAGCCGCCGACGGGATAGATAATGAGTTTCAGAATATTCCATTTTGATAGTTGACTCGTTTTTCGTTGGCTTGTAATTCGTTTTCACATTTACTGCTCTTTACTACACAACATGTCTATCTTAAAAATATTGCTTATTTCAGCAATAGTACGACTTCACTAAATATACTACAGTTACTTACACTTCGCTATAAATGTTTTGTTGAAACAATGATTGAATTTTATTGTTCACAATTGCAGTACGTACCTACTGTTAAGATAGACTGACTTCGTAACTTATACGATTTGATTTTATGAAGTTGATGTGTAGTTGCTCTTCGAATAGTCTCGTTGCATGTCATATGTAATATGGGATCAGCAACATAATATATTTGAGTAATACCTGCTTAGGAGTTAACATGATATCTACATACATTAAACCGCATATCTCTTTGGATCGAATTGTTACCAAGTAAACTGCTCAGATAACTTTAGAAACAAAATATAAGTTTTGTTGTCATATTTCGATCTAAAATGCCTAGGTACTGGTTTTTTTTTTTAACTTAACTATTTACCATTCATATATAGCTGGCGACCTAAAATGTGCTTATTTTGTGTTCTATATGTTTAGAGATTCAAACAATATAAATGTTGTCATTCGAATGAACCATTTTACGCTTTTTACAGTTATAAGTAATTGTTTCTAAATAATTTCAAACACCCAAATTGGGTACCAACACTTTACGCTATTCCGATGACATCTACTACTCACTATACACCTCTTGAAATTATTTTAAATACATAATTTACTTTACAATATATTTGCGCATTTGTGATTCCAAAGTTTTAAGTTTGTCATTGAGAATGAAGTCTAAAATAATGATATGTTGTAGCAGTAGGTTCAGAAGTCAACTCAACAAAAAAAGAAAACAAACAACTTGGGTATAACCGCGTTCGCTAGGTGCTCAGGTAAACCCACGGTAACCCATCACCGTTGACTATATGTAAACTATACCTAGCAATCTGATAGTATTTAGTTTCATATAAAAATCGATAAGTTCAGATAATGACAGTCACGTTACAGATAGGGTTAAAATATTTAAATATTTTTTCAACGAATGTATAGAGAGCAAAATTGCGATGTATTTTTTATAAATTCCGGTACTTAATGTGTACCTATCTAAAAATATAAAATGAAATGAAATTTTTAGTGACAAAAACATGCTACATAACATGCTACAAGTCGTCGGGTCCTGAGCTAGGATACCCTGCGTTACAGCACCCAGTAAAATTTCAGGCTTGTTCAATAAACGGTGCTCTAACCTACGAGTAACTAAACATTCTGCCATGGGGTCCAATATTTTTAATTTTTTTCATCTTTAATTAGCTAACTTCCATGTGTAGGTATACGTCATATGGCATACTTCTACGTCTTAACATGTATTAGGCTAAACCTTTAAAGTTAAACTGTCTCTAAAATAAAAAAAGATATTTAGAAATACCTGTAACGGAGGTTTAAGCCGTTGTAAAGTTTAGAATTAATCTCACCAGTGTCATTTTTTGTGACGGCCCGGAGCGCTAGCGGTCCGGCCGAGATGTGCTCATAAATTATATTTCCCCGATTGAAATGCTACATGGGATGATCAGAAGCATTTAGTTGATTTATATTGTAATGACCAAAACAAATTGTTTTCGTATTGCTTGTATCAAATCTTGAAGGATTGCGAAGTAAGGTCGGTTGTATAGCTACTTTATTGTTGTATTATTGTCTTTAATCAAGTAAGCTGATGCCTAATGGTAAAATGGTTGGTGCGACAATTTGGGGATACATTTAGATGTATTTACAGTCGTAGGGATGTTTAATATAATCATACCTAATACATACTTGTATAAAGCATGTGAAAATCATGCGCTTTTGCTTGGCTAAGTTGACAGACATCTTTAAAGGCCGTAATATTTTAGGCCACCCAAACCCAGGAAATGCCATAATATCTAAACGATTTAAAACTTAACAGCTATAGCCCGCCTCCGGGCGCAATCTGTCAAAACACAGGAATTTTAATGAATAGGTGTAGTAATTAACGCTCGAGCTGGCGTTTCCTTCGGCCATTTACATACATTCGCAATAAGGAAAACCGGGCGGCCCCGGAGTAAACAAAGTCTGGCTTTTTAATACGTTATTATTGAGGCATCCGCTGAAAGATGGCCGCTCTGCGTTGATCAATGTTCATTCTACAGAATACTTTAATATAAAAAAAAACCAAATACAATATTTGATAACATCTTAGGAGGTCGATGCGATCTACACCTATTGGGTACTAACTACTACCCAATAGGTGTAGATTTTGAGAACCTATTTCATTCTACGCAGACAATTTGCTCCGAACTTTTCCCATTTTAGTTGTTTGATATAAACTTATTTATGTTCAAGTTAACACATTCACAGCCACTTAACACAAGCAGTATAATCGATATAAATAATAAGAATAACTACAGCTGTTTACAATATATAGCAAATTACAAACTGTCATTATCATAGTTTCTCGTTTCTTTATTTGGCCAAGTAACAAAATAACGTTACATCTAGCACGTCCTGATACATAATACTTTTCTCTTAATGAAATCATGCACTTATAAAATAGCATATGATATCAATATTAAAAAGTTAGCAAGTCAAATGTAATTCGGTTATCTACATAGGTACCTACTATATAACAATATAACATAAAAATGATTATATTTTATCAATAGATAATGTGCAAAATGTATAACTTAGTATTTAGTAGGTAGGTGAGTATCATACTACTAACATGATGTTTCGCTGCTACGTATCTGAATAAGCATGCGTGCATTTTTTTTAAATTGTTTTGTATCTTTCTTTGGTTTGTAATAAATACATGTTTTTCTATTATATGCACGATTATTACAAGTGTATTTCCATAAATTCGTAATTGAAAGTAAAACACTGCTCCGATCGTATACAAACACCCAACGTTGACCTCTTGTGTACCTATGTTTGCGTTTGCGCACGCTCAAAATATGAGAAAACACATACCTACCTACTACGGGTTAAGTATGTTCACATCAGCGCCTGTCATTTAATATAATTTCCACTCAAGCATGTGATCTCGTGATAGGGATCTGCCACCTTCTACTTGTCATCTTTCTTTGGTAATTCATGGCCAAGCTGTGAAAAAATCTAAACGTAGCTCCAAACGTTAGTCAATACATTAATTCATACATTCACGCCATTATTCCCAAAAGGGGTAGGCAGAGCACATGAAACTTATGTTCCAGCGCCACTTTTAGCATAAATGTGGCTATAAAAGATCGACAAAATGTGATATTGCAGTGAAAGGTTGCACAACACACTTCAACCCAGCTCCCTTAGTCGACTTTTACGACACCCACGGGAAGAAAGGGGGTGGGGAAATTCTAACCCGACACCACACGGGGAATACAAATGTCCTTTATATTTGTACTTTGGTACAACCTATGTATTATTAGCTCTTTTAGACAGTGGCAGTCTTTAAAAAGTATCAAGAATTCAAGACAGTAGAAACGTACTTTAATGTCAATGTCTATACAAATATAAAAGAAAACTTGAAGTGAATTAGGCAGGATTTTTTTTATTAAGTCATTTAATAGGTACAGTGCAAAATCAAGCCTTTTACAATAGGTGAATCAAATGATAGTATAAATACTATATAATCTTTGTCTAAAGCTACATCAGTAAAGTAAAAATACCCCATACCGATTCTGCCTAGGCAAATGTTGAAGTAGTCTAAGGGCCTGTTTACACATTGATAAGCGAGTGGTGCGAGTCCATACAAAAGCTACTCGCACTCGCAGCAAATCTATGAATTCGCACTAATCCCTAATCAAAGTGTAAACAGCCCATAATGGTAATGCACCTATTCAAGGAATTAGAACAATAAACCTTTTAACAGTAAGTAAGGTAGTATATATCTACGAACATAAGAGTAAGAGAAAATAAAACTTGAATGAGTTTGAATTGAATGATACAGACGTAACACATTATTGTTATAATTGTGTAAATTAAAGAAACAAAAATATTCTAATAAATACTTGTCTTTTCAGTTGTAGCTTTGTATCAACGTTGAAATATATATCATTATCAATGGTATAAAGTTGTTTGAATTGTTATCGCAAGGTGTCTTCACATCAACACCACCGTCTTGTGCAGGTGCCGAAGCGCTTCAATCACTCAGCTTTCTCCTGTCACAAGCCCGCTAGTAAAAAAATGCAAGGAGTTAGTTTTTCGCGTCAAACGCAAGCATATGTATGTGGGCAAGCAAAAACTTGTCGTGTCGGCCATGCTGGACGAAATGACATTCCAGTAGCCAATGAAGCGCGCGCGGTGAAACCGATGAGCAAAAATTGACATTTACGGCCTTATTTACGGCGCTAGTTTTTCGCCGGTCGCTGGAAAAGCGATAATTGCTGGTCAAACGTAATTACTGACTTTCCCTTCGACCGCGTAAATATTGATGCGGGTTCAACCTAATCTTCGCGTTTTTGTGCGGCGGGAAGCGCTGTTAATGGAACCTAAGTGATTCCATATTATTCAGCGATTAACTTTTTATTAATAACAATGATGTTTTTTTGTTGGACCCCAGCAGCTAGTAATGTGCGATCGGTTGTCACTGCATAATGCGTGTGATGCGACCTTTCACGATCATTCCGACATTTGTGCATTAAAACGCTGTTTGTTGCATTATTGATAAACGAGCTATCAACCCTGACTTTGTAAAAAACAGAGTTTAAAAGCGTTATGCTTTTTTCCGTACTGTAGTCAGGCGGTTTTTTTAGCATTATCTTAGCTACTATGTGTGATATGTACGAGTATTTACCTGTTGGTGGCGCGGCACGCCGACGGCAAGCGAGACACGCCGGCGGAATGATCGACCCATGCATTGTTTATCCATTTCTTTAAGTTTACGACGGGTATATAATATACTATACGTTTTAGTTCTACTTTTACATATATTTCATGTCTAATACGGTCATTTAGTTTAAAGAATATTGCGTAAATAAATACCTATATATTATTTATTCGGGCTGTATAACTGTATGTATAATAAATTCCTTCAAAGATATCGAATCCCCTACAGCAATAAAACAACTTATCTATTATAGATTTCGGGCGACCGTGGTCAAATATTTAATTAAGATCCCGGTGACGTCACATCACTTGTGCTTGATTTCAATATGTAGGATACTCAATTATAAATAGGTTGTCAATAATAAATAATAATAAATAACACACCCTTAACAACTACATAGTTGTTAAGTAGACTCGGCAAGCAACAATTAATACATAGAGACTAGACACAAAAGATGTATACTTATTGCAAAAAAAAACATCCGATCAACACATATTTTACGTCAATGTCATAAATCTTGACGTGAGAATTAGGTATTTATATAACAATGGTAACTTCAATAACCGGTAGGTAGTATATGACGTACCTATACGACACTGTACATATCACGAGTTTAACGGTACATGCAACGCGAAATTAAACCTTACGTCAATGTTACAGAGCTTTTCTCGCTTAATAAATATTATTATACTTTTAAATAGTTTATTTATTCCATTCGCAGTGCGGTCCTCAAGTGTTACTAGCCTTACTCAAAATGTCATCCATGACTTTACTTGGCAATCGGTTATTATATACATTTTACAAATTATTATTTTTTTCACTACTTCTAAAAAGATGAAAAAAATAATGTATTAATAATGTATACGATGTCTGTGGTTTGTTTTCTTGATTTGCGCATGATTTGGGAAAATGGGTTTTTCATTGCCAGTATTTAAAGCAACAAATAAATGTAATCACCGTCTTAAGTTGCGTGATGAATTTTAGGATACTCACTGAATTATGACTTGAAGGGTAAATCGCTATTTGTCTTAATTCTTCTTCCAAATTATATAATTTTAGATGTGAAACAGGTATTTTTCAGTTCAGTATCAATTTCACCATATTCAAGAATGGTATTATTTGAAGTCGTTTACAATGGTTAAAAAAGGTTGTATTTAGCCATATTTTTTACTGACACTCATCATTTGCCTCAACTCGCCTTTGCTCGGGCGGAGCTATTTATAAAACTCACCTTGCACTTGTCGGCTAACCAATGTAAGACTAACCTCCTGTTAACATTATTTCGTCATCTTCATATCAGCCGACAGACGTCCACTGCTGGACATTGCTCTCCCCCAAGGCCTCCCCCATTATTAATTAGCTGATAAACGGCCAAACTGTTCTAGAGATAAACTCGCAGCACAGCATAATGTTGAGTGAAGTGATATCGGCGTCGCTCGCTCAAGGCGACACGAGCTGATGCCATTGTTAGCGATAACCACCGTTTTCGAAACGTACCCGATACCTACTACCGGCTTCCAAATGTAGACAATAGCATTGTATACGTCCTGCAGATAACAATGTGAAGTGACAAAGAAGCGGTGTCTTTCAACGATGTTTAGCTTGTTAGCTGCTGACGTTACTTATGACTTTGTGATGTTCTAGGTTACCTACATTGACACGGTTGGAGTTAGACGTAGTCATTGAGACTCATAATGTTCGATCTATCTCTCTTTTCAGGCCGTATCCACCTTCTTTACTGCGCCACTCTCATAATATGAGTGAATTAACATCCCTGTATAACGCAGGACAGAAATGTGAACTCTTATTTAAACAAATTTTGCAAGTTGTAAGGTTATTAATTCCTTAGGATTTCAATCGACTAGGGTGGGGTCACTGCTAATGAAAGATATCTTCCTTTTTATGCACATTTATGCAAACAAAAATAAAACGACAAAAAACAAAAAAGGTTAAAGTAATTAAGATCTTCATCAAAAAAAACACAGCAGATAATATAATAAAAGAAGGAAAAGAATAATAAAAGAAACAACAAATTACGCTAACAATAGCAACACAAAAAAAACACAAAAAGATAAATTGTCCTTCGCGGTCACCAGTCTCGAACTCCCGTCCTCTATATCGCTAAGCCGACGTCTTACCGCGGCGCTACAGTCGGTATGACAAACAGTCCGAAATAAGGCCCCAGTTTGGACCGGACACTCGTGAACCAGAATCAGCTAAAATTCAGTTGGTGACCACGTCGCAGCTATGCCCATGGTACGATACGGAAATCGAGATCACAATCTCCTCAGGTGTATTACTAAAGGGCGTTCCCACAGGCTGTGGACAAAATAACCCGTTAATGACACGGTCCGTACATCTCTCGTATAGAAAACCCTTAAAATGCTAGACTCACCCCGTGTCTGTCGTTTACACACACAACACAATACTACGACCAAACCATGGTCCGCACTTTAATTTGCATTCGCATACAATCCGCGATCCGGCGTACGCTCATCAGTCACCGTTGCCGAATGGAAATTTCCCCATCTACCCCCAACCGTCAAGATGGAGATACCCTCGTTGATTTTATTAACAGCGGAACGTTCGAAAACAAGTAGCCCATTACATTATCCCCCTTCCCAAAAAGAATCCGACCCGGATTCATCCAATCAGCATATAACCCGCTTTAGATCACAGACGTGCCATTTCCCCAAGCTTTTTCCCCTAAGGCTCTTAAGCATATATACGTTATCTGACAACTTCTCTGATATCACTGCTTTTTCATATTTTGGTGACAATTTCGCCATGAAGTTCTTGCTTGCATTTGATAACGGTTTCGTCTTTTTCCATACCAGATCGCCTAATTGAAATGTACATATGCGTCTTCGTTTATTGTAATATCCACTGTTAATCTCATATGACTTTTTCAATAGTTTGACTACCTCTTCGTAAATCTGACTCCTCTTCTTTAATCTATCTTCATGAATGTCCCTGTTAAATTTTATAGGAAGATCCTTATCAAACGGAAGTATCTTTCTCCCGTGATGAGAAGTTTCCCGGCCAAAAAATAAGTAGGAGGGTGTCCGGCCCGTGACCTCGTGTACCGCCGTCCTGATGGCATATCCTATGTGGGCGATGTGTTTGTCCCACTCTTTGTGGTTGTCCTGTATGTATGCTGCGATAGTCGTGCCAATTACTTTATTTACTCTTTCCGTCGGATTGGCTTGTGCATGATAGTATGGAGTGTACCATATTTTAGAGCCATAGCTCCCAATCATATCTTGAAACTCCGCTGCAACAAATTGTTTACCGTTATCGCATATAACGACTTGCGGAGTACCAAAAACCAAAAATACCTGCTCCTCCACTATCTTAGTGATATTCGAGGCCTTACCGTTTCTCAGGGGAAAGAGTAATACAAACTTGCTAAACCAGCAGGATATAACTAACAACATTGTGTATCCTGCTTTTGATCGTGGGAACGGTCCCATTAGATCCATCGACAGCATCTGAAAGGGCTCGGTAACCTCTCTAAGCTTACCCATATGCCCCTGTGGCAGATGTTGCGGAGTCTTGTGTTTTGCACAAGTTTCGCATCTTCGTACATACTGCTTCACATCTGTTATGAGCGAAGGCCAGTAATATCTGTGTCGCACTCTATTCACTGTCTTTTTGACTCCAAAATGCCCAGCAACAGGATCATCATGACATTCTTTCAGTATTTTCCACCTAAGACTCTCCGGAACCACCATTTTCCAAGAATCATCTTCATCGGGAAACTGCTTTAGTTTCAGGTATTTCCAAAGAATACCCTGATTTACAGCCCAATCTATCCCTTCTCTACCCTCTTCGGTCTTCGACTCCTTATCTCTATACCAGTCGTCTTTGTCTTCTAACTTAATTTCAATAAGACTGACGTCCTGATCTTCTATTGCTCTGGATAGTGCATCAGGAACGATATTATCCTTGCCTTTTCGGTATATAATCTCATAATCGAACTGCTGCAGTTTCATGGCCCATCTAGCCAGCCTTCCATGGGGATCTTTGGACTTATATAGCCACTGTAGAGCGCTATGATCCGTAATTACCTTAAAGTGTGTACCTTCAACGTATGGCCGGAAGTGTTCGATGGCATGAATAACACTTAGTAATTCCCTCTCCGACGTGGAGTATTTGGTCTCCCTTTCTGATAGCTTAGTGCTTGTGAATGCAACTGGTCTCTCTATCCCCTCTACTAGTTGTATAAGAACCGCGCCTGTGCCCTTGTTAGAGGCATCACATTGAATCGTAAATTCTGCCTCATAATTAGGACAGCACAGAACCGGCGTTGATGTCAGTGCGGTTTTCAGATCATTGAATGATTTCTCGGCTTCATGTGTCCAATGCACTTCGCGTCCCTTTTTACCCCCTTTCGTAAGATCATGTAGCGGTGCTGCCACCATAGCAAAATTTTCTACAAACCGCCTGTACCAGCTCGCCAGCCCTAAAAAGCGTTTCAATTCTGTGAATGTTCTTGGTTTCGGGTAATTTATGATAGCGCTCACTTTATCAGGATCCGTACGTAGTCCATCCTTATCAACTATATAGCCAAGATACTTAAGAGAGGCCCGTGCAAATTGACATTTCTCGATATTAACTGTCAGGCCCGCTTTGGCTAGTTGATCCACTACCCAATTCAGAGTCACTATATGATCTTCAAACGTCTGCGTGCATATGACAATGTCATCTAAGTAAGTAAAGATTTTTCCCTCGTACTGTGGTGGGAACAGCTTATCCATCAGTCTTTGTTGCGTCTGACTAGCGTTCATTAATCCAAAAGGCATCATTTTAAACTGGTATAGGCCCTTGCCTGGCAGTCCAAATGCCGTTTTCTCGCTACTTGCTTTATCTAGCGGTATCTGCCAGAACGCGGAGTTTAAGTCAAGTGTGGATAAGAATTGAGCATTCTTCAAGTTGTCCAGTATTGTAGTAACGCGTGGCAGGGGGTACGTGTCCCTTTTGGTCAATCTATTCAGTTGCCTGCTGTCTAAACATAATCGATTTTTACCCGAGGCCTTTTTCACTAACAACACTGGAGAACGCCACGAACTGTACGAGGGCTCTATAACCCCTAGCCTGAGCATCTCCTCGATTTCCTCACCTAACTCCTTCATAATCTGTGGGGAGAAGGGATATTGTCTTTGACTGACTGGATCACTGTCTCCTGTATCTATCTTATGTTCAAGCCAATCGGTGCGGCCAAGCCCCGAACCGACGGTATCTTGCATATGACATACTAATCTATCAAGAATACGCCTCTGATCCATTGTCAGCTCATGTCGCGATATCACCGTCGGCGATGCGCTAATTTCTAGTGTCTCTGCATCCTTGGAAAATTGATATATCCCACTACTTGCTAGCTTTTCTCTACCACTTCCAATGACCACATTAAAGGCCTCGAAGAAATTCATACCTAACAAAATGTCATGTTTCAACTCGTCCATGACATAGAATTGGACTACATTGTAATTGTTGTTGAATTCGATCGGTAAGTAAAAAATACAATTCATCACGTGTGCCGTACCATCTGCTGTAGACAATCTGGTTTGGGGGACTTCCTGCGCTGTGAATCCCATCGCCAACAGCTGTAAACTCAGACTCCTTGAAATAACGGAAGTGGTTGCTCCCGTGTCCATCAAACCCACGTGATCCTTCCCCAGAATCTTTATATTTGCATAGTACCGATTGTCATTATGGACTCTCATCAAGTCGCATATTTCTCCCGTCGCAAAGTAGTTAGATATTGTTCTCAACCACTCCTGCCATTCATCTCTTTCATCAGTTCCGAGATCTATGGTTTGGGAAGACGTTCGGCAGCAGTCACGTCTTCCGCCATTCCGTTTCCCGTCTTGCTACTACACGGGCAATTGATCGTTGTTTGCCCAAACTTCCCACATCTGTAACAGAACAGCCTTTGAGCTGGCAATTTACAGTTCCTAAATCCATGCCCCGTAGCCCTGCAATTCCAACATTTCATTTCAGCGTTATTTCTGCTGAACGTTCTTTCACCTTGCTTGAACGACGACCTGTGAGTAGCGGCATGAATCTCATGGCTTGAGTGCCCCTTATACGCTAAGTCAGGCTCTATGGCATTGACCGATGTATTCGGCTCTCGAAACGAGTCGCAGTTTGTTTTAGTACGCTCTATAATTCGCAGTACCGCTATCAACTCGGCCACGGACGCGAACCTGTCTCGGCACACGGCTTGCTGATAGTAAGGCTGCACGTTCCTCAATAATATAGCTACCTTTTGATGTTCCTCCAGGCCGTCCGGCAGCCTTTTAAACATGTTTTGCATGATCGATACATATATTGTCACATTCTCTGCTTTGCCTTGGGTTCTTGCCTTTATTTCCTGTAACAACTCATCCTGATAATAAGGCCTTTGGAACGTCAACAAAAGAAGTTCCTTGAGATCGTCCCAATTCCGCACATAATCCCTGTTGGCCCTGAACCAAATAAGAGCATCACCCTCAAAAAGATCAATGGCATATCTCCATAGATCCTCTTTTCCTGCATTCCGTGCATCTTTCAGCTCCTCCACTCGTTCCAAAAATGCATTGATGCTAACACTTCCAGTGCCCGAAAATTTCACGCCCCAGTCTTTTATGGGAAATAATTTCCTACTCACAATCTCCTTTTCTACCGTAGAACAACGTTCCAACATGTGCCCGCAGTCAGGATGCCTCGGCTGAGAAGACTGTGAATCTGATCTTTTATGGCTCCCGAGATTCTTTAGTAAGTTCCTCTCATCCTGGAACTGGTCCGGCGCAAAATTTTCCGCCTTTGTCTGTACTTCACCTGCTCCCCGAGCTGCCTCTGAATTCTGAGTAGACACAGGGCCTTTTTCCTGAAGTTCTAAGTTCGCGATCAAATTTATGGCTTCCTGGCCTAGTGATTGGTGTAAGATCTCTTTCTCTTTGTCGGATAGTATGCCTTCATCCTCCTGGCCGACGGTACCCAGCGAGGAAATAATTCCAAATAAACCGACGATATCGTTGTCCAGCTTTTCGCAGCGATCACGTTCTCCCTGGCACGTCTGTTTGATCAAAGTTACCCGACTTTTTAAATGTAAAAGTCGAGAAGTGACTCTTTTAAGCATGAGCTTGTCCGGTGTGTCTAGCATATCATCTACAGCCTGTGAAAGCGAAATAATTTTCCCTTGGCATATATTTAACTCAGCCTCAGGTTTATCAACGCAAGATGCCGGTCTGGCCGGGGTCGAGAGCTGAATCGATGATTCCCCTCTCTTCTCTGAGCTTAACATTTCCCTAAGTATCTTCCTCATGGGCATGACTGTTAGTATATTATAAATACCCCTACACGCCAACTCGAACTCGAGTTCATCTTTTAATAAATCGCCCGCATCCATCTTGAGGGATATAATAATCTGAGTACAAAATCAAAATCTGAGTCGGTATCCTTACCTACAATATACACTGTACGCAAATTACCATCTATAAAATAAAGCACACAAACACAAACTAGCAAAATATACAATCTCATGGACACCCTACCTGGGTACAAGTAAGTGTATACAGTTCAGTTAAATCCTGTGCAGAAAGAAATCTTTCATTAATTCACGTTGGGCGCCAAATGTAAGGTTATTAATTCCTTAGGATTTCAATCGACTAGGGTGGGGTCACTGCTAATGAAAGATATCTTCCTTTTTATGCACATTTATGCAAACAAAAATAAAACGACAAAAAACAAAAAAGGTTAAAGTAATTAAGATCTTCATCAAAAAAAACACAGCAGATAATATAATAAAAGAAGGAAAAGAATAATAAAAGAAACAACAAATTACGCTAACAATAGCAACACAAAAAAAACACAAAAAGATAAATTGTCCTTCGCGGTCACCAGTCTCGAACTCCCGTCCTCTATATCGCTAAGCCGACGTCTTACCGCGGCGCTACAGTCGGTATGACAAACAGTCCGAAATAAGGCCCCAGTTTGGACCGGACACTCGTGAACCAGAATCAGCTAAAATTCAGTTGGTGACCACGTCGCAGCTATGCCCATGGTACGATACGGAAATCGAGATCACAATCTCCTCAGGTGTATTACTAAAGGGCGTTCCCACAGGCTGTGGACAAAATAACCCGTTAATGACACGGTCCGTACATCTCTCGTATAGAAAACCCTTAAAATGCTAGACTCACCCCGTGTCTGTCGTTTACACACACAACACAATACTACGACCAAACCATGGTCCGCACTTTAATTTGCATTCGCATACAATCCGCGATCCGGCGTACGCTCATCAGTCACCGTTGCCGAATGGAAATTTCCCCATCTACCCCCAACCGTCAAGATGGAGATACCCTCGTTGATTTTATTAACAGCGGAACGTTCGAAAACAAGTAGCCCATTACAAAGTCATCATAGCCTCAAATCTTTCACAGTGTTCTCTATGCTAGTTTAGGAAAGTATTTATCACATGTAGTGGGTCGTACACTGATTTAGGTTCGCGTATTTCCTGTGTGCCAAAGTTATACTATTTAGAGCCTAATATGTGAATTGACCACAGGAATGACACGTTTGTTTTTACGACTCTGTACGAAGCTCATTAATTTGTCTTGTCAATAAGACATTCACAATGGCATCATTATAAATATGACAGGAACGAATGCATTGTTACACTAACTCCCGGTCAATTACATTATAATAAACGTTTTTACAGTTAATATAAAAATAAAAAATCGACTTTTGCTAGTATTGACAGTGTAGAATCATATGATAGGCTTTAAACCTGTTGTGCTCCTACAAGATTAATAAGGAATTTGGTGGAATGATTGATCATTTGAAAGGAATGAGTATCCGTGCGCGGGCGCACGCGGCGAGGGAACCAAAACTAATTAAATCCCAACCCGGCGCGACAAACATATTCACTTTCCTTAATTGTTTATTTATTCAAACTCAATCTTTTCCATAAAATATTAAAATACGAAGCATTTTACATAACGCTCACTTTCAAACGAACGGTCTAGTATGTTAAAAAGTGTGAAATATCGACCAATTAACATTTATATTCAATTTGATCCGCCATTAAATTGGTGTAAGGTTATAGTCCTAAAGTGAAGTGCGTATGAATTATAATTAGGCGGTTGACGGGCAAGTTGACTTGATATAATTAATTGCCGAGTGTCAATTAGAGTGCAGCAAGCGGCGTGGAGCTGGAATAGGTAACTCGGCTGTCAGTTTTTCTGCGGTTCCCCGTAAAATATGTTAAAAAAGGCCGCCTCGCGGCAGGTGCGCGGAGGAGCCTTTATCAGCGTGCATGTTTTATTAAATTTATAGGTTGTACGGTTTTGGAAGCGCCCCGAGCGGTCCGCAGCCGTGCCCGCGCCCTTTTTCCGTGAGCTCTGTGTCTGTGACACTCGTTTTTTCCAGATGCGGCCAAAAAACTTAGATCGATCGCCGTTTCTAATGCGTGTCGGATTGAGTGGGATTCGCCGAAAAATACGGTTTTTTGGGCTATGTATCACACGTGACAGAGATGTTCGGGATAGTGGCTGTCGACTCGATTAAATAAATAATTAGATCCGCGCTTACCTCGTTCTCAATGCGGCTGTTAAATGAACATAGCTGTATACTAGTAAGCATCGTATGCAGGTATCCTTACGTCTTTTCGGCTCTAAACTTTCAGCGCTGCGTTAGCACATCGACGCTAGGATATTTGTCAGCCGTCTTGAGTTATTTTAATTAATTTAACGTTGAATTTTGTAATCAAATATGTGGACAAACCTCCATTTAGCTCCATAATGAGTTTAATAATTTATATACACCTACCTATATTATGTGTAATTAACTATTACACACATACTAAAATAGGTACATAAAACGTCCCCCTGATCCTGAAGGTAAAGATACAGGAACGCGATGTCCTGGCGTAAATTGCAGGCATATTCCAAAGAAAACTTAGAGCCTAAATAAAATTTGAGTGTATGATCAATCTCGTAACTCTCGTAAGTAACAAAATCGAAAATTTTAAGGTCAAATAAAATCGATATCAATGTCGTAGAATAAAATCCTCTAAAATGCCGTTAAAATTCGTTTGTCTTTATCTGTCACTTGGACAAAGGAACCAGAGTCAAAGTCAAAGTTATTTATTCTTCAATTTAGGCATGTTACATGCACCTATGAATGTCGATAAACTACCACCGGTTCAGAAAGAAAAGCAAAAAAAACCTATACAATATTTAATTTTAGTACCTATCTAAAACTTATTTTCATAAAGTTAAATAAGTTTGGAGTATTAGTGTCGACTAATAGACGAATGTTAACACCGGGTCGCGGGTTCGGTCCGGCGCGTGCGGTCAATTGCCAATTGTGGGGTCCGAGCCTTGACCCCCGCGGTGCCGATAATTGACCGAAGAAATGTCCAATCGGAACAGGGTCACATGGGAACTGTTTGTCTATTCTCTAACTAGGACCTGAAGGATAATTACGTTACTTTTCTTACAAGCGCTAGGACAAATCAACTGTCAATTTCCCATACAAAGAATTACATATAAGTAGATCTACCTGACGCACGTACGTAATACGAAGCGTTAGGCAATTGACCTGCAGCAGATAGTGTACCGTCAAGTGTAAAAGTAAGTGTGCATACAACTTACTCATAAATATGTCCCATCGCTCTTATGTCAGCGGATTAAGATTTCGGTACTTATTTATGAGGATTAATTCAATACCTATTTTCGTACTTGACTGTACAAAATTGTATTGATTTGACATTTAACACACAGTTTGGAAAAAATGCTGCTTACAAAATTTTAAACAACACATTTACATTTGCCGCCACAAGATGTCATTGTATTTACTTAAGGGTATCTCTTAGAGGTGTTTGTACTCGTGCTAGCTTGTTAGTAACGGGGTCCTGTCACTTGGCCTACTAACTTTTCCCCTAATATTTCATTATTAGACCTTATGCATTTTTCGTCGAAACAGCGAGCTTTTCGGGTTGTCCTTGAACATCATCAAATACATCATTAGGCAGACCGATTGCGTAAAGTTTCGTACGTACGTTAGGTAGATTTAAATGTATTTTTTGTATGGGAAAATGACAGTTGAGTTGTCCTATTTACTGCTCGTTCGAAAAGTTACGTAACTACACCTCTGGATTACCGCCTTCTGTATTTAACTCTTGATCCAGCCATCTAGCGTGTTTCCTGAACTGTTGTTCAGACTCTTCGATGTTAGACCGATAATGAATAGTAGAGATATCATTCTAAACATGAATCACAATAATTTGTTTTAATTTGTTTGTCATTCAATTGTTAGTTCTTTATACCGTTTGTGTTCACGTATTAAAAGTCCCCAGGACACTTAACTCTCCATACAAACATAGTTTGGTTCTCATTTTAAAACAGCAACAGAAACATTATAGAGACGAAGACGTTTTTCATAGTAAAGTTATTTCATTTTATAATTACAGTCAAACTACGTTTGTATGGCGAGTCGACTGTGTCGAGCGTGCTGGGAACTCTTAATGAGTGTAATAATCTGCGCTAAATGATACTATAAACTGATAAATTAATGTAATAGTAGAATGTAATTTTTGACGCTCATTGTAATTGCAGTTGTTTTTTTACTACAACAAAAAAACCACACGAACAATATTTTTTTCACTACATAAGATCAACAGTATTGGGTACTATTATGAAAATTAGAAGCGGTATTAAGTTCATGTAGGTAGTATTTTTAGGTAGTTACTTACATATGTATATAACGATTACGTACTTGCTTTGTAAAGGCAGAATATCTCACTACAGTATTGCTTATTGCCGTCGCATATTCCGTATTCAACTGCAATGAATATATTATAATGCATAAAATCAAACGATATCTCCTTAGTTAATTAAATATGAGCGCAAAATGACACCACAATAAGTGCATACTATCTAGTTTTAAAATAAAGTCAAGCTCAGGGCCGAAGACAACGGCTGCTGTGCCAACACAAAAATACCCGTTTCTTTGCTCATTACCATTTCACTGCCAGGAACCCGCCTAGCGGGCGCCTACGCCGTAGCCGCTGTTCGCTACATACGAGGAAGACCACGGAATCGGCTACGAGCGTAGCGCGTAGCGATTCTAGGCAGTGTGAAGTACAACAGCAGAGGGGTAATCACGTAACGTTTTGAACGCGCGTTAGGTAGATCCAACTGTACTAAAGGGCGTTCGAAACGTTCCGTGATTACCCCTCAGGACGTGCCACATAAGGTGCTAGTGGTCGCAGAGGTGCCAGTGTTCGACGGGTGCGCGGGCGACTTTAGGCTAACTTCAGCGACGCAAACTTATGTGGCGCGTATTGTAACTAGCCAGTGCCAAGGCGTAATACATAGCACGAGTACATAAGGTGCGTGATGGAGCTTGCCTTGACCAGCGTGGGAGATATTCAGTAAGTAGTAGCCACAGGTAACTATGTAGTGCTTATTGTCTAATTGAAGAGGCTCAGTGTCACCGTTATGACTTATGCCATGACTATACTAGTTATTATCAAACGCTGCGGGGCATAAAATGTGCGAACAGGCGATATGTGATGCGCTCTCTGTTGCACGTATGATTGGTAGGTATCTGCTATGATTGGACAGATAGCACAACAGCGCGCAGCGAGCGTTTGATAATAGGGTTACCCGTCAGCGCGGTTATCATAAGCCGGCAAATGAGCTGCTATCTTTCTAAGTGTTCTAATTAAAAAGAGACGGCAAGTCTTTCTCACCTCAAAATGTTTTGAAGAAAAGTTAGAGTAATATGCACTCCAAACACTATTAATAATAATGACATTACTAAACGAAGGAATTACTGTTTATTAATGTAATAATCATTATGCGGTTTGAACGCCAGCGAGGCGTCTTTATAGATGGAACTTGATCAAATGTGTGCACTGCCGCTCGTCGCCCCGCTGCCCGCTGGCGTCCTGGCCGCGACCTTACTGATGCCTTGCAATAATACACATTCTTATTGCAATTAAAATGTGTGTGTTCTGTTTCTTTAGTGTTAAGTATCCATACTAATATTATAAATGCGTAAGTGTGTGTGTTTGTTTGTTTGTTTGTCCGTCTTTTACGGCAAAACGGAGCGACAAATTTACGTGATTTTTTAAGTGGAGATAGTTGAAGGGATGGAAAGTGACATAGGCTACTTTTTGTCTCTTTCTAACCCCCCACTTCCCTAAAATGGAGGATGAAAGTTTGTATGGAGCTACGATATAAACGAGTTCCACGCGGACGGAGTCGCGGGCAGAAGCTAGTACTTTATATTATTTGACTTGGCCGAATTGCATCAAAGTATTTCATTCAAAAAGCAACTCTATCGTCCAAGGTACAAGCTTCCAATTCCAATGACACATAAAAAGTTGGACACATTCAATAATCCCAACCATACTAAAATTGAAGCTAAACCACATACGGTCATTTGGTGTCTTGATGTTAGAGGCAGTTATTTATAGAGAAAAGATATACCAACTTTAGGTACCCATTTTCATTGCTAATAATGACTGAATACACGCGTACGAAAGTGGGTTTTGTATACTTTAAGTAAGTTGGTGGGATTTACGAAATATATTATACTTGATCATCATCATCATATCAGCCGAAACACGCCCACTGCTGGACATAGGCCTCCCCCAAAGAGTCCCACAAGGACCGGTCCTGCACCACCCCCTTCTAGCGGACTCCTGCGACCTTTACCAAGTCATCAGTCCACCTTGTGGGGTTTTGTGGGTGATAAACTTGAAAAGAGGAAAAAATCGCAATAAAACCACAGTAGGTACACAACCACATATGTCTGTGATGAAATTTCAATGTCTGTGACGTCCTAAGCATGCATGGGGGCTATAATTAATTATTGAACGAACGAGCGCAGCGAAGAAGTTCTCCGTTTCAGCTTGGGCTAACATTCTTTCGTATGCCGGTCTTTTCTTCGGCGTCGATTCCCGTGTAACTTCTTCATCAGGTTATTGAACCTATACAGACAGACTATTATACATATGGTCAGTTTTTCGAAAATTGAAAAATTCTCTCAGGTCACAGAGCCCCTTGGCAGTCTGTTAATGTAAGGAGATCTGCGGCGCTACCACGAAGATCGAAACTCGAAGTTCGTATACATGCATCCCTGTCACTCGAGTATTGTGAGTGCGATAGAGATGGAAATACCCGAACTTCTGTAATTTCTATAATTGACGTGTTAGCTTAGACAAGGTTCCCAGCGCGGCCGCCCGGGCCGTTCTTAGCACCCTGTCGCATCACTATATTTGCATCCACTAACAACGTTATTATGTAGATGTGGCCACCACTCCATCAGACGGAGATGGACGCATGATCGGTTAATTACGCGATTTGGTAGCGCCGCAGTGTAATTATACCTACGCAGTAGCACAGCACAACTAATGCCGCTTAGAGCAGCTTGAGAGTACTCGGTTCGAGTTTGAGCTAAAGGACGCTTTAGGGCCAGAAAGTTTTCGGCAGAACAAAAATGGATAATTGATAAGATTTACTGTCGTTGACACGTATTATCATTATCAAGTATAGTATAGTAACCCTTCTCAAATTATTCTAGCAAATTACTCTGCGAATTTCAAAAGGCGTTTTGTATGGTCGTCGAACCACCTTAAACCAAAATTACAGTAAACGTGATTTGATGGACAACTATATGTCGATGGCCAAATAAAATAATGAAGTAAAATTCGATGAGTTGATCCTCGTGTAAAAGGTAATTCGAGGAAATGAATGAGCGATCTAACGAAGTGAATGATTTCTAAGTGATGGTATAGTTCTGCGAAAAGTGTTATAGTAAACGATGGATGAAACGATTTTCGGTAAAATGATGGATTCCCACAAATAGTACTTAATTATGTAGCAGTAACACGACACAAAAGCGCTGTGTTTTTGTTTGGCTATTGCTCACTTATTTTTTTTATATAATTATTACGCTAGCGGCGAACTGTTATTAGCTCACTGTCATCCTGTTATAAGCTATTGTGTAGTATTTAAGCTGATGATCTTCCTATATACATAAGTAAAAATAAATAAATAAGAACACGCTCATTCGCATCGCTTCTCCCGTCACGCCTAACGAAGCTAGAGACCTCTGATTACGCTTAGTTACTACGAATCGCGGTGGGTGACGGGTGAGGTGAGGTTAAAAGTGTTAAAACCAGTTATAGAACGGATCAGCTGGTCGGTTGCGTAATGTTTCGTACGTAGTAGGTACGTACTTTAGGTCTAAATGGTAGATATCAATATTTTTTGCATAGAGTTTTCATAGCGCTCGTTCGAAGAGAATGTTAGGCAAATACCCCTCTTTTCGGTTCATCTCTTTGACATCCAAACCGCACTTTTACATACTAAAGATATGATCTTATCCTGCAAAAACGTAAATCTACTATTAATTCTACATAAAATGTATGGTAATCATGAGCATAAATAGTTAGCCTGGTTATTCAAGCCTACTCAATACAGTAAATTAAAGAAAAAGTACCAACAGACCAATCCTTATATTTGTGTGCTTTTGATTCGTTAGTTTAGTAGTCAAGCTACTGCTTTAATCTCTATTTATACTGTGACTGCGCTGAATATTAAAATACTGGTAATGCATACGGTAGCAGTTAATATGATAATTCGGTACGGATATCAATGTGTTATTATTTGTGCATTAGACAGTAATTATACGCTAGCTACACAAGCTACTGTTTAGATTCGCTATTCTTGTTTGCTGTTTAATTTTCAATTTTTTTCCGACAACACAGAGTCGTTTTTCACATGGTTAGAAAGAATATCACTGGTATTTGACAATCTGTGAAAAATTGAGACGCAATTCTACTTGTTTTAATATTCGTGGCATGATGTGATGTGCATGCGTGGATGATGAAGGCACATTTCAGATAGAAGTTTAAATTTTACGGGTCTAAACTGACACCACAGTTGTTTTTTTTAAAGAGATTGTAGAATTCTAATGAAACAAAGATCGGTACGTAGGAATGCGCATGCTGAATACTAGCACTTTTATACAGGGTTATAGAGGAGGTTGATACGTTTTTTGGACTCCATATAATGCAATACTAAGTCTTATGTATGTATTTCATGTAACTGTACTATTCTTCCAAATTAATAAAATTAAAGTTGTTGACCTTATAGTCATGTCAGAAGGCACAAATGTGACCATCTGACTAATGGTTGAATTGCGTCGCTAAATAGTTACACATATTGTGATGCAAATAATTTAATTGATATATAAATAAAAGTGCATATAATTCTTGCATTCTTGAGTGCACAATGTTTGTTCGGCTTGACGTCATGAGTTTACGAGTAGGTAATAACGATTTAGTAACGGTAGAAAGAAACCCTGAAGGGCATCTTCATAAAACAAACTTTGTAATTTTTTGTATAACTTTTTTATTCAAAGTGTGAACATTGTGTTAAGTGACATCTAGGTTATAATAGTAGTTGTTTTCCTCTACGAAACTCTTTATCTTCCCCCTTATTAAATATCTACACTCCAGACATAATAGTCGAAAAACTGAATCACCAAAAAAAAAACGATGTAATTATTGAAGCTGTTCACAAAATTTCCCGTGAATCGGTTGGGAAACGCGATATGTAGAGACGAACAGCCAGACATCTGGACTTCCAGACATACGCAAGATTTTTGGCCCGAGCTGAAACGGAGAAGTTCGTTCGTTTCGCTCGCTCGTCAACTATGACACACCAAAACATCAATCATAATGCGCGATGGGAAGGAACGGGGCGCGTCCGCTTACTGACGATCTACATATTCAATGATGTCTTCATAAATACCAGGAATCAATCGCAGACTCGATGATTGGAGATGACAGTAACGAGCCAGACAGTGCGCAGACGATCAAATTGCTTCTAGACTGGTACAGTACCGAATTGACGTCTATACCAAATCGCCGGAAGCCTAGCAATTGGATAGCAGCGCCATTTAGAGCGTCTGAGTAGGGTAGCCCTGACGTCTGTTAACCCTTTGAGTGCAAACAGGGCAGCGTTGGCTTGGTGCAGTCATATGTCCAGTCCAGCATCAGTATCAGCCATAAGGTACGAAGCGTGCAAACATATCTGATACGAGTTTATGGTGCTATAAGTACAGTCGTGTCAGATATTTATTCGCGCTTAGTTGCGGCACATAGCTGCCCAATGTCGTGACAGCAGTTACTGCGGGTATGTATATTGTATATCCCAAATTCAGTATTGAAATGTTGCAGCGATGTGTTTCATTATCGTATGAATGAATTAAGCCGTGCGCAGAGGAACTGTACATCATCATATAACATTATTCCCGGTTGTGCCCTAAAGGAGCCCTAAAGGTCCGCTTTGACACCTAATCCCAAGATTTGATATAGGCACCAGTTTTACGAAAGTGACTGCAATCTGACCGTCCAACCCAGAGGCAAAAACTATATCTTATTAGGATTAGATTAGACCGGTTTCCTCACGATGTTTTCCTTCACCGAAAAGCTAAGGCTTGGCACGAGCCCGAGCGCTGCTTGACAGCCGCATGCCTGAAGCACTAGGCCATCGTAGCAGATGAACTGGAAAATGTCCACTGGACATGTGATCATAAAATCAAAACTCTAGTACACCCGCTCTTCTATATTCAGAAGCGGATGAGTCGTTTTGATCACAAAAACTAGTGTCCAAGTTATAAAGTTCTAATAACAGTTTTGCATATTAAATAAAAGAATCAATTTCAATGCAATGCAAGAGGGAGATTCCTGATGTAATGTCCTATGTTCCTTATGAATCAAGACATAGTGTTGTGATCTTGATAACTTACTTCCGACGCCACTAATGAGCCAAGATAGATATTGAATACAGAACTTCACAAATCATCTCCCACCCACGTGTGGTAAAAACGGGACACAACTCACAAATCACAGTTAATTAATACGCATTTAATTGCTAAACGAGTTCTGAATAGAAGACGTATACTAGGGCTATCTTCTCCGATCTGCCATTCATCTTAGAGAGTACTGTCGACGCCAAGATACGTATGCGTATCTCGCCCTATACCAATGCAATAAGGTGCACAATTTTAACCATATGACGTTGATGGTATATCAGTTGAACAGGGACGAATCTCTGCATTGCTCTACCAGTGTATAGTATTACAGCTCTCCTGCTAAGTAGGTATTATATATGAAAGCGTCTGAAGCTAGGTTTGACTAGTCTTAATGAAATAATGTGATACGTATTGTAAATCTTGTAAATCATCGCGATGTTTGCCAGTTGATCATGGGTTAATATTATTTTGACGTTATCCTTATACTTGACCTTCGTTACCCTTTATCTTATTATATGCTGAATATGAAAATGAATAAGAATATGGTCCAATTTTTTTTCATATTTATAGACCGTTACTACAACATAATATACACTGTGACGCCAGCAAACTACGTTTGTAAGGGGTGTCGATTTCTGTCGAGCATGCTGGGATTGCTGGGGGCTCGCAAGAGTACGATTACTACAAAAAGTAACTGTCTCGTACTTTTGTTTTCTAGAATTATTTACTGTAATTTATGTTCAATCAACTGAAATGAAATTAGTTAACAGAGACTATCTTTTATGAGTAAATATGTAGGTACCTATGGAAGTAAATCAGTATTTAATCGAAGATGACTTTGTGGGGAAAAACATCAACACTATTTTTTATTTCATTTCAATGTCGTTAATCTGTCGGTGTGTGTGTTTGTTTTTGTGGTAATCTCGTTTATGGTCGACTTGACGGCCTGTGGTTTTGGGTAATTTGTGGCGACCGCGGGGGGAAACACAAGTATGAAGAGTTATGACTTGGGGTCGCGCGGAAATTACGATAGTCGTGCATCAGAATAATTGACAGACTTAATATAATAAGCTAATTTAAGTTATCTCTATAGGTACTTCAATCATTTTAATAAATATGAAAAAAGCGAGTACAGCCAGGGCTATTAATATACGTACATAAATAAGGACATATACATATACAATACATATCTGTACAGGAATCTAATGTTAATATCAAAGGCGGGTATTTATTATGTCCTTATTTAGGTATGTACATAAGTATATTCATAACCCCTACTTACTGTACTAAAACTATGTCATAAGATAACCAAACAATGGATGTCATTGTGAAGGAAACGCGATCCATGATTGGACCAGTTATAGCATAGGCATTACCAATACTCAGCCGCCCACTATACCCACAAGAAATATTGGCAATAAAATATAAATCAATTATAATAAAATATAAAGTAGGGTTTAGGAGGGGATGTTTTAAAATCGAACAAAACAATTAAAATGCAAATGTGTGTTCCAATTAAAAATTGCATCAATTCCATGGAAGAGGAATGGATGCTTTTTGATACGCCTTTGGGCGGCTCGAGGATAATGAGGAGATATGGATAGGGAGGATATGAAAATGTGAAAGAAGTTGATCATGAGACCCACCACTTAGACAAGTAGTTACCAACTCTATAACTAGCACTGAAGGTCGTGTTTCTCTTGCCACATGACGGACACGGCGACCAGGGAAGACCTATATCATAAGGCTCACTGACTTATTCCAGTAGTTATAGACTCTATCACAAGCACTACAGGTCGTGTTTCTGTTACCACAGATGAGGGCACCATGACCAGGCAATTTAGAAGATCATAAGACTCACCGATTTAGTCAATTAGTTACCAACTCTATCACATCACAAGCACTTCAGGATGTTTTTCTGTAACCATATTAACCATCATTATCGTCAACATCATCAGCCTATATACGCCCCACTGCTGGGCACATCAAGCCTCCTCTCGTGGTTGAGAGTGAATGGGCACAGTAATATGATAATATTAATATGACTTCTTTGCCAGGCAGCGGTTGGTGGTTGATAGTGGCCACTGCCTGGCAATAATTACGATGTCGATGCCCCCATCGACGTCGTCGAGTAGAAATGGGTGAGTATGGACTTTCACCCCAGAGGAGTTTATGGCAGTCCACACTTAGTTAGAGACTGAAGTACTGTCTATACTTATCATCCACTTACACGGTACATATACATCTCGCACGTACATTAACTATCTATGGCTAATCTTTTACACGTATTGTACAATATCTAATAGTTGTAGTATGAAACATTCAATGGAAGAACATATTTGTAGTAGGTACCTATTGTCCCTGTATGTGACATATTGCGCAATTTCAAGTATCGTAAAAACTTCTTATCTAAATATATGCAGTGCGGCAGGTACGGAAGGCTCTAGCCAGTTAATTGACGCCCACGCGTCGCAGGGACGGACGTCAAAGATATATTATTATGTTTACATTTTGCACCTTATTCCTATGTAAAAAGGCGAAAATTTTAATTATTAATTTAAATTGGGTACTTACATATTTTTGACGTCGACTCTGAAGAACACAAGCCGATAGGTACCTAAACTAAGTTAGTTCCTAATTGCCTTCTCTTTTAATGACTGGCGCTTCAAAACTAAACAATAAAAATCTAAAATATAAGCCATTCTCCACGTAATGTCCATGCAGGGAACTCTTCGTAACGTACAACTTTATAACATTTAGGTACTTAATACAGCTTACACATCGGTATATAATTAATCTTATAAAATCACGGGAAGAAACTAGTAATGTCAAGATGCCTCAATTTTATTGAACTATGTAGGTAGGTACTAAGGCAATTTCCTGTCAAGTTCAGTAAAGGACGATATCAATTATTCATCGTATTATTCTATGTATTTAGGTACCTGCAACAAACGACTAGTTTCAGAACACTTTGTTTGGATAAAGCAACATATTGTATCTTGAAATTGAACATGTTGCGTATACACGTAAAGAAATCAAGTTTATCTCTTCAGATCTAAGCCGGTAGAAAAACAGTCAAATAAAATACACAGTTCAGTTAATACGGCTATGCAAATAAGCACTTAACACCACATTCTACTCTAGTTCATGCCGGCCAACGTGTGGGTAATTAAACCAAAAACTTCGCACGAAAACCAACAATTACGGGCAATGCCATGACAAGTGACGATCCTAGTGCTATGGTAATGTTACGTCATTTGAGAAACAAATATATCGCGTAGTGACGTTACCATAAAGTCAGTTTATTATCCTAATACACACAAGTATGGGTCAACTTAGGATTCACAATACACTGTGCCAAGTCCGGCGGGAGGTCCAGTCCGCGCTCGGTTACCGGGTTTCCTTTTCTTTCTTTCCGCCCGTGCCACGACCACGACCATGCGCTGGCCGGTAAACGGTGACACCCATCAAAATCTCGTAGGAAAAAGGATGTCACTGGAAAAAATGTGTAACGGTGACGAACAATTAATTTAGTCAAATCATATATGTTACCAGTCGTAACATAACTTCGGCCCGAGCACAGCACGGCTGTTATACTTAAATTGGTGCAAATACCTAGAATGGAAACCTTTATGGTAGTGCGATCAACGGGTTCTACCCCGGCGACACCAGATGATATGAGAACAACATATTTGAATCCATGTGGTACTTTGTGAAATGAGTTTGCCTAACTAATGTCATCGGTCCTTATGTTTTTATAATACTACGATGGTGGCAAACAATCATAGGGCCTGTCTGATGGTAAGCAGACACCACCGCCTATAGACGCTTGCGACAACAGAAAAATCACAAGTGCGCTGCCGACCCTTTATTCATTTGAGGATTCGTTGTGCTGACAGCTGCACCTTAAGTAAGTGCATCCTCGGCAGCGAATTTTCCGATTTACATTGAAAAACGAACATGTAAAACAATGCTCTAACCGACTATAAATAAGTAGCACAATGGGTTTACGAGTCGTTTACTGACGTCACGTGCCGTATAAGCATTAATACGACACAACGATAAGGGAATTAGCGGGCGGGCTAATTTTTCACAACTAGGAGTCGCGTGGCGAGACGAGGACGATACGACAGACGGAGAACGGTGACGATATGTCAGCTGGCCATTAGATGCCAGCGTTGACAAGTATATAGGTAAGTATTTTTATTTCAAGTAAGTATCTCTATGCAAAAAAGTAAAATTTTGAAAGATTGAAAATCAGCCTTTTAGTGTTTTGTGCCAAGATTGGTCCAACAGAACACTTATGCAATCACTCGGAGTCTGTCCGTCTGTCTCAGCCAGCTTTTTTTCTTGAGTAAATTGTGTTCAATTGTATGGTTGTAATTTGTTTTATTTATGCTAAAGGTTAAAGATCGTAAGATTCTTCAATGTTGAGTGTTCAGTTCAGTAGGTGTGAGTATATACATGGCGGACACCCTAGCCCGGGTAGCCCCAGTCGCTACCTGGGATCCACCGAGAGCTCCGTACACTAGGCCTAGAAAAAGAAAAGATCACCTCTCGACCTCTAACGCTTTCTCGGGGATTGAACAATGCTAGGCTTTACGTGGCTTTATACAAAAGCAATACTTCACAACACCAACTCACTACATTCGTTACCTATATTCTTCACAATTCATTTTTTTACGCAAATGCGTTACACCCAATTCGCAATCGTGGACAAATGCAATTCTTCACAATTGCAATTCACATTCGTCAATCAGCACAGAAAGCTGTAATGTAACACATTTTAGTGCCTAAATTCGTGAGTCAGTACTGAAGTAAAAATTAGGTCCCTGAAAATGCAAAAATGTGTTCAAATGCTAAATGGAAGAATCTGGCTTGTGAAGAATTGCAAACAGAAAGAAAACACTTTTGCGTAAAAATGAGTGAATCATAGTGGGGAATTGCTATTGACTCGTGTACCGCTCCAGTGTGATGTACTCGTTACATGTAACAGGTTCGGTCGTATGGTGTAAATGTCCCGGCGAGTGAGCCATTAGATCGCATTTATGAGCTCCGATTAGCTCCCGTCCCGTGGCGTGGACCTCGTACACTGTGAGTGACTTATCACTTCAAGGGTAGTTACAAACACATGATAACCTTGAGCGTACTGGTACATGTTTAACGACGTAGTTTAGTTATGAACTTTGATTGATATTGTATTCACTGGATTTGCTCTGTCAGGCGTCTATTTTACCATTGCTCGGTGGTTAAGTATATAATGATGTTGTCCAGCGACCATCTTTTGCTAGACGATCCAGCAATGTACGTCGATATGTCATAGTCAGGTGACAATTGTCAAGTTGGTTAAATAAGAGCCATTGGTCAACACTGACAGTGCCCTGTGTTCGGTTACCGCCACGCGCAAGCACGCATAAAAAAAATGTTGCACTTTTCATTGAATTAGCTAACGCTTTTTTTCAGTGCCAATAATTCGGTGGGCTCTGCTCCTAGGCGATTTCCTCTTGAAAAGGTTTATCCCATGTTATCAGCTAGGAGCGTAGCGCTATGATATCATTGGCGCTGAATGTGTTAACCAGGTACTGTAGAGGTTCTATGTTTTAGCGGGATGGCCATACAAAAAGAGCGGCTTCTATGTTTTAAATAGGTTATTGAAAAAGCTGTCAGATAAAGAATTTGTAGATAGATTCTGCTGCAATCCTTGCAATTTAAATAATAAATAAATAAATAAAATTGTTGTTTATTTAGGTAAAAACCCATTTAAAAATTTACAAAAATAAAATACCATACAATTAAAATTAAAAAGTTAAAATTTAATTAAAATTAAAAGTTACTCGTCATCGTAAAAGATAGCATGCTGTGGACACTATCTTAACAATACTGTTTGTCGATTCGAATTTAGCAGTATTAATATATTGTAATCATATCGCTGAAGTCTGAGTATCATCGAAGAAGTCACTGACCCCATACTTAACAGAGATGTACAAAATACTTTAAAAAAAGTATTTAAATACAAAATACAAATACTTTTCTAATTTAGTATTTCAAATGCAAAATACAAAATACTTTTGCTTTTTGTATTTAAATACTAAATACAAAATACGTATTTTCAAAATACTTTATTCAAATAAAATACTTTCAAAAAGTAATCGAAGTAAATCTCGTTAAAAAGCGAAGCGTAACGTCATGTTGCACAGATAATAACGTTAATTTTGTTTTAACTGTCATTTTGCACATATACTGTCAAAGTTGCAGCGCCTCTAGTAGCCATTTGCCGATTCGCTGACCCATTCACTTGAAAATTTCAGTGGTAAAGGTAATACTTTCGAAACTTATCAGTAATAAAGTATTTATATTTGACAAATATGAAATACATTCCGAAAAGTATTTCAAATAAAATACAAAATACTTAAAAAAAAAAGGATTGAAGTACAAAATATAAAATACGTTATTTTGTAATTTGTACTTGCATTCTAAATACAAGTATTTCAAATAAGTCACAACTCTGAAATTAACATATGATATGATCGAAGCTTATATTTATATTACATACTTGCCACAATGCCCACAATGACATCTTTTTTGTAGTGCTGTTTATGTACCGGTTTTTTATAAATATATTTTTCTATTTCTGTATTTTTATTTGTCATTTATACATTTATACATTCATAATCACTTAAATACGAATCGTTAAAATAACGTATTATTTATTGCCTACACGGCATATTGTTTAAATACAATTTGTTTTGGCATTTTTTAAATACATTTCGAGCGAACAACACAGAAATAATGAAATATCTGCCAACACTGCAAAACGTAACAGTGACTTTGAGGATTGTCAAGAGGGGTCCCTCATATATTATTGGTCAGGTTTTATATGCGTTTTGTTTCATCTGTCATTTTGCGCATAGACTTTCAAAGCTGCTGCGCCACTAGTGGCCATTTTTTTCGGAATGCTTTAGAAAAATGAAGCTAAGAATAAAAAAGTATTTTGTATTTTACAAACCATTTTACAAATACAAAATACGTCTCGAATAGTATTTCAAATAAAATACAAAATACTTTAAAAAAAAAGTACTTAAGTACAAAATCCAAATACGTATTTTGTATTTTGTATTTGTATTTTAAATACAAGTATTTCAAATATGTCACAACTCTGATACTTAATCATCGTGGCGCTCCCTGAGCTACACCACGTCCCCACATATGGTGGAGGTGCGGGGTACTACGTCACCAACGACTTAACACCACAAGTAGCAAAGAGCACGAATTTCGATCTGTATTCTTCAAGGAGACGGTCCTATCGCAACCATCTTCGAAACCTATCCATTCATGTAGGAAACAATATCGCTACCATAGACAACCTGCCTAGTGTGGCTAATCGCGTCTGATCCACTGCTGCCCAAAAACGACGTAAGAGACTTGTAAAAGATATGGCAATTACGTCTTCTTGTTCCGAGCATCCGAATATACAGGCCGCCAAGACAATCGGTCTTGTACGTTAATTTCAACTTTATTACATAAAACATAAGGGTGTGTATGTTTAGACAAAGTATGAGCGGTGCCGGTATGGTACCTACAAAGGACTATTGATTCAAGTGTTATGATAATAATAGGTCTGGTGTCTGGTCTCATCAACGAGTGTCAACACGATCTAGGTGTTTTATAGTAATGTAATAATTAAGCGAAATTAGCTGTTTTATTGTAATGGTAATGATTTGGTCAGTGGCTCTGAATATTTTACAATATCATAACTGTAACTACGTAGCGATGTCTCCGTTACCTCCGTTTATTTTATTTATTTATTTATTTTATGAAACAAACGGTCATACAAAAGTATAATATTACTTGTTAGTTAATTACAAATCAGACCTATAGTTTCCAATATGTATCACAAATTATAGCAAAAACTTAATTTGAAAAAGATTACATAGTTGCAGTTATTAGTTGCTACAAATAAAAATAGAAAATCTTGCGACAAGGTAAACAATGACAAAGAGAAGCGAGCAAAAAACACTAAGTACTACTACTATTACATTTGGAAGTACCTAGGTAACCTAGCTTTGTTATAGGAATATAAATAAAAATTATCTAGATGCAATTTTAAAGACATTTTTTAAGGAACTTATAGTACAATTAAATATATCAATATCTTTTAGTTTATTGTTATTGTTATAAAGCCCAGAGGCACGCTTAATAAACATATTCTTTGCATAACTTGTTCTACTACGAGGGACGGAAAATAAATGTTTACTACGACATTGGCGTTCAATTTTACGTGGAACTCTAATTTGTATATCTTGGAGCAAGCTAGGAGCGTCAAGATGATTATGTATTATTTTATGAAGCAAAACTGAGTCAACACAGTCTCTACGACACTCAAGTGATTGCATATTGTGGCGGATTAAAGATTCAATATAATCATTATATTCATTGCCAGTTATAAAGTCAAGGGATCTTAAGAACTTTTTCTGCAGTCTCTCAATCCTATTTATATGAACACTATAAAAAGGATTCCATACAGCACATGCGAACTCGAGCCGACTACGGACGTAACTATTATATAATATTTTAAGTGTCAGAGGATTTCTAAAAGGTTTACCAACACGCAGTATAAAACCCAACTGCTTAAAAGATTTTCCCAGAATGGAATCGATATGTGGTATGAAAGACAGTTTGTCGTCCAAAATGACGCCAAGATCACGGACTTCTTTCACTCTTACTAAATCCTTATCACATAACCTGTAATTAAAAATAGACGATTCCTTTTTTCTGCTAAAACTTATGATATTACATTTATCTGGATTTAAGAATAAATGGTTTTGTCTACAATAAGCTTCAAATTTAGACAGGTCACGTTGTAAGAGTTCCCGATCCGAGTTGCTACGAATTACCCTGTAAATCTTTGCGTCATCAGCATAGAGAAGAATGTTGGAGTTGGCAAAGATCTTAACAATATCATTTATATATAATATAAATAAAAGAGGTCCCAAATGAGATCCTTGGGGGACACCAGAACTTATACATTTACTGTGGGAGGTAAATCCGGAGACCACAACAGACTGCGTGCGATTCTCTACATACGACTTCACCCAGCGAAACAGATCACCGTGTATACCGAGCTCCCAAAGCTTACATAATAAAGTATAATGACAGATCTTATCAAATGCCTTGGAGAAGTCGGTATACACAGCGTCTACAGAAAAACCATCATCTAAAGCCTGTAGTATAACACTGGTAAATGTTAATAAGTTGGTGTCAACCGAGCGACCTTTATAAAAACCGTGTTGGTGGGGCACAATGTGGTGTCGCAAAACAGCAGCTAATTGATCTGTAACTATTTTTTCAAGAAGCTTACTAAATTGGCATAATTTTGATATAGGCCGATATTTCTCAATGTTGCGACTAGTTGGACCTTTGGGAACAGGAGTTATCCAGGCTTGTTTCCATACGGCTGGAACACAGCCTTCCTTCATTGATTTTTTAAAAAGTATTGTAATTGGAACAGCAAGAGAACGGTAACAACTTTTTATAAATAATGGGTGTATACCATCGGGTCCTGCACCTTTATTGATATTAACGGATTTCAAATATCGTTTAACAATGTTTTCGTTAATTTCTATTGATTGGATATCTAATAAGGGGCTAGTGGGTTCAGTTAAATTTTCAATATCCGAAGAACTCTTATCGTATACTTCAAAGACGGAATGGAAGTGGTTATTAAATAAATTACAGATTTGTTCCCCATCTGAAGCAACAATATCTTTGTAACTCATAGTTTGCGGTACCCCATTATTCGAGAAAATCGATTTAATATAGGTCCAAAAATATTTAGGATTAAGTTTAATGTTTTTTTCAGAGAGAGAGATAAAATTACGATAGCATTCTTGTTCAACCTTCTCGGCACGCTTTCTTAAAATTTTAAAATTGTTATAATCCAGAGGGTTGCCGTATAGCTTCCAGAGCTTATGATATTTACGTTTTTCACTAAGAATTCTTTTTAAGGATTTGCTATACCAATTTGGAAATTTAGATGACGAGCTAAGTTTACGTTTCGGAACATATTTTTCTATAATTTGTTGCAATAAAACATAAAATTTTAAAACTGAATCTTCGCAATTAAGGTTCCTAAAATAATCACACCAATCAATTGCAAACATTTCATTATTAATTTGCTCATAATTTGCAAAGTGAAAGTTATAAACTTGTTTTGCAGAGGGCACAAGTTGAGGCATATATTCTAAGTCTAAGTCAATAACTAAAGATTTGTGATATAATGCGTCCTCGGCAACCAGCGGTCGATCACACACGGAGACTTTACAAAATCTATTGCAAAATACCAAGTCAAGTAAATTGTTACTCGAGTTAAAAACGTAATTATATTGCTCTAGGTCAGCAAAACATAAGAAATCAGCCAAAAGTTGAGATGCATAGTTACCACCTGGCAATAAATGCATTACACTCGACGATGTTTGAGCCCACTGAGCTTGAGATATATTAAAATCTCCCAATATTAGAAATATGTCATCAGTGTGGTCCACTGTCAACTGACATACAATGTCAAAGAACGAGGTCAAAGACTCCCTATAACACGAACCATGTGGTATGTATATACACGCAATATTTAAGTTAGACATTTTATTAGGCGTAACAGTGGCAAAATTATTGTTCTGCGCGGTAAACAAAGGAATAGTTACCCACACACACTCGCAGCCAGCTGGTGAAGGCACGGGCCAGTCCCGGCGCACCGGCCGGTGTTCGGCTCGTACGGCTAGAATAACGCCGCCGCCTCGTGTCGCTCCGCTGTCTATAACAGACCGATCGCAGCGGTAAACATTATACCTATTGTCAAAATACTCTCGGTCATAAAAATCAGTGGTTAGCCAACTTTCAGATATACCAATAAAGTCGTAGTCAGATTGAGAAACATGGGATAAAAATGTATGAGATTTAGTTCTTAAGCCCCTTGCATTCTGGTAATAACCATTAAAAGTCTTCATCGGCATTGTTTATGAATAGAAAAAAAAAGAAAGAAAAACCATATACCTAGTAGTATTCGCCACAAGACACACGAGTATAAAATTTATAATTATTACATATAGCAATGCCCGTTGAAAATGTAGATTTAATTTAGACACGAGTATAATAAACGAGTATTCTCCGTCACCTTTGTTCTTGTTTAAAAAGCAAAACAGTTGAAAAAAAATCATAGGCAATTTATCAGTAACGCTAGTGTTGGTATAAAACATAGTAATTGTGTGTATTAGTATAAGTGTCCCATCCACAAGTAATGTATATGCACATATCCATTTAATTTCTGTATTCGGTTCATGTAGAATAAGCACACAGGTACCCAAAACAAAGTAGTACGTATATAAACAACATTTTGACATAACAATAAACAAGCGCTTAACGTAATTAAGTGACGTTATATTGACTTTAAAACTGACCAAATAACTTTGTCCTTGAGCAAACCATAGTAACATTCTAAGGAAAAGTCATTTTAATTTATCTAAGTCTGCATGGGTATTAATATAAATCACCCTACTATTATCGTTCTTGCGCATTTGTATCTTGCAGTCACGTATCCATAGGTAGGAGTATTGTAGATCGTTCTTAAGCTGCCTGGCCCGCTTTAGAAGAAGTTTGTTGGTTGGTGTTAGGTGATCGCCAACATATACGGTGGAGGCTGGTCCCGGGAGGTCAAGGTCAGCAGTGGTAACCCCACGCCTAGCTCGAACTGCCGACAGAAACTCATCTTTTCGTTTACGCTGGGTAAAACGAACAATTATGGCAGGCGGCCGTGCATTCTTTTGTGTATCGGCGCCAGCACTTTGGTACCGGCGGACTCGGTGAATAGTGTCTATATCACTCGTTTATAGGCCACATCCATTACCAAGACCATAAATTCAACTTTATTACGACCGCTTTAGCCTAGTGACCCTGCCTACGAAGCTGGAGGTCCTGGGTTCGAATCCTGGTAAGGGCATTTAATTGTGTGATGAGAGCGAATACTTGTTCCTGAGTCATGGATGTTTGTGTATATAAGTAGGTATTTATTTATCTATATAATTAGGTATGTATATGGTCGCCTAGTACCCACAGTACAAGCTTTGCTTAGTTTCGGACTATGTCAATTTGTGTGAGATTGTCCCCACATATTAATTTATATTTTATTTTATTGTTTTTGTAAATAAAGAAATGTACAAACGATACGTAAAGCTTGCGTGTACAAATAACACATCATTACAACTAAAATAATTTAGTAAAGTGACAGTCCCGCGACACCAGATGCCGACGCAGGTGCTCGCGATCAAGATACTGCGCGGACGCACGGCCTGGACTATTCACCACTCTTTACCTGACCTCAGGGAAACCAGTGTGAGTTGGGCCTCCGATTACTCGTTAGTATTACGGACCCCAGTGTCAATATATCTTACTAGGGGCGAGCCAGGTGAGGTGAAACTAGTTGTGAGTAGGAGCTGACCCGCCGATGCCCGTGAAGCAGGGAGGAGCTTCACGGCAAGACAGCGTGTAATTTCATTAAGATATCGTTGATTTATTATCTTTTTTGTTTTTAGAAAATGTAACCAATATTGTGACTGTTGACTTTCTGTGACACATTAGTACAGAGGCCGGGAAGTAAGGGGTTGCCGGCCGAGTACATATAGACGGATAGGTATGAGGCTGGCAACCCCTTTTCACGGCTAGGCCTCCAATTTTGTATAAAATTCTATTATACGGATCTCTCGTCTCGCTGCGCCCGAAACGTGACACTTCGAAGCCCGTTATGAAGAACACAACGTCAATATTTCATTGTCATCATCATCATTCTCCTAGCGTTGTTCCCGGTTATGCCCCTAAAGGAGCTCGGGGTCCGCTTTGACACCTAATCCCAAGATTTGGCATAGGCGGTAGTTTTACGAAAGCGACTGCCATCTGACCTTCCAACCCAGAGGGAAAACTAGACCTTATTGGGATTAGATCGGTTTCCTCACGATGTTTTCCTTCACCGAAAAGCTAACGGTAAACATTCCGTACATAAGTTCCGAAAAACTCATTGGTACGAGCCGGGATTCGAACCCACGACCGCCGCTTGACAGCCGCATGCCTGAACCACTAGGCTACCGTAGCTATATCAATATTTCATTGTATGTTTGAGAAAAATGACTTACTTACTACGCTGGCTCGATGACCCAAAGAGGATCTTGGCCTCTGACACAAGAGAACGCCACTCTTCCCTCGCCATCCTGCGCCACCTCCCGCCAGTTGGATGCCCCGAGGGCGGTCAGATCTTTGAGGGCTTCGTCACTCCAGCGGTACCTGGACCAGCCCACTGGGCTTTCTGTGACACATTTAATAGTAAAATGGGATGATCCCGACGACATAGCCACTGTGCTGTTTATTAGTGCCATAACAATATTGCCCCTAGTTAAAAAGCACGTGATGAAATTCAAGAAAAATATGTCTTTAATGTTGCTGGGAGCAATGAAAAAACGGATTTCTGTTTATATCACGGAAACATCAATGGTACCTATATACAACCGATTAGAAAAAGCGGACCACTCATTGAATTATATAAATGGACGGAGTCACAAATCCCCGTTTATATACATATATTTATAAGTAAGAACGTCGCCAATTGGTCATTTTAGCTTTCAAACATTTCCCGCCAGACCATTTGTTGTTCGTCACTGCTGACCATTTACCAGTTATTATTATATGTCGCGAAGGGGACACCGTGACACAACCTGCCAATGGCCGCGTGACGCGGCGGTGGCGGACCGTGACGCGGGGGAGGGGCGTCACGCAAAGGGTTGTGCGTGTAACGTCATTAACGTCGGTTTCTACGCCTTATGTCGTTCGTCACACGATACCATGGCTGTATGTATTTACCGGTGTTTAGTATGTTTCGTTATCGTTCCGGTATTTATTGTACAGCTTTTTGGGCCCTATTTTACCAACTTAACAGTTAACACCCTGGCAATAACAATTTCCCGAACGCTTAATGTGTCAACAAGCAAAGATGATCGCTGAAGAGCATTGCCGGTTATCATATCAAGTAATATCAACCAAAAATGCACAGGGAAATATCATTTTAACAGTTGTAAGGTGGCCACTGTCAGCTTGGTGAAATAGGGCCCTGATGGTACAATAATTAGTACATACATGAGCTTTAGCAACTATAAATATAATATCTATGTCATTTTAATATTGCAAAATCATTGTCAACTCGCAGTACTTATTGAACGTATACATAGGTCTTTGTATGTAAATGAGTGTAATGTATTATGAGTTTTGTTACTCGAAATAAATGATTTGATTTGATTTTGATTTGATTTGTACCTTCTCATCTCAATATATTTTCCGTCTTGCCGGAGTATGTAATTTCGCTGAGTTTTCATTTAATAAAAAACAGTTTTCTCAGATATATGTAGTGAATTTTTAATGATTTCTCAAAATGCCAGTGAACAGGCTAGGTTAGTTTCTCCCAGCGTCTACGAGGGGTGGATTCGTAACTTTTCGAACGAGGGTTAGGAAAAGTCATCTGTTATTCCATTCCCTTACAAGAAGGAGTAAGTAGGTCTATGACATCATAGACCTACTTACTGGACTACTGGCCATTGCCACTAGTCCAGGAAATATTCCGATCCGAGGATTATTCAAACATGTACACCACGTCTGCGCAACAGTTGCCCGCGTCACATATATCATGCGCCCGGGCACGACACGCTTCCGGGACGACCGATATTTATCGCCGATAAAAAGGGACAGTCGCTTTGTCGCACGGACGTTATTTATTTGTAAATAACTTGGAGCGGTCAGCCATGTGTTCAAGTACGTTAGGTTTGATGCTGACACAAGATTTTGGATTCCTGAGAATTCCCAGTATGTTACTTCGTCACAAGACGTTGGCGTTGCAAGCGGGTAAATCTCAAAGTTGCTTGATTCTATCTGTCTATCATCATACGAAGGGTATCACAAATCACAACGCATCTACTATAACATGCTTTTACTTTACCTGACCGAATTGATCTAAGTAGTAGGTAGTCGAATATTATAAATATTCGAAAATATTGGAGAAGTTATAAAAGTAGAAGAGTTCAGGTATATCGTTCCTCGACTGAATGTTTTCTGATTGTCGACGCCATTTTACTTGTTATGTTTGCATCGGCACCTTATCTGAAATTTTATCAAACTTAAGACACACTCTGGTCTGCCATTTAATTATGATACAGCTATAATTCTAGCCGCTAAGCCCTGCGCTCGCGGCTACGCCGAGCGATTACACGGTGCGCCTGCGCCGAATTCGCGTAATTTGAGGGACTGCGCCGCGGGCAACGCTGTAATTCAAAACATTCCACGCCTACGCTGCTAGCAGACCAGCATATCTCTGACTATTGATTACGTCTGGTTTTTACGGGTCTACAGGTCATGTTTGACTAGCAAATAACTCATAGATAAATAGATAACGGTTGATGAATATAGGATCGCGTGCGCGGCGAACATTTTGACGTCAAAATCGAAAGGACAAAACAAAGGTACGATAAATGTATTACTGAAGGAGGGTGGTTTTTGGAAGATGCAGTTATAAGGTAAGGTTGTGAAGCCTCGATCAGAAGGTAAGTTTGCAAGATATGTAACGACAGTTTGACTTGGTGTGGTGTAAGGACTGACCCTTTCCAGTCTGTCAGTCATCGAGCTATAACGACGACTGACTTGTCAATGCCTATATACGTGTATTTGTGGTCAAGAAAATGAGCTAAAAGTGTAAACAACTTTGTTCGAGAACAGTATAACCTCAAAACTGTATCATTCTTTCAACTTTAAATTCGCACGAACGCAAGGATGATGTGGTTTAAAAGTCCCTGACCATAAAATATATGGTGAAATATTTGTTAACGTCTTTGATATGATACGTATTCATTTTACGTAGTACGAGTGGCTGTATAAAATGTACCTACTATTCGTAGAAATCCTAGTGCATATTCGTTCCACTTTCTCCCACCTTATTTGTTCAATAATTCTAATCCATAAACCTGTAGGGTAGCCATCGCCTCGCAGTGGAAAACCATTGTGTGTACATTTAAATTGGCATGGTAACAAACATTGACAGTAGTGGGTGTGGATTACCTATTTGCCTGAAAAGACACTTCAGTCTTTTGTTTTAGGGCGGAGCACGCCGGTAGGATTTACTCTATTGTTATACTGTCACTGTCATACGCAAAATGACAGCTAGGCGTGAGGACTTTTTTCTTTTCCTGGCTCAGATCATTGCCAAATAACAAAAAACGAAAGGAGATCTTAGGTAAGTATGAAAATTACTGAAATACTTATATAATGAAACGGGTCATCACCTTTAAGGTAGAATATCGCCCCACATGTTTCGAACCAATACGTGGCCCTTATTCATGAGGACTCGCGATGCCGGCGCGCTTAGCACCGGATCTGTACCCAGCGGGGCTAGCACAACTGACGCCGCGCCGCGACGCGAGTCGAGAAAGATCTACCCTCCTCTTTCTAATTTGCACGGTGCGAGTGAGATAAGAGACGCTCAGTCGCGCGGGAAGCGACAGAGCAGCAAGTTGTGCTAGACGTACTGGCGAACTTTAAGACATGAGTGACCCGTTTCTTTATAATTATGTGTAAGCTGAGACTCACGAGATATTTTATATATATTTTTATAAAAAAAATAGTACCAATATATTTGTCATATGTATATAAAATCTTGCAGTAGGTATTCAATAGAATTATTAAGCTGCATGTCAACCTATATTGTTTTCTCGGCAAAAACATAACCTCTGCGTCTTTCAGATATAAATAACCAGACATCATGCACAAAACATAAATCAACACACAAAAACAACAAAAGTAGATGTCATACACTTGCTACCTAAAACAAAAGGGTTATCTTTCAATGCAATCAGAGTATCGAGTTATACTAGTGCACAATGCTATTCAATATTGATCTTTATTACTATGAAAATAAGAGCGATGTTGTCCCAGAGAGGCAGTGACCGTATAAAATAAAAACCCTTTTTCGAAAAGCAGCACGTAAATATTGACAATGAACCTGCACTGACGTTCAGTGACAAAATGTCATAAGTACTTATAAAACGTATACACAATTATATCGTTTTTCTTTAGGAAATGAGTACGGTCACCTGCGTGTGCGCATCTGTCGGTGACGTCACGCCAATCACTTTTACACGCCGTTTGGAACAAGACTTCGTTATAAGTTCAACCGCCACTTACCGTGCCCATATACATAGTATTTTATTAACAGCCGGGTGCGATGAAAGTGAACTCGTGTATGCACGTTGTCGGCCATTTATACTTTTATGTTTGTAAAGCCCGTCACGGACTTAGCTACAATATAAATTAATACTTATACCAAAATATATGTTGATAGCAAGGCATCTTACGAAATATTTCGCGTACTAGTCGATCTGGCCACACACTCAGTTATAATATTTATTTTGGTATATTATAGCTGAATGTGTGGACTCTGTCAACTAGTACGCAAAATATATCGCAATATATCTATATATCTTAATATGCCTTGCTATAAATATCATCATCATCATCATCATTTATTTATTTAGTCGTATACTATAATAAAATTTTCAAATTTTGCATCCATAGGATTGCGTCATTGTCGAGGGTGAACAAGTCCGCTGGATTACCGTTGTATTTACTGAGCGGACAGTTCTTGATGATGTGCTCAATGTCTTGCACCGCGGCCCCACAATCACACCTCGGAGACTATCCAGCCGCATTTGTGTAGGAATGCACGTGAGCGTCCGCAGCCAGTTCTCAACCTGTTCAGCTGGCACCATTCTTTTCTAGGCAGTGAGAAGCCGGGTGGTTTCACTGTAGGATTGATTGTAATACCCATGCTTTTGGGAGGATCTTCTTTCCATTCCATTTCCCATTTTGCGGTTGTGTCGAAGTGCGTGCCCATGAGGCTTATTGCAGTCTGGTAAGGAGGGTGTCGAGATTTCAGTCGGTGTGCCGGAGGGTTTACAAACTCGGCATTGGCAGGCAGGTCGGGGCGGGCCAAGATTTTTCGTGTCTCACGAACCAGCGCTTGTTGTCTTCTCAAGTGAGCAGGAGATATGTGGCGAAGGGTTGGGAGCCACTTCCCGGGTGTGCTCTTGATAGTCCCAGATATGCATCTCATAGCTTGATTCAACTGGACATCCACTTGCTTTACGTGCGCACTGTTTAGCCAGACAGGCATCATCATCATATTAGCCGAAAGACGTCCACTGCTGGACATGGGCCTCCCCCAAAGAGTGCCACAATGACCATCATGAATGCTATACATATATATTGTGGTATATTAATATATATTATACCTAAGTCTGTGACGGGCTTAATCGTGCCTGTAATCGCCCACTGCTGCATGAGCATTGCATGCCTCTTGACTAAGGCTGTCTTTCTAAATGTCTTATGAATCTATCCGGTATCCAGTATCCATGCTGAGACAGCGTACAGTGAAGTATGAAACTACATAAAATCTGTGAAATCCTTTAATTAGTTTCATAATATATTCACCATATTTGTACAATCCTACATGTCGATAAACACAGTATTGAATCTCGGTGGAATGTGACTTCACCTTCACTGCCAGGAACCCGCCTAGCGGGCGCCTACGCTGTAGTAGCTTTCCAATACATACGAGGAAAGCCACGGCGGGATCGGCTACGAGTGTAGCGCGTAGCGATTCTTGGCAGTAAATATGTTAATTATTGTATCTAAATAAATATTGACTAGGAAAATAGTAAGATAGAGATAAAGCCTGGCTAAACTTGGCAATGTAATTGCGTAATTATTTAAACTAAACATTTTATAAAATTCTGGTCATTCCAATCAACAGCTAGCTGTCCTTTTAAAAAAGTCGCGTAACAAACCACTATTAAAGATTCAGTAGCTTATAACATAGTAACTAAAGGTACCTATATAATATTCAAGCTAATAATATTATTCCTTTAAATTTTACTTACACGATGTCTTTCAAGTTACAACACAAATCTAGCCCAAGATGTTTGAGAACAGCCAAAGTCGAGTGAGAAACGCCTCTAGCAAGCTAGCTGGGCTGGTGTTCACCACTTTACCTAAATCCCTGAAGAAAACCAGTGTAAGTTAAACCTCCAATCCCGTATGTTGGTACGGATCTTGGGGTCAGGATATTCTAGGGGCGTGTGGTGAGGTCGCAACGTTGTGAATTGCTTAAGTGCGCGGGCGCAAGGCCGCCGGCTCGCCGCAAGTTTAGCTAAATTTAAGCCTATTCATTCTATATTTTGTTACACCTTCGGGTAAGACATAGTGATACCAAGCTGCATTTTATAACATCTACATAACCTATGTTTAGCAAATAAATACTTTGACTTTGACTTTGACTTTAACGAAACAAATATATTAGTCACTAATAAAGCTGAGGTAATATTAATTAGCGAATTATTAAGCAGACTTGCCGCACTTTTTAGTATTCCGTACCAAATTGGTCCAACGGAACACCTTTGCGATCACTCGGAGTCTTTCCTCCGTACTGGCTAGGTAAAGCGATTACCGTAACTCTCTAGGCTCACAAACGTTCAGGTATTTTTGAACATCCTCGCTACGGATACTTTTCAACAGGGATGTATTATGTATCAGTGGCCACTGTCTGTTTGGTAAGGTCTTATAGGACATGGTATGTTATGGAACCCCTCAAGGTGAACCCCTCAATTATGGTAGCTGCTCTTTTTCTTCCTACTAAACCTTGTCCCATTTATTTGGTAGCTTCTGTAAGATAAAAGAAATTCCCTATTTGAACTGCTCCAAACATTTGAATGAGATGACGTGCCGCGCTGTGGCCTACTTCTACAAAGTCTCAATGTCACACAAATTCCAAAGTTATCTCAAAATTTACATTCTGAAAGATAACAGACACTAAATAGATTGCTAGTTAGGACAAACTGGATTGTATCGTTAAACATTCTCATTTGTTTATTTAGTCAGAATATCGATAAAGCTAGCGATGGTGCAGACAAAACCTCGACCGACGCGTGAGACAAAATTAATTCCTAAATCAATTGGAGAGCAGCGACGCAGCAAAATTATTTCTAACAGTGTTACGAGTATGCCTTCCCACCGTTTGTGGTGCTGTATGTAGGTATGTATGGCATGAATTGATTTATTAGCGTATGTCAATTGCTGTCAGCTGGTTGGCTTATACATATCTATGGCTTTCGGTTTTCCGAATTTGTGCGCGCAACACATTAACTACGAAGTGGTTTATGTTTATCTTCTTATATGAGCCTCTGTGATGCTTGAAATAAATGAATTTTAATTTTATATAATTTATAGCTGTTCAAGAAAACGTAAGCAAAATATGTAAGCAAGTAAAGGGAACTATAAGGTTTTATGTAATTTGGAGATTAGGTACTCTATGGGAGTCCAGGTGGTCGATTGTATAACGTTTAGTATGTACTTTAGGTAGATCTAAATGTCTTTTTTTGACATAGAAAAAACAGTTAAGTTGTCCTAAGTCCTAACGCTCTCGTTTGAAAAGTAACGGAATTACCCCTCTGAGCACATGAAGTTAAAATACTGTGAGTAAAATGACTGTGGCCACAAACACCCAGCACTATTAGCCCTGGCAACCAGCAGGTGTCCGCCGTGATAAATGCCCTCCATCAATACTGCGATCAGGTAATTGTGGTCACGGTCCCCCACTATTACCCGGCCATTATACGCGGTTGTTCTTCCATCAGCTAAGCAAAGAGTCCGGTAACACTTATGTAATTATGGCAACTTGCGGTTCAGTGCATGTATGTGTGTAGTACAGTACATAAGTACATACACTAACTCACGCCTGTCTTCCAAAAAGGGGTAGACAGAGCACAGCCGTGATTTTTAATTTCCGATGTCACTTCTAGCATTTTTAGGTTTAAAGATAAGAAATTATATTGCAGTGATAGGTTGCCAGGCAACCACCCGCAACTCTTCAGCACTATTCCCATAGTCGACTCTTGCGATACCAACGGGTCGAAAAGGGGTGTAGCATCTCGCTTCTTATAAAATACAATGCTGAACCTTGTGATAAAAATAATCTATTATCCATACTACGGTTAATTGCCACATGTCCTCGTTTTCAAGAAATGTCTTTAAGGTAAAAACCCCTTTTAGTTATTTGTCCATAACCAAGACCAAGAGTTACCACAACGATGTCGAAAATTGATAAAAACGGCTCGCTAACGGTAGTCAGCGCTAAGATTGAAAAATTAGGCGTAATCCCGTCGAACATCTTCAAAAGCAATCTTTATAGCAAATAAATAAACCGCGTGCGCTATCTTAATAGCGCATCGAGAAAGGTAAATCCACTCATTAAGTGAAAGGTCGACCGGAAAAATCTCAAATATGTAATAATACTGAGTTACTAGACAGTTATTCGTGCCATCTCGAATTAAATTCCGAATTAAGTTGTAGATACCGTTAGTGTCGATATAAAATGTAAAGTGTACGATTATTTGCGGACGGCTAATTCGAAACCCGTCGCCGTATTTCATGCGCATTATGCGGACACGGGATCTGATTAGCGAATTCATTTTTGTTATCATTTAGCAGAAAAACAATTTGAGTTCGGTGACATATGCGGTACCAGATCGGCGGCGACTGAGGTCATTAATTAAAGAAATGTATGCGCGACGACTCCATTAGCGCGCGTTGGGCGCGATGTCGCTCGCGGCCATCGCTCATACTAATTCTTAAGTTGTACAAATTACGGAAGGCTGAAGGGCGAAGGTTTCTCTTAGGCGCAACGGCACGGCCGCGGCGAGCTAGCTGCAGCCATAACTTACGTCAGCAACGTTCTTAATCCGCGGCGTAAACTGACAGTCTAAATAAATTTAGCAGATAAGGTGAAACGTCGTATGTGCAGGTGCGCTACACGATCCCACGCGCGCGCCAAACCTGTCTCTTGCGCAACTCGGACACTACACTTGGTTTCCAATTTTATGTTGACCGGTTCCAAAGTTGTCTTAGCCTTCTAATTTCGGCTCGTTTAGATTTGAAAATACCGCTCTCACCGGGCGTTCGAGATATTACCGTGAATCAGCCGACGGGAATTCATTAGCCACGATCACTATGGGTTGTCTCGATCCGTATGGCTTTGACTAATTAATAATATAGCTAGTTTAGGTTCAATATTAGCGTCCAAGCACGCGGCACTAGTTTTGCCTTTTAGAGCTCTGTTATGGAGCTAGTGTCTGGTATCGGGCCGACGCTGTGTGGAATTCCGCATTCAAATAAACATATTTAACTTTGAGTTAGGTACGGTTTTAAACAGCCTTGGCTTGTAGGTATTGCAGACAGTACTTTGTGTTCAGAAAGGCAAAGCTTTAAGCTTTCCAAATCCGAATGGGGTGATATCTAGTCAAATTCAAGACAAGAAATAATGTCGTGAAACGCTCTTAGAAGTTCACGCTAAGGCCAACCAAGTGAGCAGAGTCAATATTGGCTACTAATCGACAAAACATAGTAATGGCGACATCCAAATAAACGAAGACATCAGAGTCACATAAACTTCGTCCTACCGTACAAATCACGGCAGATTGCCGAAGCGTCTGACGACAACACAATAGCGACAGGGGCGCGGACGCTGATCGTAATGAAAAACGCATTACTTGCACAATCACAGTCATAATAAGTAAACACAATTTTGCTTAAGCCGATAGCATAAGGTGCAGAATCGTTCGGTTATTCTGATTTTGGTCTGGCTTTAGAGCGTTCTTCGGGAAGGTGATCTCGTGTCCGTGTTGTCCGCACCGGCCCACGCGTTGTACAAATACTGACGGCGGGAGTCCGTGCACAAATCAACCGGCGCGCGCGCCGGGGGGCTCCACCCTTAGGGTCAGGCGTTGAACGATGGAACTGGTTAAAGTCAAGGGGTTGACGTGTGAACTGGGGGTCATGAAGTTCTTCCTAATTAGTCTGCGCGTCGAGCCTTGAGCAAGTTTCAAACTTTACCCAAACCTTGAAATGTTAACTGACAAAGTTAGTAGGTAAGTAGGTACTTAACGTAAGGTTTGTATCGTGTATGTGTTTTGGTCTTGCAAGCTGTCTAGTTATAGGAATAAAATAATTAATTCTGTCACAGGATTATTTCGTTGACAGCAGTGGACGTTGATGATGATTATTTCCGTAGGTATTACCTACCAAAGCAGGCATGGACGGACACCGAGTCTGATAAAGTATGACTAATGAATTAAAATTGCTCAGATCATGAACGTCGTTCCACACGTGGTTCCATCGAATTTCAAATTTAAGGAGTTTAAGTTGACAGGTTTGTCTTTGATGTAAATCACTTTACTCTCTCTTCCTTTTCCACAGATCGTGGTGCCTGGGACTCCTCGTAATCACTATTTGAGTCACCTGTCACGATGTCCAGACGGATTCCTTCATCCTTAAACTGTAGCAAAATTCCAAGAATCTTCAACGATTGCAATGTCATTTTCTCGTGTAAAAAGCAATGACGTTACAATCCCGGGAACGCCAGCCCTGCCGGGCGCCCCGCCGCGGACGCCGCGCCAACATCTCTCACCTCCGCCGGTAATGAACAATATAAATGTGTCATTTGAGCCTCTCACCACGACGACTAACGGCCGGCGGCCTGGGGAGATGGAGATAGTTCACAGATTTGAACCTTGCTGGTCAGTTACTAATTTTGAAGCCCTTGCATTGACCACTGATGTGAAGTAAAATTTTATTACCAGAAAGATTCAGTACAATAAATGCAAAGTCAATGACCCCACACTAGGCTAGGCCTGTATCGTCTAAGTCAAACAAAAAGTGTGTGTGTGTGTGTGTGTGTGTGTGTGTAGTATACTTTCCGACTTGTTGAAGTCCCATGTAAGCAACAGGTTCCGAATACGCTTGTATGTATATAGTGTAGTCAACAGCAAAAGTAGATGATCATATTAGTACCTTGTCACGTTCACTACTTTGACGCATCCCAACTGTCGCAGTATTGTTATGTTAAGTGCGACAACGTTCTAAAATGATTACCTATCTATATTTGTTGTTGACTGTACGTACCTACCTATCTACATACACAAGTAGGATGCTACAGTAAGGAAAAGTAATCTAAACTATCATATGCACAAGGCCGCATGTAATGCTGTGATAAAATACACGATACGGAAAAATGACAGTTGGATCGGTGGATCGACCTAACGCGCATTCAAAACGTTACGTGATTTCCTCTCGTGTGTAATATTCAAAGAAAGGAGTGGATATCCTTTTCAAGCTATTCCAATTCTTTATCACTGAGACAGACTATTATAATAACTTCGTTTAGCGTTATTATAAGCATAATAGTTACCTAAGTTATTTAATGCTAGTTTACGAGTAGTAGATCTTGGGATCCGATATTTGTCGAAGATATAGGCGAGTTACATAGTGTCGCGGTCCCGATGCTACATACATCTAGGCTATTAGCGTTTTTGTGCCCAAGAGCAGCTCACAGGATGCAAGACCAGTCCTCCAATAGTTCCGCTATTAACTCCGATCAAACCCTTAAACAATATTCAAATTAAACCACCCAGCAATCAACCAATAAACGGCCATAAACGACAAAAATAAACTATCCATTTTGAAACGCCAAATTTCATTGCCTATTACATGCCACGGAAATTGTCCTTTTAAAACTTTTTCCGAGAGCTAAAGGGCTGTGACAGGACCTATTATATTATTAGGATCGTTTTCGGTAATGATAGGGCCGGGGTACGCGACCTCAGATCGCCGGGAGGGACTAATCGCGGAGCACAAAAAACTTTGGGCACTTCATTATAGCTATACGCTTTATGAGGCTGGTCGACGGGCAGCGCCGCGCGAGCACATGATTTCGCATTCCTTTACAGTGAGTGGAGAACGGCGTGACAGCCAGACCAATTAACGAACCAGTTTCATATCAAATATGAATCGAGGAACGAAGATGAGTAAAACAAAAGCTTGGGACACGAGTCTACAACAATAGTCGTGGCAAAAAGCGGCCGCGACCGCAGGAATTTGGAAACGAAATTCGCGGATCGCATATCGCGAATGCTCTCGCGTGTTAGTGCATTATTATTTAAGCTGTGCCTTTTAAAAAATGGTTCGGATGGCCCGGTGGTGGTTTTTTTGGGGGCGCGTGCGCGAGCCATAATTGGCGCGCCGGACGCGCAGGCGCGGTGGGTTTTTGCGCGAGATTCGTGGCCGTTTGATAGCATTCGTTAACGTACTCTCACTTTGTGCCCTAGGACGACATACTTACCAAAAGATAAACAATAATTTTGAAGGCAGTTTTATGCCTTAATAAATAGGAGGGCGCTCTCAAAATAATATTATAATAACACATTAGTTTTAATCGAGGATGAGAGACATCCGAGGCAGGTAAGAAAAGGGGTACGTCGGACTGGCCGGTCGAACATGGCTGCGAGCGATGCTCGACTGTCTTCCTTTTTCATCGCACAAAAAGCAATTTGGACGACGATGACGGGACCCAATATGATAACAGGATCCCGTTGCGTCGCCTCGGGTGCTCCGATCACCTTGGGACTGAAACCCTGGAACACACTGTCGGTTTTTTGCCTAACGATTGTTCGCGAGCAGAGGGCAGGCGCGCGCCGCCACCGCGTCCGTCAATTGTCATTCGAATCCAACACAATGGAATAGACTTTGCAAAAATGGTACTCGTATGGCGACCGCGACAGACTCAACAATGGCCCGAAAAAACAAACAATCGAATAGAAATCGAAAACAAAATTTCTTTGCGTCGCAACGGGATTTTGGAAATCCGGTTCTGACGTTTGTCCCGGGGCTGACGGGGCGCGAGCGAAAAAAACCGAATCACATTTTAATAAAATAAACGAACTTTAATGGTGCCCTCGTAAGGATGGTGATAAATCGCCTTTCCTGACGAAAAGGTAAGATAATTAGAAGTCTGGTCCTTCGAAACAAAGACTTAAATTAGTCATCGGTTCTGAGGAATTGTGCAATGCGCGTTGTTTGGTGTTGTTGTCGACGCACCACGTCGCGGGTCGGGGTGAAGGCGACGGCCCCGCGCGACAACCATTGTTGCCTATTGCCCCGACACACTTTTGTTCACATCGCAAAAAATAACTGTTCACCCTAAATTTCCAAACATTACTTTGAAATACCTATTATTTAGTGAACCATCAAGATCGTAGAGATCAACTTTTTATGGGAAACCCGGCAATCAAATTTCAGATTAATATTATTCTGTTGTCAAAAAGCCGTATATCAACGCACGAGTCCGGGATTACGACCACGACCGTTAGATGTTAGGTGGAGGAGTTTATGACCAAGCACCTTGCCCTGGCACACCGTACAATTTGTAAGCAAAAAGACCTTATCCGTTTTTTATGATCAATGAAGGCACAGATTTCATTGAGTACGCATCAATGGACAGCGGGTACGAATGAGACGTAAGTAGTAATGGGTACTTAGTGTTCGGGTTGTCAGTAATTTGAGGTGTGACGAGCCAATGGCGTGCAGCGTGCAGGTGGCCGTGGCGAGGGCGGGACGCGGGGGACGGAGGGGGAGGCACGCAAAAACCACGACTGGCCGCGACGCAACCGCCTTGTACTCGACTTGTACACTCCGCTTGCGCAATCTTTTTCACATTGAGAACATTGGCAAAAGAAACATTGAACAAAAAGCACTGAAAAAAAAACAAACGGTTTTATAAAAAAAATCTTTGTAGGAAGGTGAGAAAATCCGCTAATTATCGGGTCCGCGACACCCTGGGGATTGTTCCTGCGGCTTTTGTTGCAAATTTAGTTACTCGAGGAAGAAAAGACGTATCTCTCATATATCCCTAGCGAACCTACGTCTTTGTGATTCGCAAAGGCATAATATGGAAGCATAATTAGTTTTTGTTCAGTTGTATTTTTTTAGCAAAGTCCCAAAACCATTCAGTTGCAAAACGGTTGTTTACGTGCCAGTGAGCAGCAATTACGAGCACCCTTGGCGTCAAAATCATGATCTGCAATTATGTTTTTTTTTGTCTCAAGACCGTTACGCATAACCACAAAGGTGCATTGAAATCCTGGAATGCAAATAGCATTGTTGGACGCAAGAAATTGCAAGGATTGTTGTCCCTTTGTAGGCGCGTGCCCGAATGTTTGCTGCCGGTATAATTAATGCAAGTGACAACATTACCTGCGCCGGCGTCTCTTCTATCGCACAAGACGCGCGCGCCGCTCAGGTGCATAATCTTTATTTATACTTTTTTTGCCTCCACTTCCCCTTTGCATAAATTATCATTTTTGCGAAAGGATTTGGATGCACTCGGCACAATGGTCGTTTCTGCCCGCTTAACCTTATTTGCATTTGTAGAAGGTCGTGGACAATCGCCACCAATAAGCTAGTATTTTGATCGAGCTGTACTAGTTTTGGCGCGAATCCTCCTAGAAACAACGATTGCTCTTGTTTGTCGAACTAGTTACAGATCACCGAGCACTTTATCTGTTGCATTCATCATAACAAGTCCCAATTTTCAAAGCAAACCGCTCCTTACATCTTCAATTTTAGGTTCAAATTCATCTTTTTTATTAGTGTCTTCTGTATCATCTTCGGGGTTTATTTCTGTTTCACTCACAGCCTTATCGTCATCAGTTTTGAGTTGATTTTCGTTTGTTGTATGGCCGGGGTGGTCTCACCTGGTGGGTACGGCAGCTGTGTCTTTGTCTGGCTCACTTGACTCCGCGAAAGGGATGCCTGGGAGCCGGGATGCTCCCGCGCAGATAAAAGACGTCGTCGCGGTACAATGGTAACGCGATACCGTTCCTAGTCAGAGAAAAGATAATTATTAGCTCCGTTTGTATCTAGGTGAACTGAATACTATTGGATTCTTGTTTGATATTTTATTTTATCTTATAACTATAGGTACATACTAATTGAAGTACTGAGATTGCATTAATTTAATGTTTCAGAAGCAACTGAACTTATTTCCAATACGATTCCAATGAGTCATGTTGCGAGCATATACCTTCTATAAAAAAGCTTTTCCCCAAAATTAACTTTTTTGAGTGAAAACTGAAAGACACAAAAGGCACTATACTAAGTACTACAAGTATACGAATACACGAACGTTACACTATGCCAATTGAAACGAATATTTACTAAATGGATAATTAATCAGCTTTGACATAATTACAGTTATAATAAAGTTATAGATCATAATAATTTAATTGCGATCATGATTCCACTAATGCAATGATAGTGAAATAGATTTATTTATCATAGTGAAATACATTGATTTTTTGATCAAGCATTTGAGATCGCATACAAATTACAACATATTAATAAAATACCAAGCAGCACTAAATTATCGACACCACGATGTAGCAAACTTTTATTTGAGCTAGACAGGACATTATTATGAGCCCCATAAAATATCAGAAGAGGATTATCATTATACTACACCGATTAATGAAATACCAGTGAGATCTGAGCTAATCAATATTTTGCCCCGAGTTTCCGTTATATGAACAAAAAATAGTGGACAATTTTGTTGGAAATTAAATTATAATAAAAAAGCCATAGATTGCGCGCGCGCGGCGGCTGGGGACGTTGCCGATTTTCTAATAGATCACGGCATTAATATGCGCGGAACCAGTTCTCAAGAGATCCGTTAGTGGTTTATGTAAATTATTTGGTTTATGACTGCTCCTAGTTTACATTCGGCTACCCGCCCGCACCCGGCTTATTTATTGCCATAAAAATTATAGAAAGTAGACGTAAAATAAATCAGAGATTATGGAAAAATCACCAATTAAAACTGCACGCTCAATGCAGTTAAAATTTTAACGGCCTTCACTAATTATGTGACTAGAAAGTGGATTTCCAGGAGTAGGTGACATCACAGGTCGCGGCAGATGCTCCCATCGACCTTATTACCGTTACTTGTACTGACCGTTCAATAGACATGTCATGTGACATGAAAGGAATTCGATTACTATGCATCCCGGCTAGATCCCGCGCTCCCAAACTAGTTTGTCCAAACGGCCGGTCACATAGCACATTGTGAGATTAATGCACAGAACCGGATGCTGCCTCTCGGGCATCGATAAAACGGTCACAAACGCTATAAAACCAGCCCTGGCATCTTTTTGTGATCTCTAGCGCTGACCGCCCTTTGCGCCATTCATCACGGATGAAAGGAATTTGTATAATCAGCTGATAGCGGTGACGACTAACGGTTAGTTTTTGATCAATTATCAGACTCCATCCCCTCTCTGGATCTAACGCATTTCGGTGCTCGCATAGAAATGGAAAGCGGACCTGTTTTCAATAACGTATGCACGGCGCGGTAACGATCGTGTTCAGAATCCGTTCGTAACCGGAGATACAATAGCGTCGGGAGAAATCGAAGGATGCTGATGCTGAGGGCCTCGATAATATTGTGTTTCGTGAACTCCGATGTCTAATTTCCAATACAATGGGCGCTGTAAAAACCGGGACGAAAATAAATGTGTCACAGTGCCACCCTCCGGCAGACAATGGACAAAGGAGTCCTCAGTTTGCGCACCACAATGCGCCCACGCACAATCGGATCGATCGGGATCCAGCACGTGTGCAGGAACATGTAAATCTACTCCATCTAGAGGTGAAAGTTGACGACGAAAAGTAAAAGTCTATGGGTCGCGACGCATCTGCCGCCGCTTATGATAATTCATGTCGCGGGGGCGGGTCGCTGCTGCCCTTATCGTGTTGCGTACACAATGCACCACGGATTCTCTTTTTTACAAAGAGTCAAGAGATAAAAAGTGAGTCGTTGAATACATTCATTTGGATTCGTTTATATTTACAAAATCTACTACAAATCGGCCAATCTCCCGGCCCACAAAGCGGTATTGTGGCGGACTCGCATTGTCATACTTTATTATTTGTTTGACGTCTTTTTTTCTAGCAGATTGTTTGGATCTTTAATGATTTATGTTAGGAACCTGATTGTGTAAGAGTTCTATGAAAAAGTTTGTAGCAGTAGGTGTTTTGTAGAGTGGCACAACAGCGCTCGTATTGTCTGCTCCAACCAAATTCATGCGTGATTAATAGACAATCCAATATCGTTTACGACTGAAAACAACTTTTATTAAGAGTTGTCAAGTCATCTACAAGAACTATCTGCATTGTAAGCGAGGCCAAAGAGACAATAGACGTACCTATTGTTTATTTTTATAAAGCACAGAAGCAAGCTTAAGCCTAATTTTAATAAGCCGATCCAATTGCTCAGCTGCCACCGGCTCAGAAGATTAAAACAAAGTAACGAATTGCGTTAGTTACGTAATCTCGTATGATTGGCCAAATCGAGCTACCTGCGTTTAAGAGTAAGTTGCACTACCCACAGCAACGTCCAGCCCATCTAAGCGTTCCATTACGCTGTCGGTGCGCCGATTACTTTATCTGGCATCTCTTCTTTCGACTGATATACGGAGCACTAAATCCTTTATAATTATGTTTTTGATTGAACCGGCCGATAATCATCTCGCGGCGCAGGACACGCCATTTGTTCTTAATGGATTGGACAGTTTCGATGGCAATCTCTTAAACGCTAATTTGTCGGGGTCGCCATATGTCGGGTAATGCTTGTGGGGAGCACGTGTGTTTTAATTGTTGCCATTGTGGCAGGGGATTAATTTGTCGCGGATTTGTCGAAATTTGGGGAGAATTTGAAAGTCACTTTGGGTTTTTTCTGCAGTTTGTGTGGTCGATGCACGGAAGTCCATTACTGTAATAAATTATACTACAGACAGAGTTGGGAGTTGTTTTTGATGCAAGTGAGGGGAATGATTATACCATTATGCAGGTCTGACTGGAATCAACTGTTTAAGTAACTGAGTAGTATTTTGGAAGATAACTATTAATTAGTAAATTGTACCGATATCGAAACTAGAAAATGATGTATTATAAATAAGTTATACACGAGGTGCTAAACTCAAAAAGACCGCATGTTATCTAGTTCTGGCAATTCTAATTGGCTGGTAATTTTGCTGCAAACGCAAGATAATATGAATGTCTAAACGTTAAAGAATTCCTGTACATAGTTATGTGGTATTCTGGTAGTTTCTCCTAGGCTAGATTTAGGGTTAGTTGTTTTTACAACCGCAATCAGATGTGGAAGTTCACGGTCCTTTCCGCTCGCAGCGGCGCGGACCGGCCATAAACCGCGGACTCGGCCCATTGTGTCCCCGCGTAAATAAAGGCAGATGTTACCGCACTCCAAAACATTACACCCCGAACTTACACCACGCATATTACCTCCAAAAACAATCAAAAACATACCTTAACACCCTTCAATTCGGTCGGGATTCAATTGATAAAGATTGACACCAACGTCTTTTTATTGGTAGAATACGGCCTACCGTCTAACGTTTGTGTGGGTAGTTTTACAAAACCAAATTGTTAGAGTTTAGTAAAAGCTATATTAAAGGAGGGTATGTGGTTGACAGCCGGAACATCGCGGAATTATTATTGAGCCATGAAACGCACCTACGATTTACAAACCAAAAATTATACCTTATATACAGTAATGTCCACAATATTTTAGGTGATATCACGCTTCAAAAACATAATTTGTTGTTAGTGTTCTGAATTTTAATCTATTAAAGAGCTTGTCAAAATGTTTTTAAACTATAAATAAAAACGAATGTTCCTTAAACTCGATACGATTAACAGCGATATAATAACATAATTATTTTCAAAATAACAATAAATCATGCGGTATTGCCGGTAATCCCAATCACAAATTGCTAAACAAGGTCCGGTCCACAAATTCCACAATCCATATAAATTAGTGTGCTATCACAAGCTCGATTAATTTTGTCTAGCCAAATAGCTACCACATTAGCACCCATCAACCGAATACGATTAAAAGTAAAATATAATAAAAAGGAATTATTGATAATTTATATATTTTACCTCCTACCTAAAAAAATGGCTAGCATGATATTATGAATTAAGGTTGACTATACTCATCTAATACTTGACACCAATGATGTAATAAAAAAAGAGGTAGATAGGTTATTTATTATAAAAAACTAAGTCAATTGCACCAACTTGCCTCAGTTTCGCGTCGTCAATACGTGTCTCAGCTGTCCGATTTGGTCGCAATTTTTAAACATGGAACTTCGTATAGACAACGTATCTACCTCATTGCTTGACACTTTCAATCTTAACTCATAATCATAACAATAAATCTGATCAATAGGTGCTAGTAGGCATTAAGGTGTAAAACATAGGGAGGTTTCCCTGGTGACTTGGATTTGAAAAAAAAAGTTAAGCGAAATGACCATCAATAAATAGCTAAGAAACTCTAGCATTTTTTATAATCTGCCTAGATGCGCTTAGGCAGTCATTTGCGAGAATTGATCGTCCAGTGTATCGGTGCGGCCAAGTGGAAGCCAAGCTTTCACTGTGCGGGTTGGGGCGCTGGTGTCATCTGCGGTGATTTGTACCAGCAATAAACTGTGACTATAATTATGACAAATGTTATATGATTAACACTAGGTAAGGGGAAATAGGAAAGGAGCCAGCGTGTTAGTTTCCTATAGCATCACTTAGAACTTCATAGTCTGAATGTACTCGGATTCGTGTCGTGTTTTGTGTGCTAAATAAATAAATTCTTATTCTTATCATGAAAATATATTACAAAACAAATTATGGCTTTAATTTGTATTTGTATTAAAAAATACCAAATTCTTCTTCTCAGTTCGCACAACATCGTCTGTGTATTGAGGGGCCGCTTGTAAATTATTTTATTTATCGATAGAGACGCAATACCATCATGCAGTTTTGACCTAACACTGCACTGTGAACTTATGCCAATATTGTACTTTAATTTCACTAAATATTTTTGCACAACACTCTTGCACAGATACGCAAACGACAGATGTAGAAATCTGTTTGCCAACTAAAAATAACATTAATTTTAGCACATTAGAGCCGAAGAATTATTGCACCACACTAAACGGTGTTCAGTGGCGCAGAATCAGATTCAATCAATTAATTAAACCTGCACCCCTCGCCGGAAGAACTGAAGATAAACCACCAGATTGACAGACACTTGTGTGTTTTATCGTGAGGGATTGGGAAATTTAATTTTGTCAAATTGCATTATGTGCGGTTTTGGTTTTGTTGATTGTAATGCGGTAAAGTTGTGTTTTGAATTTCAGATCACCAAATGAAAAATCTTCATTTCTTATGAGTTTTTATTTATAGACGGCAAAACAACTTCATGCTGCACAATATATTGTTTTAAACTTTCACGATTCTCACACATTATTTTTACTAAACGGGACTTAATCGCGAAACGTCGGCCAGCTTCAAAAAGGGAAAAAAATAAATAAATTATACGCGATTAAGTCCCGTTCAGTAAAAATAATGCATTCTGCACATTAAATATTATCATTACTAGGTATATCATGAATTTTAGGGGAACTATTGTCGGTTGGCAAAAAATCCAATTGGAATTAAATCACAGCGCAATTTTTGTCTATTTCTTATACTCGTAATCTCGATGTCTTTACCGCACACGCAATAGTCAGGCAAGGGGGGCATTTTATGATTAAGTATAGTATAGTATAGTATATTATAGAAAATGAAGCCTATGAACAATCAGCATACCAATTTGACGGGGTCACGTTTCTACGCAGCTGACTGTACAACCGTGAAAGCACCGAGTAACACTTTTCTAATCTAATCACCAGACTTGTGTCCCATCACGCTTCAACTCTTGCGCATCGTAGCGCAAGTGCGTAGCGCGGTGGTCTGCGTTTGCGCATCGCCGATACATTAATGGCATGACCACATGTAAACCTTATTCAAATGAGATACGGTTTATTTCCGATCAGTAAAATGTGCGTTTGCACGTGCAAATTATCTGATCTGACATCTGATCGACTGATCCGCTTTGTTTGTGCGCGGCTCACTGTCGCGTTTTTTTCGTAAAATGTAACTTTCTATGAGTATCGTTGTTTTTATTTTATATTGTCATTTTCTTTATTTTCGAACGGGTTTTTGTTTCTAGAGCAGTATTTGTTTACATAATCTGGATTTGGCAATTTGTGAAGACAAATTCCTCAAAAAAATAATTTTCGTTAAGGGTCTAGGATTTCCGACCGAGGTTGGCTGGTAGAAGATGCCTTATCGCATTAAGTTCGCCTTTGTATTTGTAACTTGTTGCTGTTCTCTAAGATTTCCACATAGGCACATTGGAAGAGATTTTGAAATAGGTACATCATTGTTGTAAAGCCGCACAAAATTAACTAATGAATAAATATCCGTTGATAGGTGTTGTCCACACTGAGGGCCCTCAAAGAATGCCTCATCAGAGGGAGAGCGGAGTAATCTTGTTATACTAACTTCATTGTGGCGTGTGGGGCTTTAAACTTGACAATCGTGTTATTGCAATAGATGAATACCTATATCTGTGTTCTCTACACAGCGTTAGAGAAATATGCAGCCATTGGTCCTAAATAGAAAATAATTAAAAATTGAACACCAATATTCTTTAAAGTCAAGGATACATAAGTTTCATACCTGGTTGTTGGGTATGTACGAACTGCGATTTTGATATCAAAGATAGATAAGAATTCAATCATTAAATTCACGAAGATGCAATCTATTTAAACGAAACAACTACATATGTAAGTAGTAGTGATTGAGAAGAAATGGTGTGCGTCATTGTGGATAATGTCAAACATAGGAATACGAAAAATAAATTACTGTCGAATATGCTTTTTAGATACTTACGAACACTAGTGACTTTACTTCAACTTCAATGCTATTTTTGACGTAATAATAACACACTTATTTACTAGGTACTTCAATGTTTTACTGAAATATTTAGCACCGTGTCACCCGCAAGTCTAATTTACATATAGACATATCAGTTTCACTGCTGCAACTTATAATAATAACTCTCTCTTTCAAATTGTACACAACAGAGTAGGACAGCTGAATACTGTATTAAATTAAGTTAGCATAGGTGTCAGAGTACGCACTTTCGATCGCTTCGCTCTAAAAACAAGTATTAGTGGTAACTTAATAATCGTCTATTTCAAATTGCGACTTAATCAGCAGCTAAATAAAGTTCAAATTATAATGTTTTGGTTTGGGACTAAGTGTAGTTTCGTTTTGTGATATGACATTGTGTGCACTTGTGCAAATGTCAGTCAGTTGTCACAGGTACGTCGTCAATGTCACCGTTTATAGTAGGTACCACAAAAAGACGTGCTTCGATCAGTGGATACCTGGCTTTCAGATACCAAAGCAACACATCAACACGGAGTTGTTGATGTGATCAAATAGGCAGAATATAAACAGTGTTCGTACCTACAAGAACTTAAGAGGAAACACAAAGGCCGAGATAAGTATTTGTTAAATGTATTGCCGTCGCGCAGTGCCTGATCAAGCGAGCGCGAGCGCGATAGAGACAACTGCAGCTTGGACCGAAAATACCTATAATTTAAATGAAATCAACGTTTCGTAGTCCCCTGATTTCTTCTCCAAAACTTGACCTATTTAACCATTTTTTTATTAATAATTAAAAAAAGGCTTTGGCCGTGTCCCTATGTTTGGTTTTGGGCTGAAGGTTAAACCCTGCTAAGACGCAGGTCATAATCTTGGGCAGTCCGAAGCTCATTCCTAGGGTAGATTTTCCTAACTTACCGGCTGTAATGTTTAACTGATCTGACGAAACCTGTGGTGGATGCATTATCTGTGGAATGACGAAACCTGCGCTGTGGATCTTGATGGTATGTAGTGGTTCAGTTTTATTCTTTTTTGTGTTTCTTTTTCCTGAATAAAAACATACTTATAGAATGTTTAACGGAGTCCAGATTGCGTTTGCACACCAGGTCAGGAACCTTGGTGTTATAATTGATCGCACGTTGTCTTGGGTACCTCAGGTGAGCGAGGTCAACAGGAGGATGTTTGCTTCGATGGGTTCCCTTCGTCGACTTCGTAACTTTTTACCATTCGCCACTAAAATTGCGCTAGCTCAATCTCTTCTTCTCCCCATTTTAGACTATGCTGATATTTGCTATCTGGACCTTACTGAGGACGAGCTGAATAAGCTTGAGGGCCTCCAAAATCTTTCTATTAGATTCATAATTGGCTTGCGCAAGTATGACCACGTTTCCTCCTTTCGTTCTCAGCTCAAGTGGGTTGCTATTCGTCACCGTATGGATTCTCGCATTTTATCTTTGCTTTATAGTATACTCTTTGTTCCCTGAACTCCTCCGTATCTCAAAGAGCGTTTTAATCACCTCACTTCCATCAGATCTTCAGATAATCATCTTCTTGCTCTACCGCCTTCATCCACCAAGTTCTATAACAAATCATTCACCTTTCAGGCTGTCCGGCTGTGGAATGCTTTGCCGTTGCATATAAGATGTGCAAAATCTCTTCACAATTTTAAAAATCTGTTGAAACAATATTACTTGTCGCTGCCTTAAGTTGCCTTGTTATCCTGTAATATATTTATATAATTGTGTTATAGTTTGTATGTATGTATTTATACTATACTTATTTATGAAAGTGTGTATTTGAGTGTGTAGTTAAGCTTTTCTTGATTTACTCCTGCACTACCTGTTTATAACTCTTCTTGAAAATTTCCTGCTACCCAAAGGTTGTCTGGAAGACTTTTATTTATTGATTATACTTTTGTAACATGTTTCCTCTTAAGTTAGGTTTGTACAATAATTATATATAAAAAGTAAAATATAAAACTATACATACAAAACATAAAATCATTATAAAAACCTAACCTAGGGTGCAGCCGGCAGCGAGGCGGGGCATAAGCTACCGGCGGTCAGGGCGACAGAGACAGGAACCTCCTGACTATCCGCGCAGTATCCAGGAGTACCGCCTTCTGTATCTGACCCTTGATCCAGCCATCTAGCGAGAGCCTCTTGAGATGATGGTCGAGACTCTTCGCTATTAAACCATTCGCCGAAACGACTATCGGGACGATGATCGTCGAATCAACATCCCACATGGCGGTTACCTCGTGAGCCAGGTCTAGATACTTGCTGGCTTTGTCCTTCTCGGCCTTCACGAGGTTCTCATCATGGGGGATCGTGATGTTGACGAGGACTGCCTGGCGTTTAGATCAATCTGTCAGCACGATATCAGGCCTATTGGCAAGAATATTCCTGTCCGTGATGACAGATCGATCCCAATAGAGCGTGGCACGACCATTTTCGAGAACTGGCGCAGGTGTGTACTTATAGTAAGGCACTTCGGAGGCCACAAGACCGTATAGCAGAGCAAGTTGCTGGTGAATAATTCTGGCTACTAGGTTATGTCTGTGCAAGTACTCGCCGTTAGCAAGATGACCACAACCGGAGATAATATGCCTGAGTGACTCCCCGGGACGGCGGCATGCCCGACAAATGTCGACCGTACCGTCCTTCAGGATATACCTCCGGTAATTGTTCGTCATGATAACTTCGTCGGTAATTGCACAGACAAAACCTTCGGTTTCCCCGAAGAGATCCCCGAAACGTAGCCAGTTCACCGACGCGATCAGATCTACATCGGGCCCTGTGAGGGCCTTGTAGAACCGCCCGTGTAGCTCCTTGCTCCTCCACACCGCCCTGCGGTCCTCCGCGTTGATTACTTTAAGTCTGCGCCAGTTATCGTTTGCCAAGGAGAGCGGGGTGAAGTTTCCGTCTACTGCTACTACGTCGCGATGCATCCCACACTCGTTGTTTAGGAAATAATCCCTGAGGCTGCACACCTCGCGGTTGTGGAGGTCTTTGGCATTTAAAAAGCCGCGACCTCCACACTTCCGCGAGATGTACAGTCTCATAACAGACGAGCGTGGGTGTAGCATGCGATGCGCAGTAAGCAGTACTCGGACTCTTCGATCCAGGGCATCCAGCTCAGTCTGGGTCCACCTTAGTACGCCAAAGGAGTAAGTAAGCAAGGGCATCACCCAGGTGTTGAAGGCGCGCACCTTGTTGCCGCCCGACAAAAGACTATTAAGTACTTTGGTCAGGCGGCAAAAGAAGCGCTCCTTCACCGCCCGCTTTACGCCCTCACCCTCAATACCCAATGACTGTGACATACCAAGATACTTATAAGTTTCTGCTTCGGAGATAGATTTGAGGGACATTGTCTCAGAAAGTTGCAAATTTGTTGAATTTACAACTTTTCCCCGCTGTACATGCATGACCGCATACTTATCGACACCAAATTCTATTTTGATGGCGCTACTGAAGACTTCTGTTATTATTAGTTAGTTCCAAAAGGTCATGTGCATTTGGTGCAAATAGCTTAAGGTCATCCATATAGAGCAGATGAGAAATGACCTCACCCTCTCTCCGAAGCCGGCAGCCTAGTCCTATATTATTATTATATATGGAAAAAAAAATTGCTCTACTGCCATTATCCAGGGAGAAAACAGGGGACTACGTTTGTATGGAAAAACGGCATTTGTGTTTCATCTTAAGCTAAGGTTACCTAGTGGTTCACGCACGCATGACAATAAATTCACAGTTTTGCGTAAAGTCCTCAACTCGTACTAGGCTAGCGTGGGGCCTATTCCGTCTCCTTCATGAAAGGAAGCCTTTGACCGAGGCGAATGTTAATGTAGATGATGGTAATGACATTATTCCTATATCCCAATATCGCGTTGTATTCATGATATCATGATACTGAGTTAGGTCGCCAGAGCTCCTAAAGATACATTGTGCTATTGCGAAGGACTCCATTCACAACCACGCTACGCTCGTAGCGCTACGTCGTAGTCCGTAGCAGCTTAAACTGTACTGCTAGTAGTAGGGCTCTGACGCATTTGTGTCGTGACTGGCACTGAAAGGGTCATGTCGCTAGCAGTTCGAAGTATTCATAGGTTTTAACCATGACGCTGGCCGTGAGCTTGCTGGTTTACCTAGTTTTGACCATTATCAGTGTATTTAAAAATCCTTAAGAAGTATCTGGCGACGACAGTACCAATTTGTATGGGTGAGATGCCGTGTGTCACTTCCGCTCACCCGAGCTTAGAAAGTGTAATTTATAATGTCTCGGCGGTGTCACTCTAGTGTTTAATGTCTGCAAGAAACATCTTAATGTTCTCATCTGTTTCTATTAGTTATCGATTTTGTGAATTTTAGATGTGCCAATTTTTATAAATGAATGAGACTGAATATTGCATTGACAACTGGTGTATTGCTCATATTTTACGATAGTGTGTCTGACATTGATAATCATAGTTGGCATTGTGCCAGCTTTATAAATATTCTTGGTAATTAATTAAATAATTAACATTTTTACTATTTTGATTTCCATTAAAAATATATATTTAAAAAATAACCATCTCGATAGATAATACTTACTATTAAATAACCACTACACACACTAAGAATACATATAAATAATAATTGCCACGGCTCCATTACGTAACGCAATCTACATAATAAGAATAACATTCCACAATTATGTCACAAAACAAAGTGAACAATAAGCGAAAATTACAAATTCAAATGTGATAACAACGCCATCTATGTGCCGGTCATTGAACCACGACAATGCATAATAAAATTATAATAGTTATTTGTTTATCAATAAACGATTAGCATGTGTTGAGCCGAGTGCAGCGTGCGAACGAGGATTAGCATTTCAGTACTACACAGGAAAAAGAGACTAAAAACTAATGAGTTTCGTACATTTTGTTACCTTTCTTCTATGAACGGCATTGCGGAAAAAAGTGGTGAGATTTGCGAATGATTAAGTGGGCTACATTATTTATTTATTGTTTTGTGATTCTAATATTATTTCGACACTTCAAGTATGTGGTGATCTCTCATAGTTGGTTAATAGTAAACTACTTAAATCTACAATTTGTAAAGGTATCGCTTTATTAAGAGCGAGACGATTTACTATTTAATATTTTATCGTAACAAGATAAGATTGTTTTCAAGAAGTTTGATATTTATTATGTGTATAATATTTGTTGTATAACTAGAGGAGTGGAGGCACATTAAAGAATACAAAAAATAAAATAAAAAATACATATAAACTAGACTAAAACTAACTGATGTCTCCCAGCCCAGATCGGGCCCCTGCAGCAGGGTCCCCATGAGGCTGGCTGCGTCCCCCCTCTGGATCTATGCTGATCGGTGGAGTGCGGAACGAGCCAGCTCTGTGGTCCCCAGTGGTCTGGACGAGCTTTTGACTAAGCGTCCTGACTAGTTGGTGGGATTCTGGACTCCACGGTCCGAGAGTCTCGACTGCAAAGCCGTAAACACATGCTGGGCCATCTTTATTATTATACTTAATGTCTAAATTTTCAGCGCTGAAGCGCTTGAACAATAACGACTGGTCATTTATTTGAGTGGTAATGCCAGTGAAGGTTGCCACTGGTTTAGTAATTAAGTACGATCAACAAATTTAAACACTTGTAAAGAAAGTAATGGTCTAAAAAGCGTAGGTACACGATAAAGTCAATTTTATATTGCACTAAGGTGCAAATTGTAAGTATCATGATTGTATACATAATGCTATCATTAAAATCACTATACTACCACAACTGAATATTATAACAACATTAACATCACATTTGAATAATGAATATAATGATTTAATGATATATTAACCTATAGTCGCCTAGTGTTTTTATTTCAAAACTAGGTGTCTATTAATTTATTATATTAAGTAGGTGATGACCTTTTGGTATTTGTGCCATATATTTCGTGTTGTCACTTTAGCAAAGGATTATACGCGATATTTGACACCGCTTTCAAGGATACCCAGTTTTTTAGTCTCTAAATTATAAAGCCTGTATTAAATCATATTCCCCGAATGGTTATTTTTGATTACCGTGTCACCAAAACTTAAATGTTATTTTATGGTTTTATTTAGTACTAGCTTCTGCCCGCGGCTCCGTCCGCGTGGAACTCGTTTATATCGCGCAGCTCCATACAAACTTTCACCCCCCCATTTCACCCCCTTAGGGGATGATTTCGGGGATAAAAACTATTCTATGTCCTTTCCCGGGACTCAAACTATCTCGATACCAAATTTCATCGCAATCGGTTCAGCGGTTTAAGCGTGAAGAGGTAACAGACAGACAGACAGACAGACAGACAGACAGACACACTTTCGCATTTATAATATTAGTATGGATTTTAGTAGGTCTTTTTTTTTTCAGGAAACCTTGAATTATCGCATTATTAAGATTCTTGTGTGGGTAATGTTTTGACCTTGTTCAGTAATAATTGCACGTCAGGAGTGTTATCTTTAACACATCATCAAGTTACTTTGTAGACTTGAAGAGTAAATAACTTCAATTTAACCGTCAAACTGTCACCGTCTGATGTGTGTGTTGGTATGAAAATAATGTCAATATCGACGTTTCGAATATTAATGCGGGTACACCCTCAGTAAGAAGATAATGTTGTCCATGTACCTCTAAGTAAATGATTGAAACACCGAAGTTAAATCGATATCTTCATTCTTCCTGCATGTTTCTTAGTCGCTGAAAATGCAAGCAATTTGTGGATGGTATTATTCTGGAAGAGTTTAAATAATATATTCATTCCAAAGTTTTTTGCTCAAAATGCAACGTTTTCATGATAACTTGTGCCCAGAAGGCAGAATCAAAAACACTAAAATATAGCCGGCTGTCACGTTACCCGTCTGACCAGCGTGCCAGAGTGCTATCAATTCAGAGCCACCTGCGCGGCGCGTGCGACGCTCTTTTACGCTCGTTTCCGCTCAGAAACCTAACTAATATAATTATAATGAAGTTTTTCTGTATTTTAAACAAAGGCGATAATGATGGACCTTGATTGTTTGATTTTTTTTAAGCGTAAGGTGTTCTTTTAACAGATTTTTGAACATCTTTGAACTTATTGAATTTTTGAATGATTGAAGTGTGGGCATGTTATGGAGGTTTCATGAACGAAACTAAGACTTAGTCTCAGTTGTTTCAAAGACTGATGTGCAGAGAAGTCGCAAAGAAAAGTCGAAAATGGATTTATATCATATGTCCAAGTCCTTAAAAAAACAGCACCGGAACCGTTTAATAATGTGTAGATGCAAACTCATAAGCATATCGGTTTTCGGATTTGTATCGTATACACTTGAAAGAGACATATATTATATATTTCACTTTTGAATGCAATGCCTATAATGATGTCTATCAGAATCATGCAGAGTTGCTAAAGTTATTCTTACCCATTAAAATTGATCCTTCTCAACGGTGTCCCGTGAATCCCATAGTGGAACTGCCGGGAACGTCACTGGGCCTAAATTACATTTAGAGGCCATAAGCAGTTCTCTTGCCCGTTTAAATATTACACAAGCGTATACAAGCTACAGACAAAACTTACTTGTAGGCGCTTAACTAAATTTGTAGCATGTAACTTCGTAAGTGAGATCAAATAGTTTCCCTGGCAGTTTCATTATAGAATTCGTCCCTTTTTTAATCACCAACATCTTCTCCTTTTCAGTGTCACCATTTATTAGCGTTAGATTGTTGAGAGATCAGATGTTTGTCTACCGTAAAGTGGTTATGGTGGCTTTGGTGCTTGGTCGAATCGTCAAGGAAACCCGCAGCGCCCGGCAGTGCTGTCCGAAAGCGAGTTTGGATTAATTATGCATACACTAATACGGCGCCAAGGCCGATTTTTGCATACGGCCGTAACGGCGTGTTTACGGCGCATATTGTTATCCTTGCTCATTATGCTCGCACTAACTGTTGCCGGTGACTTTGCTTGAGTATTTTGGATCGTCTGATTGAAATTTCACACTACAATATGGATTCTAGGTGTGAATTAATGAAATCGTCTAATTAGCCGTAGCCGGTGGTTTTGCTTCATTTTTTATCTTTATTATTGAATTCTATATGAAGGATTTATTTATTTTCGTTGGTTCCATTCCTGATGTTTCAAACTAAAAAGTATTTTTTCGTAAACATTTCAATTTGTATCAAAAATTGGTGGTCCCCTTATTGCACCGGCAACGGTGAACCTAAAGCATTGTTTCGCCGAATTTCAATTACATCTAATTTTTGATACTCAGAATCCGTTAACTTTTTAGGTAAAGCTAAAAAGTCATTCTGTACAGTGTCAGAATCTTACGGGATATCGAAATCTATTAATTTCATTAAGCATTAGCAGTATTTAATTAAGATTACTGAACTATGAAATCTGTATAATGACTATGAAATTGCGTAAAAACTTAAGTGTTCGTATAATTCAATAATGAATGAGCCAGAACACGGTATACATATTAATGTCAAATACGTTTTAAATCTTTCACCATAGGGAATTTATAAAAGGAAGCTTGTGATTTATGAAAATATGTGTGTCGGTATAGTCTAACCAAAATATTTAACCTTTGTTAGGGAATTAAGAAAACTGGGGCTTACTTGACATAGAGTATGGCATAAGCCAATTTTTGGGTTGTACCTAACCTAACCTAACCTAATGAACCCATTAGGTTAGGTTAGGTTTGTTTTATAACAATCCTGAATAGTTTACTGATTCGGAAAATAATGGTTTTCGATGAAATAAAAATTCAGCAAAACATACATTCGATGGAACATTTGTCTGTAAAACAAGGTACAACCCAAAAATTGGCTTATGCCATACTACTTACTCTATGTCAGGTCAGCCTAGCATGATCGCGCTGGCGTCGGACATAAAGCTTTCGTCCCTGTAGTGGGACAGGTACCTATACGTAAGTAGCTAGTAAGGTACGAATATTTTATATTTGCTGTAAATGCGACCGATCCTAGTTAGACGAGAGTGCTTTATTAAATATACAAACCCATAAAGTAAGCCCCAGTTTTCTTAATTCCCCAACAAAGGTTATTTTGGTTAGACTATATTGACACGTACACATATTTTCATAAATCACAAGATTCCTTTCATAAATTCCGTGTTCTGGCTAATTCATTATTTAATGTTGTGGCTAATGTTCAGTAATCCTAATTAAATACTGCTAATGCTTAATGAAATTAATACATTTCGATATCCCGCAAGATTCTGAGACTGTTTGAATCAAAACGTAATTATATTCCGCATATGTATGAATTCACAGTTGTTGCATACATACTAACTAGTTGTAATGGACGGTTGTGATTATCCTACATTATCATTACATAATGTATTCTGTGCAGTTATATCGCTTTATCGCTAAGAGACCTGGAGGGCGATTTTTTCCTATCGAGCGCTTGACTTTTTCACTCGAAAACTGTCAAAAACGATGACATACTATTTTCAAATAGCGATAGAAAATTGAAGAACGATTGGTATTGACCACTCGTATTTAATTCTATCGGTAGACTCAAAGAGAATATAACCACTACGTTCTAAGAGACGGGACTTCGAACTATGTTTTGGATGACAGTGACATTGTCATTTGATTTTGACATGATAACTCAATTGAGTTTACCTACTTTGCCATACCACATTAAAAAGTCCAATACGGAAGTAAGTCGTACCAACATAATGGCACGAAAGGGATTATAGGGATGTAGTACTTAACATTATCGATGTCGATAATATTAGTACGCAACGTTATCGATATCGATAAATTATGATGTTTAGGTCTACTGCATGAAGAGCAAATTATTGCACTAAGTACATCGACAGTTGACACTAACAAAATAATAAAAGGATAATTAATGTTTTGTCAGTTTATTTATTTCACACCAATTTATTAATTATAAAAAATATTTAGGAGTAGGTATATTTATGTTTACAAAATTTCACTAATTTGTCCATACTGTCTCTTTTTCATTCGCAAACAGTCCAATGTATTTCCATAATTCTTCTTGTTATAAGACAGCTCCCGCTTGTAATATCCAAAGTGCCGTAGATTTTCAAAAGTAAATCAATGTTTACGCTCGATATTTCGTTATTTTCGTTATGGGTTAAACAAAATTGTATGTACTTAGGTAGGTACCTAAAGATCTTGGTATCTATTATGCTGGCTTTAAACTGGTTGATGACGAGAATCTTATACATATGTTTATAATTTGAAAATAATTAAGATCGTGTTGTATTCGTCAAAAGCATTGGTTGTTTGAAACACATTTTTTCTCCTGAAGTTACAATATCCACGGTTACCATCCAAATGCCACAATTACAGAATGACAGAAAGAGAAAGAACGGAAGTAAGAGATAGCATGTGTCCGCCATGGGAGAAGCACAGATAGAAGACTTGTCACTTGTTCTGACACTTGTCAGATTTGATCTGAATGTGAGCAGGATGTCATTCTTCTTTTTGTTCCTAGTTGCGTGACACTGGGTAGACCTACAGTCTTGACACTACTAAGTAGCTGACACACCCACAGGCTGAATATCACCCTGCTGGACGGAATGTTACATACCTAATAACCAGGGAAATAAACACATTTCTATTTTATTCTATTCAATCATATTTGCTCGTAATTAACTTTCGAACGCTCGAAAGTCAATAATTGGGCCTCCTGCGCGGTCTTTAGCGGAATAATAAAATTATATATGTTTAGTCACTTAAATATAATATATAAACATACAAGAGCCATCTTTGTGTATATTTAATATAAATACAATAAGCTTCGTTGTTTCTAGTCGTTCACATTAGCAGAGTCGAGTAGCCTTGCTGAATTAAGTTGCTGCTAATAAATAGTGACAACCTGTAGTTTTTATTGATAGTAAATCTGCCATTTGTGTTTTAGCGTTTTATATTCATGAAAAAAATATATAAAATTTAGATATTAAAATATCGTTACTATGTCTGTCGTAAAGTAATATGGAATATGCCATCAGTATTATGGAATTACAAATTGTGTAAACCTGCTTTATAAGTGGTCGTAAAATATTCACGCTATCAAACGATTGTATATTTAGTCTGACAGTTAATTAGTATTGCATTATTATGCTCAGGTCAAAAAAATAAATACAAAATACAAAATTGTTTATTTGACTTTTCCACACGTAATAAATACAAACAAGGCTGGAACCTTCCATTAAGCATTATAATATGCTTGTATCGGAAGATCCCGCTCTTCCATCACTCGGAGGTGTGTGTGTGTGTGTGTGTGTGTGTGTGTGTTTGATTCATATGACCTAGGGTACATAACGTAGGAGCCTCTCTGTTTCTTCATGGTGTAAGTTCTTTATCCACGTGGTGATAGCTTTCTTACAGGTATGTAGCAGCATCGGGTAAATATTTAAATGAGCATCGATGCGATTGTATAACAGCGGCGCTACCACGAACTTCGAAAGTCGAAGTTCGGGTGTTTCCATCTCTATCGCACTCCCTTAATCGAGTGACAGGGATGCATGTATTACGAACTTCGATTATCGAAGTTCGTGGTAGCGCCGCAGGGCCGATTGTGCAGCAAATTGTTTTCTTGCAAAATTAGATTTACAGACTGGCATAGGAGCAACTCTGACTTTCCTTCTCCTTGTTTGAGTTTGTGGCACATATCTTAAGGTAAGGTGCAGTTTTGATAGACTAAGTACCATATATAGTTTCCGCGTGGATAGTAATAAATCCACATCAGTTTTCTAATTCGCCCGCCCAAATATTAAATATGGTCAATCTTTGGCCCAATATTATGCCAAGCTATTTTATTGAAGCTACTTTTCCAATTTTTGTGCAGTCACAGTTACCGGAAACCGGGTTACAAGTATGTATTTTTAATTCTAAGTTGCGTGGTGGCTGCGTGTTTTCATATTTTGAGAAGCACATGTAATTAGTCTTAGAGGTATTAAGTGTATGTAGGTTCTGTCTTAACCACGAAAAGATCATGTCCAAGCCTCTCTCTGCTTTTTGGTATACTCCTTCCCAGGAAATATCATTAAATATTATTACAGTATCGTCAGCATACGAAAGCACGCAACCTCCGAGAGTGGATAGGCTGGTAAGGTTGTTAATATATATTAAGAACAAGGTGGGTCCAAGCACGCTACCCTGTGGGACGCCAACTGAGATAGTATGCTCGCAACTTATGTGCTTTCCAATTTTTACTCGTTGTGTGCGGTTATGCAAATAATCAGCAAACAGTTTGAGTGGTCTACCCCTGATGCCCATTGATTCAAATCTCTGTAAAAGGATTGGGAGAAAGACGGTGTCAAATCAAAGGTCAGACTACGTAAGACGTCAATATGTTTTGATCAGTATTAAAATGTACAATCCAAGCACTCTCTTTTCCGATAACAAATTTCTAGAAAATTTTAATTCGTCAAAAACTTATATTTGTGAAACAGCAATATTTACACGAATTTTGAAATTTTCGTTGTCTAGAAGGTTAGATTAGTTTTATAACAAGAATATAAAACAAATAAAAAGACAAAAAATTGTTTAGCAAAAAAACTGCGAAATGTAACAATATCATGCAAAGCAAAGGCAGAACCTACTGGCGAGAAGACTCGCAGCCAGGAATTTTCTGACACATCCGACACACAACTAAATATTATTAGATAATACCCGACTAAACCTTCTTTGGTAAAAAAAAAATACAAAATAGTGAAAGTTTCTCAGGGTTGGCAAATGCCAACGTGCGACGTAGGCACCGAAGCGGTACAACGGCGGTATCCGAAGGGTTGCGCGTCTGCGCGGGCGCCGGCTGCGATGCTGCGCGCGCGCACCCCTCACACAGGTCGCATCAAGTACACTGATTTACATAAATCTCAATATTCCCACAACGCAAGTGTCTCCTAGATCGCCGTTACTAGACGGGTTTTACCCTATCATTGGGATTGTGTTTGGAAGCTGATTTTCCCATGATTCCGTTGCTATTCAACGAGGGTTGATGACGCTAAGAGAAGTTATGTTAAGATTAAAACCTGGGGTGAAGTTGTAACTATCTATAGGTATTTCTTTTTGGTTCATGTAAAAGATTGGAATTTATATAAAACTCGTTTTTGTGTCCATTTATTTTTTAGTGTTTTATTAGCCACTCACTTGCTTGTGGCAACCACAGTTGCTTATTTCGCGCACCCTGATTGCACTGGTAACTGTGGTTGCCAAGCAACGCCTCGGCGGCTTTGAAAAACAATCAATTAAAATCATTTTAGGTTACCTTTTGTAAAATCCGAAATCAAGTAAGCGGTTATAGAAACATCAATTAAACGCAACTTTAAAATTTGGACTCAAGGAAATAGTAAAATATAAGGATTTTCGTTAGTACTAAAAATGTTCGGAACTGAGCACAGAGTTTCTTTTTCACCAAGAATTGAATGAGTTGCTAATATACATCTTTTCGTGAAGGTTTTTTATTGATATTATAGGTACCTACTTGTTCAAGTACCCATACGATATAATATTCAAATTATTACATTGATATACGATATGTTAATATATTCCAAATTCCTGTGGTAAAATATTATGCAAATATCGTAACGGAATTAAATGAATACAATAACTAGCCCGACTGTACACGGCGGGTGTCCGAGTGTCCAAAAACGCAGGGGTAGTCCACTGGCTAATAATAGTATGTAATAATAATATCATTGTTAATCGGGGCATTGTCACTGTCGTGTTATTAAAGTCTCAACCGGTTATCTTGTTTATACTTTTGAATTTGCGTTCGTGTTCCTATTTGTTGATAAACATATTTGAATGTTTGCATTTTGAATGCTAGAATTGGAATAAAATGAAATCAATCAACCTACTTTCTAGAATTTAGTTCCAAAATTGTTCAAAATTTGTTTTTAACTTTCTCTTTATTGTTTTTAGGTTTTCCGTAGTCAACAAGGAACCCTTATAGTTTTTCTATGTCCGTCCGTCCGTCCGTCCGTCTTCGGCCTAACCCAGTAACCATTAACCTACTAGAAAACTGTAATTCGGCATGTTTACATAAATCAATCACGCCGACAAAACAGTAGAATAAAATCTTTTTTTTTTTCGTGGTACCTCCCCTATACCTAAAGTGGGGATGTATTTTTTCTTGTTAAATCAAACCCATAGTGTGGGGCATCGTTGGATAGCTTGTTTATAGTTATTTACGATACGAGTGCCGAAAATAGGAAATTCGCAACGAGTGGTGATAAATTAAAACACGACCGAAGGTAGTGTTTTAAATCGACAAGAGTTGCGAATTACCTATTCGCACGTGTATCGTACAACGTTTTACTGTACATATGGCTCTTTAAAGTTTCGACATATGCACGAAAAGTGCTCTTTTCCGCACTAGTGCGGGAAAGTAGCACCATATGTACTGTAATAGTTATTTACGATACAAGTGCCGAAAATAGGAAATACGCAACGAGTGGTGATAAATTAAAACACGACCGAGGACCGAGGGAGTGTTTTAAATCGACACGAGTTAAAAAGTAAAGTAAAAGGGGAAAGTAGCACCATATGTACTGTAAAAAATATTATGGGTTTCTTAAATCATTTCTCAATTTAGTAATCCGTTTGCGAAATATTAAGCTTTAAAACCCTAACTTTTGTTCGAGTCATGTGTCCTTGTCCTCCATTTGTTATTAGATATTATTGATTACTTACAAGCAGAATAACACATAATATGGATTTCGATTGTGTCACATTGGTCATACTTTTCTACTCTCACAAAACTAAAGCATTCAAAACCAAGTGTTACTGTATTAATTTGATAATACACCTGGTTTAATCGAAGAAGACAGTGCCTACAACAAGAGTATAAAACTGCTGTAACACAAAGTCAATTTCGTGCTGGTTAGTTGTCATGATTGTACAATAGTCAAAATGCTCGTAATTATCTGAATGCTACTGTGACCCACAGTGCTAAATCTACAGTACAGTATCTCAAGAAACTAACCAACAACACTCACACAAAAATAATATACAAGTAGTAACGCTGACAGCCGAGCAGTGGTTAGATTAAAGGAAGAGTCAAATTTTATTATAGAATAGATAAAACAAACTTGAATAGAGTAGAGTAGAATGGAACAGAGTTAGACAAAACAACATAATAATATACATTTAGATGATAATATTATTGTTAGAGTACCTGATGGAATGAACGTTGATAGTTCTAATTTGTCACATAATTTATTGAAATTTGCAAATTTCAAATGATTATTGTGTAAGATTAATATTATTACATTGTAAATTACCGTTTGACATGTAAAAGTGCCCTTGTGGCCTATTTGCAGAATAAATAATTAATTTGATTTGATTTGAAAACACGAAACTTTACCGTCACATCAACAGTCGGTGGAAAAGAGAGTATTACCAGTATTTAAAATCTCAAACAATGACATAATCATCTGGGTTCATATTATTTTTTATAGTTAGAATACTGATTATTTTCACTAGGTGATTCAGATACGGTGGCTAATAATAGTTTCCCGGAAAGCAGATAGAAGAATTCTTTTAATGGTGGTTTGCATTTTGAAGTTCACTCCTATTACTTGCAACCGATTAAACTTATTAGGTTTAGCTTGTTAACTGCTAATTATCACGGTTATCGCAATGTTGCCGCTTGTATTAGTTGATTGTGCTAACAAAACTAAACGTTTTCTATTTAAAAAAATATTTTGATCGACAAACCTTATTTTAATTTATTTATTTTCTTGTCTGCATTACAGTCAAGGTCGGTTCCAGTCGATTTTCAACATTATTATTTTAATAAATATAAAGTAATCGCCACAGATGGTCCCCGGTATAACTATTTAGGGCGGGGCTAATGGGGTGGACATATTCTAAAGTGTTTTTTTTAGTTGTCTTCAAGTAATTTTGTACAATGTTACTGGTTATAGTTTATACATTGTAATCTTATCTTCTATCTTTATAGCCTATCTTTTTCAGAAACGCTGGTTTCTACCAGCACTTTTACAAGTCAAAATTCTTTTTGACTTGTAAAAGTGCCATTACGGCATACTTGCAGAATCTATTTCATTTATGAGAGCCAACATATTGCGGGTGTCTCAATTAGAGCGCTCTATTAATTACCCTAATAATACCAAATTTAACGGTTTTTTTGCAATGAAATAGTGTACTCTTATTGAGACGCCCGTTATATGAGTAAGAGCTACAAACTTAAACACCTAGTTAAGTTTTCAAAGACGTTTCGAACAAATGTCACCACTGTGGGCCCAGGATTCATTAGGCGCTCATTAAGGGCCGTAAATCTGCGCGGACGCCGATCCGGTCGGCCAGCGCTTTATATTTCACGCGCCGCTTTTTACACGTCCACGGCGCTGAGAGACCTAGTGACGGATAGATGCGGCCAATGTAAAAATAGGCCTCTAATATTTTTTGCTCATTGCCATGTTTACGAAGGCTGTCTTTGAGTTTGAAGACGAACGCAACCATCAACAATCCATACTAATTCTATACGTGTATAATGCGAAATTAACCCTGTCTGTAGTTTGTTACCTTTTCACGCTTAAAACGCTGAACAGATTGAGATGTGGAAGGACATGCAGTTTTTTTTATTCTGGAAAACATTGATCTCCTCCTCTCATTCTCTGATTTTAATGGGGGGCAAAAGTTTAGATCGAGCTACGATATAAACTAGTTCCACCGGGCGGAAGCTAGTGAAAATATGTTTTTCATCATCCTTATAAGGTCATATCATTGTTGACTCATTTGTTGTCGCATTTGGTATATATTTTTTTCCATGTTCTTTTCTCTCTTTCTCATACGATTTTGTGTATGCCTTCTTTTTTTATAAATTTTCCCACAAAACCGAGGTATCAGGAAAAAATATCGTTATCAAAAATAGTTCATCCTGATTTAAAGTGTTCATACTAACGAATAAACTCAATGTTCACGTACGATTTCTTCCATATTTAGCGAGCTGCCCGCTCTATGTCTCCCTAGGCCGGCAACTAACCCTTTCTGGCCGCCAATAATGAAATCCGGGGTGTGAAATAAAAAGAAAAACTCTCTTAATTAAATTTTCTTTTGGGAAATTTAATAAACGCGAGCGTTCGCCCGCGCGAATTATTAATTTTATAATTTTTACAGCCCTCCCAAACTTTTGTTTTCATTTTTATCGCGTTTCTAAATAACCGCGCCAGGCTGCAGCACATCCGGCATTCTTTCACCCCTTTAAATAATAAGCTTGATATACGTTTACTTTTTTTTAAGTGTTACTATACATACTAATATAATAAATAAATATACATACTAGTAAATCTTATTACTGTTACGTCTGCAATCGGTTATTGGTTGGTACAAGGAATAATTTTAAAGTCAGTTCACAGGTCAATCAACAATTTCCTGTTGTTATTCTGTCTCCTTAGCTGGGAGAAAAATTCAAAAGGAGTTTCTTAGAAAAATTGTTACAATACGGACTTATAACGTGCCTAGAAGATGGTCCATACTAAAAGGGGTCGAACTTAACAAGAAAATCACACATTCCCCCTTGAGCCTTTGAGTCGTTACTCCTACAGACGAGCGTATTTTGCAAAATGCTTCCTTTTTTATTCAAGATCACGACGTAACTATTAGTATTTATTCAAAAACTGATAACGCACTAAAATAATCATTTCTTAATTAATCATTTCAGCGGAGACTAAGCGCGTGGCGTTGATTTATACGTCTTAAAAAAATATATAAATGTATTTCGTATTGTTATGTTTTTTTTGGTAACATAAATAATAAATAAATATTAATAGACAATCTTACACAAATCAACCTAGTCCCAAACTAAGCAAAGCTTGTACTATGGGTACTAGACGACGATAAACTTACTTATATATATAAATAAATACTTAAATACATAGAAAACATCCATGACTCGGGAACAAATATTCGTGTTCATCACACAAATAAATGCCCTTACCGGGACTCGAACCCAGGACCTCTTGCTTCGTAGGCAGGGTCACTACCAACTAGGCTAAAGCGGTCGTCAAATATAAATAATCAAACATAAAGTTACAGTTTGCTATAATACATTTTTTGGGGCAAAATTTAAGTACGATTAGCGGTAAAAAAATATTATATAATCCTGTATTCACGAAAAAAATGAAGAAAACTCGGATGGTATTTTATATATATTTTTAAACGAATCTTTGATTTTCAATCATGTCAGCCCCTCGTATAAGATATGGTAAATTGAACTGTAATCATTCATGTACCTAATGATTCTTGTTTATATTACTGCAAAATTGAGAACCGAAACGTCACTTCTCACTGCAAAATTTGAAAAAGACTCCCAAGAAAACTCATTTATTTTAGGTTTAGAAAGAGAAAAAGAGAATTTGAACTTTTGTTGCCCCTAGATTAAGAAATGATTTTTTAAGTACGTTATGCGCTTTTTAATAAATACTAACAGTTACGTCGTGATCTTGAATGAAAAAGGAAGCATTTTGCAAAATACGCTCGGCTGTAGGAGTAAGGACTCTTAAAAAGTGATTCAGGAGACGTAATGAATGCCATGATTACGTCTCCTGAATCACTTTTTAAGAGTCCTTACTCCTATGTATGGTGTATCCACCCAAATGACCTTCTTGAAAGTCAAACTTGTATTGAACATAAAGGCCCAGGCTAAACAACAGTAACCCAGATTTTCATTGCAGGCTTTTAAAGTGCATCCTAGAATAAATCATCTACGCTAAATGCAGTGTTGGATATTATATTACGGAACGAAATTGTAGCCCGCCTGAACAACGGCCGGCAATACAACAATAATATTACAATGTTCTAGCGGCGCAAAAACAACAGAGGCAGAATTTCGCGTATGCCACCTAAAAATACAGCAAAAGTTTGTGAACTACATAGGTTTGTTGTTTAGTCTTTTATGTTGTATTTTAGAATCGAATGGAAAGTTTATAAAGGACAAGCTACATTGAAATAAAAAACATTGTAATACATATCTATTAAAAAAAGTGCAGCAATCACGTGATAGTATTTGTAGTAACAGTTAGAGCGTATGCCTCGCAGTGAAAAAAAATGTGAGTTTGAGACCGACTTTTCCATAATTTCATAATTGTTTATGAATACGATGAATGACCGCTTTAGGCTAGTTGACCCTGCCTACGAAGCTGGAGGTCCTGGATTTGAATCCGGGTAAGAGAATTTAATAGTGTGATAAGCACGATTCTTTGTTCCTGAATCATAGATGCTTTCTACTTCTATAAGTATTTATTTATCTATATAGGAAAGTGTGTATATCGTCGCCTAGTATCCGTATTACAAGCACATTGCTTAGTTTGGGACTAGGTCCATTTGTGTAAGATGGTCACCAATGTCTGTCTGTCTGTTTGTCTATTATTTATTTATTTCGTATTTTATATAAATATTTATGTTACACAAATTATAGCTTTACAAGGTCAGCAGTGGTCAAAGGATTCCAACGTTAAACGGAGAAAATAAATTAATAGCAGTATCTTCCTTTGAGTGTAGATTGTTACTAGGATTGTAGAGTACCTAGTGGTACGCGGGGTATTCATGCATTTTAGCAAAATCTCAAACGCTAACAGGAAATGCAACCAATTTAGCATAAAAATACAGGAGGTCAAACAGATGATCTACCGCGAACAATGCTCAGCTCAAATAGATATTTAAATAAATACTAGATGCAGATATGCGGAGGCGCAGGGCAGCGGTTGAATAAACACTCGGTATGAGTGCGATAAGTGCTGAAACACCGGTAGCGACTGAGCAAAACTACCATTAGAGGCCAGTTTAAAGACTGCCAAAGTCAACAGTTTCATTAAGCTGGTGTAAGTTAGGTCTCAGCATTATAAAAGATACTTATATGGAAACACATTTCCATACGGGACATTTCATCCAAATGAGGAAAAATGAGGGTCATGAGGGAAAAATCTGGAACTAAGTATATGAGATAAGGAAATTTGTTCTTAGGAGGTCAACTTCACAAGCCTGGCTATAGTAAAAATTTAGACCCCGACATTTTCATTTCAAAGTTCAATGTCTCAAAACCGGCATAACCGATTTTGTTGAAACGTAGCTAAGAACTATCTCGATCACGACACCTTTCGGACCAAATAGACCGCATTAAAATCGGTCTATTCGTTTAGGAACACACAGACAGACGTGTCAATTATATCACCCCTCTTTTTGCGTCGGGAGTTAAAATCGGAGTTAGTTTTATTGCGTAAATGAATAGTCCTGCGGCGCTACCACGAACTTCGAAAGTCGAAATTCGTAATACATGCATCCCTGTCACTCGATTAAGGGAGTGCGATAGAGATGGAAATACCCGAACTTCGACTTTCAAAGTTCGTGGTAGCGCCGCTGGTTGTAAGGAAGAATACAATTGTTGCTAAGATGCTCTGTAGCCGATACACTCTGTATACCTGACTAAAAAAATGTTTGAAAACTTATTTTGAAAGCACGCGAGTTGTCGTTGCATCCTTATGACAAGCCGGGGTCATGACACAGAAAGTGAGTGAATCTCTAGATTAGAAGTTTCTTGACCGTTATGTGGCAGAACATTTCTTTAATAACTCAATGGACCTCGAAAAGTCCAATAGTCCTCTGTTAAAAATCGCACACCTAAAGAAACAACTCCTTGATTTCAAGGCAGGCTACCCAGAATGGTTACATTTTTGTACGGCTTTATGAGACGTAACAAAGTAGATCATCACCGACCCGTGCCTGACCTATCCTCGCAGTATTCATACCTCGGATGCCAGCTCTGTAATCCACACCGCCAATTACATATCTTTAATTACAAGCACGACACGCTAGGTTTACTTCCACAGAACTCTTGATTACGATTCTCGTAATCTGTCGGCAAAAAATGATGGCGTGGTGGATGGTTCTAGACTTTCTAGGCCTTCGCGGGGGCTGGCGTGTTCGGGATATACTCGTAGGTATTTTAGTTGGCTTGGTCTAATTGCTGGCGCTCTCAAATAACAATAGGCATTTTACTTGATCATATTGCCGGCACTTTAAATCATACCAAAAATATTTTATTCCAACTAATAACAAAAAACATGAAACAGCCTATAGAAATCTTATTATACTATTGCTATTTTTAGAAGTTGAGTGGATTCCTTACAAATCCTATTTATTATATTATATTATTAGCGTGGGGACTTCTGCCCATGAGAGGAGGCCTGTGCCCAGCAGTGGGACGTGGGAGGCAGATTTTATTAGTTATTATTATTATATTTATTTAAATGACGTGTATTTAAGAATTTTCATAAGTTTTACTAATATTATAAATGCGGAAGTGTGTCTGTCTGTCTGATTGTCTATCCTACTCATGCTTAAAGCGCTGAATCGATTGCGATGAAATTTGGTATGGGAGATAGTTTGAGTCCCGGGGAAGGACATAAGATAGCATTTATCCCGGAAATCGTCCCCTAAGAGGTTGAAAGGGGGGGGTGAAAGTTCGTATGGAGCTACCATATAAACGAGTTCCACGCGGATGGAGTCACGGGCAGAAGCTAGTAACTAATACATAAAAAACAGTTAAATTGAGAATCTTATCGATGTTACGAAATTGGATGAAGATGCTGGTGATGCCAGCGTTGTTACTAACCTCCTTGTCTCGGCCATTCGTTCATAAGCCGTTTTTCTGAAAAAAAAAATCTTTTTTGTTCCAAAGTACTAATATTTTGTGCGCCAATATGACGCGTAGAATACTTCGACTTCCCGTTGTTTGTGCACCGTACTCATGAACCTTACTCGTATCGTTCATGAATAATGGATCGCGCTCCAAATAATATACGATTACGTGGAGGAAAATGCACTTTCTTTGTCTCGGTGTTCTGTGCCCGCCGAATTCGGGTAATGACCGCACTCACACACACACAATCTGGTCTACGTCAAATATGTTTGCATTTGTGAATCTTATTTAAATGGAATAAAGCACATGCATGCATATTTCTGATGCCTATGTACAGACGCTCTGTGCATTGCATGTGTGAGAGGAATGGCTAAAACATTTTGACTATGGGCATGGAAGCGTAACGCTCAGAAATATTATGATAGTTAAATTATTTGAATTTAAGCGGACGTTTGCTATGGCTATCTTATGTGATGATCTTTTTAAATACCGTTGAGGAAAGTACAATACATTATCTTTTAGAGTGTTGAGCTGTTTATTAATAAGCCACATTGAGATAAATACTGGCGACACGCTTAACGCACTTACTGTGATTGCCTACTAGCTGGCGGTGCTGGGTTTAAATCTCAAGGAATAAAACGAGATTTTGATAACATTTGTGTGTTGTGTTGTGTGTGTGTGTTGTTTGTGTGTTGTTTTTGTGTGTTTGTTTGTTTGTTTGTAGATTTTCCATACATTCAACTAGTTTAATTGTCTGCTGAGACATCTTTCAGTACACATTGTGGCAAGTTCGAATACGCGGCCATGCCTTTTGATATGAAAATTTTAGCCAAAAACAGCAAGCGTTAACTCCGAGCCAAGAACCAACCTGTTGCCAGGCAGAAGGAACCTCAGCCAACATGCCTTCGACTGGCGTCGGGTGACCTGAATATGCTGAACATTTCAGCACTTTTATATCAAGAACGTGTTTGCCTTTCAGGGAAAAGAAACTAAATTCGTAACAGGTACGAAAAGTTGCAGGGCAGCTTAGATGTAGGCACCTACCAAGTTGCAGAAACTTCATTCTTAAAAAAAGTTTGCAATATTGATGCAGGAAGTGCTCTTTAGGATACGTCAAAAAATGCTACATTGAAAATGAAATATCTATGCATTACTAGATCATACTTACACTGGCAAGTTCTAGTGAATTTTGCGAATATCAAGGCAACAAAGCCTACGGATAGTTCACCAAAAGCCAACCAGTCTGACCTCCAATTACAAACAGTCGCTACGAACCCGGGATCAAGTTGTACTAGAGTTGAATGGGATGAGTCGAGGTATGTATACGTTGTGTTAATGAATAGCTTAACAGATATTGCTAATTCAAGCTGCGGGTACCTCTCAGGGCTCGCGTGACTGGCACCGTGAGACACCGACGCCGGTGCTCTATGGCTGGTATTGTTTACATTGCTAAGTACCTGGCAGAGTAACGAGGAAACAGAGTAGACAAGTTGAGGATACGAGCCAAGTGGCAGCGCGTGAAAAGTTTCGATGGGCAACCCGAAATACAAAAAGTTATAAAAGAGTTTAGAGTATATAACTTTAAGCTTGTCTAAAAATAATTTTAGGCAAGCTGGTGGGAGTTGGCTTGTATGGGCGCTCCGCCACTACGAGATCAGTAAGTATATTATGCTGGCATGTCTTTGGCTGTGACGCTTGTATAGTTTTTGAGATCTTACTTCGAACATTGGACAGCTGTCGTCCCAGTACAATTTATGTCATCATATGTCATCATTGACGTTTATTGTACCGGGATGACAGCTGTCAAATGTTCGAAGTACGATCTCACAAACTATAGTTGGCTTTTGCTGTATTAAAACTGGCTGTAAAAGACAGCCTCCGAGTGATCGCATAAGTGTTCCGTTGGACCAATTTTGGTACGGAACACTAAAAAGAGTTTATTCATTATCATGTATTAATAGTTAATTGCATTTATCTCATTATCATTGTAAGCCGAATGGCGACCATAGCTGAACATGCTGGTTCAAACGAAAAGTATTTAAGGATATTTTCAAGTACATCTTCTTTTATTATAAAGGCCAGACGATGGAAATCGATACTATTCCAAAAACTGTCTCCTCTGTCTGCACCGCACCTCTCCTCATCATTGGCTGCCCAGGCACGCCCTGATCGAGTGCTCGAGTCGCACCGACATTGTTCGTAATCGCGTTAATCGCTGTAATCGTAATCGCAGTCGCGTGAACAGTCGGATTGGGCTGGGAACCGATTATCAATCAGCTAATTGTCGTTAGCATAGTTTGTTCCGCGGTTCTCATAGTGGTTATTGATGCAGTTGCCATGTCCTGTCGATGTAAATATTTAAATACCGGTGTTATACTCGTCGTTTCTTTATACCATCGCCATGACAATGACATATAAAAGCATACGGCCCTGAAAGTTGGCGACTCCTGCAGAGTCACAAGTCGACGATTTGTAGTGTCACCAGATAGAGACAAATACAGGTCCCTTGCTCTCATAACAGCGCATTTCTCTGGAGCTCTGGCGACTTTGGAGGATATTTTTTGAAATATAAGGATAGGATAGAATATTATTTCTGGTATGAAGAGCTACAAAGACAAAGTATATTAAGACATCTGCTAGTATAGACGCCAAACTTTCTAACAAACATTTATAAAAGTTGTTGTTCAGTACAAGTCACTAAACACTAAAGTCCCAAGTCAAAAAAAGTTAAATCCTTGGAATTAAACCTCAAAGAATGGATCTAGTTTTATTCAATACTCTTATACGATTTCCGTATCCTGTTGTTGTCTAAATGGCTAAGTAACTGGCTAAGCATCTAACAAAGATTTTTGAAATAGGCTGGATGTTTTTCAGATTCGTAGATCTCTACAAAAAAAAACATTAAGCTCCTCTGGGGTCCATTGCAGCTCCAACAAATTAGAAGCCCCCAAACAAAGCTGGCGCCGCCACAGGTCCATCAACAATATTGTTAACAGATCTTTCATAAACCTTATTGTAAAGTCATAAGGTCTTACAGTGGATACTCTAGCGTGTCTTCCTTGGTACAATGCAGCACAATGCGGGACATGTAACATGCGTGTCACGCGCCGCCGCGACGCCGTGTCGCCGCGTGGTAGCCCACACGCGGCAACTGGCGCATTTACATGGGACGAGCTTTCACTGAATTTGGTCTTTGACATTTCTTAAGACCTGAGACTAACATTCGTCCACATCGTTCTTGTAATAGTAGCACTTTTTTTGAGTACTTAACTTTATTTTTCAGTAATGTAAACTCAATTGCTACGAGTATTACCTCCAGTCTCTAACGCAGTAAGAAGTAAAATTCAACTATAATAAATCATCATCGTAGAACTAATAGCCGCTGGGGTGGAAAGGTTCTCGAGTACCAACCACGTACTGGAAGACGCAGCGTCGGTAGACCCCCCCCCCCCACAGGGTAGAAGCTATCAGCAGCTTAGATGTGTAGCACTGAAACAGACTGCTAACATGGGTTTATCACAAGGGACTATTTTAATTTAATTAAAATTTTTGGTAGATTTCTTAATCTTCCAAAAATCTACCAAAATTTTTAATTAAATTAGAATAGTCCCTTGTGATAATCACAAAAATTACTACAAGATATTCTCTCTCTTATATCTGAGCAAAACTTGGCGTTGTTCCCCGTCTCTCCTCATTCCTGCCATGTAAGCTCACCTTTAAGCCCTTACCCTTGAAACAGCGTCCAAAAGTGTATTATTATTCACTTCATCTTGCGCGAAGGAAGTTAAATAGCCGCGTATTTGTATTCATTACCTGCGCCCGCGCCGCTGAGCCGAATAGCTTACGGACGACAAGGCGTGTGTCCACTGCCTGACGGCGGATGAGGTGACGGGTCCAGGAATGGATAGAACATTTGAGACCTAGAATTCAGTGCCCCAACTATGTTGGAAAGTCAGATAGCAATTCGCATTGGCAAAAATGAGTGAAAGACGTCCTCTGCTGGACATAGGCCTCCCGACCGGTCCTGCGCCACCCGCATCCAGGCAAGGCAATTATTGGGATATTATTCCCAGCCTGGAAGATAGACGACTTGCAAGTTGATGACATATTGTAGTCTTACTCTAACACCTTCCTTCAGACAATAGATGATTCTGAAAACATGACAGTTTGAATACGAGTATCATCAATTTTTTAAAGACACTCCAATCACTTCCGGGAGCGGATTCCAGGCAAGACGCTATTGTCAGGGGAAAATCCTGAATTTGCTTATGCGGATATATGTCAGTAGGTCTTTTGTCCTGTTTACCAGAATTTTGCTCACAGGAGGTTAGGTGAGGAAACTCTTTGTTTCAGAAGCTCGCCTCGTAAGCACTTCCCTAGACTTATCTCCAGCCTCTTGGATCTGTAAGGCTACGCCCTTGATCAGTGCTCGTTGGTCTCCTGCCGTGTCGTGTCGTCGTGTGTGGATGGAGCCACACGCGCACACGGCTTGTAGCAGGAGCATTAGTCCGCATTAGACACGGGCGCCGCGCATTGTAATCCTTCCACTCCTTTAGTTCTGGGGTTGACACAATCATAGCTGAGGCGATCCTCGACTCCTTGCTAGTGTACAACATATTCTAATTTTTCTCCTGTCGACCGGCAGCCTATACAACTATAGGATACCAAAAAACTATTTCATTTTGGTCATCAACATTGGCATTGTCCGGAGTGCAGGAAGCAAAACCTAATAGTATTTTTTCTGACAACAGAAAATTCAGTAAGAATATGTTGGGGCAAAATATTGTAGATAACTATACCTTCTCATATTTGGACTGAAGACTCTTTTAGGCAGTTGCCATAACGAAAAAAAAAAAACCATAGCACAAGGATAAAATCCGTAACGCTTTAGTCAAATACAAGTGCTGAGGATCAGTCAAATATCAGATAAACAAAATCTATGAAATCTAAAAAAAATGCGTATAAGCTTATAATTTGCCTTGTTAAATATGTATGTGACCATCTGAGGAGTAAAATAAAGCATATTAAAATAGTCATTGAAAAACATCTTAATATCATTTTTTATGCAATGCTAGAAAGTTGGAACAGTCACATTCCCACCAAAGGTCGCCCGTAAATTACGACCAGCTTGAACTACTTAAGTTTTGACAGCTTTATTAGAAAACTATCCGCACTAAAATACTTTCACAGACGTGAAAGACCGTCCCGACTTTTATATAAACACTCAGGAAGCGCAATTCATCATTCATTAATCAAGTGTAACTTATATCCGAGCTACGAGCTCGAATCATAACCCAAAGTCAAGCTAAATAGCCATACTTAATCAATGGTGAATCAAGCGTCCCCCGCGCTCGTATCGAATCGGAATGACGTCTCATTCGTCCGATATATTACCACTACACACCACTATAATCACACAACCACAGCGTAAAACCCCACGCAACAGAAACCACCCATAACGAACAGTATGTACGGTAAGATTATAGGATTTTTCTGGACTGTGTCGCGTCGTGGGTCGGTGGTTGGTGTAGTGTGTAGATAACGTGACGCAACATTTTGCATGGTGCCTGGCTCCTGCCGTCGATAAATCACGTCGTCCGACAAGCAGACAAAGCCGAGTAACGCGCCGTGTCTTTGTGGATTTTGAGCGATTTCGGTTTATATTCATTTTTCACTCGCGACGGCTGACGCGCGATTTTACGGTGATCGTCTAGTTATTGCTTCTATGGGATCATTACGAGGATTTTAGTTTTAGTTTTTTTTACTTGTATTTATTCAAAATATAAACTTATGCTAATACAAATAAACTTATAATAATATATTATGCTGTATTCTTACTGAAGCCTCAATTAGGCTTAGGTATTTGCAAGAGTCAGTTCCGAATTAATTATTTTATTATATAGGCAGTACGTTTCGTGTTTACTAATATTATTTCTCAGTGCTGGTGTTATAACAACCTATGTAATGTTCATTTAAGTATTTTTTTTACATGCAAAAAACATGGAACAGAGAATCCAAATCCAATCCAATTTGGATTCTCTGTTCCATGTTTTTTATTATTATATCTAGAGCCCGTAATTTTCATGCCGATGACATCAATTTGACGTCACGCTGCATATAGGATGATCCCAAATAGTTTTATCGTAATTATTAATCATTAGTCGTCAATTATTTTAATCATGTACAAATTACTTCAAAAGTAATCTATTCACACGTGGAACAATTAATAGGTACCTACTTGATACGTGAAACGTAAATTAAACTATTTGTTTTGTTTTTATACATCATCATCATCATCATTTTCAGCCTTTAATCGCCCACTGCTGAGCATAAGCCTCTCTTCGAGTACGCCACTTATCCCGGTCCCGTGCTAGTCTCATCCAGAAATGACCCGCGGTCTTGTTTACGTCGTCAACCCATCGTGCTGGTGGACGACCGACGCTTCTTTTTCCTGTAAGTGGCCACCACTCCGTTAACGTTTTGGTCCACCTACCGTCACGTTTTCTGGCAATATGTCCTGCCCAACTCCATTTGAGTTTGGTTATGACTTCTCCGACGTCACGCACCTTAGTGCGACGTCGGATCTCAGTATTCCTCACTCGGTCTTGTAGGTTAATGCCGAGCATGGCGCGCTCCATGGCTCTCTGTGCCACCCTTACTTTGTGCACAGCCTCCTTTGTGAGCGTCCATGTCTCAGCACCATACGTCATTGTGGGCAGAACACACTGATTATAGAGACGAGTCTTTAGGCATTGTGGAACGTCAACGGATTTGAGGATGTCGTCTAACTTATTGAATGCCGCCCAACCGAGCTGAATTCTCCTGGAGATCTCTTTGCTCTGATGCTCCTTGTCGAAGGATAGAATATGACCGAGATAAACGTATCGCTCGACGATCTCCAGCGACTCGTTTCCAACCGTTACAGTTGCATTCGACTCGCCGGAAACGCTCATCATTTTTTTTTTATACATACATTTTATTAAAAGGTATTGTTAACACATTTCAATAATTACGTAGAAAACAGAATTCCTTCAAGTAGGTACCTATTAATTATTCCACGTGTGAATAGATTACTTTTGAAGTAATTTCTACATGATTAAAATGATTGACGACGAATGATTAATAATTACAATAAAACTATTTGGGAGCATCCTATATGCAGCGTGACGTCAAACTGATGTCATCGGCATGAAAATTACGGGCTCTGATTATATCTAATGGTAGTGGGGTATATGAGGTAACATGAAATCTGAGGTCAGTCAACAGCAACTATAGGTGATCATTTTATGAACTTTGTCGCACTAACGTTACAATACTGCGACAGCTGGGATGCGTCAAACTCGTCAAAGTATTAAAAGTGACAAGGTATAATACTAAAATGATCATCTACTTTTGCTGTTGATTGTACGGTCGAGGTCATAAATACGTTTACACTTTTGCACCTTATTGCCTTGTAATAATAAGGTGCAAAAGTGTAAACATATTTATGACCTCGACTGTACATTTGCCATTACAAGTATATTCTTATAGCGTGGTAAAATGTAAATAATAGTACAGAAGAGTAGTTTCCAGTCTTAATGGGAGTTATACAATATAGACAAAAGGATTTTTAAGGCACTATACGTAATTGTGTACTAACCTTATTAACGAAATATATTTGCAGACTTTGACTCCTCCATATTCTACAAAAAACAGCTGTGCAATGTATTCTTGACTAATGTGAATTATATATAATTATTTAACTCTGTACTCAATGATCAAGCTTTCCTGATCCCCTGATTAAATCATGATTTCTGTTATTCAATTTCTGTCCACAGAAATCACTTCTGCTTTCTATTTCCCTTATAAGACTTAGAGGAAATCAGGATCAAGAGTGTGTGGGGTTGTGGAAGATGAGTACCATGTTACAGTGGAGTGTAGCCGTGGCGACGCACAGCGGCGCCTACTAAAGATAAATAACTATGATCTCGGTAGGATAAATAGTATATTAGCTTATCCGACTTCTGAAGAGGCGAGTGTACAACTTAGTTAAGATTATATTCAAATTAAGAAGTAATTAGAATAAGAGAGTCACTACGAGGGTGCCATTTTCAAAACCCTCGTTAAATAAATAAAGATATAAAAAAAAGGATCAAGAGAAAAGTTCATCCAATGTCTGAATGATATCAAATCATCTTACTATCATGTCAATAAAGGGTAACTCAGTCCGTGTCAACCCAAGCAGCGCAAGAGTCTCACAGGTTAGCGTGAGGTACATGAATCTACAGTCAACGTCGAAGATATATATACATTTTTCGCCTTATTATAAAGGAATAAGGTGCAAATTGTACACATAATTTTGATAGGGCGATACTAAGCCAAGGGCGAGGCGGCACGCACTGCCACATTCCGACTATTCGCTAATTGACCCGAAGGCTTGGGTAGGGCCAGTCTTGACATCTTTAACTGTTGTCACGATAGACCGTTTCTATAAAACGCTTGTGACAGACGGACGAACAGGCATTGAGGTGATTCAATAATCCGTTATTATGGTACCCAACACAACATGTGGAAATTAAGTGCCTACGCACTTTTAAAATTCTTGTTATACCTAATTAGAACTGCATTGTTTTTGGAATTGGAGCTTACAATGAATTAACATGACCCAAAATTAAAGTAAAAGTAAGTAAAGCAAGCACATTATCAGGATGTCAGTAGGTAGCTTTGGAAAAATGGCAAATTTTATAACCCATTTGGTTTCTGAAGTCTACTGTACATGGCAATGGCTGACTCTGTAATCAATTATGGCATATCAAGCTATGGCAGAACTTACAAAACACATTTAAGTACTGGAATTTAATAAAACAAAACTTTGACCAACCAACAGCCAATGAAATAATTAGTATCACAGATAGTCATCAAATATCAATACAATCACCTCAACATATAGCTGAAGCATTTAACGAGCACTTTATAAACACAACTGGATTTTCAATCTCAGATACAGCTCAAAAGAATTCGAAAACTCTGAATACTTGTCCTCATAGTATATTTCTGTCACCAACCACACCTTATGAGATTTATAAAATAATCCAAACACTTAAAAATACACAATCCACCGGTTATGACAAAATACCCACTCGAATATTAAAAGAAATCTCACCCACACTCTCATATCACATTTCAAATCTGATAAATACATCATTTGAACATGGAGTATTTCCCAATACACTGAAAAAATGTATAGTGAAACCTATATATAAAAAAGGGGAAAAAGCTAACCTTTGTAATTATAGACCTATTAGTTTGATTCCGGTTATATCAAAAATATATGAAAAAGCGATGTATTCTAGACTAGACAATTTCTTAGAAAATAATTATATCATTAAAACAGAGCAAAATGGGTTCCGGAAAAAGAAATCTACTGCACTAGCCTGCTTTCAACTCAACGATCGTATCACCAAATGTATAGACCAAGGCATACCAGTAGGCGTACTATTCCTTGATATGTCTAAAGCATTTGACACAGTGTGTCACAAGTTACTTTTGGACAAAATATACAAATACGGAATTAGAGGACCAGCTCACTCCTGGATTGAAAGCTACTTGTCTAATAGACAACAATGTACCCAAATAAATAAAACTATCAATAATATAGTCAGCACATTCAGCTCTTGCTACAAAACCAATAAGTACGGCGTCCCTCAGGGGAGTATTTTAGGACCTCTACTATTTCTACTATACATAAATGACTTACCAGATTCGATAAAACATGACTGCATTCTATTTGCCGACGATACAACAATAATAATCGAAGGTAGAAACAAAGACGCTTTTGAAAATGATATCAATGGAGCACTACGCGATGTTGTAAAATGGCTTGACAGTAATCACCTTAAAATTAATCTCAGCAAAACTAAATTTATGCAATTTAAATCACATAAGTCGAAGACACATCAATTGCAAATCAAGCATAACTCTGACGCTATAGAAGAAGTAAAAAGTACAGCATTCCTTGGCATGACCGCATACGCCCCAACCCAATACGCATTGCAACTGGAAGGAACACGTTGACATAGTTTGCAAGAAAGTTAATAAATTTGTCTTTACACTATGGCGTCTTAAACAAACCGTCTCTCCACAAACTGCACTGACGACGTACCATGCGTATACAGAGTGTTTTTTTTAAATGGGACAGTATGGGGAAATCCGAATCTAAAGGAGATAGAGGAAAAGTGTCCAAGGAGACATTAGGTGTTTTTTTATGTAAACAAATTTGGCTCATTAAAATTTTTGGTCAAGCGTGAGTTGTTCTTAAAAAATTATAAAGTTGGTCAATTTTTTTTTTGACGCGGGTCGGCTCTGTTTCATGTAAGGATTATTTCATTGTATGGAAAGAAAAAAATCTGAACAGCAGAAGTTGGTCAAATTTAATGAAAACTAATCTTCATACAATTGCAGTATTCACCTTTTAATATTGTTACAAGTGCCTAGGCGTGTAAAAAAATATTTAAAATTATTCCATTTTTAAATTTCGATAATTGATAAGAGCTCCAGATGATTCAAGAGAAGAACATTTTTTTAAGGAACTTTGGTAAGATAATCTACCAACAAGATGGTGCACCAGCCCACAACAGTAGGGCAAGTAAACTGTGTTTGGACGAGCAGTTTCCAAACCGTTGGATGGGTACGAGTACATATGGGCCGTTAAAGTGGCCCCCACGATCGCCCGACTTAACGCCATTAGATTTTTTCTTATGGGGTTACCTTAAGGGTCGAATTTATGAATCCCGATACAACTCCGTACAAGAATTAAAAGATGCTGTTTACAACACTTTAAACACAATTCACCATAAGTCTCTGTTAAATGCAACTAGAAGTGTCTTGAAGCGTGCTCGTACCTGCATAAGACAAGACGGCGGCCACATCGAACATTTACTCAAGTAATAAACCAACTGTATGAAGATTAGTTTTCATTAAATTTGACCAACTTCTGCTGTTCAGATTTTTTTCTTTCCATACAATGAAATAATCCTTACATGAAACAGAGCCGACCCGCGTCAAAAAAAAAATTGACCTACTTTATAATTTTTTAAGAACAACTCACGCTTGACCAAAAATTTTAACGAGCCAAATTTGTTTACATCAAAAAACACCTAATGTCTCCTTGGACACTTTTCCTCTATCTCCTTTAGATTCGGATTTCCCCATACTGTCCCATTTAAAAAAAACACTGTATAATGTCCGTACTAAGATATGGAATCCTTATGTGGGGAAATTCTAGTGATGCAGATCGCGCGTTCGTGTCTCAGAAAAAAAAAATGCATTCGGACATTGTGTGGTGTTAAAAATCGCGAATCATGCAGGCCTCTATTTAAAAAACTTAATCTACTTTCACTTCCTTGTCTCTACATCTTCGAAACAGCCAATTTTGTCAAACAACACCTAGAACTCTTTACAATAACTGATAAAGAAACAACTAGACCGCAGAGAAGATATCGCTTGGCATTACCGGCAAATAACAAATTAGCTTTTAGACACAAAAGCGCCCATAACATGTGCATCAAAATTTACAACAAATTGCCGACATCTATAAAATCTTTATCTGACCCAGAATTTAAAACTAAATTATATAAGTTATTGTGCGAACACGGTTTTTATAGTATCAAAGAATTTTTTGAACACAAATTTTGATGGACAGGTTTTTTGCATGTTTTCGCATGTTTTTTTTTTTTTTTTTTTGTTTTCAATATGATACCATTCTTTCATTTTTTTTAAGGTTAAGACATTTTTTTAATATATGAATTTGATTTGTATTGTTATTACTCCAATGTATCTTGGACTAATAATTTTGTTTAATATATTCTCATTTTTGTGTCATACATATTTATGTTATGTATAGAGATCGGAAATTCGGGAGCTTTTATACCTAAACTTCGGCCCCAGTACCTACACCGCGCTGTTGTTGAGTAGCATGGAGGCGGACTCAATTTAATTTTACTAATAAATTTCCAGAGATTTCCCGGAATACCGAAAATTAGGATAACATGAACAAATACGTATTAAAGTATTTAAATTAACTATTTTAGTTGTTCCTATTTACAAAATATTATTTAATTCCCATATTCATTTAACAAACAGTTAGATAACATCAAACCAAAATTGTTTTGTAACTTTTATTAAAAATAATGGTACAAACGTAAGTATCTCTGTTAAATCAATAAATTAAAACAAATGTACATAGCCACACAAAAGTGAATAGGTAATCAACCTACAGCGACACACGTGGTATTTTTGCATTTCCGTCCTTGTCTAATGTATGTCGTTAAAACTGTTTACCAACGTGTATGTTGACAATAATCGCTGAAAATAGTCATAACCTAAAAAAAAGGTAGGCTTTTCATGATGCTTTATACAATCCCGGAACTTAAATAATTAAAATTTTCTTTTTAAGAAGCCGACTCCATACTTGCTTCGCTTTTTCCGGGATTTTGCTAGGTTTAGGTATAAAGGCTCCCGAATTTCCGATCTCTGGTTATGTATGACTATTTGTATGCCTTATGGCGAAGACATAGTGAGACCTGTAAATGTTCAATAACACCTATGTATACGAACCTATGTTTTACGAATAAACGATTTGATTGATTGATTGATTGATTGATTGGACTTCATCCTATTTTAACTCATTTGTATTATTTCTCTATTAATGTAATTATGTTATCTCTTCTTATCTCATTTTACTTTTTAATTTGATTGACATGTTTAAATTTAATTTGATTGACATGTTTAAATTTAAATTAAGAACTGTATTCACAATGTTTATTTATTTTTTACCTAATTTTATTTTGACTTATTTGTAATGTTGATTTTGATATCAGATTGACATATTTTAATTTTGAATTTTAGTTTTAATTGGATTCATTAATTTTTATATTACAATTCTTAATTTAACTTATGACATTAAATTTTCACATGCCTGTTTTGGCGAAACATATTTAGGGACGCTAATTGATTGTAACATCTGTATGTACCATATGTTTCTGGTGAATAAACGACATTCATTCATTCATTCATTCATTCATTCAGATCTACAATATACAAATAAGACTTCTAAAGATTGGCGGTAGAGTGTCGATAGCGTACGGACGTTAGCTTAAAATTATTTTTGAGTTTAGTGTTTTTGATCGATATTTTTCGGTGAAATATTATAGAATTTAGTTTTAAATATAGTTACTATTCCTTTTCATGGTTGTGGGAGGTTGGGTAAGTCGATTGTGTCTGTGTTTTAGAAGTAGTTTAGATATATTTGTTTTTTTCGTAGTTTAGAGGGTAGGCTGGATCAGTGTCCTCATGAGTGAGGATGCTGATTTGGTCGACCCAGGAGATGGGGACTTCCGTCCAATATTAAAAAATGTGAGTCTATCTCAACACGAAATATTTGAAAACTCACAGGCGGAATTTTTCACTCCAGCTATGGGCAATCAAAAAAAAGAAAGACGTAGGAGGGCACGCGAAAACCGCGACCGTAGCCTTGATAATAAACGATCCCGGTCATTACATGAACCAACGGAGCGTAGTTTGGAAGATCAGAATACTATAGCGAATAGTAATCGGTCTCAGGCAGTTGATTCGCAGATTCCCCCCGGGCAAAATATGATTACCCAGCCTCAGATTGAGGCCACGCCCCCGGCACATTTGATCGTTGCTTCTTCTTCTTTTTACGCCAGTAGGGCGCGAAAGGTACAACACAAATGACCAGGGTCCGTATATTGTACATATCCAAAAAATTGAGACTGCGCCAGATTCAGGGGTAACCCTACACCCTGTAACTTTCGGATTATTCCTACAAAAGAGAAAGCGGGAGTTCCAAAATGTCATAGAAGGCTCAGTCAAGAGAATAGGGCGAAACCGTGTATCCCTAGGCTTCCACTCGGCTGAGGATGCTAACTCTTTCCTGGATTCCCCCACATTAATGCACAATAAGTATAAGGCATTTCTGCCAACTTTCAATGTTACTAGAATGGGGCTAGTGCGTGGAGTCCCGGCAGAGTGGACACCAGAGGAGGTCCTTGAGCAGGTTCAGGTGCCGGTAAACTCGGGAGGCGCTCGCCCAATAAAGGTCAGACGTCTTAACTTTAAAAAAAACAGACCGGACGGTACCTTTAGCTGGTTGCCCTCCGAATCGGTTGTAATAACTTTTGATGGACAATGTTTACCAAAAAGGGTTTATTGTTGTCTGAATTCACTGCCAGTCGAATCGTATCAGTATCCAACGGTACAATGTTTCAAGTGTTGCCGATTTGGCCACACTAAGGAAAAGTGCCGGTCACTTCCTCGTTGTTTCCGGTGCGGCGGGGCCCATGCTGGAGAATCTTGTGAGGTTGACCTAGAAACCCATGGATCGTTCTGCTGCAACTGCCCCCGAAGCGTGGCGGCAGGCCATTGCGCTAACAGTAAGTCTTGTCCCGAATATGCTAGACAAATTAATATTAAAAAAACTATGACAGACGAAAACATTTCATATATCGAGGCATCCAATCTGCACGCTAAAATTTCCCAGAGGTCTTATGCAAATGTAACTTCTGCCCCCATGCAATCTCCACCAGTTCTGTCGTATAAAAAAACTGTTTTTCGTCAGCCTCGGTCACCCCCCCGCTTGGGACAAAGGTTATGATAGAAGGGCCCATGAAGCTTTAACTAGGGACCCTGCTGTCGAGTCCAGGCCGATATACCCCGAACAGCGACAACCAAGAGAGAATGTAATTAGCGAACTAATTAAATTACTCTCATCTGTGGTTAAGGTACTTTCTCCTTCCAGTCCCCTGTCCGACCCTGCTCTGCTGTCCCACGCTGCTCCTTTTATTTCGTCTTTCCTGTTTCCTTCTAACAATGGATCAAGTAGTTCTTCAGTGGAACACTCACAGCATCACTAATAAAAAGCAAGATTTACTTTATTTAATTAATAAATACAACCCTGTCATTCTAGCTATATCGGAGATATGGCTTAAAGATGGATCTAATTTTAAATTACCTAGTTATTCATCTCTAATGGACTGTCGAGCGGACGGCCGAGCTGGCTGTGCCCTCTTCATTAGAGATCATATTCCTTTTTCAGCTGTTAAAATTGCTCAAAATTACTCAAATTTTCACTTAACCTGCGCTCGTGTGGAAGGTGTTACTTTTTTATCTCTTTACATCCCATATCCTTCCCCTATAATCCTCAACCAACTTAAACATATTATAGAAAACCTGCAACACCCGGTCATAGTCCTTGGTGACCTTAACGTTCATCATGTTTTGTGGGGTTGTGATAATAGTGACCCTCTAGGTGAACAACTCCTAGAAATCTTAGACAAGTGTAACCTTTGTTTATTAAATTCAAGCACGTCAACTCTTCGTACTCTCCCTAATCAAGCAGCTAGTGCTGTTGATATATCCCTTTGTTCTCCTATACTTGCATCTCAAATTACCTGGGAGGTGTTGGATAGCACATTTGGCAGTGATCACTTTCCTATTTTACTTAGATCACCTTTCGTATCTACAAAGAGACCTACTGTTAAAAAGCCTCTGCTAGTTTATAACATTAATGGCGCTGATTGGGATAGTTATAGAAAGCATCTGCAACATGAAGTCAAACAGCTACCCCCTATTACTTTAGAATCTACGCAAACATGCTCTGATGCTCTAGTTTCAGCTATAAGGATCTCAGCTGATAAGGTTTTCCCTCTTAAAAACACTGCTGTGGGTAAGATGGCCTCTCCTCCATGGTGGGACAAAGAGTGTACTGTAGCGGTAAAAAATAGGAAGAAAGCTGAACTTGCTTATGCTGTGAACATGTCATCTGAGAACTTCCAGCTTCTCACCAAAATTATGGCAGAAACGAAAGCGTTATTGAATTCTAAGAAGTCAGACGGATGGAAATCTTTCTGCACAACGTTGAGTCCTTCTACTCCAGATGCAATTGTGTGGAATAATATCCGAAAGTTTAGGAGATCATTTAATGATAGTAGATGTCTCTATCCTACTTCCCTACAATGGGCAGAATCTTTCCTAGACAGAATAGCACCTCCTTATGTCCCAGGTGTTCTCGACTCTACAATAGGGCTCCTAAATAACTACTCGTCTGATCCATTAGATCAAGTGTTCACCATTTTGGAACTCACAAATGTTTTAAAATCAGTCAAAGATTCCGCTCCTGGTCCTGATGGAATTCCTTATTCATTTATAGTTAAAGCAGGTGACTCATTCAAAAAATATTTACTTGAATTAATTAATTGCATTTTTCTATCGGGCCATCCTCCTCGTACTTGGAAATCACAACTGATAATGCCTATCCTAAAAACTGGTAAAGATCCCAATGACCCTCGTTCTTACCGCCCAATAGCTTTATCGTCGGCTCTTACAAAGATACTAGAACATCTCATTAAGAATAGACTGGAATGGTTTCTCGAAAGTCAAGAACTACTTGGTAAATTTCAATTTGGGTTCAGAAAGGGAAAAAGTACCATGGATAGTTTAGGAATTTTTACGACAGATATTAGACTTGCTTTCTCTAACCGAGCCTCGGTAGTGGCAGTGTTTCTGGATGTGGAGGCTGCCTATGACAATGTCCAGCTCCCTCTTCTCAGGGAAAAAATCCATAAGCTGAGAATCCCGGAGAGGCTGGCATGCTTTGTGGGTAATCTTCTTTCAGAGAGACAAGTTACTTTTCGAGGCAAGGATCCTAACATCGACCCATCAAGATTGGTTTGGCGAGGATTGCCTCAAGGCTCAGTCCTTAGTCCATTACTGTATAACATGTTTACGTTTGACCTGGAGAGGTCGGTTACTGACTGTCAAATACTTCAATACGCCGATGATATATTAGTTTACTCTGTAAATAAAATTATAAATACTGCTCATGAAAATATTAACCAATCCCTTCAGTCCTTGAACACGTGGCTAACAAACAATGGTTTATCCCTTTCCCCATCAAAAAGCTGCGCAGTTGTTTTTACGCGTAAGCTAGCCTATCCTACGATTAACATAACTATAAATAATTCTAGTATCCCAGCTCGTACCTCCTATAAATTCTTAGGGATTATACTAGATTCTAAACTGAACGGAACTTCACATTTTGAATACTTGATAAAGAAAAGTGAACGGGGCCTCAATACGTTAAGATGTCTTTCAGGAGTGTGGTGGGGAGCTCACCCCACCTCTTTCAGATTAATTTATAATGCTACGATTCGTAGCATACTAGATTATGGATCCTTCTTATTGGTCCCAGCTAACAAGGCGGGTTTAGTTAAGCTTGATCGTGTCCAGTATAAGGCATTGAGAATAATACTGGGAGCGATGAAGTCTAGCCCCACCAATGCTCTACAAGTAGAATGCGCGGAACCCCCTCTTAAATTTCGCCGGCAATTTTTGGCAGACAGTTATTTCTACCGAGCTTTACAACTCTCTTATCATCCTATAATCCATCGTCTTTATGATCTTAGGGCGGTTTCCCATTGGTATGAGGAAGACTCGCCTTGCCTCGTGAAGAGCCTAACGAGATTTCAGCATCTTAAAGATCCGGTTTTCCACTCCACTCGTCTTCCCCTTTTTGAATTTAGTTATGAAATTGTAACTCACCAGCCCCGTATTATTCTTAATATGGACATTTGTCATGATGATCCAAATGCCGATGAATATCTACGCCAGATTCTTACCCGTGAGTGGCTTGGTTGGAACACAATCTACTGTGATGCATCCAAGTTGTCCCCAGCTGGTTGTGTAGGGGTGGGAGTTTTCCATTCCCAGTATGATATAGTTCAGAAGATTAAATGCCCTCCTGAAACTTCGGTGTATACTGGAGAATGTATCGGCATCTTGGAGAGCGTGAAATATATTTTAATATTCAATTTAAGAAAAACTATAATTTTCTCTGATTCCCTTAGTTGTCTACAAGCGCTTCTCTCTAACCCGTTTTCAGTAAGGTTCCATAATCCTATTATCTATCAAATTAAGGAGAATCTCATAAAATGTAGAAACCGAGGGTGCGAGGTTGTCTTAGCCTGGGTCCCTGGTCATACAGGGGTTACAGGAAATGAAAGGGCTGATCAGGTAGCAAAGGATGCGGTGGTCTGTGGTGATAAGATACCGTTCAGAAATTATTGTCATGATTTGGTTCCCTTGGCGGCTAGGTATCTTATTAAGGCTTGGTCTGCCGACTGGACAACATCTAGTAAAAAACGGGCACAGACTTATGCACTCGTTCAGCCCACGGTGTCGCGAAAACCGTGGTTCTCAAAGTTATTTCTTCCAAAACCATTTTGTTCCACTGTTATACGAATGAGGCTGGGTCATTGTTGTACTCCTGCTCACTTGAAAAAAATACACATCCGGGATTCCTCCTTGTGTGAATGCGGACTAGACGATGGGAACCTTAATCATATATTTTTCGCGTGTCCTTTATATAATCACAATTGCTTATACGACGAACTTATAAGACTGAAGGTTCCTCTCCCAACTCACATTTTGGAACTTATTCAAATTAAGAATAAAGATATCTTGATGGCCTTGGGATCTTTTTGTCAAAATAACAAGCTTAAGATTTAACATATAATTTTATTTCTATGTATTTGTGTTGTCTGTACATGTTACTAACTTTGTAGTTGTGTCTCGTTACTCATAACTGTGTGGTATTTATATGGGCTTCTAATTAACTGATTTGTTTTTCAGGAGTAGTAACTATTTCTATTATTAAGTCCGTTTAGGTATTATAATTTTTTTTAAATCTAAATCGACATGACACTGGCTAATCAATAAATGTAGCCACAACTAAAAAAAAAAAAAAAAGACTTCTAAAAGCCATAGTCCCACTGAAAATTAAGCATAAATATAGACACAACTACACAAAATTATTTCAGTACTGTAGAGTCTTAAATGTGTTTGACAAGGTAAAACTGGCTGTGATACTGAAATACAAAGATACGATAGGGAGACTAGATACTCATAATAGACCGTCCAATCTTAGAAATTTACCCAATGAGCCCTATTTTAAAGAAAACCAATGAATATGGCAAGCGGGTATGGACCTTTTACCTACCTTATATACTGAACAGCTTCCCTAGACATATAGACGACATGAAATAAAAACCTGAAGGCATCAAAAATATCACTAAGAAGGCACTTATTTTATTAGTATAGCTTAAATATAACGATAATAAATAAATCAATATTATATAATATAATATAAATGTTGAACATGTTTAGATACTAACATAACATAGATAAGCACTTAACATTATCGCACTCCTTAGTTAAGCAAAATCTTAAAATGTAAAGATTACTTTAACTAAGCTTGTAAGCACTTTATTCTTTTTTTTTCTGAAAATAAACAGTTTTTTTTTTTTTTTTAAGTTGCTCAGTAATTTTATCATCAATAGGCAGCCTTAACTCCAGATTATTTGGCAAAATATAATATTAGTTTTACACCCAGTCAAAATTATACAACATGAACTACAGATACATGACAGAAAAAAATTCAAGAAACGTGAAAAGCGCTTAAATACTGAAAATATCAACATTCCATAAAAACCCAAAAAATGTTTCACAATCAGTCATAAACATCACTAAGCTGACAGTCAGCGCGCATCTCATCAAAAATGGAGCGAACGCCCCCCTCGGGACCGCGCGCATAAACTATGAATCCGCCCAATCGCAGCAGGTGCTTCGATTTATTATCTTCGGCTTTCCCGGTTTATGGCTATTGATAGTATTGATGCCATTGAATTATTGAGCCGTATTGATTACCTTTTGTTTTGGATGAAATCGTTCTGCTGCATAAAATAAAAATATAAAATAATAAGGTGACATTTTCCCATATGGAAGACACTACCCTGCAACCACAGGTACACAAAATTCAAAGATGATATTTTCAAATGACCACATGACCTCCCTCTGAACATTATACGATTTCTATGCGGATGCTTGATTGTTTTCAAATTCTATTTCAATTCCATTATCAGCAGCAATAACAAATGGATGTCTTTAAAAACAAAATTCGGTAACTTCCAAAATCTCGCCTTTGTTTTCTTGACTCCAACGATCATAACAATGTGTTATTGGAATCCAAAATATAAATTGCATAGTAAATAAATAATGTACTGTATCTTGCGTACCGTTACCCCTGTGATAACGATTCTTCGGTTTTATGGCGGCCATGCTTTTGAATTATTGACTCGTATTGATTCCCGAATTTTGTTTTCCGTGGTAGACTTTTCGTTTTTGTTCAGATTAATATTTAACAATTTTCATAGTAAGTGATTATTTTTGTTGTTGTCAGTTGGTAAGACCATTGAAATACTAAATTAAAATTGAATCTACTTAACATTGACAGATATGATTGTACTGCAATGAAAAACACAGAAGGTTCAGAAGAGTATTTTATAAAGCTCTACAATTATGAGAACAATATTCCTTTGCTATTCCGCTAAAAAGCTCTACAGTATTTTCTTTAAGATTTTAAACCGGAGTATATTATGGAATAACTATACGAAATGTTGAACCAAAATCTCCAGTCCTTATACGTACGACATTATGGTATTGTTGTGTTTTATCGTAACTGTTAGCTAAACGTATCCGATTTCACATAGGTAATAGCAATAATAGTTGTTGGCATATCGTGTGACCACGTGTGACAAACATAATATAAGAGTTATATTGCCTTTTCACACCTGCGGGTTGTAATAGTTACATAACAATTTAGAAAAACTTATGATTCTGAGAATTAAGTTTCTCTATTCCTGGTAATTAGGTATTAAAATGATGTACAAGTGGCGAAGAAAACTAAATCCTTTACTAAACTATATTATTATAAATAAAAGTGATTTCAATGCGGTTCTAATAAGGTGTAAGCTATAGGTTCGCCTTGTATATCGCAGTTAATATCTATCTCTCGTCATGTTTTCTGGTGTATGTATTGTTATTAAGCAATAAAGAGTTATTATTGTATAGTGTAACTTTAACCTAATTTTATTCACGTGTATAGGTTTTACTTGTCACTGTGATTTATGTTTAACGCTTGGCAAGCTAGTTGAAGGTTTGTTTTTGGAGGGACATAATGTCTTAATATTTTAACCACTACAAAATAATGTTTAAACCACATGCGCTAAACATTATCTACATAGGTATTTTGCAAATATTATTAGTGAGTACCTTATCACAGGGTTTGTTGAGCGATATCGCAGCGATACTGTTCATTCATACTCCTACTTTATGCGTCTGCACACCTATAATCTCAGGTGATGTGATAACGCGTCAGATAACAAAAGGGGACATAGTATACCAAAAAATACAAACTCTTATCATATCATAATTGGAGTTCGACTGTGTGTTCTACAGAATTAGGTTCATTGTTGTAAAATTGTGGCAACAGTTATGTGGTTTTAAGCGTCGATCAAGTATTCATTTCTTTAACGCCTACGCATTATTTTATCAATTCGTTAGTGCATTGATCTATTAAATTATTACCAATGTCAGGGAACATGTGTTTGTTTAAAGTAGGTCAGCAGGTTTTTGGACAGTTTGACATTTCCAATTTTAAATCAAATACTTTGATACTAAATACTTTGAGGACAATCTTACACAAATCGACCTTGTCCCAAACTAAGCAAAGCTATGGGTTACTAGACGACGATATACATGCTAATATAGATAAATATATACTTAAATACATATAAAACATCCATGACTCAGGAACAAGTATTCATGCTCATCACACAAATAAATGCCCTTACCGGGATTCGAACCCGGGACCTCCAGCTTCGTAGGCAGTGTCACTACCAACTAGGCTACAGAGGTCTTCAATTTTAACATATCTTAATGGTATCAAAAGGATAATTCTTGAGCCTTGGAGAATGTCAACTGTCATTTTCACGTTCAACAAGTGCCAGGTGAAATGTCCTAAAGCATTTTTGAAAGTTGCGCACCTAACCTGCAGGTCTATAATATTTCCTTAATATGTCTGCTTCATGTATCTATTTTTTAATTCATTTTTGAATGAGTGTCATCAATGTTCACTACAATGGTTATAGGCTGTCTACAAAACATACTGAAATATAGCTCTATTTTTATCAATTGGCCTCGTGTTCAAGAAATAAATAAAAATTTAAATTTCTAATAACAAAGATTTTCACGGTACTTATATATAGAAACAAAAGATAACAAAGCAATTAAAAAACTATTATTAATTTGTAACAAAATAAAATTGATTGCTATTAAATACTGTGCGTTCATTCGACCAGAAACGCCAAAACATGGAAGTGTGATAATAAAAATTCATACGCGATTCGCGTGACCGAAAAATATTTTTTATGTAACAAAAACTCGCGCAAAAACACCATTACTTACACAAATAAATATAACGTTTTTCTACTTTAATGACCACAATTGTCTAAGTTCCGATGTGTTCAATTATAGCCTATTTTATTTGATGTACGAGTGCGGTGCGCCAGCCCTGAGTTCAACATGTGCAAATCCAAGCACCTCCATCCTTTTCCCTCCTATAACTAGTGGCACGTTAGAAAGGGATGCCTAATCGGCTGCCATATTGCAGGGGTATGAAACTGAAGGTTCGGAATAGTGTAACGAAGATGTTGTTAAAATAATTAAGATACTTGCTGACGTTCGCGGCCGCGTGGGCGCGGTAATGAGCGATCAAGTGCGCAAGCGACGCGCGACGTGAACTTTATGGTGAGCGAATCGCTAATTGCTCGGATTACCGATAGAGACTGCCGGTTGTTAAAATCGCTAATCGTGTTACATAGATTGGTGGTTAACTGAATCATATTGTTTGACCGTGCTGAGCCAATTGTTTTTATGCTTGAATTATTTTTAATTGTTCGTATGTTATATTTTGCAAAGGTGCAGCTGTAACTTGCATGATGCATTACAAAACCCATCATGTTAGTTCTTACAGCACGTTAGCTTCAACCGTCCAAACAGGGAGACTACTGTCCAGTAGTAGTTTGGACGGATGAAGCTAAAATTTAATACCAAATGAAACGGTCGTCAATTCCAAAAATATAGAGATACATAATCATACTCATTTATTTATAATGCACAAATACATTACACGTCAAAAAGTTCATATTAGATTAAATTTAATTAATTCTAATTTATTTATGTTGACAAAGCCAGTCAGAGTTAAATTATTTCAAAAATGTATACACATGTCAAATGAAAATAAAATAGGTAATAAAGTCATATTTAGAATTCCATAATGAAAAAAAAATTAAAATGAAAAATGAAAAATATTTATTTCCTTAAAAAGTTTACACAAAATAAGTATCAAGGTTGGGACTTCCTATTAAGTATATAAATACCTGTGCCAGGGAGTCCCGCTCCTCTATAACTGAAGTAGTTATATAAAAGAAAATAGAAACAAAATTATATTTAATAAACTAAAGTATTTGGAAAATGTAGTTAAGTGATGTGCATAAGCATGTATTCGTGTGTGTGTGTGTGTGTGTGTGTGTGTGTGTGTGTGTGTGTGTGTGTGTGTGTGTGTGTGTGTGTGTGTGTGTGTGTGTGTGTGTGTGTGTGTGTGTAGTTGTTTGTGTCAGACTGTCAGTATAGTTCTTAGTAATAATTATCTTAGTGCCAAATTCTTTCTAGATTCGGTTCTATACACTGTGACAAGAACTTATTTTACATTAAGTAAGTATTTTTACATTACACATTAAGCAGTTTATTGCTAACGTGAAGCTGTATACAGTAAAGATTCAGTTTCATCATAACTCAATAATTTTAACCAGTCAGTAATGACTTTCTTACACTAGCGTTAGAACATTTAGTCTAGAAACATATTTCTCGAACGAACTATAATTTTTATGGATGATAATTGAACAAATGAACATGATTTTTCAAGAAAATGACTTTCATGATACTAAAAGTAAAGGTTATGTGAAAATTCGGCATATTTTGACAGGAGAAAAAAAATCCTGCTTACATTATTATCATATTATATAATGTTATGTAGACTTTACAATATTCTAAAACCTATCGTCAGTCGGCTTCGTCGGGTAGCTCGTTAAATTAATCCAGTCGAAAATCGACTGCCAATAAACGACGCCCAAGATGTTCCCATAGATCTGAACATTCAATAAAGCACTTCCAATTGGAATTAAACCTATCGATGATCGCGCGTCGATCACGACACGGTGACCTATGCTTATTCATAACACTACGGAACAACCAGATAAGTCAGACCTCCGATAACGCATAGTGTATATGAATATAGGGGCCGACTTATGCTAGTTGAGAGTGTTAAGTCTATGCTTGGTGAACAGGGCTGCGCAGTGCCAGCTACTGACAGGCGTAATGCGCATGATGGATGCGCCGATTTGTAAACGTCACCCGTCAATGACTGTTGATGAAATGGTTCGGATTGTCTTTTGTTCGAGGTGATCAAGAACCTGTATAAAAAGTTATTTGAAAGCGAAATTAGGGTGAGTCTCCACCAGAACTTTACGAGGTAGCGGAGCGGTGTGCGAGGAATAAAGCATATCGGAAGATTCGGAAGAGATGCGTGAGCGAGGAGATTTGCCCAAGTTCAATGCTAGAGGAGAAGATTAGATTTAGATTTCTTTATTTCATAAAATAAAATTACATTATAAGTTAACTTTAAACTAATTTACACGAATTTATTTAATGATCGTCATATAATGAATATTAATTTAATGAAATGTCACAGGTACAATACAACATTATTATTAGAGATCGGAAATTCGGGAGCTTTTATACCTAAACTTCGGCCCCAGTACCTACACCGCGCTGTTGTTGAGTAGCATGGAGGCGGACTCAATTTAATTTTACTAATAAATTTCCAGAGATTTCCCGGAATACCGAAAATTAGGATAACATGAACAAATACGTATTAAAGTATTTAAATTAACTATTTTAGTTGTTCCTATTTACAAAATATTATTTAATTCCCATATTCATTTAACAAACAGTTAGATAACATCAAACCAAAATTGTTTTGTAACTTTTATTAAAAATAATGGTACAAACGTAAGTATCTCTGTTAAATCAATAAATTAAAACAAATGTACATAGCCACACAAAAGTGAATAGGTAATCAACCTACAGCGACACACGTGGTATTTTTGCATTTCCGTCCTTGTCTAATGTATGTCGTTAAAACTGTTTACCAACGTGTATGTTGACAATAATCGCTGAAAATAGTCATAACCTAAAAAAAAGGTAGGCTTTTCATGATGCTTTATACAATCCCGGAACTTAAATAATTAAAATTTTCTTTTTAAGAAGCCGACTCCATACTTGCTTCGCTTTTTCCGGGATTTTGCTAGGTTTAGGTATAAAGGCTCCCGAATTTCCGATCTCTGATTATTATGGACATATATACATATTGATATCTCGTAATGATCGTCAAAATAAAAACTAGAACATTATCAAATTATAAAACAATTTAAATTAAATTAACCATGTCAAATATATTATATATATCCATATACTCACATACAGAATACAATGGATGTTCTAATAAAAAGATTCTCAGCTGACGTTCGAATGTTTCGTCTGATGGTTCAGTTCGCAATTTTAAATAATTCCTTACATGGATGCCTGGAGTTTACTCCAGCCAGCAATCGAAGCGCACGTTTTTGGAGTAAGAACACTCGCTTAGCATCGGTTGAATTACCCCAAATGACTGTACCATATGACATCAACGAGTGAAAATGAGAAAAATAAACAGATTTTAAAGAATTTCGTGATATCAATGGTTGCAGCTTTTTCAGGGCAAATACAGCACCACTCAGTTTGTTACATAGTTGGCCAACATGGCACTTCCAGTTAAGGTTCGAGTCTAGTGTAAAGCCGAGAAATTTGCACTGATTGCATAATGGCATTGGACCATTGGTAACAGATGGGGGTAGTGCAGTCATCCGACCCAAAAGAATCATTACCATCGACTTAGAGAGATTAAGTAGTAATAGCCGTCTGACGAAAACCATGTATGCAGTTGACCACAAGCCTCATTAATCTTCTTAAGTTTTCGCGCTCACTATGACTAGTGTCGTCTGCGAACAGCACAGATAAGCCACTCGCGATTGCCGATGGAAGATCGTTAATAAATAAGACAGACCTGTCCAGCGTCAGACCGTTGGTTGTCATTTGTTACAACTTGCTTTCAGTAGCCTAAGAACGATGCAAACAGCTGATGGGCGGAACCTTCGATACCGTAACGTTTTAATTTGGATAATAATGATTGGTGACTAATAATATCGAATGCCTTGGATAAATCGCGTAGTATCTTGTATCTTCCGTCAAGTCCAATGATGATACAATACCACTCCCTACTCCACGGCTTCATAGATAACCCCGGTGTTCTTAGCCGAGTGGGGCTATCGGTTCCGCCACCAACATACGGTCCGCCGGGTGCGAGCTTGGGCGGTGCGCGGCCTGCGCGGCGAGGCCGCCGCCAGCTGGCGAGTCCCGTGACGCGCACGGGGCACGCCGCGAACGCGCCCACCTCCCGGGCCATCTCTCGCCGACATTTTTGCCGACAGATTAAGCAAGTTTTTGCATACCACTTTGTCCGCCTCCATTTCAACTAAGTAAATAATATATCTACTCAACTGTGTTACTTATAGGTATTATCTTTAATTGGAAAAATTGTTTATGATATTTGTATGTTTTTATATTTTTAATTTGTATATTGTTACCTAATATGTTACCATGTAAGCGTTTTGGTGAAATACTGTGAGCTTATGTTATGTGTGTGTGTTTATAAATAAATAAATAAAATAATTTTATTTGCCGCCATGGCAGTAGACTTCGGTAGACAAGAAATCGGAACTTTATTATTTAGCGTTATTAACGTCGAAGGTTCCTTGGTTTCTCAAATCATTTTAAATGTTGTTAATACTTCTTATATTTGTATCTATTAAAAAATATCGATTCTTGTTTAAGTACGGGTGTGTCAATAAGAGTGCACTATTTAATTGCAAAATAACCGTTAAATTACCTTATTGAGACACCCGTTATAAGCGTTAGAATATACTTCTCATTTCATTCATCGCTGACCTCCATCTCATATTAGAACATCCTTATTATTTTCATAGTTATAACTAAGGTTGCAAAAAGTAATAACACAATTTTTCCATGCATTATCAAGCAGCAAGAATGTTGCAAGCATATTTCTATAAACAGTATTAAAGACTTTTAATGTTACTTCACTCTAGCTCATTGCGCACGAGCACCTGCAAAAACTGTAGGTATAACTGAACCATGCGTATTTATTGGCAGTAATGAGCCCCGACTTAGCTTTTTTATTATTTTTAATGAGGCTAAGCTATTGATTCACGACTATGATCAATAATTATGAATGTAAAAAATATTCCGACGACCCCAAGCCATTAATTATAATATTTAATGTAGACACAATTGCTTGTTTGTTAAATTAAATTGTAAGTTTTAGCAGTAGCTGGTTTGTGTATGTGAAATTGTGAATTATTGCTTGCTGATGAACTTTGTGGTATCATGTGTTACTTTCTAGGGATTATATAACATGCGGTGATTCAAGCCTTTTGTTTTTGAATGCCTGACGCCATCGAGTTTAACATTTGTGTCTGTGTGTCAGTCTTGTGGTATCGTAACTTCGGAATGGATGAGCCACTTTCAGTGCGATTTTCTTATCGAAAGTCTTGTCGGCCGAGATGGTTCTTAGCTATGTTTGTCGGCGTTGCGATAAAATAGTAATTTACCTTGATATCCAAGCATAATGTAAGAAGTCTCTCTCAAGTCCTCAAGTTCTTATTCGAAAGTTATATTTAGTTTGTTCTTCCAAAAGAGCTGGGCAAGTACAAGTATCTACGAGGAATAGCTTGGCTTGGCTGACTTTTGTTGTAATACCTACAGCTCAACAGAAACTTCAATGGCTCACCAGCCAAAGTGAATCTTAGCCTCCGACACGAGTTTTCCCAGATTATTCCGAACACCCGAGTGGGTCTGTAATGGGAATGTAAAGAGGGTAGACCTTCTTGCAGCATGGTCCGAATCGTACCGGTGGTAGTATGTATGAGCAAAGAGGCATCCAAGACCATGCATTTATTCATAGTTAGAGAACCCCGTTACTTCCATTAAACAGTGAAACCTATAACCTAAAACATTTATCAATTTGAAGTAAAATTAAAAGTGTTTATAAGGTGGCGAGCGCCATATAAGATCTCCATCTCGCCTTATTTATGCATTGTCTCAACAAATTGAATACGACTGCTATTAAGTTATAACCCAGTAGGCAGGACAATCGAAGCAATCTGCAATTTATAGATATTTTACGTCAAACCATATTTAAAATATGCTTCCATTATGGAATTTATAGACGCATCAATGGCACCTACGCTTGATTGGAGTTGTATGAATGCAAAAGTTTCGGGTTTTATTCCTAGTATATTTGAGTCGATGTCGTACATTTACAGAAATATTCTACACCATTGTTTCCACCTGGATCGTCGCTGGCTTTTTTCCAAGCCTGGGGTAAAACACCCACATGAAGCCAGGGCTGTTATTCTTTACGCGCTCATGCGTCTCACTACACCCCTCACGCCCAACGAAACTAAACCTCTACCTAAGCTTACCTCTACTACGAATCACGGCGTCAGACATATTTGTGGGTGAGGGCTGAGGTGAGCTTAAACAAGTTACAGAATAGCGGGGCAGGTCCCTTGTCTTTTTACGCGATAGACAGTTTTAAGTTGGCTTGGATTTATTAAAAAAATACCATGTATACGAACATATGATCCGCCTGGTGGTAAGCGGTCAACGTAGCCTATGAACGCTTGAAACTCCAGGGGCGTCACATGCGCTATGCCCATCCCTTAGAGCGTTATCACACTTGCGAGTTGCGAGCGTGTTTTCTATACAATTATCAGTCGCGGCGAACTCGCCTTCATACAAAATTCGCTTGGAAATCGCAAGTGTGATAAGGCCCTAAATGTGATCAGTCCTCGCCTGAAGAACCCAAACTGTAGTCCTTCGGAAAAACCTCGGGATAGCTCATTCCGCAGCCGGAGCGTTCGCGGCGGGAATTCAATACAAGTAATATCCAGTTACTTACTATTTTAGAGTTATAATAAACTATTACCTTTTGTCTGCGACTCCGTCCGCGTGGAACTCGTTTGTATCGTAGTTCAATACAAATGTTCATCCCCATTTCACACCCTAAGGGAATGATTTTCGGGATGAAAACAATTCAACGACTGCTTTAGCCTAGCTGGTAGTGACCCTGCCTACGAAGTAAGAGGTCCTGGGTTCAAATCCCGGTAAGGGCATTTATTTGTGTGATGAGCACGAATTAATTAGTTCCTGAGTTACGGATATTTTCTATGTACTTAAGTATTTATTTATCTATATAAGTATGTCGGTACATCATCGTCTAAGTACCCATAGTGCAAGCTTTGCTTAGTTTGGGACTTGGTCGATTTGTGAAATTTACGATTGTTCGCAAAATATTTATTTACTTATTTATTCCTATGTCCTTCCCCGGCACTCAAACTAAATCTATACTTATGATCTAAATCGGCTCAGCGGTTTAAGCGTGAAGAGGTGAAAGACAGACAGACACACTTTCGCATTTACAGTATTAGTTTGGATATGGATTTGTGTCGAACACCGTATTGGAGATGATCTCAATGGCGACCGCGCGATGTACAACTTAGCGCGTCTTTCCAAGTTTATCTCCAATTCGGACTGGTTCCATGGACAGTTTTGCTTATACCGGTCCCTGAAGGTTGTAGATAACAGTTATACTTGTATTTATGTGACTGCGCAAGAGACTGGAAATATCATAGATTCGTGTTTCATAATGAGTGGAACACGTTTTTGTGGGCTAGCGCGAGCAGTGGAGTCGTTTAAAAAACGTCCGTACGAGACGAAATAATGGCCGCGACTATTGGAGCGGCGCGCGCGCCGCTTAGCGTGGGCTGGCTGCAAAAACAGCAACGTCGTCGATTATACGTGTACGTATATGTCATAAAAACTGTAAGTGGTTGGTTAAAAGCTAGTGGTTTAATTGGAACAACAACTAGAATAATGCTGCTGACGGAAATGGAAAAAAATCTTCATACAAAAAAAATTAAAAAGTTGTTTCATCAAGTTGCGTTGTTTATTTTATCCTGCGTCATGATTTGTAATTTTTTTTTCTCGTCTTTTTATGACAGTTTTATTTGCAAAATCTGTTATTAGTTCACAGTCACTACTGTGTAGTATTTAAGCGGATGATCTTCCTATATAAATAAACTGTCTTATTTGATAGGGTTATATCGAATTCAGTCGCACGTAACCTAAACCTATAAATAAATAAAAATCCACCATTTTGAAATGCAGTTGACATATTAGACGAACTCGTTGTTTTTGCAACCAGCTCTTAATCTACGCACCTCGTGAGCATTTACATCGCGCGGGGCTGCCGAGACACTGCACATGTCTCTCGGAATTAATCGAACGTAACACTTAGAAAAACACATTACCATAATGAATTTCTTACACCTGAAAGAATTCTTGGATTTCATAGCTCATTATGATCATATTTGTGGTCTGGACTCCTGAGGGGAGGGCGCAAACTGCAATTAGTGCACGCTACTTGGTTAAGGTCCAAAGCCTTTTAATTAGACGGAGATATTTCGAAAAAAACGTGATAACAGCACTTGAATTCTATATCGATCGTTATTATGAAATAGTGGAGAGTAAAAAATAGGCGCCTTTGTTAAAAAGATTTATGGTCAAATAATATAATATGATTGGCACCTGGAAATACCATGTGTAGACTAGAAACCGCTAAGTAATGATTTGTTTATAAGTTTAACAAAGCTCCCATTTTTACAGTGTTCATTAACCAAAGATACGAGTGAATAATGTCGTGACTTTTGAGGCGATTTACCGGTCTTCCTTGCTTAGTAGCGAACAGAGACAGAAGGTAACGGTGTTTTTCCACCGGTAAGACGAGGACAATTGTCGCAGAGATCAGATGTGTGTCCGTTGTTTCAAATATCTTGTTTTGTCTGGCCTCGTCGGTAGTCGTCATTTCCTCAATGCAAAAAAGTTGAGTAGCGAATTGAAGCAGCCTTTTCAGGCTTATAGTTCGCTTCTCCTTTTTAGGTTACTGGCGAATTGTACAATTTTGAATTAGGTAAGTCAAAGATAAAATTATTAGCACACAGGTTCGAGAGAGACCGTCACGTCAATATTGACAGCTGGAACTCTGAATACAACGTATGAAACAACGAGATTCATATCAATGTAGATTGAAAATCCGGAAACTGGAGCCCTATTTTAAAACTTAAAACATCGACTCCACCGCTCCCCTGCGCCGATTTCGGGTGTCCATTGGGCTGCGCGGACGCACCGTGATATACTGCTATTGCCTTTTTAGTGCCGTCGTTAGCCAACACACTGCTGCGCTATCAATATTCTAATACTTATCTGAACAGCAAAACTAGCTGAATTTCCACTATAAAATTAAATATGTCGTCGAATTCTTAAGATCTGAGGGGTAATCACATAGGTTTTCGAACGCGCGTTGGGACCATGCAACTGTCATTTTTCCATATAAACGTTGAAATTTAGGTCTACCCGACGTACGTACAATGCGTTTCGTGATTGACCAGAGGGTTCACGTAACTTAATAAAAAGTTATATTTAGAGGAGTAATCACGTAACGTTCCGAACGCGCGCTAGGAGAATTTGACTGTCGTTTTTCCATATAAAAAGTGACATTTAGATCTACCTGACGCTCGAACAATGCGTTATATTGTGAATTGTGATCGACCTGTATCTACTATCTACTTGACGCGCGTACAATGCGTTACGTGATCGACCTGTAGATCTACCTGACGCGCGTACAATGTGTTACGTGATTGACCTGCTGCTGAATTCAAACCGAACACTACTGTTTTTAATCCGTACGATATTTAAACTAACATCGATATGTACCATGATGTGTAGACAGAAGACTGCTCATGTGACAATTTTTGCTCTAAGAATTAAATATTTGCGAACCTTAAAATAATCCACCTGCAGGTTGCGTAACGTTTCGGAGGTACGTACCTACATATAATCTAAAGTAATTTTGTTGTATGGGAAAATGACAGTTGAGTTGTTGTAAGTGTTGTGAGGTACGTTCGTAAAGTTACGCAGTTACCCCTCTGGTCAAGGCTTGAGTAAGGCTGGTACTTGTACTCTATGAGGACTAGAAAACGATACTATAACGTAGAATAAATGAGAACAGTAATGTACCAAATATAATACCTTTAAATGCCGTTATCAGGATTTGAACCCCGGACCGCAAGCTTCGCAGGCATGACACCAACTTCAGACGCAACACAACTTACATAATATGTACTTGTAAATCGAATATTGTATTCAATAGTCTTCTCTTTAGAGAAATACTCTTAAGGTCCTGCCATCGCATGTCCAGTGCACACTTATGTGCCATTCTAGTGAACGATTAAGTACTTCTAACCAAATATAATGACGTTTTACTATCACTCGTTCGATCTCGCCAAATGAATGTGTCTGAATCCCCGACTAATGGTTCACGAGATAATTTAACGAGCGACACCTGTATTAACGACGCTGTTTGAATTTACAAACGTGCGTTATTATATCGATGACACTGGGCCGGTTCTCGAGTCTTAAAGTTTTCATGTTTCGAATGGGAATCTAGGTTTATTGCTAGAAATTATCGATATGTCACCGTTATTCGGGCTACGACATGGTTTTTCTCCCAGAATAATTGACGTGTATTTTTCGGCGTTTCTAATCTAAACACATAATAAAGCTGAAGATGGTCGCAAGTCTGTACATGGAAGATATTCGAAAAAAAGTTGGTTGGGGATACTAAGAATCGACAGAACACGTTCCAAAAGTTTTTAGAATTTTTGTCTGTTTGCCTGTTTATGTGAACGTGCATAGCTGAATAGATTTTGATGCAGTGCAAAGGGGTTAAGAAACGGAGTTGAAGGTTGTATGGGAACTCCTTGAATCTATGAGCTAAAGACTTAAAGATTGGCAAGCATATACTTAACTAGAAAGTGAAAAGAACCCTATTCAAACTTTCAGCAAAATATTGATAAAACGTGAAAAAACACGGGATGTAAAATAGTGCTAGGCGGCTAAAGACTATATGTATATGAACTAAAACTGGTTGATACCTCCACCGATAGTAACTGTTAGACATTAGATACCTAATTATATTGGAACTTCAGTCACTGACGACGCCGCTGTAGATTTTGAAAAACCAGCAACCTTGATCTCTATGTTCCTATATTTGCTATGAAATCAGAGGATCTAAAGTTGTTTGATAGGTTGAGTTGAATACTTATCTCGAATTATCATACAAATACAAATACAAATCGTTTATTCGCAGTAATATGGTTACGAAGGTCTTAAATTACATTATAGTGGATCTACATATTACACCTTTTCCTGGCGTGCGAATTTTAATAAATGCTTAATATCTAAAATTCATGATTAGATTAAAATCTATAATGCTACTAACCTAACGAATGTCTATGTTACACAATATTTTCTTTATAAGTAAAGAATTCATTCACCGAGTAAAATACTCTATGAGTGAGCCATTTATGGAGTTCAGTTTTAAATATTTTTAAGGGCAAGTTACGCAGATTTGTAGGCAGTTTATTAAAAACTTTGATGGCCATAACATAAGCATTTCTTCTGCAGTAATACAATTTAGTTTTTGGTAACACTAATTTACCTTCGTTAACTGTTCGTTGCGTCCTATTATCTCTTACTTTAGCAAATAGTTCTGGATTTGCTTTCACAAATATTGCTAATTGTTTGATATACATACATGGCAGAGTAAGCATGGCATAGTTCACCAACGTCAAGAGATGTGGGTATAAAATTTCGACTAAACGGCATTCCGCGGGTAATTGAGTAGGTATTTACATACATACCCATTTTTTAATGTAGAAAACTCCCGTAACTTTCTGAAATATTATTGGGAGCGCATAAGGAGCGCTCCCTAAAGGGATATTTTGAGCCTTTCATTCCTACCAAAACCTCAACCTTCGCTTCGCTTCTTCTTTGTTTGCCTCCCCGTTTACCTTCAGGATTTCAGCCCTCAAGTTTCGCTTGCAAGACATCGAAAGATAATGAGTGTACTTAGTGGTCAGTGCTCGCATTGATACCGCTCTCACAAGGATTGCTTTGGGCCATTCATTCTAACGAAAAGGCCTTGCTTGCCTCGCCGCTTACCTTTGGAACTTTGGCCTGGGATTTCGCTTGCAAGACACCTGGGGATGGTAAGTGTACGTGAGGGCTCGCTTGCCTCGCCGCTCATCTTTGGTACTTTGACCACAAGTTTCGCTTGCAAGACACTTAAGGATTGTAAGTGTCCGATGGCTTTCCTTCGGGTCTTCGGCCCTCGAGCTCGTCTAGGGAGCGGTCTCTAAAAGCATCTATAGGCCTTTAATTCCTACGAAAAGCTTAGGTTTCGCTCGCAAGACATCCGAAGATAATGAGTAATGAGTGTCCGTAGGGGCTCGCATTGAGAGCGCTCTCTAGAGGAATTCTTTGGGCCTTTCATTCCAACGTAAAGCTCGGCCTTTGGCCTCGCTGCCACCTTAAGTGGCCTTCAGCCCCCGAGGGCTTTCTTAAGGCTTGATTTGACCTTTATTGTTACGAAAAGCTCGGCCTTCTGACTCGCTTGCCTTGCAAGACACCTGGGGATAGTAAGTGTCCGTGGAGGCTCACCCACGGGCCTTCAGCCTACGAGCTCACATAGCGGCCGCTCTCTAAAAGCCTGCTTAGGGCCTTTCATTCCTACGAAAAGCGCAAATTTCGGCTCCGCTTGCCTCCCCGTTTACCTTCAGGACTTCCGGCCTCAGGTTTCGCTTGCAAGTTACTCGGAGATAACGAGTATCCATGGGGACTCGGCCTCGGGCCTTAGGCTCTTGAGCTCGCATTGAGACCGTTCTCTGAAGGGTGGCTTTAGGCCTTTAATTCCAATGAAAAGGGTGGATGATGGAAAAAAGGATGTGTTAAAATGTGTTTCCATTTGACACCTGGCTTGTTTGCCTGCTAGGTGAGTAGATGCAGCTTATTTAAACTCTGGAATAATTGGGCAGCGTAAAAAACTTCAAATGTTATTGATTAGTAATAGGTACACCCATTGAAACCAGTCTCATGACCTATGAGGAATTAGGTACCTACCGATGGTAAACAAAGCAAACCTTGACTGAGTCAACTAGGCGCGACTATGGTCGTGAGTACTGTGTCACGCATATAGTTTACGATCTATTTGCAAATAACCATCGATTCCGCGAACCCACATTTTGGCAGTTCTATTGTGTGTATTCGCGTAGGAGTCAGTTTGACGTGCATATCGTAAATAGTCCGTGGATTCAGGTTTGGCTGCAACTGCCCAAAAGCAGCGCAATAAATACAGCTTTCCGTTAAATGTTCAAGTAGTGGGACGTGGTTATTAATGCTGCGAGTGACAAATAGGTAGCTACACGCGTTTATAATATTAGTGGGATTATTATAGTAGATCTGTCTCGACATAGTCAAGCGATCCATACAAATGTGTTTTGGGTTCCGTGCTCCCAGTGCTGTTCATGTCCAATTCTTATTTTCAAATGTTATTTACTATACGTAAAATACCCGTACCTATTCTTTCTTCATTAGTTTACTGTATAGAGATAGATAAATTAGACAATAAGGCATTATAGCAGATTAAATAAATTGTGTCAAATTTATTTTATTTTGTAAACAAAGAATCATACAACGCCAAAAGGAGAACTCTGAAGCTAATATTTGAAAATGCGTTGCCAACTCTCAACTAACTTTCCTATCCCCTTAATGTCACAAAACACAGGACAGAAATCTGGAACATTTAGAAAAAAAAAACTCATTCCTTATGAAGTCCTGTCATAGAGTCCTTCGACTTCTTCCGCCTCGCACTTGACATTTTTCTCAAAATATCAGTACGGCATTAGTCTATTCGATCTACGCACTCACATATTCCTGAGGCAAATAGTGGTCTCGGCTAATACGCGCATTACGATTCCGAACGCCGGGCTTCTATGAACCGTGCGACGTGCGAAGCACACGCGGCCTGCTGCCATGGGAATAACTAAATTAGGTATTAGACACCTTCAAGCGACCACAAATTTAAGCCGGGACATTGAACAATCGTGTTTCTAGACGTACCAAAATTACTGAGAATCGAAGCAGAGGAGGCATTCATTCTAACAACGCATTGAAACGACATAGGACGCCCACTCCTGAAACTTGCTGATTGACTTTTTCTAATGGCAAAGTCGACTGTTAATTTGCTTGATGATTATGAACAAAGGGTATTTGTAACAGCCTTTTGTGAAGTGTCTGGATCTGGCTAAAAGATCTTATAAATCAATTTGTTTTTAAACGGATTGAGAGAGAGAGAGTGTATATCACAGAGAAATGTCGTTTCCCTAATCTCGCTCATATTTGGAGCAGTCCATTTGGTGATGTACTTTACAGAAGATCGACTGACATTACTACTTTCTGTGTGAGAGTGTGGTGTTGTGTTCATGGTGGCGAGTAAGGTCGCCAGACCTCAGGTGGATGCGCCTGTGTTGAGACTCTAAGCGCAAAATTACTTTAACTCTAAAGACCACAGCAAGAAATCAATTATCGTGGAAAAGGAAACATATCATAATCCTACGTGTCACCAGTTATAATAATACTTCTGCCTTCACCGGTTCAAACCAGTTCAAGTTGGTTTCCTTGACTTTATAGACTAGTCTCAATATACATTCCTATAACAGCACAGCTTTAGGTATGAGCAACGTTATGAGCGACTAGGTACTGCACATAGCACGCATATTTGTGTGCAACGATTATTGTGGCGCCTCGTTCGCAATACCCGCAGAATTGTTAGGAAATAGTTATCCAACAATAAATATAAAGTGCCTCTATGTGCTATGGAAATTTACATATCTTCCTGAGGGTATCCCATTTAAACATGATAAGTTAGCTAAGGGTCGTGCAGGTGAAGGAGAAGCTCTACAGTCAGTTCAACTAGAGTGCCGGCAAGATCATGTTTAAGTGTCAAATGGTACGGTATAGTGTCAATGTTACATTTGCGTTTATTTCACATATAGTACTGTATTCTTATCGCCAGCTTCCGCGCATCATGTACCTATCAGGAAGGGCCCATTTATATGTAGGCACGCAGTAAAGAATGTGCAGTAACTTGGTTGACAGTTAGCACTTACCAATGCTGCACCGACCCCGCACCGCCTAATGCGGAAGTGGCCTTAGACGTGAAATATACATAACTCTTATAATACGATCACAGAAAGATCTAAACTACTTTTAATAAATACGGCGTTACCAAAGTGGTATGATACTCAAAAGGTTTATTTTCCGCTACTTTCGTATAAATTATACAAGTTAATTTTATTATACGCATACTTAAATTATACAAAGTTGCTATAACTTAAGACATTAAAAGTAAATTAATATAATTCTACAGACAGATCAGTAATCGTAAGTGCGGTGGTGGAGGATTCTGCTTCAATTTTCCACATTCAGTACAGACATGATCTCCAAGAATGAAGAAAATAATTATTAACTATGACTGTAAGTATACTGTTAAACTAATTTCAAGATAAGCTTGACGTATCAAGTCACCAACACTTACCCACTTAAGTTTTCAACGACATAACCTTTTAGCGTAATCACAATAATAAACCCTTCGGACAGAAACGCTGCTCCCGCCATCTTGTAATGACCAGCCCGGTCGCTTTAATGAGGATATCTCGCGTGCATACAACAGGTCCATTTTACTCGACGCTTAGCATCTTAATCGCATTTCAATTTATTCGCGCACCCTCTTCCAAGCGGAATAATGTGTCATATAGCGCGCGAATCATTTAAATTCGATTGGAAGGTGAAAGAGGTGAACCGAATTGAAGCCTGGTATCTCTCACTCACACTGTCGGAATTATCTGCAGATCGACTTTATCAAAGTCAATCGAAGCTTTTTACATTGGGAATTTTCTATCAATTGTTAATAATAAAGTAGAAGTGTGTGGTTGCAATTATTTGACTGTTTAGATGATACACGGTCAGTTGTATTGTATGCATGAGCTAGGTTGAGGTGAAATACGCACAGGCAGCTTAATGTTGAATTTTCAAGTATTATCTTGTAACCATTAGGTGCTGTTACACATTTCTCAAATTTGCTATAAAGACACTTACTTTAAGTCTTTTAAAAGGATAAAGGGTAGTTTTTTATTCTGGAAATAATCTTGTAAATGTGTGGAATGGGGTGTAGGAATATCACACCACATCTTCTTAGCTGGTGCGGCACATGTAGGTATACATAGACAGCATGTAGACATACATGCCTTTATAGATAATGTTGAGGCTTAGGTTTGCAATATGCTTCAGGTCCGTTGCTTGCCTAGTATATGCCGGTTACTTTAAGATGTTCTTGCGATAGAAAGCTAGCATTATCATAGGTATCATATATTCATTGTAATAATTGTAACATATTTTAATGTATTACTAATTTAGAAGACCTTGAAGATTCGTTATTCGTATGATGATTAATAAATTCTATTTTATAATGAGCCTAGATTAATGTTAGGTATAATGTTCAGTATAGGTAATGTCGTATGTCCTTTGTCCTTTTCATGGACTGACCTAATCAACTGTATGTAACATCTTAATTATAAAATGTACACGACTTTACAATAAATAAATGAATTGAATTGAATCATCAATAAGTATTACCGCGAAATACTAGGATTTTGACCAATATCCGTGAGTCGTTTATTTTCAACTAGCTTCTGCCCGCGATTCCGTCCGCGTGGAACGCTCCATACAAACTTTTACCCCCCCATTTCACCCCCTTAGGAAATTATTACGGGAATAAAAACTATCCTATGTTACTCTCCATCCCTTCAACTATCTCCACTTAAAAAATCGTAATCTGTACGTCTATTAACAGCCAATATCGAAAAGACGCCAGCCCAGCTATTCCATTTGGCAAGACTGGCACAATCAGCAAAAAACTCGTTATTAAAAGGAAAATGTTCTCAGCCTTTATATTCTTCGATTGCCAGCTATGCGGGTATAATGCAAACAGTTTATGGTAATCGGCGGGCTGCCCTTACTGTTTATCGGCAGTGGACACCTGGCTTTATAGTGCGGGCGCCGACTTATGGTATTGATTAGTGGAAAACACTAAAATGCTAAGTTAATTTGTACTACAAGATGTGTGCTATTTTTAGCTAATATTTTTTTTTATTTTTTATTTAACAGACATATGAACGAGACCAACCACAGGTCCTAGCAGAATAACAGTGCTTGGTCACCCGAGAAAATCAGATCTGAGCAAGTACCTTTTGGGCATTGCTGCAACGCACAGTCATACCTATCATTTTGTACCACAATTGTTTTCAATTATTTTAAAGAAAACATATTTTTTTTCTTTTTGTTGTGTACTTTTATTTTGTTTGTTTGGCGACATATTGTTAAACGCTAAACAAATGGAATAAACCATCAACCGTCACCGTCTTTGGTAACCAAGTAAAGGTTATACGTAGAGCGATTACTTAGCCTTGCTATTGCTCTCAGAAAGCATAATTTAACAAATGCCTTAAAATCAGATTTTGAAATGAAAAAAAATGTGGTCCGAATTTTGGTCCAATGAAGTCCAAGTCAATCAGGCTTGTGTTATTTATGAGTAGGTATAGGTAGATTGTACTCTAAATGTTATTTTTACAGTGTTGTGTACGTAATAAGTTGAGTAGTGAGTCTGTGGGTTCGCAGTGCGTGGTGCAAGGTGCGCTGACCTTGTGCGGACGAGGCAGGGAAATGCTTTCCTTCTGCCCGACAGGAAGCAAGCTCTACTTAATTGTGACTGACACATTTTTATAGTGTTGTGTACATAATCAGTTGAGTAGTGAGTATGTAGGTTCGGAGTGCGCGGTGCAAGGAGCGCTGACCTTCGCGGGCGAGGCAGGAAAATGCTTTCCTTCTGCCCGACAGGATGCAAGCTCTACTTTATTGTGACTGACACATTTCTATAGTGTTGTGTACATAATCAGTTGAGTAGTGAGTATGTAGGTTCGGAGTGCGCGGTGCAAGGAGCGCTGACCTTGCGCGGGCGAGGCAGGAAAATGCTTTCCTTCTGCCCGACAGGATGCAAGCTCTACTTTATTGTGACTGAACTATTTCTATAGTGTTGTGTACATAATCAGTTGAGTAGTGAGTATGTAGGTTCGGAGTGCGCGGTGCAAGGAGCGCTGACCTTGCGCGGGCGAGGCAGGAAAATGCTTTCCTTCTGCCCGACAGGAAGCAAGCTCTACTTAATTGTGACTGACCCATTTCTATAGTGTTGTGTACATAATCAGTTGAGTAGTGAGTATGTAGGTTCGGAGTGCGCGGTGCAAGGAGCGCTGACCTTGCGCGGGCGAGGCAGGAAAATGCTTTCCTTCTGCCCGACAGGATGCAAGCTCTACTTTATTGTGACTGACACATTTCTATAGTGTTGTGTACATAATCAGTTGAGTAGTGAGTATGTAGGTTCGGAGTGCGCGGTGCAAGGAGCGCTGACCTTGCGCGGGCGAGGCAGGGAAATGCTTTCCTTCTGCCCGACAGGATGCAAGCTCTACTTTATTGTGACTGACACATTTCTATAGTGTTGTGTACATAATCAGTTGAGTAGTGATCGAGTGTGTAGGTTCGGAGTGCGCGGTGCAAGGAGCGCTGACCTTGCGCGGGCGAGGCAGGAACATGCTGTCCTTCTGCCTGACAGGACGCATGCTCTACTTTATTGTTACTGACGCATCTTTTTTTCTTAACACTGTCAGTGCCAGGATCCTGCTAGTTTTTCACATGTTATTGGTTACGAGCTTTGCGCTGCGAGATAGTTGGCAGTGAATGTGTTGAGGAGGTGTCCTGTTATCACATATATATTCCGTAAATAATGTTTACTCTTAAGCTTCCGTAATTTGGTGTAGAGGCAGTCTAGAAGATGTAGACTAAGGTGAATGTAAAGGTAGCGTAACAATATGTTTTTATGGAAATGTGTTATTTTAAGATCGAGGTTTATCCTTTGAAGTGCTAGTTCGATCAGAGTTATAAAGTGTTCATGTGGTCACATAGTTTTACTTGCAGTTTATATTTAGTTGCTTTTAGGAGTCTTGAAGATGAAAAAGGTTCATCATGGAACTTTACTCATCGCTTAAACAGTGCTCTGAACCTTTACATTCGATTTCAAACGGTAATTAATTACTCATTGGCCTGTAAATATATGATATGATACTTTGGAGGTCAAAACGTCCGCAATTTCAAGCGAACATGTATCATTGTATACCTGTCAATCATCGAACCGAATCGGTTCAGAGCTCGGCGCAGACGTCCGGTGCCATATCGGGCGCGTCTGCCTATCTCTGTAAATAGAGCCACCTTGCCGACGCGGCGCACGCGACTCGCATACAAACGCCGCGGTCGATACCGGCGTCTAACGAACGATGTTTTCGACGCTACGCGTTACGCCACGTTTTCAAACGGTTTTTAAACGATCTTGTGTGAGTTTTGTTATAAACATTGTCGAATACGAAGCGAGAAATCCCTATCCTACACCGAACATATTCAAAATCTCCACTTTTGCGGTGATAGTAGCTAGAGTAGCTGCTTATGTGATGAGAATGTTATATGATGATGTTATATGATTTTTTTAGAGATCAGTTCGTGAGCATACCACGAAGAACGATGCTGTCTGCTCTAAGAAACAAAAATCGCTATTAAAAATGGGATACGCATCATACAGTCTGTTGGTGCTTCATACAATGTAATCAAGCTTATTTTCCAGAAAATCAACTTTCTAATATAGATTTCTTATTGCTACGAACCTGGATCCATTAACGATGTCTGTCACATCAACTTGATAAGCATAAAATGCTCGTCAAAATCCTTGCGTCTTTTTTGTGCTGCTTCAGAATCGTGCCTCGTATAACCTTCCTAAATAGCTAAAATAATCTAAAATCCCAGCAATTTTTACAGCGTTGAACTCGGTAGCTTCGCATTGCACGCATTGGCAGTGGCGGCACGTAGGGCCGGGTAAGTAATCGCCGGCATCTAGCTACCGGACGAATACTTTATTGATAACTCACTGCTGTCTGCGTGGCTCTATGACTGTTGCCACCATAAAAACCTACATGCCTACATATAATTATATGTGTTGTGGATCCACATAGAACCGCGTAGCTTGAATCATGGTAATTTTTGGTAACTGTGTAAAGAACTGCGTTAGAACTTAGAATAACCAAATTAACCTACATAGGGTAAGGAATAGAAAATGTTGAATGTCTTGCCTTTTTTATTATACATTTTAAGTACCGTAAGAGAGCACTTAAAGAATTAAATAAATTACCTATATCCTACGAAACACAATTGTTAAATAACTATTATCTAAGTAGCATTAGATATTATACTTTTAATATTCTTTTAAATCTCGCTACAAATATGATCCGTTCTCAAAGTACAAAGGACAAAGTAGTACTTAAGAACAATTAAAATGAGTAGTTTGTAACATATTTAGTCCGCAAATCGTTCTACATTGCTTTTCCTACTTGTAGAAAGATGTCGTTAGGTATCAAATTCACGGCACACCTAAGCAGCGGGAGGAAACGCAAATTAACATGCATTTTTTTTTTTATTAGAGTCATGTGCAGATCGCTTTGATCACACGGGCCGCGTAGCTACTTCTTCTGCTACTGCACCGAGGGAAGGTTCCAAGGAAATATACGAAAAAGTCTACATATGAACAGAATGCGCAATAATTTTATACAGGATCTGTTTTTAATGACAGAGCGCTAATTGGTCGCTCGGTAAATATTCCGCGGCGATACCATCTCGCGGCGTCTCACATCTTATCGGCAATCTCACCGATTCCTGAGACATCTTCAACTTCAACAAATGTCTTCACTTCCATACCGGTTACCGTTGTTGTTTGTGTTGGATGCCGTCCTAGACAGGACTGGTATTCAGAATCCTTTTTTAATGCCACTACGGTGACAGCCTGCTCGATGGTAAGCGGACACCGTAGTCTAAGGGTTGCTGACTCTTTATTGATTGGCTTCGATGTGTCAAAAGCTAGAGACAAATTCAGTTATCTCACTTTAAACACAGCAAGCACTATTATAGATACATACATCACTAGATACCTTGCGTCGGGAGCTAGGTGGTCCTGTGTAAGGGAGAATGTCCACCAGAGATGTGGGAAGAAGTGTTTCATATATTTGACCTACCTGTCAAACATGCATGATGTCAAATATATGAAAACTCATCTTCGTACACCTTTGTTTGATATTTACCCTTACAGAATCTAGTTTTGTATTTTTTTTTTGTAGCCTATTGTGTCCCACTGCTGGGCAAAAGCCTCCCCTTTTTCCCGCCACTTGTATTAAAAAACGCATTATATTTGAACTGCGTCAAACCGCTTGACTTTTTACTACTTATTAACCTAGATGCAGATTGTCCTAGGTACGAGTATAGCTAAACCTAGAGTCACAAAGACAATGACCCTAAGGGTATCGGCTCCTTTTGTCATTATTTAGAAATCGTCGACACGTGTGGTAAGTAGCCGCTTTCTCGCGCGCGCCTCACATACGCAACTACTTACCGCATCCGGGTGCTTTGTCGACGAGTTTCTGTGTTTTCACTGTGGGGTTATATTTAGACGATTTCTAGTAGCCCTGCGGTCCATTTGCACAATTACTTCTCGTATTCAATTAAAAGTTGGCTATCATCAAAACGTTAAACTGCCTGGGAAGAAAGACATATAAAGGAGAAATCAAGCCTAGTAGCTAGAGAAGAAATAGTTCAGATCTTTCAAGAAAAGCAATTTCAATAACCGATAACAGTTATTTATTTATGTGTACCTGCACATTATTCATTTGTGATGATGAGATGAACGATATAAACACATTTATTGTCGACTCTACGAAGGGCACAAGCATTTCCGGCTGACGGCACTTTGGGCTAAGAAGTTGTTCGGTTAAGCCGCCGAGAATTCATAGTTCTAAAGTTAAACTACCATATTTACATTGAACATGTACCTAAACATACACACAGGTTACTACCACTACCTAATAATAATAATAAGAAAATAAAACACTGAAAGTCAACAAAAAACCGAATAATATTATTTAATTTTAAATAAAGGAACTCGACCGTGGCCTGGTTTTTACGCCGTAGATCGGTACTGACGGCGGCTGCTTGGTCTCTGGGTTGTGAGGCAGCGGCAATGAAACTGGTGAATTATTATTCTATTTCTAAATGGCCCGGGAGCGCCAAGGCAGGCGTGTGGTGGACTCCCAAAATCTTTTTGCTATCAATCAAGAGTATTCAAGAGTAGAGATATAGGAGTCATATTGCACCTCTAAACCGCTCTTAAATATAGGTTAGCTATACAAGTTATCCCTTATATTATGATTTCTTCGTGCAGTTCTCTCCAAAGAAAAGTGACCCATCCCCGAAAGTTACTAAGCAGGGGTGCATACGTATCCATACATCTCCATTTGTTGATGTACGTTTTGTTATAGAGCTAATATATTTGAGTGTTAAACTCACATACATTTTAATTTAACGTATCATCGAATTATTTTAACAATGACAAATGATTGTGTTTATGTTTATCAGGCGATGCTCTGCTATGTTGCAGTGGGCGATAGAAAGTCTATGATGAGCCATACATCATACTCTCGTATCACGGGGATTATGCTAAATATTTTATGTCAAATGTGTTACACGACAAGTCATAAATCACAATCAGAACTTGAAATAGTATGCTAGGGATTTCGATATTTGCTGAAAAATATTTTTGTCTCAAAGTATAGTATGAATTTTTAATTACAGTATCGATGATGGTAGTGAATAGTGATAGATATGCATTTCCATGGGTCCTTCATTCTTAGGATTTCGCATTTGTTTCATGTCTCTGTCATTTTGATTTGGTTAAACTACCGATAACATAGAAGGCTCACCCAAAAAGCAATGGAGTGGGCCATGTTGGGAGTTTCTCTGCGTTAGCGCAACAGATATGAGGCTATCCGCAGCAGAACCAAGGTAACTGATATAGCCCTCCGAATCGCTAAACTTAAGTGGCAGTGAGCGGGGCACATAGCACGTAGAACCGATGGCCGTTGGGGCGGAAAGGTTCTCGAGTGGCGACCACGTACCGTACGGGAGTCCGCTGGATGCGGGTGGCGCAGGACCGGTCACTTTGGCACTCTTTGGGGGAGGCCTATGTCCAGCAGTGGACGTCTTTGATATGATGGTGATGATGATGACCGATAACATTCCAGTATTCGTTCCAAATATTGCGCTACGCCTACATTAAAAGTTACAGATTAACGTCAAGTCATTTGTTTCTGTTGTTGTTGCCAAGCAAAGGAATTCATCCACCCGCTTCTCCTTGTGAGTCCTACATGCGATCAAATCCACATTGTGTACACAGAGACAGAGTAAACAAAACGCATCGATCAGACGTCAGCAAAAAGCGAGCCGTGGCAATAAGTCAAAACTGAGCGGATTCCCGACTCGGACACTGGGTAACTTACACCGAGGTTTTTACCGACTGTCACCCGTCAACCGTCGCTGCCATGACGGGCTGCTTCGATGGACGCCCGCCAACCTCCTCCTGGAAAACACAAACAGTCGTAACTACAATGCAGGCCGACCCCTTCTGAACCCACAGCCAAGCAAATGGGAGCTCAAAGTCGCATGAATTTGTTACTTAGTTAGGGTCGTTTGTGGCGCTTTTGTAAGCAAGTGGTAGTGTTTTTTTGCCCTGTACGACCTGGCGGGCCCGACGGAAGACTGCCCCATTGTATGGTAATTCTCGACCGGATTTCGTTCGGGCTCAATTATATTATGAAGCTCAACCACACGACGAAAGTCAAAAGTCACCCGAGTGTCTTTTGTGCGCGGGCGCGTGCTGCTCCCGCCCGCGCGTGACATGCAAAAATCGCCTTTAACACGTAAAGATTACAGGCTAATGATGTCAGCATGTATCTAACACTTTATCAGAATGCCTTAAGAGCTATTTTCGCGTGGCAATAATCCTATATACATAAAATCCCCTTTGTAGCTACAAAGTCTTGAAGGGGCTGGCATGGTCTCAGTGACAATGTAAGTTTGAGGACATCGTTAAAGAACACAGTTGCAATTGCTTAGTTTTCTGATGACAAATCAAAATATTTCTTAACACATATAAGAAACAGTATATTACAATACCTGCACGGAAAATTTACTTTTAACCGCTTTAACCATTTTTTTTATTACATAGTGAAACTCATGTAAAGGGGTAGCTTGATTGTGGCAAATGCAACGCCATCTAAGCTTACAGACATTCAATACACAAATCGTCTTGACATTTTATGAACAGCGGTTGATAAGATGCTGAGAAACTTAACTGTATTGTAAATTTTTTACCAACTTAAATACGTTTTCCATCAAGAAGAATATTATGTATACTGTAGGTATAAAATATAGTAGGTATGCCGTATGCCATCGCATCAAGTGTTGACAAGCAACCGCTTACTGCCTATGAAACCTCTATAAACTTAGCAAGTTGTGTCTAGATGTTTATTATTTTAGGTTACAATGTTTTATTGTTATAGCCCATATCTCTAACATCCCCGTTATAAGTTATCGATACCCTAAACCTTTAGCAAACTAACAAATTACGTTAGACGCAGCTTCCTCACCCCGGGACGCATACCCATCAAAGCCACCGCGGCCATATACTCCGATATTTATCGCCGCTCGCCGCAGTAAAAAGCCACGCGTGTGATTGAAAAACGTAGTTCCCACACAAAAAACGGCACCCAACTTTATAAACTATTCGGATCAAATTGAAAAGCCCGTCTTAGGCGATTGGACACGGCTTATGCTGGCCCGGCTACCGCTGTTGATTCTAAATTATTGCTCGTTGGGAGATGAGTAGAACGAATTGGAGAAGCTAGTGCTACTAGTATTGAGCAACGCTAAGTTTCCGATTGGAGGTCGTGGGTTTATATTCCAATGTTGAGTTGCGTAATGGTTTGAAACTGTCTCGAAATCCTTAACTCCCGCTTGGTGAGGACGAGTGCAGTGGCCTCGGGGCGTGTGATCTAACTTCGTAGACGGTGTGATGTAATGCAACGGCTTCTGCAATAGAAATATTAGTTGGAATATATTCTCTACCTAAAATTCTGTACATGGGATAAAATACTTTGACAGTATTGACTAAATGCAGTAATTCCTGAATGCAGATTTATTCCATGTTCCACTTGAGATTATTTGATTTGGCCGAATTGCATCAAGGTAAGTCCATAAAAGTAACTCTACCGTCTAACGGTAAAAACATCTAAATCCATTGACAGTTTCATAAAAAGTCGGACACATTAAATAAGATAAGATAAGATAAGATTTATATTTAATAGTCTCCACCATACGAGTACTTGCAATAGTTATGATGGAATGTATATTTTTTAATAAATTTGATAAGCTAAATAAGATTGTTTTTCTTCAAGAAGCTCACTTTCTTGAAATAGGCAAGCCAGTAGGAATAGAGTTTTCATTGTTGTTATTAGACCATTATTAGGAAAGTTCCCATAATAAAATATCTATGAAATTCATATTGTAAATATCATAGAAAACTACAGTTAAACCAAAACGACTCACTTAAACCATCCAAAACGAACAAACATGAACCCGATTGCCAAAGCTCAGTGTGCTATCATTTTTCTAGTTAATATAAATGTCCGAACGCTCAATTAATGTTGGGCAGTGGGCCCCACGCTGGGCACAATTTACGGCCGCCGACACGCTGAATTAGCCGCTCTATTGCGACACAGATACAACGGCCGTATCTCATCGCGTTATGTAACGAGAGCACGGGTATTTATAGTCCATGGGTTTGCTGTAAATAACACAAGTATCATAAGTACGAGCATTCTTATCTCGTTACTTGGCTCGCTTATTATATCTGCACCACAAAAAATGATACAAAATTACATAATTTTTCTGGAAACAAATTTTATCAGAGTATATCAATGATTGTAACGGAACTTATTGTATCGTTAAAACGTATATAAAGCGAAGTGCATCTTTTGGCAATTTTAATATAATTTATAGATTTATAACCATTCATGTTCGCATTCCAACTAGGCGTATGCATTGTTACGAAAATGTGACAACAAATTTTAAAATCTATTTATCGCACAAACTGTTCTATTATTTAAATATATGGGCAACCTCACATTAAAATTATAGTACTTAAAACATTGAAGTTACTATATCGACTAACCCATTATCAGTAAAATTAAAGCAAATAAATCAATTTAAATTGTGATCGCGAACCAGGATGGAACGTCAGCATACTAAGCGCGTCACGGAACCTTCGACCTCCTGTCCCCTATTTATTCCTCCATCGATTACAATTCAAATTAATTCAATTCACACGGCGACAATGACCATTCGGCCCGATTTGTACAACGGTCTTTTTATTTAACTTCACTGCGTTACTTTAACATGGTATAAAGTCAATAAATTTCACATCGGTGACGGTAATTTGATAGCCCTAGAGAACTGACCGCTGGTCAATAATCCACCTGCTTGGACAATACGAGTATTATACCTATCCCTTTTGGACTAACCAATGCACCATTGGCGGGAGAAAGAGGGTGATTACCATGTTGGAAGGCAAAATTTCGAGTGGTCAACGATAGGGTTGTAACTGGATAGTTTGTGCGAGTTTTATGGGCAGTCTTGATCGCTCAATTACTTGTGTTTTGTCCGGAGACCGGAAGGTGTAAATATCGACTCGGATCGGGTGGCACTGGGAACGCGTCGGATTTGTGCGTGTAAGATATTCAAACGATTATCAATTGGGTAACGGTTATTTATTGACCGTTGAATGGTGACGGGTGCAGTCTGCTTATCCTGAAGCAATTGGGTGCATATGTGTATGTAAATTAATTCTCAAGCTTTATTTCCGAACTCATACATAACCGTTCACGTATTAAACCGTTATTCATGTCAGTGTTAACTGACTGAAGTAATCAAGGGATTACTGGTATTATTACCTATTTACCTCACAACAGCTTACGCTTTTCGTTTTAATGCAGTCTTTATTAGTCTACGTCCTGTCTTAGTACGACTCAACTCACTAGTCGTAGCCACCTAGAAATCTTCATCGTTTTCAAAACGTACCTACATCCGATGTAGCCGCAGCAACAGTACTGAGCATGTCTATGCTCGTTAGTTTGTAGCATGCAAATGATACGGACCGCGGCTCGCTTATGTGTTTTTTGTCCGCGTCTGCATGGCCAGCTATATCTTGAAAATCATAGACAATAAATAACTTTTTTATATCTGAATAATTAACACGCAAATTACATTATGAACAAGATAACGATTGCTTTGTTATCGATAGTTTATTCACAGGTGCTTGTATTAAAGTACATAATTAGATAAAATATAGCTAAGCGTAGTCCAGTGAGACGTATATTATATCGTTTCATTCTATTTTCTAAAGGTAATTGTTCTCGCGTATTGTTTTTTGTTTAATTTCAATGTTTTTTGGATTACAAGTAGTAGGCTGCAAACAGTATCAGCCTATTTATGTCACAGGACTCGTCTCATGGGTGGGAGGAAACGGTAAAAGTCCTCGCTATGTTGCTACTCAACGCCTACGCATACTTAATAGACAAAATAAATCGAATATTCTTGCGATTCGCGAAATAAGGCTTCTATTTTTTATATATTATGACACAGACAAACAACCATACGGTTTACCTGTTGCAAAGAATAGAATAGAATAGAAAACATTTATTCGTGACAACACAACACAATAGAAATAAAAACAGTAATAATAGGTATGGAAAAAAGGGTGTTGCACGAAATGGTTCCATCTCAGCGTGATGCTGGCGCGATTGCCAGCACTGATCTTCAGATGGAACCGTCAAGTGATTTCCCAGTTGGTAACACATAATAAAACAAAAGAGAAAGCCAAAAAAAAAAAAAAATTAAACAGTAATAAAAATGACGAACCATCATAAAATAAAAAAATAAAATAAAATTACTCTAACTTACAGGCGAGCAGCTTACAGCTTAGTGTCCAGCCCGACAACACTCGTCCGCAAAGCAGACTCCGTAGCCTATAAACGCTTACGACTCCAGAATCAACAAGTGATTTTTTCACCCTTTTGATGATTTGGGCCAATTGAGAACTCTCAACACAGCGCATCATTGGGAGCTCTGGTGACCTGGTCACCGCCAGGAACACAACACTACATACCTACGAGCAACACCTGTTGTTATTATGGATGCAGTTTGCTGTAAAGTAGGTACTTCCTCAGTAGGGCTGCTCCAAATATGATCGAGGTGAAATTCCCCTGTGCGGCTGTGCCCTACATCACTGCACTAGGTTAAACAAAAGATCCCGTCGGCTTAAAACAATACCCGCGGTGTACTTTAAGATAAGACAAAGTGTAAGGTTAGAAGTAATAAAAAGTTAGAAGACTCCCGACAGTCCACCAATGTACACAGATTGTGGGCACTTTCATGTCGATATGTCAATAAGATTTGTTACATATTTCAGGCAAACTAAAGTTTGGATTCTCACGCGCACCGCCACCGTTCCGGGAAGCTGCGTGGTGCGGTGGGCAAACATCTTAATTACACATTCTTTGTCTCTGTCAGACCTGTGAACTGTCAACTGATTGCATAGATTAAGTGGACAGACGGATAGGAGGCAAGCCTCGTAAGTATCGACAGCGTCGTCATGCGCAAAAAACTTAGTAAAACTTGCCGGCGTTGTGTGATTTATCTATCGTGTCCGTTTAGGCAGACCGTACTTGCAACTTTACCACCTTAAGATATTCCAAAATATGGTATCTATAAGAGCTGTTATCTGTTATAAAGTAGGTTTTCATACTTTAGCCATTTCATCATCATCCCCGGTCTTCAAAGCAGGACGAGGACTAAAGTTTCAGAAAATAAAACTCCTGTTTACATTTTGTTTCAAATGCATGTAAAATAAAGAACCTTCTTTAAGTCTCATATACCTACTGGCCACAAGCTATTATAAAACAAAACAGGGGTTGTGTGTGACGTGATTTTCTAATAAATATAATGGTCTGAAAACAAATGTAGTTTTAGCTCGGTTATCAATATTTAACTTGTTTATATTTGAAGATTGTTAAAAAAAAATGGCAGTTATTTCAAGTTCTGAGGTTTCGTAGCCAATTAATATTCCGAAGTGTGTTTATACCTAATATAACGTAGTTCAGTTTAAGACTAGATAGACATATCAAAAACCAATAAACAGCAATAAACGTTGTCAATAAATGCTGTGCTTGGCGAACTACTCGTATTTGTTAAAAAAAAGAATACCATACTTATTATTTTTAGATAAAAATAATTGAATTGAATTGATGGCATAACATTTAACTGCAAAACCATGTAGGAATTACGTCCTTTGAGTAATACCATAGTTCTGTCTACTCTTTGTCCGACGGCAGCCGAAAGCCGAAGCAGCGAGCACACGCGAACTGCGCGGGCGCAGCCGGTGTTTGCGGCGGCTTTGACGAGCTGGTAATCAGGCGGGCAAACACGAGTTACTGGGCTATTGTAGACAACGCTTGTAAAGGCTGATCGTTTACTTTGATGGACAGTTATGTCAGCTCCAGCGATATTGTGTATGCTGTTGATTCGAGTTTCATTGTCATGCCACGTACTACCAAGAAATCTTAGTTAATAATGATTCCGCTAATTAAACGATCTAGTGTCGAAACTATGAAGTGTTCAAATTATCTGTACCTACCTTCAGGAAAATAAATATCATCAAGAACAAACTTTTTCGTGGGGGCCTGGAAACTCACCAAGGAAGTTTGATCAAGGCAAAAAGGGTTATGTTATGCAAGGGTTATGTCGTGTTATAACGGTTAGATTTTTATGGCACGCGCACGCATTTTTATTAGTTAGTAAAAGAAGAAAAACTAGACATTTATTTAAAATTCGGGGCTTTCATGATCATGGGGGAAGGCCGTCTATGTTAATTGCTATGCGGTAAGTAGGTTAGGAACGTACCAATATCTTTTTTTATTATTAACGCCTAGACTAAGTTTTACGAGTGATTGTGGACTAATTGTAATGTTGTCCGATTTGGAAATGAATTATAATTAACAATTGTTTTATTCTCAATAACACAATAAGATAACTTCTCGTCGCCAAGGTAAGAAGGCCAGGCCCGGAGAAATGTCGGCTAAACGGTACAAGGCCGCGGTTGTTTTGCCCCCGTTGGATGCGCAGGGGCAATCTGATGGGGGCCCGTGTTCCATCATCGAGACGTGCTTGTTAGGGATGAGCTGGGTACAGTCGCGCGAGGATTGTTACCCGTGCGGTGCACTAACTATGTATTGAATTAATTGGCTTTTGAATTCCGGTAATTAAAATTATTATATAATAAGTAATAGGAACATTTGTAAACTCGATCAAGTAATAATGGTGTTAATTTCAAAATGCTTTCACAATCAATTTTGCATTTAGAATTAAATATCATGAGATTTTATGTAGAAAACTGTCTTCCGTGATGATCTCAGACATATTAATATATATTATGAAACGGGTCACTCGCGTCTTTGAGGTCGATAACGCGACATGTTTCGAACCAATACCGCGACATGTTTCGAACCAATACGTGGCCCTTAATCGTGTGTGCTCATGATTTAATTAAAATCATTATTTATTTCAGACTTATGTCCATATCATGTTAGTAACTATTAAAACTATGTTAATGCAAAGAGTAAGGACCACGTTCGCATGGTTCGAAACATGTCAAGCGATATTCGACCTCAAATACATGAGATTTTTCAATTTTTGTTAACAAATGGCAGAGCTACCGAAGATACGCTTTGTTGAGAGTCAAGGACGCGCTCTCGTCTCTAGTTATCAACATAATCATTCTGAAAATAATACAGCGTCGGCACGTGTTTGTGATTCCTCTGGAGTCAGAAGTGTGCATTTGTTACCGTGACTGCTTAGCATCAGGCAGAACTCATCACTGTTTACCACAGTCGTAGTATTAAATCATAGTTCAAGAGGCTATTGGTACATTTCAGCATGACAGATGAAGAGGACTTTAGTTTCTTGAGATCATTGAGATGCCTTATAATCCACCATTACAAAAATATCATCGGAGATTTTGATAAAATCAACTTCATGCGATATTTACTGTAACATGATGTTATGCACAAAAGTGTCTACATGTTTTCGCCCACGTACTAAGGTCTGTAGAAAGCATGAATGGGCTACTATTTATTAAGAAGAAGATCTAAATAAGAAACATTGTCACTGCACGTACGGAGCGGTGAAACCCGATAAACACTGCGTAATGCGCATGCGGTCTGTTGACGACAATACTCCTTGAATTAAAAAGCATTATGATGAGATTGGTGAAGAGTTATGGCTTTTTGGTTTAGCTCAGTATGTTTACCCTGTTAAGGAAAAATTACCCCTAGCGTTGTATAAGTATTATTGTATACTTTCGTGTGATGTCTTTAAAATCTTCGGTTGTTTGGGAATTTTGGGATATATTTATCAGTTCATTGTCATATGTAGTTGTGGTCGAAATAAGATATATGAATAGTGACTAGCGAGACCAAGACAAAGCGAGAACAAAACCCATGAAACTTCATCAAGGTCTGGCAGGCAAATAATTGTATATTTTTAACCAATTGGACCTTTTTACAAAATTTATTGATCGACACGAAATTAAAATTGGTCGACTGGAACATAAGATCCTCCATTAACATTGAAATGCAGAATACAAATTTTGAAGTCATAAACGTCAGCATCAATACGATCTTTAGAAATTGTAACAAAACTGATGTTTCTGTTCTGAGCTTCTAACATATTATAAGAATTTCATCCAACAACGTGCCTGCTCACATGCAGTTGAACGCGTAAGAGCGAATGATAGTTTTTGTGAGATGGAATCCACTATTGTCTAGTTATCTTTCGACACAAATAGAGTTCAAACATTCAAACACGGGGCTTGTGCTGAGATCACCCGGTGTGGGCAGATTTGGCATTCGGCGTCGAGCGTTTGTTATCCAACGGTAGTTTGAAGAGGCGAGAACGCCGCCGTAGGCGCAAGCGCAGAGCAAACATGCATTAACTTCATATGGCTTTAGAAAATTTAGGTTGGTTTTAGTAAATGTCCAATTTTATAATGCTGATATCATCGTGTTTACTTAGTTTTTGATAAACGTTTGGAATCAAGCCATAGACAAAGCCTCTAAGATCAGGCTCAAAGGGTAAGCAACTCAGGGGTTAAACATTCCATTGGTGAAATTTTGAAACGTTATACTTAATGCCTTTAGCTTGTGTCCCTCTATTTATTTATTTTTCCAAGCGTAACTTCTACAAGTCTACGCATTACTGCTACCTTGGCTCTCAGTAGGTACTGACCAATATTTACCAAAACACTCGAAATGTAGTTTCATTCCAGGAACTATTTTTCCCTTACCCCAAAACAGCAAGCCTTATGAATAACAACCAATATCCATTCTGTTTCTTTGAATTGTATCATTTCAGGTATATTTCCGTTACCCCACAGCAGCATGCCACACGAGTGATCAGGCTGCACATGACCTTGGTTGAGCTCTCAACGGGATCAATATTTGCGCACGCGGCTGCCGGCGCGCGCCATTACACGTCTAGCTGCGCAAACACACGGAGCAATGACCACCGGAAATATGCTGATGTCACTAACTCATACCTATTGGAAATTGTAGAAAATGCACGTTGGAACTCAGATGAGTGTTTTTGTAATCGTTTACGTTAAAATCGAATCGTACTACATAGACGCTGGCTCGACGACGCGAATAAGATCTTGGTCTCTGACATCCGGCTTACTACCTAACCACTCACTTGTTTCTAGCAACAAGAGTTGCAAACTTAGCCCATCGATTATGGCAACCTGTAGTTACCAAGCGAAGTAGGTACATGAGACCCAAAGAAGCATCAAGCAAAATATCAATTGAGAAGAGCAGTGTCTTCTGTAAGCTGTCTTTAAGACATCGCTACTCTTCCCAATTATGCGCAAGTTCACGCCATTTAGGTACACTGATGGTGGTCAGACTTTACCAGAGAAAGGGTATGGTCACATTCTGCGAATTTTACAGAAACTGCAAGAAGGTACTAATGGTATGATGATGAACTAAACCAATTTAATGTTCAGTTTAAATAATTCCTCAACAGACATAGTTGCAGTCGTGAGCACCTGACAATTGACAGAATTCTTCATAACCATGCTACATGGGCATAAGTGACAGTGAATAATTGCACATTTTTTACCGTGGACTTCGATGCTAGAGAAGAATGCCGAAATGCTTAGATCAACGGCAAACAATAAAGTATAAAAAGTGTTATGATAGCTCTCGTCACTCAACTGTCAGACTATTAGTCTGTTGCGGCAAAAACATACTAAAAGGTCAGGAATGTATACCAATAATTATTAATTTATTATAGTCTATATATCGTCGATAACATAATTAATTAACCATGCATACCTTATTGCAACCACGTAAGGTATACTAATTTGGATATATTTATGCTTCTCTCTCTTAAGATTCCTCGGGGTGTTAGAAGCTTTTGTTATTATTTTAAATACGCGCTAGCTAAAAGCAAAAGGTAGTTTAGTAGCTATCTTACTGTACATCTATATAAAAATACCGACATATAATACGAGTAAATATTGGTTAACATAATAGCCAACATACACCTGTAGAGCTAATGTGTTTTGAATCGTAATAGTCATTCCGCTACGCAGTTTACTTTATATAAAAAACGAAGCTATTGCGCTTCAGTTTTGCTAGACATCCTATACATTATAGTATTTTTTTTACGATTGTTGGGTTCGAAACAGGATTGCCCAGCAATATAATTATATGATACTAGCTTCTACCCGCGACTCCGTCCGCGTGGAACTCGTTTTTATCGTAACTCCATACAAACTTTCACCCTCCATTTCACCCCCTTGGGGACTGATTTCCGGGATAAAAACTATTCTGTGGCCTTCCCCGGGACTCAAACTATCTCCATACCAAATTCCACCAGCACAAATTTTGCACCCCTATTTAACCTGCCTACTCCATCCCTATACAAACTGTCAACCCCCTTTTTACCCCCTTGAGGGTGGAATTTTCAAAAATCACTTACGTTATATAAACTACCTATTGTGAAAAAACAGCTTTCTAGGTTCAACGGTTTGGGCTGGACGTTGATTTAAGTCAGTCAGGCCCCGTATCATGGTCAGCCTTATCACGTGATAAGTGACAAGATAGAGCGTCCGTCCCTGGCTGACACCGTTCGATAGAACGAGACTGACGCTCTATCTTGTCACTTATCGCGTGATAAGGCCAACCACGATAGCCGTGCTGGACTTTTACGTTTATATGTAGATGAATGTCTACAGTACACACACGCATATGCTCTGAACCGTTAGCTTGATGCGTATAGAAGCAGCAGCAAGTAGAAGCAAGCACGCTCAACGCATTGATATCATATTGATATGCAACATTTTGAGTCACTTTCTCTAGTTTGTGATAAATCAATTAACGCCTTTATCGCAATAATAGCCACGACCATATAATATTAATAACCCTATGGACAAAACATACGTGAATATTGTTCTTTAATGCTTGAAAAAACTAATCGAAGGGATATTTTATGCGTAGCGATAAAAAAAAACTTGCGTTTGCGCTTCGTTATTTTTTAGGGTTCCGTAGTCAACAAGGAACCCTTATAGTTTCGCCATGTCCGTCCGTCTGTCTGTCTGTCCGTCTTCGGCTTAGCTAAGTAACCATTACTACTAGAAAACTGTAATTCAGCATGGGTATATAAATCAATCACGCCGACAAAACAGTACAATAAAATCTCGAAAAATATTTTTTTTTAGGGTACCTCCCCTACACCTAAAGCGAGGATGTAATTTTTCTTTCTCGTTAAATCCATGGTGTGGAGTATCGTTGAATAGCTCGTTCAAAAATATAATGGGTTTTCTAAAACCATTTTTCAAATCAGTGACTAGTTTGCGAGATATTGGGCTTCAAAGCCCTAATTTTTGTTCGAGTCATCTGTCCCCCCCCCCTCTGCCGGCTAAATGGCTACTACTGGGGATGTGAAAAAAATCCTGGTAGTAGTACATATAATGAATTTAAAAGGAAAAGTATCAGGGACAAGTAGGCATAAGTAGTTACCGAGTAATAGTCGACCAACTTAATATGCACTTGGAAAGGCCGATTTTCGTACAAATTCGGCCGACGCAACCGCACCGCACGTCGATGTAACTAAGACAGACAGGCAACTACGGAACCCTACACTGCGCGTGGCCCGACACGCACTTGGCCGGTTTTTTCTTGTATATTTGTATTTCAACATAATCTAGTCAACCTTTCACACGTTCAACAACAACAAAATAGTTAAGCATCACAAAACGATGGTTGAAAACCATATTTTCCCTTTTTCTATGTAGAACGTACATCGAATGTCTAGTCACAGTCGGAGGGCCCTACGTGGGAGTGACAAGCCAATAGTTTGTCGCCCAGAGCTACATGCTCTTTCCTATTAACTGTTATAAAAACTAAATAAAATGGGCCTCGTTCCACGTAGGGATTGCTTAGTTGAGATGAATTGCCAGTGTTTCTTGCTTTACGGCCATTCGAGTGTGTACGTCTTGTAGAAGGAGGATTTGACCGTTTATCGGAAATGTATCGCGTAGAAAATATGTTAAAGTGACGCAATGGAAACTACTAAACTAGTTGAAAACTTAGTTGAATAACGCCAACCGTTAAGTGGATATTATCAAGTTTGTCAGATTATTTTAAAACAGCGATAATGCCCAATTAATTAATATTTATTGTCACACGAGGACATAACTTAATTCGTTATTACAAAATCTTATGGATCCTGTCTGTGACTCGGACATTAAGTTTTATAGCCGTGCGTTTTATATTTCGCTAAATATTAGAATCCTTGACATTCGGTGACATGGAATATTCAATAGTAAACTTGAATTACAACAACGTGACGACTGTTTCATGATTAAAGTGTCGTTCAATTCATTCTAAAAAAATCCGAAGACCTTGAGACCAGCATTGATCCGGAATAGTCGAATATCAATTTAGATGCTGATGTTGAGTTCTGCACCAAACGGGGGCACAGCCAAGAGAAACCAATCGAGCATAAGCTAATAGAACTCAAGTACATTTTAGCAGAAACTAAAAGAAAGTAAACTAAGACCAAATGGACAAACACGTTGAGTAAACACCCTGAGGTGGACGTTTGTCGCGGCGCGAGCGCCCGCCATTTGACAGCCTATAATCTGTAATCTCTAAAAGACAGGTCAATGGTTCGCACTGACATCTGTTCGGCCCCGGGCCTCCCGGAGCCTGTAGTAAGGTTCTTAAGTATGCTGTCAATGTTTTCATAATGCGTACAGGGACTTGACACTGGCTACCGAGAGATTTGTTTGAGGTTGGATTGTGGCACGTCGTTAAGTTGCCGGACGAATATTTATACAATGTGAATGTCGCTTTGTTAATACAATTTGTTGTCTGCATACAAAGCTAGTTGGGTAGGTTGAAAAGTTTAATCGAATTTAAATTTGATATTTTTCATTCCACTGACACCAGACTAAAAGATAAAGGAACGAAGCAAATGGTTAGAAAAATAGACACTGCTGTTCTTAACTTCTTATTTCATCCAAGCTAGCATAACAATTGGTGAACTTAGGCCAGAATCTTTCTAGGAACATTGGATCGTGCGATAGCTACATTGTCCACAAATGTAAATATGTATTACTAGCTTCTGCCCGCGACTCCGTCCGCGTGGAACTCGTTTATATCGTAGCTCCATACAAACTTTCACTCCCCATTTTAGGGAAGCGGGGGGTTAGAAAGAGACAAAAAGTAGCCTATGTCACTCTCCATCCCTTCAACTATCTATCTTCCACTTAAAAAATCACGTAAATTCGTCGCTCCGTTTTGCCGTGAAAGACGGACAAACAAACAAACACACACACTTTCGCATTTATAATATTAGTATGGATATAATCATCTTACGCTTTTATCCCATTGCCTTAATAGATGAATCTAATAGCATGCGTACTTTGCGTACGCCACAGAGTCTCTGAGACACATCAGCATATCCAATATTTTTTTCTGGTTGTGCCCTAAAAAAGACCTGGGTTTTTCGAAAGCAACTGCCCATCACCTTTCAACCCAGAGGGAAAACTATACCTTGGGATTTAGACCGGTTTCCCCAACTCTAGGTCTAAACCCATATAATTAACAAATATTTGGCAACTCGATGTCTCTGTCTCGGACATACATTTAATGTATTAGAATTTATTACATAAACCAAATCATAATCTGATGAAACACGATATATTTCATGTTCATATATTTCATTTTTTACATATCACATTATATCTTAATCTACTAGATAGAAAGATTACATTGATTACAATATGACACCCTGTAGGATACAGCGAATCAATATTGGAGAAGGGACCCCTAGAGTTCTTATATACGTCGAGTACCTGAAACTCTTAGATAGGATCCAGTTCCTTTCTCGCTGTAACTGTCCATCCCATCTCCGCACGTTGGGTAATATTCTCACGCATTTTTTCCCAGCTAATAGAATCAAACGACTCCAATAAGAGCCGCAGCGCAGGCGCAGGTTGCTGCGACACTCTGATATGGCGGACGGAGTAGATCGCTCGTGGGCGACGCGGGACGGGCGCATGCACAACTGAAGCAGGATTTACTCGTAATTGAGACTTGAAATGGTGACAAAGAACTAAATGAAATCGTAATTTTACATCGTATAAAATACTGCCTTAGATTCCGACACATTAAAATATAATGAATCGGGTCAAACGTAATGTATATTTTTTATAGTCGTGTATTGCTGTTCAAATAATATTAATATTATGCGAACCTCCGATTCTTTAGTTGGTATAAAATATATTTTACTGGCTTTACCAATAGGAAATGTATTACAACTATGTTTAGTCCATACATTGTTTATGGGTAGAAGAGGATAAAAAAAACTGAATACAGGCGCATCACCAGTTACGCATATAACTCGTAGATTCGTGTAAAGGAGATAGTGTGTCTCACATCTCTATGAATAGAACTTTCGAAGATCTCACGGTTTTAAAAACAATTATTTGCCATACGATAAATAAATAAATCACTAGAACTCGTATGTTCCTAGAGCTATCACAATTTTAATGCGTTCTGGATTGAAAACACCAATTTCCTCTGTTAAGCTATAAGGCATACTGTTGCGCAATAGACACAGTCGCGGCCAATTGTCTCCTAAAAGTATTTCACCTAGTAGCCCCTAAAGGGGCGTTAGTGACCTAAAACAAAAAAAAACTAGCTTATTTCTAATAAAGGCTGGTTCTCTTCGGCACACCTCCGCTGGCCGGTTGTCACCGCGATGTCGAAACGCGCGCTGTCGTGTGTCCGCGTACAGGTTTTTTCTACGGTAGATATTTACTCGGCTTGCGTCACCCACCAAATTAACCGGCCGCACAGTTACAATTGTCTCAGAATAAGTTTATGGTTAACAGCTAATCAGCTGTTTATTACTTTTTTATTGGTTTTAAAGTGCTAGGCGCTCTAAACAGCTGACCAGTTAAAATCTGGGCTCTTACCGCTTAAAACAGTTACCGTGCTAGACTGTAAGATTTTGGAAAGTCTAGATTAACTTTCTGTTTGTTCTTTGTCTTATATTTTTTCGAACAGAGAAAAGTCGATGACAGCACCATATTACTCTTCATGTCATTGATATTGTTGAGACTTTAATTTATGTTAATAAAAGTTTAATGATATACAAAACAGAATACGCGCCACGCGCATTTGTAAATCAAGGATCACTGTTATCAAATCTCGATGCAGTTTTCGAAATATAGCTAAATAATGTTGGTCAAGGAATAAACAAGGTGTCTGATCGAAGACTCCAATACATTTTCCAGCGGAATGTGGTTTGGTTAAGGATAACTGGCGCGAATGGCGACGTGGTTACGCGAATGATTTAGAGTCGCACAGCTCGGAATATTATTCCAAGTCCGATGGTCAATCGAAACTGGTCATAGAATTGCTAATGGGTAAGCTAATGTCGCAGGTAAGGTCCGATTGGTACTTCAGGATGTTTTAGAGTAATTTCGTGCTAAATAGAATATTCTGAACAATCGTAACTACTAAGCCAGCTCAAGGTAGGTACCTACATCTTGGTATTGAACGCAAAGGTTCTTCACAGATAATTTAAAGAACTCTACGGCGCATCAGCGAAAATATAAGCTGATTTAAAATAGTAGGTAATCATTTTTACATGAATGCGAACGAAAAAACCATAGAATGCGAGCTCCTTACAAATTTCTACCAAAACACGTGCCTAAAACCCGGAATTCTGGGGGGTAATTTTGCGGTGCTACTTAAGACTTCTATGGTTTTTTCCTTCGCTGGTTTTATGAAATTTGATTACATGACCAACAAATCAAGCGATATCAAATAATATGTTCACGCTGAGAAATAATCTCATAGTAGGTAACACAATTTTGCATTGCATTAATTCAATCTAGTTCTTGAATCCCATAGCTAATTACGCCAACAGAAAGTTTAATTTCCAACAAAATATATCAATGCCTTCTTATATTTCTTATCAAACATCGCCACTGCAATAATATAGTGTGCCAACTTGCAGTTTTGACAGATGTAAATTAATAACAAACTGCAAAAAGTAGATGTAGATACGCCGTCGACGCACGGACAAGTCGCGAGTCTAGTAATTGATTTTATCGGTACGGCGATCAGTTGGCTTAATAAGTCAATGCGGGGTGGCCACTTGGTCGATTCTATCGGGAGCATTGAATGATTCTGGTGTAGCAACTTAATTATCAACTTGATGCGTCCTGGTGCGTTCTGTATCTGATTTAGGAGAATTAGGAGTCAATTATAAATTATGTGTATAATTATGCAAACAAGAATTGCTAGTTATGGAACTTGTAAAGTACATAATTGAACGAGAACTTTCCGAAACACTTCCACTACTGAAAAAAGGGCTATGACCTACATTATGTATTAGTTTGAAACTAAAACCAGTAAATGTAGATTATTTGAGAGCCCTTGTTTCATGATGGTTTCACCTTTTCTTATTATTTTGAAGCTTTAAGAAGTCTAATAACCATTGCCATCAAACCCTGAGATGCTTATACGAAAATTACTCCAAAAGCGTTACCCGCATTGATATTCTAAAATATTTTAATGACACTTGTACCCACCTAATCACGTGCCACAAAACAAAACATCGACCAACCTGGTCATTCATTACTGTCCTAAACACCTCCACCTATAATTTGATCAAACGTAATTAAATTTCACAGTTAAAATCATTGACAGTGTGTTACGCTGTGTGCCCCGTCATGCCTGCGTGCCGCCCTGCAACCAATCAAAAAGGTCACAAGTACCTATTAACCCTTCATCAACTTATCACATTTTGGGTTGACATGATTTAGCAGACCACTTTTTACTGCGCAGTACCATCATTATAACATGAACATTAAAAAATACTGCTAAAAGCGGATTTATAGTTAATAGACGTCACTGATGAACTGGAACAAATAGGTGTTGGTCATTGTGCTAGGTTTTATATGAAAGGCGCGGTTGGTTCTTTCGTAATGAATGGGCAAGAAATAATCGTCCATGGGTGTTTTGTTGTCACGTTGCGTGTTGTTTCCCTAGCAGGTGCTAGAGTCTCTTGCACTTGTCGAAGTATAAAGAACGTTGCCATTGACTTTAGACCACTAGGTATTTATTTCAAATTTAAAGCTAATAAGCACGAAACGGCTTACTGGTAATATTCGGATAATCTACGTTGTGGCGCAAATAATAACTTCTAAAGAAACAAAATATAAGGCATGTGTACCGTAGCACTACGGATCCTTAGCAGATCTTTTCATTTTGATGACGTAAAAATAACCAACACAACAACAATCTGATGACTCGTTTATAACGATACCTAATCAATTTTTATAATATAAATGCGAAAGTGAGTCTGTGTTGCTATTACCTATTTACGCTTAAACCGTTTAACCGATTGAGATAAAATTTAGTATGGAGATAGTTTAAGTCCCGAGGAAGGACGGAGGTCATCCCCTAAGGGGGCGAAACGGGGGCAGAAGTTTGTATGCAGGTATAAACAAAGTTCGCACCGACGAAGCCGTGGGCAAAAATTTTCAATTTGGGCTGCCACTCAAAGAGCTGTGATTGATATGATAATTATGAAACTAAAAACTTTACGCCATCTGTATTGAGCTGAAAAATCCTTCAATAGAGAATTCAAATTAAGACTACTATAATTTCAAATCGAGTCAGCCGTTGTTTTAAATTAGACATATTCGGTTTAAAACAGATAAGGAACAAACATCATGAAATTGAATAAATTCTTGTAACCCACACGGGCCGGGGTCGGTGCTCGCTTTCGACTCCCAAACACTCGCATCAGATAGTGTTAATTACGATTTCGCTTGTCACGGGCACTGGCTCGCTTAATGTTCGACCTTCTTTATTGTCCAAATAAAAAACTATAGGTCCGTGCTTTCTTTTGGCTTGTCCGTGTTTGAGGAAAGTTAGATCTGTGGAACTGTCTAGGTGTCCAGTCTTTCTGTAAACGTTGATATGGTTTACGGTTTAGTTACCTGTTTTCGACTTTAATTAGTTTGCAAATTTAAACTTTACTATTATTCGTCACTGACAAACATGCAAAAAAAATTGTTTGAGTAAAATATCGAGCCCTAGTGAAATTCGAGCTCAGCATTTTAAAATAAACTAAAAAAATAGGTACCTACTCACATTTTAATGCTGGTATTTTGTTTGAAACGCAATCAATTGAACTTGATTCTCACAAGTCTCACGAACCTATAGTCAGTAACCAACAAAGAGTACTTTTTGTCACGTTTTAGAGACCCCAAGTTATTTTCATATACTAGTACTTTAAAAACAGAAGCCACTACCTTAAAAGTGGTTTAACAGTATATCTTACCAAACATTGTTTACGAGTTTGCGAAAGAAGGCAAGTCCTGACCCCGTATCATGGTCGGCCTTATCACGCGATAAGTGACAAGATAGGAGTGTTGTCTCGTTCTATCGAACGGTGTCAGCCAGTGACGGACGCTCTCACTTATCGTGTGATAAGGCCGACCATGATACGGGGTCTGAGCGTAGAAAAACTAAGTATATGAAGACCTTAAGGGGACAACAGATTTTTTTTTCTAAAATGTGATAAATGTCCCTTATCCACGGTGGGTGACCACAATAATGATACTAATGCATTTCCAATTTGGGAAATAAGTGACCGTGACAACTCGCACGCACCTCCCTTCGTAGTTTTTTTTACTTTTAAAGGTTATGCACTCGGAAGCATTTATTACTGGATCTAGGATAGGGACAAATTGAAAGTGCTTTTATGGCTTACGTTAGTATTAATGACATTGGTATTTTTTTTATCTCACCACCGCACCGCACTTCTTAAAGGTGATCAAGCTTTTATAATTTATTGAGTTAATTATTTTTAATAACAGATTTTTTTTCTACAAAAATGGTAAAGTGCTCACCCGAATAGCCGTATCCAATTTTGAAGATTAATATTGTATTAGGGCAACGTGTTACGTTTAATTTTATAGACATTCGTTAGACCTAATGTCACGCCCACGTTACGTCACGTCACATATATTATATTTTTGCTCTTTACGTTCTTGATTGAAAACTGACAACGAATGGCTGCCTGCTTAAAGTACTCTTATATTAAACATGGAGTGGCAAAGCGGTATCTATTTTGGTATCCAAGATATTTAATTCACGACTATCACCGCTCGCGCTTAAGCAACATCGCCCCGGGCCAAATTAATTACCAGTATCACGCACGGGAGCAAAACTCATAACATATTTTACCACGGGACACCGACTGTTCGACGATTGATGACAATCCAGAGACCGATTTAGAACCTGGCTTGGGGAACTGGTTTCGGTATTAATATTGTAACACGCGACTCTAGGGTTATTCGGAAGATTTTCCAGAATCTGTTTGATCTTAGATTGTTTTCTTTTCAAATTCATGTTAAAGAGAAGTACTTATCATACCCTTTACTTTAACTTTGGTTATTAAAATAAATTAATATTATATACAAATCGATCTAGTACGAAACTAAGCAAAGCTTGTACTATGGGCACTGGACGACGGTAAACCTACTTATAAAGATAAATAAATACTTAAGATTATATTTATTTATTTCGAGATAGAAATTACAATACAGATTCGCCTACAATGTCAAAATTATAAGAATCCTTATCACGAAAACATACAGTGCAGTACATAGAAAACATCCATGATCAGACGTAAATATTCGTGCTCATCACACAAATAAATGCCCTTACCGGGATTCGATCCCAGAGGGGTAATCACGTAACGTTTCGTACGTGCGTTAGGACAGTTTAAATGCCATTTTACATTAAAAAATTGACCTTTAGATCTAACTGACGTGCGTACAATGCGTTACGTGATCAACCTGCAGGACCTCTTACTTCGTGGGCAGGGTCACTACCAACTAGGCTAAAGCGATCGTCAAAAAATACGAAATATAGATACTAAATAACATCACATTCGTAATTCATTTATTTCCTTACACTCAGTTTGAGTTAGAGACAGAAAATAACACTAATATCACTAGTTATTCTCTCTTTTCGTGGTCCTGGTTCCCATAATTTGGGGTTGGCTCTGCTAGTTATTTTGCCGGCAAGATTGTCCATACCGATTCTTTCATATTCCTCCTTACAGATGCCATCAATGTCAGTCCGGGCTTATTCGTCTTCTTGGTGGGGAGAATATATCTAGCACCTTTCGAGTCATGTGATCAGGTTTTTGGTGTTTAACATTTCCGTGGCATCTCCGTCGCCGCACCGCACGAGAGACCCGTCCGTCCGTCCCGTTTGTCCGCCGGTGAGAGACGACTCTCTCTTTTTTTTTTTCGGGTATAGTCGAGCATAATATGAGTAGCACTAGACTAAAACTGTTCTAGAGTCGAGTAAAGCGCGCCGATCGCTCTCAAAATAAGAATCAAGAAAGCATAATTAAAGTAGCTTAAGGACAATGCGTGCGTCTCCCGAGGGCCTGAGAAGTGGCGCAATGACGGTCTAGACGAGCCTTATTACGGGCCTCAGCTAAATGAAGTATAGCAACTTTTATGAGCTAGCCGGTGCCAGAAGCGCTGGCTTTTCTCAATTATAAGCAAGTTATGAGAATCCGGGTTTCAATTATTATGTTCATATAATATCAAATTATATTTCATGCCAGTGTTTCTTAATCATATGTAAAATCTTTTGGGTAGTACAGAAATTCACCCGCTCGGAACAGGCTACTGAATCAAAAGTTTCTCTGTAGATTTCGCGGTGATAGTTAACATGAAGTTAGCTAGTCACAGGCTTTGCTTATCAATTTTTAGATCAAGTGAACGCAGGTAAGTGGTTACAGGCAAGATAAATAGGTGCATTATTCGACTTATCAAAACGACTAGAACAAAAAAGAAACTGCGTAACATAACAGTACGTTAGCGAACTAATTACTCGGGCAGCCCCGGTAAAACCGCCATACGACGTTATAAATCTCCACTAGACTCGGTCAGAATTAATTGGCCGTCACTGCGTGGTTGTAAACCCTCAAAGCGTATCGTCTCCAAAACACTACTTCCCAGAAAAAAACAACCAGACACTTGAAGACACTGTGTCGACCGCGCCATAGCCTACACCGCACGCATCGGTGAGGTGTGTAACACTGTGTCTTAGTTGGTAAACGAGAAGGGCCCGAACTAACTTTTGACTTTGAGAAATTAATTAGCGTAACGGCGATGTTTTTAATTACGTTACAGTTCCGATGGTCCCGTGTGGGTAAGAAGGCTAAAGCCGAGGTTTGCCTGTCGCTATGCAGAATAGAAAACAATGAGGTTACATTTACGCGAGGCCTGTGTTTCCTTTTCCTTAACAAACTTTGTATCATTTTCTTTAATTTTCATAATGGTTATATCTATTACGTTAACCTAACTTCCTTACATTCGAATTTGAGGTCTTCAAGAGTTTTTTTGGTGATTAAGATTTCTTGTATTTGCAAAAAGTTTTAACGGAGATATGTCAACATTGATGCTAAACTAAGATGCAAATAAAAACTTAAACTGTTTGTACTTTAAAAGTAGTTGCCATTTGCCTGACATGCAAAGTCGTCCAAAATTCCAGATCATTCCTTTATCTCCATCAGTCACTGCGAAAATAACGTTCAACTCTCATTGTTTTTATATTCCGTCATGGTCTCATCGAAGGCGCGCGTGGGGTCCATTATCAGGGGATCTGCTAATTAATAAACGTTAAACTGTTTATGGAGATTTCACAAATTCTTTCGCAGCTGCTCGATGCTCCGTTATGTGGAGAAAATTTGGAAATTTATGGGCTGTGGAAAAATAGTGTCGAGTTTGTTGATTTTAAATTAAAATAAACTGATAGACTTTAAGCGTATATTGGACATGGTGCTCGATTATCTAACACAACGTGTTCTTCAAATACGAGTATATAAAATTGTTACTGCCCAAAAAATATTATTAAAAAAAATATATTTCTTGCATTAAGAAAAGCATTTCTGATTAATGAATAATACTTAAAAAACTAAGGTTTACAAAGGTAAGGTTTTGTGATTCAAAGATTCAAATAACAAAAAAAGACCACTTTGCTAATTTAAAAATACACATGTATTCGTCACATAGAATAAAGAAAGAATATAAGTTTATTGATGACTCCAATACGCTGCAAACATAACTTTTAGTAACATAACTTGCTAAGTGATACACAATATTAGACATAGTTTAAGATCATATACTTACACTACCACTTATTGCAAAACACAGAATCAAAAATAAATTGCATTATGTAGCACAGCTGCATAATATTTTGGATTGGTTATATTACATATTACTAAAATTAACTAACTATTGAAAGATGGAGCCAAGTAGTGCAACCTAAACCAGCCTTATCAGAAGAAATTTCATCAAACTCGCTGATGACAGCCTGAAGACCGAATTCTTGACTAGGTGTGAGCTCCGTACGTGGATGAACGTATCGAACCTCGCCAACAACCTGAAACCCCACCTCCGGTAACACAGGATCTGGAATAAGAAGTTTCCCAGGACCATCGCCTGCAAACGCGCGCTTCAAAATATCGGTAAGACCAAAAGCATTCCAAAATTCAATGCCTAAAATAAATCGAGTAGGCTACTCATCCCTGCTCAAATTTGTAGTGAAAATTGAATAAAAGGTTCACACAAGGATACGAACGTAATTTATTTTTTATTTTCCTAAAATTATTACATATAACAGCGGCATAGAAAACATCACGACCCGAACGCGATCAGGTTTATTAGATCATGTTAAATAACACTTTGCAATACAATACCGAACGTATAACCGTGCTCTGGCCGTTGCTGCGGCACACGATTGGACTATGATAGACAAAACATGGTGATTTACGGTTTTACATCGACACGAGTTGCGAATTCGCACGTGTATCGTACAACGTTTTACTGTACTTACATAATATGGCTCTTTAAAGTTTCGACATATGCACGGAAAGTGCTCTTTTCCGTACTAGTGCGGGAAAGTACCACCATATGTACTTACTGAAAAAGTATTTTTCGAAATTCAACCTTTAAGGGGGTGAAATAGGGGTCGAACCGTTGTATGGAAACCGTTCATTTGGAAAGTTATAGACTTGAATCTTTGTATGAAGGTTTCTTACTAAATAGCAAAACAAATGATTTAGCTTTGCTATAAAAATTCATCCCCTAAGGGGGTTAAAAAAGAGTTGAAAGTTTGTATGGGAAACATGCCGTTTTTAGAGTTACGACGTTTAAAACTTCGGCCACAAGCTCCTAATGTACAGTCAAAAACATTGATAAGGGATTTTTTCCTAATTCATCCCTTGAAGGGGTTAAGATAGGGGTTGAAAGTTCACACAAGTAATGTGTGATTTTAAAATTAAACTGTGGCTAGAAACATGAAAGCAAGACAGCAGATTTCTTTTAAAATATGTAGATCTATTTGCCCCCTACCAGAAATGTAGGTTAGGTTAAGTTAGAACTGCGATGCTCCCAGAACCGAAAAGAAGGTAATGTTTCATTTAACCTGCGGATTTTTTTGTTAATTTTAAAAGTTTATTTTGGATAATCAAATAATTTATTCTCTAACACCGTTAAATGGGGACGGTGGATGGAGATGGAAAGTTCTCCGTCTTTTAGCATTAGATAAGTTTGCTTTTAAAACTATACAGGTAGCCCGAACTAATGTGAGTAAAACTACTGGACGGATTTAAGGGGACGCCTTGATTCGAGTCGAACACGCCCCCTAGACAGAGACACGCTAATGCCTTCCGCGGACGAGAAAAAGAGATGTAACACTCTTCGGGAATGGCTTTTTTGGACAAATTTCGATAAATACCTAACTTAGTGAAGTTTTATCTAAATTTCATAAAGTGAGATTTAGATAAGATAAAATACTATAGCATTAACTTGATTGTGTCGTAAAATAATGTATCGTTTGAGTAGGCTGAGTAAAAAAATGAAAATACAGACCCACCTTTGGATTTTTTTTCTGAGTAATTTTTAAGCAATTATGTATCGATAAAATCAGATTGACAATCATATAGTCAAGAATCATTATATCTGAAAATCAGACCTTTATGTTTCTTAATCTAGTCAGAACGGCGTTTCAAAGCACACGATAATTTCCAATGCACCGCCTTAAGCAAAAATCCAGTCATGTAGCTTTCTTTAATACCTACATTATGAAAAAATATACAGTTTAAGCAGAAAAGTCTGTTGTTGATTCTTAAGATATTATATTTGTAAAAACGGGGTTTTCAATTAAAATACTGAAACTTAAACGAATGAACTCTTTTTTTTTACGTATAGTACGCATTTGACCACTATCTCGCCTGAGAGAATTTTGAGAGTTTAAAATTAATTATTTCCATGTCAGGACCATACTTTCCTACAAACCAGCACGACATTAAAAAGGGATGTAAAACGACTGGGTTCGACGAGATGTTAAGTGTTGGTAAAGGTTGTGTGTTAATTGTGTGTATGGGGCCTAAATGAAATCTAAACGATCGTTCTGACAACTTCGGCGGTAAAGGGCCTTTCTGAATTTTGAGGGTTTTACAGGAGAACGGAAGGCATCGATCCCAACTTAAGGTCGGAGGTTTGACAATCCAACGGCGGCACGTTATGGTAGAATATCACGGATAATAGTCACATTAAAAAAGGACCCTGACGTTGACCGAAGGTCAAACAAAAAGGAATACACGCCGAACTCTCGGGAGTCCTTTAAACGCGACTTAACTCCTGGCGGCGTCTCCGACGGAGGTTCTCCCGATCAAGAACCGGAAGCGCTGGTAAGCGGGACAGTCCGATCGCTTCTCCCTCCGGCTCGCAGACTCCGGATGATGGCTCTCAGCGCACTCGAACTGGCATCAGTCCTCGGGCAACAACCACCGCGAACTTAGGCTTGGGGCCTAAACCCGGAAGCTATGAAACAAAATTTCACAATAAATACTTCTACTCCACTGTCTAGACTAAAAGCCAAAAATCCACCACAACCGATAGGCGAAAATGCTTACCCAGTGTGCTAAAACAGCACCCGGCCTTCAGAAAAAAGCAGAAACTCTACGTTTCCCTCAGTGCAGTGTGACAACAACCACAACTGGTTCCACCACCGGCGAGCTTCGCCTCAGGGCTTGAGAAAACGCTGATGCACTAGCGCGAAAACTGTTGTTCTTAATACAAAAAACTGTGGACGAGGAACTCGGGTCTGTACCCTATAAACGGTACACCACGCTTCACACTTTCAGCTAATAGACCAACGAAAAAAAAAACCACACTCCACTCTCCAAGAACTATACTCTTTGACTCCCCTTTGTTTTCTGATGATTTGACAATTAACAAGAATCATTCTCGAACAATCAAATTCGAATTTCAAAAACTTCTTCCAATTTCATTCATAAAAACCAGACAGCACCAAAGCAGGCAAACCCGACGGTAAAGTTGTATATAAGGAAAATGCACACCATCGGAAACGCGCCTTGTGCGACTACTGAACTTCAGTAATAATGCGCTAGATGGTGCTGCAATATAAGGCAAACAGTCATACGAATTTAAATAGTTCTGCAAGGATGAATGCAATTAATGCTGCAGATTATCCCCTGAAAAGACAAAACAAAACAAACACACAACTCGAGATCCCCCTAGAATAATAAACACATTTAAATGCCCACAAGGTATAGCAAGAACCCAAAGGAATTCAAGGTGCTTCCGCGGAACTGCATCATCCGCTTTGTGGATATGATGGAGCGAGCTGGGAGTAGGCATAAAGGAGGGGCCAAATGCACAAAAGATCCCACTGGGTCCAAGTGTATCCGAAAGGAGGGCCCTTTCAGATACTTGATAAGATAAGCCTAACCTAACACGCTGACAGTCATAGTGGGAAGTTTTAATGAAACTGGTTGTAGATCAACAAGATTTTTGCTTAAATATACTTATCGTATTTAACTTTAAAAGAGAGAATAAAGAAGAGAGAGAATAGTAGTGTTGCCTCTTGTACACTGAAACTACGCGTCATTACTCTGAATATATTTTTTTTTTGTTTCGGCATAGTATCGCAATGATCTCAGCTCAATTGACATTTCTAGCCTAACATGACTATACCCAGATGCGTCATACATTATCGGATCACTTCGATTACTTGTTAGCTGACTTGTATTTACAGCTTCGAATCTTTTAAACGAGTAGCCAAGTTGTACTTGATCCGAATATACATTCAATTTGATCCTTTAAATTATGTGTACCTAAGATGTTGTTTCGTTTCTTCTTTTCTCTCTCTCTCTATATTTCTGGAATGTTTTGTATTATTAGTTCTAATCGGTATCAAACACTCGTAGTACTATATTAAAATAAAGACCTACACTAATAAGCAAATAGCAAACGAATAGATTTGAAGGCGCCTCAAAGTCTAATGTTCATGAACTTTATAAATATGTAATGAGAAAAGAACTTGATTGATCAGTAAGCCTCGCTTGATACACAGATACACATTGACTAATGACACAAATTAATTTAGTTCCCACTCCTTTCCTAATTGCATAATGTACACTTTAACATAAAGTAGTGATTACTTCGACTCCTGCGCCAAGGACTGCGCCCGCGCCACACCCACCAGGAAACTGCCTGGTGTGTGTGTGTGTCTGTATGTGTGTGTGTGACGTAAATTATGTCCTAATTGAGGATGTAGGCTCTGGCGACAAATTGAAGCCGTTAAATTAAATGAAACGCATTACCAACACAATTTTCATATTTAATTAGAAATTATGTCGACGGGGCAGAAGATTCACTGTTGTTACTTATCATAATTCTTGGGGCGAGTATTGAGTTCAACTGTTTTATCAGAAACATCGAATCCTATTTGAGACAACGAATTGCAATTTCACTTAAAAAAGACATTGCCTAAAGCTCCGTATTTTAATGCATCTTAACAAACATAATGAGATTTTATTCACAAGAAGTTAAACTCATTACGCACTGCATCTGTTTAGGACACTAGACATAGTAAAACGCCAATTTAGAGTGAATTTACATTTCATTCAACCGCTATTTGAATTACCGCTAAAACGTCGCACGCGCCGATATCGTCCGAATTTCCGCCTATCATTTTTTCACAGTGCACACGTCAACTCGCATGAATTAGTATTGTAATATATGCAAATGCGCTAAAGATCTGAGGTTTTTGCTCTCGACTTAATACTAGGGACAGTCCACAATTGAATTATCATAATGGTGAAAAAGTTAAATAATATTCATGACATGTTAATTTGGTGTGAGTAGAGGTGTGTAATTGGCTGCGCTCGCGACTTGCGGTTGCTTGTTTACATTCGGGATTATGATGTTGGCACTACTGCTTTGAGACTGTTTCTTTACTTGATCAGTTCTCCGACTGTTTCATCTTGTTTATCGATGGTGTTTGCTTGGGTCTGCTGTGAATGATTTACCGTTGGCCATTCATGTTTAGTGCCAATTCTGAGAAGTGAGGTGTCAATGAAGGATTTATTCACGGGCCAGATTGGATCGGTTGGCGATAAATGGTCTGGTAGATATGGCGTTACTATTAAATTCAATTCCACAATTCTCTGTTCAGTTTTACTTTCGTTAAATCACATACGCAGACTTTTTCATGATTAAATTGTGTGTTTTTAACCTCAAGAAAAACTGTTTCAGTATAATGCTCGCTTATAACTAATGTTGGATAAATAATTGAAAGTCAGCGTTTACGAGTATGAACTGTGTCGTGAACAACCATTCACCCAGATCAAGATATCTCGGTGACAGGTCATTATAAACTATAAATAGTAAATTGTGCACGAGAAGTAATTTTGCCTCGGAATAAAATAGTCTAAACGATATTCGCGACCATCGTGATCAAGTGGTGACTGAAAGCACTAGAATAACACGGGGTTCAGGTTGTTGTTGTCACTGACAATGATGTACAACTACAAGAAAATACGTATTTATTTAGTAAAAGAATTTCCATAACATATACAGGGTGTGGCCTGTAATAGGAGCAAAAAATTCAACGGTGGCTTATTAAGTTAATCAGTAATTATTTCCAAGTGGTTAAATTGAAAAAAAAAATTGAAAAAAAAATAGAAAAAAAAAAATAAGTAAAAGCGTACGTGTGTTCTTTTGCTTAACTGGAATGATATCCATTTTGTTTTACTTCAAAAACACCAAAAAATCTTGTAAAATTGAAAAAAAAAACAAAAAGAATTAGAAAACCAAAGTTAGTATAATCGCAATTACGAAAGTGCCCAGTGTTCTACCAAGATAGTTAATGACTGGCATGCTACGATATCGAGATGTCGAGATCCATTACTTAGGTATCACAACTTCAGATAAGATTATTTCCGAATTCAAGAATCTTGAAACACTGGTACCTTTACAGAATCACTGCGGATAATACATAGAGTCAGCCCTTAAATTTATTGCTCCCATTACAGGCCACACCCCGTATACGAACAGATTCCCTTTCGTTTTGGTAGTGCTATTATAAATATCATAAGAAGAGAGCACCTAAACCGCAAAGTCTGCATATAGATAGGTGATAGGTAAACAAAAACCCCCACAGACAATTTTATTATAAAACACTGCTTATTGTTTCCGTCTTTTTAATTAGGACCATGTGTAATGTTGGTCTTCGACAGGATTTCCTATTTTATTCCTCAAGTTTGAAGAATTCAATGTTTCTTGCATCTTTACATTGTCTTTTCAGGACATGTGACATCGGAACGAATTACTTTTCTCATGCAAAAGATTCTTCTTCACTTCCAACATTCTAATAAATTCCCATAATTTCACCGATCCAGTATTAAGTATAAAATATGATCTAGAGAGCCGAGAACCCGTAGTTGCGCAAGCGCAGGCTATGTTAATAGCGGCTCCCGCGTTACGTGCCCTAATAGGTCCAGTTCCAGCTCCTGCGCCGATCTTATTTATATCGCCCGTAAACCTCACCCGCGCCGGAGTTACGCGCTATTTGAAATGGCGAGGCGAATTGATTTTTTAAGTAATGTCTTGAATATTGATAGTGTATAAGTAAAAGCTGCGTGAAATTGTTAAATCGATACCAGAAGATGGATTGATGCAATTCTTACAGCATTGGATCCACAGAAAAACAGAGCCATTGCTGTCAACTACATTACGAGTACTTAGTGGAGACCCTTTCGATAGCACATCCCTGCTTAGTTCTTAGTATTTCTATCGTATCAATTGTTACATAATTTAAGATATTTTTAGAAATTCGTTATTAATATCGTAGTGGCTTCTACGTATTTCAGTGCCATAAACATTTCAGAGACTTGACTTAAACTTGCGTTCCACATCACGGGAGAGACATTCATACTACTGTCCACTCGTAGATACTAGCTGTCAATGAAACCATACTACAACGAGTACCTGGTCACCCCAAAAGAACCCTTAATACAGTAGCCACTTATAACCTTCAGTATTCTATTTCTACGGGATTGATTGTAAGAAAGGCTCAAGCACCCGCCGTTTGAGGTCAGTTTAGATTTGGATCGCGTCTATTGACATTGCGCCTGTCCACTCGAGGTCGGATTAACTTTTATCCGACGTATGGTGGCCGTCAAGTCTTCAATATCCCTGCAGTGATCTAAGTCGATGCAATCTGTTTATAGTAGTTCCTGTTGGTTGCATTTTTTCTGGACTGGACGTCGACGTAGAAATAATAATAATTAATATATAATTATTTAACCTCTTGTCTACGTCTCGTGTTCAGCGGACGTTGACTTTACGAATATCGATACAGATTTGTCACTATTTTTAATTGCCTAATATCGTACCAAAGGTGTGAATTGTACCAAATGTGCTAAATTCTTACAGATTTAGATTAATTGCCAATAGTTAGCACGACAGTGTTAAGATCAGTAAACAGTAAGCAACGGGATAAAATCAAAATATTTTAAATAGTCACGACGACCACTTTTGCCTAGATGGTAGCGATCCTGCCTACGAAGCAAGAGCTCCTGGGTTCGAATCATGGTAAGGGCATTTATTTGTGTGATGTGCACGAATATTTAGTTCCTGAGTCATGGATGTTTATCGTCGTCTAGTACCCATAATACAAGCTTTGCTTAGCTTGGGCCTAGCTCGATTTGTGTAAGATTGTCCCCAAATATGTATTTATTTTATTTATTTTTATTTAGATTTTTTTTTTAAACCAATATGGTCGCATCGTAGTTATAGCATTGAGGATAATGTATCTTGGCAACAACGCTCATTTTATTAATTTCACATATTCTAAATTAAATTGGTAAAATGAAGTGTGGATCGCTATAAGTGAATTATTGATAGATTTGGAAGATAATAAGAGCTGAATTAAAACGTGAACGTAAAGCACAAACTTATTTTTGTATTGAAGTCAACAAACATGTCACATATGGTTGCTAAGACAATAACCTAATAAAGAAGGTTGCGTTCTTAATGTCCCACAATTACACTGCTTTCATCATCATCAGCCTATATAGGTACGTCCAACTTGATGACTTGCTAAAGTATGTATTTTAAAACACTTATTATCTACATAAATATTTAATTTCCCTACGCTTCGCAGGCTCCAGTGCATTCAGTTTAATATGAGACCCTGGAGTCGTCTACATGAGAGCGCAGATGGTGGCCTCTGGGGAGTTTTTAGTGGATAAAAATACCACCTGGAACTAGTTCCAGGATCCTAGGATCCTAGGATCGCATGTTTTCTCCACAAAAAAGAATGTTACGCAGAATTACGGTACTTGGTTCTCAAGACACCAGGACTTTTAAGAATTTATTTCTTATCGTGAAAATGTTATATCGTATCATTTTTAATTTTGTTGTAGTACGGAGTCCGAGGGATCAATTAGCCGTAATTATCACCACGGGCGATGTGCGGGCGCCGCGACATCGCAGCTTGAAGACATTTCAGTGTAATTACGCTACCTTAAGGGTTAGGGTAGCAAATCAATAATTTGTTTAATTTTGCTTTATTTTTGAGCTTGAGCCTATTTTGTAACTTTTATATACATCACACTCATTATTGTTACCACAGCAGATAGGTATGGATATATTTCATGTTCATGTGACAATTTTTAATTGAGTCTTGTAACTCAAATTACTTAAGTGGTAAATACGACTATTGATTTACATTTGTCACCCTAACTATTTTATCTATCCCAATCATATTCCAAACAGAAAACCCAGATAGAACTACAATGACCGTACGTAAGCCACTCGCAACTCTTTACAATACCATAATTAATATTTTAAACCATTAAAAATCTAGACCACGCATTAGATGCATTCGCACGCAATGTCAATGCTCACTCCATATGACAACAAAAGGTCTCACTGTACCATGTTTGCTCTTGCACAACACCAGTAACCCGCAGTATACCGTGGTTAGGCCCCCGGGCCGATGTATTATGTAATAACTGTGCATCTTATAATAATTGTGGTCCTCGCCGCGCCGCGGGCGATACCTGTATTGGATACCTCAAATTTATAAAAATGGTTCGGAAACTTTATAAATTAAAACATACTGTAGGTATATAGAATGCAGGTAGGTATGTAATATGCAGAAAAAATGACAACGTGGACCGATTATAGTTAAATTTGTAAAATGAAGAGCGGATCCGTCTTTCAGTATTTTAATTCACTTATCTTATTGTCAATCAGTTGCCTAACTAAGTATGAAACGCATACTTACGGCATATATTGCAGAATTGCCTACATGTTAATACTTATGAGTGATCAAAAAAAAGACCCACTCGATGAGATGCGTTATTTCTATAACAGGATATAGTTGACGATGGAAGATACTGGAAACTTGACTACAAATAAAAATGGTATTGGTATTACGAGAAGTATAACTGGTAAAATACAAAATGGCCAGATATTCTATACTAATTAGTTTGAATTGCGACAAAATTATGGTCTGAAAATGGCGTATAACTTAAATTACTAAAAATACACATGTGAGTTTACGAGAAGCTGTCAATCAGTAAAACAAGACTGGTCGATTGACGCTTTGTACGCGCGTTAGTATGTCTAAAAGTATTTACGAGTATTAGCACGGATAATGACAGTTGAGTTATTTTAAGACTCATTCGAAAAGATACGTAATTATCCTTCAATAAAAACATTCATAATCCCTAGGTCGCATATTTAATAACAGTGTGAGAACGCTCAAGTATAGGGATCCCATTGTTGACGTGTTGCCATATTTAGTGCGTCTGTACGCATGCGCGCGGCGTGAAATTAATACCGTAAATAACATTTTTCCTTATACGGAACTCCAGGTTGGGAATCGGCATTTTTTCCATATTGAAAATATATTCACGGTCTATCAGTTCGAAACGTGGCAGTCGTTCAAGTGATAGATTTACGTCTTCGATTGCTGTATCTCTATTCATGAGCGATATGTAGAAAGTATCAATGTTCCCTTGCTCTATAAATTACTGTACTTATGCATTTGCGCGAATAATGTGCGAAAATGATATATTTTCTTTTTATAATTAAAATAAGTTTGCATATAAGCTGCCAAGCGGAGAACATGAAACTAATTAATAGGATTTCTTTGGTTTCAATTGCCTGCTTCGATTGTTCGGGGTGTAGCAACAGTTTTTTTCTGTTTTGGACGGGAATTTAGAATACGTAACAATCTTACAGAATTTGATCTTATCCCAAACTAAGCAAAGCTTGTACTTCGGGTACTAGACGACTATATAATGTATAATTATATAAGGAAATCGGCATCTGAGACTCAGAAACAAAACGGGACTCGAACCCGGGACTGCCGGATTCATGGACCATGGTTACTACCAAAGCAACTAGGCTAAAGCCATTCAAATTAAACATTTGGTCGCCCAACATTATCATTATCCCGAAGCCCAGCAACAGGACATGTTCGTAGTACCAATCTTTTATTCTGAAAATATTGCTGATGGTTAATAATGTGTCCAATTATCCATCCCTAAGGTTCACGTGATTATTTTTTTCGTTTTGTTACGCCTGCTCATGAACTGTCGCGTCATCTAGTTCCCTTCTTGTTGTCATGGCCTGTAGCCGCTATAGGCCTCCGTGGCTATAAAAAGCACGTGGATACAGCAGCCATCGCGGTTACCATGTTTCACTTTACTGTAATCAATTTCAAACCGCCTGGAGCACACGCGCTCACTACTAGTGATGTAAAAGGCTCGGCTTCTCGAGTCTTGACTCGTCTTCAATAATATACCTAGGACAATTTTGTTTTTCTCACATCACAAGCTCTACTACTTATACTCTAGTTTTACTTCTTTTGTTGTCTTGAGTCTTTGAAGAGTACTCCAGGCAAAATACGGTTTTGAAAAACATTAATATATAATAGCGTTTTTTTTGTTGATTTCATTTTAAAATGTTATTCTAAGATGATTTATTCAAGAATCCGACAAGACAAACTTTTCTCCCGGAAGTAATTAAGTATGTAGATTTAAATAAAGCATGCATTGTCTTGTTTTGGACGATTTATCTTGAATATTATGGAGCAAAATGAACCAAAATAAAGACAAAAATATTTATTAATTCTAGAATTTACTAGATTATTACTAGATTCAGAAGCTAATTAATTTAACATTTTTTTCATGTGTAAAATTTTGTCGGAGTTAGTCGCTGGGTAACTATTTAATTGATAATATATTCGTTACACATAAAAAATAAGCTAAGTATTATAAATTATTTCCAAAATTGTCATTTTCTTCATACAAGTTGTCAGTTCATTGACTGGACTAGAAAACGCATCAGCATTAATCAACCGTAATTGAATGCAATCATAACAAAATTAAGATTTGATTGAGAAGGTGATAATCTTAAGCAGTAAGTAGGTATATATGCCTACCACCTGAAAAATTGAAAATACTCGAAGAGGAAGAACCGATTTTCTACTCCTAGTCTGCCTGGTTAGACAATCTGCAGCTTTTGGGGCGATGTTGGTCAGCAGATACCAAATTTCTTAGAGAAAGAGTTGGTATTTCTACCCACCTAGCGTCATGTGCAGAAAGATTCAGGATTCAAAAAGGTGCGCATAATGTTGACTTTGACTTTGTTTTTCAGAATTGCACAACACTACTCGCTACTCAGCTATCGCGAGCGTTGGCCACGGCGTAAAAACCGATATCGGTCCGTAAAAAGCGTTAATTACACATCTTCATTTGACCATGGCGGTTCCCGTTCCGCTCGCTGCCCTGGGAAACTGTGACAAAGTACTAATGCCCATAATTACGGTGGGGTCGTTCACTGATGGAGGCTCTGGACTTAGCTGCAGTCGTTTCTAGAAGCCTCTGCTGTCTTTGAGAACCATTGGTACTGATATCAGTGGTATCAAAACCAAATTAGACGTTAACTGACACCAAATACAGGTTTAAAAATGTGTATGTGTATTACTTACTTACATTTATATTAATTCAATTGTTGAACTTTTAATTGGAATAAGCCTTTTATTTATTTTCCTAATTTCAGAAAAGTTTGCTAGTACTTATTGAATTTTCTCGCTAAGGCTCAGTGGTTTCAAATCGGCAATCGTACTTACCGTTTTAATTTGATTGCGTGAAATTTGACATTTGTCTATGGGGTGACAGCTGCCGGCGCCATATTTAACGTTTACAGATCCGTCAAATGCATAGATGCAGCCCGCCCTAAATAAATCTCTAACTCGGAAAATACGTTGCTAAACGAAGGTTGATTCATGCTTGCCTGATTCATTGAGAATTTAGAAGTCCATAAACGAAAGGCGAATTATTAAACTACAGTTAGGAAATTAAAACCAAACACTGCGGTAGCAATTATATCGACCGTTTAACTGAACTATGCATCAATCCACACCCGATGTTACTTTCAAAAGCTCAGTTTAACAATTATCACGAAAATTAGACTATATAGCTGAGGAATAAGGTCGTATTTTGAACAATTTGTTACAGTATGAAATTCGTTGGAAATAGCTATGCGCTATGCACTCACGTATACGGTCAGATTATTTACCCAAATCGGTTTTCGCCTTTTACGGGAAGCGCATTATATCATTATAAACAGTAAGCTAAGATGTAGAAGTACACCCTGACAGGACATTGTATTTTGTGTGTTTTAAGTTAGGTAAGCCTTTACGATACATAAATAATATGTACAATAGGTATGTAAGCCATTTTTATCCTTTCCTTTTGCTAAAATAACTACAGAACACAATTAGTGAGGCACTTTGTAGCGCAGCATTTTGTTTAGTTGCATTAAAACTCTGCCTATATATAATATGTCTGTCCCTATGTCAGTATTACGTACGTAGAAACAGCGACAGACGCGTACACACTAGTGTATGTATACTTACGCTATTTTGTCCTGAGGCTCTAGTACATATAAGTTTTACCGAAACAAAACTTTACGGTCGCGTTTGCGTTTTACCCTCAATTTGTATGGGATTTGACAGCTAAACGCAAACGCGGTCGTAACGTTTTGTTTCGCTAAAACACATACTAGAGCCTCTGTACCCCATAGTCATAGAACAGTTTAACGTATAACATGCCATAGTCGGACGTTCGACGATGGTAATGATGTATTTCCTACATTTCAAGTGACTGCTGAACGCTAATTGTGAGGTTAATCAGGCTGGTTTGCAGCTAATATTGCTGCCAGTTTCTTTCCATCTTTATTTTAAGAGCTTAGTCACTTACATTAATAATTCCAAAACAAAATGATTATTCTGTAAATAAAAGACACAAGGGCACTTTTACGCTGTTGTCCACGTTAATCCCCTAGCCTGATCCCCCAGGGGAAAAAAACGGTTAGGTTGTTAGTTGAACTGCGACCCTACAGCGCGCGAGCCGAGCGAGCGAAGCGAGCGTGACGCGGTAGCGTCCGGCGAAGCGCCATAACCGAACATTATCATTTTTTCCTAGTTGAATATAAAATAATTGCCGCTAATTCCCCTGGGGGATCAGGCTAGGGGATTAATGTGGATAACGTGACTTTTACAAGTAGAATGGTACGTAAGCACATATTTAAATGATTATTTAACACGGGTCTAACGCGATACGGTCCTAGAAGATGCTTGTAAAAAAATGATCGACGTTGATTTGCTGTTTCTCTCCGTGTTCCGTGCTTCATACATTTGGAAACAGTTTAACACAGCAATCCATCGCACGCGTCAGTCGGAGCGTCTCTTAATGCGCGCCGGAATAAACAAGAGATTGTAATGATTCACGCATTGACTTGCTTCTCCTCGCTTCGATAGGTTTACGAGGTTATGCCGTATAAAATCCATGTAGAGATACATTTCATTAATTTCTAACCCGTACTGTCCCACTGCTGGGCCAAAACCTCCTTCTCTTTCTTCCGCGCGTCTCTATCGACTGCTAAATTAGGTCAGTTCAACCGCAAAGCGTCAAGGTTCTCCCGCCATCTCCGTCTGAGATTGTGTCTATGCCAATTAAGGTTACTTCTAAAATTCAACCTATATAAACCATACATACATACATACAGAACCCCTCAGTCGTTACTCGGCGCTCACTGATTAGGGGCCGCACGGTCCGGCGTCCTAGGCACACACTCACGGACCCGGACGACGAAATCACAGCGTCCATCGAAAGATGGAACGCTGCGCTCTCGGCGTCCATCACATCGCGTACACTTCGGCGTTCCCGCCGGCGGGGACGTCCACCGCGAATTCGCGACAACACAGACACATACAGTCCCTATTCGTCCCGGTACCGCCGCATACCGGGTAGAGTCAGTCCGACCCAGGTCGGGCCTAGCTGAGTTTCTTGCTGGACTCTTCTCAGCTAGGCTAGGTTTTAGCGAACCAGCGATAAAACTCCCAGTAGTTCGACACCACTCACACCCGATTCGGTTGATACCGTTCAACCAATCTCACTGGAGCGCAAACTCGTAGAGTATTCCAGTGTATAAACTTTCCCGCGTGGTCGTGCCGGAGGCTCCCCCTGGATTTTCCCCAGGCTGCCCTCCAACCATGCAATTCGACCGCTATATTGGGTCCGTCCTATTATAGGCACTGCGAAGGGCTAGCCTAAACCGCGTAATGTTTATAGAATATTTTTATTTTTGTAATGTATTTTTATTTAAGTTATTTTTGTATTCCTTAGCATATTTTCCTAACATAGTTCTTAAGGTTCTCTGTACTAACAAAATATGGATCACTGGTCTGAATTAAACGATTTTAATTTTAATTTTAATTTAATAGCCACAGTCAGGTTCAAAAAAAAAAAAACAAAAACGATGAAAAGTTACAACTTTTGACCCTATCGAACCTACAGCTACAGCTGTGTCTGTCGTTCACGATTTGTTTATGCCGCAAACTTGTATCCCTCCTCCAAAATTCTTCTTCTTCCTCGTCGTATCCTCATGGCTGACGGATCTGACGGCTGTGGGCGCTCTTCATCAGCACTCTCCAAGCTGCTCGGTGCTGGGTTTGATGCATGCTGGCCTGCTATGTAATGGTTCTAGTCACAGAAGTTAGCGTGTCCGCCCCATGCATAAACCTATGAATTTTTTTTTGCATAAACACAACGCAATTTTTTTTTAATTTTTTTTGCACCCTGAACTTATGTTTTGAACTGAATTTTACATCGTGTAATAGTAGCTACAATTAGCTCTTCCTGTATATATTTAATTGCCTATACGGTGCTACTGCTGGGCATGACTCCAAATTCAATAATATAGCTCAACATCAAAAAACAGAAACACAATTATACTCTTCATTGATCGGTACATGAAAAGTCATTCAGATAGGTTGAGTATTGGACGAGAAACAGGGTCTTAAATTTGCCCTTTTTGGATGAAGGGGGTAACCTGCTTACTTATTTAACCGTTTTCAAAAAAGGAGAAGGTTCTCAGTTCGTCATAATCATTTATTAGGTATGTTACCCGATTACTCAAAAACGCCTGGACCAAATTGGAAAATGTATTTTTTTTTTGAAAGGGTATCTTTGCCAAGTTGTCCCAGAGTCATCAGGTCAGGATATGATGATGGAGTCCTGAAGATCCCGCGGAAACTCTTCACATAAAGGCAAAGTAGTGAATTGAAGTCGGTTAAAACTTCGTTTTTAAAGTAATCTTAACACAAAATACATATGTGTTAGAAAACTAATCGGCGCATACCATAGTCAGTTCTCGTAATAAATGTTATACAACATCAGTGTCGTGTTGCAGCTGGAGATTATCCCCGGCACGATAAGTCGGTAAGTACATGAATATCGATAGTTTCGTTGTAATGAAGAAAGCAAAAACTTTGCGTAGCGGCTTAATTCATTAGCGAAAGCGACAAAGTAACCAACATTTCATCATCGTCATCGTCATATCACCCGAAAGATGACCGCTGCTGGACACAGCCCTCTCCCAAAGAGTGCCAAAATGACCGGTCCTGCGCCTTCCGCATCCAGTGGACTCCCGCGACCTCTAACAGGTCATTAGTCCACCTTGTGGGGGGTCTACCCACGCTGCGCCTCTAGGTACCTACTCTATGTGGTCGCTACTCGAGAACCTTTCCGCCCCAACGGCCATCGGTACTCAAGCAACTAATAGTTAGGTAAATATAATCTACTAATGGCCGGTTCGAAAAATCAATCCACGATAGTTTTCCTTACCGGCAGTTACATTTTGACAGATTACCCGTAGAAAATGTGTCAAAATGTAACTGTTGGTAAGGAAAACTATCGGTGGATTGATTATTAGAACCGGCCATTAATGAATAACTGATGTTCCTAACTGATGACTAATGGCCGGTTCCAATAATGAATCCACCGATAGTTTTCTTTACCGGCAGTTACATTTTGACAGATTACCCGTAGAAAATGTGTCAAAATGTAACTGTTGCTAAGGAAAACTATCGGTGGATTAATTATTGGAACCGTTGATGAAATGAGCGCATCATCATCCACAACCCTGCTCGTCCTGGGTGGTACTAAAGAGTGACAAAATTAGGGGCCAAAATAATATATGCCATACGATTAAATAAATAAATTATTGGAACCGGCCATAAATGAATGCCCTATATTGGTTATCATTATTTTGCTTAAATATGTATATTAACAAATTTTTGTATTTGTATGTCCATAACATCCAAAATCCATCAAAACTGAGTTAGCGTCCACATCCATGTCCAGTAGGTATCCAAAACGACATTATTGCTTGGAGTTTGTCTGCGTAGCTTTTTATTAATATCGACTCGGTATGGGAGACTGAGATACTAGGACGAAAAAAATGTACGGCCCACCTAATTGTAAGCGGTCACCATAGCCTACTAACATGTATAAAGAGTCGACATGTCGACCATTAAAATAAATACTGTTCGCCCTCGGGAAAACCTCGGCATGGAGCTCATTCCACGACTGGGAGCGTTCGAAGGAGGAAAAGTGAGGGAGAAAAGCGAGTGCTCTAACTGTTGCACGATAATGAATATCCCGAAAGAACGGAGGCAGCATCGAGTCCTGATTTCCCGCTACCAGCTTACAACTTGTTGTAGTCTGTCGCTAAGAATGTAGGCATATCATTGTGCCATGCGTGCTGTATGTATTTTCGCGTAAAGCGCGTCTTATTCATTTATTGTAATTTTATTTGGTCCTATTAAGGCAGCGTTGATCTTTGTAAATTATCTGTCTAATGTTATGTTGATAAAAACTTTGTAGACTAATTGCAGCAGTGGTCACTTAATATCTTAACTTACTTAACTACTTACTTACTTATTCTTCACTTAGATGCCGTGCCCCACCGGGACGCCATGGCGACGTCGCTGGCTACCGTGGGTATCCAAATAAATCATTATATATAAATGTATGGAGGTTAACTCACTTGGCGATGCTTGGCGTCACCCTGTTTTTAGCATACGTCGTCAGCGATGTCGCCATGGCGATGGCGCCCCGGTGAGGCAGGGCTCGAAATCTTAAAAATAATTGTCATGTTATAGAAGTTCAGCCGACTACAAAGATATGTATCCACTTCTGAACCCAATTACAATCCAATAAGGTGAAAAAGTGCATTCTCTTTGTAGTCGACTGTACATCTAGTAGCACTTTTCGTCCTCCGATGACGACATTGTTTTTAGCGATAATTGCTAAAACAGATGTTCAATGCTATAACTTAGGCTATTAGTTCAGCATAAATAGCAATATGAATCTATGTATAGCCTCTTTTTTCAATAGTTAGATGGTATTCCAGAAGCAATATTTGACAGGAGGAATCATATCACTTCTTGGATATCTCTGTCACTATAAAGGGAGAAACATGTCAAACTTATATATCCTCTACTGTCATATATCGCCGAGAGAATACCATCTTAGAAGACTTCCCTGCATGTGTCATGCGGAAGTAGACAACATAAAAGAACATGACGAAACATTAGGGCTCCGTAACTGGCATTTTGCCGAGGAACCCTAAAAAGAGAACTGGGATTATGTGCTCATGCTATAGACATATTTCTTCCAAGTTAAAATACTATATTTTTGCCACTTTATCCATGTCGAAGTTCCTTCAACATATCTATATACCTACTGTCATATCATATTATTAGTTTTATCTTATACGGCGTCATTCCACAATAAAGCCTGATATTTAGCTATCGGGTGCCTATTAGGCGAAGTGTTTCACAATTTTTCCTCGCACCAACCTTCACTAAAAAGGTCATATGTGTCTACGCAGCCTGAAGGCGCTTGTGACCCTGCAGTTACAAGGGCGTATGTCTGGCGGTTATTGAACATCTGCGCCCGCGCTGGCCTACGCAGATCGAGCAACGGTATTGGATAGTTTGAGTTGTGTACACGGGCGGGACAAACATTGCGTTTAAAACGCTTCTTTACAAGCTTTTATTTGACTTGACCTGTTTGTTACTGTGGGACAAATTTTGGAACTGAATTTGGAACTAGTTAACCTGTTAACCAATTGAGCTGAAAATATGGATATATCTTAGTTTGGATGACAGGTCAATAATTTTGTCATGCCATTGAGCTGATCTGATGATGGCCATGGGAATTCAGTAAGTACTTAACTGACGTAACCTCATTGAGTTTGGGGTCGTTATTAGAATTGGCAATAAAAGCTTGTCCCAGAAATTATTTTTTTGACACAAATATGTTCTAAGTTACGTCGCTTGCGCTCACTTGCAACATTGTCGAATTCCCTATAAAACAACTATATTTGGAAATTATAATCAAACAGGAGAAGTTTATTCCTGTGTATGACCTTTCCTGGCCATGGAGCAAACGGAAACTTAACATATGAATATAGTTTAAATGCTGCGGCTCTAGGATCTTTGGATAGCGCAAAGAGAACCGTCCTTACAAGGTTGTAGGTAAAATGTTATCTAGCCGAGCCCAGCTCTTAGACAATTTAAGCGGCACCAATATTTCTCTGTTAGGTTGATTCCCTTAAACTTTAGATGCCAGTCCTCATCTTTATCTCGACCATATAAAACATTGCGTTTCAACCGCCAGTATGTAGAACCCATAATGACTCCTATATCGGGTCTCCAATGAAAACTACGAGTTTATGTCCCCGATCGGCGATAAACCTAAAACGTTGAGGCGTCGAGTGATAAGAAAAAACCGACAGGTTTCCGCTAGTACCTACCTTCGGTGAAGCGTTTTATAGTTTTTGTTCGTGTTGGTGTCTACTTAATGATGTTTACGAAACTAATTTTACAACATAGGTATGGTTTAAACTGTTAAAGCAGTCAAGGTTTTACTGCTAAGTCTTATACATATTTCACAAACACATCTTATTTAGACCGATGTTCTCCATTATACTAAAATTGTGAACATAAACCCCAGATCTGCTCTTTCTTCTTCGGTTAAGTCTGAAGCAACCTTGTGGTTACCTCACAAAATGCCATGACAAATCTAAAGCCAAACAGTGCACAATACAGGGTGCCATCGGAGACGTAATCAGAAATGACAAGACTTAATTAAGCATTAAACTGAGATTACAATGACACAGGAATGGAGGTGGTTAGTTTCATTATTTAAACTTAATCATGCAATCTTTAAAATTAAATTATGTCCTCTAAACAGCGTGGTCACCCTATAACCAAGAAAGAGATGCAAAGATACACTTAAATTGTCATAATTATAAACTATTCTGAAAGATAACCAAAGAGGTTTTGATTAAATAAATAGGGTAACCATAATTTGGTGAATCAGCGATTTAATTTAGGACTAAATTACCAAAAAAAAAGAACGTTTAATTTCATGTAACTCCTACTATGTTGAAATGACCATCAATTACCAGGTCTGAAAAAGTGGTTTCTGATTACGTCTCCGATGGCACCCTGTATAGGTAAAGTTAATAATTGGGTCAACAATTGGGTTTCGAGTATTGGAATTTGGTCTGATAAATTGTACCTCGACATAGAAGAAGATGAATCGTTGCTACTATAATGTTTGATATTAGCGAAATGTCTCCTTGACTACGTGTAGTAAAACTAACCAACCGAGAAAAACTCAATCAATATTTGAAGTCATCATTGGCCTATACCCTTTATCAGACGATTCAAGCAGCGACTTATCTATGAGTATGTAGTTGAACACTATTACTTCAAATAGGTAAGCCTAACTTCGAACATAATGTAGTATCTTCAAAATCCCCTATGATCATTAGCTACATATATTTTGTGAAATAATCCGTTACAGTCTTCTTTTTATTAAGGGCGTCAAATTAAAAACAATCCTAACAACATTCGAGCATTACTTATTCGTTGAACAACTAGCACCATACAAATGTATCGAGAAGTGCCAATCCCACATATAAATGTTCCAGATGCAAGAAGCAGTTACCTACTTCTTACATACAAGAGATCATACCTATAAGAGATATACCTATAACTACGGAGGTTTTTACCCAGCTATTTGCGCAATTGGCAATTACTAAAAGAGGCTTTGCGTTTGCGCTATTGCCATCCGATTGTGACACAGAAAATAATCTTTATGTCTATTAAAATACGCAACTTTGTTGACAGTCGCGTAGATATACTCGTAAGTGCACAGGCAGTCTCATATTCTTTCATACAAAAAGAAAAAACCATCGGATCATAGGGTTTCACCTCGGATACAGTGTGACTGGGAATATACAGGGTGCAATCTTTTACGTGATACAAAATAGCAAAATGTGAATCTATCCATGATTCTGAGCAACTTTTATTATGGGACCAACTTTGTGTTATGCCAAAAAAATCCAACTATTTCATTAACTCTGCTCATTTTAGACTGACAAGAATGTATGAACAGGTGTGTTTTTTTTGGCATAACACAAAGTTGGTCCCATAATAAAAGTTTCTCAGAATCATGGATAGATTCACATTTTGCTATTTTGTATCACGTAAAAGATTGCACCCTGTATATATCTTTTTTTTTCAATTTATTACAAGACAACGAAGAGGCCAGTGGACTGGTGTTAGTTATTCTTAGTCTACGTTAGTACTTAATGGTAAAAAGAGATTCGGTGCGGTCGGTAAGTATTTTTGTCAAGGGACAATCAAACTTACCAGCTATCATTTTCAGGATGCTGTTGCTGCTCCCGCGCATTCTATTCAGGAGAGAGGCAGACTTTTTGCGCCAAACGGCGTCAAAGCCACCTGTACGCGCCTCGGCAAACATAAATGACGCACTGCAGAAGCGCGGCAGCCGCAACAGCGCCCTGAAGGCATTATTAAATTGGGTGCGCAGAGGATTGTATGCCTTTTGGGTATATTTGAACCACAAACTTGCCGGGTACAGTGATGTGCAACACGCTTTGAACAGCGTTATTTTCACCGTATCTGTACATCGAGCAAATCTGCGGGCCAACATGTTCGCCCGGACTGACAACGCTCTGCGCTCCCGCTCCATATCTAAATCGAATATGATATTAAAAACGCTTTAGTTTACCGCAGGCCTTCAACCGTATCGCCCTTCCAAGAGCTGGGCTTGTCTGCCTGTGTCGTAAAAGACGACTAAATAACCTCCTTTAGCTACCTTGGGGGCTAGGGGTCATAGTACTCAAATAATAACCTCAGAAATTATCGTCACCTAAATAGCGAACTTAACATTCATTCAGATCCCTAACTCCCATGTAGGTTAATGAAACTGCATTTTTGCGTTTGAGTCTACCGGCACATTTCAAGAGTAGACCTGTATTGATAATTAAATGCCGAAAGAAACTCCATCGACATTAGTAATTCTTGCCATAGTTAGTCAGAAAGTAGTCATCTCTCAAAGCCTGGGCTAAACATGCATGGTATAATATTATATGGGTGACCAGAACATCTTTAAGACTGAGAGCACCATTTATAGTACATACGAATAAGTGTCGAAAGCACACCAATTCCACCCTCGTCTCTACGACATGGAAACCTGATCCAAACAAATGCTAACTACAATTAATTATCTAGTCACACAACCTGATCTCCATCTTCAACTCAAACCCAACCTTACTTAGCTATTACAGAGTCCAAGTTCGTTTGTCCGCAGTCATAGCTATGACCATTAATGTTATCAGTAGTTTTGCGAAGGTCGACGTCTGAGGGGGGGGGGGGGGGGAGACTAGTTTTAATTAGCACAAGGAAGCATGCTTCAACGATTTCGATCTGTGTATGCTACAGTTGAAGATAGGTTATATTATTATATTTGAAATTGACTTGGGGTTTATGAAGTGTGTCTCAGTAATTACGTTGTTTTTGTAAAAAAAAGTCTGGGGTTTACACGAAGTTAAAACGACCGCCTCGGACAAGTCAGCACATCATACCTCGATGACATCAGGAACTAAATATATACCACTACTTGCTTTGTAGGTACATTACATTACATGGCGTTGTGTTCCTGGTGCGTAAAATAGCTGTTATAAATTCGTCTCTTGCTATCAACGAAAGTCACTTAGCTGGTAGAGAATGCCATTTGGCATTAAGCTCACCATTTGTACATTTAAGTATATATTGCGCAATATTTTTTTAATAATAAATAGGTTATTATATAAAATTTGGCGAACCCTCCTTTTAAGTTTGACACTTGTATTAGGAGGTATTCGATCTTTCGTACAAGGTTGTAAGATAAAGTTAACAAAAAATAATGTTTTTCGTATATCACTAGTCTTACATTATTTTTTAAAAGTATCCTAACGGTTAAAAGAGTATGACATAGTTTAGAGAAGTTAGTGATTATGATTAACTATAGAATGACATTAGTTTACTAAACTTAGTTGTGTACATATAATAAAGTAGATTGTAGATTAACATATCATTATGTGTAGTGCAACTGTAATAAATAAAAGTCACAACAGAGTCTCAAATCAAACGTCCATAGGCGATGGTATGTATTATTGTTCTATGACGACGGTGTTCCCTTACCAGCAAGCGGGCCGAAGGGTAATTACGTTAGTTTTCGAACAAGCGTCAAACAAATCAACTGTCAATATTTTATACAAAAATTACATTTAGATAAAACGTTACGCAATCGACCAGCTGGTATTCAAAAATAATCTTGTGGGTACTTCAATTCAATGGTTTGATTTTCTAATAGAGTTAAGTCAAACTACTTTTAAAATGGAACTTGTACAATTACAACGCAGCTACAGAAAGACCTAATTTGGTGAAATTGATGTTATTTAAGCAGTTTTTTAAGAAAAACTATTTGTTCTAGCACATCAAATAAAATATATGTTAATATTCACCATATTTCAAAGACCGTGGACGGGCTCGATACATAATTCGACGAAATAGGCTCGATAGAAAATAATTGCAAAGATTGGTCTTAAAATCACATTAAACGGTTCTATGTCTTTACTTCTTTGACGTATGGGTCTGCAATTAAAAACATGAAGTCAACATATTCAAACCTAAACCGCTAACGAGTCATATTTCACAAATAATAAACCCTTTTATTTATTTCAATATTAATGTAATATTATCTTCAAAAACCGGGCCGCCCAGTAACACTCGCTCTCGTTTACTCCGATACAAATAGACAATGTGCGCGCTATCCCTAATCCTCAAGGGCATTTTGGTGTTGACAGCGTCTTAACGCAGCGCTGGAGGCAAACCAGCCTACTCATCAAATAAGAATTTGGCAGTTTGCCGCTGATATCATATCACGACGCCATATCACCGGATGTCGTTAAAACTAGTCGAATGGCGCTTTGCTTATTTGACAGTCTATACAACATCCTCATCACAATTAGCGTAATGTCCCGACACCTTATAATGCTAAGTTCATATAATTTACTCGAGCAGACTGGCCCGTGGCATGCCAATTAAGCATATTACCATATCATAAATATACAAAAACTGCTCTAATTGTGGAATGGGTCACGACAGGCGGACACCCTGTAATGTTAGTATTACATACACGCCGTGGGCATTTAGAATAGGTTTCTTGTGTATATTACACTCTCGCTTGCGCTTAGGTACACGTTCTTGTGCCAAAATAAAGGGTTTCAGCCAAACCCGAATGGGTAAGTTCTGCTCAAAAAACTCGAAGTTTTTGGAATCAACTATGACATAAGTAGTGGGTCTGTGAGCTAAGTACTCGCGAGTTTGCCGGCAGAAGTGAAAACTTAATGACATTGTAACAGTTTTTCGATCAGGTCACGTGTCCGTCTTACGAATTTTCAATCTGTCGAATCTTACGGTCACGTGACCTGTTGCGAGTATCTCTCGAATCTCACGGTCACGTGACATCTTACGGTCACGTGACCTGTGGCGAGTTTAACAATTTTTCCCCATCACAAAAAGTGCACAGCGCCGCTAAAGAAGTTTTCACTTCAAAAATATTTTCGAAAAATCTGAATCAACAAGTAATATATAAAATTACAGAACCTGCCCACAAAATTTCACGAGAATCAGTTGAGAAATCCAACCTGTCCGGTCCACGAATGCGTTCCCAATTAGACTAAAGTTGTCATAGTCGACTTCGAAAATATGGGCACGGACAAAGTGAAGAAGTATGTGAACACGTCTTTATTGTAAAGGGCATAATGTTGCTCAGATATTTTTGAACCTTCGAGATATTTATAAACTTGACTGGACAATAGTATCTATTTTACTTGATTTTCTTATTTTTACTTATAGCGCAGTTCATAGAATTACCTAGTGGGCACGGGTGATAGGTAAGTACAAAAAAATAAATAATTTTTGAACTTTTTCCTATACATTTTGTTAATAAGATAATTCTGCAAAGTCGAGCAGTGTACCTACAATTTATCTTATTTAACAAATACTATAATCATTACTACTTACTAAAAATTATAATATGTCAATTATATACTTATTAAAATTATAATATGTAAATGTCAATGCAATATCATTCAACCAGACACTCAATTATGACCCTTCCGAGCACGAACTCAATTCATCAAGTACAGCGAAGTGTTTACATACAGACAGACATTCGACCCATAAATTAAGAGGCGAAAAAACGCGACCTACCGCAAGTGAATGAATATGCAAAATATGGAAACAAAACTCGGTCCTTAACCCGGGCATAATACATAATAATGCTGGTAAGGCTGCGGCCGGAGAGACGCGGGCGGACGAGTGTTAAACATGGCGGTAGTAACACTGACACTAACTCACTCTGGGATTTTTTTCAAGTGTGTTGAAATGGCTTACTTGGAATTGCGTGTCGTCTCATTTTAGTTTACGTAGTAAGACTAGTAGTGTTAACAGTTTGGGGTTTTTTTTCGACGGAGCCCTTGGACGGTTATTTTCTTGCTATTTTGTCAAAAAAGTTAAGCTTTAGGTACCTACTTTAAAAACCCACTATTTATATTTTTTCAAAGCTTTTCACATCCAGACAGATTATTCGTAGCAAAAAAACTTAATAAACAATAACAGAGAAGAAGAATTTTGTAGACTTTATTCATTAATTTATAAATGAAGTAATTCAGTTTCAAGATCAATAAAACTAAAACAAAACAAGAAAGATGTATCAAGTTTAGAAACAGAAAAAACAAATCCACATTTTCTAGGTAAGACGGGAAAATGTATGTAAGACGTAAAAGTCTCATTGGTATTCTTTGTACCTATATTTCGTGATTCTCCCACTACAGCCTTTGCAGCCGCCCCGCTCTCTGCTGCACCGTTGGCCACAGCCCGCAGCCTCATGCTGACAAGTGGGCAAGTCAAATTATTAATAATTAATGACAAGATCGACGCGTGCTCCATTCTAATCGCTAAGCCGACTGTCGCTGAAAAAATGCCAGAGTAAACTCTCTTAGAATACCTGCTCGGTTCCGCAGTTTTCCCATGCAAAATAATTCATAGTTGTGGTTGGAATAAATAATGGAGAAGCTTTCAAAATGGATGCTTATAATTTCGTACATTACAGAGTTGAAGTGGTTTGTAAGTACCTATTTCAAAATTACAACGACTGCATTTCATTTTAAAAAAGCTGCTACATGTATATGTAGCTGGTACGTTTTATCGACATAAAGCTTTACGAGAAAATCAGCAATTATTGTGTCAAAAATATAATTTCGTAAGTAACGGTTTTTTCATTAGACCATTAAACCAAACTTAGATGCCTTTTCACTTTCTATGGAAAATGGAATACCTACTCAGTGACGGTCAATAAAAAGCAACATAACAATTTTATTATGCAACACTAGACCATAATAGCTAATACAACACACAAATAGTCCATAACCTGTCCATCGAACCCTAAAACCTCACAATTAGCGGCCACAATGCAAAGAATTTATTTGAATAACAAATCGAGCAGCAGGAACGCATGAGCAATTTGATATTATGCAAACAACGACCTTGACTCGTAAATAAGAATATCTTGGCTTCATACATATGGACAGTGTGCATAATTTGTTTAAACTCGAAATTCATTACTAAAACAAATAGTGGTGCAGGGTGATCCGTTTCTCTGGTGACGTAGGATTGAATAATGTATGAGTGATAAGTGTTTCGTATTTGCCCACTTGTGTCTATGATGTTAATTTAATAGTCATGTTGGGGAAGGACCGTTTTTGTGATTTACACACAAAGTTATTCAAAAGGCATATTTGCGTAGCCTATATGAATGTAATTGAAGTTACTCAGATGTGGTTCTGGCAGTGAAGTAACTTGCACGAAAATTGCCCTAAAGGACGTAAGCTCGGCCGCTACGTAATGTTCAAATCCGTGGCGCTTGGCTGTAAGTATGTTTGTCTGATTGTCTGTAGTTCTGCAGGTCGATCACGTAAATGATCTAATTTTCCATATAAAAATTGACATTAAGATATTTTAGATCTACCTAACGTACCTACAATGCGTTACGTGATCGACCTGCTGTCATACACGACTATTTGATTGCGTCTACTGAACTACTCTGTTTAACGTGATCAAAATAAATGGTCTTGTGTAGAATCCAGATTACAGATATTGTAGTTACAGATACAATAAGAAACGTTTTTCCCTGTTCAACTCTTTGTGACATTGACACAGAATATAAGTTCATCAGCCCTGCGGAAAAGCTTTTTTCACCATATCTGTATCTTTTTGAATGCATAATAGGTTATGTATAATAGGTAGGTTTTCACTTCTCATACCCATAAAGTGTTTATGTTGTGCATAGGCTGCATAAAATGGCATTTATGCTCTAGAGTATAAAGTAAAACGCACCGCCGCGACCGTACAGCGCCCTTCCTCCAGCACCACACGAGGTCGAGCTTAAATTATGATAACATCATTTTAATTATGCGTATAAATATATGATTGTTAAATAAACTCTAAATTGAAGTGAAAAGCAGATGTGTGTGTATATAATCCTCGACTATACATCGAGATTTTTTCGGATAAAATGGCTCACCGTATGGTTGTACAATCTACAATAATATTTTTTCATAATCAAAATATCAAAAAATGAAAAAAAAAATTGTAGGCATACAGTTACATACGTATACATGGTCTTAGGTTACAGCGTAAAAGTCCTCGTATTCAGTATGCAATCAAGCATACAATTTTTAGATTTAAATAAGCTAAAAAACATGTCAATTAGGTATTAATTCAATATTATAAGAATTTCGTATGTCCATTTTTTTTTTAATTTAAATAGTCCTTGACGCTGTAAAAACATTGTTCTAGTAACCATTAGTATATTTTCGCTTGAATATTTGTACCCACAGTGCTTCGTAATTCATTTGGTAATTTATTACATAAAACTAAGCTCATATTTGCAATATTCCTTTTGTACTTGTCTTCGCGACAGAGTGGTTTGTCTATAAGAGACGAGATGATATGTGGTCTTGTCTGCCGTCACCATAAAGCTTTTTATTATTTCATAGTGCACTTTGAAGAGTGCTTCTATTATTTTCAATAACGTATTAGCAACAACTGACAGTGAACTTGGTTCAATTGACTATGTATAACTTACTTATTACACATGCTTGTAACATAATTGTATTCTAGCTGTCATTCAAATTCAATCACATCAAAGAAATTATTGACGCCTACTTCAGTTGACCAAGATAGAGATGTCTTTGCAATACTAACTTTAAAACGACACATGTCTTACACAAACTAATTACACATACTGTTTTCTATTACAAAGATTTAGAAGTCACTGTCACAGTTGAACAAAGTCATAAGTATTTTGAAACTTGCTTATGCTTTCGATATTATCAATTGCTTTTTAGAAGCCACTGGTGCTATCAATAAATATCATTTGTGTATAGACACTTCAGGGTACTTAGGCCGTTTTGGGATGAGAGCATCAGATGTTGCGCCAGCGGTGCTGGATCTACGAGATGTATCTGCCTCTACGCATTAATATGACATTAGCATGACATTTATCATCCGCGCTCGCTCACATGCGTGCCAAGCTTAATGTGTCAGAGGGAGTCCGTAACAATCATACCAATAGCATATCAATAAAGTCGAGGGAAACAGACTGCTTAGCGTTGCGCGTGCGCAAGTCGTGACGTCACGCGTGGGCGCCCGCTCACCTTGGGCACCCAATCAGACTATTAATAAAAAACAAGCCTTTTACGCACTAGCATGGATTGGAGATTATATGGACTCCTTGTAAGCTTTTGCACACTTAAACGTGTTTAGGTCCCTCACTCTCATCGCAGCGCACTTTCAGGAGCTCAAGCGACCTTGTTGACCAGCAACAACACCATATGCCTAGCCAGTAGTGGTATTATGTTGGCTACGATCTTCTGTAAGTAAGGTGGAGGTACTTAACCATTCTGGCTGCTCCAAATACGAGGAAGACGTCGTTTCGCTGTGGCCTACTTCTCTAAAGTTGCTTACATAAAGTTTACCCTGACAAAGATTTTATGACATTGACATATTATTTAAATTTGAATTTCTCCTGGCCTGTGGAAAAGTGTTTCACTACACCTAGAACGTAAATCATGTCCATTTCGATAACCCATAGCATACTCACCCCGTATAGCAATTCTCATGACCCGGGGCAACAAAACACTAAGCAGATTGGTGAATAGCGCGCCCATATTAATATTTATGGAGTGTATTTGAATAGATGCGTGATAGTGCTCGTTAGCACGTGCGGTATCTATTCCGCGTACAATTAGCTTATCTACGGTTTTTGTGCTATTGATACAATTTTATCCAGTTTACAAGTTTATTTCTAATGATATTCAAATATCGTGTGGTGATAGCTATCACAACCGAAGAAAAGAATGGGATGTAATATGGAACAAAGAATGCAATGAAACCATGGAATAGATTTGTAAGAAAAGAGGCGAAATGCGTTAGAACTTGTTAATAAGTTATAAAGGAAGTCAACATAGTCAATATTAAGGCTTCTGAAACGTTATTAACGGCTCGAATTATATTGCAAACTGTCAGTAACGACCACTCCCTATTTAATTAATTTTGTGTTATGCAGTATCGTCTGCTAATGAAAATTTAAATCAGGTAAGTAGGTACTAATGAAACCGTCTTAATTTTTTCTCCGTGTGCATTCAAAACTTGTCGTCATTTCACAAGTAATTCAAAACTAGTCGTCAATGTGGAGGGCTATAGTTTTTTAAATAAGCCTCAGTAATCTGATTATAACCCCGTGAATGGTCTGACGTCACGGGCTCGGGTGCATTCATAACGCACCCATTGACGCGATACGTATCTTGATGCAGTAGAAGCTCAATTTACAGAGAGAACGCTCGAGATTCATCTGTTTTTCCAAAGCAACAAAAATTAAAAAAAGGAGGTTCTCAGTTTGACCTGTATGATTGTATGTATGTTTGTCTGCAATTATCTCGAACCGATATAGATGCAGTTTTCACCATAACGTAGAGAATTTCACGGTGGTGGTTTTAGTTTTTTAGTATACAATTTATTGATTATGTAGCTCATTTTTGTCTAACATCACATCACTCGTAACGAAGCAAACGAATGATTTGTATTAAAACACTATTTCATTTTGTCTATAAATTCCGGCCCCTATTTGACAATTCTTAGCTGACACTGAATGTACCGAACATTTCTGGATTCATAAATGTTGCTAGTCAGCATAGTTAGTGACCTAGCGATGCACGACTAATCTTTATCAGGTAAGAATCTTCAATTTGTTGATATAGGCTTAGGCCTATCAGTATTACTATAAGTCGAGTAAAACCCGAAATAAGATATTAAAAGCGATACCAGTTACAGTCTCATAGGAAACTACAACTGTCACATTGCGCGGGCGCAGCGACAAAAGGAAGGATGTGCGTACGTGCCTCACAAAGCCGCAGACGTTATTATCCGACCAACTCCATGCCGCATTAGGCGACGCCGGGATATGGGACGTGGACAGATTTGTTATAAAAAGTGTCCGCTATAGACAAAACGGTATTGATAAAGCTGGTGGAAATGTTCGAACAGTACTTAAACTTAGCTTAAATATTTGTTTTTCCGTTTCAATTTCATATTTACAAAATATATCACCAAGGTCGTCTTGCAAACAACAATACTTCTTTTAATAACTTAAAAACAAACATCTAATATTTTCAAAGTCCGTATCAAAGTGACGTCATTTACAAACTTTAAGTTATATTGCATCGATATTGGATGCGTAGTTGGTGGCATTGTTAGCTGCTACTATGCTAGCTGCCACTACCTCATGTAGGAAGGAGTCGTGAAGATGTTATGTTTGGTGTGTCATAATCGTGACTGTCGGGGATCGAGTCACAGCCTTAAGCCTTTTTTTGTATAACATCGCCACTGACTCAATAACCACAGCAAAAAACACACACAAAAAACAAAAACATAACCATTTTTATTATCAAGGAAACCGATTGCAATCGGACTTCATTCACTAAGCTTTAAACGAGTCGCCAGCAAAACAACTACGACGGACTCAAATCTGGACTTACATAACACAATCAGCATCTTGTTTACTTATAAATCTTGCAGACAAATCTGTCTGTCACAAATTAACGACAAAATTAACGCTGCAGCCAAAATAGATGCTAAAACGCATGCAATAAGGGTCAAAGTTATCAATGGAGATAAAAAAGATAAAGTTGGTGAGGTAGTGGGATCCGATTAGAGTGGAAACGATAATGCAGGATCCGCTGACAATGGTGGTATCGGCGATCTCGCGACGAACAGAACGACACATTGTAAGGGAGATAGACAGATTAGAAGTGCGTCAAGGGACATGTGACTTCCTCAAAATACAGAAACATTATATAAACATGACGTTTGTATATGTTGGCATTTTAACCTACATATGAATTTTGGTTACACAATAGATTGAAAACGCAGGAATCGGAAAATAATGTATAAGACGTATCTAGAGGATTGGAAGAGTATGTTAGGGACTAACATTAAGAAAATGACGTGAAGAATGACTTACGTGAATAATTAGAACAAATTTGCAAAATTATGAATGTGATGAAGGTTCAAGAGTATTTATTAGTTGCGGGCAGGTTATTACATTTCAAGGAATATTTTCATCCGTGGATTAATTATTTTTATGCTTTAAACGGAGATAGAGTGTTGTACATTTTGGCTTCTCGAAAACGTATTCATTTCGATCCCGACATTAATTTCCGGTTTGACTACATTGATAGATCGTTATTGTTAAGGGTTATAGACATTGGTTGACTGTATGTATTACTTTTCAGTAAATGTCAATATAACAATCGATATCACCAAAAAAACCTTCGATCCGTATCCATCCTTAGAAAATCTTCAACCGCTATTTCCCGATCTTGAAAGTACCAAATCCCAGACCCTCGACCAGGAACACCTGCCACAGGTCACGCCCGCAAGGTCAAGAGCCGCATCAGATAAGCCAAGTCCCAAACCGTGGGAGCCATTGTGCCGCCACGCATAAATTCCCTTGTAAAAGCGGCAATTAAAACGATTGGATGACATGTTGATTTGTTGATGACAACCACCGTTCTTGTTGGCTCGTTTACATGACTGTTAGTGATTGGCTGTTCAATTTTTGGGACATTGACACTTAAATGCTTAAACGATCATTCGACAAAAACCCTGAAGAAAATTATAATATAACATGTTTACATTGGTACCGGACAAATGTGACCTGCATATGCCCAGTGCTTGTGGCACTATGGAGACAATAAATCATCCCTCTTTTTTCTAATTCAACTTGACGAAAGATAATGGTTCCATCTAGCCTTATCAGTCGTCAGTTGCGTAGTGTCCAACATTAGTTGCAACGTAGGCTTTTGCAGCTAACATGCCTTGTTCTTCAAATGTTGTGAAATAATTGGAGTAGTAATAGTGGAGACCTTTCATCCACGAGAGGAGGCCTGTGCTCAGCAGTGGGACGTATTTAGGCCGATTTATTAATTGTTATTATTATAATTGCAGTACTGGAATACTGTCAAATAAGTTGAATGTTACTTCACTACTGACAAGAGCCTAGACATAAGGTGCTCAATAGTGTTTGAAATAAGCAAGCCAATAGGTCGCAGCGCTACACAGCTGCTGAAACGTAGTAATATATATGTAGTTGATCTCGATTAAAACAGGCGTTATAATATAATTAGAGGGAGCTATTTATAAGTAGGTTACTCATTTACACTTCATCAAAATAAGAGTGATTATGATTGGAACCAGCTTAGAAAACATATCTGGGATACAACAGCACCTAAATGTTTCTAGATATCACCTTGCAGTCAAAGCGAGATACAGCAAGTGTCAAATGTAACAGTAATCATTCTTAAACCCACACTAAATCACGCTCCTAAAAACCGATTACAATCCAAAAATTCACTTCTATTTTACCTCAAACTGGCATATCGTTATCAAACACGTATATCTTTAGGTATGTTTTAATACGACCATTGTTCTAATAGTTTCCCATGTGACCAGTCTTATTCTTCGTAAAACTTAAGAGTGAGGACGTGATCCTTACATGAAGGACATAAATGCTATATTGCAGTGGCCAAGGTACATGTGCGACCAGACCTATTCTGTGTCAAACTCAAAAATCAAGACAAGGACTATAAGTATACGCGATAGAGGCTATATTGTAATGGCTTGGTTTGATGGTAAGAAGCGGTGTAGTAGTAACGACCTGTACTGGGTGATTGGATCATAACGTCTGAGCTGATCGTGATCGATATCTTAACTGTTAAGGATTATGGATATTGTTTTTGTGATAGTCTCATAACGACCGAGCGAGGTGTACAGTCCTCTATTTCATAACTGGACGATTGTCATCTGATAACTACAATTTGCCGTACATTTATGCAATTTTACTAGTCTCCTCCAAAGTGACTTTTTCACAATATCGTATTTTTAAGCTACTTGAAACCTAATCAAATCATCACAGAACCTAAGTAGGGTTATTATATATTTCAGCTATGTTTTTTGATCCCGGCAGCATTACTCGGCAGGGGATTACCCCACGACATTTAACTCTTCCTTCAAACTCTATCATTTCTGGGCTTAGGTAAATTAATTAATAAAGTACGAGCAGTTAATAGTACCAGCGATAAGGACATTTTGTTGTCACGGTTTCGGCCCCTGTTGAACAAATTGACACATACGGGGCGTCCTTGCACCGTATCCACACGTTTCCTTGTACAATGTACGGATACTTATCGGTTTTACTAGTCATTCGTTGTCGTAGTCTTTATCAATGATTTACTTGATGACGAGTTGGAGACTATTATGTAATTCTGACTGTTCTGATATAGCTTTAAATGCGGCGTATTTAGTAGTGAATAAATGTTTTCCACTGGGACAGGTGAAATGAGTAGGTCAAAAAACTGCCTGGATAACCAAAGGGTTAAAACCAGCCATGGTCTATTATCGGACAAAGTGGAAGAGTGAATGACACCTTATTGATTTACTACCTATATAAAATTGCGAGTAACTTATTTGACTGAATCACACTGGCGCGGCTTGACAGTTGACCGCCGTCGCAGGCCACGCCAGTAAGTGATTATAAATCTTGTGTGTTGGTTTTGAACAGTTAGTTGTATGAAGACGTGTGTGAAGGTCACGGTTGTGTTGTTAATAGTTGTGAAAAAATTCGGCAAGTTAGAATATAAAACCAGAATTCGCAATATACGGGTACAATAAGTGGATCATCTGGGGAAATTTGTTTTTCTAAACATTTGCAATAAAGTATTGTGGGCGATAATACTATATTCGTGCGATGTCTGACCCCGTGAGAAAATATGGTTGCATTTAGCAGTTTTAGGCACAGTCCAATTTACAAACATCTGAGTCCCGTGTGCGTATAATTGGAAACGTCGACACGGTAGCATGCGGGTCCTTGGCTCAAGGCGTTTCCTCTTCGAACAAAGCGATGCGATAGCACCAGGCACATCGCTTCCTACTCGCACGGAAACGATTCGGCTGATACCGCGTTCCGGTCACCAACGTGACGCGGTCTGCCGCGATAATACTTACTTAAACCAGCCTTGGGTGGACTGAGTCCCTTTAGATACGTATAAAACTACACATAGAGACAGAGACCTAATAATAATAATAGGGCATAAAATAGTAGAACAATAAGAAGTAGTTTGTACTGTTTGATTGTAAGAGGTAGGGGAATTGTTTCATTGTCTGAGCGTTTAGGAAAGAAATTGCAATCAAGATAAACGCTTACTACAATTATTCATAATGGTCTCTTTTAATGTAGTATTTGTACTTTAGTTGAAAACAACCATACGGCCTACCCGACGGTAAGCGAACACTGTTGCCTATGGACGTCTCTCCTTTATTTTTATGAGGATTTGCTGATATTGTTAGCACCCTTTATTGGCACATTATTGGCACGTGGACCTACTTAGGCCCGACTTTATAAAGATGCGTTAGACCAAATGGCAGATCTAATTTTAGTAACTCAGTTTTAGGGTTCCGTTCCGTACCCAAAGGGCAAAAACAGGACCCTATTACTAAGGCTCCGCTGTCCGTCCGTCAGTCCGTCTGTCCGTCTGTCACCAGGCTGTATCTCATGAACCGTGATAGTTAGACAGTTGAGTTTTTCACAGATCGACGGTCCCAATTAAAAGAGTCGGATCTGCAAAATTTGAGTTTTTGTTTTTCAGCGGCTTAGGTCGTAAAAAACTCTACATTTTAAAACCACATTCACAGATTTTAGTTTTTCTCAATACTTTTTCTAAAAACCAAGATAAAAATGTCGGATCTAAGAACAGATGACATTTAAAAACGTCGGTTGTGACAGTTCCGACATTTTTACGGGACACACAGTGAGTACAAAGTGTCGGATATAACACATTCTACTATTTTACACGGAAAAGTGTAGCGTGTTTTTTGTTGTGTATTTTATGTAATTTATAGCCTGTTAAGTTATCAAGTAAATTTTCTCTGTATTCAATTGTTACATAAGAGTTTCCGTGCAACAATGTCAGTTCTGCCAATTACGACATTTTTTGGAGTACCTTTTTTGTCGGATGTGGTACATCCGACATAATTATGAATACAATTTCCAGACAAAAACGTCGTATGTGGCACTTCCGACAAATGATGCTTAAGCTATTCCGGTTAAAAAAGTAATATAAGAGGTTTTTGTATTTTTTTGTAAAAATGGCTGATAAAGTACATGTAAGCTCAACGGCTAGTAATAAACAACCTACTAATAAGCAAACATTCGAAGTTTGATAACGATATTCCATTAATTAACAATTTCCCCCATACAATTTTTTTTTCCAAAAACTTTGACAGCTTCTCCTAAAAAGTAGCTGTTTTGCAGATCCGACTCTTTTAATAGGGACCGTCGAGATGATGTATTTCTATTGCCAACAATAAATACTAAAAACAGAAAAAAATAAATATTTAAGGGGGCTCCCATACAACAAACGTGATTTTTTTGCGTTTTTATAGATAATGGCAGGGGACCCTTCGTGCGCGAGTCCAACTCGCACTTGGCCGGATTTTTACTTAACTAGCCGAAATATAAGGTAAAGCGGATCTGTATAAAACCGAGGGTTAGTGTTCATCAGTCTCAAATCAAGCTTCGACTACATTCGGTTAACTTTCTGTACCTAGACCACAGAATACCTACAAATATAAAATAATACATACAATGGTTAGTCTAGTGGGTAGTGACGCTGCCTACGAAGCTGAAGGTCCTGGGTTTGAATCCCGGTAAGGGCAAATATTTGTGTGATGAGCATGAATATTTTTTTCTGAGTCATGGATGTTTTCTATTTATTTAAGTATTTCTATCTATTAAATATATCGTCGTCTAGTACCCATAACACAAGCCTTATTGAGCTTACTATGGGACTAGGTCGATTTGTGTAAGATTGTCCCCTAATATTTATTATTATTTATTTATTTATTTATTTATTTAATGGTGTGCCACTGGTGAAATTCAGGTAGTTATTGCCAATTGTAATAAAACTACCATTGACAACCTAATACGGTGACTGTGCTGGCAATATCATACATCACTTATTTATAGGTTAATAACTCTTAGTTTACGTGCACGAGTAATTGTTACGGTTATATTGAACGCTTCATGTCCAGCCGGGTAACATGTTGGACAGCTGAAACACAACTTTTCGATTACTTCGTCTAATCGCCGCTTTCGAGTGAAATCGCACTAACATTATAAAGCTAGGTATAGATCGCCACTGTTATCTGACATGAGCAAGCGTTCGAGCATGTCAGACTTACTTTAATGACTTCACGAATTGTTGTGTGTGTCTCTATACTCTCTATTGAGATGGTTGTAAGTAGATTGTAAGAGTTAGGATAATTATTTCATTGTCTTTGAGCGTTTAGTTATTATTGCCTACGAAAAAAAATTGTTGAATGAGTGCACCTCAGGAATTCTTGTGAGCAACATTGACATAATTATAACTTCTTGATATTGAGATCAATTAGTATTTCATTTATTTACATCATATATTTATGAAACTAAATACATATTAAATTAATACCTAAGTACTGGCCATTGGCAAAATTACAGTTTAAAATGAATACAGGTTTTCTGCTACAATATTGTGGTGGTCATCACCGTATCGTCATCAACATGCCTGGATGTGAACCGGTTGAGGCAATCAAGATAAACGCTACGATATGCAGTTTGACACAACCACTGCCTTCTGTCACTTGTCTCGTGAAATGCCGAACCGTATCAATGAGCGTATCGACTCGATGCATCGCCGATACGGTGCGGACGCGTGTACTCAGCCTAACCGCCAATTACTAGCACTTAACAAAACGTGACCTGTCATTTACTGGGCAAACAATTTTTTTTGAACCGGAAACTAAATGTTAAAAATATCTCTTGGTAGTTTGTACATTTCTGTAAAGTTGTCAAACGAGTCGTGTTCATTATGGGTATGGTTATAATTGCAGTAATTGCTCTCGTAAATAAGGTTCTTTTTAATTTCTTGAGATTGGCTAATAAGTCAATTCACGGTGGTTAGGTTTGTCTGTGCTATTAACTTAATATATAGCTCTAGCTTGGCCTCAAAGTCGTTGGAACATTATCGTAAAAAACATAACAACAACTAGCATTTGGAAAATAAGTTGCGAACGATACGCTCAGAGACCTTATACATCTTTGGGATATTCAATTAATTTAATTCATTTCATGTTAATTGTAATATAGATCTTACGAGTATATCTAATGCAATGGAAAATATTTTCTACATAGTTTTTACAGTTTGTACTTTAGTTTTTATTTATTGACATTTAGTTTGTTAACCTGCAACTTTGTTGTTATTGTCAAGATTTTATTTTTTTATTGTCCCTCCCTCTTATACAAGAGAGGAGGGCCTGTACCCAGCAGTGGGACGTTGTATATAGGCAAATTCATTATTATTTATTTTATTTTATTGTAAATAATTGTTGACATGTAAAAGTGGCCTATCTGCAGAAGAAATGTTTGATTGCTATTTTTTTTTTGATTTTGGCTAGCACGTAAAAAATACGCACCTTATCAGAATGTCGATTGTCACACTCTACCTTACGGTCTTATGTAACCATTTGACATTAACAACGATAGCAGCCAAGATTTCACCAATAGGCTCTGCAGGTGGTGTCGTGTTGCTGGCGGTGAGCTAGAGCTCCTGACAATGTTCTGTGTTGAAAGCAGGGGGGGGGGGGACCTGCAATTGCCTCTAGTATGTAATACTATTATACAGTTCTGTGCCTTTAGCAGTCGACACAACATCTACACATACAGGTGGAGGTTTTCCATGAACCGTTAAGAAAATATCTATATTGTCATATAAGGGGATTAAAATCGAAAAGTAATGATTACACAAATAAAGCAAAATAATAATAATATCATAATACATTTTAATGATAGCGGCCACCCTAATTCGTATTTGTAACTGTTAATGTTTACCATGACCGACTTGCTTCTCGATAATTTGACAATTTCACTGGTACTTATTCAGGGTTCAAGCAAAATTCGACTTTCCAGTGACAGTAATTCCTGTGATCCCTTAAAAGATTGTTTACCAGCGATCGCATTGACCTTATGCTCCTTTAGAGTTGTACTCGTAATATGCAGATTTTTGCACAAAAGTTTGATGAACTCTGAGTTGGAAACGGTCAGAAATATTAACTTAGTTTATTTGGAAAATTGTAAGCACTAACGCTTAACTATCCTCCTCTTGCGGGACAGTCCATCGTTCCGTTCCACGCTGTATATCGCATGCGCTAGGCCACGGTGTCTGCTTATTGGACAGGCCGTATGCATTTTCGCCACCATTATGGCAAAAAAATATTCCAAATGAGGTCGGGCTTTGTTAGTTTTCAGCCGCTTCTTTACTCATCTTGATGAAGTGTCACATCGTCTTTTCATATCATCGTAAAAATGAAAGCGTGGCATTAGAGGTATTGTCCACCCTTTGGTCCCCAATAACGCGATACTGATCCAGCCATCAATCGTGCGCACAATGGCATTACCCTCTTTTACAGTTTACCCTACTGCGTAGCTACATGGAGCTATGTGGATGCGATGTGGCTTTTCAATGGACTTCAGCTGAGAGTGGAAGTGTGGTGGTGCGATGAAAGTAGTACTTTATTTTGAATATGGTTTTGTACCTCATCTAAAGTGTTTTGTCAAATCTACAACAATTTTAAAGAACGATTTTTATTTTTATTATATTTACTCAACAAGTACGAAATAATAACGTTTATTTCCGAAAAAAACATCACAATACTAAAACACAATCTACTGATTATATTAATGCTCATTTTATTCCGTTCCTGATTACATAATCAGTAGATTGTGTTTTAGTATTGTGATGTTTTTTTCGGAAATAAACGTTATTATTTCGTACTTGTTGAGTAAATATAATAAAAATTAAAAAAATTAAAAACCCCTGACACAAAAAATAAACTCTAAAAACTAACAAATAATATTTTTAATATTATCGTCACATATATTATGTAAGCTCAAATATTTTTATTTTCAAAGTATCGTCGCGTCGGGGGACCATCGGGTGACTGAAAAGGTCCCCCGACGCGACGATACTTTGAAAATAAAAATATTTGAACTTACATAATATATGTGACGCTAATATTTATTATAGCTTTAAGATATTATTTGTTAGTTTTTAGAGTTTATTTTTTATGTCGGGGGTTTTTAAATTTTTAAATTTAACTTTTATTTTGTTCTTTTTAAAGTGATGTTCTCAGGTCATGGTTACCTTACCCTATATTTTCAATATCATAGTTTCAATACAATATTCAAGTAACACGGGACCAAATTTCGAATCGACAAGACATGTGGAAGGTAGTCAGATTCCCTCATCGACAATTAAAGAGCTGATGATCTTCAAATGGCTCATCAGGTCATGGTTACCTTACCATATAATTTCCATGTCATTGAAATAACACGTTACCAAATTTCGAATCGATCGAACATAAGGAAGTTAGTCAAATCCCCTCAACAAATAGAAAAGAGCTGATGATCTTCAAACGGCTGATCGGGTCATGCTTACCTTACCATATAATTTCAATATCATTTAAGGAACACGATACCAAATTTCGAATCGATCGGACATACGGAAGGTAGTCAGATCCTCTCATCAACTATTAAAGAGCTGATGATCTTCAAACGGCTGATCAGGTCATGGTTAACTTACCAGATAATTTCAATGTCATTGATATAACACGGTACCAAATTTCGAAACAATCGGACATAAGGACGTTAGTCAGATCCCCTCATCAACTAGAAAAGAGCTGATGATCTTCAAACGGCTGAACAGATTTGATGAAACGTGGCTAAAAACACTCGGGTTAAAATTATCTATGATACAAAAAAAACCGCATTCAAATCGGTCCATCCGTTTGGGCCCTACGTTACCACAGACAGATACACAGACACGTTAAACTTATCCCTCTCTTTGCGTCGGGGGTTAAAAATATAAATCGTTCTTTAAAAATTGTTGTAGATTTGTCAAAACACTTGTACCGTTGTACCTTTTACACAGTTGTACCTTTTAGGATGAAAAATAACATGCAATTTACATCTAATAGAATTTGATTAAAATAATTTGTAATAAACGACGACGAACTAATTCATATAAACAACTATATTTTCGCATGACTCTCACCTCATACAGTCAAACAATCAAAAGCAAAACTACCCTATCCATAGTATCCATCCCCTTCCTACATCCGCCTTGTCCCTTATAATCCGCGGACAATGCGCACACGTCATAACACCCATCGATCAGCGCTGATCGCCCCCCACCCCACCCCGCGTCTAATATAAACCTGGATCATCAGAGGGACATCAGTCACATCAGTCCTTTAGGAAGCATTGTTTGATGACGTCTTACTCTAAATTTGATATTAATTTATCTGTAGTGATAGTTATTATACTCGTAGTACCTAGTCATAGTCCTTATATATTTATTAATTTATTTAATCTTTATTGCACAAAAGAACAACTTATCGTACAAAAGGCGGACTTAATGCCGTAAGCATTCTCTACCAGTCAACCTTTGGGCAAAGCAGACAAATTGTGGGCTGTGCAACTACAGATATAAACACACATTAAACATACATTTATAATAAATAACAACAATAGACAAATAAATAAAAATACATACAAATATAAATACCTACATATATAAATATATACTTACAGACGAAAATAGAGAACAGAAACACTAAGAATCTACGGCTCTGCTAGCAAACAACTTGTGTAAAGATCTTTTAAACGCGAATCTGGTCGAAGACTGTCGGATTTTAACGGGTAGACCGTTCCAGAGGCGAGCGATTCGAATGGTAAACGAATTGGACATGAAACCAGTTCGGTGAAGTGGAATAGCGAGAGAAAGATTGCCTGAAGAGTGAAACTGACGGGTACAATTCACGCCATGGTACTGGAACAAACTTTTGAGATAGACGGGAGATTTCGGGATCTGGAGAATTGAAAAAGGAAGCAAAGCATACGAAGATTACGGCGTTGGCGGATGGGTAACCAACCAAGCTTAGATCGGTAGGAAGAGACATGATCGTATTTACGGAGGCAGAAAACAAAACGAATACAGTTATTAAGGAGACGGTCTAGTTTATTTAGGCGTTCCTCGTTTAAGTCCGGATAACACATATGGGTAGGATCAAACTTTGCACTAATAAAACTTTGGATTTAATAGGCAAGAAGTGTTTGAGTTTATTGAGGACATGAAGGGAGCCGATCACCTTTCGGCTAACTTCAGCAACTTGGGTCCTCCAACTCAGGGTATTGTCTAAATATACTCCTAAATTATTTACCTTCTGGCTATAAGGGATAGCAGTGCCATTGAATTTAACATGAGGAATAGAGTTGAAATCTAGCTTAGCCACTTGATGGGAACTACCAATGATAATGGCTTAACATTTGGACGGGACCTTAGATCGTGACTTTTTGACACAATGGAGTGAAAACTCCTGGATCGTCATTAGAGACACTTCAAGTCACCTTAATGTGTATGTCCGAATCAGCGAAGCTAGACTGCAAATAGTTATTTTCTTCTTCATTCACCGACAAAACACAATATTCTTTCATGTGACACATTTAAGGGCCATATGTGAGAAGTTTTCTTGGGTCTACTTGCCTCGTGGAAAACCAGTGATTGACATTGTCAATTGACAAACATTCAGAGGTAGACCTATGAGTAATAATTCCCAGGATAATACGAGGTTTCTATTTCCACGTAAAAATAAGACCTTTTTAGAACAAGAATTACTACCTTAGTGTTACGCACTGAAGCAGCTGGTCACCACGACCCGTTTTCGGGTTTGCTTGTCCTTGAGTTGGCCTACTGTGATGAGTATCCCAGCTGCCCCTTGCACCAGGGTGACTGCGTCATGAAAAATTACGTCATAAAAAGCCAAGCCAAGAATGACATGTTTCACGTGCTATGCTATGATATTAAGTAAGCTGAGAGTACGTCAATGGTCGTTTAACTAGAGTGAGCCATGGTTGCCTCACCGCGACAAGTGCCCGCGATATGGGTCATCAAAACTGGCCGGATTATCTCGCGTCGTTGCGCGGACACAGTGCACAGATCACACGCAGTACGAATGTAGTGATTTTTTCTACTTGTTACAGAGTGACACAACCGTTCATCATCATACGTATGAAAACCATGGTTTTCTTTAAGGGACTGATTTGCAGTATGTTCTGTATTATGCAATTTTTTTTGTTATTGTTATGACCCAGGCGTTTGGGTTGATGTAAGTTCTTTTTTTGCTATATTTAACATTGGGTGCCTTGAGTTGGGTATATAAAAAAGTTTACGTTTATCATTAAAGCACAAACTTCTTTAGTGATTACTTCCTATTTGTTTCCACTAAATCGGCCGAATAAGACTAAATATAATCATTGTAATAAATTCTATCAACCTGTACAAGTTACAGTTCCTACGCAGCTGTTGTAAAATCATACATATCATTATCATAACACATCAATTTAAAATAATGTAAAACTAAACAAGGAATATAATATATGTATGTAGTACTAATGCCTTGACAAGCGTTATAAATCTGTCGGGCCGATCGCACTGTCAATAATTCAAGCAACACCGAGCTAGCACAACTTAAGTTGTCACAATCCTTTTTCAATTGCTACGATACCAGAATACCAACCAAGTGGCATGCTGAGCTAGCCCCTCTGCCTAATTCTACCGCTCAAGTTCTCTCTGTTCCGTTTGCCATAATCGTACATTTACAAAAACGAACGTTTGTACAGAAATAATATTTGCACGACACGTATTAGTGAAAAATTAAATAGTCTCCGTTTGGAACAATAACATCGTAGCGACGATATTGCTATTAGAATGTAGATCTACATTGAACAAGCGAGCGGTGCGAAGGAAGTTCTCCGTTTCAGAATGGGCAAAAATACTTTCGTATGCCTGGCGTCGAATTTAACAACCGATTCTCGTGAAATTTTGTGAGCAGGTTAGATAATTATATCGATTCAGTTATTGGAAAAAAAATATGGGACAAAATACAGACTTGCGAGTTCTACAGCTCACTGACCCGTTTTTACACGAACAAGCTGTATATTTTGCCTGCGCCGGAGAAAATTTCACGGCCAACAGATTTGTTTGTCTAACGGTAGCTACTGCCGTTTTTCAGATTCACCTGACAAAGGTATGCTTTCACGCCTTCGGGCTACTGTTGTAAATCTGTGCGCCAGCCGCGTTGACAATAAGTCGGGGGACAGGTCGAGTTATCGCGCGATCTATCGCCGCAAGGTCGGAGACTGGCCGTTACCAGTGCTTTCAAACGTTAGCTTTAATTGAATTGATCTTGTTTTGAAATCACCCTGATCTTATCTTGACATGTCTATGACAATTTCACGCTATGAGAGTATGAGCTGCTGAAACATTCTGTGGACACTGAATAATTTAGACCAGAGGATGACCATTTTATTATCGACCTCTAATATATATGTAATTTTTTTCCTAATTCTTAAACTTAATCTAAACCTGTTTTGTAATTTCGTCGATTTCATTTTTTTTCTGATACTTAGGTTAATCTTGCCCCACGATTTATGCTGGTACAAACTACCATATAATTGTCAACTTTACGATCATCATCATACGGTTACAATCTTATACGGGATGTCTTCTTATAACATGCACGTGTACAACATATCAAATAAAATCTACATGTTGTGCAGTAGTTTGCAGTTTTACGAAAATGCTGACCAGATTATATCAATACGAGTAACTGAAAGTTTCTTAGAATAAATACGTGAAATGCAAAAAACTTGGCAATGGCTGCCATGCTCCATGAGTGGAAGTTTGATATGACTATGGACTTATGGAGTGGGTCTATGCTCCATCCCACCTTAGGCCTTGATTGTGACTTGCCACACACATACACACGTGTGTTGGTACGTAGTTTATTTAATTGAATTTTCCGTCATTTAGTCGCAAGTGCGCAATGTTTCCTGCATGCGTCGATGCAATACCATCGACAACGCAATTCACTATCCAATTTTGAACCTTAATGCAACGAGATAATGTGTACTATTGTTCAGTGTAGTGTCTCGCTGTTTATATTTATTGACGTCGGAGCAGTGCCTTACGCACATTACATTACACTATGTACGAGTATATTCTTCTGTATATCGATATATTTTCTTTGACTATTTATTTATTATATTAACAAACACATGTCCGACTTACAGTGGAGACCAGACGCCATGACATGGAAGAAATACAGACAAAATTACGGCAACTGCGATATTACGACTAAACAGAACACAAAAGAAAAACAAGTTTACTTCCGTAGGCTACATTGGCATACTTCTCTTTCTAGTAACAATGTCATCCAAATATTTATACAACTTTATGCACAACATACCCAATTTATCGGTATGCAAGTCAGCAGACTATACGTTACCCTTCACAAAAACATAGTAGGTTCATAGTCCCTCGCTTACATTGAATAGTCTATACTATTCTGGTCAGAAACAACATCAAAAGACGTATAAGGATTAAGAGCAAGTAAGTCAGTGGAATATAGTATGGTATAAAAAAAGTAATTAAGATGATTTCCACTCGCATGCAAAAATCCTTTTAAACACACTTACGGGTAGGCCACGACTACGAGTGGCGGCGGCAGCGGGTACTTTCCGTGGGAGCTTGAGATCGGAGACTTCCCGCTCCAACGTATGGCAAAGCGCTGCCTTTCGAAGTCGTGCCCTTAAGCGTTCGTGTAAAAAAATCATCGTGTAAGGTACATCAATTGGATTCATTCAGGAGGTGAAGGTTGCCTGATGCAAGACTGGGCCTAGTTTCATGTTCAGTATTTTACGAAGAAAATATATAATAAACGTATCCTTTGGAATGTTATCAGAACCTCGAAGAAATTCTACTCGCACTGAGTATTTTGCCAAAATTAACAAAATTAGAAACGACGATAGGTTTCCATGCACAATAACTTTTACGATTAGGTGAACTGTAATGTTTATTATTTTGAATTACAGTAAATACGATTACATATAGTTTATCTTGACATTAAATCAGTTTTATTGCTTTTCATATTACGGCATTGATTCTATTAATTGTGTTTACGTGTAAGATAAACACTGCAATATCTAGCAAGATTTCCTACGACTGGATCTGCAAACAATCCTATAAATTATCATTAAGTGACGGGCACACAGACCAATTAACGTGGCGTATTATATTGGCTTGAATTAACATTCTGAGACTATACACGTACGTGACTTTGGCACATGTTAAATTGCAACTTTGTATTGTTTTTATTGTACAATATCAAGTAACATATACAAAAGAAGAAGAACTTAATGCCATATGGCATTCTTGACGTGAGCAGAGTCAAACAGAGAATAATCATTGCTGGTGTGAGATTAATATCTCACACCAGCAATGATTATTCTCTGTAGTACTAATGTACGAAACTGATTATAACGGCATTTTAACATAAAATAGAATCAATGGATGTTAATGACTAACTCAAGAGGTTATGGTTAGTGTGTAACACTTCGTAGGTTAGGGATAAGCTAGTTTAGTCGCGAAAAGGCTTCGTTGCTGTAAGCCGAGAGGCAACTTTTATAATCTACATATTACCTTAAGTACGGGGATTTTCCCATCGGTAACAAGGGTATTCCATTGCATTTTAGCTGTATGATCCAGGGGAAATGCACTCAAGACACTTTCAATTAATACTACTTAGACACTAAATAACACTTTTACAACATGTAAACATTAAATTCAAAATTCAAATTCAAATTCAAATTTTGAATTTTGAACTACTTAGACACTAAATAACACTTTTACAACATGTAAACATTAGTTTGCAGTTCCGAGATATGGACTTGCCATTCTGTCGGGCAACGTTTTGTTGCATTAGTCGACACTTGGACTAAGTTGACACTTGTCTTTTTATTTGTAGGCTAAGCTATTGTTAACTTAGTAAAATATTACGGACCCGTCACGTCATATAATTAAACTACCTACAGTGCAATAGACGACCACTTTAGCCTAGTTGTGGTATCCCTGCGATGCTCCCCAGGACTGGTTTGAATGCCGGTCACTAGTTCTTGAGTCTTAGATGTTTTCTATGTATTTATCTGTAGAATTATTTGTGCACGAGCCTTAGGTATTGAGCTTACAGTAAGACTATAGTCTATCCTATAAGACTAGAATGAGTTGTGTAAGATTGTCCCCACTATTTATTTATTTACAGTGTCAATTAGAAATCGTTGTATGATATTGCTTGATGCAGTGTGCCGTCGCCCCTAGCTGGAGTTATTTACGTCGCGAGTGGGTCGCCTTGGCGCGCGGGCGCAGCCGCGGCGCGCCGCTAGCGGAATGCGCCCGCTCACCTCGGCGTGTCGCGAATTAGATGATATAAAACATCAGGATTCCTTATCTTAATTTTATCCTGGTTACATCTTAGAGTCCGGGGTCTGTCAGCCACCTAAACCTAAATTTGGTGTAGGCACTAGTGTGTGTGGATGCGACTGCCATCTGAGCTTCCAGACCAGAGGGGAAACTAGATCTTGTTAAAATTATGCGTACATAGACTTTAACGGTTGTGGGAGTCGCTCTTTGTCTTCTCAAGGGTGGCTGGAGTCCACTGGATGCGGACGGCGCTGAACCGGTAATTGTAGCGCTCTTTGTATTTTTGTTTTTCGGCTGATGATGATTAGAAGAGGGGTGTAGACAATAAATAAAATAATCAATATTTTTATATTTTCTCGAAAAACAAATGGAGAAAAAATCAACGCAAAAGGGTAAACAATCACGAAGTTATAAGTTTCCAAAGTTTTAAGAAGGGGTATGTTCTGTCTCTTTTTCGCAAAACACAACTTCATATTATGAAACGATGACACTGGAAGATTGTGACGTCACTAATAGACGGCAACGTGCCGCGCCAATCGTGTTCAGCGCCGCCGTCGACGCGGCCCCCCGGCAGCCTCGTGTAATGTGACATCACACACTGTTTGCGTTTTCTCTCTCTAACAAGCAATATTAAAACGGTTGCAGCTTCGTAATTCTTTGAGATATCTTAATGGGATTTTCGTCACTAGGAATATTTTTTTGCCTTCTTTCTTTTGGAGTAATGATAATTTTCGAGTCTACACCCCTATTGACTGTTAGAAGATCTTTTGCAACCCGAAGTCCTCCAGCTCAGCTTAGCGACTGTAACACCCACGTCCCTTCCACTGCGCGACGTGACATTCGTTACTAACTGGGTGACTGCCTGACTACCCATCTGAGTTATTGCTTTCTGGTGATGGTGCGATCATCGTGGGGCTGTGAGTGCGCTTTGAAGAACATCATGATTTAATCATCATGGTAAAATAAGAAAGAAAGTGGGCCTCACGTAGGGTCTTTAGAATGACCTAAACCGATAAATATATCCGTAGGTTAAGTTTATTGAGGACTGAATCATTAGTTAAATAGAGCAAACATTCTTATTCAAATAAGTTACAAAACACATATTAAATATATTGGTGTCTTTGTTTCCAATTTAGTGAAGAGAATGTACGTACGTAACTAAAAGGAAACATAGAAACTGCGTTGATGTCTATTGAAGGGAAGCTCAATATTCAATGCATACAAATTAAATAAATCTTATTTAATACTAAAATTAGTTTTATTCACATGGAATAATATCAACAAAACGATATTTAACGCTTAAAACAACAAACAATAACATTTTGTTCCCGGACATTCTATAATTATATTCAAGTATTTATTTAGTAGTACGTCGGAAATTGGCCAATATTGATAAAATTCGTGGACACGTCTTCTATATACAGTCAGCATCACATAGTTAGTAGCAGCCAAAGTAGTCAAATATATCGTAACACTTCCTTACTCCTATAGTAATAAAGACGTGTTCCGATATATTTGGCTACTTTGGCTGCTACTAACTATATGATGCTGACTGTACCTAAAACTAGTATGGATGTGTTCCTTCTTGTCTCCAGAGTACGAATCTACCGGTTTTAGTTAAGGGAGAGGGAGACGGACATAGCTGTGATGTCATAAATATGGCGGCCGACTGTCATCGATTTTTGTTCAAATCTCGGGTTCTATTTTTCTGATCGGTTCGTGTGAGGTGTCATTTGAAAGCATATTAAATGTTCTATAATTCATTTTTTGAGTAGTAGATAGGTACTAATGATTGAACGAGCTAGCGACTCGAACTCAGTTCTCTCGTTCTCTGCTTCCACTTGGGCCGTAATTCGTTGGTATGTCCGGATGTCCCGCTGTCCTGCTGTTCTCCTCTACAGCTCGCCTTCCTCAAACATTATCGTGAAGTTTTGTAAGCAGGTTTACTCATGGGCCGTGGCTCTGTAGCCACGAGTAAGTTTGTACAGTCAGCATCATATAGTTAGTAGCAGACAGAGTAGCCAAATATTTCATAACACACTCTTATTCTTACTGTAATAAAGACGTGTACCGAAATATTCGGCTACCTTGGCTGCTACTAACTACGAGTATATGACGCTATTAGCCCAACTGGAACTAGGTCGATCAATGCAAGTTTACCGTCCAATACTTACATACATTAATAAAGTATTATATCTCGTTCTCAACCGCGAAGAATAACGACGATCCCCGCACGATAATTTCAACGTAATTATAATTAGGCGGGAATGAGCGCGCGCGATAAACGATTACGGTGCATGCGCGTGCGCCGCCTTGCGAAAACAGCTGACGAAAATGTGGCTGAGGTTACGTGGACACTGGAGACCGAATCGACTTTTTTATACCATGTCGTTGGCAAATAAACATACGGCTTGCCTGATGGTAAGGCCACGGTCTCCTATAAATCACGCCGTACGCTGCGTCACAACGCTTACTATGGAGATGTACTGATGTGGTCGTCGGCCACATCAGTACATCTCCATAGTAAGCGTTGTGACGCAGCGTACGGCGTGATTTATAGGAGACCGTGGCCTAAGCGGTTACCGTGGCATGCTAGCCTAACTCCAGGGAACTCGCCTGCGCGTTGCCGAGCCTTTGAATACCTGCCCCCCTATTCTGTAACTTATATATCTTGAGACCGCGATGCGTAGTAACTTAGCGTAGGTAGAGGTCTAGTTTCGTGACGGGTGACGCATAAGGCCAGGAACCCACTATACGGCTAGCCGCGTGCGGCTACCCGTGCGGTTGGACAAAACATATGAAACCGCAAACGCAAAACCTCTACGCACTATGCGGTTGGCCGCAACCGCATGCGGCCAGCCACTAAGTGCGTACGTAGCCTTAGCGCGTAGCGAATAACAGCCATTCTGCAGTCCCTCGGGCAAACCGCGGCAGGCAGTTCATTCGACAGCCGTAATTCGTGGAAGGAAATATTTAATGAATTTACTTTGCAATAAGCGGTTGTAATAAGCTATTGTAGAAAAAAAAAAGACCGGGTTGCACTCCGGGAGTGCCGGCAGAAGTGAAAACTCAATAACATTGTAACAGTTTTTCGATCAGGTCACGTGACATCTTACGGTGTTGTGTCACCCTAAAAATGAATTTGGCGCCAATTTATAAACAATCAATAAATATTTAGGCGGACGGGCCGCGGGCACGTTGGGTGCGACGGGCCGGCTCGCCCGCCGCCGGCGGCGAACAAAATACCAATTTGTTTTTGCCATTGCCAAATATTTTTCAAAGCTTTATCTCTTTAGAAATAACGTCCAAATTCGAAATATTCGAATTTGCAAGAACAGTGGACGACGGCGGTGAACAAAATATCAATTTGTTTTTGCCGTTGGTAAATATTTTTCAAAGCTTTATATCTTTAGGAATAACGTCCGAACTATTCGAATTGGCTCAATAGCAAAACGGTGAAGGACCAGAAGGACGCGTGAACAAAATTGCAAGTTTATTTGCAGAATATACTATTGCAAAAAGTGTTTAACGGCTTTATACTCTTACGAAGCGTTCAGTTTTGAATGAAGTCGAATCGGCTAGCAGCAAAATATAAAAGTTTGTACTTCCTTCACATCTGACGTCACAAAAATCTGTCGCGTATTTAACAATTTTTCCCCATCCCAAAAAGTGCTCAGCGCCGCTAAAGAAGTTTTCACTTCAAAAATTACCTTATTTGAATATTTGTCTGTGTTAAGTTGCATTATCTGAATGAAGTCATCATGTGATAATTAAAATGAGGTTATTGTCGCAGGACCCCGCTTGGTGCAGATGGCGCATGACCGGTCATTGTGGCACTCTTTGGGGGAGGCTTTTGTCCAGCAGTGGACGTCTTTCGGCTGATATGATGGTGATGATGATCAGACAAAATTATTTAATGTTGGGAGAAACACATTCTATAGACATATTCTCGAAAGTATGCAAATCTCAGTATAAACCTATAAATATCTTTAAAAAACTCTCTTTTATAGGTACTATTTTTACCAGAGGGGTAATTCGTAACGTTTCAAACGCACGTTAGTACAATTTAACTGTAATTTTCCATTATTTGACATTTAGATCCTACCTGACGCGCGTAGGTACGAGTACAATGCGTTACGTGATCCACCTGCAGAAACTAAAATAATGTCAAACCAAAGCAACTTCGACTCACTCTATTGCATAAGAAGACTAATAGATTAATTAGGCTGCAGTTTTCCTCAAATCATAATAGTAGGTCCAATTGATTAACTACCTAAACCTAAATATGGAAAAACTACAGAATGATCTGATGATAGCTTGATTTATTCATCCATTGTCCAGTAAATCACCGATCATCAAAACGTTATGTAAAATTATGCGATCACTTCAACATAGCGATTTCGTCACGATAGATCGATAGCACAGTCGATCAAAACTGTCACTGCGCAGGTAAGTGTGCTATTAAGTAGTGACGATGATTAAATAATGCGTGAATTTATTTTTGAACACGAGTGAAATATCCAATAATATTGATATTATATTAGGTGATGATTTACCACCATCCAATACAGCACAATACGTATCCACGCCACTACGACGGTCAGGCATCAGGTTTCGTCCCAAAGAAACTTTAAAATCGTTTATCAGTTACAAAATGTTACAATACAATCGTAATAAGGTTCCTACTTTTTTGACATCTTATGGTGAATTTCGCACAACTTTTCCAATTTACATTTATTGATTATTTTAATTTAATTTAATTAATACTTCATCACGTTTAATAACATGACATTAATAGATATAAATAAAACAATCCTAACCCGACCTTACGGTACCAATAAAAATGCGGCTGTAGAAAAAAAAAAATGTTTGCGACGGAGATGGTATTATTTAAACTTCGTTCGTCATCTCAAAGGTGAAATTATTATTATTATTATTATTATAGCTTTATTTCCCACTTAGTGTTCTACATTTCTTATACTATTTTTGTGTACTATTTTTTTTATTTCTTTTCCTATTTGTGGTCCCTATTTAGGGTAAAAGCCTCCCCCATTTTCTTCCACTTTTCTCTATCATGAGTTTTGTTCATCCAGTTTTTACCAGCCACCTCTACTATGTCCTCCACCCATCTCTTTCTCTGTCGTCCTACACTCCTCTTCCCCAGTGGGCCAGTCCATTCAGTGGTTGACTTGGTCCATCTCTTGTCCTGGTACCTTGAAACATGGCCTGCCCAGTTCCACTTTAGTTTTAAGGCATGTTGGAGGGCATCTGTTAGTTTTGTTTTCCTTCTTATGTCTACATTCCTTGTTTTTTGTATTTTCCTTAATTTCAAGATGCTTCGCTCCATGGCATGTTGGCAGCTCATAATTTTGTTTCTAGTTTTGTTAGTGTACACCCATGTCTGGCAAGCGTATGTTAGTGACGTTAGTGTAGGCAGGATGCATGAGTCCATTACAATTTTTTTGATGTTTAGGCTGTAGTCTCCTTTTAAAATTTCCTTTTGAGTCCAGTACTTTTTCCATGCAGTGTTTATTCTTCTCTCAACCTCTTCTTCATTATTGTTGGCCTTAAAAGAAATAAGTTTTCTCAGATAGATATATTCCTCTACATAGTCTATTTCTTTTCCATCTACTCTTATTGGTTTTTGGTGGCTGTTTGTCATGATCTTTGTTTTTGAAGCATTCATTTGCAATCCCACTAGTCGGCTTTCTTTGTCTAGAGTCGTTAGCATTTTTTCCAAGTCTACTGCCGAATTACTGAAAAGGACGATATCATCTGCGAACCGGAGATGTGTGAGATTTCGTTTGTTTATTGATATGCCTAGGATTTTCTAGTCTAAGTTTTGGAAGACCGAAGAACAGCTATGAAGAGCTTTGGTGACAGTGGATCCAAAGGTGAAATAACAGCAACCTAATAACTTTTGCCAATCTTACGAATATAACTTTCAAGTATAAAGTTGACATTTCAGGGAAATCGTTGCGAAAAGAAGAAAAACCTCACTGAGCATCGAACCCGGGACCCCTCGGTGCGCGGGTTGTTCGGCCCGGCCGCGATGTGTGCCGCCGTGACGGCGCGCGCGCCGGTAGCTAGCCGCGCGGTAGATCTCCGACTATCTACCCAAGGGCTGGCAGTAGCAGAATTGAGATTCAGATCATTTTTTGGTAAAATTAAATACATTTAGGTACAAGTCATAACATCAATTTGCATATACAATTTACAGATTTACATCATTACAGTACCTAATGACTTACAGTTAATTGTCAAACACCCACAGTACAAAGATCACGTAGAAATTCATTTATATTGTAGCATGCCATATTAATAAGCTGTCAAATGTCACCGAATCTTTATACCGCGACATCATCTATCAACAAAAGGTCTCGTATGAGTGGTAGAGACTACCTACGAATGTACCCCTCAAGCCCTAAAAATTAAGCCTTGAATAATAACGCGAGGTTAGATGAACCGTAATAGCAAACATCGCACCCGAGACCATTCGTTACGCGGATTGTTCGCTGGCCCAACGTTAAAGTTTGTCGCCGTGACAAGAGGGGCGATCACGTAACGTTTCGAACGAGCGTTAGGGCAATTCAACTGTCATTTGTCAGAACCTGGTAATCTGGTAAATTACTTTGTATCTAACCTACTATTGTGATTATAATTTAAGAAATACCTCACCACCTTGCATGACTTGTAGCACGCACCATTCTAACTGCCGCTTGCCATCACTTTTTAATGACTAACATATAAACGCATCTTTTTTTCGGCAGTAACGGTTCCAGTACAGTTTTAATTTAAGCTTAGCGAAGATATATTTAACGTCAAGTTAAATGGTAAGGTGCCACACGTAGTTAACCATGATGTTACCCCTCCAATAACCGCGGTGCCGTCCACATAGAACTTTTATTGCGCTGCTATAATTTCACCCCCATTTTATCCCCTTAGTACTACTACATGTGCGGGACGAAAGTATCCTTTGCCGTTTTCCGAGACTCAGACTATTTCCATGTTAAATTTCATCACAATTGGTTACACATAGAAACGCGCATTTATAATAATATTAGCTTCTGCCCGCGACTCCGTCGGCGTGAATCTCGTTTATATCGTAGCTCCATATCGTACCCCCTTAGGGGATGAATTCCAGGATAAAAACTATCCTTTGTCCTTCCCCGGGACTGAAACTATTACCAAATTTCATCTTGAGCGGTTCAGTGGTTTAAGCGTGAAAATAACATACTTACAGACAGACAGACAGACACATTTATAATATTATACTCAGGTGGATGGTCGGTCGCGATCAGGGTGCTACTCTCTCTAATTATGATAAATTATGATAATATGTACATGAAAAATTCTGTTTAATTTTTTGTTTAATTTTAGACACCTTATCCGCAAATTCTATTTGATTTGCAACAATCGCGATATCCATAATTACACATTCAACATTACAAACTGTATTTTATCACCTTTTATGAGTACACGTTAATTGTATCGGTCAATTAGTTATATAAATATACATTATAATGTTACGCTTAGATACGCCTGCGTGCGATACGGCACCGACTCGCGCGTCGATTTTAACACGTCGAATTATGAATATTCAACACATAATTATAATCATAGCGCTGCATTTACTTCATTGTAATTATTGTAAAACATGCGTTTTTTACATCTCAATCAACAATTTGAAGTATATATATGTGGTTAGTATGTCGTTTGCACATGAGATATTTATTCATTGATCGGTAAATGGTGCGATCGCGTGGTTGAAACAGTCGTTCCTGTCGGATAGGTTGCTGAGTTACTCCTTTGCTCTCCTGCACTGTAAGTAGCACATTTTCTGATGTTTTTAGCTTCTGCCAGATTAAAGTCTTCATTTACGATTGTTTAGATATTTAAACAGTGTCTTTCTACGCTGCGAAACCGCAGTTTGAGGAGTTCTTAGTAATGAGTTGCGGTGCTTGGACACAGGTTAATTATAGTCATAGTTTTTCGCTAAGATCTTGTTCACTATATACCAACAGTGAAAAGCTTATACTTCATATACACCTGCTGAAATTGGTTCTTTATGCCATGGACAACACATGTAACGTTGCCAAGACGGCTGTTGCTTCTGCTGAACATGCCCTACCCAACCCTAGTGCCAGCCCTGCCCAACCCTAGCGCCAGAACAGTCAGACACCTACCAGTTCCACGCGTCTCTTCGCCTCAGACAGCCCGTAGTCAAGTTGCCATTTTTGGCTGTATAATATTGATTCATGGCCTACTGACTAATACCCCAATGTCACAAAACAACGTCATATTTAGCCACAGGCTGTCCAAGTTTGCTGCACATCACCGCGAATCCTTTGTCCCTTTACAGCCAACCTCAATCCGGTGACGTCACGCCATTGTGCCTCTATATGCGCTAGCGCAGGTCATTCACCGAGCTGATTGATTGCTGGGACGTGATGGTAGGTGTTAGGCCGTAAAGCGACATAGGACAATTGTATAAATTAAAATTACTTCTCTCTATGGGGGAGGCCTATGTGCAGCAGGGCGTCTTTCAGCTGATATTATGATGAACATGATGATGATAATCATTTTATCCATTGACAGTTTCTTAGTCACGCGCGTGTTCTCAAAATGCTTACAAAATATGCTTTGAGGGTTTTGAAAGTGGACTGAATGGTCATAAAATACAAGAAAAATTAAACCTTCAACGAGAGAGCGAGATGATGAAAAGATAAACACTTTATGACATTGCATCACCGGGAATAAAGACGCTACATAAAAACTCGGGGCATTAATGAACTTAACATACCTTAAAGTCAAATAAAGTGGTAATTAGTGGTATAAATTACACTTGAGTCATGCACACGTCTTAATTACTGACCGACAGATATACCTCGTTGATAGAGAACTTGTCAGTTAATGAGGAACGGCTGATAAATGTATTGTTATAACATTATTGATCCTGTTTTCGTCGACTCAGGCACCCAGGGCACACTGATGACTTGTAGACTAACATACATACACTAGAATATCCTGTTTCTTCTTAAGAAATAGACAAGGACTGGTAGGGGAACAAATAAAACACAAATATAACGGTTTTTTTAGAGTCACACAACACATCAATGGGTAATTATAATTTACTAGCTTCTGCCCGCGACTCCGTCGGCGTGGAACTCGTTTATACCTCCACCTCCCATCCCTATAAACCTCCATATAAACTTTCATCCCCCATTACACCCCCTCAGGGGATCTCTATATCAAATGTTATATTCAGACACACACACATTCAAATTTATAATATTAATATATTTAACCCCGTTAGGGGTGTATTTTTCCAAAACGCAAAAAGATTTTTTTTGTATTTTGATAAGGAGTCTCGTCATAAATTTTTATTTTATAGCTGAATATCAACTTTGCACCCCTATTTAACCTAGGTTTGGGATTTTCCAAAACCCCAAAATTGCTATTCTTGTATTGTAATAAGGAACATACACAAAGTTTCGAGTCTCTCACTTAAAATTTTACTCCAAAGGGTGGAATTTTCAAAAATCCCTTCATATTCGGTAGGTACTTACGATAAACTACTTATTGTGAAAAAATCTACTTTCTAGGTTCAACGGTTTGGGCTGGGCGTTGATTTAAGACAGTTAGTCAGTGAGTCAGGACTTTCACGATTATATATTTAGATAAGTAGATAAGATAAACCTATGCAACAAATATATTAGGAAATAGAAAAAGATACAACAGAATAAGTGCACCCAAAATAAATTGTCTCCATCAGCATTGCATTTGATCACTATTGATTTGTAACTATACTGTTTTGAAAAAAATCATATTCGCCGAGTTTTTTACGCCGGTTCTTCTCGAGGCAGAGGTTTGCTTTCCGAACCGGTGGTAGTTTATAGACATTCCTAGGTGCATGTAATACCTATGCCTAAATTAAAGAATAAATAACTTTGACTTTGGGCTTAGTATTGCAACTGCCCGGCCCCGGCTCTGGTTATTTGTGAATACAGCGCTAGAGAGTTGATACTAAAATCTTTATTACGATAGAATAAAGTAAAGTCTGTGTATACTTATTAAATACCAGCCTCCGCCCGCGACTTCATCTGCGTGGACCCGGGATAAAAATGATCCTATATTTTTCTTCAGACTATACTCTACTCTACTAACTTCGTGCAAAATTTCATTCAAATCGGTTGAGCTATTTAAGCGTGATTGAGTTACAAACATCCAAACATTTAAAAATCCATACATCTAAACATTTTATAATATTAGTTGGATTTATGTACATATATTAATACCCCTGACTGTACCAAAGTGTTTGACGTCGTTTAAACATTGTACAATCGTTTCCAGGACAGTGCTAATGAAAATGCCAAGAAATTAACTTTAACTTTACTACACCTGCCTGTAATCTTAATTATATTACTACCAGTAATTTTAATGCACAATTTACCATCGGCTACAATAGCATGGTTTCCTAGAAATGAACGCGTGCAATCGGGTGGGGTATTTGCTACTCAAATATAGTCAGTAATAATGGTGATAATGTATGGAATCAACACGTCTGTACAAATGTCAATGTTTATTTCCTACCCATGGTATATTATAAGATTAGTTATGTATAGTAAATTTATTTAGTAGATTAAATTTATTCTAGACAAACAATTTTAATTCAATGTTTCATTGTTTTCGTTTCCTGAATATTCCATGGACATAACTGTAAAAAAAAAAAACATTTTTTTGCGTTTTTGTCGCACATATATAAAGAATATTATTAAGCTGTTATGTTTCCAGGGGTGCGTAAGATAGAACCTGCATTTGCCTCTTACGAGCTGGCAATACAGCTAATATTCAAATCAATTAATGGTAACGCGTTTGTTGTTGTCAAATCAATTAATAGCAATTCGTTTGTTGTTGTTGTCAAATCAATTAATGGCAACGCGTTTGATATTGTCGTCAAATCAATTAATGGCAACGCGTTTGTTGCTGTCGAATCGATTAATAGCAATTCGTTTGTTGTTGTTGTCAAATCAATTAATGGTAACGCGTTTGTTGTTGTCAAATCAATTAATAGCAATTAGTTTGTTGTTGTTGTCAAATCAATTAATAGCAACGCGTTTGATATTGTTGTCAAATCAATTAATGGCAATGCGTTTGTTTTTGTCAAATCAATTAATAGCAATTCATTTGTTGTTGTTTTCAAATCAATTAATGGTAACGCGTTTGTTGTCTTAGTGAAATAAATTAATTTGCGATCGCAAGCATCATAGGCTACGGTTTCTGCTTATCATAGGGCAGGCGGTATGTTTGCTTGCCACTGTTGTTGTTAATAAAAAGGAAGCCAAAAATCTAGGCTAAAAGAAATGTAGCTACTTTTACTTTTCCGTTAACAGTTGCGGCGCGGGCGCAGGTCGAGGGTCACCCGCGCTGACCACAATTAATATCACTTTTATAGTTTTCCGTCTGTCTGGCTGAGTGTCCGCAACTATCAATTAGTTGAAATGTTCTACTTGGGTCTTCTAGAGAGGAAAAGATAATTGGTCATGTTCAATCCCAATAATATAGGTAGTTTATGTGTCACAATTGTATGACGTTTCCGTGAGTCACCAACGGTGCTGGCTGAAAATCAGCGCTGCAGATGTCTGAAATCTCAGAATAATGCTGAGCCAGTGTACGGTTGACTTGTTTCATGATTTATATGTTTTTTGTTAATTTATTGTTTAATATGTGTGACCTGAGGATAGCCTCATTTCTGATGCGATCACGCAGAGAAACTCCCAACCCCTCTCTATTGCCCATTGGGTGACTTTGAGCCTTCTTATGAGGCCCATAGTAAGCGACCACGTTTTAGTGCCATATGTTATCACTGGCAACACACACTGGTCAAAGACTCTCGTCTCGTCTTGAGACACTGCGGAATATTGGACGAAAAGATGTGCCGTAGCTTCCCGCAGAACCAAGGTAACCGATATAGCCCTCCGAATCGCTAAACTTAGTGGCAGTGGGCAGGGCACATAGCACGTAGAACCGATGGCCGTTGGGGCGGAAAGGTTCTCGAGTGGCGACCAAGTACCGGAAGGCGCGGAGTGGGTAGGCCCCCCCACAAGGTGGACTGATGACCTGGTAAAGGTTGCGGGAGTCCGCTGGATGCGGGTGGCGCGGGACCGGTCACTTTGGCACTCTTTGGGGGAGGCCTTTGTCCAGCAGTGGACGTCTTTCGGCTGATATGATGATGATGATGATGATGTATGACCGGTGTGTTTGTGAATACATGTATCTTTCTTTCTTTATTTAATTTCGTTTCAGGTCGGCAACATCTATGGCTCCTAATTTGCATTACATAGTGAAAGACGATAAAAGTAACATAATATTCGAGGACATTATATCTCGGTGATAAATTAAAACCGATACACCTAATAATTGCTGTGAGATCTGTATGTCTTGCTACCAAAAGCTTGTCTGGAAGAGATCGCTTTGTAGCGATAAGATCGTCTGTTGTTGCATAGTATGGATGTTCAATAGGGCAAATATTTGTGTGATGAGCATGAATATTTGTTTCCGAGTCATGGATGTTTTCTATGTATTGAAGTATTTCTATCTATTAAATATATCGTCGTCTAGTACCCATAACACAAGCCTTATTGAGCTTACTATGGGACTAGGTCGATTTGTGTAAGATTGTCCCCTAATATTTATTTATTTATTATTTATTTAATAAATTTTTAGGTTTGTCTCTTTTTGGTGTTTTTTGGTATATTTTTATTGTATCACAAGTCAAATTATGGCATTATTCAGTTTCGTAGAGCCTTGTTCATTGAATTGATTTATTAGTTAATTCTAAGTTTTTAATGGGTCTACGACAGTGTACCTATGTATACCCTAGCATTACTAGCATTTACTGTAGCGTCAAGGTAAATACGTCTGTACACGTGTTAGTTTGTCTATCTTGTTGTTCCTGATCTCAACTCAATTGCTCAAAGGTTAACTGGAAGAGATCCCTTACAGGGATAAGTTCGCCTTTGTACCGAATTAACTTTTTTTTGTCTGTATTTTTACCTGTGTCTTGTGTACAATAAAGTATTTACATACATATACATACATTATAGGAATCTACATAACGATAGAAGCGTTCAAATTTTTTAAGTTCACCGTTTCTTGTTCGAGTAAAAATAGTCACAAGTGAAACACACCGTAACCTTAGTAACTAATGTTATCTATTTAAAGCGATGGCGGCGGATAAACTTTCGGCAGCACAGCATCGGTTTGATTTTAATGAGATTGTAACAAATACCACGTTTAGTATGTACACCTTAGACATTATCGACTTTGACCTTTGGGCTATAAAATACATCATGTAAGAGCTACATTCCTAAATTCGCAATTCTAAATGACTTATTGCGATATGAAATATTAGTAAATATTTTGATTTATGTGGCAATCCAAAGTTTTTGTAAAAGGGAACGGGTATTCGCGGCTTTAAGTTTTAAAACGTTTGCGTGTGTATTCCCAATCCCAACATTATCAGAACCAAGAAAACGTAAAAAGTCTTAATAGACTTAATAAATAGAATAGATTTTCAAAGTTCAGGTGAAGTTCTGGTCCGAGTAAAATAAAATGTCACAAGTGAAACACACCGTAACCTTAGTACTTATTGATGTTATCTATTTAAAGCGATGGCGGCGGATAAACTTTCGGCAGCATAGCATCGGTACGTTAGCTAGTAACAAATACCGCGTTTTGTTTACACCTTATTAGGCATTATCGATTTTGACAAAATTTCTCTTTGGGCTAAATAAAGCATCTCTTAGGAGCTACATTCCTGAATTCGCAACGCTTAATGATTTATGGCAATTTGATACGAATAATATTGGTCAATATTTTGCGCTTGTCCTAATTTACTTCTCGATGATGCCGACTCCCGGAAATCTCATTTCCCAAGTCCGCGGTTAAACAATGAAATTTCATCACTGTAGTTAACCCGCTAAAACTCGCCAGTAACAATCACACCGTGCATTGACCCAACTAAACCGTGATTAATTTTAACTACACTCCATACCTTCACTCTTTCAGCGGCAGATCTCTCTTCACGTTTTATGAAGTCTTTTGTGTCACCGACAATCTTAACCTGAGCTTCCCCACCTCCCTAGGGTTGTTAAAACGCAGTAACAAAAGTGAAAAGGTGCGATTAAGAGGGTTCTGGTTACGCTGGAGGTTTCCAGGTGGTACAATACGGCTGAGACAATGGTCCTGATGAATATGCATGGTGGCATCCGCGCTGCAATTTGGCCACAGTCTTGTAATGACAATGTGACAAAAATAACACGCTGGTCGGGGCACGCACTTGCCCGGGAAATCGGGGACTGAGCTAGTGCGAGTTATTGACGGTTCTATTAAGTTCAAGCTGTTTATTTATCATTAGTCTGAAAAACTGCACGACTATTTTATAAACACTAACGGCCGTATTCATAACCGTTCAACAAACCTATTTTAACTAAAATGGCGTACTGTCTTTCACTTTGACTTCGTAAGAAAGGGACAAAGCACATTTTATTTAGCAGAGGAATTTTAAGTTCATAAATAGTCAATTATGAAAACATTAATCTTAAAAGTGGTGGAATATTTGAGGCGAAAGTTAGCGGTTCATGCGTACGGAAGGGTATAGAAGTTTATTTTGTCTTTATCTTTTTTTATTACTTGGTGGCAAACAGGCGTACACCCCCGCCTTATATAATAAGCGGTAGCTGTAGCCTATTTGCGTAGATTTTGAGGCTTTCATTGTAGCATAATTAAAGGACGTATTTCATACGCGTTTTAGCAGGAAACCGAAAATGTAACAATTGAAGCATTTAATGCAATTGAAGCAACACACATTCAATGTAATGAATTCGTAGCGCTACGATACGATACTCCGTATATAGAGGAAAGCGCCTCCGAACAGAGCTCCTTAGCATGTTCCTGTCACAGAGAGGCAAAACACAGGGGGGTTAAAATTGTGTTTGCGCGTGCGTGTTCCAACTATATAGTTGGAATGGTTTTGCACATTTTTCAACTCTCTGTCACCATCTGGTCAGAGCAGATTCGTGCAACCCTGGAAACAAAATTACACGTCGATCTTCATTTTGCTAAAGACATAACCAAGTGGCGGGAGATAATTCCACAGCTAGGGGATCACGACCCTCAGTAATGAGGAAAACGACGCGGGGGCGATGATAGTAAACCGTGCGTTTCGCGATCGCAGTGCGTAGAGTGGGTGACGTAAGCGCGCGTGCGCTGTGCCTCCTCGACTTCCATTAGCAGCCAAAATGCTACGTGCTGTGCGCTGACGCAGCGCGCACTGGCAGACATACGGTACATACATTTACAGTGAAATTTATTTATTCTATAACTAGCGTTTGCCAGCGACTTTGTCCGCGTGGAACTCGTTTATATCCTTCATACAAACTTTCAACCTCCATTTCAGCTCCTTAGCGGATGATTTTTGTGATATAATATAAACCATACCAAATTTAATTCAAGTCGGTTCAGCGGTTTAAGCGTGAAAAGGTAACAGACAGAGTTACTTTCGCATTTATAATATAAGTTGGGATGGATTAGGTGTATAGGTCTTGAGTAAGACTTCTAGCATGTAGTTGTAGGCTGTTTTTTTTTTAATAATATTTAATATCTGTTAGAACTACTTACATACAAGATGAGCTTTGCTCAAGTTATTTACCTGTAACAAAAGGAAACTACTGTCTGAGCTTTGAGTAACATTCTGCACATTAGAAGTTTGACAGCGATATTCCATTAATTAACAGTTTATTATATACTTACATTTTACTTTTGCGAAACTGATGGCTTCTCCTGAGAAGTAGTTGTTTGCAGATCCCATTATTTTAAATGTGATTGTCGACTTATTTCAAAAACTCGTCCGTTTCACATCTACTGGCGCCCTCTAGTGTGGCCGTGGTAACGTGGCCAACTTCACCGATCAATCGATTGACAACACATTACTGCCCTTTCAACTTTGCCATCTGCCCCGTTACGACGCAAAAAAATCAACGGAAACCTATTTGCAATGCAAATGTACGCATTCCTTCAGTTACCACCATTGTACCGAGTTTCAAATAGGGGTAAAGAACTTGGAAATACAAAGAGACTTATAACCTTTGTCAATTAAAGTGTGAATTACCATATAAACATCAAGTGATTTTCGATTATCGATGCTTTAGTTAATTTATAGGCGTATTTGCATTCGTGTAGATTTAGGAGCAGATGATATGAGCTGGCGTTTTTTATTTTGTATTATACACATTAGATAGGCTTTTCGTTTCATTTGATTTATTGATCATTTTATTTCATTTTGCATACTTAGGTATAGAATAGAGAGAGAAAAGACATGGCTTACCTATAATACTGAGTTTTCCACTTTTGTCATTATTGAGAATTTCTAGAAAAAAAACCCCAATTAAGTATGTCAATAAAAGCAATATCGGTAAAACACGGAAAGTTAAAAGTTTAACCTAATTGATGAATCTACTAGAAAATATGTACGAACTTTGCTAGCTCAAATGCTCAATTATGGTTATTAGTAAGGAATATTTTTAGGACTATCAAATATATACCTAGCTTGTGTTTGAACCTTTGATATTTTGCATGCTCCCACTAGCGTAATATTATGGTAAAAATGTCCAGATTTTTTATATTGTGTCTTGTAGTTACACGAAATAAATGCTTTTGATTTGATTTGATTTGATATAGGTACTTCATGTAATAATACTTGTGGCACTGGTTAGCTGTATGTAGAACGCGCGAGCCTGCTTTTATTAATTTTGAAATATTAATCGACAATATATTAATATTGAATTAAAGAACCTGCTCACAACATTTCACGAGAATCAGTTGAGAAATGCGATCTGTATTAGAGAACAGCCGGACATCCAGACAGCGGGACAGGGTCCAATATCCAGACATACGATAGAATTTTGACCCAAGTTGAAATGGAGAACGTTCGCTTTGCTCGCTCAATCAATTAAACATATACAATCTCTATCCGATTTTTTTCTTTTTAAAAACTTATTGCAGATGACAATTGGATTTTTTCTTCCATCAGTACGAGTAGGTAGTTATACCTACATAATTATATCCGAATAGTGACCGGTAGGTATGTTAAGGAGACTCGACTAACCCCTTCTGAAGAGTCAGGTAAAAATCATAAAGTGACTAAACTAAATAAAATATAAACTAATGACAATCAACCAGCAGCTGCTAAACAATTTAGCCAAAATATATTGTCAACTGGCGCACCTTTACCATTCTAATGTAAATAAACACAAAAATCATCGATTGGAATCAATGCATTCGCATAATTTCCCTATAAATCATATCTATCTATAATGCTAATTTTACTATCATACATTTACAAAGATAAATTGTGCTTGTCAAATCCGATACTGTATTTATTTATACCCATAGTTTTTCTTCCACATTCCGCTTTGGCACCGTTATATCTACAAGCATCGACATTTAATTATCTAAACATCGAAAAACGTTGTCAACACGACATCCGAGTACAAATTGCCGTTTTAGATACTAATCAGTCTAATCACGATTATTTTTAATGGTTTTAAAAACAATGGAAGCGTCCCATCGATAAATTTGCTAAATAATAGTTATCGAAAATAAATCCAAAACATTATTGTGGTCTGGAAAGCATAAAAATATTTCAAATTGTCAAGACAATAGAACGAAGACAATGGGCGGGCGCAAAAAGGGGCCAAGTGTTTTTTCTTTAAAAAAGCGTGTTTTTTTGCGAAGGGCCGTCGACAACAATCGGTGTACCGCCCTTTTTGGTGGGTATTGATTTTTTTTGAATAACGGATCTGAGGTTTGTTTATTTTGTCCGTTTGCATTATAGGTAATGGCCTCTAAAGAGTATGATGGCGACTGCATGAAAGGGTTACCGAAGCGACTGCTCTAATTACCTTCAACATTAAAGGAGCCATAAAACCGACTACTTTACGTACAAAGCCAGCGCTGCTCAATTTTTTCATATTTAGTACCTATCCGTATTTTTTGTACTACTTTTGCCTAATAATTGTCCACGTTAAAAATTCAGCTGTGTCAACACAGTGAATCCACATCTACCTTTTAAACGAGTTACTAGTGTTAAAATGTTACGGTATATCATCTTCAGCTGGGCCTTACGGTTGTTTTCAACCATCATCCTACAAAAAATCCTTCGTAAAATAACCATACCATTTGACATAAAGTTCCGAGTAATACGAACTTCCTTTCAAAATACCTGGATTTCTTTAATCAAAAAATGTGTTAACCCCAAACCGATGTAAAAATCCATACAAACGACATAGTTTGCATCACAAAGATGCGCCCGCGACCCGCCAAGGTGCCAACCGCTAACGGACCTACAACCGTTTCCGAAAACCGTAAAGGAAGTAATTACATATTCTAATCCAGCCCGGTTCATGTGTCACCGGGGCACAATAAAAACGCAACAAAATGCGCGCCTCTAACGGTAAGACGGGCCTGAGAAAAAAATGCATCAAGAACCGCATTTCTAAACAGCAAAGACTGCGAAAAAAATCGCGTACTTACTTATTAATCTGTAAAAAATAATCAACACTATCAATCTACTATCGACCGTAACTATACGGCAAAAGGTACAATCTCGATAAAAGGGCCCCCGTGTGTGGCAACAAAATTTATGCACGCATTTGCATAATGTGCATAGCCCCTAAATTTTATTGTGTAAAAAAATAGGATGGGTAGAACTTTTTTGCATAAATTCTTACAAAGGAAACGGGTTAAACCATTGAGGAAGTGAACGACGCAGATCCGCTCCCATCGAGGTCTACGAATCAAAGTTCAAAAGTGCAACAGAACAAAAAAGGACCCTAACGTAAATAAATAGAAAATAAAATGGCGAAAGTTGAGAATTGGCGTTACGGTCTTTCGCGAGCACCCCTCGCGGCCGCATAATAGAGCACAATGTACCTGACTGTAATTTATGCGAGAATATTAAGAGAAATGTACCTGCCCTTTTTTGAATGTTAAGTGCAACGTAACCCCTGACATTATTGAATAGGGTTAAGATACTATTTGAAAGGGAATAATACAAAAAATGCAAATAAACTGTCCCAACTTCGCGAGGGGTACAGGTATAGAAAAAAATCGCACCGGGAAGCAAGAACCGTATTTATTGTAAGCGAAATGTTAGCAATGAAATGCGATTTTGCATGGGCACCAGCACTTGTCATCTCGGCGTATAATTTGGGTGTGTACGGGCCCTTTTCTTATGCATATTCGTGAGGGGTGGCGCATAGATAATTCTCTTTTTAATAGCGTTTTTTTTATTATGCGTCGTATGCAAAGATTTATTGTCGTAGCTCGGGATGTGCGTGAGAATGCCGTGGCAGATAATCGAATTTGCCTATAGCATCCCCAACCCTTTAATATCGATTGTAAAGATCCTGGGAAAAGATGTATATTCAAACAAGGTGTCATCATGCTGAATATCGATTGCCGTTGGATCCCTTATAGACCCTGGGAATGATACTATGAATAGGAAGAGCGGACGGTTTTTGCATAATCTATTAGTTTGTGACCATTGTTGCATCTAACGGAATTTCTTAAAGGGGTTGACAAAGACGTTAAAAAATTGGGACCGTTACCATTTTTTCCGGCTACTGTCTAATTTGTGGAGCACTTTTTGTGTGTGTTTATAACTGTTTTATGTACGGTTTTGTTGCGAGACGTAAATAAATATGAATAATTTAACGAAACTCTATAGTCTTGTCTATTAATATTTATTATGTATAGTACATACTAACCATAAATAACACTGCTTAGTTTGATCGTTTTTGCTGGTTCGGTACTTAATTACACTGATTGAATATTTATTTAGAGAACATCGATAAAGAAGTCGTAAAGAGTGTTATAAAATCCTTAAGAGTTGTAAAATCTTCACCTAATTATTCTTGGAAAATGTTGTTCACCTTCCTGTCACGTGTATGGTAATGCTATTCTTTATTTTGAAAACATAATTATTTAAATGTAACGAAATATTATTCATAAAGTTGGTCAGACGCATTCATTTCAGATTGAGACCATAGGCTGGGTTCTGTTATCCAAATAATTAAATGGAATGTAACGTTTAAACACATTGCCTAAAATCATCATTTACATCATCATATCAGCCAAAGACGTCCACTGCTGGACATCGGCCCCCCAAAGAGTGCCACAATGACCAGTCCTACGCCACCCGCATCCAGCGGACTCCCGCGCCCTTTACCAATTGCCTAAATACCGGGTGTAAATTAAAGTTAGCATTTAGCCTTTTCCAACTATCTTAAGCATTTCTTTTCCTAAAGTATTTTAAACATGTCGAATTGCGCCCCTGTTGCTTCCATTTCAGCGTCTTCCATTCAATTGAAAAACTACTCGCCGACAATTATGCACAAACACAAATGACTTCAAAGTCCGATTTTTCTATGCAACAATAACAAATAATGTTACCTCTTTTTCTTGCACGTCGGTTTGTTTAAAGGCCCCAGTTTTTGCGACAGAAGTACCAAAACAAACAGCGGTCACCGATACCGTAGTTGTTGGACAAGGGGAACAGTTGGCAAAAAGTTGTCGTAAAGTTAATTATGTTGAAATGCGTAAGGGATACAGGGTGTTGAAAACGTAGATATACAGAGTAAGTAAGAAGTATCTTAAATCCTACTAATATTTTAAATGAGAAAGTTTGGATGTTTGTTACTCAATCACGCTTAAAGGTTCAACCGATTTGAATGAAATTTTGCACGAACATAGTTTATGGCCTGAATTAAAATAAAGGTTTTTTTTATCTCGGTTCCACGCAGACGAAGTCGCGGGCGGAAGCTAGTAACGCATAAACAATCTCGTGGAATATATATATTACAATTGCTGGCCCCGTATCATGGTCGGCCTTATCACACGATTAGTGACAAGATAGAGCGTCCGTCACTGGCTGACACCGTTCGATAGAACGAGACTGATGTTCTATATTGTCACTTATCGTGTGATAAGGCCGACCATGATACGGGGCCTGTTACGACAAGGGGCGACTTATGTTAGAATTAGGTGTTTGTGGTGTATTTGTAATTTTGCTAGTGGTCTCGGTTGTGTAATTGTATCTCTTTTTAATATGAATAAAAGATTGCGATAATGTATAAAATAAAAATAAAAGTGAGGTATTCATGTATTTGACATACCAGTTATTAAAACATAAATCCTTTTTAACTGAGAGAATGATAATTTCATTGTGTACCTACGTTTGTTCAATTTATAATGAATATTCTGGATATATGATAATTTATTTGTATGTTATGAATACAATTACGTTTTCTACATTTTACTTGTTTTCAGATACTTTTAAATTCATATAAACGGTATTCAAAATTAAATTAATTAGGGAGGCACATCATACATAGACCTTGTAGAATTGAAATAAAGTTTAACAAATACGTAAACTTAGGTGTTCATACCGCATAGAGATTACCGTATTTATAGTTAAGATCTTTATTATCTTAGGCATTTACCGTATTTATAGTTAAGATCTTTATATCTTAGTCATTTATTTACTTTGTCTATTCATTAATTGTGACTATAATTTGAACAAAATGTACGAGTACCTTGACTTTTTATTACCAATTCCAAAGATTATTGAGAAGAATTTATTACCAATTCCTTTTTCTCATTAATCTTTGCCAATTCTTATTCTTTTTGACGATCATAATATACATTCATATAGTAGTAATCTAAATCTTATCTTCATTAAGATTATTTATGGAAAACATATTTTAACAAGAACCTTAAGAAAACATTAATTAGTGATTTATAATAATTAGCGGTGCTCTACTTGACTAAACCAGAATTAATGAGACTATATTAAGAAGACACGGAAAAGAAATTCGTGATTTAAGCTTAATTCACTATTGTCAATTTTTAATTTGATGTGAACAGTGGCCGCAAATTAGTTGTTCAGAGCTACTTTACAAATTTAACGAACAACATTAATAAAACAAATACTTTAAATCCAAGGACTGAAGGCAGTATTTTGCATAATCGTGTCGCAAAGCGGTTTGGTGGTTGTCCAATCAATAGTTGAATATTTAATTTATTTTTTATAATATATTCTAATAGTGACCACGCTGTGTTTATGGTTTTGGTCTAATTCTGCCTGAATTCCGGCTTTCTCTGTTCGTTGCCATGGAGTAGAGAATTGAATGGAGTAGATTCATATCGGAGGTCCCGGGTTCGAATCCCGGTTAGGGCATTTATTTGTGTGATGAGCACGAATATATGTTCCTGAGTCATGACTCAGGAACATGTATTCGTGCTCATTACAAGACAGAAATAGTATTTATTTATATGCATATGTATGTTTATCGTCGTCTAGTATAGTCAGCATCATATAGTTAGTAGCAGCCAAAGTAGCCAAATATATCGGAACACGTCTTTATTACTATAGGAGTAAGGAAGTGTTACGATATATTTGGCTACTTTGGCTGCTACTAACTATGTGATGCTGACTATACCCATAGTACAAGCTTTGCTAAGTTTGGGACTAGGTCGATTTCTGTAAGATTGTCCCCAAATATGTATTTATTTTATTTAGATTTTATTTAAATATGACAAATGAGACAATACTTTTGTTCGTTGTTATGTTCTTACTGTTGTCACTAAACTTGCGATTAAAATATTTACAAATAAAAAAATACTTGTAGCCAAATTCTTAAGGGGAGTGTTTTATTAGCATAGCTATTAACACTATACCACAATCATAAACAAGAAAAGTACAATACAATGACACTCGCACAAAATCGTGATGCGTCTTTTTATCTGAATAATTCATGCTTTAAATGTGTTGATGTGTGTCATTTAATTCAACTCCTCTTTTAGCTTGTGTGGATTGCTTTGTAAACTTATCTTCGGGACTCCAGTTGTCTGTTTTTTTTTAACTAAAGCTGTTTCTTGAAAAATAAATATGAGTATCATACAAAACAATGAAACGAGTAAATTCTTTCAAACATTGCGAAAAATTACGATGCCTACGAAGAAACATAAAATGTTGTACTTTTTTATTTTTACGATTGTTTTTATTTATTTAACTTATCTGTACGTATAAAATAATGTAATAGTACTAGCTAGTGTTGTTTTTGATAGGCTTTGTTTGTGCCTTAGATATTTTATCAAAAATCTCCACTTATTTCCGTCCACCGTGGCCTCATAAAGAAATCGTCAGCAAACGGCCACAGTTTCATTTTTTGCCCCAATAAAGCGACACACTGAAGCTGGAAGGGTTAAAATATGCAAATTGCGATAAACAAAGTGCCTGGACTTTCCGAAGAAAGATCTTTTTGTGAAGTAACTGTTTTGGTGCCGGTAATTCATTCGTTTCGGGAGTTTAGGCGGGCAATATTTTTTTGTGATAGTATAATGTTGATATACTATAGATTGTAGATATAATAAAATAGTCTATATACCTCCTCGGCGGTCGATTACAAATCCCAATTTAATTTCAATACATATACCTACTCCTATTAAACTGAACTTTGAAACGGTTCAGAATAAGCGTGTGAAAACGGTTTAAGGGCCGATTTATTTTTGATATAACTGGTTTGTTCTTTTCCAAAGCTTGTGATTCTGTTTGATATTCGCACAATTTCTAACAGTGTGCTACAATTTTATTCCACGACACGTGTATGGTTTTTTTGTAATTCAGTGAAATTCTTAGCATTAAATTTTGGAACACAAAAAGGGCATTGGGCAACCTTGTATGAGAAAAATTGTCGTTTTTATTTTTTGCAGCGGCCTTTTAGAGCACCTTTTAATACGCATAGCTTTATAAAATTAAACGCGTTAAACAATATCGGGGCCGAGATATTTAAGTTTTAAGTTTTGTTTATAATTCTTAGAATAGAATAGAATAGAATATGTTTATTTCCTTGAATATGGTACAGTACAGTTGATGGTATAATTATATTATGCTCAGCATATCCTGCCGCGAATCGGCGTGGAAATATTAGTTATGTTACATTATCTGATAAAAATTACTACATTAGAATTAAATTACAATATTAGATTTATTCAAGCATGCTGCACACATTAACATTAAATTATAACTATAAACTAATCAATATACTATGTCAATGCACTTATATAAATCTAGTGGTCAAAAAATTCGTTCATTGTGTAAAAACACTTGTCAAGGAGCCAATTAAACAGTTTTTTTTTCAAATTTAATATTCGGTAATAGTTTTATGTCATTCGGTATTTTATTGTATAATTTAATAGCCATAATATATATATTTTTACTAAAAACTGTAACTGATTGCCTGGGTACATACAGCTTGTACGGGTATCTCCCGTTAGTTTCGTCCAGAACAACATTATGCAGGGGAAATAAGTGCGGATGTTTTTTCACAAACTTAGCTACTTCATATATAAGGTGCTAACAAATTAAGTACCAATATTTTAAGAGGTGTTACATTACATCAAAACAATTGACTTTAAATAGAAATTAAGAAAACTTTTCATATGATATTTTTGTTTTAATTTCCGGTACAAAATAAATAAATTAAAATTTCGACCAAACATAATCAGCCTGTGCATTCAACTGACAAGATGTTAAAACACTATCTGTCAAGTGAACATCGTTGTTTGTGACAAACGTCAATGATTGATTGTTGACTATCTCATTAACAGGGTGTTTTTACGCAGTAACGTTGTATCCCTAATTATCTCCAAAAAGTGATACACACTTTTAAATGTTTCATACTTAACTCTACTCCTAGAGACTAGTACTATCAGCTCTAAAAGTATTGGTACCTAATTTGTTAGCACCTTATATATACAGGCAAGGTAAGGTGAGAATTTTCAGCTCCTTGAATATTGGTCGGCAATGGGCAAGGTAATGACTTCCACAGACAGCTCGAATACACTTTTTCTGTGCTACAAATGCTCTCTGTATGTCTACTGAGTTACCCCAGATGATTAGTCCGTAGCGTAACACAGATGATACGTATCCATGATATGCACACAGGGCTGCTTCCTGAGATGCGACTGCCTTAAGTCGCCGTAACGCATAAACGAATCTGTCCAGTCTAGTGCATACGCTATCAATTTGTGCTTTCCAATTCAGATTTTTGTCAATTGTAAGGCCAAGGAAAGATGCAACATGTACAGGTTCTATTGTTGTATTATTTAAATGTATCTTTAGAACTATATTAGGAGAATTATAATTTTGAAAGTTAATGATTTTGGTTTTATCAATATTTAATTTTAATTTGTTATCTTCTAACCATTTGATAGCATTCTTAACGTCAATATTTGCTTGTCTTTCTAATTCGTTCCTTTCCTTACTTTTAATCACTACATCATTACTTCAAAGTGACCTGCGGAAATATATATTAGAAATATCTCGGCTCCGATGCGTTTTAAAGTTTTTATTTTATTACATTTCATAACAAAATATCTTTGTTCAGAATAGATCTATCATAATATAACCACTTTAACGAATGGCCGCTCATCTAAAAATTACAACACATTTACCCAAACCCATGCTAAGAATTTGAATCTAATGACGAAGAAAATTAAAAAGGAGATATAAATAAGCTCTAAAATTATATATACATTTAAAAGTTTTGAGCCTTACCTTTAAAATGAAAACTATATATTTTTATAACAATTTTATTTTTCTACATAGTCTCCCAAAACAACATACACTTTTGCCATCTTGCCTCTAATTTCATTCTTCCATGTAAAAAAAAGAATCTTCCAGGTCATCAAAATATGCAGTTACCTCCATATCCGTGGAAAATTGTTGATCTCCCAAGTGTTTTTTTAGGTTGGGGAAAAGATGTTAGAAGGGGCCACATCAGGCGAATAGGGTGGGTGCGGCAACAATTCAAACCCACAATTACGAATCTGTGCCATTGATTTCGCTGCTGTGTGGACAGGAGCATTGTCTTGGTGGAACAAGACTTTCCTTGATATCATACTAGGCCTTTTTATTTTGATTTCCTCACGCAAACGTCGTAAGAGGGAACAATAGTAGTCAGAATTTATGATTTTACCCTTTTCAACGAATTCTATCATTATAACCCCTCTGCTGTCTCCAAAAACTGAAGCCATCACCTTGAGAAAATGGCCTTGGCTTTCTTAGTAGGTGGTGACTCTGATCTTTTCCATTGCTTGGATTATATTTTTGACTCTGGTGTGTTGTGAACACCAAGAAAGTCTCGAGGATAGCTTTTAATAAGTCCAAGCTATCCTGTGACATCGTGTGGTGTGTTCGTTTATTTTGCTGAAAGCAACCTACGGACCCACCTGGCAGACACCTTGTAAAATCCAAGAATCATCAGGTGATGACGTTCGGTGCTCGTTCATAGAAGATGCCTATTGCTTCCGCTATTTCACTGACCTTCAATCGCCTCATAATCATTTCTAATATATTATTTACATTTTCATCTGTAGTAGCCGTTAATGGCCTGCCACTCCTATGTTCGTCTTGCACGGCTTCTCTACCACGTTTGAAATCCGCGACCTATATTTTTTCGGTGGCATATGATAGAGCGGCAAACTCTTCGAAAATTTCCTTTGGTGTGAAACCCTTCTTTTCGAAGTACTTGATTACAGAACGGTGCTAAATTTTATCCATTGTTGAGGAAATCGCTAACCTTGTTAAGTATTCCGATCACAATTTTTACAATTGCGACAGGAGAAAAACAAATGATTGTGCATAATGATAAAATAGTTACTTACGATACAAGTGCCGAAAATAGGAAATTCGCAACGAGTGGTGATATATTAAAACACGACCGAAGGGAGGACCATTATGTACTGTAAAGATATGAGCGTATAACCTGCCAGCGTTATTTCTTGTTTTTTAATTTATATCCGACCTTAGCCTCCAAACTTTTCAATTCGCCTACGTATTCATCGTGTTGTATTTATGATTCTTTTTAAATACCCATACTTACAATAAAGAGTTTTTAAAACCAAAATGACAGAAATTTAATGACGGTGTACCGTCCAAGTAGACAAAATATTATAGGGGAGGATTCAATATTTACTTTTATATTTCTGAAATAACGCCATATATTTAAGACTTTTATCCACGCAATTATCGTTACAATATAATAAAAAAAGATTTATTAGGTAACACTAGATCTACGTAACAGATAAGCAGGTTGGTGTCTATTTTTAAGTACCGGGGTACCTGTGTCAAAAGACACCCGTACCCCGATATGTTGCGAATAAAAGTTTAAATAAGCTGAGAATCAAATAACTTTAATTATGTGACATATCTAATTAATTCTAAATATAACATCTGAAAACCGCTCAGATCTGCCTGTTCTAGAAACATAGTTTATGTACACATATCCCAACCATACTTCACAGACTTTAAGAGCCATATTCCTCTGCCAGTGTAAGTAAATTGTACGAGTACAAACAAAGTAATAAGCAGCCATCGTAAAGACATCGTCACAGATACAAGTCGATAAAGAGCGAAACTTACTGGTATCGTGCAATACATGATGCAGAGAATTAACAGTAAAGTCTTCAAGGATCTTTACTATATTAGTGTAATAGGTACAGGTGACTGATCCATTGTGAGCCTTATTGTAAAGAGATAGGTTCTATTAACGGTTAGTGATCGTGTGATCGTTTTGCTGTTAACTAGGAGGCACATGATACAGAAAATGAACAGAAAAGATAACTTCAACGATACTTACGAGTTAATGAACTAAAAATTAAAAAGCTAAAAGATAATTGTGCAGAACCCATGAAGTATTTACCGTTTCTGAAAAAAACAATGTTTTCGATAAAATGAAAATTCGGCGAAACATTCATTCAATGCAACGTTTCTCGGTAAAAGCAGGGCTGGGCACAAACCGTCTTAGGCACTCTGATATACTTTTCTAAAGTCGTCCTAAAACTCCACGTTGCACTAGTCAAAGTGACATATCGCTGAAGAAAAATCCTATTAGTTTGAATTTAACCGATATTGCTGTCTCATAGAGTGGCCATTCCATTTAGTGCAACGTCGAGTACTAGGACCCTTACTTTAAATATAGGATAATTTGCCGTGAATAACCTGAGTCCTTGGTTACCGGATGCAATTAAGCTTTTTATAAAGCTTAGCTATGTATATAGCTCAGATTTTTTGCAAAAGCTTTTTAATTGCATCGGGTCCTCTGGTTAGTGCAACGTCGAGTACTAGGACCCTTACTTTAAATATAGGATAATTTGCCGTGGAGACCCTGAGTCCTTGGGTACCGCTGCACTTAGCTTTTTTGCGAAAGCTTAATTGCTCTGGTGAACGCAGAGCTGGCTCGTTCCTCGCACAGCGTGTTGGCATTGGCATTCAGCGAGGTAACGCAGCCAGCCTCATGGGTACTCTGCCTAGAGGCAGCGATTTGGGGGAAAGCGATTTGGGGGAAATCAATTTCATACTAATCGGTTCAGAGATTTAGGCATGAAAAGGTAACATACAGACAGACAGCCAGACAGACCGACTGACAGCGTTATTTTCGCATGTACAGTAAAACGTCGATATTTGACTTCTCAAGGGGCCAGCAATTTTGTGTCAATTAAAGAGGTATTCCATCTAACCAGGTCGTACCACTTAACCAGGTCCAAAAAACCGTGTTCTCATTTATAGAGGTCCACAATAACAGAGGTCGTAAAGTAGTAATACAGCAAATTTCTTTTTCTCAGACATGCTCGGAAATGTACGCGTTAATATCACGAAATGAAGACATGAAGTTTCTTGTTTATGGCTCCCTACATTACTTCTTGGCCTTACGCCAAGAAGTAATGTATGAAAACCCTAAGTAAAATCATTATTGTCCGCTATTCTAACTTTTTAAATTTGCTTACTAATATTAAACTGACAAACGAAAGATTACATACTGCCAACCACCACTAGACTCTGTAAGCATACTTGCTTCAAAAAAAAAACTATAGTACTATACTTATGTGCGATTAAACATGGTGCTAGAACGGCTTGTTCAAATGGCATGTTTAAAAAATAAAAAAATACCTTGTATTTATTTTAATTTTAATGTTTATCCTCACATCGTTTGAGAATTCAGTTATTTATGATACAAGTGCGGACAGTAGGTAATTCCCAACGAGAGACGATGACCAAAAACACGCCCTCACGGTCGTGTTTGTGATCGATACGAGTTGGGAATTACCAATCCGCACGTGTATCATACAACATTTTACAATGCATCATGCGAGGAAATTAAAAATGATACATATCATGTCATGAAATCTCATTCTCGCACGCGTGTGGGAATATTGGCCCGAAATCCATTCCTGCACGGCCGTCCCCCGGCCTGTCCCGCCGTGCGGGCATGTAGGGCTTCCCGTGTTCATGTTGACACATATAAAGGCGCACTTTCAGAGCAAGTACATTGTAATAGTAAATTGTTTAACGAGGGGCGTAAGTGGAATATTGCGAACAAGAGTCTATCAGAAGCCCGACGCCGAAGGCGGAGGGCTTTTGATGACTCGAGTTTGCAATATTCTTACGCCCGTGTTATACACAATGTTTTTCATCACATTTGCGAGGAAATAATTATATTTTAGATGAAATGAATACAAATCGTAATAAAAACTGCAACATGTCAGTCGTCCATTTTGTTGAATTTGACGTGAGGCGCGTATGGCAAAGACCCTTCGGTATACAGCCACGATTTAAAAACATTTTACATAGACACTAAATAACTACATATTAAATCTGTAAATAATTCAGTTAAACATGTTAAAGTAGTTTTTTAAGTTTAAATTTATTTATAAGTACGTTTTCAGACATCGTATTTGATATAAAACCTTTGTAACTGCCGCATGAGTGACAGATACAATTTAAGAAAAAAACCATTACGCCCGTGGGCGTAACACAGGATATTACAGCTCTGTATGTCTGCGCATTATGAAGCCCTTTTCGAGCAAGTGTGATGAAAATGTACTTTTCTCAAACTTGCAATGAAATGTCGACGTGACTTACTTCAAATAGGTTCGGAAATACTACGTATCCGGTGCGATGACCTGATAACACCTAGGCCTGTAAAGCAACCTTCTTTTGTTTTTGAACGGGGGGGCGCGGCGGGGGGCGCGGGCCAGCTGCCGGCGCGGCGGCGGCGGTGCAGGCGATGCACTTCAGAAACGTATTATTTATAAAACAAATTGACTACTTTTTATTTTAATTTCATTGCAAGTTTGAGAAAAGCACTATACAAATCTCTGCGAGAAACGGGGTTGCCGGCCGCGTATCCCTATCCGGCCTCGCTACGCTCGGCCGTCTATATCTACTTGGCCTGCAACCCTTCGTTTCCCGGCCTCTATAGTAATGTACTAATACAATCCTCGACCGGAACAGGGATTGCTGGACTCGTTGTATCCGGCCTCGTCTACGACTCGGCCGTCTACCCCAATCTCGTCCAGCAATCCCTTACTTCACGGCGGCCTCTGCAGTAAATTATGGAGGTGCAAATCGTGCAAGTTTATCACAAAAACACTAAATCATAAAAATCATGTTTATATGATATAGAAAAAACTGCTACGTAAATATTATTATAATAAATGATTTCTTTTAATTTCAAAGATCAAACAGAACGTGTTAAAAATATTCATATTATTTTTAAACTCTTACTTACTTTAAAATTTGTAGAAACAAATCGGGTTGATTTCATGAAAATCGATTACACAATTTTGAAATACATTTATCATATAATGCAGGTAGGTACGGTCAACGTCTTTAATTGTTGGACCATTTAGGTGTCAATTAATCTTGGTTGTTAATAGTAGCTTTGAAGTGTCCTGTATAAAGTGAGCTCTAAATGGCTCAACAATTAAAATCATTGACTGTACAAGACATTAAAACTGCCTTCCGAAAAAAAGAGATTTAACGGCGTTTCAAATAAAAGAGAGGTCTTCGGAGCCTCGTGTGACAATTAAGAAAAATGTTTTACAGTACATATGGTGCTACTTTCCCGCACTAGTGCGGAAAAGAGCACTTTTCGTGCATATGTCGAAACTTTAAAGAGCCATATGTACAGTAAAACGTTGTACGATACACGTGCGAATAGGTAATTCGCAACTCGTGTCGATTTAAAACACTCCCTACGGTCGTGTTTTAATTTATCACCACTCGTTGCGAATTTCCTATTTTCGGCACTTGTATCGTAAATAACTATTACAATGCATGTGCTCGAAAAGAGCGTTTTCCAAGCACCCAAATCGTGCGGAAAGTGCCACTTTTTCGCACTAGTGCTTTTTACTTTTCAATTTTTTTTTTTTTTACGTCCGTCGTCAGCCCGACGCAAAGAGTTTTTATTACTCGAGAAAAGTTTTACAAAAAATATTTCAATTACACGTTTTCTTTCAATATAAAAGGTACATAAATACTAATAATGTATAAAATGATTTATTAATCTTTATGAATTTTGAATTTGGTCAATAAATTTATTAATTTTAAATATTCACTTAATGTGTTTGGCTGAACGCATCTTTCTTTTGCCTTTTGCGATACGACAGTATGGCGACTTTTAAAGTGAGTAATCAATAATAATAATGATTTAGGTATTGTGTTTCAATATTGTCAGTATGTTTCTTAGAACTACGACGGTACAGCGTCTTTTTGTTGTTTAATATATTGACTTACTCAAAATTAATTTTGTTTCAATACCACAATACAATGAATAATTTAACTTTTAAGTGAATAAGCTTGACAGCAAAAGATGTGGAGAAGTTGTTAAATGCAGTTCCAGATAATAAGTAGGTACCTGACAATCTACCTAGGTTCTTCAATTTTAACCTATCAATTTTAACCGACATTTCCCCATTTAATATATTTCCTCACACAAGGCATAGTAAAACGTTGTATGATACACGCGCGTAAAGTTGATTTCCGACTCGTGTCGAATTATACATTCGCTCGCTTCACTCGCTCATGTATAAAAAGGACACTCGTCGGAAATCACCTACTTTCCACACTTGTATCATAAATAACTATTAAAATCCAAATGTCAATTATAGAGGTTCGGAAATTTCAATCACAGAGGTCTTTTGTTGCTAGAGGACCGGGACCGGCCATTTGGTTGAATTATAGAGGTTTAACAATTATCCAGGTCCCAATTAACCAGGTTTCACTGCATTTTATTTATTTGAACGAACGTCGTTTTTTTATTGAACGTTCTAGCAAAGTGGATGAAGTTCTCCGTTTCAGTTTGGACCAAAATTCTTCCGTATGTCCGGATGTCCAGACGTTTACCCTCACCCTTCTTCTCCACAGGTCGTATTTCTCAACCGATTGTAATGAAATTTTGTGAGCAGTTTCAATAATTATATCGTTTTTTTTTTGTCAATTCAGTTATAGGATATAAAAATAAAATAAAATAAAGTTCTACAGGTCACGGGACCACCATTCATATTAGTTAGAGTATGGATTAGTATGGATGTCGTGCTTAAGTTATATAGATACTCGTAGATGTTAACTTTAAGAGTGGTTCTTCGATGCATTAGTACCTGGTGCTATTACGAGGGCATATTACTTCTTAACTATAATTAAGATTATTTAATGAGGCCGGCTTTTTCATAAAACTGACACTGGAATTACATTCTTTTACCTAAGGCAGTACAGTTGATTTTTTAATGGACTACCCCAACTCAAATAATCTCAAGTAAACGCGATGTGTTCTGAAGTGCGCGATCAACGAAGGGCTTATTGGATGCGCGATCCCGGATTCATCGGCAAGGCCAATAGGTCTATAGAGCCTGATGTCTTGCTGGTATGACGGTACGTTGGGCTAAACAACTTCGTCTGCATCTTACCAGTAGTACGATCAACGAAGGAATAATAAAAACATTAAATCGTGTAGTCTGGGTTGTTATTTCAAATGGTAGGGGTGATACCCAGGTACAACATATTAAAAATGTCCCCAGCGGGGGGGCACTTGCTTTGGGCGGGGGGGAAGCAAATAGGTCCCATATTTTGTTTTTTTGTGATTCTCTCAAAAACCATGCGTTTTAGAAAAGAGAACCTGTGACAAAAAATAAAGTTGATTAAATTTTCTACAAAATGCCGTATATATTTTTTTAAAGATTTCATTAATAAGGGAGATACGGGAGGTGAAAATGTCAAAAAAATATTGTTATTGCCCACTTTATCTAGAAAGAAAGAAAAAGGTTATCTAATTGTGACTACGGTAGCCTAGTGGTTCAGGCATGCGGCTGTCAAGGGGCCGTCGTGGGTTCGAATCCCGCGGCTCGTACCAATGTGGTTTTCGGAACTTATGTACGGAATATTTAGCGTTAGCTTTTCGGTGAAGGAAACCATCGTGAGGAAACCGTTCTAATCCCAATAAGGTCTAGTTTTCCCTCTGGGTTGGAAGGGCACATGGCAGTCAGTTTCGTAAAACTAGTGCCTATGCCAAATCTTGGGATTAGGTGTCAAGGTTGGTACAACATGGAGGTATGACATGATCTTTGTCTTATCCATGTTCATCCTTAGACCAACTCGCTCGGAGGCTTTACTGAGGTCATCGAGCATCGTACTGAAGTCCTCCATGGTCTCAGCCAAGATTACTATATCATCAGCAAACCGAAGGTGAGTGATGTACTCGCCGTTGATTTTGATGCCTAGCCTTCTCCAGACCAGAGTCTTGAGTGCAGCGGTGAACAGTTTTGGGGAAATAACATCCACTTGCCTGACACCCCGTTGCAGCGGAATAGGCTTCAAGCTCCAATCCTGGAGTCGGACTGACATAGTGGCGTCTTCGTAAAAACATTTTAGTACTTCGATATAGCGGCAGTCTACTTGGCACCGTTGGAGAGACTGTAGTACAGCCCAGGTTTCAATCGAATCGAAGGCTTTCTCGTAGTCCACGAACGCTAAGCAGAGACGCAGGTTATACTCCTCAGTCTTCTGTATAACCTGGCGGAGCGTATGAATGTGGTCTACGGTACTAAAACCTCTTCGAAAACGGCTTGTTCGGGAGGCTGGAAGTCATCAATCTTGCGTGGGAGACGATTCGTGATGACCCTTGAAAACAACTTACATAGACATGTCTCAGAAGTGAGATGAGTCGGTAGTTCTTCAGCAGGGTGTTGTCACCCTTTTTGAAGAACAGCACCACCTCACCTCTGTTCCACGCCTTTGGCGTTCTCCCGTCCAGTAGGACGGTGTCGAACAACTTCTAAAGGGCTGTAAGGATCAGTTTTCCACCCGCCTTTAGGAGTTCGGCTGTAATTCCGTCTTCACCGGGAGCCTTGCTGTTCTTAAGCTGTTTCAGAGCCATTCTAATCGCATACAGGCTGATGTCCAGGATGTCGTCGGTGTAGTGTCGGGTAAGTCTAGCTCTAGGGTCTTCCGCCGGACCAACTTCGAATCGCTAAACTTAAGTGGCTGTGAGCGGACATTGCACGTAGAACCGATGGCCGTTGGGGCGGAAAGGTTCTCGAGTGGCGACCACGGACCGGAAGGCGCAGCGTGGATGGCCCGCCACAAGGTGGACTGATGACCTGGTAAAGGTAGCGGGAGTCCGTGGCACTCTTTGGGGGAGGCCTATGTCCAGCAGTGGACGTCTTTAGGCTGATATGATGATGATGGAATAATAAACATTAATTTTTAAGGCAATACATCGTTTTTTTTCAGTTTGTATCACGTCTATATCCCTTGCATTTCCTTTTGTATTTGTCAAAAAATACAATTAATATATTATTTTGTAAGGAATTTAATAAGCTTCATTACGTTTATAGATTTTTTTTTACTTCGACGCTTAGTTATTTAATTATTAACGCATTATGTAATTATTACTGCAAGAGTTTTCATTATTCTCGTGCTTACGTCGGAATAATAAGTCGAAATAGACCCAATATTTTAAACTTTCACACTTGAATCAAAACAGAGGCAAAAAGAGGTTGACAATAATACTTGTCTACTATTACATTTACTTCTCAAGAACTAAGCACGAAACTTAACCGCGTGATTATACCTCATTTATAATATATGTTTATTCAAAAAGCGTGGTAAAGTACACACACAACATTAGTAAACACTCGTGGTCAGCTGTACCATTGGTCAGTTTTCTGAGGATCGGACAGTAATGTAGAAATATATTACATACTACTTATAGCTCTTCATGCCTTAAAGATACTACACATAACGGTATTAAGAGTATATTTCATGACGTGGATATTTTTTCTTCTTCAACAGTAGTAGTTATTCATAATAGGTATTATAAAAAAGTGATGTTTTTTGCTTTGTAAGTTTGTATGTAGTATTCTGAACTGTGGCTCTCTAAATATCAGCTATATATTTTATGCAGTGGCTCCGCCGTAATTTGTTATCCCAGGGCGGTACACAAAATTACAGAAATGGATTACTAATTCTAAATTTTGTTATCAACTTAGACGTAATAAAACTAAATTGGTGCACCAATTTCCAATAAGAACGCATGCCCTAAAATCAAAGTAGGTAGTTAAATATTGCAACAATCAATTGTTACTTAGAAACAAGTTTGGTAAAAAACGCGGTATGACCGCGAGCGGGAGTCGAGTCGAGATACATATAATCGATACTTATAAATCGAGTCGGTTATGAGACGATAAAATCGTTCGCCGCCGGCTACCGGGCGTCTTGGGCTAAGCGACGATTACTCCGAGACTTTTTGTTCCAACTAAATGTTAGGGTTGCCGCAAGGTAATACAGCGGGTGTGGCAGCTATTAAAGAGTGTCGTGAAATGGCTGATCGGAAGCTGTGAGAAGAACTGTGGTCAAAAGTAGTTCTTATAGGACATGGTTGACACGAGGAAGTGATTTAACCTTTTCTTCCAATTGTCTTGTAAGAAAGTTGGATATGGAATACCTATACTGGGACACATACCTATATAGTTTTTTCGTAGGACCAGAAGAAACAAGAAAAAAAAAATAGTAAAAGGATAATTTATTTGATTAATTAGGATATCGAATCACATTATGCGGAAGTATCTCTTAGTATATTCCATAGTTGTTACTAAGTATTTATTATTATGTATAGAAATAGATTTACTTGTTGTATATGTTTAAATAAGAAATGTTAAAGGAATAAGAAGGAAACTTACCTCCATCTTACTTATTACAGTTTTCTTTACAAATAAATAAACAAATCTTTATTTTAATGTCGTTAATGTTGATGATTATGTAAAAACGTGCAGTCGACAATAAAAGCTTGTAGGTTATAAAAATTAAATTTTTGATTAAAACTCAATGATATTCAAAAGTCAGCCAGCCCTACCGTTCATGCAAGATTATCGATAAAATAATTAAATGGTAACTCTCCAAATCGATTCCCGAGTGTTGTTATCGAGCATGTTTGTTCCTTTTTCGCAGCGGCCAGTTTTTGTGCTGGCAACACTAAATCAAGGGAATTGCGATATTAATGTTGCCGGTTAAATCTAATAAGTAAAAGTATTTTTTTTTAATTGCTTGGTTTTATCAAAAATGTCGGGTGGAAACAATTGGCAGTGGTAATTTTGGTACAGGTACATTATTAAAAGTTCAACCACATTTTTAATAATAAGTAACTCTTGGCGGATCTGCGTCATCTTTAAACTGAAAGCTGGCAGGAAGTGCAGGATCGGGATAAGTGGCATGCTCATGGTTCGGAGGCCACAAGACCCTTTGTGGATCACAGAGTCACACAAGTTAGTTATACATTCATTCCTTTTTTAGTATTTTTTTTATAAGTTAGGTGTCAAATGTCAATTCCCCTTATAGCCACGAACATGGATTTCATAGAAGTAGCTTTAGTCCGCCCCATATCAGTTTTTCAGACGTAACAGGCAATATGACTTGTTACAGTACTTAGAGTTCTTGTTCGTTTAGTATCTATTTATTAGTATTTACCAACAATCAAGTATCTGCGCACGGGCATGTATCCGATGCGTCACTAAGCGTGATGGGAACCCATTATCACCTGCAGTAAATGTTTCCGCCTGCAAGACCGATTTAATATTACTGGTTGATTATTTACAAGCATTTGTTGATGTACAGGCATTACTTATCATTATGGCACCACAATATTGAGATAAGATTTTTGTGGTACTTTATCTGTCATGTCAAAGTGACAGAGTTTGTGTTAGTGGGTAATGCATCAATATCTGCCATAACAAAGCGGTGGAGAAAACCTGCCCAGCCCAATCACCGGGGGATGACTTAGGTTATGTGGTATTTTTATCCACTAACAACTTCACGGCCGCCGGCGTCTGCACTTCCATGCGGAGGGACTTTTTTTTTTCTTTTTTTATGCGGAGGGACTTAAGGATCTAATACTGAACGCACTGGAGCTCCCCTCGCGCCGCGACACATTTGGCTCGTGGTAGTCGTGGTAGGGCGAAAAAGATGTTCGTCGCCTTCCCTGGGGTTTTTAGGCGACTGCCCCGGCCCCCGCCAGAACACAGCGACCCCGATGACCGGGTGCGCCCCACGAGATATAACAACAATATATATAACTTCATATTAATAACGTTCACAAGATATAATGAACGTTAGCTATAATAACAAAACCAATACTTTTATAAGGAATAACGGTCTATTGACATAATATTAATAATATTATGTAACGGTGGGGCCAAGCGCCCCAGAAAAGGGGCACGGGGGGCGAAGCCCCCCGCAGTAAAAAGCAATAAATACTCTTAACAATGGTATTATTTGTAGGTTAGGTTAGGGTTATCTTGTGTCCCTTAGAGCGGAAATAGACACCCAGCAAAGCGGGGTGACGTCGACGCGCTGGCGGTTAGGTTAGGTTAAAATATTTGGCGTTTTTGATTAAAAAAAGATATTTAATTTTTAATCTTTCAATTCCTTAGGTGTTATGAATATTATACGCTTTAATCCTCGCTTCGCTCGTCGTCGTACCAAATGATCACAAGATACCTAACACACTCCTCCTCGCTTCGCTCGTCGTCGTACCTATCCGTAACAGTAAGTCATAATATGCCTAGCTCTCAATCGGGATTTTAAATTCCCACACGGTAGCTGGCTCCGAAACGGTACGAAGTTAGCTCCGAAACGGTAAAAAAAATGCCCGTTTCGTATCCAGCTCCCAAACGGGATTTTAAATTCCCATACGGTAGCTGGCTCCAAATGCTGGCTCCGAAACGGTCCCAAGGGCAAAATCTCGCCCGAACTACATCCGTTGACGCGTGCGCACGCCCAGCTAATTACCTCGCGACGTCGCGCTAATGGAGCTTTTGCTATTATGCCACAATGGGTCACAAATTGATACCAACTAAAAAATAGTTTATCTATAGAGATTTTGGTTTGCGTAAACATTATTTATTTATGCAATTTCATAAGTTTACAGTCCGCATTACAAAGGATGTTAATTAATACAGGGAGGTGGTAGGTACATGGCACCCTGAGAGGGCGCATTATCGTTAAATCGAGGTATACATATTAACCCGACTAGCAAGAAGCGTTTTACAAGTACCACAAATGTGTTAGTGCACCTAGTAATGGCAGCATAGCTTCCAAACGGGATGATCAATTTATACTTGTTTAAAATACACTGATTTGCCACACGATAAATAAATGAAAGGTGACCATGCAGTTTTAAGCAAGAGGCCTGCATTCTATAACCCTGCGAATCTTATATGAAAGCCCCCTAAAGTTGCTAAAGTCCATACACTATACTATTACTGCCTACGCTGGATTTCAATGTCCCACCTGTGTGTTTGTTTGCCACCACTGTTGTATGAAAAAACCTACTGCCCCCATTTTTTAGGGTTCCGTAGTCAACAAGGAACCCTTATAGTTTCGCCATGTCCGTCCGTCTGTACGGCTTCGGCTTAGCTCAGTAACCATTACTACTAGGAAACTGTAATTCGACATGGGTATAGGTATACGAGTAAATCAATCACGCCGACAAAACAGTATAATAAAATCATGAAAAAAAATTTTTTTAGGGTAAGGTCAATGAGGGCATTTCCGTCATACTTTTTGATAAGTTCACTTTGGCTGGTCATAACTAAGAGGATATTTACTTTTTAATAAACCTGATCACTGTAATAGATTGGGCATTTATTTAACTATACAAATTTACTCATATTAAATTGCTAGTATTGCTGGGTATTTAAATATGTTTTTCTTTTTAAAACATGTCAGTTGACGGATTTTCCCGACGGTTTGGGGCTATTCCGTCAACCAACGATTTTTCTTGTATCGTGACGTATTACAAACATATACGCCAAGTGAACAAATACCATTGAACTGTTAATCGAAACTAAACTTTAGCGAACTTAATTTAAAGTTTATTTTAGATTTTATTGCCAAATATATTTTTTTGGGGCAATTCCGGCCTATTTTTATAATCAGGAGTAGTAAACCTTGTAAAACAAATTCCCAAACCCTAGGGAAAATCCGTCAACTGACATCATGTTTTTAAAATAATGGGCTACTGTTTTTGTGTTCACCAGATGGCGCCACTGTTGAGTAAGATCCAGTACAGTGGCCAACTCATTGTTATTATGGGCGCGACAATATTTTTAATTTCAAATCATATTTAATAAGCAAATTGGTCATTTCATTTCAAGTATTGAACGATCAATTTAGCTAAGACCCTAAATGCTGAACAATCGAAGAGCGTGAGCATCATACTGCTATTTTGCCTTTATCGATCAAAATTAATTATTTAACTTTGCAACCGTGCTTACAATTACAATAATGATATGGACTAATTCACACGCGCTAAGACGTATATACACCAGATGGGTATACGTAGACAGGCATTAAAATATAAACGTAGCTATCTTAAGTATTCCCTCCCAATACAAGTCACACTGCTTGCGAGACGCACGCGTGCTCACGTCACACAAGCGGTAAGTCCTGTCCCACGGAAATGTATACCTTCAAATGCAGTAGGAAGCGCACGTCTAATACATCTGGTGTGTAATGGCTTTACATATAACAATTTTAGTACCTACTGATTTTTAATCGGGACTAATCTCAGTCCGCCGAGTTGAAAAACAAATAAAAAAATCAAGCAAAATATAAAAATAAACTTGATCCTCTGCAAATGAAACTAAGAATCGTTGAAAATAAATTATAGTATAATAATCATAGTTATTATTTAACTACGCTACGCTACTACTAAGCTACGGTATCCTAGCGGTTCAGGCATGCGGCTGTCAAATGGCGGTCGTGGGTTCGAATCCCGGCTCGTACCAATGAGTTTTTCGGAACTTATGTACGGAATATCGTTTGATATTTACCGTTGGCTTTTCGGTGAAGGAAAAACATCGTCTGGAAACCTGCATACATCCACGAAGAAATTCAAAGGTATATGTGAAGTCCCCAACACGCAGTGGGCAAGCGTGGGGACTACTGCCCGTTCCCTTTCATCCGTGAGAGGAGGCCTGTCCCCAGCAGTCGGACGTATATCGGCTGATTTATTTTTATTTTATTATTTAACTAAGTCATATCAAAAAGGTTGGCAATATATGAAATGGGGAAATTCCGGCACATGACGGTTTTGCTCGTTTCACAATTGACGGATTTGTCTACTCGATCATTTCGTTAGTACCAATATTTAACCATCCATAGTTTCTCACCAACAGATTATAATTGAAAATTAATAAAACTACCATCAAACGTGAATATCGAACTATATAACAAACGCATTTACTAAACCCTAAAAGTACATTTTTTCATCGCACCGTCACGAAACACAGCAGCACACTACACTCGCATTCGAGTTCAGAGCGCAACTAAACTTTGAAAGCGGGGTTTTTCCGTTCACTGGCTAGACAGCGCCATCTGTTTTTGACTGCGGGTATAAAATTTTCTCTCTGTTTTACCGGTCGAGTCAGTAAGCGCGTACTGTTGTTTGAATAGCCACAAACGCCGTTTGACGGAAATGCCCCGCTGACGGCTTTGGCCACCCTGACCTTACCTCCCCTATACCTAAAGCGGGGATGTAGTTTTTTTTCTCGTTAAACCCATGGTGTGTTTAAAAATATTATGGGTTTTCTACAAATATTTTTCAAATTAGAAAGAAAGAAAGAGAAAGAAAGAAATAATTTATTCGTAACACCAAAATACAATTACAAAGTAAAACATACAGTCCTAGTGGTGTCACGAAATGGCCGCAACTCAGCATTGTTGCTAGCGTAGCCAGCGCTGGTCTTCCGTTGCGACCATTCGGTGAAGTGCACGGCGATAACGACCCGGCCACACGCGCGGATCACAATCACAATTACATATTTTAAAAAAAGATACACAACACAAAAAACATAAAAAAACCAAGGGTAGAAATAAACAAAAAAGAAAAAAAAAAAACATAATGAATAATAATATATATATACAGGCCCTTATTATTCCTCTGTGTACGACCTGTGACGTTTGAGCAGAAACAAAACGGCAAACGCCATGCTGTTTTGTTTTGTCACAGAGATTGATTGGGTCAAGGACAAGGACTTTTTAAGTTTAACGCGTATGTTAGCTTTCTTTGCAATTTAACTAACTACTACTATACAATTTACACATTTAAAATGAATCATAACGTTGCACAACGTACAAATAACAGAAATATGTAAAAACAAACAAAATGAGAAAAAAACACGTAAGAATCAAACAAAATGCGAAAATGACGTCAAGAGAACTTTACAAGGACAAGGAAATTAGTGATTAGTTTGCGAGATATTGGACTTTAAAGTCCTAATTTTTGTTCGAGTCATGTGTGTGTCCCCCCCCACCCTGTCGGCTAAATGGCTACTACTGGGGATGTGAAAAAAATCGTGGTGATGGTGCATATAATGAATTTAAAAAGAAAACTATCACGGACAATGCCTACTTAGGCATAAGTAGTTACCGAGTAACGCAACCGCACCGCACGTCAATGTAACTAAGATAGACAGGCAAATACGGAACCCTACACTGCGCGTGGCCCGACACGCACTTGGCCGGTTTTTTGAGTATAACTAAGTGAACGAAGCACTGTTCATTCAAGCATTCCGTATCACCCAATTGAACTTTCTAGTCCGATTCGATAAAAGCACACTTACGTATAATGTCGGACTATAACAAGATTTATGGCTCCAATTAAGGGTTCGAATGCCGCGGCGTTGCGGCCAGGAATCTGACTTCACACGTGATGGCCCGCGCACTTCCCTCCCTAGGCCATGTGGGAAACATGGACGATGATAAACTGCTCTAGTTTCCCTAAATAACTAAGGATTAGAAGGTATCAGTATTTTCAATAATATCGCCGAGATACTGGTAAGTAGGTTCCATTCCGGTTCCAGGCACTCGTACTCCAGGTAAAATACGGTTTTGAAAAACATTAATTTATGATAGCGTTTTTTTTGATGATTTCATTTTAAAATGTTATTCTAAGATGATTTTAAATTCAAGAATCCTACAATCTTTTCACCCGGAAGTAATTATGTAGATTTAAATGAAGCATGCATTGTCTTTTTTTGTACGATTTATCTTGAATATTATAGAGCAAATGTAAATGAAGCAAAATAAAGACAAAAATATTTATTAATATTTTTTCGGACCTTTCAGAAGCTAGTTCATTTATAATTTTTTTTTCATGTAACTTCTGGGTACCTATTTAATTGATAATATATATCCGTTACACATAAAAAATAAGCCATTATAAATTATTTCCAAAATTGTCGTTTTTTCGATACAAGTTGTCAGTTCATTGACTGGACTATTTGATAAGAAAACATTTGACAGTCGATCAAAAGCAACTTTTGATGTGTGGAAAGACTTGCATCATTTGCATGACATAATATGCATGAAACATCTATAAGACTGGTAGTCCCATTTTACCAATAAGAATAAGTAAGATAAGTAATATATATTTATTGCGTGACAAGGATTTGGAAGATTGTTGTGCTAGCCCTTTTGTAACTGATGATTTAGTTTATTATATAATTTAAATAAATAAACTTGAATATATAAGCAAAGACGTTTGATAAGTAATAAGTAGTTTTGACTGTTAATGGCTGCATAATTTGACTAACATGTCTGCCTTTCTTCTGATGTCAGTTCAACCATAAGTAGCGTTATTGACGAATAAGTTGTCTATTTGTTAAATTTAAACATAAGAGTCCAATAACAGCACTAGCAACACCAAGCAAAATATCTTTCAGCCATTATTCTTATTTATTTATTATTTAATTTCTTCTTAAATTGTAAATTTTTTCAGAGACAACATTATCTTTTCTATTCTACTTGTACATGTGTACTAAAGCGTGTCTTTAAAACGGGACAAATACAGTCGTCGACTACGCTACCCCGGCCCGCCGCCACAATCCTGTAAAAGAACACTAAAAAAAAACCCAGTTTCCTCACGATTCAGTTACAGATACTTACTCCCGCTCACGATAAGTAAAATAAATATATTCATAAAGCGGTTTGTTTTTTCGCCGGTTACAACTGATGCGGCATAAATTAGGCTACTGTTCGGACTCCTTATCTGGCCTTTTAGCGGTACACGGCACATTGTTATTGAGAGTTTTATTTGCTTTTATTCCAGCTTGATTCACGATTTAGTACTTTTACTCGTATTTTGGATTAAATATGGCTGTAAGACGTATTGGCGGGTTTCTGATAAGTCTTGGATGTTGGTAAATATTTAGACAGCGGCAATTTCATGATTTAGACGAAATTCAAGATTGAAGAAATGCATAAATTGAGGTTTTATACTGTAGTGTGTTAACATGTCCTCTGGTATGATCAGTAGATTTTTCTAGCACTGGTGTTAGTAATTATTCCACTAGGTAACAAAATTATTTTAAATCCAACAGCGATTGTTTCCTATATTTTTCAATAAGATTTTACTCGCATCGTTTCCATTCTTACAAGACTGACAAACTGAACGAAACATAAGAAGAGGCCGCCAAGGCAAGACCCTATTTGACTTTACTGGAGGCTAAATTTGAGTATGAACTGGAGTATTTTGGAATACATTTCATGGAAGTATTGAATTTAAAGTATCGTGTTTCATGTCTAGAAACTAATTACTCTACGATCACACCCACGTATTAATTGTCACGATGAGTGAGCGAACTCCTCCACACATTCACCTTGAAAGATTATATCTAAACACGACTCCCGTAGTTAAAATTAATACGTATGGGTAACCGTGTACTTAGTATCAAATAAGAATTTCATACATCTAGGATCTTCATCTAGGAGGAAGAAACCCATCTTCCAAGCCGGTTGGTCACCGTGGAAGATTACGACCACAACCTTCCAAAGACAACAATATCACCAGAACTTACAAAGCCCAGTAAAAGAAATAAAACCCAGCTCTACCTATTAACATACAACGTTAGAACTCTAGCATCGTATGAACGACTTATTGAACTAAGTGAAGCACTTGCAAATATAAAATACGACATCATAGGTTTGTCCGAAGTACGACGCCTTGGCAACGAAATATCAGAATACGATGATTTTATTCTCTGTCATACAGGTCAAACACCAGGTAAATATGGAGTCGGCTTCTTGATAAATAAACTCCTAAAAAAGTCAATTGACAGCTACATTGGAATCTCTGAACGAGTCGCACTTCTTAACATGAAAATATCTGATAAACCGCTCACCATAATACAGGTCTACGCGCCCACAGAGGCGGCCCATGAAGAAGAGGCAAATTGTTTCTACGAGGACATAAATAAAGCGATAAGCATTGCACATAAAGATTACATCCTGATGGGAGATTTCAACTCGAAAATAGGCCAACCACAAACAAACGAACATCTTGTAACAGGACAATATGGCTTCGGTAAAAGAAACGCACGAGGACAGAGACTCCTAGATTTCGCATTGGAAAATAAACTAGCAATCATGAATACGTTTTACAAGAAAAGACCCAAAAAGAGATGGACATGGCGTTCGCCAAATGGGCAGTATAAAAATGAAATAGATTATATAATGTGTAACCGTCCACAGATATTTCAAAACATCGAAACATTAAATTTAAATTATCCATCAGATCATAGACCACTAAGAGCGACAATATCACTTACAATCCCAAGAAAAAGTAGAGCCTGCTATCTGAAATAAAAACAATACAGTACTCCCAAAACTGAAGAAGGAATATCGTTGTTTAAAGACTACTTAAAAGATCACATAAATTCGCTTGAATATAACAAAAAAGAAGAGACAGTACAAGCTTGTCATGATAACATAATTAACTCTATTCAAATAAGTCTACAAAATGCATGTAAATCAGATTCACTCAGAGACCGCAGCATACTGACAGTACGCACAAAAAACCTTATGAAAAGGAAACAAGAATTACAGAAAACTAAAAATAAAACCAGAGCGCACAAAAACGAACTCAAAGCCCTATACAAATTATCAAGCAAATACATAAAAATGGACTACCAGAACCATAGATCTTTAACCTTAGAAAGACATCTAGAACAGAAAGGAAGCATAAAAAAAGGATACAAAGAACTACGAACAAATAAAACATGGATCAAAAGCTTAAAAAAAGAGAACGAAACTAAAAATAGACGTGGCGATATAATCAACGTTGCAACAGACTTCTACAAAAACTTGTACAGCGCTACAATAACGAATAGTAGCGATTCACTCTATTCTACGGAACAATGGACAAAAAAAATACCCGAATCTGACATAGAACCTATAAACTGTAAAGAAATTATAGAGACAATACGGAAACTAAAATCAGACAAAAGTCCAGGCTCGGATAACATTACAAATGATGCTATAAAAATCGGCCACGAAATCTTAGCCAGGCCTCTAACAAATTTATTCAATCTGATTTTGAAAACCTCGGAAACACCTTCACAATGGTCTGAATCCAACATAATTCTGCTTTATAAAAAAGGTGACCCTGAAAATATCAGCAACTACAGGCCGATCAGCCTTCTGCCATCTGTTTATTAACTATTCTCAACGATTTTAAACCAGAGAATAAACGCATCACTAGAACAAAAACAACCCATCGAACAAGCCGGCTTTAGAAAAGGTTTTTCTACAGTGGATCATATCCACACTTTGGAGCTAATTATCGAGAAATTCCAGGAATACCAACGACCGTTAAACATCGCTTTCATCGATTATCAAAAAGCTTTCGACACCGTATCCCACGAAAGTATATGGACAACACTAAAAGCTCAACAGGTAGAGACAAAATACATAGACATTCTAAAAAATATATACAACAAGAGCACAAGCAGAGTAAAACTGGAAACGATTGGCCCAAGCTTTCAAGTAAAAACAGGTGTACTGCAAGGCGACCCCTTGTCTCCAAAGATCTTTATTGCGATCCTAGAAAACATCATAAATAAACTAGACTGGCGAAAGCAGGGCTTATTGATACAAGGCAAACAACTAAATCACCTTAGATTTGCAGACGATCTAGTACTACTAGCTGAATGTGCTCCAAATCTACAATACATGATCGAAACTCTTCATAAAGCTAGCCTACAAGTAGGTCTAGAAATGAACATTGCTAAAACAAAAATCATGTCAAATTATAGACACGCAAATATTACATTAAATAATAAACCGATAGAATACGTGGAAAATTACATATATTTGGGGAAGCAAATTGGATTCAACAGAAATAACCATGAACTCGAAATAGAGAGGAGAGTCAAGATTACTTGGAACAAGTACTGGGGCTATAAAGAAGTGTTTAAAAGTAACATGCCAATAAAATTGAAAAAAAAAGTTATGAATACTTGTCTCATCCCATGTTTGACATATGCATGCCAGACGTGGAAATTTACAAATAAAATAAAGAATAAAATAAACGCATGCCAAAGAGGAATGGAACGTAGCATGCTAAACTTAAAAAAAATACACAAGATAAGACACACAAAGATTAGAGCAACGATAAAAATGATAGATGCTCTTAGTCAAGCTCAAAAGTTGAAGTGGCGATGGGCCGGACATGTGGCGCGCCTCAAAGACCGCAGATGGACGAAAATCGTCACTCTGTGGAAAGGCCCTCTGGGCAAACGCCTAAAAGGAAGACCATATTCTCGTTGGGATGATAACATCATTAAAATCGCAGGACCAAATTGGCAAGTCGCTGCTCTAGATAGAGAGAAATGGCAAGCTTTGGAAGAGGCCTTCACCTGAGAGGGGTTCCTGTTACGCATTTTTATAATATATTTCTTTAATAAAACATTAATTTTAAAACTAACATAGTTATATAAGTAAGTAAGATAACTAGAAATACCTTATTAACAAAATCTATTTAATTTTGTAAAACATAACAGGAAATAAAAGGCTTTTTATTTTTATTTTATTTTATTTACATCTAGGATCCTTTATTCTCCGAAAACTAAGCGGTATTTTCGTGAACCTGATACCGATCTTATCAGTGTCCAGCGATCTTCGTTATCACAGTCTGTGTGAGAGTGCTCTCGTCCAGTGCATCGATTCAGTCCATCAAATTCACATCACAATCGAACTGCAGTATATCTCCGCACTCATTCTAACACATTCGCTCAGCGCACGTGAAAGCGAGAAAACAAAACACACGCAAGCAGTTTAAAAATGAGATCAGGATTGGAAGCTACGGATAAAAACTAACCCCCAGTAAGACATTACGGCCGCGCGGGCGCAGGGCGCTAATGAACAAGTTAATTAGGCAGCGTCGTGTTGCCGATAAGCCCTTAATTAGCGCTATGTACCCTGAGAGGTTATGTGAAGCTGGGAGATTACGTAAGAAAATAGTTTCCAATTGGGAATTCTGCCACCTTAGTATTGTGGATCCACTGTTGAGAGAGACCTATTTGGACTCTAGTTGTCGACACAACGGAGCCTCAAATCAATAAAGGATCGACATCGCGCTCTGTAGTCGCATGCGTCCATAGGCAAAGATGTCTTCTTTCCATCAGGCAGGATGCATGCGTGTTTTTTCACCGTAGTGGTATAAAAACGACCAGATACAAATAACGTTCTGATGCAACCTTTAGTTAAAGTGTTGTACAAACACTGATGATTGATATTGAATCGACCAGCGATTGGTCATTATCGGATGCGCATTGACGACCAGACCCCGTATCGCGTGATAAGGCCGACCATGATAGGTACGGGGCCAGGCCGGAGACGTACCTAACTCACTGACTTAATTATCTGTCTTTCACTGTTACCTCAGGGTGAATATCCACCAGATACATGCGATGTCTGTATATCTGTCATACCTCGCATGCTTGACAGCTCGCTTCGGGTGGATGGTGGTGGACCCTTAACACGTTCACTGCGGCTCAAAATATTGCTAACTTTCAATTAGTGCTGTAAGAGGTCTTCATGCCTTAACTGTACCATTTTACCGGTGCGGTTAGGGGCCTTAAGACCACTCAAGGAACAAGAATATTAAAATGATTTTTTTGTAATGAAATTCACAAATTTATGAATGATACTTATATAAGGCTGTTGCTAAAGGATTGTTTTGTCTTGTTTTGGCTTCGCCCGACGTTCTCATGTCAGAATATGGAATAATGACAAAAAAATATTAGGAGGCTTTTAGGCCTCTTACAGCACTGAATTTGAGATACATTTGTATTTACTGCTAGTGATGTTCCTAATAAAAATGCATTTTATCGATAAATCAAAACTCTTTATTATATATTGCAAGTGAATCACATATGACTGTTATATAAACATTTAAGACACAGTGGCTTGTTACAATCACGGCAGTAAGATTTAATTTTCTTAACTTTTTTATTGGCTTCCCGACTGAACAGTGTAGTGCGCAAATTTTCGTAACATCCTGCACATTTTCTTCGTTTATCTCTACTTTTTGGTAAACTCGGCGATATTTTGGCACAGAGGTATCGTCTTGCACTTCATTCTGATTCTGTGCTAATTCTAGTATTCTCCGACATCTCTTGTTTACACGACCCATGATTCATTACCTATAGATTCGATACTTATTGATAATATTACTCACTAACCAACAACACTTCTTGAGTATTTAACTTAAACACTAAACACAATTGACGCTTACTACTTCGAATGTACGTATTTTCACTTACGAGCAAATGCTATAAATTACGTACATTGCTCATAGACGCGTGCACATCACTGGGTCATAGTTCGACTATCATAGATACAGACAGGTGCGGGAGGGGGCGGATAAGCCCGTACTACCGATATGAGGTCTTTAGACCCCCTATCCGCACTGGACGTACACTTTTCACTCTCAGTGCGATGAGAGGCCTTAAGACCTCCTGCGTGTTTTAAAGTGTCAAAAAATTCTACATTATAATAGAAATCAAACCATATATTGGACTCTTTTCTACCTATACAATTCTATAAGCTACGAGGTCCGCACCAGAGCGAAACCACAATATTTTTGCCCGCACCGCCCGGGAGTACTAGTAGGGGGTCTTTAGACCTTCTATCGCAGTGAACGTGTTAACCTAGGTATTTCTCAACAATGCATGACAAAGTTGCGAGACATTGGTTAGGAAGTTCAGTTTCAAATCAACCTTTAGGTTAACTGGAAGAAATCCCTCAAAGGGAGTTCGCCTATGCTGCCCTGTTAAGCGAAACTCACGTATCTTGAGATACAGCAGTTTGGGTTAACCGGGCTAAATCGATTCTAAATAGTGTTTTATATATATGTCGGCGGCAGATCGTTAAATACGCCAGATCACGAAATTCCTAGGCATATCGTGAAACGGCGCCATTTCATGATATGCCTAAAAGTCGGCTAGGCTTATCACGATGTGCCTGATAAACAATACGACAGATCGATTAGAGCAACGCATTCGTCGATATTCCTAGCTCTATACCGGGCACATCGTAAAATAGTTTCTTTCTTGGCCACTGGTGGCGCTGCACATGCGATGGCGGGCGTTTTTGTTGGGGGCTAATAATCAGGGCGGACAAAAATGGTTTGTCATAAGCGAACTCTGTCTTAGGTCGGTTAGGTTAGGGTTCACTTGTGTCCCTCAGACCAGAAATAGACACCCCGCGCAGCGGGGTGGCCTCGACTCGCTGGAGATTATCAGTCCGCACTTCTTATTTTTTTTAATTTACCTAATTCAATTTTGGACACCCTACTTACGTATAACCGTGAGTATTGAACGATATGCCGGCGTTTCATGATATGCCTAGGAATTTCATGATCAGCCTAAACGTCACTGGCTTGGCCAAATCATGAAATGCCGGCGTTTCATGATATGCCTAGGAATTTCATGATCTGCCTAAACGTCATTAGACAAATCGTTAAACGTTAAGTTTTGAACGATATGGCGGATGTCCTTTAGCCAAATCATGAAATGGCGCCGTTTCACGATATGCCTAGGAATTTCGTGATTCGCTTAGCATTATTTAGGTGATGGATGAATGGTATAAGATATAAGAAATACTTAATGAAAATAGAAATTGTACATTTATAGAGGTCCATGAAGATTAAGTGACCATTTTATTTTTATGTTCCAATGAAAAGTTTTGGTGATAAAACTTTGTTAACGATTACTTTTATGATTAGTCAATTTTTTCCCCCAAATGAGTAATTTTTTTAGAGTTATATCCAATGTATTTAAGGAAAAATTAAGATACTGGAGATCAGCGTAATCGCTGTGCTACCCACGGAGTGTAAGCAGAGCCCACATTCACGTATCTATTGATACCGCATTTCGCGTAACGTTGATTTTGATAATTAGGCAAAATTAAATAACTTAAATGCAATTATACACTCAGAGGCAATGAAAACGGGTCACTTCCCATGGATTACTTTACAAAGTGACCCGTTTTCATTGCCTCTGAGGTAGCGTACCTTCATAGTTCACATTGGGAGTTACACTCAGAGGCAATGAAAACGGGTCACTTTGTAAAGTAATCCATGGGAAGTGACCCGTTTTCATTGCCTCTGAGTGTAGTTGAAAATATGCTTTTTCATTAGCTACATCATTTCTTATTTGAATAATATTCTTTATTTCATAAATGGGTCATAAATTTATAAGTTATGACAAGTTATCCGTCTAAAACTTAAACAGCGTTTTTCTCGAAATGGCCACTTCAAAGATACGTGAGATTGGCTTAACAGGGCAGTATGTACATATTTAATATTTTTGTTAATTGTTGACTATGTTTATTTTGTACAGTTAAAAATAATACTACTAGTACTACTATTACTACCTTAAAATTGTTAAGAATATCAGCACGGCTAGTACAAATGCAAACACAGTTAATTGACCATTCTGTATTTATAAAGAACCTTATTACAATGCACATAAAGTGCACGGATGGTCAGTTAGCTGTGTTGTCGATAGTACAAGACGCACGCCAGCTTTCACGTAACCACCTAATCAGAAAGAGACACCCGTATCTTGAAAACCAAACAAACCAAACCAAACCAAATCAAACAAACGAGACCACTAAGCATAAAGCTAGCCGTGCTGAAAATCTAATATGCTGTATTTACATATAAGATCAAATGCTTTTATTGTAAATAAAAACTCATTAGAAACCAATACGATGCTATCAAATTCCAATTAGATATGCATCTGTCCCAATATAGCTTCCTTTTAATTACTGAACCAATTATAGGATTTCACGCTGAGCTAATTATGGTCATCGACCATCTGGAAGTCATATTTTTACCGATAGTCTACATTATAGAGACAGCTCTTACAATTAAGGTACTCTGAAGATATACCTACACCTTTGCAATTCTTAAAAACAAATTTTAAATGAAGTACTAATCGTTTTAATGTATAAGTAGTTGAAATTGTTTAAGTTGACCAAATTGCATCAAAGTTGTCCATTCAAAAAGAAACTACCGCCCAAGGTAAAAGATTCAAATTCTAATGACAGTTTTATAAAAACACGGTCACATTAAATAATCTCAGCTATAACACCTGAATCCCTTAAAGTTGACACCTTTTGCTAAGACTTATAAACGTGTCTAGTGTTGGGCTACTATCTAGATATTTACCTACATTATAGAACTTCATTTTTTCCGCTTTAGTGGGAAGATTTAAACTTCTAATAAAGAGTCTAGGTAGTTAGAGTAAAACACTAGAATTAGTTCGTTTGGAAGATAGTTTTTCTAGAATTGGTCGTGATCATTAGCAGCGTCTAGAATACAAGCAAGTTTAACACTAACAATAACACTACTACTTGCTCAGTAGTAGTGTTGTGTTCCTGGAGGTGAGCAAGGTCGCCAGAGCTCCCGAGGATGCGTTGTGTTGAGAGCGAGGGAATTTGTTCCTTCAGCTCTCAACACAGCGAATCCTCAAACATATCAAGGGTCGGCAACGCCCGTGTTACTCCTTTGGAGTTGCATGCGTCTATAGGCTGCGGTGTCCGCTTACCATCAGGCGTACCGTACGCTTGTTTGCCACCGTCGTTGTATAAAAAAAAAAGTACAATGTTTTTTATCACTTAAAGTTTTTTTTTGATATTTGGCACTATAAACTACAGATTTTCGCTAGGTAGGTAATGTTAGATCGTATTAGCAAAAATACATTTGCTCCTGGTTGGGGAATCTCTCGCTGCACTGGTTATTGACGGAAGCCTCATTAAGGAACCCGCCGCTGACTATCGGGCCTTACACCCGCGGCCAACATAGGGTGATCACAATGCCGTTTCAGGGATAAATAAAGTAATAATTAATATTAGGGCTCAATCTTACACAAATCGATCATTGTCACAGTTATTTATTCAGTTACCTGCAATTTATATTGCATTTGAAATAAAAATGACAAAATAATACACATAACAATTAATAAATGACAACGAATGCAGTGACAGAAAGTAACAATATAGAATGACTGAGGGCAAAAATGCATGGACCGACGCTTGTCCAAACCAACGAGTAACACAAACTAGGCTAAACTAGTCGTCAAAGAGATGCTGATAAAAATATCTAAGAAGTAACACGAAAAATTATGTAGGCTGTTCAATGATGATAGTGATGAAACCAGATTTTAATGGCAAGATTATTTAAACAAAAGTAACAAATCCCATCACTAAGCTGCAATCGGGACCTTGATGTGTCTTTCCTGAGTCAGTTTCAATTTTTTTAAAGAATTTATGCTTATTTGAAGGGAAACATACGAATTTGACATCCTCATGCTACAAATTAAAGAGATACATGAAACTAGGAGTTCATTACAAAAATATCTACAGTTGAAAGGCATCCGCTTCAAAACTTCCGCAATTACGCTGAATTTTTTCAGGAGCACCCTGTGCGCAGCGGTTCGCCTGCGCACACGCAGCTCGGGTTAAATGCCTCCTTATCGCCCCACTAATGGCCCGGGAACATGTCAATTCATCACTCGCGTCTCGCCCATTTCTAACTTTTTTTATTTGGTCACAGACTCCTTAATGTACGGTAGCAGTGTCGTCTGTGTTGTTTATAATTATATTGCTACCGATTGATTTATTCCTGACTCTTGGAGCTTTTCATCCGGTGTGAGAAACCACAGCAAATATCTCGTAAGATATTCTTCTTCTGTGGTGTCAAATTCTGTGTATCAAGTGGTGTTAAAAAGAGTTGATAAATTCAATCATTATACATATTATAATGCAGCATTCGTTTCTTATCAGAACAGTAGAATATTTTTTACAGGACAGATAATGAATACTTGTTTTTGTTGTGTGAACTAAAAGTAAAGTACCCGTAGTATTTTTGCAGTAGGTAGCATTTTAAAGAAATATCGTGGATTTAGATGCAGATTTGTTTTATAAGTAACCTTAACATAATATTTTATCAATGAACTCAGTCATTTATATGTGTATGAACGGTTTTCAGACTTAACATAAGCCATACTTATAAAATGTTAGACGACTGTAATAGTCGTAAAAGTACTTTAAAAACAAAAGTTCTTAATCTTTTTAACCAACAAGTACTCGTAGAGTTTAGCCCCACGCTCTTTTATGGCACAACCAGGAAAAATCTATGAGGATAATAATGATTACTACAACGGCAATGACAACAAAATGATGATGAAAACTAAAAACATTGCCACTTATTAAAGAAATCTTTTTACTTGAACACTTGCTATTGTAAAGAGTTCTCCCGCCTGTTCCCTATTTATTTCCCACCGCACTATAACCAGCCTCTTTATGAACACTTATTTTCACGCACTTACTAATATATCGCCGATTAGCTGACTTTTATTCCACATAATATATATAATAACCAAATCATTACGATAACAAATTGCGTGTGAAACCGTAAAACCTGCCTTTACGAGCGCGGCAGCTGTAAAACAGATTTAACTGCAAACCTTTTTTAGATCGCTCCTGGAAGCACAATGAAAAGGAATAAAACAATTAATCGTACAAAAGCAGTGATTCATTTTATAAGTACATTAGCGTACAAAAATTTGAAGCTTAAATACAAAGTATAGACTCCAGAAGAACCACAAGTGCTGCCAGCCTTTTATTCATTTGAGAACTAGTTGTGTTGATAGCTAAAGTAAAATGCATTCCCACCTTTGGCAACCTCATTTACCACCAGATCCACAATAGCAGAAACCTAAAAAAGCAAATAGTCGGGTTATTATTATTATTACTTTGACTGCAGTCTTCTCTTCTGTAAGGTCGATGTACTTGTCTAGTGTTGCTGCACCAAATATGAGCAAGATGGCATTCTGCTGTGCCCTGGCTCTCTAAAATTCCACCATAATAATAATTTTTCACTATTATGTAATATACTATCCTTGCAAGAAGTTTATTGCACGTTTCCAGTATGTGATGGCCAACATAACCAAAGTAAGGTAAATAAGGTTTATGAGCTAAGCTACGGTAGCCTAACGGTTTAAGCAGCAGTCAAAAAGTGGCCACGAGGTCGACTCCCGGCGCTCGTGCCAATCAGTTTTCGGGACTTATGTACGAAATATAGTTTGATGTGTTACAATTAAAATAATTGCCTCTAAAACTTCATGTGGCTAAGGCGGCCATACAAGATTCATGAATCGTCTAACTCATGGCTTCAGCCAAATTGTAACTAGCAACATATACGTAAAACAAGATTCAAATGTAGTAGCTGGTTACCTGTATCGTCCCTGGTCACAAATCGAATAAAAAGCGAAAAGCGGAAGCCCTCTAAGTCGATAAGTCGCCGACAAAGGCGTTATACATTAGGGGCATTATAAATCAGCCGATAGCGACCAAATGAAGACGTTTCCAGCCGATTACTGTATCGAGTACTTAAAAATAAGTTTTTTTGGTCCGATTGAGTCGTGGTACAATTAAGAAGGCATTTATCTTGAGGTGCGGTTATCATTTCTGTTGACGGAGGGAGGCAGTTTTCTACTGGCGATACGCTGCGTGGCGTGGGCTTATTTCTGTAATTTACTTTCATGCAACTAATTTAATATTAGTCATACTTCGAATTCTATTGACTGTTTCTTATTATCTAGGTCAAAATAAAAGAACATCTTCGATCAACTGACTTATTTCTTGGGACCGTTTCACAAAGCTACCAGTTCAATAAAATATTTGCGGACAATCTTACACAAATTGACCTAATCCCAAACTAAGCAAACCTTGTACAATGGGTACTAAACGACGATATACATACGTATACAGATAAATTAAAAAAATACATAGGAAAATTACATAGGATAAATACATACGAAAATTACATAGGAAAAATACATAGTTAAAATACATGGGAAAAATACAGAGGAAACATCAATCACACAGGAACAAATATTCGTGTTCATCACACAAATAGATGTCCTTACCGTGATTCGAACCCGGGACTTCCGGCTTCGTAGGCAGGGCAACCAACTATATAGGCTTCACAAGTCGATGTTACAATTTCACAAGTGTATACGGGAAGGCTGGTTTAAGGCGAGCTGTTACTTATTTATTTATTTATTTATTGATACATGGAAAACCAACCGCGCAACATATTTATAGACAAAATAATAAAACCATATAGCCAATTACAGGTTCTCACTTATAGGAATAAACTAACACAAATAAATCTATAGCCAAACTTAAACTTAGTGTACATTACGCACAGTAACCAATCGCGCACCAATAGCAAGCATGGCATTGGGAATATACAAGTACAAGGTAGTTAATAAATTAGAATATATATAAACTCTAGTAACCCGAGCCTACACCTGAAGTATCACACATGAAGAATCTTGTCTTGTCTTATGGGACATTGAGGTGTTTGCCAGTTTAGACATGTAAATTGGAACTTGTAGCATAGTGAAATGGGTTCTGGGTAGGGTCAGTTGCGCTATTTTTGACCACAAACCAGACCCCCAAACCCTCGGAGATGCGATTAGAATTTAAGACAAACAAGCGATTGGGATCAAACTGTTGTTAATAGCTATTAAGTTAGATCAAAATGTTTAAGAGTGGAGGAGAGGACTGGTATACTTGGGTACGTATCAGAATTTCTAAAACTTACGTTAAATAACCTACTTTCAAAATTCCTAAAATCTAGATACCTTATGGTTTTTTCACCTAAATTGAAAATACCGAAAGCTTAAAATGGCTACGTATGGCAATTACTAAAATTAAAAAAAACGAACGTATTATAACCTAGGTACGTTCGATATCACCAAAATCTAAATACCTAACGATTTTTTCACTTATATTCAAAATACCGAAAGCTTAATCACTAGGTATTTACATTTTAGTGAGTTAAGCCTATGTTTTTCTTAGTAGTACACTGCCTAATTGTCATTATTTGTAAGTTTTAATAACAAGTGTTTCCGCTCTTTTATAAAAATATTGCCTCGAAGACGAACGCGGGAGCAAAGTTCCCGCTTCCGTCTTCTAACCTATCCGCGATCCGAGTCGGTTTTGTCACTAAGTCCCTTTTTTTAGTAGTTCAAAGGGTGGGCATCAAATAAACTTTTCTCTGAGATCAACCAACGCCAAGATAGTGGTGTATCATAGGCAGTAGGAGGGAACGAGGGTAGAAGACGGAAGCGGTAGCTTTGCGCCCGCTTTCGTCTTCGAGGTTATTTATTGTATAAAAGAGCGGCAAAACTAACAATATGAGAATAATTTTACCTGATCTACTATTTCATACAAATATCTCGCAAGTGCATCATTTTAGGTATTTTAACCATTTGGTATCTCAAATGATGGTGTATCAAACTTAGGTTTAATAGTTAGGCTATTGATATTTTAAACATAATATTTAGTCCAATCGGTATTTGAATCATTAGATATTTAGTCCAGTCGGTATTTTAAACTTTGGTAATTCGTAAATAGAGGTGTTAGTTGCTTAGGTATTTAAAACCATTAGGTATTTAGATTTAAATTTTGAACGTAGGTTATTTAACGTTAGTTTTTTTTTTCAATTTTAGACATTCTGATACGTATTCGGTATACTTATATACTAGTATTTATAGAGTAATCTTAGTTAAAAGTTGAGTAAGTAGTAGTGAGTAACTTAATAATCTAACAAGCTTAAATCTTGTTAGAATAATGTTAATAGGACTGCAACCTTTTTATCCAGCAAGCGCAAACCGCTTAGATGTTTTCATTACAGCTGACGTAGATTTTTAGGGACTGTTACCCCTTTACCAGATCATTGATATTCGTAACACATACACGGAAGTAAGAACCCGTGTCAACTGATTCTCACATAAAATATCGTTGAAATCTACCAAGCCCCCGCACCTGCTTATCGGCGGATCTACGTAGGCGATATGCGCCCGCGCCGGTATCGGTACACGCGCTACTGGCGACACAAATGGGATTCCCTTGTTGCTCTTAATAAGAGGAATCTAACGATAGCCCGATTGAAGAAGGAATGTTAACTTGCGCGTACGTTGATTGCGGGTAAGGTTTTAGTTGGGAACAGTTTTATCAGATTCAAAAAATAGTCGGTAAATGTTCTCTAGCGGACCAGGCTGGAATTGAAACTTTTGGTTTACGAGGCCGACGTCAAATACCTGAATCACATCACACCGACGCGGCCTGCGGTGGCGGGTTGATTGTTAGTCATCACAACAGCGATTATATGACAGTTTAGTATTATTTAGGCTATTACTAAGGCTCCGCTGTTTGTCTGTCTGTCTGTCCGTCTGTCACCACGCTTTATCTCATGAACCTTGATAGATAGACAATTGAAATTTTCACAGATGATGTATTTCTGTTGCCGCTATAACAACAAATACTAAAAAACCGGCCAAGTGCGAGTCGGAGTGGGGCTCCCATACAACAGACATTATTTTTTTGTAGATAATGGTACGGAACCCTTCGTGCACGAGTCCGACTCGCACTTGGCCGGGTTTTTTTTAGTATAAGTACTTCAAAGTTTCATGCTAGTAATGCAAACTCAAGCATATTTATTTAAATATTGTATCATCAAATGTTTGCAAAGCTTACATTCGCCTTGCTACCATTCAACTGGAAAGTTTTCACGAGATTATATCTACTTGTAGTTCACGTACCAACGTTGAAGAATATGAAGAACGAATACAATGCAACTGCGTCGGCCAATTTATAAATACTTGCGATACCAACTGGATACAGATGCACTGCGCTAAAGACTGTACAAGAACTTACAATTATATTCTTACGCTGGGATCACGTAATAAATAATTGACATAAGTAAAATCAGTTGCCACTCCGACCTATCAGTCCACGCCATTAAATCTACATTCCATAGTCCTAGCTTATAGAGCAAAAATCTCGCTTATCTATGATCGTAGTTGACTCCTAGACACGTTGAAGAACCAGGCTCTCAGGAGTGGAGAGGAGGTTCGATTGTCTTTGTAAACTGTCAAGTGTCGATGGAAAAACGTAGCTTCGCGATCTTAATGAGAGTGGACAAACAGGACGGCCGAGGGCCGAGAGCGTAACGGGGACATGCCTTAAGGGCCTTTACGTTTGAACGATTTTAAAGTACCTAAATATAAGATAAAATTTCGATCAAAGTGGAAAATTTAAAAATTATTCGCCACGAGCGGGATTTGAACCTACAACCTCTGGAATCCGTCCATCGCTCTGCCAATTGAGCTACCGTGGGTCCGCTAATGGCGACGAATCTTTCAATCCCTTCCACTCATGGTATAACAACACATGTACTCTCTTCCGAGACTCTCGAACCACGTGACTGACACAAGTCTACGTTATCAAACGGCATTTAACAGCATGATGACGTAGGCTTGTGTCAGTCACGTGGTTCGCGAGTCTCGGAAGAGAGTACCAGTGTTGTTATACCATGCCTTCCACTATTGTATTTACACCTTAGGGAGGCTCGTAGCGACATCTACCGCGAAGTTATTACAACTTCTGAAACGGCACTAACGTCTCAAGTTACATTGAGAATCGTTAGGAACAATGCGCTACCCCATTTTTAACAATAAATGTTTTATTAAGCAGAAACGTCCGCTAACAAAATATAAGATAGTTATAGAAGATCTTTTTGCCAAACTTTGTATAAAAATTGACCTTCGGTTTGAAGAAATCGAAATGCTATTCTTAATCAACGTTATCTTAAATGTTGACAGCCAGGGACTTTTATTGAAATGAATAAGAATTACAATCTATTGGATGAGAGAAGGAAGGAAGGATGGAAAACATTTTAATGTGACCTTGAAATGGACAACAAAATGATTAACTTTTAATATTATGTACTTATACAATATTCAATTCAAGGTCCTACATTTATTCCAAAATAATCGACGTCAAAGATATTTTTATGGATAAATACATTTTTGCCTTATGGAACAAAATAACTAAGGTACAAAATTGTAACGTGCATCTCTATACATACGAGTACCTACACGAACTCGAAGGTATCTCAGCTTTGTTATTGCTATATAGTCATCATCGTAGCCTTCTGCCCACTCAAGTCAATCGTTCCACCACCGCCAGAAATATGATGTACCTGTAGACCATCACTAACCACTATATTTATAGTTTCCCAGTGTGCTGACGACGTTATTTATTTATATTGGCCAAGTCGTATCCTCACTACGCCTGCAGCCATCATAACCTGCGCCCTATAAGGCAGTGGTATCATTACCCCGACCGGTCGCTACCGACGGCCACCTCAGCGCGCTGTAAGCCTGGTACACCCAGCCTCGACTCGAGTGTTGTTTTTATGCCTCTGTGTTTGTGTTGCCATCGAGATCCCTACAACATCCAACAAACTCGCAGACAAACAAGATTCAATCATAAAAATAACAGAGTTAAGGTTTTTATTCCATTGGCAAAGGGAAAGAATGTGGATATTGAATGGTACAGAGAACCATTTCATTCACGTTGCTCGCTTTATAGGTATTTGGAATATGATGTAAATGGACGTATGATGTTTATTCAGAAAAACTAGTGAAATAAAATGATTGTTTACGACCACGTATTCTGACAGCCGTTTTTTCGTAACGGCTGGAAACCGGTCGGCTGGCTACATACTGTGGATTCCGAGGAACGGGTATCCAATGCTGTTATGAACGAAGCTTTTTTTTCTAAATTACTGCCCTAGCTGGGTATTAAACTAGATAAAGATGTAGAAAATGGACGTCGAGACGTGAGCAGCTGCGGATTTCACCTCGGTTCAGCACCTCTTTTATTTGTGATACTATACCCTATTAGGTACCAGACATGTAATTTTCCATTCAAATATCCTTACGTATAAGAAAAACGCAATGACAACTTCAAACCATTGCCTATCCATTTCACTCGGTGCCTAGTAAACCCAATATAGGAACGACACGGTTTTTTGCACCAGTGTTTACTACAGGATATGCTTGGAATTGCTGTCCAAAAACTGCATTCAGTTTTACTCATTGAGTTATGGATTCATTGACTTCACATTTAGCTTCGATACAAGACTAAGGTGACATTTGAACATATCACAGCATATAAGTGAACGATACAAGTATCGTTACATTTTTTTCAATTTTATTCAGATTTAATAGGAATTATAGGCTGACAGGGGACTGATATAAGGGCCAAAAAAGCGTGTTCTCTTCTCTTTTGAAGCTCGAGGGTTGAGTTCGGCCTAAAAGGTAGGCACCGTCATACATATATATTACTAATATTCTATTTTGATCTGCCAATCTACTAAAATTAACAACGTTTATAAAAGTATGTCCATCTTCCTACATCCTAAACCCAGTAGCTGGTAGCAGACGCACAGTAGCCTGGCCATTCCTCCTCTCCTAGTACCGCCCCTGGCCTGCAGCCAGTAATAAGCCTATCTTCCTCCGTAAGATTAATTCCTTCAATGGAAACATGCGCTGCCGTGTTAAGTTGCTTCACGGTTATGTCGCCCTGGTAGAGGATATGTGGATGTTCATATAAGTATAATATATAAGTATGTATAACCGGCGTGGATGTGTGTGATCGTGTTAAGCTTATGATAACTATGTAGATATATAAAATAATCAACGGGCAACATATAGGTACCAAAAATACGTTTAAAGACTTAGAAATTGTCAAAGCTGTTTAAAATTTTTACAATTGTTACCTGCAGGTCGATCACGTAACGTATTGTACGTACTCTGGACGAGTCTGGACGACATAAATAAATGCATGAACTTTCCATTATCGACCATCATTCCATCATGCTTCGCAAGAAAGCAATACAAAGACTATGAGAAAGACCATCTCAGAGACTATGTAGTCTTCGAGATCATTCGGCTCAATAGACAGACAACACAGATAGACGTACGTAGCCAGAAACAGTGGCATATTCTAAATCAATATTATATAGATATTTAGAAAACATAGCGCTCAGGCAAAACATATAATAGTTAGTCACATTCCTACACAGACTGTAATTAAAACTATAGCCATATATTAATTCTCATAAAGTGTTACTGTCTTAACGTCAGTACCTATACATACAATATGTATGCGATACGCCAGTATGGTCGCAGTTTAGATATATCCAAGGTATTTTATATCCTAAACAGGTTATACTAGATTCAAGTTTTATTCTTATTAGCCGTATCTTGTGTAGTTAAGAATACCTAGACTAAATAAAGTTTTATCTTAATCTAATATCGCTATATTAATCGTCTATTTAAAGATATGGAAATTTCAACAGAAGTAGGTTTTAAAAATACATAGGTAGTCAAAAAATATTCTAGACTCAAAATGTATTATAACTCCAAAAAAAGGTAGCAAAACATATGCCTACTGACGATAACATCATTCAGATATCTCAAAGAATTACGAAGCTACAACCGTTTTAATATTGCTTGTAAGAGAGAAAACTACAATCTAGTGGTAAATGACAATCGTTTCATATAAAGGTGCGTTTTGCAGAAAAGGGACAGAATATACCCCCTCTTAAAACTTTGTACACTTATAACATTGTGATTATTTTAATCCCCTGCTTTACTGTTTTCTTCATTTGTCAATATTTTAAATCCTTTTTCGAGAGAAATCAAACACTATGTATTGTTTCTTTTATTTGGTGTCTAAACCCCTATTGTAATAATTATGTTATAGGATCAAAGCTATTAGAGACTTAGCAAAACAACTATAAAATAATATACGGAACACTATTTGGCCTATATAATAACCACCAAACCTTTAAAGCTGTCAAATATAACTATATTTTGTCCCAACTAATAGGCAATAAAAATCTACGTTAGGTGTCGCCATAAAATTCTTAAGTAAAATATAATACCGTCGTACAAATTCGGCGACGAATGGTATGCGCGGGCGCTGAATACAGACCGACTGTGACAACTTGAGCCATAATTTATACTAACTCCAATAGAGATTAAGGGTCATTTTAAGTTGGTCGATGTTACAATAACGCGTGCGCACAATGGACAGCATTCCGACATGAATGGAGTTCGCAGTTAAAACGTTGATGTAAGTTATCACTTCGTTTTAATGCGCTTCAGTAATGCGATCCAATGCGAAACAAAAGTCGTATAGTCGTGACTTTATTTTAAATTTGTCGCAAATTTAAATGCCAATTGAGTCGGGCTTTTTAGAAAGTTTAAATGGGAAATATGGGCATACAAGGCGCGAGTGGAGTTGGGACGATATGTGGATCATCCCGGGCGATTGGAGAGCAATTAAATCAGCCAATGAAGGTTAATAGGCTCACCGTTTCGCATAAAGTGCAGCGCGCGCGCCGATGTAGCGCACAGAGCTATGACAGTAAGTATATTTCAATAAGTATTTGGAAACTCAAAAGTAATGTACTTATAGCAGTAAGTACTTGCCAGAAGATACCTTGGAACTTTTGAGCCAAAAATAAATGTTATGAAACTTGTTAAAATAAGTGTGATACCATATTGATAGATTTTTTATAGGGTAACGAAGGAAGGAAGAAAAGGAACTGATATTATTCGCTAAGGAATTTAAGAAATTGAAACGATATGTTAATAAATCTTATTAAACAAGTGAATAAGTAACAGATATTCAATCTCATCACATAAAGAAATGTCCTTACTGGGACTTGAATCCGATACCGCCAGCTTCGTAAACAGGGTCACTGCCAAGTCTGCCAACTAGGCCACCGCGGTCGTTAAAAAAAAATTACACTTCATACTCACGACCAAGGATTTTGCCGCGGCAGTGCGTCTAAACGTCATGGTATATATATGAATACAATTACAGATCTCAATCATCGATCAATATAATATATTTAAGTCTCGGTATTAGTCCAAATCATTCCAACTGCTGCAAAAAAAATGTTATAATTTTATTTATCTTATCATACTGATGGCCACCCTGTGTACTGCGATGCGCCGGAGTCGACTTCACGCGAATTTAATGCTATTAAATGTCGATCAACAGCAATGCGAGAGATATGGCCGGTAGACCGGGAGCCATCTCGGATGCTTTACATTCACTCATTGTGTTTCTTGTTTATTCGTTTGTAACTTACAGGGCTGGTTCTTGTCATGAACTTTTAGTTTGCTATTGGATTGGGAATTTACTACATTGGTGTCTCATTCCATTTTGCATGAATTACACGATGGGAGTTCATATAAATTTATGTAGTTGGTTGTCTTAAGTGCTTCCGTTTAGGACGAGGATGATTGGTGGGAAGATGAAGAGTGTTATTTTTATACTTAACGGAGCCCTCTAATAATAAATAAAAGTTAACCTGAGATTTTCACAGCTCGCCGGGATATTGAGAATTTACAGAAATGAGTGATAACAGGCACAATAGAAGATCATTGTATTTCCAAATACATAAATGGGGCCAAAGCCCCAAACGATGCCTCAAACAGAGGGGTAATCACGTAACGCGCGTTAAGACAGTCAAACTATGAGTTATCCGTATTAATATTGACATATAGATCTACCTAAGGTGCGTACGATGCGTTACGTGATCGACCTGCTGGTGTCAGAGGATATTCAAATGCCGGTTAATACATAATTTAGAAGACAGCTGAACCGCTGAGCTGACTGAAACTCCTGCATCGCTAGCACATTACACAAAATAGCCATCCCTTTCCAGTTGTTCTAATTAGATCCAGTATTAGTAATCTATAATGAGCATTTACTGATTATGTAAAATTTCATCCACATTTTGTACTCCGGCTACCTCCAGCTCCTGGTCCGTCGCAATAAAACCACGTTTTCTCGTAAAGAAAGTGTGTAACAGTTTCGGTGATTGATTTACGATAACCGCGCAATTTATTATTAATAATTCCCCATTACACTATTAATTTCCAATTACATTGTAATTGCAACCTTTGGTAACCATTGTGATTGATGTTATTGGATATAATTCACTGAATAATTGCAAAGAAAAGTATAAAACAGCATAAAAAATATGTCATGAAATAAAGAGTGAAGAATTTAAAGTTATGGTCGTGTTAGTAGTTTGATTTCAGAATGTAGCTAATTCATGGGTTCTGCTACCTCACGGGTAATGCGGAAGCCAAATAGGTAGTCTTCGGTCCATAGGTGTCGCTTGTCAATCAAGTAAGTTACCTTATTTGGTTTACAGGGTTTATATATTTTTTTAAATAAAGGAAAAATTGAAAAAAAATCATTGCTCCGAGCCGGATTCGAACCGGCGACCACAGGCATTCATGGCCCGTCGCTACTAACCAACTGAGCTGAGGGTTTATATGATAACGAAGTAAGCGGGAGTCCGCTGGATGCGGGTGGCGCAGCGCAGGACCGCTCATTACTGACATAATATAATGATGATGATATGATACTTACCTACATTAAATCTATCTTGTACATTCTGATGGGCAGTAGCGCATAGTTATTTTTGCAGTACAGTAGTTATATATTATGTAATCAAGTAAGTTAATTACCGGCGTCTTAAAACATACTACAAAGAAATAAAAGAGAATTTATAAGTAAACGTTAATCATGATTAATAATTGAGAACTGAAATTGAGCACCGGACATTCTTCCAATACGCAATTTCTCAAAAATCACCTTAATTCACGTTTTAGCAATACGTCAAATTAATTTCGACATTTATTTTCAATAATTACGTCACTTAATCAAAGCTCCGGGATTTTAATTAAAAAATGCTCAATAATTAAACACACATTGCTTTGCGCCGCCGCAGCAATACATCATTTTTATGACTGCCCGGATCCCGAGTCGATTTTTGAGACTACGTCGATTGACACACCGTTATGAATATTGCTACTGTGGGTATTATAAGTATTGATTTAGTTATGGAAATTGTATTGCTAAGTTGTAGCGATAAAGTAGATATTTGTTTGAATTAATAGTAAGCAATTGCAAATAAATCAAATATCAAGGTTTGCATTGGTAGAGGTTCACACGATTTATGTGTACAATTACTTATCTTAATATTTCATGTCTATTAATGCTTTACAAATTATAAGGAATTATTTCTTCTTTGAAATTACGGACCTAATATACATAGACCTTGTTTTTGTGCATCATATTATAGTGAATATTTGACATAATACTGTCATCATCGTTATCATCAGAATGTACATACGTGCCACTGCTATAGGCATAGGCCTCCTGTCATGATTGAGAGTGAATATGTTTTTTTACTCTTAGAACATCATCATCTAAAGATTAGGTATTTACTTTTGTAGGAAAATCACCCTTTTACTCTCCTATATAGAAGAAGGCGGGAGTCCAGCATTTAGATGTATTTGATTGTATAATTATGCGTAGAATAGGAATCATAATGTATTTTTTTATTTATTCTCGACGCAGAATAATCAGTAAAACAGCGGCTGCCTAAAATAAAATACAATAAAAGTATTAAAATTAAATCAATATTTAATGAATACTTTCCTGAGTGTAGCCAATAATCGCTTCGAAGCACTAATTACCCATATTTGAGTTATCTGGCAGATATTTATTGATTCATTAATTTTGCATACATTAACGGGCCGTTTATGTTTACTTCTTGCTGATTAGGGTTATAGCTCCGCTGATGTTGTTGATGTTTATAAGATTGATTTTGTACAAATATAGATAATGAATTAATGATACAGGTTTTCCGGATGAAGAGAATAAAATTGCACACTTCTTTAATGGTAAAGTCGAGTTCTGAAATGTTACCGACCGATGTTCGTATTTTGTTTATCTTAAAAATATCTATTCAGAGACTTTATTGTTACTGACATAACACACATGTGTAGATATTTTGAAAGGTTGTCTGTATAGATATTGGAGAACTCGACTGTATACCTACTAAAACAGGCTTTATCTTGCCTATTGTACGATAAACTAAAAATATTATTTTAAATATTGTAAGTAGTTCTTTAATATGCCTAAATTCGTAGTTGTCTTAGTTCCCTTTGAAAGATAAACAAAATACGTACAGTCGACAACACAGCTAAGTGACCATCGGAAATCTAATCTGACCTTAAGTGCATTGTAATAAGGTTCTAGGTTTTCACGGTATGGTTAGTTAGGTGTGTTGCTGTGTGTACATCGGTCGGTAACATTTCGAAAGCAAAGCAAAGAAAATGAAATCTTCGCAATCTCCAAACTTACCAATCAAAAGCAATTAGCCAGTGTCCAGTTAGACAGTGACCCGATTAGACGTCCTTCGACGATCGTATAACGCAATTAAGTTGCGCGTAATTATAGATATATAATAGCGCATGCCGTTGATCGCCGGTAGGCCGCGCCGGCGCACGGATCAACGGAACGGCGAAGTAATTAAAACCTCTTAGAAAAGTTGAAGAACCACTGACATTTTCATTTCAAAGTTTAATAATGTCAACCGGCTCAACAGATTTTGTTGAAATATGGAATAACAGCCCAGCAGTGAGTGTTTAAACGCCAAAAATGATGAGGAATTGAGGACAGACCCAAAGGTCTGTAGTACCTACTTGGGGACTATGATGATCTGATTATATACCTTTATATTTTCTTTCTGCTATTGGAAATAACAATCTCTATAAACTATTAAATATTAGCAGAGCATCTCCACTCCTTCCTCGCTCCATGGCGCTGCCGATTACATCGATTAAAACCATTAACTACTTAAATGATTGCCAAGTTTACATTTTTCCTATAATCGACGGCAATTTTACCACATTCTAGCGTAAAAACTCTCCTAGCGTCTAACACCTATATTGCCCACAACAACAACCTATTTTAGACTGAACCATATTGAAATAAGGTTCTTTTTTTGATGGCGTGGTCTCCATGGTGCAGTATTAAACTATGCCATTTGAGTGTACATTTCTTGATGTCTCCAAGGGGATTATTGCCGAGTTCTTGGTAGTCATGAATTGGTTTTATTGTGCTTTCTTCCATACATGGCGAATAAAAAAGAGAATATGTCATATAATCTGTTTTATCGACATTCATACTAAGATTATGAACATGAAATTATGTCTGGTTGTTTGTTGCTATTGATGTAGATGATTCTTTTGTAAAGCAATACGAGTTCAAAGAAGGACACACTACATTTCATCATAACTTGGTATAGCTAAAGCTACGTATAATCCTAGCGAACATGTGTTTTTTTATAATAAGTCTAAACAGTTGGTTATCAACACAAAATATTGCGAAAAAACTTTTATATGAAGTAACATCAGAAAGTAATAAATTCCAACTAGAAACTACTGTGTTACTGCTTGCAATATTATCGTCATCACAGCATACATATACCTAGATACGTACTCGTAGTATACCTACTATTATATACATGTGTTGCGAGTATTCTTTTTTTGCTACAATAATCATCAATCCCACAAACCAATACACTGATGAAATGCAAACCAAACAATATTTCTTCCCGATAAAACAAATTAAAAATACAATCGATAACGTTTCGATAAACCTCCTTAACAGTGCCCAACAGAATAATTTCATGTCCATCAGAGAACATTGTAAATCTCTCATTCATCATACTTTAATCGGAAATAAGATCAAAACCCATCGAGATTATTGAATGAAATAGAGAGAGATAGGTGATAAGTCCTTGGGCGAGAAAAGGATAGGGTATTGTTTCGCGTCGAGTCTTTTATAATTGACGACATGGGCACGACATGACTATGTCTGATTAAAATTTCTACTACACTTTGTCAAAGTCATGACGAAAATAAATAATGTAAAATGCAAACGTAAAAGGGAACGTTGACCAGCAATACGGAGTAAGAAAACTACATAAGTCTAATAATGTTTTTAGTATTTTTTGGTCGACTAATGTAAAACCAAAAGGCAGTATAATGTGTGTACGTTTGCATTTTACAGATTTATTATAAGATGTGTACATTATTGATTTCTTTGTGTCTAGATCACAAGCTTTATAGAGCTACCCTAGTATGGCATGTTATGCACTTATGCACTAACCTACATAATAAAACTAGTCAGAGCACTAAAATCTTTTATTGTATAAGTTTATGACAAATGGTGGGCTTTAAACTTACCAACTTCCTGGGGCAAATCTACCGTAACAACGTAAATAAAAATAACAATGATGTATCGTTTGGTCGAACCCACCATCAAACATTTAAGTAGGTCTTTTAAATTAAAAATTTACATATATAATCTTATGTTTGATATTGTACGACTTAAATACATATAATAAACTCAAAAAGTCCTTAACGGACGTCCTCTTCTCTACTCACCCTGAATAATACTAAGTTGTTACTCTAACTTTTGTTTTAGATTTGCTTAAGTTCGTTTCAGATGTTTTTAACATTTTGGACTTGTTTTTGTGATTTATACTTACTGCATATGATATTAATATTCAATGCAGATTCGTCGCTGTTGCTTGCATACGCGCTAACTTGCTGATCATGCTGTGTGCACTTGCAGAACCATTGTATCTCATAATGTATGATATCTGTAAAGTGTACCTAATAAATAAATAAAATAAAATATAATAAAGACATATGTACAGACTTCAAAACAATGCGTAACAGCTTTAAAGGGCAGCATTGATACCTACCATTAATGTCGCATGCCTTATGGGTTGTAATATGCACCTTAAATCGTGGCTTAAAAACACGTGAGTCCGTCGTCCCGGCGTCGTCTCATCACGTCTAAACCCCGATCTCCTCCCAAGATCGATACACAATAAATCTCCCTGTCGTGTTCTTTTTCCGTCGGATAAGTCCGGTCCGACAGCCGCGGCTACTGGGTTTGGTGCTGTGCTTTTTGTGCACCAGAGCCTTACTGACACTTGATTTGTATTAACAATGCTCGTTTTACTTCGTATTATTGGATGAAATGATACTGAAGTATTCCTCTAGTGGGACAATTCACAATACAATACAACATGTGCCGGTAGAAGATTTTAAGTTTAACACGTCACTATGTTGTGTGTAGTTGTTAGTTATCAAGTGCTGTTTCTTCTTTATCATGTGATTTGAAACCGTATTCAACTTATCTAAGAACAATATAATTGAAATATTCGACTTATTATATGAGCGTTCCTAATGATAGACTCATAGATATAAAATTATCACTAAACATTGAACATCTGTAGTTAGCAAAGAATTAGACTCAAACACATCGACAGTTCCAGATATAAATAAAAAAGCGGCCAAGTGCGTGTCGGACCACGCACAACGAGGGTTCCGTGCCTATTAAAAAGGTCGTATCGTTACTGAAATCTTATGGCACTTACGTCCTTTTCTTTAAGGAAGGCAGTTTTTTAGAAATATCTCAAAAACCTTTGAACCGATCTTGTTCAAAACAATTTTCGCTGAGACAATTTAATAAGCCCTATTAGCATGATTTTTTTCGTATTTTTAAAATACACGGTTCAAAAGTTAGAGGGGGGGGGACACAATTTTAGTGACTTTCGAGGAGATTCAAAAAAAAAATCAAAAAATCAAAATTATTTTATTTGCAATAAGTATATAGTAATACATGCAAATACATATTAAATTGAGATTGTCTCCGACTCTATTCACTTAATCAAAAAAATTGCAGAGAAACCTTATATTTATTTTGAAAGGCCTATCGATTGATGTGCCACACGTGGGCCTGCAATGAAAAAAAAAATTTTTGACTTTCAATTTTATGTATGGAGTGCACCCCTAAAAATTTTTTTTTAATAATTTAGTTGTAAACTATGTAGCGGTTAACAAAATACACCTATCCTGAAAATTTTATTCAAATACACTTTATAGTTTTTGAGTAAAATGCCTGTGACATACGAACGGACAGACAGACAGACAGACAGACATGACGAATCTATAAGGGTTCCGTTTTTTGCCATTTGGCTACGGAACCCTGAAAACCTATAAATTCGAAAAAGCTACGGTAGCCCAGTGGTTCAGGCATGCGGCTGTTTAACGGCGGTCGTGGGTTCGAATCCCGGCTCGTGTAGGTACAAAGATTTTTTTCGGAACTTATGTTCGGAATATAATTTAAAGCGTTAGCTTTTCGGTGAAGGAAAAACATCGTGAGGAAGCCTGCATACATTTGCAAAGAAATTCAAAGGTGTATGTGAAGTCCCCAACCCGCACTGGGCTAGCGTGGGGACTACTGCCCGTTCCCTCTCCCATCTATGATACGGTGGGACGTATATAGGCTGTTTTTATTTTATTTTATAAATAATTAGAAAAAATATCTAATTAGAATTATTAAAAATAATTTCTGTATACCTCGAGTAGACTACAAGTAAAAGGTTCCGCAAACATTCAACGTAATTTAATCTTCAATTTGCCTGACCTTAAAGGCTTTCTACATTTTATGGTCGCAAATTACGACTAGTGCCATACGCATGGAAGTGATTTTAAATGGACAGACAAACTCGCAAATACCTCGATAAGCGTATTAGGCCCAGAGTATGTAAATACAGATAGAAGACTGTAAGATAATTAAAGTAAAGCAAGGTATTTAACACAATACGACCTAGGCCGTATATATTTATTGTTTTCCATATGTGTGTTTGTATTAATTAATTTGCTGTCACGAATAAATGTTTTGAATTTGAATTTTGAAAATATGTCATACGCAGCAGAACTAACTTACACCCGTGAGACGTTTGAAGGAGATATGGTCGGAACAGGTATGATAAATCAAGGATCTTCCGAAGTCATCATCATCATCATCATATTAGCCGAAAGACGTCCACTGCTGGACATAGGCCTCCCCCAAAGAGTGCCAAAGCGACCGGTCCTGCGCCACCCGCATCCAGTGGACTCCCGCAACCTTTACCGGTTCATCGGTCCACCTTGTCGGGGGCCTACCCACGCCGCGCCTTCCGGTACTATACTTGAAACCATAATTAGATTCCAAAAAAATAACCTCCGATTTGCCATTAAAATGAAAAAATAACCGGCACTGGCAAACTTACACTCATCCAAATGATGGTTTTTAGCTACGTCCATCATTTGGAAGAGTGTAAGTTTACCAGGGGCGGTTATTTTTTCATTTTAATGGCAATTTTGAGGTTATTTTTTTGGAATCTAATTATGGTTTCAAGTATACTGGAAGTCATTTCGAGAATAATCGAGGCTTTTAATATGTACCATTTATGTCTACTATTGTAGATACATGCATCCACATTCCATATAATTTATGATATGAAACGATATCATAATTTCAACCATTACAAGCACATAGTGCTATCATGATTTATGCTTTATTTTGCTTACGCCTCAAAGAGTGCGGTCTTTGCGTCAAGTTTGGAGTCAACTACCAATCGACCCCGTTGTGAAAATCAGGTTCCCCATTATGTTGGAACACATAGGGAACCCAATCTTACATATCAGGATAGAGGGTATTGGCATTACAGTATATACTTAAGTAAATGACAGTATATGGAGTAACACAAGCTAGATATGTAGTAACTTGGCCCAAGTAGACAGGCGAGTCGTCCTTCTGCGCTGTTTTTGCTAATCTTCGCCGAGGTCGAGCGAGCGCGGCAATATTTTAGCTAACAGTAATGTTTCCAGTTGCCATTCGTGTTGAAACCGACCAGATTGTTTACGTCGGCGATAGAGATAACTAGATGTATCTAACAGTGATGCGATGGCAAGTGTATGGATGCGACGGTCGTTGATAAAGCAAAATAGACTTGTGGAAATGCCCTAAAGGCAACGATAATCATAATATGAATAAAATATTTTGGAATAAACGAATTAGTACTGTCTTATGGACTGGTTTAGCCTAATAGGGTACCCACCCTGCGTGCGAAGCAGAAGGTTTTGGGTACAAATCTCTGTGCGAGCATTATTTATGTGAAGATCACGAATGTTTGTTTCTGATTCTGAGTCTTTGATGTGCATTTTTTGCCTATAAAACAGGGGTACTTTATTATCTATTTTAGTTTGACGCTTAGACCCCTTAAACATCTCTTGGCAAATAGCATTTTTTTTGTTAACGGCAACCAGAGTTGCCAACTTTGCGCACCGCTTAATCGGTTGTAGCAACTGTGGGTGGTTGCCAAGCGGAGCATCCGCGGCTTTAAATTCTTTGTAAAGCTAGCGGTCAAAGTCAAGGGTAGTTCCTATAGCACTAGCCTTAAAGCCCTTAATGCTATTTGATTTTTACATCTCATCTGTTTTTAATTTTAATTTTTGTTCAAGTTTTTATTTTTATTTGATCATAAATATCATAATATCAATTCGTGTAAATTGACCACGGGTAATTTATATTGTATTTTTATATAATTAAATAAAGTAATCTAATCTAATCTAATCTAATCATCCATTTAATAATAAAGTTGTGGGTGAATGTAGTTGTATATATTGCCAACAATAGCATCTTATTTTCTGCATCCAATTTTTTATAATTGTCAAATTAAAATCTAAATGGGATATCCCTTTTTTAAATTATGAATATATGAAAATAATTAATTAAAGACCCCCAAGACCACCAAAGGCCAAGAGGGCCAAGACCCACTTTGGGTCGCTGCGCCAGAGGAGTAGTAGTAAGTGAAAATAATTTGGGAATTAGGTTTCCTAAAATATTTCCAATCATCAAATCATCATCAAAGTAAATAATCAAGATTATCCACAAGCAGCCAACGGTCGCACTTGGACGTCAGTACTGGGCGACCTCCAGCGACAAGTCGCTAATGGAACCGGTTGCCCAACCTGCCCACTGGTGGGCACACACTTCTCCCCAGAAGGTGTCCCCTTAATTTGGAAAATGTATCGTCTATGAGAACTCTTTTATAGACGTAGCTATTACAGCCGTACCTGTTTACAGAGTTCATGATTATTTTTATTCATGAGATGATGAGGTTATAAAGTCGAAAAAATAGTTTAGGTTCCTTTATAAAAACGTAGTTTCATTTTGTTTATATTTTCTTCTTTAAGGGACCGTCAAAATTAATAACATTTTTCTAATTGGTTGAAATTATACAAGCTTTTGTAATTAAAGACGCTTAAATTCAAGAAACATTTTCGTAAAACAAGTTAAATGTCCGATCGTGTGTCCCGTGTGGTGTCGGGTTAGAATTTCACCACCCCCTTTCTTCCCGTGGGTGTCGTAAAAGTCGACTAAGAAGCAGGGTTAAAGTGTGTTGTGGGCGATGGGCTAACTGCTGCTACTGCGATATCTCATTTTGTCTATCTTTTATACCCACATTTATGCTAAAAGTGGCGCTGGAACATATGTTTCATGTCCTTTGCCATATGTATACGGGGTACATTCAGGCATTACCTGGAGACTATTCCCATAAATCGACTTCCCAACATTCTTGCCCAAGATTCACACACAGATGCTATCGATACACATTTGCAGAAGTTCCAGAACTTATAAGATCCCCATGGGTCTATTGGCTTGTAAATCAATATAATTAGGCCCTTGGATTCCTGTTAGCACCTCCGATTACGACGTCGCACCGAGCGCCCACTTTGTACATTTCTGCATATATCCATACCAATGAAGGCTTAGATTCAGCACCGTCTGGATATGGCGCGGAAACTTTTGAAATTAGTGTCGGGTTTGTTTGCTAAGTGTCAATAATTATATGATTAATAAATATTAGGGCACAATCTTACATCAATCGAACTAGCCCCATAGAAAGCTCAGATGGCTTGTGTTATGGGTACTAGACGACGATATATTTAATAGATATAAATACTTAAATACATAGAAAACATCGAAGACTCAGAAACAAATATTCATGCTCATCACACAAATATTTGTCCTTACCGGGATTCGAATCGAGGCCCTCTTGCTTCGTAGGCCGGGTTACTATACCAACTAGGCTACAGCAGTGGTCAAATTATATGCATTTCTGCCAGCAAAAATAACCATGCCTGCAAAGAATGCATCACGTGTCAAAATTCGATTTTTTTTTATATCACTCTAAAACATTAACAAATTGCATACTGACAGACGTTTAACTCAGACGAGTTATGTAATTACTTCATTAATGCTTCAATGCTCGTAATTGATTACACTTTCCTGTCTTTCATTAACTAGTGTAGCAGAAACTTTCTTCAATCAATAATAGCTGAAGTCTCTGGCAGTCAAAAAAGTCGAGGTGTTTTTAGGCTTCCGTACCTCATAAGGAAAAACCGGCCAAGTGCGAGTCGGACTCGCGCACGAAGGGTTCCGTACCATTATCTATAAAAACAGTGAAAAAAAAGTTTTTTGTATGGGAGGCCCCCTTAATAGTACATTACGTAGGTACCTAGGGCGGTGAATTAGTGAATGCCCCAGATGGCAGGTGTTTGCTGTGGTGCGTACACAATTTTACATCTTCTCCTGGGTGTGAATTCTTTCTGTTCTTAAAAAGTTCTTAGCCGTTAGTTATTTAGGCAGTAGCGCGGCGGTACGCTCACTGCAAGCGTACCGCCCGCCCCGCTTCCGCTCATCCCGCGCTAATCAGGAAGCACAATTGTAATGTAGGCGCGTGGTAAATAATTTGTACTGACTTGACACTAACAGCTTACTGATACCGACCTGCCACATGCGGAAGTGGCCCTAGATGCTCTTGTGCTGAGTACCTAGTATTCATTAGAAAACTTTACATCGAAATTACCCGTTTTACAACTAAATTATTCTTAAAACTAAACTGTTGTAGTGGGCGAAGCATGCCGTCTTCACAGCGTGACCGTTAGCACAGACACCTCAGTTTTATGATTCGTTATATATTTCGCCATAAAATCTTTAATAGGAATCAAGATCGTACGAAACAGTGTTGACACGAGCTGTTATTATACTGATTCTTATCAGTCTGTCTTGCTACCTTTTACATTGTCAAGGCATACATAATGTATTGAATGAGCGGATGCTGTTACTCGTATTTTGGACCGTGTTTTTATTAGTTTTCTAATGTAATGTTTCAGAACAAGTCTAAGTTTCTGTATCTTAGTTTTAAGGCGTGATAGTTTAGTTTAACTTGAAATTCCTTTTGTAGTTGTATTACGTAGTGATCAGTACAGAACCATAGCGTTGAACTAATTATGTGTATTAACCAATGTGTCGCAGTTAGGAAATAAGTGCATGCTGAGTGTCCATGTGTTTTTAGTTTATACGTTTTCTTGTACGCTTGTTCCTGTTTGTTCTCTAATGTGATATTTTTTCTCTGGACTGGCCACACTCTCAGAAAGTATTCTGCAGAGCCCTAGGGCCTTCTTGCCTTGTAGGGCCCATTCTAGAATGGGCCCTACAACACAGGCAAGAGAAAATGCGTTCGTTCCAAGCAACCGCAGTGGTGCTTAGTGGTATCCGAGTTGAAGATAGACATTGAGACTGTCTTCAGCTCGAAGTCATCCTGAACGAAGCTATCATGGCTTTAGGTAAATTGCAGGCTGAGACAAACCGTGATGGCGGTGTACTGTGGGACTTAGGACTTTAAGTCAAGTAACATTTTTTTCCTCCTATTGCAAGTTTCCTGCTCGTAATATTCAACATACGACACCACAAGCTTTACATGTATTACAATACATTACAAGTATTATTAGTATATTTACTCAGTCGTATCATATAAAGAAAAGATCGGCATCCATCTCCCAGTAGCGGCGTGTACGTCTTCTAATCGCGATCATTGCATTAACATACAGTTTAGGATACCTCGCCGAGTTACTGCGGAAGGTCGCATGTAAATTTAGACTTTATTAGCATATAAGACTTTTTCGACGGAGCCGGCAACGTTGGACCAAGCCACTTTTTATGGGGACCGCTTCATTAACGATTGTCAGCGATAGTGTTTTGTTTTTTTTTGTACCGTTACTTTTGAATTAATTTAACTGTTGTGTTTGTAAAGTTTAATGCGGTTTAGGTAACATGCCGGTTGCACTGAGCGTGCAGAATTTTTCGGGTATACATATCGTGTTTGAGTCTATTAAGAGTCTCCAGGAAGTTCAACACAAGTTGGCTGCATACAAACGTAGTTAGAGAGAAGTGTAGATCCCCACTGTAAAGAGGTTAAGTTTAGTATGGAAAACTTTCTCTATCTCATTTTTCCATTATAATTTCTAGCTTCAGAAACTAGTTTTTGACCTACATATGACGGATCCCGTTTTTTAGACAAAGTTTCATGTTATTCCAGCATGTTTTAAAATTAGAACCGAACTACGTTTGTATGGCGAGTTGAGCTTTCCGAGGACTCTCGGGTAAATCATTAATAATCAGGTAAATAAGATAAATCAACAAATTGGAAGAGATGTGCGAGCTACGGTAGCAATGCTACGGGTGGATTTTTCTCTCATATATCTCGGCCTGCTACATTTAATTGCTATACTTTTTGCAATACCTACATGAAATATGATGCGACCATCGATGGCGATAGTACAAGTATTTCTACAACAACTCGGTTATATGAAACCCTAAGCCGTCGCCGGGGCGTTTTGCTTAAAATTATAAGTTGTACAAATGTGTGAAACGGCGAGTTATTGTGGAGTGAGTTACGGTCCGTGATAACGTTTTATCACCCACAAATGTTGTACAATCTCCGTAATAACGAACTAACCTTCAATTTATAGTCCTCCTTACGAAATGCGATGAGTAGCGTTGGAGGAATAGTCTAACTCGGTTTGGTCACTTCAATTGTGGAATAATTAAAATAGATATTGCATCTGTTGCGAAAGAAGAGATAATTGGTGTTTGTATTTTTATTGTTACTACGGAACGGTTGTATGGACATGCCATGCCGAGATGACAGACATGCGACTGGAAGGGTACCTATTAGGTACGGATGTGGAGAGTTTTCAGAGAAGAGGTAGGCCAAGGAAAAGGTGGATGGACTTGTGTGAAAGACGATACGAATAGGTTGGATGTCAATGACGACGTGACGGGCGATACGAGTAGAGACGTATGGAAGAATGATAACTTGCCGCAAAAAATTGAAAACACTATACATTTCTTCTAAAAAGGAAATGACTCATGATGATTTTAACCTTTATAATTCTCAAATGTTGCACATAGCGTTATAACCCCGTAAAGTTAGTACTTAATTTAATCTCTGAGAAATGAATATGACAAATTTGGGAATGCAGATCCGTTTTGGCATAAAATTATGTCAAAGTTTTATATTAAATATTAACAAACCCAATCTCATACTTATCGTGCAATTATTGCTTTGCGCGGTCGTATAAGAATTTGCAATCGGTAGATAACCGAATTCGACAATAATTGTTCTGAGAATACACATGAGTATGCTGTCGCTACTCGTCTAGCTGGCCGCGATGTTCGCCACGGGGACACAGGCTCGGTTTTATAGACCCATAAACTTGGCCCGCGACCGGTATCCGGTATCTGGTACCCGTTATTTTAGATACCGAAATTGTTTTATCAAATGATCCTCTTAGCCCCGCGTAAACTTGCCCAATACATTCCAGGCGTTTAGAGCTATAAGTTTGATCGTTATCGTGTTTAGATAGGGTTTACCGTGTGAAGGGTTTTTCTTTTTTTATAAGCGAATAATTCTCGTTTTCTCTGATGGAGTGCAAATGAAACCAAAGATTTGTGTGTACTTGGAAACGTGCCAAGAAGTAGGTACATAGCGTTGTCGCGTCTAACAGCTAGTATAAAGACCAATAATTATGGGGAATTTTAGATACACAATTATTCTAAAGTAAGTGCATACCATCTGTTTGTGATTTTTAATAATTAAATGGTTAATTGCATACAAATAATGTTAGAAAAGATCCGTGTCAGTTATGACAATAACAAAAGACTGAATTTCACCTGACCTGTGAAAAAGGTTTTTTCCATTATTGATGTACCCACTAGTTTATATTTTGTCCATAGAAATAATAGGAATGGGGCGCTTCTTGGTAGATTAAATGGTCTATAAGTACTCATAAGACCAGGGATAACCCTTAGCTGACCCGTACTTCCTGTGCTACCTGCGCGGGAGGAGTGCGTTTGTATGCCGTTATGCCGCAGTCTGCTGGTAGATTTCGTAACGTTTTGTTTTACGTAAATCTGAATGTATTTTTTATGGGAAAAAGACATTTGAGTTGTCCTGACGCACGTTCGAAAAGCTACGCAGCTATCCCTCTGAACGCCAGCGAGTTGCGAGGTGACAAGCGGGCGCTCATGGATTGAGTTCAATTCTTAAACAACCACGTGTTTAAAATTATGATAAGAGCTAGAATTATATAATAAGGCTATCGATCGCAGCATCCTCAGCATTTAAGATGTCGTGATAACGCTCCGTGTAGATAACAACGACGGGCAGGAACACGCTTGTTACGCACGCGTGCGGAAAGTTAACCTTTGGTATCCTGCCTAATCGCAGGGTAATTGTACTAATAATTTTATAAACCTTTAATTGTGGTTATATGAGCGAGATGTGGCTGGAGCCAGAGTAAAGTCGGAGACTCTTGGCCTTATTAATATACTATAATGTTCATCAAAACCCATTTTACAAAAGTTTCTTCAAAATATTTTCATTTCAACCCAGAACCATCAACTTTGCAGACCGGGTCATTGGCCACTACCTTACAGACAAGTGGCATTATCTTACAGATCCAATTAATTTAGTATAAAGGTTTCTTGCTTTGTTCCTGACTGGTTATCACTGTAATTATTAATACCTATTGTTATTTCCGTTTTAACGAATTCAAATTGTATCCTATTATTATTTTGTACGTCCGAAATGGGCAAACTGTTGATACTAATTATTTTATAACGTGTTATCACAATGTACACAGTTTTGGCAATAAATGTATCTTATCTTATCTTATCACTTACCAAGTTGACAAAAGTCCTTCCTATACAACAGAACAGTTTTACCATTACCAGCCAGCCATCAAACCGAAAATCGCCAAAACCCAAACGAATCTGGGCTCACAAATTAGCGTGGATCGTGCCAGTGTTTACCGATTATCCACGAGGCGATGCTCACGCGCACATAATTAACCCACAACCTAACCTAACTAAAGAACGTCATAAGTATGTATGGGGATTGTCAGTACTTGCTGCGGCGTTACAAAACGCCGCCCAGAGGTCGAAACTAAACGCTTGTCGCAAAAAATCTAAATTGTTTCGTTACCTTGTGTTTTGGGAAGTGTGCCGGAGTTTATGCAAGGGTTTTTTTAATATTGATATCGCTGACCTGAAGACTGTAAGAATCACTTTTGTGATTTATTTATTCAGGAAAAACAAACACAAAAAAGAATAAAACTGAACCACTACATACCATCAAGATCTCTTTTGTGATTGACCATGCCAACATTTGATAGTTTGCTAAGAGTTCAACTGGTCAGATACTTTTGGCCCAGCATGGCTGTACTTACTCTATAGGTAATGCAGAAAAAAAATTGTGTTGAAAGATATGGTCTCAATACATTATAATACTTTATTGATAACAACATAGCTACAAGTCAAATGATTACATTAAAGCAACCACAGGATGGTTGGCACAAGTCCCGCCAGTAAAAAAATAGAGAGAAAATAAATTTATTATGAGAAACTTATTTTGTCCCTGGTTCTTTTCTATTCTAATTTCTAGCATCAGAAACTAGTTTCAGACCTTTATATGGCGGAAACCATTGTATACAAAGTTTCATGATATTCTAGCACGCCGTTTGAAAATGAGGGCCGAACTACGTTAGTAGTTTGTACGGAATGTCGAGTTTAGGGACTCTTAATAAGATGAATGATGCGTAAGTAATTAGGTATTGCCATTTATTATGTGCACGGTAGTTTAAGAAACTCCTCGACACTGCACAGGGTCTAGTCGAGAAGCCAGATATGTAGATTCTTCTTTGAATGCAACTTCCACGAGTTACGTTGCGTTGCGGGCAGTCTGTTTTAGATGGATGGACCCATTATGTAGGCAGATCTCGCAGACTTGCCAATTTATATTATGTAACCGAAAGCTAAGTATTGATATAATTACAGAAAACGTAGACGTCGTTACGTCGGTCGTTGTAAGTCATAATTTGACTGCCAGTTCTACTGACCAGAACTTCAACCTATTGACAGCGAAATCGTTTTTTGAAATCGTTAGATCAACGATAGAACACCAATATTTTATGGACAAATCTAGAAACGAAGTCAATTTTCATCAAGTCTAACACACTTTTCCATATAGTGATAATATATAAAGTAGAATTATCTATTCAGCATTATAATTAGTAGCATTTTCAATGTTAGTACAAAACAATCTCGGAACGGCGCTTTAATGACGACACCAGCTCGGTTAGACCAATAAAACATTTCGTAAATCTGGCCGTCATTATAAATAATATAAAAAACACGCCGCATGCGGTCCGTTGATTTACGACTCCCGCGCAGCCTTGGGATATACGCCGCTTAGCATGATCCAAATCCCACTTGCATCTGTAGGTAGAACGTCAGCTACACCAAATATAGAAATACATCTGACCGGGCTTTTCTATACGACTAGCGGCCCGCGCGGCTTCGCCCGCCTATTGCAAAATGCAGGCAAATCCGCGAGATATAGCAAAGCCTAAAGCCATCCAGAAAATCCATTCTAAACGCAGGTTAAAGAAATTTTGAAATCGGAAAAGAGGTTCCGGGGGTAACTCAAAACATACAAACTTGCAAAGCTACAATCTCTAAGACACTTCCTCGTTACAATATTAATTAGTATAGATGACGTCGACAGGCGGCAAACAAGCATAAGGGCAGCCTGGTAAGCAGACACCGTAGCTTGCGACTCCAGAAGAGTCACAAGAGCGTTGCCGACTCTTAATTGGCTTGAGGACTCGTGTTGATAATTAGAAACACACAGGCCCCTTACTTCCAACGCAACCCATCCTCGGGAGCTCTGGCGACTTTAGTCACGACCGATAATAGCAACGGTCTTCTTTAAGTGTGAAAACGGGCATACTTTGCTACTTGGGCTGCTTGAAATATGAGCGAGATGACATGTTATTCAGAATCCTTTTATAAACCTGAAAAGGGCCTTTTGCTAAATGGTTAGGTCTCAGCAGCGGCGGACGCAAGGTGCAACGTGTTACATACGGAAAACAAATGCACAATGACGACCACCAAGCATGCAAGGGAACAACATACCGTTTATTTCATCGTTCATAGCAGAGCGATGCGCTCATAGCCTAGCGGCGCCTGCGAGTCGGAAACAATGACGCAGGTGAAGCAAAGATGGCAGCAGTCAGTCTTTGGATCGGTGACCGCCTGATGTTTGACAGGTTAATATAAATGAGCGCTTCCGTGCTATGGAAGGCACGCTAAGCAGTTGATCCTGGCTGCTGTCTATGACAGTAGTCGTTAAGCCGAGTTAGAGGCCTTCGGACGGCTTAAGAACTTCTAACAGTCGAGTTGCTCACTCACTTGACAAAGGGGAGACAACTGTTTCTCGCGTCCGCAGGAGCTACCTACTCGTACCACAACCCCCTGTCCCCTGGGTGGTACTGAAGAGTGACAAACTTTAAAGGCCAAAATAATGTATGCCATACGATTAAATAAACATACCGTTAGAGAGGATTATCAAACGCGTACATCGCTTATGCCTTCTTTGCGGTCTTCTTGAGCAGGAGTATGGCCTGGATGGTGGGCAGTACGCTACCCTGGCCGATGGTCACGCCGGAGCTTGTTCAGCTCCTCGTCGTTGCGGATGGCCAGCTGGAGATGACGCGGGATGCTGCGACCGAGGTATGACATTTTTGGTCATAGGGTATCTATTGATGCAATGTCAACTAACCATTCTGTTTCTCCTGCGCATCCTCAAAAACTGTGGTGACCAGCACCTTGAACAATACAAGAAACGTCGTGCTAGTGCTCACAAATGACGGATGTGCAGGCCTATCGGGGATCAATCGAAGCGTTACGGGTCAATTTAAGGTCATTGTAATGATCTCGTTGCATGCGCTTTGAAAGCAATGCTTTTAGCTTGAAGCCAAGGGTATACTAGCCAGCTAAAGTTCATATACAGGTGCCTAATTAATTATGAAGATAATGAACCTACTTATTTATCAGATGGGACAGACCAAAGTGTGGCTTGTGTCAAAGGTAAACGGATCACAGTCTTGTACGGTCACGCCAGTCGCCAAAATTGATCTGCATCCACAACGACGCCAATCGACACCTTATTATTAATCCAGAAAAAATGTAACCATTACCATAATCTTTTCTTTCAATGTGTGAGGTAAGTACCCAGAAAGTGTATCTTTAAGGCCATCATGCCGGTTACGCGACCAGCTCCAGTTAGTGACCACCGTTGTAGTAGTAGTTATTCTACTAAAGAAACGAGAAAATTCCTTTTAGTTCACCAACCTACTTCGTATAAAATATTTTATTTTTAGTGTTCAAATAAAGTTTTATTCAGTTCCTTAATCATTTAAATAGACTAAAACACAATATTGGTTTGTATTGTAATACCTATAAATGAAAAAAACCTATATTCAATGTTGTAATTCTAACAGTATTTGTTAAGATAAAGTCATAAAATGTAAATTTAAAAACGTCTAGAATCTAGGATGTCAATAGATTCTGTATATCAAATGTGTTTAAAGCCATTTAGTTTATTTATTAACATATTTCACCGTTTTTGCTGTGGCTGGTGCAAGGTGACAAAATTTATTAATATGATAGCTAAATAAGACAACGATGAACCTAATCGTAAATGGATCTAGCGAGGTTTTTATTCAATCATCATTTTATGTTCGACTAAGACATATTTTGAGAGACATAGAGGTTGATTGGTGAGACACTGGTCAAATGTGTACCAATGGTATAGATTGGTACATATGCATTAGATAGGTATTAGTTATAAAGAGTAGTAATATTAGTAGTTAGTCTGCTAGATTGTAGCTTTATAAGTTTGTATGTAGTCGGTAATCTCCGAAACCGCTTATCCGACTTCTAAAATTCTTTCACCAAATTTATAGAATGGACATTCTGGAAAGTCATAGGCTATTTTTATCCCGCGGGTTGCAATATCCCAATGGCATTACGGACTATCATATTTAGTATGAAGTACACTATAATATTTTTTGTATTCGTCGAAGCTTCACATTCACGAAATGTCTAATCCAACCACAGGGGTGAATAGTAACTTGCAAGATTTTTGTGAATGACAAATTAAGTTGACATGAAGCTTGTCAAATTATAGAACCAGTGGCTCTGTGAGCTGTGAAACACAGGACTGTGCTTTTAAAAATAAAATAAAAATTTGTAATTAATTGATACAACAAAAAAGCTCTATATCATTAACGAACCAGCTCACAAAATTTTATGAGAATCGGTTGAGAAGAACATCTGGAAATCCGGCTTTTGCTGACAAGTTGAAGCTTAGAACTTCGTTCGCCTCGCTCGCTCGCTCGTTCGAATACACTCGAGACAAAACAAACATAAGAGCCACCTCGGCAGGCAAGAATTTTGATAAAGAAACGCACTCAAATTGGTTACCAGGCCGTTTTGCCCTTGCCAGGCCCCGTATCATGGTCGGCATTATCACGCGATAAGTGACAAGATAGAGCGTCCGTCTCGTTCTATCGAACGGAGTCAGCCAGTGACGGACGCTCTATCTTGTCACTTATCGCATGATAAGGCCGACCATGATACGGGGCCAGGATTCGAACCCAGGACCTACAGCTTCGTAGGCAGCGCCACTTCCCACTAGGCTAACCGGTTTTCAAACAACTAGATTTCACACCATTACAAGTTTATTTTATTCATAGCAGTAACTACATTGCACAACATACGAACGAGTACATAAACCGCGGGACATCCAAATTCAAATACACTCATACACCGACGCGTCGACCACAACATAGTATGATGATTTATGGCCAATCTAATGTAATTAATAGATTATATCACGTGATATATTTAACGCGAATAATGTTCCGAATTATTAATGCGACCATTAGGTTTTTTCTTGTAATCAATTATCATGATTTAATATTGCGGTGTACGCAGATAACATTTTGGATACTTTGTCGATAGATGTAAATAAATTAATTGTATTTAATGTATTTATTTGAGATTATAGATTTCAGAAGTAACCTACCACCTTGGCTCGTTTAATAATAGCTTGGACTTTTTTTTAGTTATACAGGGTGATTCAGGAGACATGAGCAGGATCAACCCTACGGATTCAATAGTTTATAAGCTACTCAGTCGTACCAGCATTGGTAAGATTAACGTGAATTTTTTTTTAGTTGTGTAGGGTGACCATGATTTATTGTGAATGAAACTTTTACACAAAATGTAAAAAAAACTGTGGGCGTTTAACTTAATTACGATGGTAAAAGATCCATTAACATTAACTGTATGTGTAGGGTTGATCCTGCTCACGTCTCCTGAATCACCCTGTATAGGACTTGAAAAGAGGTAATTATGGAATGGGCCCCGTTTATTCTCCATTAATATTAAAGCTACTTAATTAAGTAGATACTTGATTAGGTTTACCTCAGTTTACGACTAAATTGACCTTACTGGAATAAGCAGTTTTTTGTATAACTACATTCGAACTTTATTGTAGTTAGACAGGATGACAGACCTCATAACGGGACGACTAAAATTTGGGGAAAATGGAATGAAACCGAAGTCATTAATTAAATGACAACAAATCATAATTATTCCGAACGCCATTTACCGCGAAACGAACATATTGACCCGTTCAACAACTTCGTATGATAAGTAGTTGAAACATGACGTTAAAGCGATACCGTACAAAGGTGTTCAGCCCCTTTTGAGTTCGACCATGTTTGCAGACAAACGGACATACATGGAAAAACACCATGATGTGCCCGCGATTTGGCACGAGTCGTTACTTCGGCGATGAATAATGGCTTGTAGCGCATATACCTATTAAAGGTATCGGGGCCAGGGAGGACCGACCCTACACTTACAACATCCAAAATTCCCGAATACCAAAATTATAATAAACCACATTTTCCAATTTACGGAGTTACGTACCTACCTAAGTATTTAATCCTCAAAAATCAGTAATTCCTTCTGTGGTATTCGATAAAATTATGGTCTTGGAATCATGCCTCTTCTAAAAATAAGCAAGAAAATATAAAATAAACAAATATTAACAAGTGCAGTAAGTGTACTGCACTTGTTAATATTTGTTTATTTTACAGATTTTATCAGGCGAACCATCACCGATGATGCACTTGCTAATATTTTCACATTGTATGTCCATTTCTAAGAGGACAGATTCTTGGTATAACGACTAGCGTGGCCTTGTAGTGCCCGTTGATAGATATCAGGGAACAGAGAGGACCGACCATGCACTCGCTAATATTTGTCATTCATTTGCATGCTATGAAATCTGGACTTAACATCAAGCTGTTATACCGAGGCTAGATTAAAGATTTTTTTTCGTATTGTTATTTCTCATACTCATACTCACATGCTCGTTGCCAACCTAATCACAAGTATTGGCGTAGGCACCGTATTTTGTTGTTCAGGCTTCGTCAAATGAGTGCTGAGTGGGCACCAGGACTGTTAGAGCTTAGGTCTCTTACTCGGCTCGGAGTGTGACATAATTATGGTTAAATGGTGGGGATAGAGTCTGATGCAAACGCCAATACTTGTGAATAGGTAGCAAGCGAACTCCGGACTCATTAAATCCTGCTTGTCGATTGCGTAACGCTTCGTACCTACATATGTCAGGATTGTCAGGCCTATCAAAATAACATTTTGTTGTATGGGAAAATGACAGTCAGTAGATCCATCCTCTGCTCGTTCTAAAAGTTACTTTAATACCGCTCTGGGCCGGAATTTATTGTAAATTGATCAAAATGGAATTCTGAAAAAAGTATGGAGTGAACAGGCTGCGCGGGCGCAGGTAACGTGCAGCGCATGCGTGCCGCGCGGTTTATGCGCGCGCGGCACGCGACGACCCGCCGGCGACGGATGCAACACCAATCGCTCCACTCCATTACGTTCATCTCGCTACACCTCAAACACATTTCAATCAGTTTTGCATGTCATTCTAACACATAAGAGACGAAACACGTTGAGATGTGATGGGGATTGAAAGCGAGGAACATAAATAGACCGTATGAAGGGAGTGTGAAGGTTGGACCTCGAAGTTTTAATGTTCAGACTGAATGTCTCTCTTACTTGCAAATAATAGGTACCTACAATGTAAATTTGAGAGGGAGATCTAACATACATGTATAGGGGCTTATAATTTTGTCTGTTCTGTTAACTCACCCTACCAATTGTCACCACAACCTGGCCCCTATTTCACCAAATCGACAATTGTCGCCTGACAATGACAATTCGCTTTACATGGCTGCGTCGACAGGTTAAGTTGGTTGCTGGACAGCTTATTGACCCAGCAATGTACGTGGAATTGTCATTATCAGGTGACAATTGTCGAGGTGGTGAAATAGGGCCCTGATCTTGTGGTGACAATTGTCACTATCACCTGATGTTGTGGTGCCAATTGGTAAAATAACTTCTACCATGATCACTAAAGTGAACTGTAAGCAATATGAATGGCAACAACAAGACTACATTTTCGTGAAAAATATTGGATTTTTTTACGTCTTAGATTTTTAAACTTAACGTGAAGTTTTCCATTTATCCAACTTATTACTCCTTTTTACCTCCAATTAACGCCTATTTACTTAATTTTAAATACCATTCTAATGAATTGCGTGTTACTCGCATTCTCAGGATAATTTATAGGTTATAACTGTTATTTATGTCCTGTGTATTGGCAGAACAGCTGTAAGTTATTAAGCGGTAACTTTAGTTCGCGTGCCGAGGCTCTACACAATACGAATTAGAGGGCTTCAGGCTGTTGGACTAGAATTACAAGGAACAGCTCCATGGAGCGAGGATGACGGAGACATCATCACAGTTGTCTTGGTATACCGGATGTTGCCAGTAATAGGAGCAATAAATTTAAAGGATGATAGAATATCCGCAGTTATTCTGTATCAGTCCCAGAGTGTTTCAAAAATGATATTTGATGTTGTGATCCATAAGGACCATAGGTAATGTTTGTCATCACGATATCGTAACATGTACTTAACTCATTAAATATCTTATTTTGGTTTTTGTTTACATTTCGCAAGATTTTTAATTACGTAAGCGATTGCTGATTGGCTTGATAATCAATCCACCGCACCGTTTCATTTATTGCTCCTATTACATTCACACCCTGTATAATCTAGATGAATGCACTAAAAGTGGGGTAGATACTGGATTATACCGTTAGGCCTTGCCTATTTGTACTGATATCTAGTTGATGTAATTTGTTCACGACTGCTCAATAACTCTGCCTGACAGTAATCAATATAAGTTTTTTACATCTATTTTTAACTCTTTATTTTGCCAAAAATAACAAAGGCTCATCGTTGAAGTCTCGGTGACGCTAAATAGACCAAAAGATTTTAATTAGGAGGAAAAAAAATGCGGTACGTCCATCCGTCTGGACGTTGCGAATTATAATGTCATAACTTGTCAGTACAAAGTAATAATTTTATTGAAAGCTGCGATTATGTAAATATTTTACCTAGCTGTTGATGATTTCGATTTGTGTTACTTCCATGTCGCTTTTCTGCAATATCGCTTAAAAAATGGAATCAAACCAATAAACAAATACAAGTTGTTACTCCATAGTTAAGACTTTATTTTTAACAAAATCTGGACCGTTAGCTTAAATCATTATTATTATTCAGTTGAATAACTTTAAATTTAAACTCTGCGTGCCCATTGAATTGATAAAAGACTTCGGTTACGTTCAAAATGATTTAAACTAAGAAACAAAAACCGATCCTTAAATTCGGATAAATTGTACCGCAGATCGATTTCGTTGTAATCGCAGCATCCTTGAAGCGTGACCTTAAGGCATAGAAATCTCCTCAGATAGGCAATTATATCCATGCGTTAATTGCAGACAATTATCTTGAGATGTGTGAGATTGCGAGGGGAATGATAATAACTGTTGGTACCAGAAAAAAATGATTGATAAAGTTCAGTTATAAATTGAGAGTAAGGATAGAAAAGGAGCTAGTTGGAGTTACAATATAGGTACTTCTAAGTATTCTTGCTTAGTGAAGAAGGCAATCTGAATTCATTTGAGTTTTTAACTGATGCGACAAGAGACACAGGTGATTTTTAAGTTTATATACACTGTGGCACAGAGTCAAATCAATGTCGATACTAAGATCTAAGGACATCAAATACAGATAATGCATTTTCGCAAATACTTCACCAGGCATCTGAACGTTTATCTTTGTGGACCTCTAATGATATTTGCATGTTAGTGTCACATTATCCTAAATATACCCCAGCTTATACAAAACGTGGAACCATAGCGTGAGCGGAGCATAAGTTGTCCATAGCTCTAGGCAGGGATCAATCCAGCATTGTTCCCGGAGGGAGTCCAGAATTTTGCAACTATGTATTTTGGAACTTGTAGGCAAAGATTAAGAAACAGAAAACGCAGAACGTTGTCATTGAATTGTCAAAGAATGGTGGTATTTTGAATGGTTTGCTAAAATAGTTAGGACTGTGAAATAAATAATTTTCTGTATGACGAGATAAAGTTTATCGGCATAAAGAGTAAATAGGTATGTGTTTTTTTGTGATATTAGTATCATTATTAGTCACGGAGGTAGCTGGAGGCTGATCTAATGTCCATGGATATCTCAAAGTTTGAGACGTGTTGCGAACACTGAGAATTTAACAAAATGCTTCCTGATCAATAGCTCAACGGCTACCGCGAAAAACTAACGGGTTAGTTCAGTGTAGGTTCAGTCGCTCAAAAATGCAATACTGAAATAAACTAGATATTAAAATAAACTAACGAACGAAGTTAGCGTTTCGTGGTAGCCGCTCTGTTCTGATCTGATATAGCTTCTATGTAATTTTGCATCACTACTTGAAACCTTCACAGCCAGGAACTCTGGACTCCAAAAAGCACCACAGGCTATACATACAGTCTGTCTATATTCGTACTCTCGACCGCTCGCGTGCTCACGCGATGCTAATCGCTCGCGAATATGATCGGCATTCGAGAAATTTCGATTCACCTCCACTGCACTTATTAAGTTTCGGTTGCATGCTCCCTTCCATGTCAGTATCACCTCAACCCCAAACAGACTTATCTCATCATACCCAATATACATTAACGACATTTCGGAATCAAAAATGGCTGCCCATTATCTGACCTAAGTTATGGCTTGCGGCTCGGAAATAAACAAATGCCGATCGAATTATTGTTTTCGAATACCGCTCTAGAAATGTTTGGAATTCTCGAATTAGTGGTTATCTACGGTAAAAAGGTTGTCTAGACTGAGGTCTTATTTAATGAACAAATTAAAAAGAAAACAGTTATAAGGGCAAAGGGTACGTTTAGAAGGGACCGAACGGAACTTTATTTAAAGTTACCTACTTTAGTATTTCAATGCTGTCCCAATTCCTCCGTCCTAAATGTTTCCATTTTATTTCAGTAGTAATGCTGAAGACTGTAGCTTTTATAGATTTTACTTTATTTTTTTTAATTCGCATCTCGTGTCGATTTAAAACACTCCCTTCGGTCGTGTTTTAATTTATCACCACTCGTTGCAAATTTCCTATTTTCAGGACTTGTATCGCAAATAACTATTACTGTACATATGGCTCTTTAAAGTTTCGACATATGCACGAAAAGTGCTCTTTTCCGCACTAGTGCGGGAAAGTAGCACCATATGTACTGTAAAGATATATAATCCAGTCATACATTGATTTTGGCCTGGCAAGCTAGAGGATTATTGCGCGCACACCTACTTTATTTCTGATGTGATAATTGTATAGCTCAATCACATAGATTATGCCAGCCATCATGACATGACAGTCGTGTTCATGTTCCATCTAGACGATAAACGGAGCATTCGGTAGTCATGATCGTTGTGGTTTAATGCCGATAGCAATCTCTTCCGCGTCTGTATCACGACTCACACGTGCTATACTTCTTTTTTAAACGATCATCGACCAATAATCCTTGCATACATCGTATCGTGAGAGACAATGCACTTGGAAATGCAAATGTAATAGTTTGAAATAAGGTCCAATTTGGAAATAAGGATCGAGGGAGATAGGGGCTTGTGTTATCGATTATTATGGCATTGAAATAACTGGCCAATTATAAAATGAATCTTTTCATCGATATTAGATGTTGAACTGTTTTATAAACGAGTAAGGTTTTATTTCGATTGAAAGGGTCTTCGAGTTTTGATAGACTTATTTACCTTGATAGAAACTGTTTTTAATTTTTATAGTAGAATAGTGTTAAAAGCTTTTGGATATTAATAAACAAGTGACGGTATTTTAATACAAGTTTTATGTTATTTTTAACACACAGTAATTTACATGTAAGATGGTTTTGATTTTATTCAAATCAACTTGGTTCAACGTGTTTTAATGGTACCTACTTCGTCATGTCTTTGATTTCGCCACATATCGACGATAACACACCACTCAATTAAGAAAGACTGAATAGTCGAGTGAAAAAATATGGGTGCATACAACTTAACCAAAACTATGCCTCATGGCTCTTGGGCCTCCGTTAGCGAATGCCAAAAGTCATTTCCTACGGGGCGTCGTCTCAAATTTTAGTGCAGCTCAAATTCCATACCAACTTTTCCTTGGGTCAAGAATTTGAAAATATTTCAATTTGTGAATGGTCTTTTGGGATTTCATAGGCACACATTGCGCTGATTCTGTGCTGTCTAACAGCTTTTTTTGAAAGTTTTAACATGACAGATAAATATAAAGATAAAATTATTTGTTTGACTAAGACACAAGACACAACACTTACTTTTACTCTCTTTCAACTCAATGTGAAGTAAATAAGTTTAGTCATGGTTAAGTCGTGTTTAGCAAAATAATGTGTTAATCATGAAAGTGTAAATCAACATATACTTTAAACATGCAAGCTGTTCTTGCATATCAGCACTTTTAGCAAGTTTGCATGTGCATAATGTTCGATGCTTGACAAAGTAGTTTTAGCCAAACTTTTACAAAATGTGTTCAAGTGAAAGTTCGACAGCTAATAGGATAATTAACCTAACACGCAGGCAATTTAGAAAAAAAACCAAATGATAGTGAAAGTCTAACCGTTTTGATACAATTGATGTTATTAACATCATGCTTTTATAAATGACATACCAGACGAACACAATGTAAATATATTAATAAAAAAATAATTTATTCAGTCTATGCTTTGTTTACAAAGAGCGTGTTAATATATTGATTGGCGCTGACAATAATATTAATATTAATTAATTAATTAATTAACATCTTGATCCAGTGGCCACTGTCGACATTAATGGGGAATACATTCCAATGTGGATGCATAATGATCTACGGGCATTGGTCATTCATTAGTACACCACTACGATTACTATGATAACAATACGTATACTTACTGCCGGTGTATCCTGATTAAACATACTTTAATAGCAGCACTGCAGAATAGCCGTGTGGCTTAAATTGCCTCTTCGTTCGAATTTAACCCATATTGTTACGACATAAACTGCCTATGTCATACACTAGTGCAATGACGAGCACTAGGATATTTTTCTTAGGCCTCTTGCTAGAGGGAAACGCCCGTCGTCTGCGCGTTTAAAATACGCCGTGTGCTAGGGGCCTTATGTGCTGGAGAATCTAGCACGCAGCGTTGTATTAACTTTTTTTTGCCAAAAACTGCATTATTTTGGTACATTTCATCGAATAAAGGAACTGGCAGTTGATAGAGAGTGGGTGGATTATATTCCATTCGTATCATTATACGGTAAAGTACGTGTTCGAAAAGTTACGTTTCGCTTACCAACATACCGTAAGTTGGTAATGCTATCGATGAGTATCGTGGTAAAACGAATTGGTTTTCTACTGCATACGTTTTATTGCAACACTCAACCAAGGAAAACGTTTAGCACGACAAACTGGACCTCAAGTAAACACGCAGGATTTATATTTCCCGGATATCGATAAATTCCGTGAGCTGACAGGCACCGAGTGGTTTATGCGGCGTACGATGCGCCAAGGCCGACGCCACTTCCTCCACTCTTGCGCATGTCTAGGCACAGTAAGTAAAAAGAGTAGTCTAACTTGGAATCAAGCCTCTCTCTTGGCTTTGTTAGTAACATTTAACAGACAAGAACGACACGACATTTATAAACCTTTTTAATGAAAAAGATTAGACGATCTTAAAGTTCTGAAACGTTCCTTGGTTCCACAGGCACCGAACGAGCAAACAAAACATTACTTTTAAATGCAACATAAAGTGTCAGTAGAATATGTTCGTAGACCACTGTAGAGGTGACGCTTAAATTGGACACATTTCGTCTCTAGAATATTCTGAGAGATTCCATTAAATCCCACTTCTAGCACAATCCCCCTATATATTGGTCTGGATGAATTACCAATGTAAATAACCTGGCTGATCTACGCAGCCTTGGTTATAGTAATTGCGCAGTGGCAAAGGTGATAAAAGTATACGATTAAGCTTTTAACGCTTTGACAAGAAGCCTTTTCTGTGTTCAGATGTTTTTGTGGGTCGGAGACAGTATACTATAGTAAGCTTTATTTTCCTTAAACATATAGCTGCACTTAATTCTTAATATATAAGTTAACTGTAAGGACCGCCTATTGCGATGAAAGCCTCCTCCAATTGCTTCCATTTTCCTCTGTCACTTGCTGTTCTAGACCATGATTTATCTGATATAAGGGCAATATTATCACTCCACCTTTTGAATGGTATGCCTTTTTTACGTCTTTATATATTATAAACCAGTTCATTAGTGTGTGTGATCATCTTTCATCCATAACTCTTTGCGTATGTCCTGCCCATTTCCACTTTAATCGGAGTGCTTGTTTTGTTATCTCCTTGGCTTTTGTTCTTTCTCTGATTGTTCTGTTCTTTACTCTATCCTTCCTTTGTATGTTCATGAAACTTCTTTCAATTCCTCTCTGACATATTTTTATTAATGTTTTTTGAGTCATTGTCTAGGTCTGACATGCGTAGGTTAGGCAAGGCATAAGGCTGATTTGCATAGCTTTAGTTTTCAGTGAAGTTGGTAATGAACTTTTGAAAATTTCTTTCATCGCCCATTATTTGTTCCAGGTTTGTTTGATACGTCTATTTATTTCTTTTTCCGTGCATGATGGGAATGATATTAAATGGCCCAGGTAAATGTCATCCTCCACTTATTCTAGCGTAGATTGGTCTATTGTTATTTGAACTTGTACGTCGTTAGTCATTAGTTGTGTTTTGTCTCGGGATCGGAGATACACTACTATTTTTTATACACTGTGTGTTAGTATTCTTACTTTGATCAGAAAACGACTTATCTTACGTGATTCTATTATCTTAATACGTCGTTTTTTGAGTCGTTTAGCTTGTAACGATTAAAAGGCTTTAACTCATAAAGTTACACTGATATCACATGACTTTTTAAAACTTTTATAGTACCTCCTTTTACGGCGACATATTGGCGCGACTACATGGCAATACAATTTTTCTATGTCAAAGAAACTATTATGTATGAACACTGTTTTATACATAATATACATTTGTTATAGCTTATTTATTGTTTTACTTTTTCACATTGAATAAAAGTGCATGGAAAAATACATATAATATTGATGTCGATCATTTATGTATTTAATTAAGACGTCACATTGAAGTGAATGTAAACATTAATATTTAATATAATTGATACATTTTATTACGTCTAGATTTGTTATACTTTTGTGGGTATATGGTGGCTAGAATTATAAACCGATAATAATATAGCATTAAACAACTGTACCGATATTCGAAACCTAAGTATAAATTGAGAGCGGCAACACTGTTCCTTCTGATCGGTCGTTTATTTACTATAGCCGTCCCTTTCTAGCACGCACTACATCCGTCTCCCTCGCACATTTCCCCTTCCACCCTAGGTAGTCGCTTACAGGGTATGAGTGAATTTCATGTTCATTGGCATACTGTTTTTCCAACTGGAAGGTCGTGTAAGCTAAACTGCTGGTAAGTCTTTCTGATTCTATCCCGGTTTAGCTACCTATTTAGGAAAAACAGTTTCTAACGGCTTTTGCCGTTCGATATAATATAAAGTTAATATTTAACTTGTCCCTTTGTATTATCTAGCAAATGGGTGATTTAAATCCAGACCCGGGAGCCATACAATATTTAATGCTGGAACCTTTGCCGGCTAATAGCGAATCAGCACCCCAGGGGCATTCTTCTATGGGTTCTGATCGTATTATGTCTCAACCGTCTCGCAAGCGCAACGCCTCGCCATCAGCGGGGCCTAGCAGTAAAAAGGCGGCTTTATCTCAAAATGATGGTGTACTAAATAGTCTGGTATGTACAACAGGTGAGTCAGATTCAAGATGTGTTGCGACAATTAACGTCTAATATTTCATACGAATCAATGGTACAAGATGAGGGCCCTTATGATGCTCATGCGGACGCTGATGAAGATTCCCTCCGCGCAGGAAGATTTCTCGTTGAACGTTCACACAGTTTTAAAAAAAAACCCGCCATCTTAGAGTCTGATGTCTCCCGCTTAAATAAACTAAAATCAATCCAGCATTTTGAAACTCAGAACTGGTCAGACGTCCGTTATTCAGAAACTCAAAAAAGATTTTGCTCGACCCCCGGGTTTACTGACCTTGAATGTAATGATGAAATTAAGCCCCATGATAAATTCAATCACCTAGCCCTAGTAGCATTTTAAGTTGGCACCACGTTGGGCCATTGATCACCGAGTTGGCCCAACGAAATGCCAACGAAAATGCTACTAGGGAGGTGTTACAGAATAGGGTTTTGCCGCTATTACGCAAGGGTTAATAAAACAACAGGAATCGGTAGAAAAAGGTATCAGATTCCTTTTAGCCTGGTTAAAAAGTACCGAAGTTGTTGATTTGGCTACCATAGAAGACAAAATTAAAGAAACTTTTTCAGACGAATTTCAAACCATTTCCAATGACCTGTTACAAATGATGTGGTCACCGCGCTGACTTAATACAGCAGCGACGGGATGCAATTTTACGCTCGGTCAGAGATAAACTCATCAAAGCTAGCCTTCGGAAAATACCTCCGACTTGCGAGTTCTTATTCAACCCACAAACATTTACATCGATAATTGAAAAATCAGGAGGTATAACCAAAACCTTTTGGCCCTTGAAACCGAGTACTAGTAAAGCAACTAGTATCTCTAGTTTCAACTCGAGCAAGCAGCCAAAAACGCCAGCGCATGGCTATAATGACGGTAGTTTGCCCAGTACATCACAATATAATGTGAGACAAATGGCTCCAGCGCATGGACTGCCTTATTACCCATATATGTTGCCTCCTGCGCAAGGAGTGGCACTTTATAACCAGACAACCATGCCCATGCCTATTCGGCATAGTCATTACGGGCTAAGACCCCCCGTAATAGTAACATCAGGCATAATAGAGGAGGCTCGTCCAACAGGGGACGCTCAAAAGGAAATTTCTGACTCACACTTCCGAGCAGGGTGCCTACAAGATCATCTTGCAGTATGGGAGTCCTTACAGGCCCCCTTTCATATATTAAGAATCATAAAAGAGGGATACCGCATCCCATTCTCTTCAAAACCCCCACTAATCATGCCACACAAGCACAATTTGGTGACAGTGCCTTACTCCAAGGAAATGGAGACACAAATACGGTCTCTGAAAGCTATGGGAGTCCTGGAGAGTGCGCAACTTTCCCCAAGCTTCCTCTCAAGTTTATTTCTCAGGAAAAAGGACGATGGTACATTTCGGCCTGTGTTCAATCTAAAACGCCTCAACAAATTCATTCATATAAGCTAATTCAGATTAATAAATCAACAAAAGGTGCCATCATTTCTCCAACCCAACGATTGGTTGACAAAAATAGACTTGTCAAACGCATATTTTCATGTACCGGTCGCACCGGGACACCGGAGTTTCTTGAGGCTAGTTTTCCAAAACGAACTACTGCAGATGACTGGTTTACCCATGGGATTGGCGACGGCGCCGAAAGTGTTTGCAACATTCACCAATTGGGTAGCCCAGCTCATCCGGAGCAAAAGTATACGCACTCTGATATTCCTTCTTGCAAACCAAAGTCAGGGCACTCTGAAAATGCAAACGGATTACGTAATACACCTACTGGAATACTTGGGATGGCAAGTAAACTACAAAAAAATTGTGTTACAGCCTCAGTCCCAAATAGAGTACTTAGGCATAGTGTGGGACCCTCTAAACAATGCCAAGTATTTGCCAACTCAGAAAATTCTGACGATACAGAAAAAAGTTAATTTAGCCCTCAGGGTGAAAGCACTATCTCTAAGAGAACTACAAAGCCTAATAAGAGTGCTGAACTTTGCAAGCATCGTTGTACAATACGGACGCCTAAGTTTCCGAAAGTTATTAGAATTCTCCAACAAAATTCTAAACGAGGACTCCTTAAAAGTACAAACTTTACCGGCGGATACATTGACGGATCTAATGTGGTGGAGCCGTCAATGTCAATTTCACTCCCCGTTACACTCCCAAAGTGTCAAATATTATCTGTCAACGGATGCGTCAGGCAAAGATTGGGGCGCGCAAATGGACAACATTCAGTTGAGCGGCTTGTGGGGACCGCAGGAGCTAGGGTTACACTCAAACATGAAAGAGATGTTAGCGATATTGGAAGTGCTAAAAAGTCAGTACCAACTTCTTGCGGACACCACAGTCTCCATACAATCAGACAACAGAACGGTTCTTGCCTATCTGCGGAACGAAGGAGGGACGAAATCGGAGGCATTGATGGACCTAACATATCAGGTATTCCATATCCTTCAGACACACCACATACCACACACCGGGGAAGTACAACACGGAAGCAGACCATCTGTCGCGAGGGTCGGCACACCCAGAGTGACATCTCCTGCCAAGCATAACCAAGACAATTTTCGACAAGTGGGGAGTCCCACCAATAGACCTCTTTGCCTCGCATAGAGCCCACGTTGTGGAACGATACGTAACACTGGATGCGACGGACGAGAACGCGGAATTTGTGGATGCGTTCTCCCAACAATGGACATACAAACTGGCGTGGATATTTATCACTATAGTTTAATACATGAAAGAAATTAAGATTTTAAATATAATCTCCTAAGAGCTTATCTTTAGCTCCCTCGACACAATTGCAATTTGGCACTTGCATAATGGCATAGATAGATATTACAAATAATCACATTGGCATCCTACCCTTCCACCAGGCGATAACAAACACGTCTCAATTTATACTTAGGTTTCGAATATCGGTACAGTTGTTTAATATGACGGCGTTTTACATAAAAATAAAACGCTAATTAAATAACTTACCATATTCGAAACCTAAAGTTTTAAAACCTGCCTGGTATTAATATTAATAATAAAATTAAAAATTGAGACAATAAACTCACTCATACCCTGTAAGCGACTACCTAGGGTGGAAGGGGAAATGTGTGAGGGAGACGGATGTAGTGCTTGCTAGAAAGGGTCGGGTATAGTAAATAAACGACCGATCAGAAGGAACAGTGTTGCCACTCTCAATTTATACTTAGGTTTCGAATATGGTAAGTTATTTAATAATATACTTTATTGGTCACCACAAAGAGAAAACAACTATAAACAAAATATACAACATTAATACTAGGCAACAACAGGCGGTCTTATCGCTGAAGAGCGGTCTATTTCAGACAACCTTAGGGTAGCAGGAAATACATAACTCCCAGCAGTTCACAGGTAGGTTGTGCATAATTGGAAAGAGTGGTACATATTCATGCTCATCACACAAATATTTGCCCTTACCAGGATTCGAACCCAGGACCTTCAGCTTCGTAGGCAGCGTCACTACCCACTAGGCTAACCGGTCGTCAAACACTAACCAAATAGTCCCCAAATTAACCTTATCCGCGATCAACATAAATTAGGCACTAGCGTTCTGAAAAATGCCAACTATTTGTAGACCCTTGTTCAGTTGGATCTTATGCGGCGGTTATAAGGGTGGTAATGGTTTGGGGAAGGAATGAAAGTCGGCTGATTGCCTGCTTCGATCTGACATCGATCCGAGTAATGTGCGAGAGGCTTTAAAGTGTAAGAGGTAGCGGGATGAGCAATAATGAAACGTATTTTTTTACAAGCTTTATATTAACGTGACCAGGGGACCGATTTATGACTTTCGAGCGCTCGAAAATCAAATAAAAGTAATTACGTTTGTAGTGTCAAAATGGCAGGCACTTACTTTCTACCAATATAATTAATTACGAGTGGTCAACACCACTCGTTTTTCAATTCTCTATCGCTATTTCAAAATAGCATTTCATAATTTTTGTCAGTTTTTGAGTGAAAGAGTCGAGCGCTCGAAAGTCAAAAATCGGTCCCCTGTTCGTTTGTATGTAAACAAGTAAGTTGTCCGTCAAAATTTTCATTCTATTTTTCAATCACTTGCCGTTATCCGATTGAGCTGAAATTTTGCTTATTAGTATAGTTTGGATGACGATTCAATATAATGGTACCATCGAGCTGATCTGATGATGGAGATAGAAGGTGACCATGGGAATCCAGAATTTGACCGACGTAACCCCGTTGAATTTGGGCTCGTTAAAATCATCTCAATGAGTAGTTGATATACAGAAAAGTACAGTGGGCAATAAAATCTTGTACCAAAACTGTCATTTTTGACAGAAAAATACTTTAGTAACGTCCTGGTTTGGCACATTCGTTTTCCGGATAGATTTTGTTTCGTCTCATTCTATATTCATTTTTTATTGTTTTTGTTCGTTATCCGTATTTGGTCTAATTTTGTAATATGTATCTTTATTAATAAGTAAGTATTTATTTGTGTCTCGGCATCATGTGAAATTGATTATCCTGAAGAAGTAATGCTCGTTTTTTTTTTATTCTTAAAAAAGGCAGTTCCGAGCAAAGGTATATTTGATGATTTATCAATCTATACGAAGAATAACCAACTCAATAAATATACACATATATAAATAATGAATAAATAAATAAATATTAAGGGACGATTTTACACAAATCGACCTAGTCCCACAGTAAGCTCAGTATATATATATATATATATATATATATATATATATATATATATATATATTTAGGGATTTACAATAGATCTAATAGATCTCAACGATGCTGCATCCGCCTCCACCACCGCTGCCGTACCTGGTGGAAATGTGCCAAATACATATGCTGCCAGCTGGCAGCGTACCCCCGCTGTATAGCCAACGATGTATGGTAAACCAGGGCCTAGTACCACAACCTAAAATAGCTAAACTAAATAAATAAAATAAAATACGTTTATTTCAGACCCAGTTAGGTCAGGTTAGTAGCAAGACCTTAAACATATTATTATGTTACGTAACTGTTCATTTTGGCACACGATTTACCTTAAAGCTATGTATAATTTTACGCTCCCAACACTAACCTCCATCTAATATCTAGAGAGTGGACAGTCCAGTCGCTCTGCCAACTCCCAGCAAGTCTTCAAGTGCACCTCGCTCATCGCTTGCGCCCACCGTATCGTAGCGTAATGGGGTGAGCGATTGCGCGCGATTACGCATGCCTCGCACGTAGCGCGGAGAATTACGCTCCCACAGGAGACGGGATTCGGTCAATCGATGCGTCTTAGCCACTCGCTGCGACCTGGAAGAATAACAGGGTAATACGGAAAAACAAGAGAACCTGTTCACTGAAAACAAAAGAAAATTGCTGCTACTGACGCACGCTTAGAACGCTTAGAAAGAGACGGATAGACTGGGTCCTCGCGATGCATTGCATCTCGCGGGCCGTGCTGCGGGCGTAGCATGGTTGCCATTTTATCATTTATCGCTGCGGATAAGACATCCGTCACGTTCTGACAAGTATGTGAGTGCGAATGAGACAGAAGCCACTAATGGCCGGTTCCAATAATCAATCCACCGATAGTTTTCCTTACCGGCAGTTAGATTTTGACAGATTACCCGTAGAAAATGTGTCAAAATGTAACTGTTGGTAAGGAAAACTATCGGTGCATTGATTATTGGAACCGGCCATAGCCCATAAGTCACGCGCGACACTACATGATTGCAACTTGAGCTATTATGCCCTCTTTAAGTTGAAATTGTGAAACTTGGATATTTCGCGCCTCAACTGTCTTGTGATTATTTAAAAAAAATGCATTGTTAGGTTTGGAATAACAGTTAAAAAGTAGAAAGAGGCTGGACTTTCTATTATAAGTGTGTACGACCAGGAAGGTAAATTAGCCCCTGAATCCATGAGTAATCCGTTACCAGCAAACTTGTGGTTTCCTCATAAGAAATTAGTGAAATGAAAATTGCACAGTCCAGTACTATGCACATGTTGCTCTTTTATTAGTAAAATTCAAATGATTAGATTAGATTAATTTAGTTTTTATTAGAAACATGTACAATGTTGTATTATATAAAAGGAGGAAGCAGCGATTTAAAGTCGCCGTGTGTATCCACTCCTTATATGGGACTATGTCAAAGGCCCGAAGGCAAATTAAAATATGTTTGACCCCGGTTTACACGAAAATGTTCCCCACAGTGTTATTTAAAACAAAACACTGCGACTGATGTAACACGTAACGTTACAACTCTGACAAGCGTCAGAAAAATCAATTTCAATTTTAAAACCCAAACCGTGTACCCCAGTCGTAACCAGTCAGAAGCGAAACTGTTGTAACCCAAAAAATATATATTTTTGAGCCCCCTAATGCCCGTGCAGCGTACGTGCGTGACAATCACGCTTTATTGCGGGCGACGGGAATTGAATGGATCTCCGTGCGTTTTTGATCTGATTAAGGTTATGCTGTTTTATGCGCCGGGCTTATTTTGTGGACTGAGTAATTTTATGGAAGAGACTCTTGGGAAGCGCAATGTTTTTATATTTTCATCTAACATTAGAAATACATCATTTACTTTGTGTTATTGAGATTCAACATGGTTCTTATAATTTATAAATATATTTTGTATTGTTAAATCATATTATTATTTTGATAAGTAACTAAAATGTTTTAGTTTTTGTACCTACACTTCTCTTTTTTTTAACAGTAGGTACCTACTCTAACAACTCATAAAAAAATCTAATAATTGCCGATGATCAAATGAATTATTATAATATAATATAACCTAGGTTTAATCTGGATTTCAACATCAAGTTATTCCTGATAAAAAGACACAGTGACGCATTATGCAATTGACGCTAACCACCCCACTTAACTAATCTTTAAAGTTGACAATAGTTTGCCGAAAAGTTGATGGGTCGAACCCTATCTAATTACTTATTTTATTGTATAAGTTAAAGCTAACAATTGTTTTGTTACTTACTCACAACCACAAATGTCAAAAGCCATGCGTGTAGAGTGCTATGATTTTGCAAGTAAAACATATAGGTAACCAGTAAGTCAATACAACTACCCAAATATTAAAAAAGTCTCTGTAACTACGGTCCAGGGTTCGAATCCATCCGTGCCGTCCCCTCGCACGTCCCTGCTCTAACTATATTTCCTTTTAAATGTGAACCGTTATTTTTTTGACAGCCCACAGTACCGTGTACCGGCCCTAATAACATCTCATTTTCTTGTTACGGTGGATTCATGTCGTGGAAAATATTATTAAAAAAGTGGTCAGTGGAATGTGAGTTTTTGAGATATTGCGTTTTGCTACGGATACTTGCGGGGATAGTGTATGGAAATATAAAATAAAGTATATTTTGTTTACCCACAAAAACCTATATGAAACTGAAAATTGTAATTATTAAGTGCGTACTTACTCTTTTTGTAAAAGTACGTAACTGCTCGTAAACCAGTACGGTTATCACAAGACAGCCCGCGAGCTGTGTCGCGGTGACATAATACTAATCGAACTCTTGCTAAGCATTCTAATTAAAACGAGACGGATAGTCTATCTCGCCGCGACACAGCTCGCAGGCCGTCTTGTGATAGCCGTGCAGACATGTTGTAAGTTGCGTTTCGATACATAGTACACACACACACAGTCACACATACGATCTATCAAACACGCTATGTATGAAAATTGCTCGGCAAAAGCTCGAAGTTTGACAGCTTTCGCTAGGATGCTCGCTAAGCGCTTCTGTTTATTTTGTGAGTTTTTACAAGCTTTTATTTAGTTTCACTGTCCCGTTGTCTGTCTGTCTGTCTGTAATCAAATCTTGCAAGTTAAATTTGACCCACTTCCCGGTGACCGATTGAGCTGAAATTTTCTTCTGAAATCAAAACCCAACTGTATCGGTTCCCAATATACCCCCAAATTCGTTTACACCACGTTGCTAAGCAAATGCCCGAAAATGAATACATCGGCACCAAAACCAGCAGTCTCGTATCCAAAGGTGCGTAACCGCCACACATTTTCTAATACAATACGTCTTTTTTATGCAACTGCCAATATAATCTTGACTTATTGATGCGAATCGTGCGATACATTGCTTTCTTCATCTCATTTTAGCCCAGAACCAAACTGGCGTAAGCGTGTATGGAATCTCAAAGCTGATGCCTCCTTTCAACTAGGAGGCATCTTTTACGAGGCAAAGCGCTTTTTACTGCTTCAGTATATTTCATGCTCTCATGGAAAAAATTGGAATCTATAGGATTGCGTATCGGAGGTCTAAATAGTGGTATTAGACGGTGTTAGGACGGCGCCACGCATAATTTGTATGTTTTGGGGCAATGGGATACATTGGGGTTGGTCTTATTTGTTGATATGGACTCGGATTCCTCTTTATGTCTATTGGCCTGAAGATGGAATGGAGTTAATTTAGAGAAGAGGAATCGTCATTTCCAAGGAGCTGTTGTCCAAACATGTGCAAGCATTTGTAGTATACGTACTATGGCTAATAATAAGTTACTATAAATACCTAAATGATAAATATTTGCTTACAATTTTACACAAATCGACCTAGTGCCAAACTAAGCAAAGATTCTATTATGGGGACTAGACGACGATTAATATACTTAAACATACATAAATATAAATAAACAAATCAGCCTATATACATCCAACTTCTGGGCACAGACCTCCTCTCATGGAGGAGAGGGAACGGGCACGGGCAGTCGGGCAGTCCCCATGCTGGCCCAGTGCGGGTTGGGGACTTCACATACACCTTATGGATTTCTCCTTAGGTGTAAACAGGTTTCCTCACTATGTATTTCCTTCACCGAATAAATAAATACTTAAATACATAGAAACCATCCATGACTCAACCACAAATGTGGTGCTCATCACACAAATAAATACCCATACCGGGATTCAAACCCAGGACCTCTTGCTTCGTAGGCAGGGGCACCAACTAGGCTGAAGCGGTCGTAGAAAGAAGGTAAGTTCCCGGGACCCGCAACGTTACCGTTCCTAATTGTAATTTACGCCCCGGGCGGCCTGGGTATACACATACGCAGCAAAAATTATGAACAGTACAATGAGTTGATGAAAATCTCTATGTTAATCCATGAAGCAGCTACCGAGTCGGTGTGGAGGCTACAGCCCTTTGAATTGCTCTTCGTCCATGAGACAGGTCATGATTGAGGTGACTTCCACATTCGATTAATTAACGTGTCGCAGAGTTAAGATAAGGCCAAATACCACACAACCATACTTAGTTGTGTAAGCACCCAAGGTGTTTGTAACGTCCAAACGTATCCTCTACTCCGCAAATATAAGTCCGAGTGGTTCTCTAGCGTTATCTGTTTTGGAATTGAGTACTACAATTACTAACGTAGAACTGAATGTTTTTTATCCGTCCAAAGGACTGAGCAGTAGAACATAATTAACAAATCTTACAGTAGACGAAGTTTTTTTTAGAAGCCGAAGAGTCCCATTCGGAATTTAAAATGGAGATGAGCGTTAGAGACCAACTACCTATTTAAAACTAGCTTCCGCCAGCGACTTTTCTGCGTGGACCCGAGATAAAAACTATCCTATATTTTATTCCAGGCTATAAACTATGTTCGTGCAAAATTTCATCCAAATCGGTTGAGCCGTTTAAGTGTGATTGAGTAACAAACATCCAAACATTCGCATTTATAACATAAGTAGGATGACAAATCTGCCTGCATCCAACAACATTTAAATATGAAAATATGGCCAACCAAAAACTCAACCCTTTTAACTCGTTCGCGGGACGCGAATGCTATGGCTACGGCATTTTGTTTCGTTTGGTCACAGAATAAATAATAGTACAAGTCTATGACACGCACTAGCAGTCGCTTACTTCAGTGCAGTCATTTTACTGTTCCCAATATTCCAACTGCTCTAAGACAGTAACCACGGATTATCGCACACAACGGCATTCCCCAACATACGATATTATTTGCGGCGATCTGTTGTGTTTACCGAGGGGCTGATTGTGCTTTATGGTGCCGCTATTAGAGATTGGTGGGTTCATATTTTATGAGTATAAATAATGTCGATTTGTGGGAAATATTGGTAATAGACGAAATACTACTGAAGTTGATCATCATCCAATTTTCGTTATATGGCATACATATTAGGTAGCGTTTTCAATATAGCATCATTGATGTTCAAACAGAGGTACGTACCTCTGAATTGTGGCATCAAATGATGTTTTTTGACTCATCGCATATCAGAACGCACTACTGACGTCTGTTTATTAGATTTCGATGCATGGCTTTGGCTCGCTTGGATTTAGGTCGCTTTATATATTAGCTAAAAACAAGCGCATGCGAGCAAGTATCATCTAATCTAATCTCAATACCTACGTCAGTAAAACATTCCTGGCTAACTCTAAGATGGATGAGACCATTGTTACTGATGGATAAATGGAACACCACAGACCTCAAAAACATCACTTTGCTGAACGGTTGAGACGGTCTCCTCTTTCATTGAAAACCCTTTAATTTGACAGTTACATCGAGTCTAGTTTGCGTTAATAGAGATTTCGGTGTTTTACTTCTATTATAAGAATAAGCATATTTTTTTCGCCCAAACCTTAAATTTAGAGATACAGTGCAGAAACAGATACCTCCTATAACATATTCTCCACTCGTAGGTAGGAGAACGAGACTAAATTATTAATCATAAAAAAAGAAATTATACAAAAAAAAAATATATATAACATAAAAATAATATAGGTGAGGCAATGGTTACCAGTCTCAGCATTTGCCGGGCAGGGTGCCCAGCGCTGGTTTTCAGACTGGTCCCGAGAAAGATATGTAAAACAGATATGTAAATAAATACTTACAAAAAAAAACTACCGAAACTAAAACGAAATAACTACTAGGAGGGTCGTAAAAAGCTGACATTATTGAAAATGTAAAGTTTTGTACGTTTGCGCTTAGTTGCAGAAAAAAAAACAAAATAAAAATTAAAAAACTACTAATAGTCACAAAAAGTTGTAAGTGGTGCGGGTGCGTGTATGCGTATTGTCCATGTATATGGATGTGTATGTATGTGCGTGCGTGTGTACCTGTGCGTATGTAGCTTGAGTCTTATTTTGTGTCATATTAAATTCTGTGGAACTGTACTGTATTGTATTGTGAGGAAGATTCAAATTTGCTTTGCAATGCCTGTAAACTGTATAACAAGTTCATGTATATAGCAACCTACTCCAAGTACAACTTAAGTCTCCCTTCACACTTCAACCACATTAAATCACCTTAGCTCCTTGACTTGAAAGTCACAGTCGTAATTTATAAACTAGTTCAATAATTAGTCGGTAGTTGTTATCAGCAGTCGATAGCCAACATCAATCACTGCCAGAGTGGGATGTCCGATTATATCGAGGCTGTGGCTAGTTGAAAACCAGTACAGTAATAGAAATACATTCATAAGAGTCTTACAATATCAACCTGTCTAGATCAGTGTAATGTTCTGGCCAGCTTAATTTTTAAGTACATTTTGAATGACATTTCAAGGCGAATGGGACCCTCAAAAATCTAATTTTAGCTTGATTTGCTGTGAGCAACTACAGATTTTTGAATTTTTCTACGTATATGACTACATTATGATCTTTTATCGGTCATTCTCATACCGACTACGGTTGTGTCTAATTAACCACGGCCCTTTACGTACATTTTATATGGCGTCATGGCAATTAGACATAAGCACAAATCTGGAAAAACCGATTTATGAATGGAATGTCATCACGCTCATATTTCTTCCCAACTGGGAAGTATTGCACCTTACAGAATAAAGGTCCCCATAATAATGCCACTATACTTACTCCGTAGGTATGAGGTTTGTTTCTCGTGGTGTATAAGTACACCAGTGCTCCCAAGGATGTGTTTTGTTGAGACTGAGGACATGCTGATCGATTACGTAACGCTTACGTAAGTCAAGTAAATCAAAGTGTAATTTCTGTATGGGAAAACGACATTTTATTTGTCCTAGAGCTCATTTGAAAATCACAACACAAATGATCCATCAAATGAATAAATGACTCTCCTGGCTACCATGTCTGCTGCATGTTTGCTACCGTCGTGGTATTTTTTTTTAATTACTACAAAATGGCAAGTTGTGGGGGCTAGCCCTTGTTAATGAACATATTTTCACTTACTATATGCCTTAGCTTGTGTTCTTGGTAGGTGAAATAAAATTTTATGACGTAATTACAGTATGAGGCATGCGCAGCTGTCAATGCGCGCGCGCCATTAGCGGCGACTAATTAAATTATTTCGACCCACTTCCGAGACGGTGATCAACAAAGAACAGTGATATATTGTAGACCCTAGAAATAAATATATAAGCTGTAGTCGTTTTGCATCCTCCCATTTTCCATCAGAATCATTTATTCGTTGCAACCATGGTTACAGGGTGTTCTTAACATCTAGGGTGTAGCAACATGTTTAAACTAAGCATAAAGAATAAAACATTTAACATCTACACATATGTCGTCAGGAACACTATAAGTCCAAGGAATAGGCAGAGGCACCAAGCTACGAGGCAGGGCGGACCAGATTAAAGTTGCAAGAGATGGGCCGTGACACGCAAGCATAAGAAAGGCGGCTATCAGAGGAATAATAGCCGCATGTTATAAAAATTAACACTAGCAGTGGTTGTAATACTTTCAGGTGAAGGGATAACCACCAATACGACGGTTCTATCGGTCTCTGTCTCGAATAAATGTTTCTTTCTTTCTTTCTTTCTTTCAATAATAAATCAACGGTTAAACTCACGTATCAAATACTAGGTATTACGTAAGTACCTATAGAGTACTTTTTCAAAGTAACGTTTCAAACAGGGATAGGGTAATGGTTTTAAGCAAATGTTTGTATTTATCCGCTCTCAGGGCAATTTCGATATGACTCCTAACACGTTTTAGGGCCTACGCTAGCTTACGCGGACGCCCGCCGCGTGCGCACGCTCGCGGGTGCCGCTCCGAACAACCCGCCGCGGGCCAGTTAGCGGTGTCTATACAATTTCTTTGAGGCGGGATGTCCGTTGCGGGTAATCCGCGTAAGCTAGCGTAGGCCCTTAGGGAATTGATCCCCAGTTTCCTTGAAATTGTGCCTTCATAATGCGATAAAAACATGTGTCAAATCTAGATTGCCAATCAGGAATTTCATAAGTGGTATCCCTATCCCTACAGAATCAAACCATTATGAGAAAAACGGAAACCGGTAAAACCCGCAACTGTGTTCCATTCTTTCTTTCGTAATAGATACTTCCCTAAAAACGGTTTAATATAGCAGTGCAATATGTCAATGTCTGTTTATACGTAACAAGCTTTTAAACCGTCGGTCCAATGTAAGCTGTAATTAGATTAGGTGCGTATGGTCAGGTCTAGTTCCGTATATGAGCGTACGACTGTGAGCAACGTCGAAATAAAATTGTAGCTGTGATAGATGTTGATCTCATAGCGAGAACATAAGTCTTATCTTATCTTATCTTGTTGAGGGCCCTTTCGGATACACTTCGACCCAGTGGGATCTTTTGTGCATTTGCCGTCTCCTTTATGCCTTAAGGATGATGCAGCTCAGCGGAAGTACCTTGAATTCCTTTGGTTGCTGGCAAAGGCATGACATTCACACAGTAAGTGTTCAATAGTCTCATCCTCAACGCCATACATTCTACAGTCCAAACTATCTGATACCTTGGCCAAGATATTCTTGACCCTGAAGTGACCTGTGAACACCCCAGATATAATTCTGAGTTGATTCCTGCTGAATATCCAGAGTTTTGTGATCCAGCCCAAGTCCACTCCTTTTATAAAGAGCTTAGAGTGCCTTAAGCCGGCCTCATTCCTCCACTCGTGTTAGTCTTTGGATTTGGCATAGGCTTTAAAGGCCAATATTATGGTTCGCTGCGAGAGTCCCACAAATGGTTCTGGATATACTTTGAGACCCTGGGAAGGACATAAGATAGTTTTTATATAAAAAAGCAGAATACAAAAATGATTATTTATACACAGTGCTATTATAACATGATTACGTATAAATCATTATTACCTAAAAATCCTCGATTTCCATTTTACCTCTAATGACAAAAACATTAAAAAGTAAGAATAATGAAAAGAAAAGAAACTAATCGTGGAGTTGGTTATCCCGGAAGCATCCCTTAAGAGGGTGAAAAGGGGAGTGGAAGTTTTTACAGGAGTACGATAGTTGATGCAGCGCGTCCTAATTTTTCACCTTTTTATACCTTAATGAGTATATGTGGAAGAAGTCACTGGCAAAAACTAGTCCTAGACGAAATCTTCATAACCAATTCTCTGCCCAGCGCGTGATTCAACTGAGTGACCATTCTGAGCCCCATTATTGATCTACATACAACGACGCACCAAAGCTCGTAGTTTTACGAGCATACACACATTTAGGTGAGATTTGATTGCTTCTCTGTTCGCAGCCTGTTATCAGGCCTTGTGAGTATAATTTATGTGGCAATAGTAACAGTACTACAAATGCGAGGGCTTTGAAGGTTCATTGATTATTTCAATGTTAAATTTCGTAATTAGTTTAACAACATTATTTTTGTGTAGGTGAAGAGTAGTTGTACGACGATAGAGAAATATTTCCTGATTCCGTTTCCGGTTGAGCTAGCTCTAACTAGTAATGTAAAAACAAATTAATTTTACGATTTTAAAGATACATGCCATTTTTCATTAAGCGCGCCATTTGTACATTTGTGTATTTTGTGCAATAAAGTTCAATTAAATAAATATACAAACTAGTACCTATTATAAAATCAAACTCTAAAATAAAATGTTACATAGCTTCAAACATTTACAAAAAAGGAGGCATTACATTGTGCTTGAAACACGATGATGCGGAGTTTAGAAGGAATAGTAATATATATTTAGAAAAAAATATATATATTTAGAGGGCACTATATTACTCTTCTTATCATTTATTAGGGTCTTGCGCAACGCCATACTCGTACATATTTATATTAAACTAGCTGCCCGGCCCGGCTTCGCACGGATTACCCGTTTTCCCGTAGCAATGAAGCATTTTCCCGCGGTAAAAAGTAGCCTATGTTCATCAGGGATAATGTCGGCTTCTAATGGTAAAAGATTTTTTCAAATCGGTTCAGTAGTTTCAGAGCCTATTCAATACAAACACACAAACAATCAAATATTTCCTCTTTATAATATAATATCCTTACTAATATTATAAATGCGAAAGTGTGTGTGTTTGTATGTTTGTCCCTCTTTATCGTCGCAACGGAGCGTCGTATTGATGTCATTTTTTGTATGGACATAGTAGCTGGAGAGTGACATAGGCTACTTTTTCCAGCGGGAAAAGATCTAATTCCAACGGGAAAATTCAATGTTACATTTTCCTATAACCACGCGGGCGAAGCCGCGGGCATCAGCTAGTATATTATATATTAGTGTAGACAGTGTAGATAAAACAACTGTTAACATTATCAGTTTTTATCATTTCAGTACAACTGTTCTAATGTGTTTCGGCAAAGACTAGCGATTCGGTAATCCTTAATACCATTATCTTCAAGTCAGTTAACACTTCTGCAGCCCTATCAGTCGTTAACCCTTTCTCTGAATGCAAGTAAGACCCAATCTCAACATTCTCAGCCCCTTAATGAGTGGAAGGGTTGGTATCGCAGCTTTAAGGATTTGGCCAAACCTAATATCGTGGACTTTAATGTTTTTTAATGTGGTTTTCTAATGCCGGAGGATTTCTCGACGAATTTATGGGTTTGCACTTACAGACATTGTGTCTGCCGAGTAAAGTGCAGTAAAATAGCTTTCAAATTGTATTTAGCTTGGGAAGTGAACTTGCAGTGCGGTCGTAAGGGAGAATAAAGTTTAAGACAGTCTCCTTGTCCGTAAAATGTCGCTGTTAATTTTAAGAGGTTTTTTTTTTGCTTCTTTAACCTTTTTCCAATAACGACACACATCAGGCCGAGCGCTACAGATGCTTTTCTCTGCATATGGAGTATAAAATGGTCTGGACTACAGCATACATATAGCGCGACGAGTGTAGCGTGGCGATGTATGATATAATTATAAATATTATAATTGACATAAGTGTTCTTGTTCTACCTTAGCGTTATCCAGGCCTTTGCAGTGTCCGCTTTCTTATACTCGTTTTTCTCGACTTTGCAAGACAATACAAATGACGTAAGTGTTAATCAGGAGCATATTATCACTTGTATTAACGGAAATTCGTGACATGAAATTTATGAATGTCTAATTCATTAAAAGTCATGTCATCGGCGTACTGTATAACGAGGCTATTGAAGTGCATACGATCATAGTCAATAGAGAAAAATTGAGTATATTAGGTATAGCCCGACAAGTCCCTATTTAACCCTGAGGTACTGTCGCTGTAAACCGCGTAATATATGGCAACAATGCACATACGTCATGTATATAGGAATCCTCGAGTGATAGGCCCAACCTATTACGAACGACTACCCGCCGCATTGCGAACAGAGTCATCTGACGAAACATTCGAACGCCAACTGAGAAACTTGTTATTGAAAAACGCATTATATTCAGTAAAGGAATTTATGGACATTAAACATTAATAATATCACTGTTTTTGACATTGTAAACTATATCGTTATTTGTATTTTTTAAATTTTTCGTTTAAGTATAGTTTTGTAATCTGACGTTCTTTATGTGATATTATCTTAGTCATTTATTTACTTTTGCCTATTAATTAATTGTGACTATAATTTAAACCAAATGCAACTTGACATTTAACTACAATTCTTATTCTCTTTGACGATCATAATATAAATTCATATAGATTAAGCTAGCTTTAATTTATATTGTAATTGTATATTGTGAAATAAATAAATCTAAATCTAAATCTAAATCTATAGTCGGGACAGTGTGTATTGGCATTGTGTTGTTTGTTGAATGTAAAAATATGCTTTATAATAAATACCTATTCATCCATATCTGGTTCCACGTAAGCATTCGATATTTAAGTTTTTTTCAGATTGTGACTCCGAAGACTGCGACTCTGATGTGTCGCTTCCAAGACCGCCGACCTCAATTATAAAACGTTCGGTCTAGGATTCGACTAAAGGACCTTTTTCTATAGTCGTCTTCAATTTTTACAACAATATTTTAATAAGTAAAGAAGTTCTAGTTAAATCCAACGAAACTAACCAGTTTAATCAATACCTACGACCTCAATTTCTAGACATTGTTTATTGAAATATTAGACAATCCGGCATCCTTTTTTTGCTGAAAATATTCAATTATATGCAAAATAAGCTTTCTGACCTCACTATGGATTGATTTCGACATATTTACTGTAATTTATTTTACCATCGCGAAGTATTTCGTCTTCCTTGCTGTTTGTTTACATCGGTGACATTCCATGACTTCTAACGTCAGTTGTCAAAGAGTACTTGCCAGTAAAATAAATTAGTTCCATTAAAAATCCGCAACATGGCTAGGGTCAAAAAGAACCTTGTCAGACTATACGCCACAAAATAACAAAAAGAACTGAAATACAATTCTAAGAGTTTTCCAATAGCATTAAATTGATTAAGATTAAGTTTTTTTCGGTTTTATTCATTTTATTTGGTGTTCCATATTATCAGCTCATCAAGGTAATTCTTTTTAAGTCTAAAGTAAGTATTAGAGTTTCGACAGATTTAGCAGATCTAGTGAGATTCGTCTCGCACTTGACTGAACGCAAACAAAAGACATAACTCTAGCCACAAAACTAAATACATACCAATTGTACACAAGATGTAATGAGTTGGCACTTACACTGGGCGCTGAAGAGAAATATTTGTCATGATTTCTTTCAATCAATCAATCGATCAAAAAATACAGTATTTGGATGTTATACCATGGGTTTGTACTGTCTATTTTGCTTGCAAGCAACCGTGCAAATATTCAAGATCAAGCATTTACTGTGTTTGGCATAATATGTGTTTCCAAGATGTTTTAGTCAGTCATATTTTGATCAATGACATTGAAGAGCTAAAAAACTTCAATACGGCCGTGGATGGGCCCCAATCCATACACATTAGCATTCAATGAGCTGCAAATGTCCTCTAGTTTTGCCAATAAGTTAGTCAAAATTTTGTTAAGGAGGGACAGTGTAAGATTACCCTCTTGGATGGGTATTAATTAATCTAACTGATGAGCTTAGGTACCCAAGCTTATTCATGAAAACAGCAATCACGTTTTGGTGTGGTTTTATTTATTTAGTTTAAGAAACAAACAGTCGTGTACAAAAAAGATTTAAAACGTAGTACCTTAAATTTAGACCTAGAGTTTCATTAATGTATTTTTTTTTAAAGTGAAAAAGCAGAGTGTAGAAAGCCGAAATACGAAAGAACAGTGTAGACACAATACATCCGCAATACATCGCCCGTTTTATGCGCCATTTCTACTTCAAATGTTTACTAAGCAGAAACATCCGGTAACGAAATTCTAAATTACAATCAAAGTGAAAAATTTAAAAAGTATTCGCCACGAGCGTGGGTACCCACGGTAGCTCAATTGGTTTAGAGTGATGGACGGATTCCAGAGGTCGCGGCTTCAAATCCCGTCCGTGGCGAATATTTTTTTAATTTTCCATGTCTACTTCGATCACCAAAGCAATTATTTCATGAGAACTCATCACTATGCCCGGTACTTATTAACATTCATGTATGAAATATGCATTTGAAGAATAAGACTTTGAGTTTGATTTTCACGTAACATTTTCCACTCCAGCTCCCATATCATCATAGCGCAATAAATCCATGTGGTGGGTGCGCCGTAAATAAGGCCGCGCGCACACCTGGCGACGCACTCCCACGTGCGCCCGCGCAATGCCCGTGCGAATACGCCCTAAAGGCTTCGGCGGCTTTGAAAATGTTGATAAATGTTTAATCGTTCAATCTATGAGGACGCACCCCACTCCTTCCCATCGCCTACAGTCAATAGTTTGTAAATATATTTACGTTCCTAAAGGTTCAATACTATCTGAGCAACTTTAAGCCCTTAACCATAAAGTCGTGCCACACATTTTAGTTAATTTTGTACGTGCACATATTTTTCAACTCGACTGTACCAGTGTGTGTTTTGTTTATGAGCAGGTAGGCGAGATTAGGCACTGAGCTGCGTTGTGAATTTAAGGATCAGCTCATAATTTAGCAATTTTACATGCTTTCTTCCATGATGTTAAAGTTGTTGTTAACTTACCTAAGTAAGTTCATGAGTAAGGTAAACCTCCCAATGCTCGACACCTTTATGCGTATAGTCGACACCAATCTGTTCACCTCTATTGTTTCAACAGAAAATTAAAGTGTCATGTATGAGGCTATTGTCGGGCACTGGGACGTATACCTTATAATATATATTGAGTTTTTTGCAGTGACACGGTGAATCCTCAAGTGAACTACTTTGCCTGTTGTTACCAATATTTTTTTATGCTGTTTAGATTTTATTTGTGTTTGTTGTGCTTGCAATTTTTTGAAGTCATAAACGTCCGTAGGCTTAGGTGTCTGATAGTATATCAATAGAGATAAAGTATACACCTTATGATGAGTTCTACAATTTTATTTTGTATAATTAACAGGTAATATTAACTATAAAAAAACATTAAACAAAAAAAAACTTGACGTTACTTAAGATTTAAACGCATCTACTTTGAGAATTATACATGTCCGTTGAATGTAGAGAAAATCATATTTCACATTAACATCATCAGTTCATCAGTAACAGAATCAGTTAACAATTAAATGAGATAAGGCAACAAACCGTTTTATGTGTAATGAGATATATTTACTTATAGGTACGAGGGCTGCCTTTTAAGTTCTGTCGTTTGCAAACCTCCCGTGATTGCATAAAAAAGAACTAGTGTCACGTTAAAATATTTGAATTTAGAATTCGAAAACAAAAGAATGACTCGAAATCGGCCCAACCGTTTTAGTACAGCGTTCGTTCAAACTTGACAAGTCAGTTGTGAAAATGGAAATTTCGAAGGAAAATTTACGTGCGATAATTTTTTACAACTTCAAAAGGGGCTTAACGCGACTTCAGTGCTTCGAAGAGTTGACTACGGTTTTCAATGATAAAGCACCATGCCTTCGGACTGTGGAACGCTGGTATTTAGAATTTCAACGTGGTTGCTCTAGTCTTGGTGATAGACATCGTGAAGGTCGACCAAAAACAGCCGCAACCCAGGAGAACATTGATGCTGTACGGCAACTGATCATCGAAGATCGCCATGCGACATACCGTGAGATAGAAGCTTCCTTAAGTATTTCAGGGACCAGTGTTCACAGTAATTTGCATGATCACTTAGGCGTAAAAAAGTTGATCTCACGCTGGATACCACATTTACTCAGTGAAGACCAAAAAACGGCTCGCGTTCGATGGTGTCGCAAAACTCTGCGGCAATTCAACCGAGGAAACTCGAAACATGTTTACGACATTATCAGTGGTGACGAATCTTGGATATATGCCTACGATCCCGATTCTAAACAGCAGTCGACTGTTTGGGTGTTCCAAGATGAGCCAAAACCGACCAAAGTAATACGCTCACGGAGCACTTCGAAAAAAATGGTCGCCACGTTCGTGGCGAAAAGTGGCCACGTTGCCACCATCGTGCTCGAGGATCGTAAAACAGTTAATGCTGACTGGTATACCACTGTCTGTTTACCAGAAGTCATCGGCGAGTTTCGAAAAAATAACCCAAGACGTAGTATAAGACTGCACCACGATAATGCGAGCTCGCACACCGCCCGGCAAACTATTGCGTTTTTAAAAGAGCAAAACGTCGAAATTCTGGAACACCCGCCGTACAGTCCAGACTTAAGCCCTAACGATTTTTTTACTTTTCCAAAAATCAAGCAACGACTTCGTGGTCAACGGTACCAGACGCCTGAAGAAGCGGTTGAGGCATACAAAACGGCCATTTTGGAGACCCCGACTTCGGACTGGAATAAGTGTTTCGAAAACTGGTTCGATCGAATGAAAAAGTGTATTACATATCACGGTGATTACTTTGAAAAACAATAAATACCATTTAACACTTAAATTGTCTTTAGTTTTTCCAAACGACACAACTTAAAAGGCAGCCCTCGTATACCACGAATCTAGCCAAAAAAACGAACCCTTATGAAAAAACATTTATAAAAAAAACACTAGACAAAACATTCGTAAATCATGTAATTACTCGTACATACCCAGTCAATTATAGTTACAACCACTTACAAACATTGCTGAAATCAAATAAACAACACCTATTGCATATTGACGCACACTTATAATTCACCTATCTTATTAAAATGTGACAACCCTACTTGAATAATAAAGCATAGATAACGAGACGGTTCATAATCTACCCGGCCAGCAGGGCTGTCACACAAACTACATTACGTTATTTGCGTGCGCAATTTGGTCCTGTCGAACTGAGTTATGGGACGAGAGTTATGGTGTACAAAAATGGCGTGCTGTGTGGTCGGTGTTGTAAGTAAATAAGGGATTGTTACACATGCTTTTTTGCATGAAATTTTCGGAACTTATTTTAGGAATATCATTTTATATTTGGGTCAACCAACTTTTTCTTGTTGTTACTCTGTCCCAGTAAGCCAGCAGACAACAGTGTGACAGACCTTCTTAAAAAAATATATATTAGACTCCTATCACGGAGCCTGACCATGGAAAGGATTTACTATTTTAACAAAAACAGTTTAGTGAATTAATAAAATAAACCCATAAAATCATAGAAAGAGTGACCCAGAAGATGTAACCATGGCAACAAGCAACAAAAAATACTTCATTGGCCCATTTACCATTAGCTTTTGGGAGAAGTCAATCGCGAGGAAACCTGCAATAACTGCATTTGTATCTGCGAAGATATTCAAAGGTGTATGTGAAGTCACGAACCTGCACTGGGCCAGCGTGAGGGACTACTGCCTATGTCTTCTCAGTCAGGAGAGAGGCCAGTGCCCAGTAGTAGAACATAATAGGCTTTTAATGATGACCAGCTGGCTGCTGCAGCAGATGACTGCTGATCGATTACGTAACGCATTGTACGCGCGTCAGGAAGATCGAAACGTCAATTTTTGCATGGGATTATTATGACAGTTGAGTAGTGCTAACGCACGTTCGAAACATATTGTCGAGAAAAATTAGGTTACTTAATATCAAAAACTTTAAGGTAAATTAATATGCAATGTGATCGAACGATATTTTGGTCTCGTTAAATAATTTCGCACCCTTGAATCTATTGCTTCTCCATTCCTAAGGCGTGTCAAAGTTCTAGGAAAATCAAGCGAATAAATATCTCAATGATATGATGGTTATGTTTATCGATTACGAATAAAATATCCGTAACATAAGCATACATCAGGGGCGCGATGTGGCTTTAAAAGTGTGACTTATCCCCCAGCATCTCACCTGTCTTTCCAAGTGAAAATGACGGAGACATGAAACAGGGAAGATGACGGCCTCATCGGTGAAGTACTAACATAACAGACGTTCTATGTTTCTTGTATTATTATAAACACAGGTGTTGCCATAGCAAAGCATCATACCGCATAAGTAGCTTTAGGGTTTGAACCGAAACAAAACATGCTCTAAGAAGCCATTATTTTCTAAGTACACCTAATAACATGTATATTGGTAATCAACAGTTCAATCTTTCAACAACAAACCATAGGGTTTGGATTGCCACAAAAACTTAGAAGCAAGCAAATAAAAACTAAAGGCCTTAACCCACTTCCTGAGACAGTGGCCTGTTATTTGATCCAATTTACATACAAACAGTGCTCCATTACCTGCGGCGACTGAGGATTTATTGTCAATCAAAATTAGCCGAATGTTGGAGCCAATGTTTGTGAGCTGCCAACAGTTTTGATAAAGTCGTCTATGATTGACGTATTATAATAAGAATGTAGGTGTCTGTCTGCTGGTTCACGTTACGCTATAAGTATACGTTTTTTAGAGACCGTATGGCGTCGGAAGCTAAAATAGCTTTAACAAATTCATTATCATAAACATGAAGTAATGAAAAGGCATAGGCCTAACTGTTCGAATAAATGATATCACAAAATCTTATAATTTAATTCACTTATTCGTTGCTTTGTGGGTTTACAAAAGGTCTTAAATGGAACATGTCCACCACAAACCCTGTTAGGGCGCTACATTATAGTAGATACTAAGGCTAAAATAGTAGATTGTTAACCGAGGGTTGAAACTGTTGAAAGCCACCCATTTCCGACGAGATATTTTAATAGTTCGAGGCTGAAATGGGTGGCTGTCTCCGAGTTAAACACTCTATACTTTTCATTTCGAATACGAGGAAATTAAATGAAAGCCAAAAACTGAAGTATTTTCTAAATCAGTCAGATCATATATAGAACCCATTTCAAAGCGTTTGTGTGTGGACCATTTTGGACGGGCACTGTTGACATACTTTAATAATGTTTGTGTGTGGACCATTTACTGGACGCGCTTTTGAAGCGGTTATATCGAAAAACAAATTTTAATTGTTTATGTCTAAAAAATAACATTATTGAATTTTATTTATACATACCATATCGCAATAAAGAATTAAACCCATCATAATAAATTAATAATAAATAAATAAATCGACCTACTCCCATAGTAAGCTCAATAAGGCTTGTATTATATATACGACGATATATATAATAGATAGAAATACTTAAATACATAGAAAACATCCATGACTCAGAGACAAATATTCATACTCATCACACAAATATTTGCTCTTACCGGGATTCGAACCCAGGACCTTCAGCTTCGTAGGCAGCGTCACTACCCACTAGACTAACCGGTCGTCGAAATCATAATAATCAACAAGCTTTAAAGATCAACACAATTTTATGGAAGTGAGGCAGTATAGGTTTCTGCCATTGTAATTTTTTTTTATGTTTAGTACTTACTCGTTTCTGTAGTAAGTATTTTATAAATCAGTCTGATCATATATACAACCCATTTAAAAGCGTTTGTGTGTGGACCATTTTGGGCGGGCACTGTTGACAGATAATAATGTTTGTGTGTGGACCATTTACTGGACGCGCTTTTGAAGCGTTTATACCGAAAAACTAATTTTAATTGTTTATGTCTGAAAAATAACAATATTAAATTTTATTTATACATATCATATCGTAATAAAGAATTGAACCCATCATAATAATCAACAAGCTTTAAAGATCAACACGTTTTTATGGAAGTGTGGCAGTATAAGTTTCTGCCATTGTTATTTCTTTATGACTTTAGGATGCGGTTCTGAAGCGGTTACATTGAACTACGAACACTTAAAAAATATTAAATAGTCTTCAAATGGCAATAATAATTATACAAGAATTAAATTTACCAACAATATTTAAAAAAATAACGCATGATTTTCAAAACGTTTCAAAAATCAATACATTTTTCTGACACTGTGGCTGAACAGGTTTATGCCATTGCTTTTTTATTTTTTATTACTTTTCAGCCCTAAGGGGCGACATGCCTCACTTTCAACCCGCTGTTTAGATAAACAATGACCTACTTTCAGAGTATGAGAGATGAAAAGTATAGAGTACTTATTACTAGGTATAAACTATAAACTACTGTTCATTTCATAACCGGTACATTCTTTTTTACTCCTTAAAATTATATTATTCATGCAGATTATAAATCAATCAATGTATAAAATCAATTTATAACAAGGAATTCCCTGAGTTTTTTGTAAAAAGGTGACTTATTTCTATACATTTTATATGTTCTATGCATACGAAATGTAGTGTCTAGATTACGTTCCTACATTTATTTTTTTCCGATTCTCCGTGGCAAAAGTATAGTACATTACTTACCTAGGGCGGTAAAACAAAGAATGTCTCAAATCGCTCGGTTCGGACGATAAATATGCGATCTGGGGCCTTCTTTATTACCGCCCATGGTGAGTACAAAATTTTTCGTCTCTCCCTGGCCAGTAAATAGGATTTTCTGCACGCGAGTAATTCCTAGTTTATGGCCAGGTATGACGTAAAAACTATTATTATACGTGTTAGAGTTAGATAGGGTTAGACAGCGACTCAATAGTTCACCGTATGTAGGTACCTACTGATTGCAGTAGGTACGTCGCATTCCGTGCGGCGACATTCCGCGCGACACGTGTTATGCTGGCACCACCATGCCACCGGTACAGTCTGACACAGTTATATAATAAATAATAGTAATCATAATCAATAAATATTAAGGGACAATATTACACAAATCGAATTAGAAGAAAATAGAAATATAGAAAGCTCAATAAGGCTTGTGTTACCTTCTGACTGGACGAGGATATATTGAATAGATATAAATACTTAAATACACAAAAAACATACATGGCACAACCCGATAGTGCACAAACAATACAAGCCATGTAATTGAAGCGTGTACTCGTTTTCATGGACAAAAGAAATACTTCCAATCAAAAGGAGTAAAGCGCTTTTCCATTGATTACATAATCTAATATTTACTCTTTTATGACCCAGTCAACATAAAATTACGGAGTTGCTTGAACCGAGTTATTTTTTATCTTTCTAATCAGACACACTAATAAGCTATGTATGAGTAACTTATTTTTAGATCAATTTCTTTTTGTAAACACGTTTATGTAAGTATCGATCGAATACAAAATAACTGAGCGGAGTATAAATTTAAATTTTTCCAACGTGACTGTGAGACAGGAATAGTGTACCATTTATAACTCGATGTCATTCGGGTGTAATGTCGTCCGCAAAACACAACACAATGCTAATTAGCAAATAAATAAATTATCTAAATATTGCTCGTTGACTGTACTCGCTTCCCTACGTACTTGGGACGCCTACGCGATAACTCTAATGCTCTTTGTCACTGCACATATCGCTAACTTCCAAGGCCGTTTTCTATTTGATCCACTTTTTTACTTTATTCGATTATACTGCGTGTATTTTTAATATTACTTACCTCAAATTGTAACCAGAGGTAGCTGTTAGGGCTATAATCCGATATTAGAGCTAGATATGTAGAGCTGATACAAAACATTGCCCTTAGAATAGATTCATATGGTAAGTATTAGACAGGGCACATTACAAGTAAAACGAACGAGGCGAGTTGTTGAGGCCAAAAAGTTCATATCGGTAACCCACCACAGCAACAATTTATATAAATACCTAGGTTCTGCCCGCGACGCCGTCCGCGTGGAACTCGTTTATATCGTAGCTCCAAGCTTTCACCCCCCATTTAACCTCCTTAGGGGATGACTTCTGGGATAAAACCAACCTATGTCCTTCGCCGGGACTCAAAATATATCTAAGTATACCAAATATAGTCTAAATCGGTTCGGCGGTTTAAGCGTGACGAGTTAATAGACAGACAGACAGACAGACACACTTTCGCATTATCCTAATAATATAAAAAATGCGAAAGTTTAGATGTTTGGATGTTTAGATGTTTGTTACTCAATCACGGTTAAACGACCCAACCGATTTTGATGAAATTTTGTACAAAGATAGCGCGCACGTTCTACCACGAATCAATCATAATAACAGTCTATTGTCATAAGTTATGCATAGCAATTCTTATGACTAAAAATAATTATGATCTTAAATATAACAACAATAGTTTTTTATGATATTCAATATTATGGTTAAACAAAATATGACACTACAATTAAGACAGCTAAAGTATCATGCGCAAGATCATTAATGACAAAAGCGTAAAGTTGTATGACATTCGAAATTATGACAATCCTACTAATATTACATGCGAATGTTTAGATGTTTGGATGTTTGTTACTCAATCACGCTTAAACAGCTCAACCGATTTGGATGAAATATTGCACGAAGATAGTTTATAGCCTGGATTAAAATATAGGATAGTTTTTCAGACGAAGTCGCGGGCGGAAGCTAGTAGTCAATATGCGACTAGATGGACACCGGAGCTCGGGGCATAGAAGCCAGTGCACGATTACACATTGAAATGCGACTGGGATTGAGAGCAATTAAGAAAAATAACCCTTCCGGTGAAGCTTGAAGGAGTTGCTTTAAACAAAGCTGGCAAAAATGTATTACTGTAGCAGTTCTTGGCATATCTCTAGTACTTCAACTGCTGCTGCTGGTAATAACGATGATTCAATGAAAGATCAGGAAAACATAAAGTTATTTGGTAACGGCTTCTAACACAGACAATTTTTTTACATTTTCAATTGTCAGCTGGAAGAAATCCCTGGAAGGGATAAGTTCGCCTTTGTACTCTGATCTACTGTGTGACTTGTATATTCTTTATCCTGTTATTTTGTACAAGAAAGTGCTTACATACATGCATAGTTACAATAGAGACCTACATTTTAAACAAAGATTAATAATTTTATTGTAAAAAGAAACAAGTGTTTTGTTTTGCTATTTGAACTTGAACCGATACTATACTTCTTAACGAAACAATTTTTTTAGTTAAATATTTTTCATTCCTTTTTTTTCATTAGAGTGGTCCTAGAAGGCTGTGAGCCTTTCAAGAGAATACAGAGAGGTCGCTATTTGTAGCGGGAATATAATTGAAAGATATTCGACTTCCGTCACTGTCCTCGTAGCTTAGTGGTCAAAGCACTCTAGCGTTAATAAAGAGATCGGAGGTTCGAGTCCTGTCGGGGGCTACAGACGAAGATGGTTTTTTTTTCCATTATATTCTTACTCTCTGTATCATGTCATTTGAACCAATACTTTCTGTTTTAAATTAATTATTTATTCTGATAGTGAAGCCACGGTGTATTTGGCAGGGGCCATTAGTAGTCTAGATTCGATATTAAGATATCCTATTAAGTGGCGCTATCAGGCAATCTAGAGACTACTTGAGACCGATGTTTGTCAGCTTTATGGCACACAAAGAATGTACACTGATAATAGACTAGTCTAGTAAAACTATCAAACTGGAAAAGTACACATAATCTTAGTTAAATATACGACTGGAAATTGACATCAGAGACGTATTAAAGCTATAGATTCGGCTATGAATTGCACTAGAAATCTTTCATAAACCGTCAAATTTATTAACTAGTGAAATTGAGAACAACATATTAATATTATTAAAAAACAAAACAACACAAACAAGTATTCGTTACTTCCAAAAGTTGCTTTTCCATCTACTTAAAAGAATATAACATTTTCAGTTTTTAATTTAAGGCCATCACCAGTGAACGTGGGCCCACAAATGGTCTCGCCGGAAGACCGCAGCGTTGGCTCGGGAGGGTTATGCTGAGGCGGAACCATTTCGTGATAGTAAATAGTTAGTTTTAATGTAAGTATATATATGTTTTTTTGTTTTTCGTTTAATACTTTGTGTTTGACATGAATATAAATTTCATTTAATTTTAAGACATGCCATATTTCCTGAAACACTCCTATGCTGCCCTAAACATTTCTAACCTAAATCAATACCATGTCAGCCAAAACCACATACCACGCGTTACATAAAATTTAGAAAGTATAATATAACAGAATTCCAATAACCATAAAGATGTCGTGTAGTGAAGGTCGACCAGATAAGAGGAAGGAGTATCATATATACGTAGACATCTTATATTTTATCTAACGAATATTCACCATTAGCTATGGATTTGGTGAATTTGCATAATTAATCGAGATGTAGCGCTTTCCCACTAATGAGGGGCAAACACATGTCGTAAATAAGTCCGAATCCGGATTGGTGGTATACCGGAATACCGGATGATACCGGTGACAATCCTCGGTCGAGAAAAGTTGCATAATGTTACAAGATCTACGGTATGTTGAGACGTTTTGGAACTGAGGATCACTTTTTCTGCGATCAGAAAGTAGATCGAGATGTGAGTGGGATTGTGGATAACATTGCTTTTAAATGTTTTATAAAAGATGTGGCTTTATTTGAATGACCAAAAACAAAAACCGTATTATTATGAGAGCTTTGTAGATTGCAGGAAAATTGGCTTTCCTTCGCTTCCGTAATTTATTTGTATATTACTATGAATACGATGACCAAAACAATGCCCAAACAACGGGTTCAACAATTTACCAACAGTTTTTATAACTACTTATAAAATAGGCTGTTGACCCCCAGTTCGAACCCTAGCTCCTACCAATGGGTCTCTCAAAAATGTACTTACAGAATATCATTTGATATTTTACAGTGGAATTTCGTTGATCAGAAAGGAAAAGATCCTGAGATACCGGTCTAATCGTAATAAGGTCTAGTTTTCCCCTCTAGGTTGGGAGGTGAGATTGCAGTCGCTTCCGTAAAACTAGTTCCAATGCCGAATCTTGGGTTTAGGTGCCAAAGCGGACCCCGGGCTTCTCTAGATTAGGACACAACCGGGAATAACGCTAGGAGGATGATGAAAAGCGGCAGTTCACCTGAAAATTCCTGCCCAAGAATATTGATAATATAACAGCATTCATTATCAAACCGAAACTAATAAAGAATGAAGTAGGTACGAATGTAATTTAAAAAGGACTTAATTAAAAAAAATGCTTTGAACTCAAGTTGAATTATTTGATCCAAAGTTATAAGTAGCATTTGGATGTACACAACCGTAACGGAATAAAAGATAATAGGGACAATTCCTAATAAGATTGCACTACCCTAATCTTAAGCCCAACGACGCATAAAAGGAAAAAATTACAAACAATCAATAGAACGCTTCTAAAATTGCCACTAAATCTAGCCACCCTCTGCAAAGGGAACTTTAAAAAACAAAGTCAAGTTAAAACTTGCATTACGTTACGAGGGTTCTGAACCATTTTTAGGGTTCCGTACCCAAAGGGTAAAAACGGGACCCTATTACTAAGACTTATCGCTGTCCGTCCGTCTGTCTGTCACCAGGCTGTATCTCAGGAACCGCGATAGCTAGACAGTCGAAATTTTCACAGATGATGTTAAATACATATTACCGCTATAACAACAAATACTAAAAACAAAATAAAATAAATATTTAAGGGGGGCTCCCATACAACAATCTTTTTTTATATTTTCAGGCTGTATCTCAAGAACCGCCATAGCTAGACAGTTCAAATTTTCACAAATTATGTATTTCTGTCGCCGCTATAACAACAAATACTAAAAACAAAATAAAATAAATATTTAAGTGGGCCTCCCATACAACAAACTTTTTTATTTTTACTTTTTTTATAGATAATGGTACGGAACCCTTCGTGCGCGAGTCCGACTCGCACTTGGCCGGTTTTATTTTGATATTCATACCCCGTGTGTGCAAGGTTAAACATAATGTCAAAAAGACGCGTGAAAATTGTTATATAAGTGTGTTGTAATTTTTATAGCTACAACTAATTTATTTATGACACGGAAGAGTCTAGACTTAAATAGTTATCATAAATTAAGGCTTAATAGCTTTTAGCGGCTAAGAATCTATACGCTCAGATAGACAACTATTTAAGAGGTTTTATTTTGTTTCATAAGATGTGGAACCCTAAAAATAACCAATTGAAGGGCGACTTACGTCGGAAGATTAACTACAGTATCTTTAAACTGGAAAGATTAGGCAATTATGAGAAAAAATCGGGTTCAAGTTTTGAACGGCCTCTCAGGAACTGTGACTGATGGTCAGAATAAGATTTTTTAATATTGTTAGGGTTTATCGTTTATGCACCTGCCCCTGTCATAGAAGCCTGATGTACTACACATGGCGTGAAAGATTATGTATACCTGCATTTGCGCTTTATTACAAAGCAATAAGGTGCAATAATAATAGTAACGTGCCTTTAACGTGGTCTATTACTAAATAGTAAGCGAGGAAACTAAGAACGAAAGTATATGAAAGATTAATGATGGAAGTAAGATTAGATCCTTAGTTGGGTAAACGTTCTTTATTGACCACCACGTAGTCAGAACACGGATTTTACAGTGTAAAAGGCTACAAAGGGTACTATCTTTTCCATAAAAGAATACTACCTGTGGCAGTAATTTGAGAATTATTAGTCGTAAACCCTGTCTTTCAGTACCCAGTTAAGGATTGATATTGTCGGGCTCATTTAGATAATTATCATCCTAGTAGCGTATAGTGTATACTTCTTGTATTGACGTTACTCAATTTGTTGTTGTTGTCTTTAAATTTTTGAATGCTACAAAATCATTAAAACATCATCATGCACATACATATATAAAAGATGCAGTATCAGTACATTTTTGTTTACCAGACCTGAGCTAGAGTCATAGTAGGCTAAAGAACCACACAATACTAATAAAAAATCGTAACAAGCTCACGAAACCTTTACAGTAAAAAAGTGATACAATACAGACATCGCAAAATCAATAACATCATTCCGAACAACGATCCGAAACTCTTAATTATCTAATGCACCTGCATAAGGTCAAGGCATTCCAATCCTAGCACAAATCATTCATCATAACTCGTAAATAAATAAATCAGCCACGTTAATCTTGTACGTTTGGTTATTTACAACACTAGACACGGTCAGAAAAATTTAAACCGAAAGGCATTCTTAAAACTCGTATCGTCCCATTACTGGTCATTGCACAACGAGTTTTAACTCTTTGCGCCAAGGTTGGATTTCAGCTTCTCTTTTGAACGAGTTAAGAGTTTGCCAGGGTTTAATCAGTTAATGTACTTATCTACTATAAATCAAGTGATGTGGCATTAACGGCGAATTTCTTCGGTTTCGTCATACGTTTCCCACAGTTCAGGAACTTATGGCTTGTCATAATTAAGAAAGAAATTGAAAATTATCGCTCGAAAGCGATGGGCTATGGTATGGTGCTCTGTTATCAAACACGAATGTACGGTTAGTTTTGGAGACATTATAGATGAGCCCAATCGAAAGTTCGGCTTCGATTCAACTAAATTGGCTATTTTGTTTACGTTATTTACGTATTTGATTTATTGTTTTGTGTGATTTATTTGAATACTGTTTATAATTAATAATAAATTATAACTGAGTATACAAACGACAAAATGAACTAATTAATATTTAACTGTTGACCCATAGTACAAGCTTTGCTTAGTTTGGGACTAGGTCGATATGTGTGAGCTTGTCACAAAATATTTATTTATTTATGTAAACGAATGTAGGTACTATAATTAATGTAAGTAAGTGAGAGTTAATAGTATTATTTAATAGTAATATTTATTTTAATTCCTTCAAGAACAGGGTTATGACGATACGTTTAAACTTGAATGTGTCCATTTAGTCCCGTATGGTCAAAGTACGTGAATCGGTATTAGATATTTTTATGCGTCCTTCAGTTACAAATTATTTTGTTCTAATGTTAAAGATAAACATATTCATAACTCTATTATTTCTTCGTGGCCTAATATCATTCCTTCCCAACACACACCGTTTTGAACACCTGTTATGCATAACATGAATTACCAGAAACATTCCCTAAATTGGAACAACTCCTTGCCAAAATTAAATTACAAGAGCTGCACTTGCATCCAATTTCTTCTGCAACAAATTAATTTGTGGATAAATTTCCCTTTATGTGAGTCTCGGTGCACCCCCTGGTTTTTTGCGTTATCGGCGCACCGAGGCTGTGCCGCAGGGCACGCTTCAAGACCCTAATGCTTCCTGCTGCACGTACGGGACATTTTTTAGAGCGAGGGGTAATGAGACGGTTAGACGCTTTTGCTGGAGATACCGGCTAATAGTTATTGTTGGCTTGTTTTAAACTGTACAAAATATCTGTGAATACAGTGTCCGTTCATGGTCTTAAATATCTACGATGTAATGTCTAAAGTTTTTTTCGCAATTCAGTTTTTTGCGTTCCGTGATTACATGATTCCCAATCAACACTTAGTAATGCAAAAAAGTATTATATGTATAATAGTCAGTAATTATTCTTTGCAACTGACAAAAGACACCTAAAATCTAACAGTAATTTCAGAATGTGTTTTTGTGTGTTATATAAATATTAAAACTTATCTAATTCATCTTTAATTATGATCTCCAGCATGCATCCATCTCTCAGTGAAGCAACAGTAGCAACTGAGGCAGGCCTCAATCAAGTTTTTAAATAAGGGCTACTGGCATCAACTCTTTAATTGCTCTCAGTTCCGACACACAACGTGTGTTAACTTTTAATTAGGCATGTTTGCCTTTGATTTTCGTGTTTTTGGAGTAATTAGAGGACGATGATACGGATGTTTCAGATTTATGATTGTGTTGGAATGTTTGATCATTTAGGAGATCTTAAATATGTTTTCGCAACTTCTATTTTTATTATGATTTTAACCGTAAAGTTTATCAATGACGTAGATCGTATCTAAGCTGAATATATAATTTAAAATAAAAAACATCGTGGTAGGAGAATTGATGAGAGCAATAAAATAGATTCAAATAAAGATAACCCCGCTAAAATAAAAGAAATTCAAAATACTACCCAACAAAGCGGTTTGTCAGAGGGAACTACAACCGACCCCACAATAACCTGAGTCACGTAAAATGTAATGGGAAATTACTCTAAAATAAAAAAGCGTCTCCCTAACAGAACCCTACCGTTACGGCGATTTGGATAAGACTCCCCAGACTCGGCACTAAAAATTCCACTTAGAAGCAAGTCCCAATATGCGAGACGATACCGCGGGCCCTATACCGCCGTCCCAAGAAAAAAAACCATCGCCATTATATGCAACTCGTTCAAGTTTACTCCCTTTCACCTCTGGGGAGTAAAACTGCTCTCATAAAACAGCCGCTACTGTAAATGATTCCTCTAATTTAGTAACCTATTATTTTTAATGAATATAACTATTTTATTGCCAAATTAAAACTTTGTTCACTATAGTGTTTGAAATAGCGGATTGTAAATTTAAGCTGCGCTTTAAAACATTATTTTGACTTTTAGACGGCCAATTACTACTCTAGAGATAATTAATATAATTTAGCACTATCAGGTCCGACTGGCAAAAGTATTTTTTTATTGAAACTTTATAGCACCAAAGAAACGTATTAAATGGCTAGCTGAAAGGTTCGCGAACGCAGAAGTTCATGCGGCAAGAGTACAATGGTATCGAGGGCTGTTTGGGGCAGACCACGCTACCACGCAATTGTTCTGCACAATGTGGATAAACCATGAAAATTTAATATATTTTGGACAATTCCTTAAGGTCTTTACCACGTCACTTTTTACGAGTCAAACATAATGATAATATTATTAACTTTCTTACGGATGTAGTTAAGTTGTATCTCTCATCACAAGATCTTTTATTTTTTGCGATGATATCTTCATTTATGATGCCAACCTCGACCTCTTAAAGACTGTAATCATACGTCATTGGAAACCGAACGTCGATGAAAATGGAATTAAATTTTGTTGGCTTTTGGTCTCTTTTTAGCTTTGATCTCTACAAATCCTAGTAAATAAATCAACTCATTGTCTGCCACATTATCGACTTCAATAAAACAAGGCAGGCTTAGCTTGTCGGCGTGACGCAAACAGAAGCTTTTATGGCAAACGCTAATCCCTTCCCAAAAAACAACAATAAGCCAGCAACGTCATAAGAATGCCAGCTGAATTATGATCCCAGTCATTCCAACCCCACCGGGCGATCTCTGCAAAGCGTTTGATAAAGTGGATCACAAAACGCGACGCGATCCTGTAGTATAAATAAAAGCGGGCCCATAAGTGGCCCTTGCGGTATCGTGAGCTAACCGTGCGAAACGCCTTCTCAGTTGTGAAATATGAATTATAAAAATAATAAAAAATGTGGTGGCGGCGGGGGGCTAACCCGTGGCACGCGGCGTCACGTGCTCGCCACTCGTGCCACCCAAAATATTGAAAACTTTAACCGCTATTGTGTCTTCCTCTAGGCTACCGGGAGCGGCTTTTAATGCGGCACGCGACCATCTTAATTTTCCCTATTAAAGTAAGGAAATACAATTAAATTAGGTTATTATGTCCTTTGGATTGTTGGAAGCCGGGTGAAAAACGGTTACGTTTAGTAAAATACATCCGCGTTGGAGTTGTCGCGATTATTGCTAAGTATACTAACGCAATATATTTGTACGTATTACATAGAATGGAAGATTGATTTCGTGCATTCTTTCTCAAATATGTTTAGATATTAACTTCAAAAATCTTTACCCGATTATTCAACTGATAAATAGTAAATGATACTTGTAAATCTATCTAGGAAATAATCAAAAATCTGTTTTCATACTAGGTATGCCGTTTTTATGAGCCATTGTTAGCAGATAATCATGTCATCGATAACCAATATTAGACCGAGTAGTAATAGTACATTGCTACTCGTCATCTTTTCAATATTTTCGTTTAAACTCTAAGTTGGACGAGCTAATATTAATTAAGTTTCGTTGATCATTAATTCCCGAACCGTCACCCGCCTACATTCAGCGTCGCTTAAGACGGCTTACCGCGTCCCTCATCCAATATTTATTTGCCACGACGCCATTGTATTAATACTACAAAAATTTAATACTGTTAGTGCGCGCGGGGATTATTGAGGGTACTTTTTTAAATAGGGTTAGGTTTCCCTCCTGGAGGGGATCGTGATAAATGACACATGCACATTTTTCGAAATACCCAATTTCGGATTTAAGTCACCCCAAAGTGGCCTGGTGGCCGGACAATGGGGTGAAGCGTAATTTACACGGTGAAAGGGTGTTTGTAGACGTACCTATCGGTTATAGCTTATAGCTTCTTAATAATTCATTTCTCTATTGCTTTCATGGACAAACTGTGCATAAAATTGGCTGTGGAAAAAAGTGAACGAGTTGTAAGATAATTATGGATGGCGTTGGGATGTGGTTCTAACGTCTATTGTTTTTGCCGGTAACCCAATGATTAATCACTCAAACTTCAACTGCTTTTCTACCTAGTTTGTGTAAGAGTTTCTGCGAAGAAAACCCACGCGTCGCAAAAAACCAAGGTATCATAAGACTACAAGGCTTATCTCTCTTTTGAGCGTATATACCTCATTAATTACAACTTTCCGTATAATCTGGAGCAAAAAGATTACGAAGCCATAAATAGGCTAAATAGAAGCCATTTTTTTACCAGAACAGAGAGATTGTAACGTACGTAATAAAGTATCAGTTTTATTGGTTCAATTGTTTTTGCTCATCGATATTCGCGTCCATGCGTAATGGCCCGAGAAGGCGCCAAGTCTTGCAAGAAGCGTTCCACCACAACACACCTCTCCGGAACAAGAGAGTCATATCTCCGTACGTTGTGATACTTACATATGACTTTTGTGCCAAGACGGCACTGACCGCGGTATAACTGGACACTACACGGTAATTACTCTACTATTTCACCACGTCAGAGAATAGTTATAAAAAGATTAACAAACAGTTACAGTTGCGGGTAAATGCTATATAACGATTAGGTAGGCACAGAGCTGGGGAACTTTCTAAGATAATATTTGATTGATTAGTTTACATGAAACATAAGCTACGGTAGCATAGTGATACAGGCATGCGGCTGCCAAGCGGCGGTCATGGGTTCAAATTCCGGCTAGTACCGTAGTTTTTCGGTCAACATAAGTACGGAATATTCAGGTACTGTTAGCTTTTCAATAAAGGAAAACGTCGTGAGGAAACCAGTCTAATCCCAACAAGGTCTTGTTTTATGTCTGGGTTGGAAGGTCAGATGGCAGTCGCTTTCGTAAAACTAGTGCCTATGCCAAATCCTGAGATTGGGTGTCGGGGCGGACCCCGGGTTCCTTTAGGAGCACAGCCGGGAGTAACGCTATAGGAGGATGATGAGTAGTGTTCGGAGTTTCAGTGGCAAATTTCACAGAGATAAATGAAGTCGCCTAACAATTTTTTTGATTAAACGAATAACGATTAAATGATAAATTTTGCATACTACTCCTTATAAATAATCTTGCGAGCATTACCTACTTATACCACGATAACACAGGACTACTAATAACACAAGTATGTAGGTAAACATTGTTTAATGAATTTATTTATTTTTAGTTATTACATTACAAACATGTCACCTAAACAGTCGGGACAGTATAATGTTTGTACCTGCCGCTAATTAAAGTCATACTAACTTCAGTTAAATGAATAATTTATTTATTCAAATCTTAAAAAGTTAATCATAAAAACGACTCCATTATCCACTGTGTGAAATTTGCCACCGAAACTCCGAACACTAATGATGAGATTACTTGAAACATTTAGAAACACTGTCAAATAATAAAGTTAGTTATGTTTGTGTCATCCTGTTATTCATTCGTTGATCCAAATAACAAGAAAAGACGTTTTCTAGGTATTTGACAAACAATAACCATGCATTGCAATGTTTTAAAAATGGGCAATCATAATCACTGATAAAACGCGTTGCAAAGAGCCGTTATTTGTTAGTATGTCTCATTGTCGTTTCTTACTGCTGCTATATGATGGTTTATTTGTGAAGACCAGTTTACAAGAAACACAAAATTTTAAGAACCTACTTTAATACACGGGAAAATATAATAAAATGCACCTAAAGTTCACAAACTTCATAATATTCAGTAACAAACTGTGATTGTGATCTCTATTGGTGTCACACAAGGTTCAACAATTCTTGATAGCGTCAGCTGACTGCAGTTAGAGCAGTGTTTTATTACGGTTTGATTTGTCGATTCAAAGTTTAAATTACTTTAAAAGTGCATTAAAGTTCCGTGAAGGAAGTTTAAGTAGTCTGGGGTGAGGGAAGTTGAACATGCTTAGAAATTTTTAGAAGTGCCATAATGTTGCCATATTTCATAAATATGTTATACACTTTACGCTACCTACTACTGCGAGCGGTGTTTACTTTTTATACAAAAGCCTTTTGTCCAATTATGCACCAACCAATATCCAAAGAAGCAAACCGTTACTTTGCTTGCTTTATTTATTACTTTAGCTCAGTTGTAACTTAGAATGCCCTCAAACCAAGATCAAACCGTAGGTAACAGGGGCACACTCAGTACATATTATGAAAAAGTAATTTCTCCGAATGCATATTCCGCTGAAGGAATTTCAAAAATGTCAGTACCTTTATTTTATTTTACTAACCTAACCTAATAACACCTATTTTCAGTTAGAGGAAATCCGATTTTCAAAATAGTGATGCTTTTGAACAAATTAGGTACTCATCGAAATTTTTATGTGTTCCCTAGTAACGCGGTTCAAGTTCAACATTTTCTGTAAAAAGCAAAATCTTGTTCTTATCTTCTCCTTTCGCGACATTCTTCAAACCTCGAGAACCATAAAAAAGATACGGTCCAATAAAATCATATCTGCAAGCAATTAAAATTCCCAAGAACAAAAACGTGGGCAAAGTTTTGGTAAACATGTCCTTATATCATCGAAGATATTTGTTACCTGGTGTGGACCTTATATCAATTAATTAAGGTCTATTTCGGGTCAGTTTAGTGGTTTTGGACGAGAGGACATCAATTGCGTCGGTGGGAACATTGTTGACGACAATTATTTCTGAACTTAGTTTGGTAAGGAATCTCTTCGGGAGACGACGATAAATCTGCCCAATTTCTGTATACACATGATACAAGCTGTCCAATATTGATTGATTGATTGATTGATTACTAACTATTCAAAATATTAGAAAAGTGTGTTTTGATTGTATGCTCGTCTCATAAAATTACAAATATCACTTTTTTTTGTTTCATGTTATCATTTCTATCTAGTTTGCCATAACAAATTGTTCCAATTTCTTAAAAGTTAATGAAGTAATACTACACTAACTTCATTAACTTTTAAATCATTCATTGTTATAAAACAATCAAGGGTTATTCGAGATTTGAAGATGACACCGTGTTGACACTTTTAAAACACTTTAGCGTTATTTTCTTGTTACGGTTTGGCGTAACGTGACTATAAACTAATCATCTAAAACGTAACACAAGTGAACACTCATTTTCACCCGCACCCAATGGCTCGTGACACCCCTTTGATGGAAAAAAGTCCATTTTCTTAAAGAATTTCTCCATAAGCGTCCCTCTGGTTAATAAATGTCACCGCGCTGACATTTGCCCGACACGGGTGGCGAGTGCCGATTATGGTCACACTACCCTTTGGTTCATGTAAAGTGGTCATTTGTTGGAAGTTGCAGGAAATAGGCTTGCAAATTGACATCGATTCATCAGTATAACGAAATTTTATGTGTTTTATGCTATAACTAATTAGTTTGTTTCATTTTACAGACTTGCGTTCGCATATGTCGCTCTCGTAACGGCTTGTATAGACAAAAGAGACCTTCTTTCTCTTTAACTGAAGGGCCTATGCTTTAAATCTATGATTAATCTTGGTCCTGGAATACTTTGTGAGATTCAAGATACAAAATATTTATTCATAAGTCAATGTTTTACAAGTCAGTCAATAGATACATAATAAGGAGTATTATCAATTAATTACTTTAGATTTTAATTAGGTAGTAACGCTAGGAGGATGCCAGTGCATGTCTGACCAAATTCGTCAACGCTGTAGCATGCTATGCTATAGTTTTAAGTTTGTTGTCAAACATTTTATAGGTTTTGATAGTTTTATCTCTTTCGGTATTCCACGATGATGTAACCTTGTTACGTGTCTGTATCATTGACCAGTTAATAATGCCCAATTGAATAAAGTAGATATTGAAAACGTCAGTTGTTCCAAACAACATAATTATTATCTACGGTAACAGAAATATCTTCCTTTGCTTTGTGCAGATAAAGAAATCTCTTTAAATAAAAAAATATTCTGACCAGAAGGAAATCTTCCATCTAGGCTTAATGAAAGGGGTGGACCATATTTACCTTTGATCATCTTTATAAAACTATATAAAAAATACTGCTTACAAAGTTATACTTGTCATGTCTTCCTTTTCACAAACTATAAGGTAAAGCGAGAAACACAACACAAGGAGACATTCAAGCAATCACTATAAATAAGCGTGAAACAGTTGAACCAATGTTTTGACAGGCAGAGCCTTGAGCAAAGAAAGCACCTCAGTACATAGAAAAGCCTAACTACCTGCAAATTCTTCCTACGTGTGCTCTTTAGCGAAATACTGTTGCACATTTCTTTCCTTCTAGAGTTACTTTTAATTACACTTTATTAGCTTCACGCTCTATTGCCACGACAAGGATTACCCGTGGCTCAGGAATTCTACAAGCTCTTAAATCCCTCCAACTGTCATTGGAAATTCTCCTTTATTTCAATAACAGCAGGGTAGACCTTCGAGCAGTGTTGTCAGCTAACATAAAATAGTCAATATAATATTTTTAAACACATAATTACTCGTTCAGGCGCCATAAAAGCCGCAATAGGACGAGTTAATTAAAGTGTACTCTGTCCGTTGTTGTGTTGAATGAAGTATACTATACACAATGGAACTCATTCTCCAATCAATAAATAAATCTTGGAACGTGAAGATTTATTTGTTCAGTTGTCTTATCTAACGTCTGAGGGGTGATCACGTGACTTTTCGAACGCACGTTAGGACAACCCAATTATAATTTTCCCATACAAAAAGTGACATTTCGTTCTACCAATGCGTTTCGTAACCGACCTGCACAGGGTCTCGCTTTTTACGAGACACAATACATAATTCTGTGCTAATTACCTATCTATATGATTTGGAACAGACGTGAAACAGACCAATAACGGAAATGTGAAAATAATCGTGACTTGAATGTCTTAACATAGCGGTCATCAGAAATACCTAGTAGGTACCGAGTAATTCTAACGTAAACTCTTTTTGCCCCTTAAGCACAGTCCCCTGCGGACATTTTAATTTGTACGAGTGGTAATTGCAGTGTTTTTACGCACCTTTTCCGCGCAGGCGCGGGCGCAACGTAACGGCCGCTGCTGATTTATGGGGCGCGTATGAAAATAACTATATAAAACGGTTTCGTTATGCAGATAATTACTGGCAAATTTAATTTGAGACACAAATTCCCATCACCAGCTAACTTTGTTATTAAAATTTGTTTTGTATTTTTACGAGCGAATTATTGAAGCGTTTCATATTTTTAATTTTCTCTACCAGCCCTTCTTTATATCGTACGCATATAACTTACTCGTAAAAGCGTATGTGAAACATTGATCAACAGGTAGGCTCTTTATGGCGTAAAAGAATAAAAAAATTCTCACAAACGTTCGTGTCAATAAATATACCTAAATAACCATATCATACTCAATATAATTGAAGAAAAGATGGAGGGGAAGCGAGGAAGAGAAAGACCTAGAATAAACTACAAAAAAAGAGTTGATGTTAGGCCGTATCGAGTTGTCAAAGAGGTTGCCTAGGATCGGACTAAAATGGAGGGCCTACTTTGAGCTACACCGACAAGAGCTTAGCTCTTAAATAAGCAGGAGAGAGAGAACCATAATATATGTATTGAGTACCTTCTTAAGATTTTTATTCTATTTTGTATTGATTTTGTATTTTTGATTAAATGTAATATGTAACTCTCATGAGTGATTTATGGTTTCGGGTTTCGATGTCAAAATCGTTAGTTACCTAATTTATTTCCCATAATTAACTTTAATCATTTTAGATAATATCTACATATAATGATTATAACAAAGTGGCTTAAGACTTTATACTTTTTAATTATTATCACTATATAGTATAAAGCAGAGTCGCTTCCCACTGTCTGTCCCTATGTATGCTTAGATCTTTAAAACTCTGCAACGGATTTTGATCCGGTTTTTTTTAATAGATAGAGTTATTCAAGAGGAAGGTTTACATGTATAATATAGTACCCGTGCGAAGCCGGGGCGGGTCGCTAGTAAACTATAAAGTCTAAAACTACTTTGTTTTTCTTGCTCCTCGCATGTTACTCGACTAATAAGGTAAAGTATCGTTCCGGACGATGGGTAGATTGAACTAAAAACAATTGTACTTAATAATAGTATCAATTCAGTTTGTTCATAAGCATCGCCATTTGCATGTGTGAGAATGGTAATAAAATGGCCGCCACGCAAGGAATCGTAAATGATTGCTTTGCAGAATTAGTAATTTTGTGATAGATGACTGCTTCGGTCGACAAAATGAACTTAATTTTAGATTATTTTTAAAACCCAAAGGATTTTTCATTAAAATGTTCACATTTATTTTTATTTATTAAAGCAAGACTTCATTATCAAATAAAAAAATACGTTTACCATTTGTACAAAATCTAAATACAATGTATGGACAATATAATAATATTATAAATAATAAATCGTTAAATATTTACTTTCTATTTCTAATTCTAGTTTATATATTTGCCATACTGTGCAAAAAAGTAAATATGTTCGCACCTACCGGTCTATTTCGTATTTCCTTTTTTAAAAGAGACCCTATTTACCAGCATTAAAGTCAGTTTTACAGTAACCGCATTAAAATGGAAATGTAAGGCACATCAATGCAAATTGTTAGTGTGAGACAATTGTTTTTATTCGATAATGATCGGTTGGCCCGCTAGACGTGATGAAGTTTCTATTTATCATCTATCCGTCGCGTGACTCGATCTTTTAGCTGAGGTATTGTATTGATTGAGGGATTGTCGTTGCTAATTTAAACAGTGTTAACGATGCAATCTAAATGTTTGTCTATAAATATCTTATCTGCATTTGTGATCTCTTTTTCTTGGATTGTTAAGTGAACCTAGGCTGTATACATAATGTAGTTTATTAACCTACAGAATAATCTTTCCAGTCTTATGTATTTTCATTGAATATTTTTAAAATCATCTAGTTTCTTGCATTATAGGTAGTGTACAGATTAATTTCGCGGTGAATTTGGGCTCTTTTTCTTTCCAAATTTCTAATGAATTAGCTTTAGATTTATTTCACACAAATCTGTAGTCGCCTTTACTTCATAGTTTTTCGTTCCTGTTCCAAATTTCTTCTTGATTAATCATTTAAGTCTACATACATACTTCATCGCACTTTCCAATATATAAGAAATTCCAAGAATGACCAATGTTACATCTACAATTACGCTATCAAACACTTTGACACTCAAATTGACTGACCGGCCTAACCCGCGCAGCAAGTATGCAATATTTTACTAATGCAATGCGCACATGCATTATTAGTTCGACGAACGAATAACACGCTCAATTTGATTACTATTTGAGCAAATAAAGTAATATACATTCTTGCATGTTTTGCGCTTGCGTAATGTACGTTTTTATAACATTGAACTTGTTTTTAATAATATGCAGTAGTTTAATTTATTGAGTGTTTGTATTTTTTTCGTTTATTGGACGAACGCACGGCATTACCGGATAATATAATTATATCTTGCAGTGTTATTGCGGGTATTAGTACTTCTTACCAACTACATCTTTCACACTTTTTCAAGTAAATCTTTTTATAGAATCAATTTTCAATATCATTTTTTAGTTCTTCGACATAACATGATTCTCTCTGCCTTTCGTGGTTTTGGCCTAAACAGAATAGTTGCAATATAGCAATTGTTGCAATAGCAGTAAATAGAGTTTTGCATTAATAAGACGATTTTATGTACATATTCTGAATGCTGATATAGGCACAGATTTAGATGATTGAAAAACAAAGGACTTGACTTTGTCTTACATATTTTAGGTAGATCATAACCAAACGAAGTAATAAGATCACACAACAGGCGTTAAGTGGTAACCGTCCTCCGTGTGAACTGCCATTAAATAATGATTGTGAAGTTTGTTTTCTTTGTCTTGTTATGACTGGCCAGTTGTCAATCGAGGGTCAGTAATTAATACTCTGTTATCGTGCATCTACCGAAACTGTCGTCCGTTGCTAATCACTCGTTACACGCCGCTGTTACGGCTTTTGTTATTATTGCTTGCCCGGGGCAAGGAGGTGTGTTCCCGTTCTGGACGCAAAGGCGTGTGGGGACTTTTCAAAGGTGTCTTAGAGGATCATCACCTTAATATACCTGGCCAATTTGGCAAAGCCCTTTCCATAAAGGATAAGGAACAGACTTTAGTTTTCCAAGCGTATGAGATTAAAAAGAACTTATTGGAAGAAAGTAGGTATGAAATGGAACTACAATAATAATAAAAAAAAAATGAAATATTATTATGGAAAAACAATTTGAATAAAATCTTATTTCAATCTTTGTCTTTGTCGTGAACTTTTAGATAAATTCTAAAAAGACAGAGGCTATTTGTAATGCTAAGAACTTCTGAGGGATGCGTAGATGTTCAATAAGCCGAAAAACTGAATTTAATCCAACCGTCGAATCCTGGTCCCGTACCGGAGCGCGTCGGCCCCACGGAAGGTGCGCCGCCAACGGTCGGCTTGCACCTTGCGCTGGCGCACCTTGCGTCTCGAATAACGTACTGTGTCCAGATATATCGAGATACCGACCATCTTTCAGACAAAACATCCTAACACACACTACATCCTACGGCCAATATGAATTCACAGGAATACCTTTTGGGTTGGATTTCACTTGCAGGTGCTCCGAAGCGGAAAGACTATATAGATAAAGGTTATTTAGCTAACTTTTTTATTACCTTTTTGTATTAGTGGATACGGTTGTCTCATGGAATTAGAGGTTTCGCCTAATTTCTTTCCGTTGAGATCTCACTCGATAGCGATTCGATGGCAATGCGATGGCGTCACGCTGTTGGTTTTCTTATGGTGGCAATGAGCAGCTGGGTTGGTAAGCGATGTGTCAGCTGATTTGGAGTTGGTTTTATTGGCGTTACTAATAACGAGAGGGGGACCCTGGTCAAAGAAAAATTCACTTCAGAAACCTTAATTCGACAGCCAAGCCACTACTGATACAGCCTCATTTTTGAACAATGCAGACTGCCAATGTTATCATTTGATATGTAGATTGTTTTAAATAATAGGCCATTTAGTGCCGTACGAGTATATGAAACTGAGACAGACTCTCTGATTAAACTTACGGACAGATAACGTTATTCTTTACAGTATTTGTGTGCAAGATACGACAGCCACATACTTAACGCACTGACATGCTTAGCCTGGATCACAACACAACAGAATGTCTACAGAATACTTTGTGCACTTTCACTGATAATTTTAGTTTCCTCTAGATGTTTTTCTTTATCGAAAAGCTAACGGTAGGTAAATATTCCGTACATAACTTCAGAAAAACTCATTGGTACGAGCCGGGATTCGTACCCAAGATCGCCGTTTGACAGCAGCATGCCTGAACCACTAGCTTACGGTAGCTTTCTGAATTATCAAATTGCACTTTATTTATCAGCGTCCATCAAAATTATTAGTAAATAATTTGTAGAATTTGCAGTGCAGGAAGAAGCGAACATTTCGATAGCGCAAAACGTTGGCTTTTAGCGAGTATGGCAATGCTTAGGCCTTTACATAAATATGTATTTTCGATGCGGATCCCGGCCGATTGCTCCAGTATAAACGCGACCTTATGCAATAATCGCATCGTTTTCGCTGTTCTGTGTAAACGGTGACGCTGACCATGACGTAACTCATTTGAATGTAACAGCGGGAACTGGCGATGTAACGCGCGCTCCTGTAAGCTGCGTGCGTGGTTGATGCGTTTGTCAAGTGCGCTTAACGCAATAACTACTCTGTAATGTTGCACGTAAGTAAATTCGCTGAATTACGGTACTTAGTGTTATGTAGATTAATTTTTCTAAGTTTAGGATCCAATCGTATCCGATGTAAACATTATCCTTCAGAATGTGAGAAAAATAACAGATCATTGACTTCATAATTAGCAGGACTAACGGCCTTGGACTGCCGGTTGGTTGTGGTTTAATACTCGCCTTGGATTAAATGCTATGCAACATTGAGGTTTACGAGCTGTTGTTAACTAATATGAACTCTCTAATCAAAATAACATTCCTGGACTAGGAATCTTGTAACCTTCTTCTTCTTACCAAAATCTAACATCAGCGGGATCAAGCCCGCCTCTAAACCAAAATCCTGAATCCGGCACGTAAGTATCAATAAAGGTTATAATCGATCATAAACAAAAACCACTAACCAAATTTTTGACGTCTTAGTTATGGAGGAAGCTTGTCGCATCTGTGCACTCAAAAGACTGTTGGAAACTAGAAAAGATTTTCCTTAATCTCGAAATCGAACAAAAAATCTAATCCTACTGCCCTACTATAATATTATAAATGCAAAAGTTTGGATGTTTAGATGTTTGGATGTTTGGTACTCATTCACGCTTAAACAGCTAAACCGATTTGGGTGAAAATTTGCACGAAGATAGTTTAAGGCCTGGTTTAAAATATATAATATTTTTTATCCCGAGTCCACGAGAAGAAGTCGCGGGCGGAAGCTAGTCTGAAATAAAGTAAACTGTTTCTCTGGCAGGCCCCTCCATAAAGCAGCAACTTTGCTCCCTAGTGCATATATCAGCTGGGCCGGTCATCTGATAAGGCATGCAGTAAACGGGGTTCACACTTACTCTGTAGCTTTATTGGCTAGGATAGGATGTTTTAGAAGACTTTAAAGGGGACGCGCTGATAAATAAAGTGGACATTGATAGTCAATATTGTCAAGGAACAACGTAAGTTTTATGGGTACTTATACGAATTTATAAGGGTACAGTTACGGAATATAATGAATTATTGAGAAAACACATTTGTTTATGGACGATGAAAGAGTGCAGTGGTGCTCTATGTTCTGATTCTTGGCTAAGGCAGTCTTCTAGCAATTTTGAATTCCATACGACATACATGAAAATAAGCTCGATATACTTGGTTGGAATAAGATTAGCTCGAGTGATTATCTAAATGGCCAACTCTACTGCAATAGTAAATAACAGGGTTTGGTCTAGCCAACCATATTAACGAGCCGAAGATTGCTATTTTGTCACTTATCGTTGTGGATAAGACATCCTTCACTCTCGCACTTGTCAGAACGTGCGGGTGTCTCATCCACAGCGACAAGTCAAGTGACCCTGTGTCAAGTGAGCAAGGTTGCCATTATATAAGACGATGAGGAGGAATATATTATTTGCAATGATACAATTTAGGAACTAGATGACGACTACAGAAGTTGATAAAATCTAATAATAATTTAGAATCTGGCCAGACAATAGTAAAATACACAGATATAATCAAGACTGCGTCACCGAGTCCAATGTACCTATAACTTCACAAGGTTATACCTAAAAAAGAACTATTTCTTAAACCCATTCGAAGCCATTCGTCCCCTGTCCGTCGTAACCGAGGGTCCCCCGGAGATGTCCTAAACGTTTCAAATATTTGCTGTTTATCGTGTAGGCGAGGGACACTTTGAGGAATTCAAGTTATATGACGGAGAGGCAAAAGAGGAAACCACATGAAGCAATAAACGAATATGTATATGAATAAAATTTGTAATATACATATGTGAGGATTCGAGAAGGATCAAATGTTACTATGAAATGATATGTCGATGGAGACTGGGCAACATTAAATTACTCTTCCAGTGAAATATGTACTCCCATAATGTTTTGCAATTCTTTAATTGGATTAAGTACAATTAAATTTTTGTCTTAGTAGTCCCCTTTTGTATGTAGTCGTGGACTAATATGCTTTTTTTTTAATAGACAGTACCTATGCTAGTAGTCGATAGGTCACAACTACATCTGCGTTTGGTGCTGATAACCCATACTCTCTCATTCAGAAGAAATATGAGTCCAACACAGGAATATCTTTTAACATTGCATTATGCAAGTTTTCTTTTTAACGACGGATTAACATCAAGTGTACGATCAAGCATTTTGGTGAAAGAACGATTGTTCATTCACTGCCTTAATAGTTCATACTAGGGCCTACTGGTTCTTAAATCAAAACAAAATACGGACAATGCCTGGTAAATTGACGAAGGGAAATAAACCCTACTCTTGTGATATCCGCTCGGTATCTTAGGCTCACAGTTTAATTCTCAGGAGATAGCGATTTATTGTTTCAGTAAAATTCATAGGTATTGAAAAACATTATGTAAAAATCATATGAGAAATCGTCATAGAGAAGTCCTTGAAGGGTATAGGCGCAGTTAGGTATGAAAATGAATTATTTTTAAGTAAAATAACAATGTTTTATGCGACACACATCATGTGTACCGTGAGTGCCGGTTTTAAAGTCACATCTAAACCAAAGCCAATAAAACTAGCCAATTTATTGGTTTATGAGAAATAAGACATGGCTATGATAAACAAGACGCTTGGCTCTGTTTAAAAACGCTCTTTTACCATGAGTGTGTGCGTATGGATGATGAAAGTATACGACTTATTAGTATTCCAGAAAGGCCTATTTATTTTTCATTACATTATCTTTATTTATACTTTATTTTAATTTAATTTAAAAGGGCAAATGGGAAAAAGCAGAGTTAAAGACTTTATTGTCATATTGTGAGTTAAGGAGGTCAAATTATTTTTATGAGTTTGTCACATAATTAAATACATTGTAGGTACTATACATTAAATATCACAACATAACGTCTAAAATATAATTTACTTAATAACAATAAGATTGTCATCTCAACCAACCAACACTCAATGACTCCTATCAACGCGATGTGAAATTCAGCCCAAGTACTCGCTGAAGTTGTTACCTGCAAAAATATTATGTAATCTCTCTCAGTAAAATATTTGCACGCCTGAATACACTGTCATGTTCAATTATGTAAGACCTTCCTGTACTGTATTCTGGCAAATAAATACTTTTGACTTTTGACTTTGACTTTGAATAAAATTACTGACCATTTACTTCAAAAGATGACTCCCTGACTTGTACCACACACGAATCTTAATACCTGACCGGCGTCCAGTCGGATCAGACGCCGGCTTACGCAAATACGTTGACGGAGGGCACATTGCCAAGCCAGTCACAGAAGATGTATGTCCCGTCCAATTTGGATGGTACATACGCTTCTTTAAACTGGTACAAAATAGTAGCCCACTTTAATTGGGCACCTTATTTTAAAAACTGACCGGAGGGGTTTGATCTAATTTGTCTGAGTAGAAGGGCTGGTGGTATTTTACTTGGGGGTTTACTGGGGGTTTTTTAGTTTGTGCTTAGGCCATATTATAATGAAGAACCAATCTATGCTTGCAATATATGTTTTTGTTACCGAGATGATAACGTTTTTTTAGTCAAAACATTTAATGCAACTGGGAAATCGGAGAAAAAGGGAGGACATTTAGATTTTTTGCGATAGAACCTTCAAACTTTCCCAAATTCCTTCGTCACACTTACCGTCGAACATTAAATTCGACAACCATTCTTCAGAAACCCCTTCAAATTCTCACGTCCGATATATAGAAGTTTTCTAATTCGACATCCCCACATTCCTTGGGGGACGCCGGTGACATATGGTCATGCACTGCCTGGATTCCGCGGACAATGATTTATAGAAGACATATGTTTATGGAGATGGTTAGCTTTTGTTTTTAGTCCGAAGTGAATTTCTTTGTAAGCGTAGTCAGATTACGTATGAGTGTACACTGTACACTCGCACAAGAAGGTTTTGGAATAAGTTTTATTCGTTAACCTCGATGATGGGTTCTTTGATTGCCACCTCTGGACATTGAGAACACATCACAACAAATAAATAAATATTCGGGGACAATCTTAAACAAATCGATCCCAAACTCCAAACCCTCTCCGGCAAAATCTTATTCATATTCATATTCATTTATTCGTAATTGTTAATATTACATGTCAGTGTTTATAGTTAAAAAGAAAAATATAGTTATATTATCATTACACAAAAGTGTCTATAAAAAGTTAATAAATAATACAATAGTTAATAATAATTAGTCTAAGTCATCAACAATTAATATTTAAATAAAACCATTCACACAATATTCTTAAATTCGTCGTAGCTATAGAATGTGTGCTCGAGAAGCCATTTTTTTAGTTTTCTTTTGAAAATCATCAGGGACGGAGCCGACGTGATTGTCTCTGGCAACTTGTTGTACACGGCTGGCCCCATCACGTTTGTCACCTTTCCGGATTTGGCTAGTCGTCGTTTCACTGGGAGAATTTTATTAGGATATCGCAGCAACCGAGATGAATCCGCGCGCTTTTTGTACTCGCCTAAGTGAGCGTAGGTATAACATGCAATCTGTAAAATCACGATTGATGGTAGTGTCAGTATGCCAAGTTCTTTGAAAATAGGCCTAGCAGAGGCTTCCTGGCTTACCTGTACCACAGATCGCACGGCCCTTTTTTGGCATCTGAAGATACGCTGCCAGTCGGCGGCGCGCCCCCATATCTCCGCACCGTACTGCAGCAATGAGTGAATAGTCGCAAAATAGCACGCCCTTACCACGTGCCGTGGTACGACCCGCGCAAGGCGGCGCAGTGCGAAACATGCACCACCTAGTTTAGTGCACAGCTTGTCAACGTGGGTCGCCCAGGTCAGTTTCCGATCAATACCAAATCCTAAGAAGATGGTAGCTTCCTTTTGCTCTACGTACATGCCATCAGCTTGCACATTGAGTGACCTCGGCGGGCGGCCCCCGACGTGGAAATGTATAAAATGGGTTTTGGTAACATTTAGCGCTAGTCCATTTAAGCTAAACCACTGAGACAGTTGGCTCGCGGCATCGTTAAGGCGGGCCTCTAGGGTATCTACATTAGGGGCTGATATTATGCCAGCCACATCGTCCGCATACATTAATATATCAGCTGCCGTAATTGCCTCTGGCAAGTCGTTAAGCAATAGGGAGAACAGAACGTTTGAGACCGACGATCCCTGGGCAACACCCATTGTTGTCGTCAGCGGATCTGATTTGGCCTGTCCTGCGTCACCAACTACAACCTGTGACCGGTGGTGAAGGATGTCTGTGAAAAGGCTATGCGCATTACCGTGTATGCCGTAATGTAAAAGTTTGTCGGCTATGACTCTGTGGTCAGCAACGTCGAAGGCTTTGGAGAGATCACAGCAAAGCATTGCTACTTGCTGCTTGCCCTCCAGAGCCTCGACCACTTTGCGCACAGCCCTTCGCACTAGGTCGGTGGTGCTGGGGCCGGATCTGTAAGCGTATTGGCGGTCGGACAAAGCATCCGTCGTACTTAGATATGATGTTAAACGGTTACATAACCCGTTCTCCAGCACCTTAGCAACGCACGGTATTATGGAGACAGGCCTATAGTTATCTATGTTCTCTCGTTTACCTTTACCCTTAAAGAGAGGGGAAATTTTGCTGATTTTTAATGGTTTTGGGTATGATCCTTCTTTAACGTGTTGTACAGGTGAGCCAGTATGGGCGATATGGTATAAGAGATTGTATTCAATAAGTCCATAGACACACCGTAGATGTCTTTTGTGGTTTTAAGTGGAATCCGGGTTTTAATAATAGTGAAGACTTCGTTGGGAGTGAACAGTGCAAGCCTCATGGAGCGGTCGGCGGGCCAGCGCGCAGCACACAGCTGGGCGCGCACGAGGTCAAGGTCAGCGCGCGGCGCCCCGCACGCCGCCGCAGCGCCTACGAACCTAGCATTCATGGCATTAACTGCATCTTTCTTAGAGTTGTACTTACCCAAACTAAGTAAAGCTTGTACTGGGTATTAGGCGACAAATATACATAACATATTTAAATAATTAAAAGACTTAAAAGGACGCTTCCTTAGAACATCTAGTAACCCCTTGTGTCCAAAACATCCACGACTCGGGGACAAATATTCGTGCTCATCACACAAATAAATGTCCTTACCGGGATTCGAACCCAGAACCTCCAGCTTCGTAGACACCGTACCAACGAGGCTAAAGAGGTCGTCCAACACATTATTGAGTTGAATTAATTTAGCATCAATTCTATCATCGGCATCATCCAGCATTCTCAGTTGTATTCTAAAGGAGCCCGCTGTCCGCTTTGGCTAGGTGCCAAAGCCCAAAATAGGCCCTAGGTTTCACGACAACCGAACCGAAGCCTTACTGTTAAATATCAAATCATCGTATATAAGTTTTTTTAAACCCAGTATGAGACGGGGTCCAACCAAAGCCTCCAGATTGGAATTCGCGTTTTACCGCTCGGTTACATTACAGTGGCTCTTTCGTCATCAATAGACAGATATAATAAGATAGTACAGATAGATGAAGTCAGTCAGTGATATAAGAAAGAATTTCACTTCGCCAGTGTATAGGTAAAAAGTAGCTCTTCTTGGATTTAGTGGTGACATAATTCGAATAGACATTAATATTTAAATTGACAAACACAAACATACTCGTAACACATGCCTTTTCGAACACGTCACCCATACATGCAAAAGGGGCTTTACTTAAGTTTTTTACCTATTAAAGATTTACTATATCAGTGTCGTTGATGCATGTCGCCACGTGCGATGACTCCTAAAGACATTAATTAGTTCTATAATAAACAATTCTTCAAATAACAGTTACGTAGTCATACGTTGAAGTGAGATATATGAATTCTCCTCTCCCATTTAGGGTCCTAAACTCCAGCAGCTTAACCCCTCCGAACGAGAAGTATGTTTCTAAAGCCATGTACACACAGGGCGTCAAGGCGCTGTCACTACATGGCGCTATTACGTAGCTACTCAAAGACCTTTACCCCTTCGTTCGACGCAAGACGACCGCAGCCATTAGGCCGGCCGCAGACGGCGCGGTAATGGGCTGAGAACGAGCGACGGTTTGCGCCCGTGGGGGGCAACTTGCTAATAGTAGTGCTCAATGATACTAGTGTCAAATATAATTACGAGTATGTCTGATTATCGTAGTTTGTTATGGAAAATTACAAAAAAATGTAAGCCGCTGTTTTTTGCATTGTACCTGTAGTTTATCGTAACTTACTTGATTTATTATATTTTATTAGCTTTTTGGCGACGGATTGAGAGGAAACCTGTACACATCTCCGAATATATTCAAAGGTGTGAAGGAGTAAGTAACAGAGCAAGCAGTGATGTTATTTTAGCTGCTTTCTTCTGTAAGGGGGAGGTACTTTCTCCTACACACTACATCGAGGTGATCCTCTGTGGCCCACCTTAGGCTGTAAGACACCACACAATAGGCCGCAAGACACCACACATTAGGCCGACCGCAGACAGCGCGGCTCGGAAACGAATGGGTTGCAAACGACCTACAGTTAGCTTAGCACCCGTAGGACCCGTTTTATTGGCTCCTTTATTGAGTTTGAAGTATGTGTTTTGTTCTGTGTGTTTTGCTTTTTCAGTTTCTTTGGATAAAACAGCTGTATAGTTTAGAGCTAGTTTTCATTATCTTACCACAATCCGAATGGAAATGGCTTCGACGGTTCTGCTGTAACTTACGTCAATATTGATTGACAGCTATCTATCTCATTGCATAATTAATTAATGAATGGTTAATTAATTATTATCGATCAGTAAAGTTCTAGTTGACACTCAGGGTCTACAAGTAATGTTTAGTCTAATTTGTTCCCCTCTTAAGTATGTACTGTAAAGCTGTGTTCACTAGCTTAGTATAAATACCACTATTATCAAAATCATGAATAACTCGACCAGAACAAGATGCATAATCGTAATCACTTTGTCTAGCAAAAAAAAATATTATTATCCGTCTAAGGAGTTAAGGAGTTCCATCAAAACGTGTAGAACTTCCTCCTAGTTTGAAAGTCGGATAAAAATTACATTCTGTTAATGAGTTGTTGTTGTTTGGTAGAGAAAAAATATAAGAAAACATATGAAGTATAAGCAAACAATATTTTCTTTTTCACCGTAAGCATGTGCAATACATTTCCACTGTCTTTAAATCTCCAAACCGCAAACACAAGATTGGTAAGTAAACAGGCGGGCCGAAATAAAAGGTTTGCCTGCCTGATTGGGCCGCTAGGGCAAATATGGGCAATACACAATATTTTGAAGTAGGTACTTCTGGAGTGCATGCAGGAGAAAATATGAATCTACGCTTATAAAATGGTAAAAGCTAAATTGCTTCGAAACGATTCCTATTCCTTAGAATTTGAGATAGATTTATTGGAATAGATACTTGTCTTATACCTAATGATTGAGCTAAAGTTCGTATTTAAAGATTGTGATGTCTTATATTTCAAGTTATCTTTTTACTTTCTATCTGTCAGTGTGTGAAAAAGTAAGCAAGATTGCCCAAGCCGTATAATATTTCGTTCCTATATTTTTATTATGCCACATTGCTAACCTATTTTCACCAGTCAATTGAACGACATTGTTTAATAACAAAACAGAACACCTGCCACTGTAACACCTCAATATTAAATCATGCATACCACTTCAAGAAGCAATAAAACTGTCAATCACTTAAACCACTAAACCCGCACGCTTAGCATAAAACACTTACTAAATAGCCTTCACCTCAAACCGCACAGCCAACTCCAAAAGACACCACATTTATATTAATTCAGAGACCCATATGTCTTTTTAACGGAGAACACAGACTTCTGTTGTATTTGTCTTCGACCGCAAGGGTACGGCGGGCAACAAATGAGCGCATTTGCCCCATTAGTCGGGGGGAGGTAATTGATTCCCTCGCTTTTTTGCTGACCGTAAGTGCTGTAAAAACCGCATTGGTGGTTTTTTAGGTTGTTAACTTCGTTTTGTTTTTTGCTGACCTTTCACTGAGTAATGACGTTTTAATTGAAGAAGTTGAGTTTACGTTTGCGGGTTCTACTTAGCAGTATAACTTGAGCCCTTCCGATGTTATATCGTTTATAAATGCCTCAGATTAGATGTAAGTTATTACGTTATGTATAGTGCCATTATGTTAAGAGAATTATATGTTTTATTTTTCAACGTTGTTTACTTTAAATGGGACGAAACCAATGAGAATACTTGTCACGAATGTCTGCGTTTTGTTACCGTCAATTTTGTTATAAAAACTGTATATAGAACCACAAAACACTCCGAGTCCCATACAATTTATATTCATTTGTATTGGTCTTTCAACACTTCTTTTCCATAAGGCATTTCCTCTCATCCAAGAGAGGAGGCCTGAGCCCAGCAGTGGGGCTTAAAATACACCAGCTCTTGATGAAGTAGTAATGGCTACTTAGTTTAAGAGCAGTTTGTGACCACATTCGTCGGACCGGATCACGTTAAATAAGATGCCTTTTTAACCAATTCAGGGCCCATGACGACACATATGCGTCAGACCGCCGTAGTCGCTTTCCGCTACATACGAGGAAAACCACAGGATCGGCCACGCGCGTAGCGCGTAGCGATTCTGGGATTGCCCATCACATTCATTGGAATGTGTTAGTAAGATGATTTTATAAATAAGTGATATCAAAAGATTTTTTCAAATAACCAACAGCTTTTTTCGAATATTATATGTCACTCACACGTGTTAGCAGAATCCAACGACACCTATTATTTCCAAATCAATAAAGTCGTTTTGACTGTAGCCCGTGAAATAGATTTTATTGTCCACATAGTTACCTAACCCTCCTTCTTATGCAGTCGGGTAAAAACTGCCAAACTTTATACAAGTACGGCCAGCCTTTAGCCCGAGTAAAAATATCGATAATTCCGCCACTTATCGTTTACCTAAACACCTGTCGAATCCGGCAAGCCGTCGGGTCCCTGCGGGCTGCCGGACAGTCCGCCCACGAGATTCGCCGGACGATTGATTCCCGGCAAAACGGTCCGGATAAGGGGACGATAGATTTAAGACGAATGTCTTTAGGGCCAATTTGTGGTGTCATTGGGAGAGATTAGATTACTGCGAAAGAACATATTTATTTTGAATGAAGTGAAAAATAGTCGTATTTGAGAATTGCCAAGTAGTCTTAACCATTAAGATTAATTTAAGATGAAACATTTACACTTGCAGACAACACAGATAAACTGACTGTCACAGACAGACAGCGGTTGTGTGATTGAGTACATGTTCCATAAGATAATACGCATTGACTTAAATATAGTTCTTACGGGTATTAAGTAAGGTATGCTCACAGTAAATGACAGTTCATATGTCCTAACGCGCTTTTGAAAAGTTACACGACGTCTGCTGTCTGTCTTGATTTTTTTAATATCCAGAACTGGATAGTGAAGAGTGCTAAGATTTGTTATTCGAAAGAAATGATAAGATTGGATTGCTAATTCGTTTATATTACAGTGTGATTGTCCCATGCGGATCGTATTGTTATTCTGAAGACTAAATACATAAACTATGTACCCTAACGACTGACCTTCCTCATACCTACGAGAGAAGCACATCCACAGCAATAAAGCATGCGACAGTAATTGTGCCCCGTGAAGGATGAATCTGATAAGAGACAGAACGACGCCCGCACTGCGCGTGGGGCCACTAAAAGAGCGGACGAGCCATGCATAAATAAATGCAAGCACATTGTGGCATTAGCAATATTGTTTTTTTCCATAAATTATTCTTATTCTTATAAAAGACTAACTACTGCTACATATATAATGCCATTAAAATTCGTTTGTCTTTATTTGTCACTTTGACATTTGTGGTCAAATGGGACATAACACATTTTATTTTACAGTGGCTTTATTAGTATTATGAATAAGGGGGTAAACATTTAGCAATTGTAAGACAAGTGAATCTACAACAACTTCGTCTATGCTTATTTTGGGACACGTTTCAAGTTGGATCTCATCCAGAAGGTGAAACTATCTCACTCGCATAGCAGAGTTGAAGGATATTATCTTCGGTGTCCGCGATTATTTATTACTCTTTATATAAACCGATTTAAAAGGATGTAGTTGCATATAGTATAGGTGTAATGTGATAAATTTTACCGTTAAAAATCGCTTTACTCATAGTAGAAAGAATCAGATCAAGTAAGGTCAACCTTGCATGCAGAAACAAATTGTGAAATAAATAAAACACGAGTTCAAAGGAGTGTCATACACGAGGCATATAATTTTAGTGGCAATGAATAAACATAATATACAGTATTTTTCTTGCACTCAAGTACCTAGCTGAATTTATGGAAGATACATGTATATAATGTGTTTGCCGTCATATTTTTTATAAATATCAATAGGTACCTATCGATATTAGTTAGTTAAAAATACACTACTTATATGTACCTAGTATAAGTCACCTGATAGTTGCTACACCCTTTCAGGGTCCATGTATCTTAGTTTTAAGTAGGTACTTGATTGCAAATAAATATCTTATAAAAATGTTAACTAGTTTTATTTCAATAAGCGCGTAAAATGCAACGCTGTTTTCGTGGCCCGTCAATAAAGTTTGGGCGACCACCGGACATTGCCCGCTGGGCGGGCGGACTTAGTTCGTACATAACTAGTACATGACGTGGAGATACAGTTGTATTTGTCGTGCGTGACAAGTTTCCGTTGTTTACATTAGTTACCCGTACATACTTAGGTACTCGTATATCATAGGTCTTATTGCACATGTAAAAATGTATATATTTTATTATATAAATACGCGCGTTAAAGCTGTATGTTGCTGCGAGGCTATCAGAATAAGCAGTGCAGCAGCCAGAAGTTACAGTTCTAACCGACGATGCTCTCAATATTTTGTAACGAACTGTACCATGCCATACGATAAATAAAATGTGTAGGCACATATGTGGGGCTCTACGTTACCTGAAGAAAATTAAGAAAGTAAACATGTGAACGCTCTTATGTATGTATTGCCATGGGTTGGATTACCTTGGTTATGTTTTTATTTTATCTCGAGAATACTTAACGGTTTCTAATTCTCCATACAAACGTAGTTTGTTTCTAATTTTTAAACGGCATCCTGGAAAATATATTTTTTTATACACATATTTATACACGTATCTGGGTTGAAAACGAGTTTCTGTAGCTCTAAATTATAATAGAAATGTAAAAAAAATAATAATAATCGATTAGAATCTAATCATTAGATACATTGTATGGAAAGCGTTTTAGTCGCACTATATTTTTTATATTTTAATTTATAGCAACAAAAATTAGTTTCCTTGATATAGCGGATTCTATTGTGACAAAGTAACATGTTATTCTACCACAGATATAGATTTACATCTATATCTGTGTATTCTACCATGTCGTTTTAAAATGAGAACCAAACTATATACGTTTGTATGGAGAGGCGAGCATCCTGGCGACCTCTAAAGCTGTCATTAAATCTCCAGACAAGGCAACTTAAACGTATTCTACCGCAGAGGTGTCAATATTTGCACAAAAAAGCAAAATCAACAAGAACACAAACAATTAAAACTCACCGGTATAAATTTCCATATTGAAATAGATCCGCGGCTAATTGCGGGTTAGATCTCAATCGGCGCGCGCGCAGGCGGTAGCGCTGATTGACAGCCGGCCAATGGGTTTCATGGGTCCGGTCTATAGTCCAGTCTCCACCTTATTTGACTGGCTTAGTAGTTTTTTTTTTGTCTCTTTGATTTTACTAGGAAGCAGTCCCCGCGAAGGATACGGGCGGCTGAATCCGCGATTACTGTGTGGTAAATGATTTCTAATGGAATAGGTGATTCTGTGTATGAATGATGAGTATGGTTGTAATGGATGAATGGCGTAGTAGTTTCTGAGTCTTAGTACGTATATTAATGTAAGCGTTTCCTTTGGACATAAGATTGAAAGAAATGAAAAGACCAGGGCAGGGGAGGGAGGGGTTGAACCACCATCAGGGTCGCAAGGTTTTCGTATGGCAGGAGCTGCGGCGGCGGAGCTAGTCTAACAACCTCAACGCAAAATGGATTGCAGGTTTTCTCCCCGTAAATAAGGGATGTGTTTGAGTAGGAAGGTGGGCAAAGGTACCAAACGTCTTTAAGTAAATTTTTCATTTTTTCTTGGAATCTGTAAGTCGTGCTGAAAAGATGTAAGTATATATAAAAGGTGGTCTTATTTCAACATACACTTAAGTTCTGGGAGAAAACTTTGCTGACTCTTTCTGATTGTGGCTGTAAAAACTGTCATTCTAAGATAATATCAACAGAAAAATCACGTAAGTACCTTGTTCTGTAAATTACTAACAACTGCGCAAGAGGTCCTGGGTTCGAATCCCGGTTAGGGCATTTATTTTCTATGTATTTAAATATCTATTTATCTTTATAAGTATGTTTATTGTCCTCTAGTAGCCAAAGTACAATATTTGCTTAGTTTGAACCTAGGTCGATTTGTTAAAAAAAAAACTAATCATAATGAAATTGGTAAATTATTTATCATATTTCGTCAATTTGTTGGGATAACGTGTGAATGAAAGCGGACCCTGGGCTCTTTTAAGGTATAACCAGGAAAATGCTAGGAGCACAACGAACGGGAAGAATAATATGTAGGTACAATGCAACAGTCAGTCAGATCCAGCAAGCAAGTAACTTCTAGTCAGTACTATGAATAAGTCTTAAGTAGTACAAAAGCCATAAGTACCCCACTCAGCCGGATCGCTATAATGATGTTTTTTGTTGTTGTTCAAACATGTTTAGATGCAATCAGAGCAGATGAGCTATTAATTATAGTCATACCGACGCGGGGATTCAATGAGTCTTGGTCATTTATACCGTACATAAAAAGAAAAGTCCAGTGCCAATCGATTGTCTTTGGAACACTAGTTAAATATTTATGCTACGTTTACTTGGTTTTAGAGCTGCTGTAAGGTTTAAAATATGCAAATGTTTGGCATTTTATCGCTTATCGTTGTGTATAAGACATCCGTCACTCTCGCACTCGCACTCATCGGACGGATGTCTTATTCAAAGCTGTAATGAAAAAATGGCAACCATGCTACATCCATTCTTTGGTTGCTACAAAATCCCTTCGCAAAAGTCTGTTGTAAAAAAAGCATATCTAATAAGTATCTACGTAGGTAATTTAAGTTCATATATTCTGTTGACACCAAGTTAACGTGTTTTGAAGATTATTGTGGATTATGGAAGGGTCAAGGATGAAACTTGATGACAGGAAATAAACAACTAGTTTAGCTTAATCTTTAACACAAGTTCGAAGCTCTCATAGTCTAGCGGCGCCTGCGAGTCGGAAACGATAACGCAGGTTAAGCAAAGATGGCAATGGTCAGTTTTTGGATGGGTGGCCGCCTGAAGTTTGAGTGGTTAATATAAATGAGCGCTTCCATGCTTTGGAAGGCACGCTAAGCAGTTGATCCCGGCTGCTGTCTATCTTCGGGCGGCTTAAAAACTTCTAACAGTCGAGTTGCCCACTCACTTGACAAAAGGGGGACAACTGTTACTCGCGTCCGCAGGAGCTACCTACCACAACCTTGCACGTGTCCCTTGGGCGGTACTAAAGAGTGACAAACTTTAAAAGCCAAAATAATGTATGCCATCCGATTAAATAAGCTTCGCTGGCCCTAGCTTTAACAACCTTCAAGGGTGGTGATCCCCAATGGTAGGGTGCTCATGAAGCCGGCTGCATTCCTTCGCTGGATGGCAATGCCACCTTTGGCACAGCTGCACAGGAATGAGCCAGCCCTACGATCTCCATTAGACTTAGTTTGCGTCAAGTATTTATTCCTCTAATGGACCCAACTGTCACATTTGCAATTGACGAGACATGCGCCTGTCATAGTAGTCAGTGTCATAACCGACAGACACACCACTCTTGCGCAGGACGCGCCGGCTTGAGGCGGCAGATGAGGTGCGATGTGGGAAGGATGGAGAGAATGGATGTGGTATAAGTTTGAGAAAAAATGACTAAATGTTTGGTTCTTCGGGGCTCTTGTTGGCGGCTGTGTTCTATGGCCGTCTGTCTATCTATCTACTGTCATCTTTCAGCTGTCATCCGATGTATATCTTTAGCCTTGTTTTGTCTGTCAATCGGTCAGAGATCTTCGTCTATCGATTTATATAAGGTTGAATGTCCCAAGAATTCTATCTTCAGATTAAATTTGGTAATCTTTGAATGCCAGCATCTAACGATATCCTTTGTCTTAAAAATGACTTCATAGGTGGTACTAAATAATTGCTACGAGGTAACTAAACAATTGTTTTCAGTGGTAACGGATAAGAATACCTCAGTCTTGAGTCCAATACTCAATATCAGGTCAATCATCAGGTCAGTACGCTCAGTCCTTCTACCGTCCATGAATACTTAAAACAATCTTCAAGTCTGCAATACGCTCTTTTTTGCACGTTCTTACGCCAAAAGTCTAAGCTAAAGCTCTTTTTTAGGGTTCCGTAGTCGACTAGGAACCCTTATAGTTTCGCTTTGTCTGTCCGTCCGTCCGCGGATAATCTCAGTAACCGTTAGCACTAGAAGGCTGAAATTTGGTACTATAATATGTATACCAATCACGCCGACAAAGTGGTAAAATAAAAAGTGATTTATTTTATTTTATTAGGGTATCTCCCCTATACGTAACGTGGGGAGTGTTTTTTTTTTCATTTCTATCCTAACGTGTGATATATTGTAGAATAGGTATTTAAAAATTAATAGGGGTTTGCTATAACCATTTTTTGATAATGTTAATATTTTCGGAGATAATCGCTCCAGAAGTAAAAATGTGTCCCCCCCCCCTCTAACTTTTGAACCATAAGTTTTACAACGATGGAAAAAATCTCAAAAGTAGAACTTTATAAAAACTTTCTAGGACAATTATTTTGAACTTGATAGGTTACATAGTTTTTGAAAAAAATTACAAAATAATTTCTGGACGAAAAACTACGGAACCCTACACTGAGCGTGGCCCGACACGCTCTTGGCCGGTTTTATATTTATTTAATCGTAATATTTAGAGATTAACATATGTATTGTCTTCATGAACTATAAGTTTATCCTGAATGTAATTAAATTACCACATCCACCGTTTCCCCATCCCACCCACGCGGTTTGACAGACTGTCGCAAGCTAAAGGTTAATAGAAAGCGTAAGACAATGCGTCCGTCCACAATAGCCATTGTGCGCCCGCGCGCGTCCTTGGAGACATAATTAGCAAGCTATAGCTGGGCGAAAGTGACGTGACTAAATACTTCTCTACTGTACACAAATATAGGCCGGTCCTAACTCAAGATTCATATGATATACAGCCTGCTTGGCCACTATTATACCAGCTCAACAATTGCCATCTGACAGTGGCAGAGAGCGGGGTCTTTGGGGTGGAAAGGTTCTCGCGTGGCGTCCAAGTACCGGCAGGCGCAGCGTAGGACAAGGTGGACTGGTAAAGGTTGCGCGAGTCCGCTGGATGCGGGCGGCGCAGGACCGGTCATTGTGGCACTCTTTGGGGGAGGCTTAAGTACAGTGGACGATTTTCGGCTGATATGATAATGATGATGATGAAGATTTTACGTACAGTAGCAATAGGCAAATGCATGTCACAGGTATCTCATTCAAGACATAGTGTATCTTAGGGGAATTTTGCCAACTCTGACGACCCTACTTACCACAACACCACTGCATACCAACACAATAAGCAGTATCACGTGACTAGTAGCAATAGATATATAAGCATTTTGTGCTCTGTAGTGCAGTATTAACTATTTGTAGGTAATTGATTCGTTTTTGTTTCTTTTGTTTTCTGTTTTGTCCTGTTGTCAGGTCACGAATTTTTTTTTTCTATATATATTTCTACAATTCTCAGTCCGATAAACTCGTTCACCTTCCTCAATTAGGTATTACATAAGGATTATATACAGCTTATCTACCGACAAGTATAGCTACAAGGAACCGCGAAGGCCGCCGCGTCACGATCTGCGTGCACGCAGGCCACAGTTAAAGGTTTGTGAACAATTGTTTGACTGCGAATAAATGCCTAAGCTTATGTAAGAATTCTATTTCTGGCCTTATAGTAGAATTCTGCTTGGCAACTTAATTGAATACTACGTACATTTCTATCCTATGACACTATTTAATAGCTTTCTTTACAAGCAAGTGCTATTATGATACCATGTTACTTCCATTCTAAAATGTATTTATCTACTTGTTGAATAATTACAGAATTGCACATATATTATAGGTACAAAAGTGTAATACTTTATGGTTCAATAGCCATATATATGGTAAGTATGTCTCGATTAGCAATTTTTTTGCAAAGTAGTGAGTAACAAATAGAGAGTACGAAACTACGAATATATACCTCCACATCATAATAGTATTTTTCAAAATAAATTAATAATGTACCTACATTTAGTCATACAGTGAAAAGGTTCCCTCTTTGCTATCACCTGCGGTTATTTCTAATTCATTATACTGCTTACTATTATTTTACTTTGGCATTACCTGTACCTATCAGCGTTATCTGTGGCTGACTTAGGATATTGTCCGCTGATGTATTATTTGATATGCAATAAATCACTTTAGTCATTGTTAATGGGCTTAGAGATAATAGTCGTGATTGGTAAATTAATATACTTATCTACAAACTAACACTGACAATTGTTAGTAAAGTATTTACATTTACACAACAAAAAATGTTGTGCAAAATGTATCTAGCACAACATTGTTTATACTACGACGGCATGGTGCCCGTTTGACGGTAATGTTTACATAGCCGTAAAAAGTATAAGTCTCAGCACTTTTTTGATATTTCCCTACAAATACCACCTGAAGGGATGCGTAGACGCAGGAATCAATTAATTACCCCGAGGAGTAATCTAGCTTTATTTCGTAAAAATGTTTCAGGAATGGCGGCAAAAATATTGAATAAGCGTCCACCTACAATAACAGACCTACCATCTAGTAAATTCAAGACTGCTGTCTTAAAGTGGCTTTCTAAATATAATTTCTACTCGCTACAAGAATATTTTCATCACACTTGCTCGAAAAGGGCTCATAATGCGCAGACATACAGAGCTGTAATAGCCTGTGTTACGCCCACGGGCGTAATAGTTTTTTTCTTAAATTGTATCTGTCACTCATGCGGCAGTTACAAAGCAAAGAGGTTTTATATCAAATACGATGTCTCAAACGTATTTATAAATAAATTTAAACTTAAAAAACTACTTAAACATGTTTAACTGAATTATTTACAGATTTAATATGTAGTTATTTAGTGTCCATGTAAAATGTTTTTAAGTGTTTTCAAATCGTGGCTGTATACCGAAGGGTCATTGCCATACGCGCCTCACGTCAAATTCAACAAAATGGACGACTGACATGATGCAGTGTTTATTACGATTTGTAATAATTTCATCTAAAATGTATTTGTTTCCTCGCAAATGTGATGAAAAACATTGTGTATAACACGGGCGTAAGAATATTGCAAACTCGAGTCATCAAAAGCCCTCCGCCTTCGGCGTCGGGCTTCTGATAGACTCTTGTTCGCAATATTCCACTTCCGCCCCTCGTTAAACAATGTACTATTTAATCATAAGGATAATAATTGTAATGCATAACTTTGACATGTTAATTATTTATTCCGTATAATGATTCTTAATTCGTTGACTTAGGTAATGTTATGTGTATAAAAATTGATTTTTTTTTAATTATCTTTTTATTTTTTCTATTGAATGTTACTCATATTAGTCATGTATGTGTTATGATGTATTATTGTGTCCTATGTTTTGCATGCTTACTCTAATAAGGTATAAATGTTACTGATACTAAAAATTGTCTACCACCTTCAAAAATGTACGTAATGTTCAGCTTCAATTTCAATTTATTGATTGAGGATTCGGTCTTCTGACAGCTATAGAGGCACAGCGCACCCACGGCCGCCTGGCGACCTTACCACCAGCACGGCTCTCACAGGACAGCCCGCGAGCTTTGTCGCGACGACATAGATAATAGGTCTCTTTCTAAATGTTATAATGAGAAAAAGACGGTTACTCTATCTCGCCGTGACACTGCTCGCGGGTTGCCTTGTGATAGCCGTGCAGGAACACAACAAAACAATATTAATATGTACAGAGCAAGTTGTGGTGGTATTATGGCTGCGGTCGGTTTCATTGCTCTTGAGTATATTGATGTATACAGCTCTAATAATACAGATACTTTAAAAATGCTTCGCCACGGTATGGTCAACTTTATAGACACTATATTACTGGGCAATTAATATGAAAACGTTAATATTACGTCTTATCTTAAATGTCATTAAAATTAATTACGGCGATTATTTTAATTGCTGGTGTCGAAGTGTTCGTTTTCCACTTCGAGTTTTATTATATCTACACTTGCTATAAAAACAGGTAATCTATGGAAACTATTGTAAACGTACCAATACGAATGTATATTTTGCCTACCTGATCTAAAATTGACACTATAGCCTATGGACGCTTGCAACTCCATAAAAATTGACACCTACCATTTATCGAATTCAGGATAAGCTGTCTCGACAGTGAACCCTCAAATCAGTAGGACTATATAGGCTGATCATGACTTAAGACTCACGATCCAGGTAGAAACAAAGGCAGGTCACTCACTCTCGCTGACGCTGGCGTAGTCACGGAAGTGTGCCCATGCGTTCCGTTCCCGTGGTTCCGCCATAAGCAGCGCGCAAAACACCGTGGGATTTTAGACGGTAGTCCGGGTGGTTCCCGGGAGGCCGTCATACCCATCCTGGTTCCCCAGCCAGGCGGGATGCGTAAAAACATTTCTCCACGAACAAAAAGAAGGTCACTCACTCTCAACACGGTGCAGTTGAGTCAAGCCCCTTCATGGGAAGCCAGTCCTGCCAAGCTAGTTACTCAACAGTACGTATCCATCTGAGCTCTGGCAAACTTACCTACCAGGAACACAACACCACATACCTGTACTGTATGTATGCAAGTATTGGTGTTTACTTACTTCTCCGGTTTTGATGCTCCAAATTACACATAAGCAAGATGACATCCCCCTGTACCCGGCTACCCGGTACCCTCTCTCTAACGTAGGTACAATACATTTGTTGATTTAAATTCAGACAATTTTCACACATTGTTTGTACTAAACATAATTAAAGTTATGCCTTAGGGGCGCCTCGCTCCTTTTGGCTGGTTTTGACGAGTTTCGAGTTGATATTCCTCCATCATAACTATAGATAAAATGGCACAAACGCTTATCGGTCCTTCAATACTTTATCTACAGTTGCATTTTATTTTTAAATTAATAAGTACTTAGTTTTTTAGGATTTGTTCAAACATGGTCCAAAAAAGCTCTGTGTTCGATATTAGTATGTGGTTTATGCACTTTATATATGAAATCTACATTTATAACTGTTCCTTATCAACGTCTCTAACAAGCCTCGAGAGATTTTTATTTAAACTAATTTTCACAAAAGTTACGTCCAAAAAACTAGTTATTTGGCCTAAAAGTGCCAAAGTTTGGTGCCATATCTCGAAAACTGTGAGTATTGAAGTAAATATGGGATAATATTTCGGTAAAAATCGTTGTTGTTAATACGATAAGCCATAAAAACACGAATAAACGGACAGTTACAGATCGAAGGTCATTACAAATACAAAATACAAATACAAAATTGTTTATTTGATTTTTCCACACGTAATAAATACAAACAAGGCTGGAACCTTCCATTAAGCATTATAATATGCTTGTATCGGAAGATCCCGCTCTTCCATCACTCGGAGGTAGTAACAAAAACCAAATAAATTAAATTAAGTTTCAGGATTATCTGAACGCAACTTAACTATAATGAGCGAGCGCACGCGCGCGCGATTGTGTGTGTGTGTGTGTGTGTGTGTTTGATTCACATGAACTAGGGTACATAACATAGGAGCCTCTCTGTTTCTTCATAGTGTAAGTTCTTTATCCACGTGGTGATAGCTTTCTTACAGGTATGTAGCAGCATCGGGTAAATATTTAAGGCCCTGCCAAGCGTCAACATTAGGTATTTTAAGCCACGCCCTAACACCCGCCCGCGTCCTGCACCCCGCATTAAAAGTTTCGTATTTATACAATGTTACACACACAAACACACGCGTTCCGCTCACGTCACGTCACCTAGCGTGACAGTAGAGAACGAGGTAAGTACTATGACTTGACACAGGAAATTTATACAAAAATAAGATAGATAGCGTGCATTCATCAACACGAGTCATTAAAATGTGTACTAATACGTTCATTAATATCAGTACAATGACAGACACATACATGTAGGCAAACAAGCAGCCACAAATATCAATACACATGTTTATCATATACATGCGACCAAAGTAGGAGTCGCAAAAATCTACTCACGTATGTCATAAACATTTGTACAAAACAGAGGTAAATAATATGTAAACAGTCAAGGTCAAGAATATCTATGCACACATGTGCCATGTATATGTAAACATACAAAAGTCATAAATATCCACACAGAAAACAATATTCAAATTTGACTTGAAATTTGACGCTCATCGAGAAGAGATCAGTTATGTCATGCGATACATTCGTCCCTTTCATTTCGGTCCCGACGTCATGGAGTCTTCATCTGTTCCTTTGAAAATCGCTTATTACACAATTCTATATATTTAGACTTTACTAGACCAAGTGTAGAGTAAGTTGTGGCAGATAATTCATTGTATGTACCAAAATAATGAAATATTCGCTGAATGTGATGTGACATTATGAGCATGAAATGAGCGTCGTAGCGACGCTGTAGTTCAGTTCCTTTGCTCATATGAAAAAAAAACTAGAGGGTAGTATGGAGATGGAGTAAAAGTATGTGTTTACAGCGGTAACCCAAAAGTTGCTATAGAAACACGGAAATTGAAGCAAGTCCCACTTTTCAGATGGACTTGTTTAAATTATTTTTGTGTATTGAAATTTCCAAAGAAAAATACTAAGTCACTCGCAAAATCTACAATTTATCACAACTTGTAGGTAAATGAAAATATTTCTTATTTATCTGACTGCTCTGTTATAAGCTGTGATATTCTGTAGAACAAATTTTAATTTAGGTATCAATACGGCCATTTTTTTTCAATCACAACACCCCATAGAAACAATTTCAGCAAAAAGTTTTAATGTGAAGTAACTGATTAGCACACATTATAAATTTATTGCGCATGTGTGAGTGCGATTCTAGGAGCGCCCAAGCCCATTACAAAAAGACCTCCGGCACGTTTTGGGTTGAATGGCGCCGTAGGCCTACATATACTGGTGTATAATTATATTCATAAGTAATTTTGCGGCGCTGAATAACATAGGTCCTGCCTCGAAGACGGCCGGTCGCCGAATGGACTCAATGGGCGGTCCGCGCGTCAGAGACAAACTTACGCCAATACCGTTTGACAGACAAGGAAACAACATCCTCAGAAAGGGGCGTTTGCTATCAAAAACGCGAAATCAGTAATGATGGGATTATTATAAATATTATTATGAAGGAAGTATATTTTATAAAATCAGATTCAAGACGAGTAATAGATCATCATTTCAACGAAGTTTCGCCGCTTGCATGTTGCTAACGTACACTGGTTAAAAATCTAAAAATTAGGACGCAACTTTGGATTTTTTTCTATCGAGGAAATTTTAAGCAATCGTGTATCGATCTGGTTGGATCAACAAACATATAATCAAGAATCATATATCTGAAAATCAGGCCTCATTGTCTGCTAGTATGGTCATAACGGCGTTTCAAACAACTCGATATTTTTCAATACAGCCCCTTAAATGAGCATCGATGCGATTGTATAACAGGGCAGATTGTGCAGCAAATTGTTTTCTTGCAAAATTAGATTTACAGACGGGCATAGGAGCATTTTTGACTTTCCTTCTCCTTGTTTGAGTTTGTGGCACATATCTTAAGGTAAGGACCTTACCTTAAGATATGTGCCACAAACTGTACAAGGAATGTGAGTTACTAACCATGCGGAAGCTATATATTTTACTTAGTCTATCAAAACTGCACCTTACCGTAAGGTGCAGTTTTGATAGACTAAGTAAAATATATAGCTTCCGCATGGTTAGTAACTCATATTCCTTGTACAGTTCAGTGGTGGAATACCTGAAGGGCTTTTTGAAAATAACTTTGAGCAAACTCCTTTGCGCCCTTTCCACTTCAATAAATCTAGATTTACTAGCACCTCCCCATATTGGTATGCAGTATGACATTATTGATTGAGCTAACGAGATATAAAGCTGCTTTAGGAGTACATTGGAAGCAACATGTTTTAAAATCTTAAAAATCCACATCAGTTTTCTAATTCGCCCGCCCAAATGTTCAATATGGTCATACCAAGATAATCTTTGGTCCAATATTATTCAAGCCAAGGTATTTTATTGAAGCTACTTTTCCAATTTTTGTGCAGTTACAGTTACCGGAAACCGGGTTACAGGTATGTATTTTTAATTCTAAGTTGCTTGGTGGCTGCGTGTTTTTATATTTTGAGAAGCACATGTAATTAGTCTTAGAGGTATTAGGTGTAAGTAGGTTCTGTCTTAGCCAAGAAAAGATCATGTCCAAGCCTCTCTCTGCTTTTTGGTATACTCCTTCCCAGGATATATCATTAAATATTATTACAGTATCGTCAGCATACGAAAGCACGCAACCTCCGAGAGTGGATAGGCTGGTAAGGTTGTTAATATATATTAAGAACAAGGTGGGTCCAAGCACGCTACCCTGTGGGACGTCAAATGATATAGTATGCTCGCAACTTATGTGCTTTCCAATTTTTACTCGGTCATTGGGAGCTAGGAGCCCCTTAAGTACCTTAGACTACTCGCCACCAAGGTGTCGTGCGTGACACATCCAAGACGTCGATTGACGAAGATTTCAATAAAAATGAAAAAGATTAAGTATCGTTTAAGACAATAACAATATTATGTGCACAATACACATCAATAAACAATAACGTCAAAACTAAACGCATACGCCCAAATCTCACTTCATATTTGTCATAACTGTCACGAGTAACCATATGCGCGGTTTAAAAGCCATAAATCGTAGTATGTTAATTCATCAGCTACATACATAAACATAGACACCAGCATAAGCGTGGTGCTATATTTCAATCGCTGTTAATGTTCAGATCATCGGCTGACGGTATGCTAATAAAATAGTTAGAAAATAACCAATAGTTGTTTGTTTACGTTTTTATTGCTTTATAAGATATCGTATTAAAAAGAAATCGTTAAATACTTTTACGAAAGAGTTATAGCGTACTTATATGTCGATGAAACAGCAAACAATTTCGCACTCAACTTCAAAACGGCATATTATTAAGTACTTAGTTGAGGAATTTTTCAACAATCTAATTTCAAGCGGTATAAAAATTGGCAATTTCTTAATAGTCACTATGTACTTACTATATAGGTATTGTAGTCTCACAGAAGATCAAAATGTATCTATGCATTGCTAGCTGAGCATAAGGTATCAGAATAATAGCCTCAATCATGCAGGGAAATATCACATATCGTTTCGTGGCAATATTGTTTTCTATTTTGTATTTTGATTTATGTGCATGTATGTGTCGTTGTCATGAATAAATGTTATTCTATTCTATTCTACATATTATGTTTAAAATTGGCTAAACGACGACGGTATCTACGTAATTAAATCTAAATCTAAATAATACCACTAAGAGGTGTAATGATAACTCGTTGCCCTAAAACCCAGTAAATCCGACAGGTTTTAGCAGCAAATTCTAGCTGCCTTATTTGGCCGCCGTTAAAGTGGGCAAGTGTTGATCTAGACTGGATTTCGCACCTGTTTTCTGTTTTGATTCTAGTTTGGGCCGTTCCTGTCAACTGGTCTAGAATTCTAAATAAATGGGTACGTGTTACGAAATTTTAAGTAAACATTGTAGGTAGGTTCTAGATATTTTTCCAAATCACTAATCCATTTTGAATTTTAGTGCGGTATTTTCTTTTAATTGCGATTCTGTGAGTTATGGTCTCTGCCATTTTCGATTAACCCATTTGTTGCCGAGGCGCAAATATTCCGTACAGTCAGGACGCTATATGTGTCAAGATTTATTTATTTCATGTCGAGTACCTATTAATAATAATAATAAAACTTTTATTTCGGACGGAATTTATAGTTGTTAGTTACAGACTATAGTAGTAATATTAATTAGTTTAGGATCATGTCGGTACAAGTTGATTAGCAGACGTTTTCCTTCTTTGTATTATCTCTTTGGGAGGCTGATAGAACTTAGGTGTATAATAAACGTACAGACACTTTATTCGCAGAGATTTGGGTTCCCAACCATAACGCCTTATTTTTGGACGGACGCATTGTCGTCCACTTAAACGGCGTCTCCTTGTCCTCTTATATGAATCTGTAAATTTAAATCATTACTCGCATATGTACTGAACAAAATCTGACTGGCTGAACCTAACATTTTAGGAGAGTCAAACCTCACAGACAAATCAAATCAAATCAAATATTTTTATTCCATATAGATTCATACAGAACACTTATTGAAGGTCAAAGTTCATTTAAAATTCACAATTAAGCACATGTTAACTTACAAACATAAATGCTGTTTTCACATTGTCAAAAAGATAAATATTATTAGAGCTAGGAGAAAATTATACTTATGTCAGACTCCGATGGCTTGGTCACCTGGAGCACCCTGGAGAGAATGGAGGCAGATCGCAAAGGCAAGAGAGTATACCCTAGGCCGTACAGAAGGTCGACGTCCTGTCGGACATGACATCCAAGGCACCGCCGGAGCGACATAGTCCAAGAGTTAGCGCAGAACCGAGAAAAATGGCGCACTCTCGTGTCGGAGGCCAAGATTCATTTTGTATCGCTGAGCCAACGGAGTAAGTAAGTATTATGTACAAAAGCAGTGAACTATTCACTGCAGGAAACACGACTTAAGTTTTTATCACTGTATTTTTTTTCGCTGATACAATCTGTTTTGTACCTACTCAATAAAAAGGAATTTCGATCAAACCAGCTGTACTATCAAAGACTCAATATAAAGTGTAAATATTAAAGTGCACTCCGCGAGACAGCAATGCACGTAATCGTATGCGCACTTTAAACAGCCAATCAAAAAACAATATCCATTATTGAGGGCCAGTCAATTATTGATGCAGTTTTAACGGGCAGACAGATCTGGGAAACCAAAAACACCGTAATACGGAAACCGTGTTGGTATTTACAATTCAATGTGTTTTACGGGCTATTTTAGATATTATTCCCATTAATAACATTGGCCAGTTAAGTGAATACATACGCAATTGACCATAATCCCGAAAAGGGGTAGCCCGCATACTCACTTTATATATAGATGCCTACATTAATCATTGTTCCGCTACTTCCAGCAATACTACCATGGCTGTTCAAAGTAACAACACTTCTTATGTGTATGTGCGTGTGTGTCCACAGTTTGACTTTTTGCTACGAATAAATGTTGCCTTTCTTTCTGTCTATCTTTTTTAACGAAATTGAAATAGTCATACAAATACAAAAATACAAAATTATTGATTTACTAAAACAGCAAAACAATAGATACATTATCAGTGGCCCTCATACTAAGACCAGCCTGTGCCGTAAGGACCAAAAGAAAACAGTTAGGGATTATATACAACAATCAATGCGTTTATCAACCTAAGTTACATTAGAGGGTGATTACGTAACTTCAACTCAACTGTCATTATCCCATACAAAAAGTGACATTTAGCTCTTCCTGACGAACGTAAATACTATGCGTTATATGATCAACCTTCTGGATTAAACATTTGAAATAGGTATTGTAGACTTCAAAGATTTGATTACACTTTTTCTCCAGACTCCGTGGTAATACGGCGGGAAATGTATTCATATCTTTGACTTCGACTGTACTTTTTACCCCATAAAATATGATATCAAATCATAGGATCCCAACCAAATTCTCCAAAAATCAACCGAGCCTTATTATAAATAGGCAGCTTATTTCCTAATTTCAGCCGGGAGCCGGGAGATATTTTGAGCCGCAACAATTTCCAGGGAATCCGGGCAATCCCTGGCATTCGCGAATGCCTCGGAATTCCGAGATCCGACGATTAATCAAGGGCAACACTTCATCGCGATTATAAGCTTTTAAATATCGGGGGGTGTGCGCCGGGGTAAATTAGCTGGCGATGAAAGCTGGAGCACCGATGCTGGGGGTGTTGGGTATCGATATTTATACTCCAGATAGTGTTGGGAAATACATCGTGTTGTAGGTGAACCGCCGAGCCTGGGAAAGCTTTTGCTGGGGAAATATTCACGTCATGTGCGGCGAAAGGAGAGATCCATAATGGAAATCCAAACAAATTTGAAGGTCTAGGTGCGCAAAGTGACCTATTTTTGTTTCAATATCAATTAGCGACAGAACATTTGTTTTTATTTCAATGCATGTTTAAGAAAAACACAATACAGTCAAGCGCAAAACTATGTATCGATTTAATCCTTTCATAAATAAGTATCGAAATCTTAATCTGCTGACACAAGAGCGACGGAACATGTTTATAAGTAAGATGTATACTTAATTTACTGCTGTGGTGTGGATCTTGGCCTCTGGCACTAAAGACCGCCAGGCTTCCCTGTCCAATGCCCTTTCTAAGTTGTCTGCACCTATATTTTACAAGCTTCTAATTAGTTTCACCTGTCCCGTTGTCTGTCTGTCTGTCTGTCTGTAATCAAATCTTGCAAGTTAAATTTGACCTACTTCCCGGTGACCGATTGAGCTGAAATTTTGGGTATAAGTATAGTTTGGATGATAATTCAATATTATGGTACCATCGAGCTGATATGATGATGGAGACAGAAGGTGGCCATGGGAATTCAGCACTTAACCGACGTAACCCCGTTGAGTTTGGGCTCGTTAGAATCGTCTCAATGAGTAGTTGATGGTGGTATACAGAACAGTACAGTCGGCAATAAAACCTTGTACCAAAAATGAAATTTTTGTGAGAAACTCGTTTCAATTGACGGTACATACCTCGACGCGAAAAGGGATTGCCGGCCTCTGGAGTAATGTACTATTTATCACTGGCCGCGTTGCGGGGAAAAGAAGTAGAGGACTGTTACGCACGGTAACAACTGCGACGAGAGCCACAGTACAGGCTAGCATGCGCAAAGCCACCAAACCCAGGACCGAGCAGCTTGGAGAGTAACGGTGGAGAATGCCCCAACCTCACGTCCCACAGCCATTAGAAATATTAGAATACGACGAAGAATAGGTACCACGTCCGAGTGCGTTTGTAGTGACAAAGATAATAGTGATAAATATAAACAAAGACAAATATAATCGCGAAATGTTAATGTTATGCATTTTTTAATAAGTGATAACGTTCGTTTTAAGTGTTTTAAAAATCACAGTTTATCGAAATTTTATGACTAATGAAATGAATACAGTCGTGTTAAGATGTGAGAATTTAAAAGTATTTTTTTACAACATCTGACGAACTTCATTCCGGCTTGATAAGCATTCCAGAACTTTCCGTGCTCATTCGTCCAGTTTTGCAATGATAAAAGTTTGCACAACGTAGCCTTAAGCAATATTAATGCCCACTTTATAGTAGAATTGGAATACACAAGAGTCTTAAAACCATCGATATGTCGGCATCACTACACAACCCTTTCCCTCGCGAGCGCAGCGGAACGGTTAACTAAATTAAACTGACTGTGAACCGCCGCAGGGTTAACTATTCCATTTCGTTTATTGCGCAATTCCCTCAGCCCTCTGCTTAATAAAGATATAGGGCCTATTAGCGCGTTTTTTAATAGACAACTTAATACAGACGATGACGTGGTCATTTAATGCCAGCCTCGGGGAGGCTACCTGCAACTTGAAAATATAATAAACGGAATACAGTATTAGCCAGAAGAACAAGTTGTAGCAGGGCCGACCAAGACGGACCGCCGTGTCTTGAACATTATGGAAATCCATGCAAGAGAATATCCAGCAGTGGACGCAATTATGTTGTTGAAGAAGAGAAGAAACGAGTTCTTGCTGCTGACTATGCAGGGAAAATCAAAAGCCAGAGCAACCTTTGTAAGCAAAAGAAGAACAGTATGACTTAAGAATATACGCCAATGGATCCAAAAATCACTTGTTTCTGTTCATAGCTCCTGTGACGCAGGAAATCATATAATGGTTGCCTGCGGTAGCAGACAGCACCCTAAGTAAAAAAGATAAAAATCATACGTACATTGGCTGCCCCTTCCTTCTTCGGGAGAGAAGGCTTTTGTCCAGCAGATAGGCGGTGACGATTGCCCTTTCGGCTTTGCCCACTTGGCAAGAATACGCGAATAGCAATACATAACAGTTTGTTAATGATATCGTCATGCCACTCAGCATATGCCAAAAAATATATGCTAAGGCATTGGTATTCAAGGGACCATGAGATAAACACAAAACTTTAAACATAACTAAACGTAATTATTAATGGGAAGTAGGGGTCGCTGGTCAATGAATTCCGAGCTAACGCAGGTGGAGTTGCAGCACACCGACTGTAATCGTGAGAGGTGTTCGTTAAAATCCGAATGTATGAACAGTTTGACAAGTTTCTATGGAATTACAGCTCCCGGCGCCATACTTAACGTGGATTGGTCTGTTATCGTGGATTGGTGCAACTCGCCCTAAGTGATTGATATGATGATTACAAATCAGGTTTAAGGTAAATATGTTAGAATATGTTAGAATTAGACGACCTCTGTAGCCTAGTTAGTAGTGACCCTGCCTACGAAGCTAGAGGTCCCGGGTTCGAATCCCAGTAAGGGCATTTATTTGTGTGATGAGCACGAATATTTGTTCCTGAGTCATGGATGTTTTCTATGTATTTAAGTATTTATTTATATATATAAGTATGTATATCGTCGTCTAGTACCCATAGTACAAGCTTTGCTTAGCTTGGGACTAGGTTGATTTGTGTGATGTCCGAAAATATTAATATTTATATATATTTATGTAAGGGGTGATGACATTTACAAGTATTAATAACCCTATGGGATTGCCCATATTTTGAATGTGCATTTTGTAAAATTGACAATTAATAATGTAATTTATACATGACTTTTCTAGGTCTTAGTTCAATACCAATTTGCACTAGTCTAATGCATCAGCCTTCGTTTTAGTGAGTAATAAACTCTCGGTAATTATCGGCTCGCCCAACGTGTCCCATTTCCTCTAAATTATAGGATTCGACGCGATTCTGCGTTTGCGCATGTGGGGACGGCAGACGCGCGTTTGAGACGCGCGGTTATAGACTATAGTGGATGGGTTTTTGGTAGACGATTCTTCATCGATCCCGCTCTTGTCGTGTTCGGGGCCGGGAGGAGGTGAATTAAAATATGGATTCTCTTGATACGAAGGTATTGGCTTTCACAATAATTATCAATAAACATCAAGTTGTAAATTATTTTTATTTAAGTGACAAACTGTCAATATATCAATTAATAATTGCAGCTTGTAGAAGTAAACTTAACCAAGGAGTTTTGCTACTAGGCAAAACGCCACAAATTCTACCCAGGTGAAAGATTTTTTGTTATCAGATAAGTGATTCCGGAGATTACAAAATTACAATCTCTCAGACTGTTTCTCTTAAAATAGATAAATATTCAAAACATATAAAACATAACAGGTGAAGTCATAAGGGGCCAATCAACTACTTTTCGTTGCTCGTTGACATGGTTACGTCTCCTGGGTCACTCTTTATAACTATTATATGATTTTATGGGGTTAAAAATCCACTAAACACTTGCTTTTGTTATATTGGTAAACCCAATGGTGAGGCATCTCCTTATTATTATAAAAGTCCAATTATAGTACTTTTTTAAGAAACTCCGTGTCTATTGTCTCCTGGATTACCGGACAGAATAACAACAAGTTGATTAATCAAAAAATCACTGCGCTAGTTTTATTTTGTCGCGAAACAATCTAACACGACATCTCCATTTATCTATCGGATCTCAGAAACTATCCTTAAATCAAACCCCCTTTTGTCTAATCCGAGACCGCAACAAACAATAAACGGGACGTGAAACATTCAGAAATAATCGGAATCAGAAGCATATATCAACGCGCGGCGGTAAATCTCCCTATCTGCCTAACTGTAACATATAGCGTCGAAGCTAGCATGCTCCGGCGATCCCCATGTTTTCTTATTTTATCTTCGTAAAAAACTAGCCAGAGAAATATCGTATATTTTTTATACTATTATAAAATATTAGTAAATCATTTGGATTTTGTGCATGACTTGTGTGGATCAGATTTTTATCTGACATGAAGATTGCATACCATATATTGCTTAATTGCACAGAATGTATTTTAAAATGCACGTTCAACGTTAAGAATTTATGTTTTCTCAAAATTATGGGTTAAAAATGCCTATCCCGTTCTTTTGGCTAGTTTTAATAATTTTAAATAAATATGTCTTTCAAGCAATTAGGGATTCTCAAACACTGAAAAAACTAACCACGTACCTACTACATACAAGTTGTGCCGTATGATATCCTTTATTTCTCATTTACTTCAGATGCCAGACTGTAAAATAACTGACTGCGAATGATCAATTCTTATCGTTGTTATAGTACATTTTCCTTTACATTTGTTTTCCTACGGCTAACCGTAGGAAAATTTACTTTAACAACTGCTGCCATAAACTGCGAACACAAGTGAGCATGCTAGGGCGACACATGCACGAGGATCAGTCCCGCGTGAGTTGTAAATCTATACGTCGCAGTCGGTATAGCTGACGACTCATCTAGTAAGTGCTTCGGGATGGGGAAAGGGTAGCGTCTTAAGACCCAAGGTTGTTATTGAAGATAGTTTTGTATAATTATCTAATGGCCTTATCATATTAACTTAATCCGTCATCAATTTTGATTTTTTGTGGTAGTTTAGTGGGGTTTAAATAAGTTTTTATTACAGAAAAAAATGAAAGAATCTGTTTAATATTTATGGTAGAGCACGAATTTGTAATGAAATACCGCAGTTGGTACAATTAGCACTCAATTACTACGGTTTTACTGGAATGGGAAAGGGGCAGTCGTTAGTCGAGAGGTGCTTATTATTGATGTTTTGTATAGTGGAATATGTGAATTTTAACTGATTTTGAGATCGTACAAATAGTTTGTAATATATGAAAAAAAATGCGGAACAGAAATGATAGTAAGTATTACAGTCATTAATATACATGCTTGCAACCACACATTTAGGGCCGCCATACAAATTAGGCATAACATGCTGGAGTTGTGACCAGCACCGATCTTCCAATAAGCCCGTTCAGTGATTTTAATGCTGACCCATTTATTGCATTGACAGACAATACACTTTACTCGTACCTAATCATAATCAGAGGCCTTTCAGTCTATTACAGATAAAAAACAGTGTTAAGGGAGATACAACATCATGGATTTAAAAGCCGATATGGGAGCGGCACGCACGACCACAAGTCATGCAAGTGAAACTTGCTCACGGACAGCTATGCTGGTGCCTATTGGCTCGCTTATTCACGAGTATTCTAAACCAGACTTCGTCATGAGTTGTACAATCTGAAGTACATTAGTACAAATATAATACGGTGGTTGGCAACACCCAATTACGCAACTTATATTTGCTCTTATTGAGGGGCATTTTCAATAAACCGTGTACCCAATTAGCGTGAGTTGTTAAATAAAAATTATCTCAGTGTCAGTTTTGTGACGACAATTAAGCATACAAATGATGTGAAAATGAACTTTTATTACATTTAATTAACGTGTATATGCATATCATTTATAAATTAAACAGCAAAAGTGAATATTTTTACAAACTGAATGCTTAATTGTCGTCACAAAACTGACATTAAGTTAATTTTTATTTAACAACTCACGCTAATTAGGTACACGTTTTATTAAAAATGCCCCACAAAATAATAGACGCCGTTTCACCATAGCGACGTCACTTATTTGCTGCAAACATCAAACTAACACAGCGTCGTAGAAGTTTTATAAAAAGTTGCTGATTTAACTACCAGTTATCGTCCCAATTATACGTATAGAAAGAAAGAAAGAAAGATACATTATTACGTATCGGTGTCTAGTATCCATCAATGTCCCAAACCTGTTGTAATGTATGAAAGTTTCACTTGTTCCTTCCAGCGTTATTTTCACCGCCGGTCTGCCGCCGCCGCGCCGCCCGCGCGTGCGCAACCTACGGCCCGGGATTTATTGACGCCTGCGCGACGTTATAATTACGTGTTGCACCTAATTGTGCCGCAAACATGCCGTAATGACATGGAGTAGGTTGCAAGTAAATGTCGATTGTCAAAGTGTGATTTTTCTTTAAAATGAGTTTTATGCACTACTAACCGCGTGTTCACACTGCGTCCGTTTCCGTATCCGGGAGGCATCCGTCTCTTTCGCACTCGGGCGAAACATCGCAAGCGAAAAAAAGAGGGATGCCTCCCGGACACGGAAACGGACGCAGTGTGAACACGCGGTAACACGTAAAACTGTTTTTCACTTCAGGTATGTATATTTTTTTTGTATGAGTTAGCGTTTCAGATGCAGATTTAGATTATTTATTAATACAATTGCTTTAAGTCTTGTTTTACTTCTTGTAGACACGCACGTAGTTTTAAAGCCTAATATTGCTGTATCCATAGGTACTGACATATACTAGTAGGTAGCTGGACTATACATACGGTGCCTATGATTGGAACGTAATATTTATTTGTGTAGTGGCAAAATTCGTGTGCATACATTTTACTCAAAAATATATTTCATGGGTCTTACGTAAGCAAATTCAGATCTCGCTATAATATATAGGTATATGAGAGGATTAATTCGATAAGCACATAGGTATGTGTTTCTACACTTGACTGTAACTTAATTGTAAATTAAGTGTTATTAATCCTTACTTACAGGAAAAACGCCTGTATTTGTTCTTGATTGTGAACCTTTAATGGCATATAATTATGGCTGCATTGTAATATTAACATAATGTAAATGTTACGGTGGGCATGGGCACTGATGCTGTTGCCTTTGTTTTAGAAAAACAAAACTTTATGCACTAAAGCATAAAAACTTGTTTTCTACAGCGTACGCAAAGCATAATGCCCAACTTTTTAGGTGTGAGAATTGAGAAGGGAAAAGGTATTATTTATTTATAACAATTAACAATACATAGTAAATTTAAGGCGCCGTAGGTGCATGGTCTTCTCTACCTCTCACTGAGCATAAGCGTGAGCGAGATGGAAGTGCGTGCTCGGAAGCGCGGATATCATGTTTTTTCATTCTAATTTTTTGGCCGTTTAAATAAATAAAAAAGTAATTACTGAGTTCTGTCAAACATGATATTGCAGATTTTTAGAAGCAATTTTAATATTTATAGCTTTTGTGCATAATTTGTTACGAATATTTTAATTGTATTTTAGACCTCTGTTCGTGATTTTTTTCTATCGAGCGAAAATTTCTAAGTCATGTTTCGAATCACTGATCTCGCTGCAGAAAAGCCTCAAGATTACTATTCATATTTTTTTGAAACCATATTGTTATAAACAGATGCAATATATTGTTTCAAAAACTCTGTTCGCTTAACTTCGCTGAACCTACGGCGCCTTAATAGTTAAAAGTCCGTGCTATATGTCAGTTAGTGTAAATGAGTGCTACTCATGACGTTAAACACCAATTAATACTGCTCATGCCATTGAGAAATAATATAAAAATCAACATGCTAACCGCCTTATAATTCACAAAAAAATGTGTTCCATTAACCTGACTACAGTACCTACCTATACATATTTGCTAGTGGTTCTGTGAGTGTGTGTTCGAAAAGCTGATCGACAAAAAACCTATATAGTTATTGAACCTGCTCACGAGTATCGGTAGAGAAATGCAACCTGTAGAGGAGAACAACTGGACATCCTCCTAGCATTATTCCCGGTTGTGCCCTAAACGAGCCCGACTCCGCTTTGCCACCTAATCCCAAGATTTGGCTTAGGCACTAGGAGAACAACTGGAAATACGAAAGATTTTTTTGTCTAAGCTGAAATGGAGAATTTCGTTTCCTTCGCTCGCTCGTTCGACAGAGAGATCAAAATGTGCTTTCTATTGTGTGTATGTTTGGTCTCACAGTCTTCAGTGCAATTTAATTCGATAAGGAGTTTTAGCTGAATGACCACCATGACCAGTCAAGCAAGATGAAACACAATGAAACCGGCCAAGTGCGAGTCAGACTCGCGCACGAAGGGTTCCGTAAAAAAAAAGTGTGTTATATGGGACCCCCCTTAAATATATTTTTCATTTTTTTATTAGTATTTGTTGTTATAGCGGCAACAGAAATACATAATTTGTGAAAATTTCAAATGTCTATCGCGGTTCTTGAGTTACAGTCTGGAGACAGACAGACGGACGGACGGACAGACAGCGCCCCGTTTTTACCCTTTGGGTACGTAACCCTAAAAATAACGCAAAGATGGAATGAATAAGGAAAAAAAAGTTTCTTAGTATGTTACGTGTTAAGTAGGTATGGTAGAGACCAGTCTTCCTTGAAGCTATGAAGGGAGAGGCGCAGCGGAGTCTCCTCTCGCTCATATTTGGAGCCCTACCCTATTTTCTATCCAACTAGGGAAGTACATCCACCTTACAGACCACTGCAGCTGCAATACATAATACAACTACTTTCTCTGTAGGTGTGCTGTGTTCCTGGTGTTTCCTTTTAGATTTCCTTTTAATTTTTTGTACTTTCCGTGCTCTCACCAAATGGACCCTGCGGAAGACCAGAGGTGGCTGCAAAGCTAGCAACATGCTCAGCTGGGTCCATTTCGTGGCAAAGAAAAATGTGCTTTTTATTTTATTTCTTTTATTATCTGTGTTGTGTTTGTCACGAATAAATGTTTTGATTTGATTTGATTTGATTTTGTGTGTACGGTCGCTGGAGCTCCGGAGGATGCACTGTGGTGGGAGTGAGGGTCCAACATTTGTCTCTATCTGACAACAACGAATCCTCAACTCCATCAATAAAGGGGCGGCAACGCTTGATCCTCTGATGTCGCAAACGTCCATAGGAAGATTGTATGTATGCCAATGATGTAATATTTTAAAAAAAGTGTCCAAAGTCAAAATGTCAACTCCTGCGTCACCAAGTTAACTTTTCTCCCTGTAAATATTGCACAACTAGGTATTGTCTGGCAGTCAAGCCGCAAAGGCATTTATTGTACGAATTTCACGCTCGCACGTGGGGTCCTGTATAGCGCAACTGAGCTGGTTTGATACTTGAAAAAGTACTTTCTTTTTTTATAGATTTTTTTATTCATTTAGCAAGTTAAAAGTCAGATACACCCCCTTAAAAGTCGACTGAAAAACTTTTTATTAATTATTAATATAACGGATTTTCCCGTTATATTCCATAATGGAGTATTATGACATTACCAGTTAGATTGATTTATTAACCTGTATTTTCTGTTGACATCTGTATGGAACCTAATATTTTTAAATGTTTGGATTATGTAATTCCAACATTATTGACGACCCATATAAAGGCGACCTTAATTTTTAAATTTATTGACATGTTCAGTTAGTAAGTTGTAGACATGTAGCTGTAAATATTTCCTAAATCATATGATAATTTAAATGTTACTTATTTGATTTTGTTTTAAAACCGACGATCACAGCATACACTCCTAAAAATTGACTTTGTGTAATTTTAAGTGCAGTTGTATGTTGTGAAATAAATGAATCTGAATCTGATACGAAATCATAGCTTCGTCGTTCAAATTGATCAGGGGGCCTAGACAAGGTTACAATCGACAAGCGCTAACGCTAACGCTAACTTATAAAATGTATGGGAATGACAGATGTTAACGAAAAGTGTTTCGTTGGCATCTGTCATTCCCATACATTTTATTCGTTAGCGTTAGCGTTAGCGCTTGTCGATTGTAACCTTGTCTACGGCCCCAGGTCTTCTGGGGGCCCTCCAGTATACCGGAATGTAGAACGATGGAGAGATAGTATACCGAGACATGCGTTAATGGACCAAGACAAACAGAACGCCAATGTAATCACATATCTCAAGACCATCGATAAGATCTCTTAAATATAATATGATGGCTTCAAACAATACTACCGTCTATTGATTTAAACTTTCACGATTCTCACACATTATTTATACTAAACGGGACTTAATCGCATATAATTAACTTATTTATATATTCATTGAGTTGTCCCGTGACCATGGATGTTGCAACACATCCGAAACGTCGGGAGACCTCAGTGAACGCGATTAAGTCCCGTTTAGTATAAATAATACTACACTCGACTTGAACTGGCCACCGTATTTAGGTATGAACACTTACCCACTTGTGTCAAATACGATTGGCGACTCTTTATACATATATATAATGTTTATCGGTTTTCCTTTATTTTATTAGGCGCTATTTCTTAGCCTGGGCGTTTCTGTAGTATTATTTTACGGATTTTTGAAAATTATATTATTGTTACATTCTGACTTTCCATTTTTACTTATCCAAATATATGTGGTAGGTAATCCGTTTCTCTACGCTCATTATAAGTGAAGTGACATTGTGCGAAAAAAATATCACATATTGGAACCAATCCACACATATTTTTTCGCGAGGCATGAACATTATGAACAAGGAAATATGATCGTTATCTTTTACAATCCTACGATTTTGCTCATCAACTATCAAATCCAGCTAACCCTCCAACAGCGCATCCCCAACCGCAGATCACGGGAAGGGTTACGCACTTTCGTCACGCTTGTCGCCGCGTGCGCACCCCACAACGATCACCCAAACTACAGACTAAAAAATAACAGAACACAATCTGTATAAACTGCGAGTATAAGGGCTGTTGCAATACAGGTTCCGTTTAGACTGTGGTGCATTTAGAGTCTAGTCTGTGTAGTGTGTACTGGCTGAAAATGCACCCTTTTCGCCACGCGGTGAATAAAAATACTAATTTTAAACAACAATGCCGATGGGTAACTAGTTCCTTGTGCAAACAAATTGCTCTATTCTTGCAGTGTTCGGTCGGTGCCGTGAACAAATATTTGGGTTATTTTGACTTTGGTTTGCATGATTTGAATGACAATCTAATCAGGGGAGGTTTTTTTTTAAAAAAATGAACATGTTTTTTCATAAAGTAAAGGATTGAAATACTGGACATTTGAAATTTACATATACGCATGACGCATACATATTCTCACATCTTTATCCCACTGGGGTATGCAGAGTAAAAAAGATGTACTTTTATAAAATAAGACACTTTAAATATGTAGTTTGTAATGTTTACTGCTTATTTAATAATAAGTAATAACCAACCGACAAACCAACCCGCAAAATTAGATCGAATTATAATTTTATTGATCTAAATGTACACAACCCAATATTTTAGATTTTGGAATTTAAGAAAATGTAATATTGTAGATATTACCTGACCAGAGACAAGTTCTGACCATTCTGCATTCTAATTTGATAAACCAAACTATAAACACGAACTAAGCCATTTCTTCAGGGAAAACTCACTAGTTTACACACGAAGGGTGCAAATTGCTCAAGCGTACAAAATGAGCAAATATGATTTTGTTAAAAACGTCAGCGAAACATCAGAATCAGAATGACACTTTAAAAAGCGCTCAGCTTGCTATAGTAATTGTATATTATGTTGGTCGAAAGAGAACCTTATCCTCTGAGTTATAAGAACTGAGGAAGGTGCAAATGTAAGTAAGTTTGCTTAGATTGTGTGACGGTCTTTGAGATACTCGAGTTATTTGAAAGGGAAAGGTCGGAAAAAGTCGAAAAAATATTTAATAGAGAAGTACCTATCTAGAAACTGAATTTTATACTCTAGATAAATATTTTGATATTTAAGCCATGAAATCCTCCTGTTGACAATTCAATCTCATGTTTAAACAAGACCAAGATGTTAACAAACAAGCCTTATGGCGTGCCTAATGAAGCAATCGGTTTCGAGCATATTAGCGCGTGGCGATTCTTGGCAGTGAATATGTTAAGTCGATAGTTGATGAGTGATTTCGACAAAGCCGTCATGAAATACAGCAAAATAGACAGTTATCAAAAATATTCGAACACGTCAGTATAATATTTAAGATAATCGGTCACCTCTAAAATATTGGAAATACCACACAGTAACACATGCTCAATCACTCCAATATTTCTATAAATTACAACTATTAGTCGCCATATGTAATTTTAAAACCAAACTGTACTGCAGAGGGTCACACCATCGACTTCAAAAAGTCATAAATCCAAGAACGTTAATGTCGTTTACGTCATTACAAGATGTGGTGATCGTAACACGCCATATGTGTACAATTCCCGCCTTCTCTAATCCCGCCATGATGGAAACACATTTTATAAATGTTAGACGTTATTTAATCTACTATATTGGATTTAGCTGTGGAAAGCTTTTGGGCAAATATGTGGTCAATAAGTTTACTGAGCGGTGTTTAAAGTTCCGGCCACACATGTTTTTACTACGACGGTGGCAAATAAGCATAACGCCTGCCTGATGATAAGCAGACAACGTCGCTTATGGATGCTTGTGACTTCAGAATAAATACAAGGCAGTTGCCGACCCTTTATTGATTTGACGAACAAACCCACCTACTCGTTACCTTTTTTTTTTTTTTTTTTTTTTCGTGGAGAAAACCTGCGCGCCAGGTACCCAATCACCGGGGATGATTGGGTTATGTGGTATTTCTATCCACTAAAAACTCCACGGTGCTCTGCATCTACGCTCTCATGCAGGGGACTCCAGGATCTCATGCTGAACGCACTGGAGACCCCCTCGCGCCTCGCCACATTTGGCTCGTCCTTAGGGCAAGGAAATGCTGTCGCCTTCCCTGGGGTTCTTAAGCGAGTGCCCCCCCCCCCCGGCCCCCGCCAGAACACTGCGACCCCGATGACCCCTTTAGTCGCCTTCTACGACAGGCGGGGGAGACCGTACACCTATTCTTGTCCGAGCCTACACGAACCTGAACTACGAAGCTGAAGGTCCTGGGTTCGAATCCCGTTAAGGGCAAATTTAATATTTGTGTGATGAGCATGAATATTTGTTTCTAAGTCATGGATGTTTTCTATGTATTTGAGTATTTCTATCTATTAAATACATCGTCGTCTAGTACCCATAACACAAGCCTTATTGAGCTTACTATGGGACTAGGAAGATTTGTGTAAGATTGTCCCCTAATATTTATTATTATTATTATTTTATTATTATTTGAGGATTTGTCGTGTTGAGACGAATGCGGGTCAATCTCTATGCCGCGCCGTCCATCCTCGGGAGCTCTGTCGACCTTTCTCACTACCAGAACCCAACACCACGTGCGTACAGAGCAAGTAGTCGGGCTGCTCCAAATATGAGCGACAGAAATTTCCGCTGTTCCCTAGCACTCTATCTATAAATCTGAAAACAGTACAATACAATACACATACTCTTTATTGCACACCTCAATAGTAATACAGAAAACATGTAAGTATAAGGATGATGTCACACTGCGCCGCATCACCGGACGGAGGTGCGTTTCTCGTTGTATGCAAGTACCTCAGTTTGTATATAAATTCCGTATGGTCCGGCACACTGCACCGCACCTCCGTCCGGCGAAATTTGTATGCAGCTCCGCACCTCCGTCCGTTGATGCGGCGCAGTGTGACGACCGCCTTAGCCCTAACTTGTTTGCACCTCCAAAGTGTGCATTCTCAGCTCGGGTCCATAGTGACTCAGGATAGCTGGCCAGAACTGGATGGGATTGTTGCGCTCACTGGCGTGTAATATGAGAGGCCCATGTCAGGGGGCTGAAACAGGCTGATGAAAATGCTGAAGAAGCACGAGCGAAACACCAACCGATTCCAAATCAACACGAGAAGCCAAACATCCCTAGTATAATTACACGACTTTGGTCACGTGTGATGTGTGAAAAATGGCGGATTCCCGCCGCGAGAGCACGTCGCGAATCCATCCATCATGTGACGTCACGGGGGTGTATAATGCGATGCCGATGCCGAGAGCCGCGCCGCTCGGCCTCCTATTCTTGCGGCGACAATCGCATTGAATTTGAATATGGATTGTATTGGCATCGTTCATACCGCTCAAGTAACTAAAAGTTAATTAAAAATGTACTGGCAACGTTGGCTCAAATGTAACCAAAAGCGAGAAATGAAATGATGTAAGTAATGAGGATCTGAAGCAAGGTCTGAACTGACGTGTTACGAAGGTCAAATACGTGGTTGGGGCTACGGTAACCTTTACTGTTGTTTGTGTTATAAACGAACTATAGGGATAGCTAGGGCACTAGGGGGTTAAGTGGCAGTGGGCAGGGCACATTGCACGTAGAACCGATGGCCGTTGGGGCGGAAACGTTCTCGAGTGGCGACCACGTACCGGAAGGCGCAGCGTGGGTAGGCTGGTGGACTGATGGCCTGGTAAAGGTCGCGGGAGTCCGCTGGATGCGGGTGGCGCGGGACCGGTCATTGTGGCACTCTTTGGGGGAGGCCTATGTCCAGCAGTGGACGTCTTTCAGCTGATGTGATGATGATGATAGGGATAGCTTTGATCTTGTTAGCAAATAAGATACCCGCAGTTTTCATTCAGTTTGCTACCATATTTTGCGCGCTCGGTCGGACACGATAGCTTGGCATGCAAGGAATTGTGTCGTATTGGCTCCCATCAGTGTCACCTTCTATTCCGATACCTAATGCGTGGGTAATAGACCAATTTGTAATATGAACCTGGTTATGTCCATCAAGTAACTCGTCAGAACAACAATACAATACAATACAAATATTATTTATTGCTCACCAGACATAGTAAAAATAAAATAGAAAAATAGATGTAAATTAAACATAAACAATGGTAGACAACAGGCAGTCTTATCGCTAAAAAGCAATCTCTTCCAGACAACCTTTGGGTGGTGGAGACGATGCAAGAAAAGATATGATTTGAGTAGGTGAAAACAGAAAAACAGAATATAAGAACAACTTAACTATAACAAAGACTATATACTTATTTACACAAATACATATATATATAAACGTACATACACATACAATAACTAAATGTCATAGAAACAGTATCACTTACACACACTGATGTAACCAATTTAAAAAGTTATTTCGTCCCGTTTTGATTTCAACTCCACACAATCATCTCAGCGTAGCGGTAAGTTAATTAAGCCTATACCAGGAAACAATAACCGAAGGGCTGGCAGCATTTGTGTCAATACGGCCCCCACGTGTATCTGACTAAATATCGAATGTAACAACTTCATTCTACTTTGTGTACTCTTACGACCTTTCTTTTCTAGGAGATTGACAGCGGTCGCTTATTGTTAAGGCTAGGCACTAACCAAGTTTACTAGAATTAAATGTTGGTTTGATATGAAATTCTTGGATGGATATTCGACTCCATCATCCTCAAAAAGTACTTATACTTATTTGTCAACTTCCGCTCAATACTATGTGAACGTTTTTGAGAATGACGAATGTTCTTGGCACGTATGATGTACTAGCTTCTGCCCGCGACTCCGTCCGCGTGGAACTCGTTTATATCGTAGCTCCATACAAACTTTTACCCCCCATTTCACCCCCTTAGGGGATGATTACGGGGATAAAAACTATCCTATGTTACTCTCCATCCCTTCAACTATCTCCACTTAAAAAATCACGTCAATTCGTCGCTCCGTTTTGCCGTGAAAGACGGACAAACATACAAAACAAACACATACTCTTTCACATTTATAATATTAGTATGGATTTTATAGCATACAGCATATACGGGGCAAAACATGTTTTTTTTTAGTATACGTTTCTTCAAACGGGATTTTCGAGATTGTTCACTACACGAATTGTTATAGAAAGAACCTGTACGTAAGTATTTCAGAAGTGTATTTGATTCCTCGTGAAACTACACAAAATACTCATTTTTAACAAAATAAGCACCATTGGAATCTGACAGCTTAGTGTAATAATGATCACAACAAACGACAAAGAGAACTTCGTTCTTTTTTGTCTGTTACAAAGAATACACCCCAAGAAAGCACGATATTGTATAATTCACAAAAGCAGGCAGGTTACAAACTCCCGATACAGACACAACCAAAATTGCGACCGAACAATTCAAAGCCCATGCAAAGTTTGAATGATCAGCAACAGCGTGTAATGTGCGAAGTTGGGTTTACGAGCTACATCGGCAGGTTATGCATGCGAGCTACAACCGTTTACCGCTAATGTCGCGTTATGGTTTTGTTTTCGGGCAGTTTGTGTTGTGTGTTGTGTGTTTTTGGTGGAACGCAATGGGAATCTGTACTTTTAGTGAGACTTGGAAAAATTCTGCTTTGGCGTTTGGTCAATAGCTCAACAGTTATGTGTTATGTTGTCACAGACGCCAGCTCGTTTAGTTTGACATTATTGCCATACAACTTACCTGTTTATGTGAAATTGACTATCGAATGGAAACTGTGAGGGTAACTTTATATGTTTTTTTTACTCCTGGAACACGCTGTTGCTAAAATTATTCGGGTTCCTCCGACCACCTTGTACGAGTATTAAGAAAGTACCTACCTAATTTCGATATAGGTGTTTTTTTTTACTCTTCACAACATGAAGTATCTAGATATCTTGACGCCATTTTGATTTCAAGAGATTCTTCATTCCTGTCAATCAAAACGGCAAACACAGCCACAATACAGCCCCCTTGCGGCTAATAATGCCGCCGCAGCACCGCGTCACTCACAACTGTTGCACGGTCCTTATATTTCATTCATTGTTCACCTCTGTTTATACACTCTGTACATTTTGATTTCGAAATTGCTTACTAGATAGCTGTCTTAGAATGATTAGATTAGATTCGATTAGTTTATTTCATTTTGAAAATTTACAAGTCATTTCATGAAATTAAAATAGCATGGATCCACAAAGATCGTCAGAGTGTATAAGAATAAAAAACAATAATTAATAAATAATGAATGTAATATTGAAGTATAATAAATATTAGTACTATTAGTAGTGATGCTGAGCTGGGTATGGACAAAGCCTGCCCTTATTTTTTATTTATTTATTTTATTATGTGTGTGTATTTTTTTGATACGAATAAATGATAGAGTATGGGTATAGCTTTGCTGACATCGGTGGTGTCGCGAAATTTACATTATAGCCACGTCTATACCGCGGCTTCCGTTGAAGTTGTTGATGCATGTTTAGATGATTCTTCAATACGTCATCTCGTTGATCTAATAACGCGTACAAGATTTATTCTCCACTGGGGTACGGTATCCTTTCGCAAGTAAAAAAAATAATCATTTTCCACCTGTGTAATTTGTCCAAATTTTAATTGCGACAAAAAGCCAAATTTCTCGTAGACCGCGAAGTTTTCGATTCTTTCTAAATACTTATCGTCTAGGACCAGGTTAGGTGAGGTTTGTTTTGTAAAAAATAAAATTTAGGTAACTTGCGATAGGATACCGTACCCCAGTGGAGAAGAAATCTTGTACGCGTTATGCAGTTGGAAAATAACATTTTCATTAGTAAGGTTGCCAGAGCTCACCAAATACACTGTGATGAGAGTTGGGAGTGAAGCGGCCTGTCTGAATAATGTCTTCGCTGACAAATGGACGCCTGTAAGGGTACGCTTACAGGCGTCTATAAGCTACGATGATCGCTTACTGTCATTATCATTACGACCTGTCAGCATCATCGTCATTATCAGCCTGTAATAAACCTCTGTTCGAGTACGCCACTCATCCCGGTCCTGTGATACCACCAAATTGCTAAGTTATCGATTTTCCACGCATCCACGGAATTTCCTATTCTCCCCTCATGGGTGACCATCGTCATGACTATGGATACTAAGGAAGGTACACTGAAGAAACCTTTTTATGGACAACCACGAAGCCAGCGAGCGTCAGCGCTAAACAGATAACTCGAACCATTAACGCGGCTAATTGTGAACGAGTCTTCCGCCACCGGCCTGCAGATAGCTTAGGAGAACTACAAACGGGGCGCTGAAGGCGTAAAAAGTAGCCATTTTATATCTTATCGCAGTCGATAAGATATCCATCACGATCTGTCAAGCGTGCGAGTGCGAGAGTGACGATGTCTTATCCACAACGATAAGTAATATAACTTTCTGTCAAAAAAAACATTTTTGGGTACAAGCTTTTATTGCCGACTGTACTTTTCTGTATACTGAGACTGCTCTTTGAGACGATTCTAACGAGCCCAAACTCGATGGGGTTATGTGGTTTTATTACTGAGTTCCTATGGCCACCTTTTGTCTCCATCATCAGATCAGCTCGATGGTACCATAATATTGAATTGTCATCCAAACTATACTTAAACCCAAAATTTCAGCTCAATCGGTCACCGGAAAGTGGGTCAAATTAAACTTGCAAGATTTGTCCCATACTAACAGGGCAAGTTAATATAAAGCTTGTAATAAAAATGGCAACCATTTTAAGGCCCACTGTTCTACATGGTTCGAGCGTACCAGGGGCCTGATGCATAAGAAGTTACAAGCTAATATGCAACAGTCCCGAGGTGGCAGATGTAAAGATTAGCGCTAGCTGAGTCCCATTTTGTTTGTAGCCATATGCTATCCGTGATGCCTGACTCATCTCTTTCTAGTAGAACACTTAGAAGGATATTATAGTTAATATCCTGCACAGGTAGCACAACACCGCACGCGAGGCAGCTCGCCTTGTGCTAGTCCGGCAGGCATCAATCCAACTATCCCAATGGTTGTCAACTCTGTATGAGTTCAAAGAGCACGCTCCCGCCAAATGAGTTGTATTGGACGTAAAAAAGTATACAGTAGCTATGTTTAAGATCGAATGCACTGTTTAGGACACAGCACAGACCGGAAAAAATTGCAAACTTTATACCAATTTTGAAATACTGACGCCGCGTCGATATTATTGTCCTGAGTAATTACCAGGCTTAGGACTTTTCGTAGCATACCGTGGTTCTAAAATCTTTGGAGTCGCCACGTGTTAAAATTTCGAAGTCAAAGTCAAAATCAAAGTCAAAAAGTATGATGTCTTATTAACTATAAAGATTTATACATACTGTCCCATCGTTACTGAGTGCATTTTAATCGAACGTAATTAATGTTATCACAAACCTATATAATAATACTAATAGCTGATCACATGTGATGCTACAATATTATTTATCTAGTTATACATCCTCTTTAATGCCCGTGTTTAGTGAGTAGTGCAAATTAAATCGCAATTTAACATTAAAAAATATTGACATAATCAGTTTGATGAGGATTGTGTTGCTGTGTTGGTCCAAGACGTCCTATAATTCTTGACATGTAGTAGACACACCGTGTCGCCATTTACCACGTATATTTGAAGCTTAAATAAAAAACGATGCGTTTCTTATATTGCCTCGAACACACCCGCCGTCATCTGTCATTCGACATTTTCGTGCGCGCCGAAAAACCACGTTTCGTGTTATAAAATAAGTTATTAGTAAATAATAAGTGATTAAAAGCGAAAAATATGGGCAAACATAAAAAGAAAAGGAAAGATAATGACGAGGAATTGTTTTCCTTGTTTAAAAAATTCGCCAAGCGAATGCGTGAGAGGAGTCCCTCTAGAGAGAGGGATATGGACAACGAATATCAAGGTAACTTACTACTATAAGTATAAGCTTATACACGATTATTACATGCTTAATTCTTCTAGTCTTTTTTCCTAACATTAAAGCACGTCGTAAGAAAAAGTTTCTGTCAGAAAATTCATTTGAATCCATACGGATAAAAGTCTCGGTATGGGTTTATTAGATTACACATGGGTAACTACTTCAATTTCAAATCATGGTACGAGGATTTACCCGTGTGATAACACTGCGAGTGTTATTCGTGAGGTTTATCTCAACCGAAAATTAAGGTTCGAGGTCATGTCCGTGTGGTGGTACTGCGAGTACCATTCGTGTGACATATCCCAACCAATAACCCTTAAGGTTCGCGGATTTACTCGTGTAAATGCACTGTTAGTGCTATTCATGTGGTTTATCTCATACCTCTATTAAAACTTGTAAAACTATGTTTTATAAAGGATTAAATGAAATGAAATGAAAAGCCCCTAAATAAATATATCTATATTTTTTGAACGCCAGAGAGTGTTGAAGAGTTTACCGAAAATACCGCAGCGGAGTTCGCTCCGGATATTGAATATAGCGAGGAGATTACTGGCACAAATATAGAGATCCCTGCCTTCACTACGCCTCCCACTGCGGCCTCTTAGATGCCTTCCACTGCAATCTCTGAGACGCCACACACTGCTACCTCTGATACGCCTGCCACAGAAAAAAGACTGCCGGAGGCTGTTACGGATCCTCCACTAGATGAAGATATCCTCAGCATTTTGGGTGAGAACCCGAATAAGAAGGTTTATGCAGAGGCGATTCACAAAGACATAGCCACAAGATGGACCCATAGTATCACAAATGGGCTAGAAAAAGACAAAAAACTGTCTTTTTTTTTGGAAGCGCCAAAATTAAACACTGAGATTAGGGCAGCCATCTCTGAACAGGTTTTGAAACGAGACCGCGCCATGGAACAGCAGCAGAACTGCCTTGGGCAGGCCACAGCCTGTAATGGAAAAGCTCTCGATATCTTATTTAAATCTAAGGATTGTAAAGAAGCTACAAAGATTGTTAGCGACGCGGGAAGAATGCTTTGTGAGTTATTCCATGGCGAATCCTTATCTAGCAGGTACCTACTACAATTTGCCCTTAACAAGGATACAAAAGACATAGTCACACAAACTAAAGTTGTGAAATACATTTTTGGTGAGAACCTGCACAAAGACCTAAAGGCAGGAAAAGCAGTGAACAAAACAGGGTCTGAGATAAAATTCAATCCAACTTCAAGCTACGGTACAATGCGCAGAGGTGGCCAGCACCTCAGCGGTGGCCAGCTCCTCAGCGGTCGCCAGCTCCTCAGTACAAAAGCGGTCCTCCACCGAGAAAAACTTAAAGGTAAAACTCTTATCATCTTATTATCATAACTGGCTACCCATTACCATTGATAAAACAGTTTTATCCTGGGTTAAAGGCTATAAATTGCCATTGTCAGTTACACCTAAGCAAACAGTAATGCCAGCAAACAAATTAAGAGGTAAAGATGCCCAAGATCAGCACTCAATAACCCATCTTCTTAGTATAAACGCTATAAATGAATGTGAGCCTTGTAATGAACAGTTTCTGTCTCAACATTTTTTGACCCCAAAACCTAATGGGGATCAGCGTTTCATTCTAAACCTAAAAAACCTCAACAAGTTCATGAATACACCTCATTTTAAACTAGAAGACATCAGTACTGCAACAAAATTGCTTTCAGCTGGTTCATTTATGGCAAAAATAGATCTCAAAGAGGCTTATTTTTCTGTATCCGTGCATGAGCGTTATAGAAAATACCTTCGTTTTCGATGGCAGGATAAACTGTACGAATTTAAGGTTTGTACTAAAATTATGAAGCCTGTCATTGAACATCTCCGTTCTGAGGGAATTGTGTGTACCGTTTATCTAGATGATATTCTTTTAATTTTTAACAACACTTCTGAGGCAAAAGATGGTATTAATAAAACTTGTAGCCTTTTAGAACACCTAGGGTTTACAATAAACTATGACAAGTGCATACTTTTACCCGAACAAAAATGTAAATTTTTAGGCTTTGTACTGAATTCAATTGAAATGACAATAGAATTACCACCTGAAAAATGTCTTAAGATTAAACAAGTATTGTTATCCTTTTATAATAGAAAACAATGCAAAATTAGAGAGTTTGCTCATTTACTAGGACTGCTCACTTCTGCTTGCCCCGCTGTGAAGTATGGCTGGGTATATACCAAAACTTTTGAAAGACTCAAATATCTGAATTAGCTGATTAATGACAATTACAATAAAATTATGAATTTGCCCAGCTATTTAAAATCTGATTTTGATTGGTGGTTAAAAAACATAAAATCACCCAGTAACAACATTCGGTCAGACTTTTATGAATTAGAGATCTTTTCAGATTCATCATTAAAGGGTTGGGGCGTGGCTTACAATAACAATTCGTTGGGAGGTTCATGGTTTATTGAAGAGTCTATGAAACATATTAATTATTTAGAACTACTTGCTGCCTTTATTGGATTAAAAACTTATGCAACTAATTTAAAAGACTGTCAAATACTCCTTCGTATAGACAACACAACAGCCATATCTTACATAAATCGTATGGGAGGAGTACAATTTATCCATCTCAACACATTGGCAATGGAAATTTGGCAATGGTGTAAGTCTAGGAACATCTTTCTATTTGCATCTTATATCCAGTCAAAAGACAACTTTATAGCAGATGCAGAATCTAGAAAGACTCAAGCTAACATTGAATTTGAACTAGCAGACTATGCTTTCCAGCAGATTGTCACAACTTTTGGTAGGCCTACCATAGACTTATTCACCTCTAGAGCCAATACAAAATGTAAAAAAAATTATATCTTGGAAAAGGGACCCGGAAGCTTTTGCCATAGATGCCTTTACAGGTTCATGGTCTCAAGATTATTTCTATTGTTTCCCCCCCTTTTCAATGTTATCAAAAACCCTCCGAAAAATTGTCAACGAAGAGGCTACTGGTATTGTGGTTGCACCCCACTGGCCAACCCAGGCTTGGTATCCCTTATACAAAAAATTACTATGCTCTAAGCCAATTTATTTCCAGCCTAATAAATCATTATTAATTTCTATCAACAGCATTCCACACCCTCTTCACAATCACAAGCAACTTACCCTGGTTGCAGGAGTCTTATCAGGAAAGCTCTAGAAATGCGAGGCGTTCCAGATATGTCAATTGAGGTCATGCTAGCTTCCTTAGCAGATAATACCATATCACAGTATAACATACGTTTAAAAACATGGTGGAACTATTGTTTAAATAATTCAATAAATTGTTACAGTGTGGATATCCCAGATATATTAAAATGTTTAATGTTTAACAATGGCTCAAAATATGGTACTCTCAACTCATGTCGTTCAGCAATTTCCTTAATAGTAGGACCACAAGTTGGCTCCAACGAACTAATAAAAAGATTTTTTAAAGGAGTTTTTCGGTTAAGACCAAATAACCCAAAATATGATATTACCTGGGATCCCAACACCGTGTTAAATTACTTAAATACTCTGTATCCTAATAAAAGTATTCCATTAGAAATGTTAACAAAGAAAATAGTAACTATTTAACTTTAATAACAGCACACAGGGTTCAAACTTACAGTCTGATTAAATTAGAAAATATTAAATATTGTAAGGGAAATATTATTATAAAAATCACTGATCTCATCAAAACATCTCGAGTAGGTGCAACTCAACCTGCCCTAATTATTCATTTTTTGTAGAAAAACCGGAAATTTGCCCGGCACAGACATTAGTTGATTATAATATTAATGTTACAGAGAAATTACGAACCAATACCTCAGGCCGATTGTTTATAAGTTTAAAAAGCCATATGCTACGGTAGGATCGCAAACTTTAAGCCGTTGGATCAAAGACATGATGTCTAAGAGTGGTATAGACACCACCATATTCACATCACATAGCACGAGGCATGCGTCTGCCTCGAAAGCAAAGACTTTAGGTCTCAATATCGATTTAATTCGAAGAACGGCAGGTTGGGCAGAAACCTCTTCGGTTTTCGCGAGGTTCTACAACAGACCTATTGTACAATCCGCGACTTTATTCGCAGAAACCATTTACTCGAGTTCCTAATTTTCTTATAAATAAAAAAAAAAAAAAAATGGTAAAAACTACTTATACCTACTTTCTACGATTGTTTAAAATTAAGATAATTGGCTAATTTAAATAATTGATCTCAGATGTCTGCTAGAATTATAATCTTTGTTACTCATTAAAGAGTTTTAATTTTTGTTATTGTTCAAAAGCCTTGTGATTTATCTTAATATATTTAGAGATAAATATACTGTGTTATAATTTCACGACTCTTTGAACATCCTACATGTCAAGAATTATAGGACGTCTTGGACCAACACAGCAACACAATTAGAAATCAAACGAACTTACCAAGTGAAGTTCGATGTTAATTGTGTGAATGTGTTGGTCCAAGACGTCATAAACTCCCACCCATGACCCTAATGCTAGTGCATAAGTTCCCTAGATTATAGGTCGTGAAATAAGAACTTCAAACTAAATGACAGATGACGGCGGGTGTGTTCGAGGCAATATAAGAAACGCATCGTTTTTTATTTAAGCTTCAAATATACGTGGTAAATGGCGACACGGTGTGTCTACTACATGTCAAGAATTATAGGACGTCTTGGACCAACACATTCACACAATTAACATCGAACTTCACTTGGTAAGTTCGTTTGATTTCTAATTATGATACACTTATTCCAACAGGCAGTACTTTCTCAAATATGTAGAATTATTTATAAGTACTGATAGAGTTGACCTAAAAATGTTTCATTAATTAATTTTGTTATAGCTAGGAAGCTCCAGTTTAAGTTTGATTTGTTGAGTAAAGCTTAGCGACGTTTCGACCGATCACGTTTCGTCTGTTGAAATTAATGTTTTATTTTCTAGGTTTAATTTTTATATCACCGTTATAAAATGCATTGTTAATTAATATATTACATTATACTATTTTTATTAAATGTCCTTTTTTCTTTATTATATATAATTTTACAACTAAACATTCCATAGAATGCATGATATGTTTCAAAAAGTGCTAAGCCTTTAATATAACTTCATACTTTGAAGTTCATTTCGAAAATTTCACATTCCGCGACTCCGTGGATTTTAGAACCACAGTATGCTACCAAATGTCCTAAGCCTAGTAATTACCCAGTCTCTAAAAGGTAAGCTTCATCAAAAAGTTCTATACAATAACGTGCAACCAGCTCCCTCCTTGGCCGCCCTAACCGGCCACGTACCGCAATCGGCACGCAGCGATTTTATCGACCATGACCGAGGAGATTGCTGCTTTTAAAAAGCGCACTTTAATTTTGGGCGCCACTGCCGCGCTCGTGCGTAGACGTATTTACTTTATTGGCTATAAAAAGGTTGGGACGGATAGTGTGCGGTGCGTTTTAATTGCTGGGCTGATCTAAAATCCTGAAATATGTATCAGAGACTGAATCAAACATTTATTCGTGACACAACACACTATTACAAAGCAAAGACAAAATTTAAAAGTGAATCTGTGAGACACAGGCTTTTGTTTCATCACTCGGGTCTGGTTCGGATTTCAATGTGTTGGCGCTCGTTTGGACTCTAGAGCAAAGCAAAGCAATGCGATAAACCATGTTATATAATAAGCCCTTAAGTATTGACCACTGAAAAGACGCTTTTTGTTTTAATGACTCACAATGACCCAAAAGTGGTAACCACTTTTTTGGCAAACTTACAAGTCTTGCTCATTACGTTTGTGATGAATTCTAATTTGAAAAAAATCGCTAATCTGACCTATTTAATTGGGGTTCTTTTCATTCTATCCTATACTATTAAACGAGCAATATATGTATGTATGTATGTAAGCACTTTATTGTACACAATAACAGGTTAAAGAATATACATGTCACACAATAGATCAAAGTACAAAGGCGAACTTATCCCTATAAGGGATCTCTTCCAGCTAACCTTTGAGCCGTTGAGAGGACGGTATGTAGAACAAGATAGGCAAACTTATACCGTGTACAAAAACACACAGAGAAAATAAAAATATGCCAATACATATATACATACACAATACAAAATATAATACACCCGTAATAATATTACAATAATATTAATTATATTATATTTAATTTCTACCGTGCTTAGACGTTACAACTATGTCCGATGATGAGTTCAACTATCCGTGACCCCATCATATGCAGAGTTGGGCACTCAAGTGTATATCGCAAATATACAATAAATAAATAAATACTGTATTCAACCAATTCACAAGTCATTAGAAAGCCACATCTTCTTCAAATTAATCTTAAGTGACGCAACAGACCGCGACTGTCTCAGCGACAAAGGCAACTCATTCCACAACTTAACAGCGCGCGCGGTAAAAGATCTGGAGTATGTTCGCGTCTTTTTAGACGGTACAGCAAGAGTAAGGTTAGCACTCGACCGCAAGCGGTGGCCACTGCCGTCTGCCATAATTATAATTAAACCGCTCAGAAAGATAAGGAGGGGAAGTAGGGCTGAACAGTGTGTTGAAAAGTAATGACAGGATATGCACGTCCCTGCGCCGGCGAATCGGTAACCATCGAAGCTTAGAACGGAATCCGGAGATATGATCATACTTGCGTAGACCAAATATATATCTGATACATACATTTTGTAGGCGCTCCAGCTTATCAAGTAGCTCCTCGTTGAGGTCCAGAAACGCAATATCGCTATAGTCCAGAAGAGGAAGCAAAAGAGATTGAGAAAGAGTCAACTTGGTTCGAAGAGGAAGGAAATTCTGGAGACGCCTTAGGGAGTGAAGGGATCTAAAGATCCTCTGACTCACCTCAGCTATATGGGGTGACCAAGAAAGCGTCTGGTCCATGGTGATACCCAAATGCCTGACAGTAGAGGAAAAAGGAATAGAAATTCCATCAAAAATAATGTCAGGCACCCCACCACCTCTGAGAGCTTATTTACATAGTAAGGACTACCAATAACAATCGCCTGCGATTTCTTCGCATTGATTTGTAAACCAAACTTACACACCCAGCAGCGTATGGACTCAAGGTTTCGATTGACTTCCGAGATTAATGAGGAGATATCATCTACAGTAGCCGCTGCATAAATCTGTAGGTCATCTGCGTAAAGGTGATATGATGTAGTTAGGGATTCGGTGATACTATTTATAAAAACAGAGAACAATAATGGAGAAAGCACACCTCCCTGAGGAAGACCAGCGGAGAGTTCACACCACGCGGACATCTTGTCATCGAACATAACGCGCTGGCGCCTGCTAAAGAGGTAGCTGCGAAACCAGGATAAGGGAGTTTCAGAAATGTTAAAAGAGCGGAGAATCCCTAGCAGAATATCAAAATCTACCGTATTAAAAGAACTGCTAAAATCAAGAAGAACAAGGACAGTAAGCTTTTTGGATTCAATATTGAGACGAATGTCATCGGTGACGTTAACTAAAGCGGTGACCGTGCTATGCCCGGGCGGAATCCGGATTGGAAAGGATTAAATAAAGAATTTCTGTTAAGATGTGAAAGGAGACGACGATTAACATAATGTTCATCTTTGATAAAACTGGGAGAATAGAAATAGGACGGTATTGAGTGAAAGATACAGCATTAGGGACTTTGGGGAAAGGGATTACGTGAGCACACTTCCACGATGCCGGAAAGGTTCCAGTGGACATGGAGAAATTTATAATATCCGAAAGGGTAGGAACAATAAAATCCGCCACGAGCATAAGCATATCCACACTGAGGCTATCGTCACCGATGGCCTTCGTCTTAATAGATTTGAGAAGGGCAAGCGTCTCTTGCGGTGAAATCAAACCAAATTCAAAGGGAGATAAGTCGGGGTGTGTAATACTGGCAAGATGTGAAAGAGTGGATTGTTTAATGGAGGGGTCAAGAATAACCGGCGACGCGCTGAAATGTTTGTTAATAGCGTCAAGAGTCAAAGTCAATGTCAAGAGTATTGGAAGAACATTGCTGAGTTTTGCCGACCCCAAGAGACTTTAAAAAAATCTACAGCTTAGACGGGGGACACTCCTCTATCGATTTGTGAATATGAAGGCGTTTTGCTTCCCTAGAGACTTTGTTGCAGCGGTTACGCAGGGAAACATATCTCTGGCGATTTTCGTCCGAAGGAACCAGCCGGAACTTGATACGAGCTCGATCGCGCTTGGCCATGCACTGTATGTATATACCTATATAAATATACCTATTTGTACTCACGTTCTCGAAAACGGCTCTAACAATTTCGATTAAATTTGCAATATAGGGCTGGTTTCGGAAGCGAGAAATCGATCTAGTTAGGTCTCATGTCTAGTAAAAATCATTTTCTCCGTACTTTACCCGGGCATAGTTCGATTGCCGAAGGACTATTCTATCAAACGAGCAATATTTGTACATTTATTTGTTTTTTTTTTATTTACAGGAAAATTTGGTTTCCCCTGCAAAAAAAATACGACAACGCCAAGCAAATCTCGGTCTCCTAAGTGCTAATACCAACTTATAAACCGAGTGTCTGATCATAGCATAATATAATAATTGTATCTTCAAAACTGTCTTTCATGCTTTCAGGTACATTAAATATTATTCTGACGTTACGTTCTTGGAATGGTTGTATTGTCAATGAATCTTAGGCGTTAACTTATTTCGATAGCTTATTATAGCACACAAGACTACATGAATGATTTATAAAACTCCATGGAATGAATTTTGGCTGTTTTTTTATTAATTTTATTACGTTTGGAAAATTAGATAAGCATCAACCTCGATTGTAAATTAGATATAGTGCATGTATGATGTTGATGTATTGTTATGGCATTGTGTTTATAATTTATTATTCTCGTTATATATATATTTTTGACATTACCTTTTTTTTTTTCTAGAAAAATTCTACACTAGTATTTATTTACACAAGTTTAATTTAATTTAGTTTCATAAATTGTTCCAGAAAAAATTGGTTAAGATTATTCTTCGAACTGACGATTTGCAAGTGCTTGTTTAGTAGCAACCACTTGCAAATCAAATATTCTTTATTCAAGTAGGCCACCTGCCTGTCTGCCTGGTGGCCTACTTAAATAAAGATTATTATTAGTTTGAGTTTGAATCTTCTTTACATCTGACTTATCAAAAATATCTAAAATACATACAATCTCAAGCATTACCTCACAAAACTATTCGCAAACTTCTGACATCGATACAAAACAATATCCAAACAAGCATAAACCACCTCGAGTATCTTCCCCTGGACGTTGATTTATCGATGCCTTATTTGATTCGATGTTGTCATCGAAAGCTCATCCCCAGTTCGATATGACGTCATTACGAGTAACTATTCGGTTAGCGTGTTTCCTGGAGGGACCGTGATTTGGGAGGTGGGAATTGAGACAGGCTGTTGTTTTAGTTGAGTTTTTCCTTGTGGAAATGTTGGTTCTACAGGATGTAGGTATTATGTACAAATTATATGAATTATGTTTCAATATTTTGTATGTTATGTTTTGTACCTACTATAAAAATTTATTAAATCATACATATGGAGCATTTGTACGGAAGTTAAACATGGACTTTGACCCAGAACGATGCGGAGATATTAGAAGCGTTCGAGATGTGGTGTTGCAGGCGTATGGAGAAAATTTGCTGGAGAGAGAGGGTAACCAATGAAGAAGTGCTGAATAGAGTGAGGCAAACCAGGCACTTAGAAAATAGAAGAGGGAAATGATGGCACCTCATACGACATGACAAGTTCATACTCAATATAATAGGAAAGATAGAGGGGAAGCAAGGAAGAGAGACCTAGAATAAACTACATAGAGCAGCTCAAAAGAAAAGAGTTGATGTTAGGTCGTATCTATAGATGTCAAAGAGGTTGCCTGGGATCGGAGTAGATAGAGGGCATACGCAGAAGAAGAAGATCACTTATATGGGCTTTGCCTAAATTAAATTATTTTATTATTATTATTCAAACGAGGCAGGGAAAATCTGAAACTACATCCTGTGTCCATCCTGTGATCGTAGGATACAGGGTTCTTTGGCAACAATTGTTCCTTGCAGTAAAAGATTACGGGAAAAAACGAACACCCGGCCATATTTAAGGGTTTTCTGAAAATCTTTGAATGCAGATTTTATTGTTTCTAATATCGGTCTCGAGACTCCTAAGAGCAAATTTCCGTGTCTGTAGTAGTTTCGCATTTTCCCTCACCACCCTTTTTGAATAATACACCCTGATATAAGTTTCTCCTGTCCGACTCCACAGGAATGACGCTTACGTAACGGTTATTTAGTACTTGTATGCTAGTAAGTCGATTGTTGTCTGAATTATTTCATGGCTTGACTTGGCATGAATCGATAGGTAGTACATTTTCCGAGCTTAATGCATTTTACTGTGATAGCTATAGATACAGTGCATAAATGCATCACGAAGGTGAAACTCTCCTGAATTGCCGCACAACATTACTAATCCAGGAACCTTGTCGCCTGAAAGTACGGGGTACTTTGCGTCAAATCTGGTAGTTCTGATTTTTTGCAGACTTGATGAATAATCCAAGTTTGTTACCTCGAGCGCCGAACGCAACTTTGTAAAAAAACGAAAATAATACGAAAGTTTTTATTCTAGCCCTAAAGGACTGACTGTTAACCTCTACTTTTAAGTTTTTATGTACTCTATCTGATACATAAAGAGTATTTGTACTGTATTGTATTCAATGTACTTACTTATCAAAATAATTTACATATGTAACATTCCTAAAATGTCTATTTAGGTCACCATGTTATTTGATGTCAGATTCGCTCAATATGTAGTGGTTTCGAATATGAATGTTTCTTGCGAATCTGTACATTGGGAGGGTCGACTGCATCACCAATCTTTCCTGGAAAGTTTTGGTGTTCGTTTTAAAACAGAACCATAAACTATGAATCTTTATACTTTATCATAGCAATAACTGTATTTTACTAACATCAAAGCAATGTTTAACTAACATCGTTTTCCTTACGATAGATACTGTAATATATAATTTGTCACACCTAGGATATTGCGTTCCTTTTCTTTCTTTTTGTTAGCCCGATATTATTCCTAATGTTGGCCAACCTATAACGCGTTGTTACATTCTCGTCGTATCTGTGCGCACCTGCCTTTGTCCGGTGTGTTTAGTCTGTGGTTCGGTGTTGCCAGGTTGTTAATTCCGATTACCCTGACCGCTGAAGGAGCGGGCATAAATAGCTTTCGTTACTAATAAACTCGACAATGCGACAGCCAAGGAGGTTTGTGTTATTTTCGTTTCAGCTGTCCAAGCCCTCGTGTGAGGAACGATACATTTTTGTCACACTTAGACTCGGCGATCATTGGCGTTCGCTCGGACGCCCGGGGAGTTGCGATTGGAAGGCTGGCAACCCGAGATTTAAGAAAAAGAAAGAAGTAAAAGAGAACGCGTGGCAAGACGCCTCGCTTATTAAAGTTAAATTGTAATTCTTCCTCTGTAAGTATTCCGCCCAATCCGGGTACAATTCTTGGAGTATCGTTTATTTTTGGCATCGTATTATATCAATTGTCGTATTCCAGCTAACCAGCCCGATTGACGTACCGGCATACTAATTGGACCGCGTGGGCCGCATCGGGCCCCCCCGAGTTGTTGGGAGCCGATTGCTCCAGCGAGCTGTTTTCTCGATAACCGTAAGTGTTCTCAAGTGTCGTGAATAGCCTTGTGAGATCGTGTCCTTGTTGGAAATATTATAGCGTGATTTCGTTACAAACTTGCAGTTTGGCGCGACGGAAAGGCGTCACAGACGGACCCGAGGGCTAGTTACGCCCCGGAGTCGACATTCGTCAATATTTGACCACCAGGCGGGACGATTTTCCTCCAAAAGGTGAGTTTCATATAACCTTAGGCGTTGCTACGCACGTTGGTGCTTCGATAATCGTCCGTATCCGTCATCGTGGCGTGTTACAATCATGAAATGTGGTACCGGCGACAGTGATAACCCCCTTTATAGTAGCTTACTGATTCCCAATCACTTTACTAGACAATGAGTACCGTTTCACTGAACTATCGCGAAGCCCGGGCCTAACCTGGACTGGATTCCATGCTCGCTCCGTCCCGGACAGTCATGCTCCCCACAGCCTGTAGTGTAACCCGTATTATCATACTGGCCAATTCCAGGAGGTGTTTGGTCGGGGCCACTTCGTAGCCAGGCCGCCTAGATCAACCGAGCTAGCGCCCTGCGTCCGAGGGACATTGAGGAGCACCGCCCGGAGACCAGCTAAGCTTAATTCCTACACTTGTAAACTAGCGCAATCGACCAAAACGTCATCAACAACCCTACCCTAATTTAAGTTTGGTATTAGACACCTATATTATAACCTCCGTTAACTATCTTTAAATATATAAATATTTACCACAGGACTAGAGTTTCCTTTTTATTCTACCAAACAAAAATACTAATTACATGGCGCCCGACGGGTTGATGACGTTTTGACTAGGTTTCCTCTTATTTGAAATGAAGGACATAGTCTGGTTGCTTGCGCTATAACTTCCATTGTTTGACACTATTTCATTATAATTATATTCATCTTAGCATTCAAGTCTTAGCCCTAACTATCAAAGTAAAAACTGATTTGCATGACACAAAGTGCACCTTGTGAATTTATGAGCAACTATCGAATATTAATGATTGTAACGTCTGTTTTGCCATAACAAGGCTAGGGTTCTAGTGAATAACACACCTGAATAAGTATTTCCAGGCAGTGGCATATTATTGCATAACATATGTCTCACACTACTTTGTGTTAAAGCCCTTTTAGTGTGTCATAGCATTGAGCTGGTTGGAGAGGAATTACTGAGTTTTTATTTATTTTAGTGGTACTTACATACTTCTGCTTTTTAATGTACTTTGCACTGGTTGCATGCCTGTTTTTATTGTTTACATTGTTTTAAGAGTAACCAATATTACTGTGTCACAAAGTAAGGCAGTGACACGAACTTGCTGACGCATTCCTGTGATTGGTCGATCACGCTAGTGTATCTAAAGACACGTATAAGTTTCATCACGCGTTCACTACACCCGGGACGGTTCGGAGATTAAATTGCTAATTGCATTCAAATTAAACCTTTATGATTTTATTGCTTTATCAACAATTTAAACCACAAACATAAATCCAACTTCGCAAGCACTATAACTGGGGCGATTCGGAAATTTATTCACATGCTGCATTCAAATTGCACAATTAAATTCGACTAATTTTCTACAAAGGAAAAACACGTCGTTTTGACATTGCTATTTAATATTTAATATAGCAAGGGTGGTTTAGAGGTACATTGTCTTGTCGCATTCAAATTGCAACTCCGGTTTCGCGCTCGGGCTGATTGGTGGTCATCAGCTTGACGTTAGATTGTACCATTGCATTGAAATATTAGTAGCACGCGAAGATGTCTTCAAGTACAGCGTTAGAGGAGCGCCCAATAGCCTTCAATCTACTAAAGAAGGATGAGCTCGAGTACGAAGTCAGGGTGCGCCAGGGGGTGCCACTACCTACAGTAATGGAACTTCGGAGCCAACTGCGGAAGCTGAACCAGGAAACCCCCACGGATGAGGTCGCGGACTACGAGGGAGATGTCGCCGACGAGCTGGATGCAATCTCGTCGAAGATGGACGACCTGCGCAGGCTGCTACAAGAGTCGACACAACCTCGCACCTCGCTAAAGGTACTCAATCGCGTACAAGCGGCTGCACACCACCTATACCATCGCCTGACTCGACTCTCACCTTCAGAGTCAGAAATGACCAGGCATTACGAGCTAAGCGACCAGCTAGACAAGTTGCTGGTGCGATTGGATAATATATTGCTCACTTTTAAAAGTGCACTGACAAAGAGCATCGCTCAGGATGTCATTCCTGCCGCTATTCCTACGTGTGCAGCGCCACATAACAATAATGCAGTACAGAAATTAAATATTAAATATGACGGCAAGACCTGCGTTAAGGCCTACCTACACAAACTGGAGCAAGTGCGTGTCTCCCGGGAGATTTCCGACTCGACTCTGTTCCGCTCGGCGTGCGAGCTCTTCACCGACGAGGCATCCTCATGGTTCGATGGCATTTGTGATCAGGTGCAGTGCTGGACGGACCTCAAGAGTGTGATGCTCCACGATTACTTGCCGGTGGACTACAACGAGCGCCTACTTTGCGAAATAAGGGCGAGGACGCAAGGATTTGACGAATCTATAGTCAATTATGTTAGTGTAATGCTCAATTACTACTCACGCCTAGAGACTCCCCTACCTGAAGCGGAAAAGTTAAGCATTTTATTGCAAAATATTAGACCGTTTTATTCAAAACAATTAGCTTTATTTGCTATAAACTCAATCACTGACCTTAAAGACCGTTGTCGCCAGCTGGAGGCAGCAACTCAACGTGCAAAACGCTTCGCTGAGCCTAATAGAGACTTGTCCAAGTCTCTTGCTCAAGACTTAGTGTATAAACCTAATTCTACAAAACCGGTATCGGCGGTACAAACCCCTATTGACTTTTGTGTACGGTGCCGAGTAGAGGGACATTCGTTGAAGGCATGTAAGGCGGCACCCAAACTAGTCTGTTATCGCTGTGGCGAGAATAACGTAACAGCACGAACGTGTCCCAAATGCAGTCCTGTACCAAGTACTTCAAAAAACGAGTGATACCGAATCAGAGTATGGCTGATCCGGTTTCAATAAAAACCAATAAAGTATATAACAGTAGAATATTCATACCAACACCTAAAATTAATAAACAAAGATTTTCAATACACAAAACCCATACATTTTTACCCGATACTGACAACAACAACAACCGTCACTTTACTCCGATTACAATACCTCACAGCCTCACATCCCCTACTAACGTCCCCGCTGATACTCTGCATCCTGTCCCCATTCCAACTAACAAAGGTAACACCCTCTCTTCCCCGCTTACTAAGGCTTTACTCCATACAACTAATTCCACGTACATCCCCGCCCCCGCTGATACCCCGCATCCTGTCCCCATTCCAAATAACAAAGATAACACCCTCTCTTCCCCGCTTACTAAGGCTTTACTCCATACAACTAATTCCACGTACATCCCCGCCCCCGCTGATACCCCGCATCCTGTCCCCATTCCAAATAACAAAGATAACACCCTCTCTTCCCCGCTTACTAACGCTTTACTCCATACAACTAATTCCACGTACTTCCCCGCCCCCGCTGATACCCTGCATCCTGTCCCCATTCCAACTAACACAGATAAAACCCTCTCTTCTCCGCTTATTAACGCTTTACGCCATACTGCTCACAAGTACAACGCTCCTCCCCTGCCTATTTGCTCATCCCCGCCCTCCCTTCCCCTTATAAACACAATCACTACTGTGTATAATAACCGAACATACTCAAATGAAGAAACCTTAAATAAACCAGTTTACCCGGATAATCGGTTCACCGAAAATTACCAAATAGCAAATCCTTATTCAGAATCAACTACATTACCATCCACAACTACTATTTACCCAATTAACGCAGTTTACCCAAATAACCGGTTCACCGAAAATTACCAAAGTGCAAATTCGTGTTCAGAATCAAGTATAGTACCTCCAGCTACCACTATTTACCCAATTAACGCAGTTTACCCAAATAACCGGTACACCGAAAATTGCCAAATTGCGAATGTTTATTCAGAATCATCAACGATACTTCCCGCTACCATTATTTACCCAATTAACGAGGTTAACCCAAATAACCGGTTCACCGAAAATTACCAAAATGGATATTCTTGTTCAGAATCAAGTATAGTACCTCCCGCGTCCACTATTTACCCAATTAACGCAGTTTACCCAAATAACCGGTTCACCGAAAATTACCAAAGTGCAAATTCGTGTTCAGAATCAAGTATAGTACCTCCAGCTACCACTATTTACCCAATTAACGAAGTTAACCCAAATAACCGGTTCACCGAAAATTACCAAAATGGATATTCTTGTTCAGAATCAAGTATAGTACCTCCCGCTACCACTATTTACCCAATTAACGAAGTTAACCCAAATAACCGGTTCACCGAAAATTACCAAATAGCAAATCCTTATTCAGAATCAACTACATTACCATCCACAACTACTATTTACCCAATTAACGCAGTTTACCCAAATAACCGGTTCACCGAAAATTACCAAAGTGGAAATTTTTGTTCAGAATCAAGTACAGTACCTCCCGCTACCACTATTTACCCAATTAACGCAGTTTACCCAAATAACCGGTTCACCGAAAATTACCAAAGTGCAAATTCGTGTTCAGAATCAAGTATAGTACCTCCAGCTACCACTATTTACCCAATTAACGAAGTTAACCCAAATAACCGGTTCACCGAAAATTACCAAAATGGATATTCTTGTTCAGAATCAAGTATAGTACCTCCCGCTACCACTATTTACCCAATTAACGAAGTTAACCCAAATAACCGGTTCACCGAAAATTACCAAATAGCAAATCCTTATTCAGAATCAACTACATTACCATCCACAACTACTATTTACCCAATTAACGCAGTTTACCCAAATAACCGGTTCACCGAAAATTACCAAATAGCAAATCCTTATTCGGAATCAACTACATTACCATCCACAACTACTATTTACCCAATTAACGCAGTTTACCCAAATAACCGGTTCACCGAAAATTACCAAAATGGATATTCTTGTTCAGAATCAAGTATAGTACCTCCCGCTACCACTATTTACCCAATTAACGAAGTTAACCCAAATAACCGGTTCACCGAAAATTACCAAATAGCAAATCCTTATTCGGAATCAACTACATTACCATCCACAACTACTATTTACCCAATTAACGCAGTTTACCCAAATAACCGGTTCACCGAAAATTACCAAAGTGGAAATTTTTGTTCAGAATCAAGTACAGTACCTCCTGCTACCATTATTTACCCAATTAACGAAGTCAACCCAAATAACCGGTTCACCGAAAATTACCAAATAGCAAATCCTTATTCAGAATCAACTACATTACCATCCACAACTACTACTTACCCAATTAACGCAGTTTACCCAAATAATCGGTTCACCGAAAATAACCAAAGTGGAAATTCTTGTTCAGAATCAAGTATAGTACTTCCCGCTACCACTACTCACCCAATTAACGCAGTTTACCCAAATAACCGGTTCACCGAAAATTACCCAAGCGCAAATTCCGGTTCAATATCAACTGCTTCCCCATCAGTAACAACCGGTTACCCGACTGACCCGTTTAACGCAATCCACGAGAGTTGTGCGCCATGCCTGGATCCGGTAACCACCGACGATGCTGCTGCCTTGCTTGCCTTTAGCGACCCAGTGACTAACAATAAAGCGCCCGTCCCAACAGAATGCCCTCATGAGTTACAAGTCCCACAGGCATTACTTAGTACTATGAGCAGGCATAACTCATCATGCCAACGTAGTGCAGCAGGCCCATTACCACCAAATTTTGATTGGGAAGAGTGGCGGTCCTGGCTGGCGACGATTAGTTCATTTTTCGAAAGTGGCAGAGCTGCTACAAAATTAAACAGTTATATAGATGGCTCAGACTTGCGTCCTTACCTTACCGTACAAATTTACAGTCTTTCTTATACGGGCCTTTTGGATTCCGGATCGGAATTATCTATTATTGGTGGCGATACTTGGAAACATTTTGAAGAGCAGGTTACCCTTCAGGAATCACACGACTTGAGCCGTATAGTAACGGCAAACGGCTCCTCATCCCCCATCATGGGCCATATATTCTTACCAGTCACAGTCGACGGAAAGACTGCAATAGTAAAATTCTACGTAATCCCGGAGATACCAACTAAGCTATTATTTGGTATAAATTTTTGGAAAGCATTTAATATTGGCCGGGATGTGCTGTCTTTGTTGCCAAATGATTGCTCTTTGTCTGATGAAGAACACATAAATACCGTTACGTCGGAAGTTAGGTTTATACAAGGCTTTGAGTCTCTGTCGTCGGAGGAACAACGCCAAGCGGAGAGTATATTAAAGGAATTCGAATCCATATCCTCTGAGCGCAAGGGCTTGGGGCGGACCCATCTCCTTACTCATACTATTGATACTGGCGACGCGAGACCAATCAAGCAGCGCCATTACATGCTATCACCGTCAAGGCTCGCCGAGCTGAACAGGCAGTTGGATGAAATGCTCGAGCAGAATGTGGTGGAACCGAGTGGCAGCCCATGGAACAACCCCGTAACCATGGCACAGAAATCGGACGGAACCCTCCGATTCTGCCTGGACAGCAGGAAGCTGAACGAGATTTCAAAGCACGATGCTTATCCGCTGCCACTGATTAACCAGATTCTGGGTCAACTCGGGAACGCCAAGTTTTTGTCGTCCTTGGATTTGAAATCAGCCTTCTGGCAGATTGGACTAGACTCACAGGCGTCTAGGGAGAAGACTGCTTTTACGGTGCCGGGCCGCGGTTTGTTCCATTTTAAGGTAATGTGTTTCGGTCTAACGTCGGCTCCAGCGACGCAACAACGTCTGATGGACATCCTGTTCGGCCCAGAGTACAACGGCCGTATTTTTATCTACCTAGACGATATTATTATTGTTTCGGAGTCGTTTACTGAGCATTTGGCCCTACTGCGTACGGTGTTCGAGCGACTACGTTACGCTAACCTGACTATTAACTTACCTAAATGTAAATTCTTCCGCAGACAACTCAAGTACTTGGGTTTCGTTGTGGATGAATATGGTTTGCGGACAGATCCCGACAAAGTGAAGGCAATTATTGACTTCCCTGTTCCCACATGTCGAAAGGACGTGAAACGTTTTCTTGGCACCGCATCTTACTACCGCCGTTTTATTAAGAACTTCAGCAACATAGCAGGGCCTCTCAACCAGCTAACGTCGACTCGGAAAGGCGCACCATCCTTTCGTTGGTCTCCGGAAGCGGATGGGGCTTTCAGCGAGCTCAAGGTCGCCCTAACAACTGCGCCGGTCCTCGCCTGTCCCGACTTCTCCAAACCGTTCGCTGTACATTGTGATGCCTCAGATTTTGGTATTGGTGGGACCCTAACCCAAGTGTTTGAGGGTGATGAGCACCCTTTGGCGTATTACAGTCGATCTCTCTCGCCACAGGAAAGGAACTACTCAGCCACGGAGCGGGAAGCCCTAGCTGTGGTTAACGTTGTCGAACATTTCAGACCGTATCTAGAAGGAGATCGCCAATTTAAGATAATAACGGACCATTCCAGCCTTAAATGGTTCCTCAACCTTAAGAACCCTACAGGGCGCCTCGAGAGATGGGGTTGCCGACTGTCACCTTACAACTTTGTGGTGGAGCACCGTCGAGGCTCGGAGAATATCGTACCGGACGCCTTGTCGAGAGCCGTCCCAGTATACTTGATCGATACAAGCGTCATTAATGATACCTGGTACTTACAACTGTTTAAGAGGTGTGAGTCTAGACCGGGATCCGTTCCCAATTTTCAAATAATGAACGGGCGCTTGTACCGCTACACTAAATCAAACAACGCGCTGTCATCGGACTTCGAATGGAAAGAAGTTATCCCTCAAGACTTCCGCTTAGAGGTCATGATGAATAACCATTCGGTTCCAACCGCTGCGCATTTGGGCACAGCAAAGACGTACAAAAGGCTAAAATTGCGCTACTTTTGGCCAGGTATGTATCAGGACGTCGTCCGGTACGTAGCAAACTGCTCTGCGTGTGCCGCACATAAGCATAGTCAGCTTCCCACCCCAGGCTTTATGGGAAGCGCGAAGGTTTGTTGTCGCCCTTTCCAATGCCTGAGCTTGGATCTTGTTGGACCTTTACCCCCCTCGCGGAAGTTGAACACTTACTTGCTGGTGGTAGTGTGCTGTTTCACCAAGTATTGTATGCTGTTTCCCATGCGACGCGCCACTGGAGCAGTCATTTCCCAAAGGCTAGAGGACCACGTATTCATGATCCACGGAATACCTCAAACCATTATTGCAGATAACGCTTCGTATTTCACTGGCGGCGACGTTCAAAGGTTGTTCGCGAATTATAACATACCACAGCTGCATTACACGCCTGTGTATTGCCCACAGGTCAACACAGTGGAGCGCTACAACAGGACCCTCGTAACAGCCATTTCCACGTTCATTGAGTCAGACCACACCGCATGTGGGATTCCAACATTTCGCGTATTCAGTTTGCAGTGAATACTTCGGTGAACGATTCTACTTCTTACACCCCGTTCCTACTAGTACACGGACGGGAGGCGGTTCCCGATGGTACAATCTATGGTGAACCAGAGGAGGTCGACGAAATTGTTTTTTCATCTAGACGTGATTACCTGAATAAAATCAATACCTTAAGAGATGTCTATCCCACCGTGAGAGAGCTGTTACAGAAATCTCACGATCGCAACATCAAGTACTACAACGATAAGCGCCGTGACATCGAATTCGAAGTTGGAGACGAAGTTTGGAAACGTACCTTTAAACAAAGTAAGGCCAGCAAGTATTTTGCGGCCAAATTGGCTCCCAAGTATGAGAAGTGCCGCGTCATACGAAAAGTGTCCCGTTTAGTGTACGAATTGGAAGATGAAAACGGTAAACGGCTGGGGAAGTGGCATATCAAGGACTGCAAACCGGTGTCTTCGAACGCTGTCTGACGACGTCAGCTGACCCTCACCGCTTCAGCTGCGCCTGCGTGATGGGTCTCCTTTTTTTTTTCTTTTTTTTTTCCCTTTTTTTTTCCTCTTCTCTCCCCTTTCCCTTAACTGGGACTCGGCAATGTACCAAGTCGCCGTGAAGTAAGTGTGGTCTTATTTCCACAAGACTGATTGACATGTGCTGTCGATTACATATAGTTAGTTGTGGCCATTGCTACCGTTTTGTTGTGTGTCTCTCTCTCTGTAGTGCCGCAGGCCTAGACGCAATCGTTTCCAGCGTCGGCCACGCGGATTCTGTTGATGCCAAGGTGCTGCAGACCTTGTGATTCCGGGCCGGGAATACTTGGATTTCGTCTAGTTTTAATTCTTGTTTGATTTAGGGTTAGTCCTGACCGAGTGCTGATTTGCAGCTCGAGGGCGAGCCGGAATTTTACTCTTTCAGTTATCTTTCCTCGTAAAATTCTCCTGGTTAAGGGGGTGTAATATATAATTTGTCACACCTAGGATATTGCGTTCCTTTTCTTTCTTTTTGTTGGCCCGATATTATTCCTAATGTTGGCCAACCTATAACGCGTTGTTACATTCTCGTCGTATCTGTGCGCACCTGCCTTTGTCCGGTGTGTTTAGTCTGTGGTTCGGTGTTGCCAGGTTGTTAATTCCGATTACCCTGACCGCTGAAGGAGCGGGCATAAATAGCTTTCGTTACTAATAAACTCGACAATGCGACAGCCAAGGAGGTTTGTGTTATTTTCGTTTCAGCTGTCCAAGCCCTCGTGTGAGGAACGATACATTTTTGTCACACTTAGACTCGGCGATCATTGGCGTTCGCTCGGACGCCCGGGGAGTTGCGATTGGAAGGCTGGCAACCCGAGATTTAAGAAAAAGAAAGAAGTAAAAGAGAACGCGTGGCAAGACGCCTCGCTTATTAAAGTTAAATTGTAATTCTTCCTCTGTAAGTATTCCGCCCAATCCGGGTACAATTCTTGGAGTATCGTTTATTTTTGGCATCGTATTATATCAATTGTCGTATTCCAGCTAACCAGCCCGATTGACGTACCGGCATACTAATTGGACCGCGTGGGCCGCATCGGGCCCCCCCGAGTTGTTGGGAGCCGATTGCTCCAGCGAGCTGTTTTCTCGATAACCGTAAGTGTTCTCAAGTGTCGTGAATAGCCTTGTGAGATCGTGTCCTTGTTGGAAATATTATAGCGTGATTTCGTTACAAACTTGCAGTTTGGCGCGACGGAAAGGCGTCACAGACGGACCCGAGGGCTAGTTACGCCCCGGAGTCGACATTCGTCAATATTTGACCACCAGGCGGGACGATTTTCCTCCAAAAGGTGAGTTTCATATAACCTTAGGCGTTGCTACGCACGTTGGTGCTTCGATAATCGTCCGTATCCGTCATCGTGGCGTGTTACAATCATGAAATGTGGTACCGGCGACAGTGATAACCCCCTTTATAGTAGCTTACTGATTCCCAATCACTTTACTAGACAATGAGTACCGTTTCACTGAACTATCGCGAAGCCCGGGCCTAACCTGGACTGGATTCCATGCTCGCTCCGTCCCGGACAGTCATGCTCCCCACAGCCTGTAGTGTAACCCGTATTATCATACTGGCCAATTCCAGGAGGTGTTTGGTCGGGGCCACTTCGTAGCCAGGCCGCCTAGATCAACCGAGCTAGCGCCCTGCGTCCGAGGGACATTGAGGAGCACCGCCCGGAGACCAGCTAAGCTTAATTCCTACACTTGTAAACTAGCGCAATCGACCAAAACGTCATCAACAACCCTACCCTAATTTAAGTTTGGTATTAGACACCTATATTATAACCTCCGTTAACTATCTTTAAATATATAAATATTTACCACAGGACTAGAGTTTCCTTTTTATTCTACCAAACAAAAATACTAATTACAATACATAGATACAATCGACATTTGGACATTGCTATCCTTAACGACCCTTACTATAGGGTCAAACGCATGCCAATTCTAGGAATAAAAAATAACAAAGAAAAAAAGCCGTATTAAAAAATCGATCAGCGTTACAAATGGTCCCCCTGACAATACATTCCCCGAACTAGGCTGAGTAATGGGCACCGATGGAACTTTTTGCGGACAAATAGTCTCAAGGAGAAATTAATTTGACAAGCTCCCGACAAGTATTAATTTATTTGGACGGGAAAAAATGCGGGTGAGTTCGGAAGTTGGGGAGAAGTTGGCTTCGATGAAATGGTAATATTGGTTTTGAAGTTAGTTGCTACCTACCTTGGTAAGTTGAGTAAGTTGTCTAGTAAAAAAAAATGCAGACTACATATGAAGACTAGGAGCCCCTCAATCACTTGTTATCAGAGACTCCGTGATTCATTCTTCTCTAGAAGTGTTTACAAAACAAAAAATCAAAGAACAGGCAAATCACTCCTGCCCGCGAAAGGTTACCTACAAGGGATGCGAGGTCAAGTCCCGTCAGGTCGATAGAAAAAAACATGTTTATATATATGTTTTTTTGCCCCTTTGTTTCAATATTAAAAAGAAGCTTGGTGGTGCAGCAAGCTAGGAACAATTTTGGCATTTTAGTCGTTTTGAATGTGGACTATTAATGTGCATGTGCACCAATGTGCTAGTTTAGTAGCTACTAAGCTTGGAGACAGAACGACCATGGTTCATTGCATTTTATTGAGACCCTTTCGAAAGGGCAAAAGACTACAAACGACGCAACTTTTGAAGCACCTAACAATTTAAGTACCTTAATATCTCTATCTGTATTTAATTTCGTCTTAATCTCGGCGTCGACGCATGCATTTATCAATTGACTCGTCAACCCGTCCCGAATTCGTGCCCCCCATACCCTGTAATCATTGTCTGGGACATATCCCTCTTAAAACCAAACAGCATTAAATCCCTTCGCACGCTAGTTGCAATCTCAACCATGGTACGCTAATACTATGGTTTGGATTCGAAGTGGCGTGTTGTTGGAGTTGAAGCGTTGTTGGTTTGAGTGTGAGACATGTCACAGAGCACGTGGTCGGAACAATACCGTCGTGTGAGGCGACTTTTTGTTTCCGCCCGAGACGCTGGCGCACGGATCTACGAAGAATTTTAAATTAACCTCTGTTGGTTAATCCATGTTTTGTTTACACGTATTCGAAATTGCTGGAGTAGAATTTCAAATAATAATCCTACAGTCAATTGTTCAATGTTATTTCTGACGCTTGTTTGGAGGTTGGGTTAGTCTTTGTTGGTTGATCGTCCAATAAAAAATACCATTTTTGTTTGTTGTTGTGTCATTCGGTGCAATTAATCAGTGTTAATCAAGACATTTTTTATCAGTAGGTAATTTTATTCAACTATACTTACTAAAATTAAATCAGTGGATATTGCTGAAAACATTGAAGAAAAAACAATGCTTTGAAAGAGTTTCCCTAGAGGATATGAAAATGTCAATAATACAGAACATTCACTCTATAACCACTCACTTGCTTGTGGCAACTGCAGTTGCCAATTTCGCAGACTACTAAACTGATGGTGGCAACTGTGGTTGCCATTCGAAGTATGGGCTGCCTTGATAATGAAAAATTAGAAGCAGTTTAGGCTACCTTTTTTAAAATATGAAAGCAAGTGAGTGGATAATACAGAACACTACACACATTTTTTGCGTAAGATTTTCAAGTTTTATACCTACTCTTCCGTTATTGATATTAACAGAACTATTTTTAGCTTAGGATACATATTTTTACAAAGTACATGTTTAAATTAAATACTTGATAGGTTGATGCGGACTCAATTTTTCACTTAATGGATCGAAAACGTCCTGTGTAAATACTTGAATCAGTTTTTCATAGAATTGACTATTCACTTGAAATTATGATAATTTATCAAATATGTAGTACCTAACTAGAACCCAGCCAAAGAATTTCAAACACAGCATTTACCGCATCCTTTCCACATCGGTGTCCATTTGGCGAGTTGGCGACGACACAAAGCCTACAATTAATCGGCGCGCGCGCACCCCGTCATTACGGCCATTGTTAATTGAAAACAGACTTATTTATCGAGAGGTCAGCAAAGGTTTGTACAATAAAAGGGATGAAGTTGTAAGTTTAAAATCTAAATTAAGAATTATTTGCGAGGTGCCTTGAGGTACTTGTAAATAAGCATCAAGCAAGGATACGACAAAACAAGTACTTAATTCTTAAAGGTAAAGCAGAGCAAGAAATTTTGCTATAGGCATATTGCTCATTAAATGCTCACTTCCCTAACTTGCCATCTCGCTTTCATCTGTCACCGCTGCGGCCCAACCTTCAGCATGCAAGATGACGTCTGGTCTTATACTAGTAATATACTTGAAGATGTTGCCCTCCAATCGAAAGCGCATTCATGCCCTTTCAGGCATCAGGTACAATCTGGGATAATATTTGTAACCAAAAATAAACCAAGAAGCAGTTTAAGCAAAAATGTTTTCGTTATATGAGAATACTACATTGAGATAAATAAAATTAAACTTAACTAAACCGTAGCCTTTACTACTTGCTAGATAAATGTCTTCCGTCTCCTCTAAATTTTATAAATTTTGAAAATGGCAGTCATGCGTTCAATATTACTAGTAATCCGTGATAAGATCTCGCTGATTGTTGACGAGGTGAGATTGATCGATGACAGTGACATTTAGAATTCGTCATATCGTCGATCGGTTTGAGCGGCTTTATTTAATCCCTCGAGGGTGTTGGACTGCAGACGAAAGAAACTGTGAATGTTTCTGTGCACACACTACACTTTAAACTTGTATGACATTAATACAGTTATACCTAATAATGCATTCGTCTATTAAATCTATCATACATATTAAAACTTATACCTACGGAAAGAGGTCGTGGACATTTAGAATTTAAACTAAAATAAATCTAAGTAATGAAATAAAATTCCTGAACAGGAAGTACGTCGGTATCAAAAACTGCAAAAAAATATTGTATAATGATATCAATTAAAAAAGTCACTATAAAAATCACTTTATTTTTATTCAGCATCCATATTGTACCAAAAACAAAAGCTTTAAAATGCTTTTTAAGTCCACAACTTGTGTTGGTTTGGTCAACTATTATAGAACCTTTTTTTCTAACAAGCATTTATTTCAATTTAATACATTCAACTTTGTAAACCTTATCTCCGTATTAAGATTCAATAGATATTGTTGAGCATCTCTTTCATATTAAAAACCCAACAAAACTCATTGGGATTACTAAAAAACTATTGTGGCTCGTGTAGCTGTTTATCAGACACCATCTTCATCACTCGGTACTTGTTACCATGACTCGTCATTTACAACTCTGCGATCCTCAATCGAAAAACCACCTTAATTTTATAACCCTTGATTTCAATTTGCAAGTGGACTGACTGAAATCTATAGACGTGGCTGTAACTATAGAATTTACTTCTCCAATTTTTTACTGTGCTTTATAGTTAGTGCATAAGTATGATTATTCAATGGCTAAAAGTTTTGCGAGTGAATTGGTAAAGTTGTTTAATGCATTGTAGCACATAATATGCGCGTCAATAAACTTTCATGTGCTCCATTCATAAGCTATGCCATTCATGTGTTTGGACTGATTTGTGCTTCGATTGAAAGATGGCTCGGCTCATTCATACGTTTTTGAAACCGGTGCAAGTTATGAAACTACGTCAGTTGCGCGTCATTCATGTATACTTTGATTACCATTGAAAGACAGTTGTGACGCTCATCTTTTTGTAGGCACGAATACGCATAGGTACGAGTACCTAATTGATAGTGATAAGAACTATAAAATATAAATATCGATAACAATAGGACTACCTATTCCGTTTTCTTATTTTTGAAGCTTGGTCTCCAAAGTTGGTTTTAAATACTGCGGGTTGTAAAATAGAACTAATAGTAGAACGCTTTTAAAATTTTACAACTAATGTCCGAAGCTGCTACTTAAATATTGAATTTCTCAAAATAAAAAATATATTTCCAATGTATCAGATTCACGAAATGTAGCACGGAGTATCCGAAATAATGTAAAAAGACGACAGTTAAAGTACATACATTATGCTCGAAAAGTAATAGTTTAAGAATTGCCATTTTTGATATGATATTTCGGGAACGAGAAGTTTTGTTATAAGTAAATCCATTGAGAATAATCACTAATTTAGTTGTTTTTAGTAAAGATATTTATAACAAAGGTGAATTTCCTTGTAATTATTCGGTAAGACTACAGGTGGATGAGCGTCACCCGCCGACGCTGTCGCTTCAATTTATCATCGCTCGTTAGCCTCGTTAAAGTTGATAACAACGTCGCTCGGTGTTAGCAGAAACTCGCCGAATCATAATTATTGTGTACCTAACTTATTTACAGGCCCGGATACGTGGCCAAATATATATAATAAAGTCTCCAGAATATCTGAAAAAGCCGGAATCCGAGGATCTAGGTCCCCATTGGTCTTTTCTGTGACTGTTGAAGAGTTGTTTTTGGTCATAGTCCAAAGTTTCAAAACTATAGTACACGTTCATCAAACCTGCTTTAGGTAAAATGCCGTAATAATTAGTTTCTTTAAGTGTCACTTTGACAATTATGTTCTTTAGAAAGGCCCAAGACATATTTTAGTTAACAGAGGTCTGTTAAGTTTAATTAATATATGTATGCAGATTTTCCCAATGTATGTGTGCGAGATCAAGCCCTTTGAGATATATTCCTCCAAAACGTCAGTCTTATCTAGTCTATAAAATATTATGGAAAAAAAAGCCTCGCCGAAATCAAATTGCACATAATTTAAAATAATGGTTATACCTACAACTTGATCAACCAAAAAAACATTTTCGTTTTTTGCCTATCATCGAGATTACCAATGTATAGGCTTTCCCTATACATTGGTAATCTCGAAAACTATCTCAAAACAGCAACAGTAACAAATCGCCGACATCAATCGGATGGTTATCTCGGCTAAGTAGATCGTCTAGAAATGGCAGTTTCTTAGAATATTGCACAACCATTGTGACGGCCAATAAAAGCGAGTCTGATTGATGGATTTTTTTCTAGTTTAATTTAGATAGAAATAGCCAAGTGTGATCAGTTTAGTTGAGTAAAATATTTGACACAACATTGTCTCACATACAGTCACAGTTAATTTTTGAGATTACAGAACTCTACAAGATTTAATCATTTTCTGTAGGTAGCACTCGCAAAAAAATCTGCAACATTTTGTAATACATAATATAAATATTTATATATATAAAACTGACATTAACATATAAAACCCTTATATAAACGGGACCTAATCGCATATAATGTGTGAGAATCGAGAAGGTTTAAATCATTATATATCCAACCCTGTTTTCACAGGGCGGTGTGTTATGTCGAATAGTTTCAGATGTTAAGGATTTTGTTATAATTTTTTGACAACATAATTCTCTGCTAGTATTAAATAATTGTATTATTATAGTATACCTAGTCATCATCCCCATCATCCTCCTAGCTTTATTCCCGGTTGTGCCCTAAACGAGCCCATAGGGTCCGCTTTGACACCTGTACTGTATTCTTATAGTATATAGTATGCTATGAAAAAATGACGATAGTAAAAGGGTCATAGACATACATACTCGTAAATGGACACATTGTTTCATTTGATCTTTTGGATCAGAATATAACTACAGTATACGTGCTAAATTTTAATTTTAGTATGTGGCTAGGATTCCCTGTGTTTCAGGCAAAAGGAAATAACAATACAACGGACTTTTGAATTAAATTAAAATTCAGGTTACAAGAACCAAAACTGTCTGGTTCTAAGTCGTTGCACATCAGCCTTAATCAAAAGCCCGTCCCACGTCCCACGCGGATCTCCGATCCCTCAAAACTCAACACAATGGCTTTTTTCATCTCAAAGGCGATCATCGATTACTTTTTTACCTTCAAAAATATCAATAATCGGTAACGCCCCCCGTTAAGTCCAACATCGTAATCCAAAAAGCTGTATATCATTATGAAAGTTATACGGATACACGCCTTTTTAGTTTTGAAGTTTTTTGATAGCTGACACGTGGCCCGTGGTGATGCTTTTTCTTGACTTTTATTTGTTTCTTACCATTTAGGGAATGACTTGCGATATTTTATTGCGTTTGAATTAAAAAAGAGGATAGTGTTCAGGCCCGATCAGTGCCTGATTTCACGTCTTATTAGCAGAGGGCACGCACTTTAAAAAAAAGACCGTCTATTTCCGAAGACAGGTAATTTAAGTACAAAACTATAGACATTCTGCATAGGCGTAGGTGGCGCTTTTTTATCTAAATTAAAAGTAAGAACACACTAAGTATATTTTTGGTTTTATGGTTCTTGGTTACTAATAAAAACGTGATTTTAGCCTTTTAGGTAACACTTTGGTGGTTGATTTATATTTTATTGTGGCCAACCTAGGTAGTACTTATTGAACATAGAGCATACTCAATACAGTAGGCTAGGTAGATTAAAAATAAAACTTGATAAAATGCCAAGAAAAAAAAAATACAGATTAATATACAAAGAATCATTTGAGACACAGTGTTTTTGGGTTAGCTAGCAACGAATGAGTCCAAAGAAAATAAAAACATTTTGGAGAGTCATCACATAGAATATCATTTTTTTTTGTCCCTAGCAACACCTGACACAAGAAGACTTATCTGATCGGTCAAAATTGACTTTTACTCAAAATTGGCGGCTTTTACCCAAAATTGGCGGGGCCTGCGCACACGCCGCACTAATGACGTCTTTAGCGTTTCGTGACGCTTGACAGCCGGACTTAATGGTGTTTTAAAAGGCTTTATTAAGTTTTTTCATGTTTCAATGGGTGAGTAATTGACCTCAATCGACTATGATTTTCCTTAATGTGAAGAAACTTCCCGTTTCAAAAATATTCGCTAATGCATAAAAGGTCTGAAGGGATAGTCTAAATTATATTATTAAGGATATTTTTACATTACATTACATTACACAGTGATATTATCGAGTTAGAAAGAAAGATATGGTCTAAAGAATGTTGTTACTAGCACTAGACTGTTCACTGGTAACATACTAGGTTTCAGCTTGTATTTTCATCTGTCAAAGCAATTTGATTCAAAAGCCTGGTACGTGAATACTTTATAAATATATAAGAGCATATTTTTTTGTTACTACATTAATTGACACACACATACAGACATACATATTATATATTTTATTTTCTGTTATAACTGGTAAAGCTCAGCTCTGTGGCGCTTTCTTTTATCAAAAATCATAAATTCTAAATCGCTATTACCTTTAGTATCATTTGTAAAAGAGCTGTTGAGTGAGACCTATATTTTGCGGAGTAAATATTTAATTGTTGATTTATTCATCAAATTTTATTGTAAAAGCCGCCAAAAAGCCCTTGGCATCCTCTTGTGTCAAAGACCAAGGGTCATTTTGAGTTATCAAGTCAGCCCAGTACCTATGTTAGTTATTATTGGAAATTATAAGTTAAAATGGCGTTCGCGTTGATTTGATGTACCTCTTTGAATAATAGATTGAATAACTTTTGATAGTAGATTCAAACGCATTCAACGCAAGCGCCATGTTAAACATTCAATAAACAAAACATTGTCACCTCCAAATCAATCTGACCAAATACCACAATCATCCAACCTGTCAAACTAACAATACTACCCGTGAAACAACTAATGACTTAGCGAAACACGAAATTAAACGAGATAAAAAATAACCATCCATCTTCAATAACAACGTGGAACGATCAGAACAAATTAAAGCGCAGCGTGTGTCCGAGCCCAGAGCAAATATAAATGCTGTCAGATTTGTGTAAATTGAAGACTCGTTTTGGACTTATAAGTTATGTTATTGAATTCGTGTGAACTTCAGTAATGAGGATGGGTAATGGAATGACGTGGTGGGGTCTGCTCGGAATGGTTTTCAATTGGATTTTATTATTATGCTTACATTTATTGGTTTAGTGGAAAACTTGTAAACATGATATTCAAATTGTGAAATGATGAGAGATCTCTGTGATCTACAGTTTGGAGAGATAAAACGAAGATGTGGTTGAAACCAAAATTGCAAAACATATTTCATTAAAAGTTAAAAAATATTTCGATATGTCCGATGTATATGGAATCTGTCAAAAGGAAAGAAATGACACACGAACACGATGATGACGTTAGCTGGTCGATTGCGTAACGTTTCGTACGTACGTTTAGTAGATCGAAACGACAGTTGAGGGTTTCTAAACCTTTCAAAATACTAACTAAGTCGATCGCTTATTTCGCAATAAATACCTATGATGCTCAATTGAAATACTCTTTTACGAGACACCCACATTTTCTTCTTCAGTATTAAATGAAGCATCCTACAATGTATCTTGAAAGCGCTCTTAAAGGATATTTCCCAAGGTAAGCAAGCTTGCTTCAAACCCTCATAAAATATCACTTCTTGAAGTAGTTATACTACTGACAGTGACATTTTCAAGATTTCAGGACTTAGGTAACAGAAGAGGAAATTAAACATGCCATAACACTACATCAAGCTTAATTTCGAAGCAATATATCAGTAAAAAATCGGTCAAGTGCGTGTCGGGCCACGCGCAGTGTAGGGTTCCGTAGTTGCCTGTCTTTCTTAGCAACATCGCGCGCGCCAACTAAATGATTGCGTCGGCCGAATTTGGACGAGAGTTGGTCTTGCTAAGTACATTTTAAGTTGGTCGACTATTACTCGGTAACTGGTTATGCCTACTTAGGCGTGATATTTTTCCTTTTAAATTTATTATATGTACTACTGCCACGATTTTTTTCACATTCCTGGGAATGTGAAAAAAACTACTACTACTAGCTACTGGCTACTGGTAGCAGCCATTTAGCCGGCAGGGGAGGGACACATGACTCGAACAAAACTTTGGGCTTTAAAGCAAACAAATCACTAATTTGAAAAATTGTTTTAAAAAAACATAATATTTTTGAACAAGCTATCCAACGATACCCCACACTATGGGTTTAACGAGAAAAAAAAATACATCCCCACTTTTTTTTTTTAAGATTTTATTCTTTTGTTTTGTCGGCGTGATTAATTTATATACCCATGCCGAATTACAGTTTTCTAGTAGTAATGGTTACTGAGCTAATCCGAAGACGGACGGATGGCCAGACGGACATGGCGAAATTATAAGGGTTCCTTGTTGAGTACGGAACCCTAAAAATGGGAAAAGTTTTGGTTTTGAGCGTTATTATATTTACGAGTTTCCATCACTACTGGACGTAGATGTTTATGGTAATAGTGGGGTTGGACTCCCAAGCAGTAATTTGATCATGACTTCATCAAAAAATTATCATAAGCCATGCGAAACTGTTTTCACATATAACCAAAAATGAACCGGATTAAAACGTTTAAATCGAAAAATCGGTCAACGATTTAACCAGAACCGTAACTTAACCCTCTGACGGCCAAATTGCAATAATTAATCACAATCATTTAACCTTTCTGCAATCACAGTAGCGAATTTCAAATTTTGGTTTTTGGGGAAATGTCAATGTTTTGATGGATTTGTGGGAAGCGGAGAAAACAAAATGGACGGGTACAAATCGGCGCCGCGGGCGGAGAGAGATTTAGCCTCGCAAATTTACTCCCACTTTAAAAGTACGAAGAAAGAAACTTTATGTAGCGTATGTGTTTGATGGAGAGGCTCACGAGTTGTCCTTTATACTTTTGCTTAGTTTCTTGACCGCGATTGAATGCGGGAATAGAATAAACTACAAGACATAAAATAAATGGAATCACTTTTAGAAGAGACTGCTCTTAGCAAAAAGTGGGCATTAGAATTGCATTAATTGCTCTGAATTCAGTGTCAAAGTTATATAGAAAAAAAAGTACTGTACGTACGTCAGATAGATCTAAATGTCACTTTTTTATAGAAAAATGACAGTTGAGTTGTCCTAACGTGCGTTTGAAAAGTAAGCTTTAATTTGAGTAGGAATTGTGATTATTCATGAATTAGTATATTAGCAGAAGCTCCATGAATTATTTCGTTAGTAGTCTAAGTAAGTAATAGGAAAAACTGTCATAGATTATTTATCGATTCATTTTGGATATGGAAACAATCCAATATCATTATAAGCTCATCACCTGCATCATACATTGTTTCTTATGTCACTCGGTGCCAAACAAGAGTAAGTTGCTGAAAGAAGAGTAACTGCTCAAGCTGAAACCGTTGCCTATGGAAGGCTGCAACTCCAGGGTTAAAATATATATATTGAAGTACCTTATACTGTAGTCCCTCGGGAAATCCTTGCTTAAATTCACAGAACACCTAAAAATTTAAGCAGTATATATTACTCGTTCGGACGCTAAACGGAGACGCCGATTACTCCTTGATGCTAACCTTTACTTAGGAAAAAAGAATGTTCTCTAATCACCCAAGAGTTCACTAAACTCTAGTATCAAATGAGTGCATAATTTTCATATCATCAGCATCATAGGTACGGTGGTACATAAAATAATTTTGTAAACTTGAGCAATATAATTTACTCATTGATTGCGTGCTTTGCCTGAGCTTTACTTAAGATCGAAAAAAATTCTCCAATCTTCCAAGACATCGATAACTGCACTCTAGTATCGAATGAATAATCGGTACTCTTGATGCTGCAGTTTTGCTGTCTTGCCCCATTTATGGCCGAAATTCGGTTTGTTCGAGCAATTTCGGTAATTTCGTGTTTGTAGTCGATTTATCATAGTGGTGACGTCGAAAATGATCTTGTTCCGTGCGATGGTTTACTTACCTATTTACGGGACACGATGCAGCTACAGAAACGATTATACGTAATATTTATACTTAATGCCGGTTAAACCTTTACAAAAGTGTAAACATATCACTAGCGTCAACCGTTCAAAAACTTTCAGATCAATCAAATAGGTAATATGCGTCTTTTGTGTCATCATCATAAATATAAGGCGAAAGACGTCCACTGCTGAACATAGGCCTCTCCCAAAAAGTGCCAAAGGGTGGTAGACCCCCCATAAGGTGGACTGATAACCAGAGGGGTAATCACGTAACGCTTTGAACGCGCGTTAGGTAGGTAGATCCAACGGTCATTTTTCCATAAAAAAAATACATTTAGATCTACCTAACGTACGTACAATGTGTTACGTGATCGACCTGCTGGTGAAGGTCACGGGCAGTCCGCTGTATGCGGTTGGCGCAGGACCGGTCATATGCGTCTTCGGTATGTTTTAAATATAGGCTATTTCTCGTCATGTTATTGTCTAGGTAATTAAGACCATTTTCCAAAATTGATATAATTTAAGGAATAAAGCTATATATTCACAAATTATCACATTATCCAACAATTGGTGGAACCAGGACACCAACTTCCTTTTTTCACCTGATGTAATTACACCAATTTGAGGACAGCGGAGCGTGTCGCGCCACCTCGGCGATTACCCAAACAATGCACCAGTTAGTTCAGTTCGATATGCTCTATTATTTTACTAAATTAGTCGCTTTTTATAGACGCAAATAAGTTTAAACTTTCATCAAATTAGTCGGAAGCATTACTAGGTACTTAATGCTGCGGTCAAGTGAGCATCTATATAGCAAACGGCAATGAGAATGACCACTTTCGTACCTACTCAAATTATATCATTATTACCATCGGACTATACACGACTTACTTTTGGGCATTGACTTTCTTTCTCTCTTAGACAAAAGGACCAGGAACAGGGCGTCAATTTAAATTTGGCAAAACACCTATCAATTATGATTAGAAATCCCTTATCAAGGATGTAAAACGTATTCTGTCTGTATCACTGCTTATTATTTTGTTCCTGATGTATTTGGGAGTGGAAAACCATATTTATGTCATCCATAAGAGAACGGCTGTGCCAAACGTAGTGTATGTAAATTAATAATTAGTGATGATAATTTACCATGAAAAACTGTATAAGTTATACCTTGGTGCTACTCAAGCAAAAGCTCCGTTTCTGGAAATCGAAGAACTACAAATAGAACCCTAACAAATAATTTGAGCTCATTCGCGTCAGTTTTCATTTCTAGCGGCCAAAGCGTGTCTATCTATATGATGTTATTCGTTTATAATAAGGCATGTTTAGCTCTTAATTTTGCCAGTCACAGCAATCAAGATGGGTGAAAGGAACTACTATGAACCAACTCTAACCATATGTTTAAACCCCAGGACAATAAAACAGGCACAATCGCCGATAGCTTATAAAGCCGAGAACAACACACGCGGTGCGTTTGTCAAGACGAAGGCACGTGGAGCGGCATACATAATGTTTTATCGTTTGGGTTACGACTTCACGCGTCTTTTGGACTGATAATACTTTCATTTGTTCCGAGAATATCTTTGAGTTAGTTTGTCCGCCTGTTTACGGTTTGCGTAAGTTGCGTAAGGTCGTGTTTTGCACGTGGGTTTCTGGAAAAGAAGTCACTGAAAATATCTACAACGTAGTTTAAATTAGTAAGAGCTATCTTTTTTTTGTTTATTGTATTCAACCACCTGCACATATAAGATTTTTTGTTTAGCTCGTGGTTGACCGGTAAAAAATGCCTTATGGCATCAGCTCTCCATTTGTACGATTTGTTTGTGCAATTATGTTTAAATAACTGAGAACTATTTTGCAACTTCTAGTTTATCGTTCTCCTGGGTGGTTTTACGTACGAACGTTAGGTCAAGTCAACAGTCATTTTCTCATAAAAAATACGTACGAAAAATTATGCGGTCGACCACGCTGGACTTATTACACTTCTAATTGGATACTCAATCCGCAGTCATTGGCGCAGGAAATAGTTTCTGCTCATATTGGTAAAGTTTGCATCCAGTAGTGAAACTAGATGTCCCTTCTCAATGTAACGTAAGTTCTGACGTACTATTTAACTATGTTACGAGCTTTTCTATAATAAAGTGACCTTAGAGAGAAAGGGTTCCTAAAAGATCTTGAAGAAAACTTCATACCTCATGTACGTATTATACCAACGACAAAACTATTGTCTACAGATGTTAGTATTGGAGAGACTGCGAATATGTGATTATCCTCTCCACTTCACAGAACCACCGGAACGAGTGTCAATTTAACACATAATTACACCTCCAATTTTCGATAACGCCACAATAGCCGAATTTAATTTAAAAAAGGAACGAGAGATTAGGCATCAATCATTTGTCGGGGCCAAGCGGAGCATGGCGCAAATCATAGTCTCGCCGCGTCACGCGGACGGCTACTTCCGAGCGGCATTGTTGTAGGGCATTGATTTGTGGGGAAGTGTTAATTGTGATTATGTTAAGTATTGTGAACTCTTTAACGTTGCAAGGTTCACGAGGCATTCCCATGTGTCCCACTTGACCTATGAAATAGTGACGTCATTTAAATTAAATAATCTATTTACCATTGGTTGGAAAATTAATAGATACCTATGTAACTTATATAAATAAATAAGTTATTTATGTTAGGGATCAAACTACGGGCACAGGAACTTCAATAAGGGTACTAGACAATTGTAAATTAATGTAATTTCGGACTAGCGAGAGAGATAGCGCTGGAGTACATTATTATACCCTTATAACGAAACAAATTATTCAATTAAATATTTTTTGTTTCATGTTATTTTTAACGAGGAAGTTACCCCGATCATATAGTTTAAAATATGGTATAATAACCAAGAATTAATAAATTTTATAAGTTTATTCTTAAATAATTTTAAATGAAATGGCCAAAAATGTTTATTTATAAATAATATACCGATTGTGTGTATTATTTACACAAGAAAAGTAGAGCTTATAAATAACACTATAATTAAATGGGCTAAAAATTGTAAAAAAAAAAACAAAAAACCAGCCAAGTGCGAGTCGGACTCGTGCACGAAGGGTTCCGTACCATTATCTATAAAAACAACACGTTTGTTGTATGGGAGCCCCCTTAAATATTTATTTTATTCTGTTATTTAGTATTTGTTGTTATAGCAGCAACAGAAATACATCATCCGTGATAATTTAAACTGTCTAACTATCACGGTTCATGACATACAGCTTGGTGACAGACGGACAGACAGACGGACGGACGAACGGACGGACAGCGGAGCCTTAGTAATAGGGTCCCGTTTTTACCCTTTGGGTACGGAACCCTAAAAGTGCCTCGAATCAGCTTTAAAGGGCAGCGTGTCCAGAAGGCTAGCAGCAATGCCAGTATTGCCACGGAATTGAATGGCAATGCCGATCCGCTGTGCCAGATTTTATCTAGTTTTAAATTCCTTTTTAATTTTTTTCTTTTTCTATTTCTTTAATATTTTATTTTCTCTTTTGGTTCGTTCCTCGTCGTCGTTAATCGTTTATTGCCTAATGGTCGTTGGCTCGAAAGTCACGAACCAGAGTAACATGTAAAACTGAGCTTGAATTCTATCAAAAGTAAGGGTATGAAACACAACCGTTTGCGTAGAACCATAAACAACGCCTATGCAGAATACCACGATATCATCTCATTCAACTCAAAGCTACAAACAGTATAAACAATAAAAGAGAATCGATCACAGTTTACTGCTTCGTATGCCACATTGCGATCGTCAACATCGCACTTATGTCATAACCAGGGAATAGAATGATATAGAATTGTCCAGTCTTCATCAAAATGGGTTATACTTTCTGCTGAAGACATTAGAGAGGCTGTGCGACAGGCATTAATGCATGTGCCTCTACAACCGAACCACCCTGCACCCTGAATACAGTCAGGCAAATCGACAGAAACTGAACTTCACGCGGTGGTTATCAAAATTAAAGTTGCGATCAAGAACAAGTCTATGTGCCTTGGCACCTATGTTATGTCCTCATTGACACTTCACATCACACGATGCGCTTCATCTCTGGTTGCCTCACGCTTTCTCCAATTTACTGGCGACCAGCCCAATCGCATATAAATACTGACTCCTCATATGCGGAGATAAAGATCCCTCGGCCTCGATATACTAAAAATCTCGAACACTAGCTGTTCATGAAGACCTAGCCGACCTTAAAAAGACAAGACTAAAGTCCTGACACCCTCCAGCGCTGAGATTCCATGATCCTGGACAAACTTCCAGCCTACAGGAATCCTGGGCAACTGAATGGAAGTCAAGATCTCTTCCTGATGACATCTTCAAGCCTAATCCCAAGGCACGACCTGCTTTGAGGAGCCCCGACGCGTTTGGTGCATGTTGAATCGGATAAGGACGGGAGTTGGGTGCGAACGCCAAGGGGCCTAGACAAGGTTACAATCGACAAGCGCTAACGCCAATAGAAAACGAATAAAATGTACGGGAATGACAGATGTTAACGAAAAGTGTTTCGTCGGCATCTGTCATTCCCCTACAATGTATTATTTTCTATTGGCGTTAACGCTTGTCGATTGTAACCTTGTCTAGGGCCCCAGATCTTGGAATTAGGTGCGAAAGCGGATCACGGGCTCTTTTAGGATGCAACCGGGAGAAACGCTAATAGGATGAGTATATATAATAGGTATGTATATACTTAGTTCACATTGATTTCGATGACAGCAACCCTAAAATGTAATATGGACTAACTTCCGCCTGCGACTTCGTCTGCGAGGAGCAGGGATAAAAAAGTATCCTTTATTTTAATTTAGGCTATAAACTATCGTCTTGAAAATTTAAATATAAATCAGTTGAGCCGTTTAAGCGTGATTGAGTAACAAACATCCAAACTTATTAGTAGGATCACACGTTCATGTGAGTTCCCTCAATTAAGTCGTAGTTAAGCCTTTTCTCGTGACGTCTATGGACGTTGTGCACGTGAACAAGTGCATAAGCCTGTTGATGCACTTGCCCAAGTCTTCAACGTGATATATTTTTGGAACAAATTGGTGTATTATCTGTGAAACATATCCAACTAAACCGACCACTATCTCGTTCTACCTACCTTCCTCTCAATTGCTCAAAGGGTAGCTGGAAGTGATCCCTTATAGGGATAAGTTCGCCTTTATAGTTTGATTTATTGTGTGACATGTATTTTCTTTAACCGGTTATTGTGTACAGTAAAGTGCACATAAATACATACTAGACAAACCAACGCGAAACCCCGAACACCGCAATAGTTCTCGGAACGCTTATCGCGTCAGTAAATCAATATATGATTACAAATTTAATGCTACTGTTGGCTCGTAAATCAGATATTTTAAATTACGAGCTACAAGCGGGCGAGTCCGCGTGAGACCCCCTAGTGTTGCGCTGTTGGGCCGACACTCGATAAATTGTTAGGGCTGGGTGAGTCGATAATTGTTAAATTGTGTTTTTTTTCGTGTTGGTGTCGGTAATTGAAAAAGTTGCTTGGTAATTAGTTTTTAATTTAAAAAAATATTTAGGTACAATATGCTCTCTTTGTGCTCAAGGTTAGTTTATATGTTATGACTATAAAGCTTAATTTTAATTTTGACCACTTTAAACATTCAGTTCATTCTTATGTTTAATATGTCCTTAACGCACATTATTATCCCTAGTAGCATTTTCGTTGGCATTTCGTTGGGCCAACTCGGTGATCAATGGCCCAACGTGGGGCCAACTTAAAATGCTACTAGGGATAAGTAGCTTTTTACCACAATTATTTTAATATTCAAATGGGCTTACTGAATTTTACTTTATTTTTCTATTTTACACGTAGGTTCATATAACAAAATTCTTCCTGAATTCGATTGCATAATTTGTGAGTATATAGTGACAATTTCCAACCCCAGAAACTGTGCTATTTATACTCGTATTTGTATGGTGATTGTTACTGTCCCTCTATTTGTGATTTTAACACAGGGTCCTACTTCAAAACTTGAAGTAACAGTATACCACGTTAATCAACAGGATTAGTTAGATTTCGACTTTTTGACTATTAACTCTAGATAAGTTAACGTTATTAATTATCGACATCGATGCCCAACTGTCCCACCCCTACATACTATTTCTGTCAGCACTCCGCTGTGCTGTATGACGGACCGCGTTCTCGCCGCCATTTTATTGTGATCGCACAAATATGTTGCCTCCTCCGCCATATCGCTCGACGAGTGGGATTGACGCTCTTCTAAGAAATAAGCTTTGAGCTACAATTGTGCGTACAGAAAATGGTGTTCAATAAAATATCTGAGAAATTGTGATTACCTTATTTTCTGTACCATTATGATGGCAAACAAACAATGTCCATGGGTTTGGGTGAAATAGTTTAATAAGCGAGAGAGAAGTTGATACCTACCTGAAGTTTTTTTAAAGTGATCACGGACTGCACATAATGTTTGATGCTGCTTACAACTCTGTCACCTAGGCTATACCTATACGTACTGTGAAACATAGTCAGTCCTCCGTTTAAGGACAATCCATTCGTCAACGCAGGAAGTGATTAATACGACCGCACCCCGCCCCACCCCCCCGTGGGCGACATCCTGCGCGTGGGCTGCGCGAGCGCAAGCACCGTGACGGGGCGATATTGTAATGATGAGGCTTCGACGTGACAGCTAACACCATACATCGATTTAACGTCGGTTGAAAGCGCGGTAAAGTTCCATATTCTTGTCAGAAAATAGACACAGGAGTTCTCAGTCATGTCAAAGATAAGTTTTCAATCAATTTTATGATGCCAAGTTGACCAATCCTGATGCCACCTCAGTAAAGCGGACGACAAGCCATCTATAGAATACAAAATGTGTTGCAATGACAAGATTTTAAGTATGTTTAAGAAATAATTTCTCTGGCTGCTTAGCGACTAAATAACCCGGCTTAGGTAATACTGTCGAGATGTCGTTGAGAAACACTGATAAAAATTACACAACTGCTTGGGGACTACGATACTATAGATAGGTAATTAGCAGGGCTCGGATTTTTCATCGCACGATAAGACGAAAGAAAACTATGGAGTCGATATCAACATTAAAACTTTACTCATATTCATACTCATACTCATTCATTTAATTAATACCAAAAGTTTATTATATTGTAAATACAAATCTTAACCGCCACATCATGTTTATTACATTATAAGCTATATAATAAAATGTTCACGTAATAATTAAGTTAATTCATATATGCACTAATTGCAAACTTAAATAAATGACACGTCTAAAGCCGTCAATGATTGAAACATGAGGCAATTAAATAAAGCGGCCAGTACCCATCGTTAAGTCTATCGCAACGATATGGTCTGGATAACTAGGTATGCAACTAAGTTGTAATTTTGACAGCATGATAAATATATAATAATTACGGGACTAGGAAAATGAGTGAGTATGAATATGAGTAAAGTTGTAATGTTAATATCGACTCCATAGTTTTCTTTCGTCTTACCGTGCGATGTAAAATCCGAGCCCTGGTAATTAGGGACGATTGATTTACGCCTAAACGTTTGATATCAAAAACCAACATTCTATCCTTTCCCGTTCCGCAACTAAAACCCTGTTGTATGAAAATTAAGACGCTTGGTTTTGTTAACAAAGTTTGAATCCGCAATACTTTTACTTTAGTAAACGAAGTTCGTGACACTATCCCAACCACAACAACTTTACTAGAGGACTATCTCCCTCTACATGTCGCATACCGTTACGATATCCAAAACGTTGCTCACGCACGCTTCCTCGGGCGCCGAGTTAGTCAGGGCGAGCGCATCAAACACTACCTAATAAGATTATTAGCATACAATATGTCGAGTCAAATTGACCACCGGTTACGCAAGGTTTTCATTAACTTTTCGCGTTTTACGTAAACGAGAACGGTTTCACTTTCCATGTTTGACATTTTCTGGCAATTTATACCATCATGGAAATTACTGCTTTTCAATATTTATGGAAGAAAGTTGAAGACGTTAATTTTGGATAGCCCATCAATTTGGACATTTTCGTGTGAACGGATGGAGGTCACTGAATGACTTTTTTTACGACGATGGCAAACAAGCACCGTTAAGAGCCGTCCGACCTCAGTCTTCATCTCATTTTTTTATTTTATTAAGGTATGCCGTCTACAATAGGTACCAACGCAAACTTCAACAACATGCTTAAACTATGTGACCGTGCAGATGCGCTCGCGTGCGGACGTGTGGATACGTTAGTGTTATTCTACTACTTGAATTACGGTATACATACAGTGAACAAAGAAAGATGGTGCAGTGTAAGAAATGTAAACTTTTCGTATCTGTGAAAAAGGAAGACATAATTCAGTGTAAAGGACGCTGTGGAGGTGTTTACCATAAAAAATGTGTGACAAACATGGAGCAATTCATAAAAAGTGAAATTTGCGGAGCCTGTGCTCGGGGTGAAAATAGTCCCAAACTCCAACCTCCTAAGCTGACCCTTGATATGAGTAAAGCAACGGTGGAGACTGTTCTCAACGAGGTAAACAACAAACTTGAAATTATCTTCACCCTAAAAAGCCAACTGGAGGAACTGAAGGAGACCGTTGATTTTTATTCAGAACAGTACCAGGAAATGTCAGAGTTTAAAACTAGTGCTCAAAAAAGGATTTCGGCACTTGAGAACAAAAATATATACCTACAGAAAGTGAACGAAACTCTAGAAGAGAGGATTACTCAGTTAGAATCTAAGGAAATTGAGAAAGAAATAGAGATTGTAGGCCTACAAGAACAAGATAAGGAAGATACTAAAAAAATTGTGCTGAAAATTGCTGAGAAGATGAAATTAAATCCTAAAGAAGTAGAAACCGCGAAGAGGGTAGGACGAGAAAAAATGGACGCTACCGGCGGCCGGCCGCGCCCGCGGCCCGTCGTGGTAGCGCTCACATCAAAACCCGCTAAAAACGACTGGCTCATGCAGAGGAAAACAAGATATAGCAACAAGGATTTACTAGGGGTTGAGAACGAACAAATCGTGTACATTAACGAGAACCTCACAAAACAAGTGCGTACTTTGTTCTGGAACGTCAAAACATCGTTAAAAGGCATCTATAAATTTATATGGGTTCAAAATCACAGAATACTTGTCAAAAAGGACGAAAAGTCAAAAATACAAAGTGTAAAATCTGATGCAGATCTCAGAAAGTTACTATTCGTACAACAAAGCCAGGGAATAGATAAGGAATCCACACAATAGTGGACGCTAACACACTACATGATTTCCTAATGCCTTACGTTCAACGACATATTAGAGAACATTAATGAAAGTACAACCCCATATAAAAAATTTTACGATTTGAACAGCTGGAGTTCATATATAAATAATGCACAAAATGAGCTTAAAATAATCCACTTAAATATTAGGTCGATGAAGAAAAATTACCACGAATTTCAATGCATGATGAAGGCATGCAATAATGTCATAGATATTATCGTATTAAGCGAGATTAACATCAAAAAGGATGAACTATTTTTATATAATATGGAAGGATATCACATATTTACTCGAACACGAGAAGACAGAAGAGGAGGCGGATTACTGATATACACTAGAACAGAATTAAAAACCGAAGAACAAAACACACATGGAAGTACATCTGAAATGCTGCATATTATAATTAGGAACTACAAGAACCCACTTCATATATTCGCGATATATAGACCACCATGTACTAATAAAATCGGTTTTATTCAGGAGCTGGACACTGTATTGAAAAAGGTTTCACGTACTGAGAACATCGTCATTACGGGAGATGTGAATATAAACCTATCGCTAAATAATAACATCACCGAGAACTACAAAAACATCCTGTGTGGTCGCGCCCTTGAAAGTGTTATCAACGAGTGCACGCGGGAGGAGGTGCTGGACGGGCAACTCGTGACGTCGTGCCTTGACCATGTGTGGGTGCGCGCGGCCGGGGACCTACGACCCGCCGGCGCACACATGCTTACGTGTAAGGTGTCGGACCACTATCTAGTCGGAGTCAGCTTATCAATTGAGCCAGGTAACAATGACGGGCGAAATAACAACGGGAGCTGTCATCAAACTCGTAAAATATCTATACTTAATAACAGTTTAATCAAAAACGCGTTAGAAAAGATAGACTGGTCGGAGGTCTACAGCATTCAGTGTCCGAAGATTATGTATGAAAGACTTCACCATATTTTTAATTCAATATATAATAGATCTAAAACTTTAAAATTGTGTACGAACACTAGAGTTACGCAGCCCTGGATAACTAGAAACTTAAGCAATATGATAATACGTAGAGATGATCTGTTTAGAAAATGGAAATCGAGCCCTAAGAACCAAGTTAATAGACTAAATTATACCAGGTTTAGAAATTTAATTAATAAATGTATACATTCCGCACAACAAAGCTATAAACAAAACGAGATTAAGAATTGTGAGAGTGATTTGAGAAAATTATGGGCTACGATTAATAGCTGGCTCGGTAATGTCAAACCAAACCTAGAGGCTGTAATCGATAAATATTTAGGAAAAAGTACATCTATTGAGAGTGTGTGCACAAACTTTGCCAAAACCTTTACTTTAGAAATTCAAAAAATTAAACACAATTGTAATGAAAAGTTCCTAGTGCGTGAGACCTACCTTAAAGTAAGTGACGTATCATTCGGCTATCAAAAGGTGTCGCACAAAGATATAGAAAAAATAATAGATAACTTAAGTGTTAAAAAAGCACCTGGTATTGACGGTATAAGATGTAAAGACTTAAAACTTATAAAAACGAGCATAAGTCCTATTTTGGCAAAGTTTGTAAATAATTGCGCGATGACAGGCGTATATCCGGACATGTTAAAAAAATCAATTATCAGACCTATATATAAACAAGGTAATCACTTAGACTACTCAAACTACAGACCCATAGCCATATTATCAGTAATTAACAAAATTGTGGAAAAAGTTATCGTATCACAAATAAGTAATTACCTTGATAAAAACAACATAATTTCTGACTCGCAGCATGGGTTCAGGCGCATGCGTAGTACCTCAACCGCTTTGGCAGAGTTCACAGATGAGGTTAACGAGCACTTAAATAACAGGAAGTACGTGGTCACCCTGTATATAGATTTTAAAAAAGCATTCGATACGCTGGACCACGGGCAGCTCATTCTTGCGATGCATGAGTGTGGTGTTCGTGGTCCGGTGCTCGAGTGGTTTAAGAACTACCTATCTAACAGAACCATAACCACTGTGATCAACGGGCAGAGCGGGGAGGAAGCTAGGGTGATCCATGGCGTGCCAACCGGTTCCATATATGGCCCTGTAGGATACATCATGCATGTGAACAGTATGAGTAACGTAGTCCAGAACTGTTCGACATATATGTATGCAGACGACACATGTATGATGTATGCTGACAGAGACATTAAAACCGTAGAGAGATGCATACAGGCGGATTTTACAAACATAATTAAGTGGTCGCACGACAACGGTATCATTCTTAACACTGATAAAACCAAATGCATGCTAATTAAATCGCCCTACCTACAGACCCCGAGTGAAAGCATAAATATAATAGGGCATACATATGACTGTTTGCATAAGAACCAAAATCACTGTAATTGTTTAAATATTGAATTTGTTAACACATATAAATACTTAGGACTGACCATAGATACTAAATTTAGCTGGGGTACTCACATAGATATAGTATGCAATAAACTTCGAGCCATCATGGCAAAGCTATTTAGTTTAAAAAATATTGTAAACAATAAAATAATGCACATCCTGTACCACGCGTTAGCCGAGTCAGTGATTGGTTATGGATTAAATGCCTATGGACGCACTTTTAAAACTTACCTTGACAAAATTTGTAATATCCAAATAAGAATTATTAAAAATTTGTTGGTAGATAAAAAAACCAAAGGCAGTTGCAATGGAAACTATAAATTCCTGTATAAAAAGTTAAAAATCTTGCCAGTTCATGAAAAAGTTAAATATTTAATAACTATAGATAACTATGGCCTTGACCGCTTCAAAACGAGCAGCAAACAGTTACGTAACCTTAGGGTGGGCACAAAAAGAAGATATTTAGAGTATAAATCTAATAATTACTTCGGCCAAAGAACTCGTAAATACATGATACCTAAGATTTTTAACCAATTAAGCCTAGCAGTGGAACAAAGTACTAGCAAACAGGTATTTAAACAAAGGCTGAAAACAATACTTTTAGATAAGATCAATTTAGATAGTAGTATATAAAAATAGATTTATAAAATTAGTAGTATATAAAAATATTAATATTAATATTTTGTACTTGCACGTACGACAATTACTAGCGGCAACACACTGAACGGTTGAGTGTGCTGTCGATGGTACACTAAGTTCATTGCCATTAATATAGATCATTTAGTAGTAAACAGGTGGGTAGGTATAACACAACTCTGTTTAAAGTTAAGAAAAAAGCGCACATTCGCCGACAAACTGCCCTCAGTTTGGCGATCTTGAAATGTATACTTACCGCTAAGATGTTTTTTTGAAAAAAAAAAAAAAAAAAAAAAAAAAAAATATGTCTCGCTGGAGGATGAACCCAATTACAGGCAAACACAACTTGCTTTACAATAATTATAACACGCTTACATTTTGCAAGTAGGTAACTAAATCAAAATTTTGAAACTGTATACTGGAATAACATGTAATTTTTTTTTTGTACACAATGGGATCCCGTCATGTTTAGCTGGGAAACTTGTTTATAATATAATAGTAGTAGTGTGATAAATATAAACGAAAAAACCGGTCAAGTGCGTGTCGGGCCACGCGCAGTGTAGGGTTCCGTAGTTGCCTGTCTGTCTTAGTGAATATTATATCACAGTTTTCATGCTTTTTAGGGTTCCTCCCCTACACCTAAAGCGGGGATGTCATTTTTTTTTCTCGTTAAACCCATGGTGTGGGGTATCGTTGGATAGCTCGTTCAAAACTATTATGGGTTTCCCAGATCTATTTTTCAAATCAGTGATTCGTTTGCGAGATATTGAGCTTCAAAGCCCTAATTTCGAGTCATGTGTCCTCCCCCCCTGCCGGCTAAATGGCTACTACTGGGGATAAGAAAAAATTCGTGGTAGTAGTACATATAATGAATTTAAAAGGAAAGCTATCACGGACAATTAAGCATAGGTAGTTACCGAGTAATAGTCGACCAACTTAATGTGTACTTGGAAAAGCCAACTTTCGTACAAATTCGGCCAACGCAACCGCACCATTTATGCATTGTTGATGTAACAAAGACAGGCAGGCAACTACGGAATACTACTACGACTACGACTACACTGCGCGTGGCCCGACACGCACTTGGCCGGTTTATTTTATATACAAAATTACATTTAGATTTACGTAACGTACCTACGTTACAATGCGTTACGTGATCGACCATCTGAGGGGTAAACGCAACGTTTTAAACGCGCGTTACAATATACTTATATGGAACCAACTATAATTTTTAACCCCCGACGCAAAGAGAGGGGTGTTATAAGTTTAACGTGTCTGTGTATCTGTCTGTGGTATCGTAGCTCCCAAATGGACGGACCGATTTGAATGCGGTTTTTTAATATCATAGATAATTTTATTCCGAGTGTTCTTAGCCACGTTTCATGAAAATCTGTTTAGCCGTTTTTGAGATATTGGACTTTGAAATGAAAATGTCGGGGTTTTTTTTCCAATTTTTAACCTAACCTAACCCAACGTACGTACAATGCGGTACGTGATCGACCAGCTGGTCACGGATGAGTTTGAGCCCGTTCTCCATTCAATTTCAAGCAGCATTAGCGCGTGCGAAAATTACCGCTCAGTAAGTAGGGCAGACATTTAGCCATGGTCATTATGCTTGTTTTGTAATAGCTTAGGTGTAAATGACTTAACTGGCACTCTAACTGATAACAAGTCGTTATAACAATTAGCAACGCCCGTATCTCCGATCGTTACTGATAAGGGTTACTCCAAATATTTACACATCGACAGGTGTGCTTATCCATATGGTATGTATGTAGGTATGTTAGGATACAGTCAGCGTCATATACTCGTAGTTAGTAGCAGCCAAGGTAGCCAAATATTTCGGTACACGTCTTTATTACTGTAAGAATAAGGGTGTGTTACGAAATGTTTGGCTACTAACTATATGACGCTCACTGTGCCACGCAAAGTTTGGGAACGGAGAAGTAAAGTTGGTTCCGATTTTGGTATTAAGTGCAACAAAGTTTAATTTATTTTGAAATAGCTTCTGGCCGTGACTCCAATCGCGTGGATCTCGTTTATATCGTAGCTCCACACATTTTCACCCCTCACTTCACGCCCTTAGGTAAAAACTATCCTATTTCCTTCCCCGGGACTCAAACTATCTCCGTACCATATTTCGTATCAATCGGTTCAGCGGTTCAAGCGTGCAGAGGTAACAGACAGACAGACAGACAGATAGACAGATATACAGACTTTCCCATTTATAATTTTAGTATGGATAGTATGGATTTGTGTAGATGATCAAGAAAATATTCGCAATGACGAAAGATATTTTCTCTTATTTAAATATAAATATAAACCTTTCTTCAGGCCCACGGCTAAAGATTGTCAATTAATTGCCCACATACTTATACAAAAGATAATTTGACACTATTTGGTTGATATAACACTCCTGAGGGGTAATCACGTAACGTTTCGACCGCGCGTTAGCACAATAATATAACTGTAATTTTTCCATATAAAATTTGACATTTAGATCTACCTAACGTAAGTACTAACAATGCGATACGTGATCGACCTGCTGCCTTACAATGCGATACGTGATTGACCTGCTGCCTTACAATGCGATACGTGATCGACCTGCTGCTTTACAATGCGATACGTGATCGACCTGCTGCCTTACAATGCGATACGTGATCGACCTGCTGCCTTACAATGCGATACGTGATCGACCTGCTGCCTTACAATGCGATACGTGATCGACCTGCTGCCTTACAAGGCATTTGAGGAGCATTCAATTTATTTTCTTTTTGTTTCTCACTTTGACAGTTGATTTAGGAAGAAACAAAATGCATCCATAATGTTTTAAGGGATTCCTTTTTTAATTGATTATATTTATATAACTACCATCATCATCCTCCTAGCATTATTCCCGGTTGTGCCCTAAAGGAGCCCGGGGTCCGTTTTGACACCTAATCCCAAGATTTGGCATAGGCACTAGTTTTATTTCCAACCCAGAGGGGGAACTAGATCTTATGGGGAGCACACCGTTTTCCCCATGATGTTTTCCTTCACCGAATAGCTAACGGTAAATATTCCGTACATAAGTTTCGAAAATAAACTTCATTGGTACGAGCCGGGATTTGAACCCACGACCGCTGCTTGACAGCCGCGTGCCTGAGCCACTAGGCTGCCGTAGCTTTATATTTATATAACTACCATTAAGACTTAATTACTTGTGATCAGTCATTGTGGCACTCTTTGGGGGAGGCCTATGTCCAGCGGTGGACGTCATTCGGCTGATATGATGATGATCATATGGTGATTTGTGACCAACGCAAGGTTTCGATCTCCGTTCCTACGAAAAAGTTACGTTTTCAGACAAAAACTACTTTCAAACAATTTTTTTATGTTAGTTTCACATGTTCTTTCTACAAGTCAGACGTAGTACCTACTACCTCTGAAAAGTAGCATGAGAAAACGTGAAGAAGGAGAAACATGTAACGTTTATTCTCCTATTCATTACAAGGCTCCCGTGTCTCTATTGCAGGCCACTATTTTCCTGTATCTGTTTGTCGACGATTTGTCGCGCCCCCGCCTTTGTCAACAGGACCTTGTCACATTTGCTCTAATTACCTGCTTACTAACTGCATTAGTCTTTCCTCATTCTTCTTTCCTTCCTTCTTGTCATGGCTTAAGGGCTGTTTTTGACTGGCGTGCTAATTCGCGGTGAAGTTAAGGCAGCTTTTGTTTTCATTGGTCAATTTTGAGAATGCCTTGCTGAATATCTGTGAGTAACTGGGCTTAGCCTTTGACTTGGTTTCATTTTGACGATACTACCTACCAACTTTGTCCGAACAAAAATCTAAAAGTAGTTAGCTCAATACCAGTTCATACATCAAACTGGTAAATACCAGTATTTACCGCCTCGGTAACCATATTTTTACAGCGCTGACCCTAGTTTTGCTATCGAGCCCACAGTACTGTAATTAGCAACTTGGTAGCTCTTGTCCTGCCAGTATAAAGTCATTTATTTACTGAAGTCGCTTTAGACTTACTACCTTTTAGAATGAAATTGCATGTCAGGGGTGACAAACCTATCATTACGCTATTATTAGCGGAGCTGTGGCAAAAACGCGCAATTTGCCGTACACTATTGTTATTGATGGAATGGGTACTAAATTGTAAAATTGCATGGCTTTCGGGTTTAGGACCCCTTCATTTGGGCGGTTAATTTGAAAATTGTGCTAGCTTCTGTCTAATGTTGTGACAGAGCTGGAAAGGATCATATTTAAAGCTGAATAAACGGTGGATCAAACAAGAAAATAAGTTCGTTATAGAACACGGTATTTCATTAAAGAAAAAAAAAATGCGGCGAGAAAGAATTTTGATGTTCATTCCATCAAGAGTTACAGGGGTTAAAAGTCTGAATGGAAGTTTGATTTTGCTGATAAGACATCCCATAGCTCTCTAGCACGTACAGTTGCATTCAAAATTTCAAATACGACGATAATAATAAACAAGGGGGCCAAATTAAACACACTGGCTGATGTATAGTGGTTAGATGTTTATGAGTAGCTTTGCACAGTACGAAAGTTTTCCTATTTTGTGACATCTCGAGATGAATTGACTGCATTTGCACATTGTCCGGTCAACAGTCTTGGACCATAAGGAAAAACAAAACAAAATTAATTAAGTTTGTGATTGTTAGGCATAAGTAACACTAAGTACTAATACATCAAAATATGATTGTGATATCGATATCACACTGCTTTTTATAACTGCGTCCATTTTCACCAAGTCAGGAATCGTTACTTAAATCTTCAGGGTTGAGCTGTGCCGAGATGAGTATACGAAAATGTAGCAATCTAAATCGAACCGCATACATACGCGGGGAATCAGCGCACTTTCTAACATTGACACCCACCGTTGTCATCAGTTAAATTGAGAAGTCAGGAATAAATCCTGATAACCCTACAGCCTCCTTGACATAAAAGCCAAACTGCAGTCTTTATCACTCCATTTATCCACCTATCCCCGAATCCCCCAGCTATCCGAGATCATAAAACGCTACTTACTTGACACCAATTACGTCACAAGAGCATCCAAAGATCGCCGGAGCCGAGCTGATATACCGTTATTGCAATAAACAATCCTATTGCAATTGGATAAGGACTTTGTCAAAAAGGTTCGGAAAAGTCAAAGGCTATCGGCTAAATGCACTATTTTGCCAAGGGGCAGAGTTATTAGAAAACGCTGACGGGCAAGGATAGGGCGTGTAAGATGCTTACACTGGTATTGCCAAGTTTGCACGGATAAGGGCCCTCGTGTGGCTGATCGCTCGAAAACGGTGAAGCGCTTTGAAGTTTTACTTAATGTTGAAAAAGATGGTAAATGGGTTGAAATGATAGTTGAAAGTCATTTATCAAATGGATTATCTGCAAATAAATTCTATCATAAATAATATTTTATAATAGACACGACGCACTATAAAGCCATGATACATAGCCTCTTAGTCAGGCACCGGTGTTTTTTGTTCAGTTTATTATTTTCATCACAGTAAAATAATATAATATAAATTGGAGGTCAACTCTAGTGTCTGGAGCCCGCACGAAGCTAAGTACCAATTTATATTGGAACGGATACAAAATAAATTTGTTAGGTTTTTATATTTAAAATGTTATGGTGTGTACCCATTTTACCCATTAATGTACCCTACGTTATTCGTGTTGGGCATGGTAGGGTACAATCAGTTAGAGGTTAGGAGGGAGTTGACTCTGGTGTCCTACATGTTCAAACTTTTACGCGGTAAGGTTAGTAACTCTGAGGTACTGGCTACAGTGGGCCTGTGCGCGCCTGTGCGGTACGTGTGGCGCCGGCGCCGGCCGCCGCTGCTGGCCGTGCCGCGCGCGCGCACCGGCCTGCTGCGCGCGGCGCCCTGGACAAGGGCTCTGCGCACGCTCAATCAAGTTGCAACAAGGGTTGATGTATTCCACTGCTCTCTGAATGAATTCACTAAAGTTACTTTGTATGTGTTATGTTATTTCAAGACTTAGAATTATGTAGTATGTAAGTACCCTATATTTGTCGTGTTATAAATGTGCTACGCTATCGCATTGGGAAACTGTAATAATAGACGTATTGTTATTATAAATAAATAAATAAAATAAGAAGATTTAATAGTATAGCCTGGTTTCTCATAAACAAAACAATGTTATTTCATTTTACTGAAAATATCTGTTATTTTCATAATTTGACTCAAGGCAACAAACAAGTGGCAGGGTCAACAGGGTACAAAAAAAAACAAAAGTCGGCTTTCCTGCGGTCTTCCTGTACATTAACAGATTTTATCCATGTAAGTATGTTAATGGGAGGAAACGCCGCTTATGCGGATTATGATTCCAACCAAAAATTAGGCGTTATAGTCCTTAACTTCACTTATGTCCACAGGAAAAATGCAAACCTAAATCTCTGTATGCCCGACAATGACTAATAAAACAACACTAACACTGTGTTTACACACAGCCGTAAGACACTGTCCCTCGACGGAAAAGTAGGCGATTGTTTTCCCGCCCCAGAAAGAAATATTCTTTTAAACGTTATCACGGTCAGATTACAGGAAGGTCAATAAGGCATACGAGGGGCGTAAGTGTTTCCAGGGCTTAAGACTGACCGGAGATTGCATCTTGTGTCAATAGTTCGGGGTTGAGGTGGTATGGTGAGAATGACTTGCAAAAGAATTTTATTTGGCAAATGTGGACTTATTGTGCGAGCTAGTAAAGCGAGCGACGTTCTCCGTTTCTTGGGCAAAAAAATAATCGTATATCCGGCTGTTCTCATCTACAGTGGACGGACAGCTCTACGTGTTCGATAATTATATGGTTTTTATGTCGATACAATTTTTGGAACTTTGTAGGTACTGAAAAAAATTTTTTTTAAGGAGAATCGAGAGCTCTACTGCTCAAATAGCCACTTGTTACTAGTGGTGCGTTACTAACTACAAGTTTCAAATAATGGTTACAAAAAATAAAAAAATCGGCAAGTACCTATTACATAGCCAAGATTAAGTCAAGGATGCTGCGAGAAACAAATGATGATGTAGTAACATAACGACCCTTTTTGATTAGCTCAAGAGTAATTTCGAATATACTTATTTGTCGTGTACATTTAAAACTATTCATAGAGGTTCAATAGTGGGATGAAATGATTTTGGCAGTTACTGGAGTCGTCTGCGCGCCTCACACTCCGTGAATTTGGTTAAAGACAGGTGTTTACGCAGCGGAGGTGTGCTTGGCATCGTTTTATACTTCACGATTTTTCGTGTTTCATACCAAAATGGGTCCAATGGAACACTTCTTCAGTGTCTGTCCGTCTGTCACAGGTAGTTTCGTTTCATTTTTATTTGTTATCTTGCCTTATGATCATGATCTAGTAACTAGTGTATCGGGGGTATGAGGAAGTACCTACATGTCCGACCAGCACATTTCTAATTTAAATTGACATGTTCCTGGGTCTTGGATGTAGAATATGTGTTTAAATCGTTACTGTGTAGTACCATAAACGTAAGTAAAGACATAAGATATGTAACATAGCACATTTATCTCGTAGCACTCCTTAAATTAATTAAAATGGCCATTTTCACATTTAAAATAACCAGCTTTTTGTACTAAAGTGGTATTTGCCAGTAGCAGCTAGAGCCGCTGTTGTCCAACAAATTATGCCCAAGCGAAATAGCACAATTAATACATGCATAAAACCCAATTAAAATGTATCCTGCTAAGTCACAATCCACGTAATATCGCAATATGTAAAGAACCTCTAAAGTTGTCGCGCCTCAAATAGAATAACTTGGCACAGAACTGAAAACTCGATTAGTCTCCATCTCGAGTGCGATTGCCTGTACATATTGTACATGTACCATGTACCTACATATACGTCGTACATGTACATGGTACATGTACCGAATGTACGGTGTGTAAACTTTAATTGGGTTAGGGTATCGGTGTGCGAGCTGGATTGTTTAAAACGGAATACTTCAAAACTAAATTCCGTTTGAATATATTATGCATTTCTAAACTAACATTTTAAATAGGTAAAGTTAGAAGCTTCTTACTGTCTGTGTAAGTAAAATAGATTGTAGCTTTGTGTGTAGGGGGCAATCTTTAAAACTACGCTTAACATTTCAACAATTCTTTCACCGTATAGAACTCAATTTGAATGCGCAGTGTATGTTTCGAGGCCACCTCTAACTCTAAGTAAGAAAAGGAAGCACTAGTCTTTCGAATTCAAAACTATATATACGGATTATACGGACAAAGTGATCAAAAATATGTAAACACGAGTTTATTGTTAAGGGCATAAGGTTGCTCAGATAATTGTGTACATTTGGGAACGTACATATATTTATGAACTCGACTGTACGTCGTGAATTAAATATAAAGAAACATTTCGGCGTACCTTTTTCAACCATTCGAGCCAACTATTACGCCCCAAAATAAAGCGCTTAAACGTCAAGATACCAAAATCCAATATGTCGCCCAAAAAACGGGACCGGAAGGAATATGTAAAGGAGGTTTTTGGGGCGGAAGCGGGCGGGCCATACACGAGTACATCCGCCGGAAGCCGGACAGAGGTCAGGGCGGCCCTACCACGATACCGCGGGTTCTGTCCCGCCTTTGACCACTATTAACCACCATTCTACAAAAGGACTTAAGTGCATAGCCTGGACTTGCGCTTGGGTACTTTTAGATACGGGCAGCAGAATTGGTTTGGGCTGATTTATGACTTAGCAATTGTTTTATTCCGTTTCGGATTGGGGTCATTGAGGGAATTTGTCTGGCAATAGATGATTCTCGATAGATAGCTGAAGCTTTTCAATCGGCTTCCAAAACAGTTGGTTATTAATTTGTCTGAATTACTATGTTCTAAGTTTGGTTAAGTGATGTCTTAGTAATTTAAAATTTCAAGACAGTAAAACGTTGGAGTATCTATTAATGAACCTTATCCCGTTGTAATAAGATATATGAATGGTCAGTCAATTAACAGTGTTGTGGGTGATGCTAATGTAATGAGTTTAACATTTATTCGCACAACGTTAAATGCTCGAAACACGCTGTAAATGGGATTCTTATTTGATGTCGTCGTCCTTTGCAACTCTTTACAATTACTATAAAAGCCGCATTGCCTTTAAGACCTTTTACATTCAGTCAATATATTTTTGGGAATTTCTCGATTTTTAGTGTTGTTAATTCTCTTATCGGTCTCCAAATAGTCCTCTGCTAAATCCAACATTCCCTATTGTCAAGAATTCCTGCAACTTGCACATCCAAATCAAACCTGCCCCCCAAAACAAAGCCCAAGACCCTTTGCATGTATCGACCCGCGCGTCCCTGCTCGATAAAAAGATCTCGTTTGCGTACGGGCACGTGCCGCGAATATTAATGGCCGATAGATTTAATCGGGTCGACTGACGCGCTGTCCGGAGCAGGAGTACTGTGGTCTTTTAAACCACGTCGGCGGCAAACAGCCGTACGGATAACGGTAAGCCATTACCGTAGCCCATGGACGCTTGCAACTTTAGATGAGTCATAAATGGAGAAGGATTCAGTGTGTCAACAGTACGCGACAAATACAGGTCCCTCACATAACACAGCTCTTGGGAGCTTCAAAAAGTAAGTTAATAGTTGTTATTGCCGACCTTTTGAAAATGTAGTCCTTCGGAATAATATAGTCATTATATGTTCGTGTAACAGTATTGAACTGAAGATTTATGTTTGTTTGTGGCCCCATCCCAATCGTATTTCAGTTTAGTGTACTAGCTTTCAAACGCGTCGAGCTAACTTAACAGAATGAGCGTGCGAAACACATTGTTGAGCCAAATTGAAGCCCAGTGCTGGTCACCGTAAGAATTCCCGACTTTTAAACTGAAAGGAAGTACAATCGTTAACACCGGCTTATGTCCAGCAGTGGACGTCTTTCTGCTGATATGATGATGAAGATTGAAGGTACCAATACAGCCGAACAACAGGGTGGTAACGATTGGAACTAAAGTATCACAGTCAGTGGCGGATATATCTAGACTGTGCAATGTATGTTTCTAAGTTTGTAGCTTTGTTAGTCTGACGTAGGTGTGTAATCTAAACTAGTCATCCGTTAGTATAAAATATTTCACCAGTATGTAGAATGGACTTTCGTTATAAACTTAACCTATATTCTATCACTTGGCTTCGCTTGCGTTCTGTATTAAACTCAAGTGGAGCCACGCGGGCAAGCTAATCATGAATGAGTTTTCTTTCTCAGTTTTTGCATGTCCATTAAATCGATAAACAATCCACACTTCACAGCACAAAAATCCCTCCCATCCCTCGATTCCCAGCTTATCTGCAGCATTTGAATATTTTTCACCGTTGAAATATTAATGGTAGCATTAGGGTCTTGGCCCTTGTTGTTGTTGCATTTGCATGCAACGGATCAAGCATTACAGGATCGTATTCACTAACACGAAAACAAATATAGATAAACAAGGGGTTTGAGAAGTGGCCATACAAAGCTATTTGTACACTGTATAGGCTACTTCAAACGGTGGTGGAGTACAAGAAAGAGATGTATTGCTTTGAAATGATCTATCTTGACATATCCCTATCTAGCCAACCTGAAGTAACTCGCTCGTAAGGTCGCCACAGCTCCCTAACATGGGGAGAGTTGAGAGTGAGACACCCGCGTTCGTCTGTAGCTATCAACGCAACAAATCCTCAAACCAATAAAGAAACAGCAACGCGCTTGCGATTCTTCTGGAATCGCAAGCGTCCATACGCCGTATGCTTGTTTGCCACCGTCGTTATATATTAAAACTCGTAGTGTTAGTAGCGGTTGTTGTTTTTGTTATCCTAGGGCACCCCGAATGTTGAAAATGATGAGATATTGAAAGAGAACGTAGAGCGTTAGCAGTACGGAGACTACGGAGTAACATATGTACTAATGAAGTAAAGGTTACTTTATGTAATAGTACATTATTGCCGTGGCCGGGAAGGAGGCAAGTGCAGGCTGAGTATTTGTTTAAACGGACGAGCTTGCGAGTCCGTTTAATTATAATACGAAGCCTGCAATTGCCATTCCGGCTGAGGCTAATATAGTGCTTTTCTCAAAAATGGGGGAATAAAAAATACTAAATTTAGATTAACTTTAAATATCGTTGCACAACGTGAAAATATTTACGATTTCCCGCCGTTTTTTTTTTAACAGATACGCAAGTGTATTTTTCCACCAAAAAAACGCAAACTATTTGAGACACATACAAAAACGTCGTGTTTGCAACAGAAAAATACGAGTCGAATTGGCTGAATACGAGCTGTGCCGTCGTCTATAATCCAAATTTACTTTTTTTTAAATTTGGTACTCGACATATAAAGGAATTTTCTCAAAAATAGTACGAAATGTTCCCATAACATCTGTGCAGATAGTATCCGAAAGTGATTCATCCTGGACAATTTTTAGAAGTGTCCAGTAAGTAAGTATGAAATCCCATTAAATATCATAATATTTAAATAGTATAGAACAAGAGTGTCCAGTAAGTAAGTATGAAATCCCATTACATATCATAATATTTAAATATAGAACATTTATGAAGTGAACACTTCTTTAGCAGCGCTGAGCACTTTTTGGGATGGGGAAAAACTGTTAAACTCGCGACAGATTTTTGTGACGTCACATGCGTAGGAGGTCACGTGACCGTAGGATGGCGAGAGATTCGGGACGAGGCTTGGGGGCGGGGGGAAAAATAGTTTGATGTAAGACGAACTTTTTTTTTTTTTTTTAATTATTCAAGTTTTTACTTCTACTGCCTTTGTTATGGCAGATGCTATATACTAATGCTGGTGACTGTACCTTTATAATTTTTATTCAAACTTTTATATAACTTTTATACAAACAATTATCTAACTTTTATTCAAACATATTGTTTTATTTTTGAGAAAAGCACTATACACGCTTCGACCATAAGTGCCATCCTGGCCTCTTATTATAGCCGGACCTCGCCTTCGGCTCGGCCGGCTAAATCATACTCGTCCAGGATGGCTTACTTACTGGTCTCTGCAGTAATATACTATTATATATAACATTCCAGGCGGCCTGCAATGTTTTTTATTTTTAATTTAGATCTGATCTAATGATGAAACTGTATAGAATAAAGTGTATAGTTTACTATACACTTTATTCTATACAGTTTCATCATTAGCAAACGTATGAAATCCCAAATCATCATTGGCATATGAGGTGGAAGGACGCTGTTCAGGGCAGAACTTCTTGGATTGTGGCTCCAAATGGATTGCTTGTGTTATTTTGGCACTTATGTCGGCTTTATTTTGGATGGAGTCCTCAATATATGACTCGGCGACATTATTAGATTGCCATCCCCCATGGCGTTTTAAAGTCAATATATCGGCTCCTGAATTAGCCAGCAATGTAGCTGAAGTCCGCCTAAAACTGTGTCCGGTGTAAGCGTCAGCCTGTGGTAAGCCTAAAAACTTGGCAATTTCTCTAGGCATCGATCCAAATTTGTTCACTCCGATAGGCTGACTCGTGCATTTGCCGTTTTGAAAATTTTGGAAGAACCGGTCAGATTTTCCTTTTGTTGAACGTAAACTTTCATATTTTTTCACTATTTCATAAAATGGTCCGTGAATAGTAAATGACCGAGGAACTTTATTTTTAGTGTTCGGAATTTTGACAAGTAGCATCTCTCCGTGATTCTCTATATCTTTTGTCGTAATGTTGTTTAATTCCTGACGCCTACAGGCACCAGTAATTCCGAATATTAATGCGACCTGAAAATAAATAAAATCACAATTAAGTTATAATAATTGTACTTAGTTCCTATTATATCAATACTCACAATACCGCCTACAGATATTATAATAATGAATACAAAACTAAATAGTGGAACTGACCTTTGTCGCTAGATATTGATTATCCGGTGCTTCTTTAATGAACTTCTCCACTTCATTAGGTGTTAAAACCTTGGATTTTCGACTGTAAAAGCCGTCTGAACGTCTTTTCAAGAATGCAGTTAGATTGGTGTACGCTTTGATGTCAATTGCATTTTTATTCTGCACGGTACTCTTCAACATAGAATATATACACCAAAGTGAACTAGGTTTATACCTCTTCGCCAGTTCACTAAAGTAAGCCATGAACACGTTCTCTGAGAAAGAGCTTGCATTTTTGCTATTTTTCCATTGAATGAAATTTGGCTTGCATCTTTTGATTTTGAGGGCAAAAGACTATCACTCGCATTTTGCGCTTCAACTATGATATCTGGCGGCGTACACTCGATAAGTAATTCTTCGTTATCTAAATTCGACATTTTACAAAACAACACTAACGAAATGCAATACTGTGAATAAACTTAACAAACAGAAACCCATTTAAAAGATGGCGGCCGTAATTTTATTTTTTCGCGCGCCCAAGTCTGAGATAAGGGCACCGGCAAAGTAGCTAATCAGCCACATATTTATAAATTTTGAAATTGGGTATTTATAGGTAAAAATACACAGTCAAAATATAAATACCAACAAGCTAACAAGCAGTTTCATGAAATTCTTTAATTATTTATCACATTTTGAATTGAATTTTATATTTACGCAAATAACTACTTAGCTGTTTTCGAAACATTAATACTTCTTGCTAATATTGAAAAAGATATGTAATGAAAAGGCACTAGTGCGATAATGTAATGTAAAAGGCACGGCATGGGTAATATTCTGCATTATCAGTGTAAATACGCTGTAATAAGACCTACTTTACGAGCAGGTGTGTTGAAAACCTAGTTAATAAGCCTTCACTAACCAGCTATGGATTAACTGCGTGCCAGCAGATATCAGACTGGAGGCCGATAGAGCAATATTTAAAAGAAAATTATTTTATTATTTCATCGATAGCATAGTACACAATAGTAAATGATATAAGTAATGAATGTATAAACACACAGTAATAGTCATATATGTTAATTTAGTTACCGATGAGACTCAGATCCCATAGTTAAACTGTGTAAACCGTTTTTTGGGACAGACGCTAAGTGTAAAATTGTACCTTTTTATAATAATAAATAAATAAATAAAATAAAAATAAACCGAATTTGTAGTTTTATTAGGGTTCCGTAGTCAACTAAGAACCCTTATAGTTTCGCTTTGCCTGTCCTTCCGTCCGCGGATAATCTCAGTAACCGTTAGCACTACAAAGCTGAAATTTGGTACTAATATGTATATCAATCACGCCGACAAAATGGTAAAATAATAAGTGTTTTTTTTTATTACGGTACCTCCCCTATACGTAACGTGGGGAGTGTTTTGTTTTTTCATCTTAACCCTAACGTGTGATATATTGTTGGATAGGTATTTAAAAATGAATAGGGGTTTGCTTGCTAAAATCATTTTTGATAATGTTAATATTTTTCGCTCCAGAAGTAAAAAAAAATGTGTCCCCCCCCTCTAACTTTTGAACCATAAGTTTTAAAAATATGAAAAAAATCTCAAAAGTAGAACTATATAAAACCTTTCTAGGAAAATTATTTAGAACTTGATAGGTTGAATAGTTTTTGCAAAAAATTACAAAAACTACGGAACCCTACACTGAGCGTGGCCCGACACGCTCTTGGCCGGTTTTTTATTACGTCTTTGGCTTCGCTGCAGCTCAGGCCAGTCCAACTGCTCGCAGCTCACTCTCTATTGTTAATGGTGGTAGTGGTAGTAGTAATGTATAAAACAATAGTACATTAAAATATAATTGACAAAGATGCGATCTTCAAACCATGAACAGGCCGGGAATGGCACAGGATCGGGACAAGTGGCGACAACTCGTGTCAGAGACTAAGACTCGCTTTCGGTCGGTCAGCTATTGAAGCTACATATTTGTTGCGAATTTATCCCTTTAAGGAATCTCTTCTAGCTTACTTTTGAACAACTGAGAGGACATGAGATATCGCAGGCAAAAAGTATAAAATTGGGTGATCGTACTAGTATAATCCGGCTGTTGTAATGATTTTTAACAAGATAATGAATTTGGGACAATTACTACGCCTACAAACACAACCATACGCTGACAAAGTAAAATTGGGACAACTCTAAAGACTAAATACTAGTCGGTTAACTAACCAAAGTTGACCTACATTCAGGCTAAGAAATTGTTAAAGTTTTCTGTTTGAGATTAAAAAACCTATATGATAAAATTGATAAACTAGGAGAGCTTCTGGCCGTGACTCCGTCCGCGTAGAATTCGTGTATATCGTAGCTCCATACAAACTTTCACCCCCCATTTCACCCACTTAAGGGATGAATTCCGGGATAAAAACTATCTTACCCTCGTACGGTCTAAGCCATTTTTAACCGACTTCAAAAAAAAAGGAAGAGGTTCTCAATTCAGTATTTTCTATTATAACCCGTGTATTTACACCCGGAAATCATAAATTTGGTGGAGTGGAATTGATGGTGAAGACCACAGATGACTTATGAAATTCCCCAATTATGTACTTAAAAGTACAAAAGTACGTCACAGATTCTGATAAGATTCCGTTGAAATAGCAACTAGTGAAGTTCCAAGGTGATCCTTGTGGAATCGACGGAAGTCCTCAAATATTATCGGGCCACATACAGCGATTGGGTTTTTTTTCTCTAATAATCAACGCATTTGCTCTCGCGAATCAGTTCATGTGGTAAATTGGAAAATAAATGTGGAAATGTTCTCGTGGCTTGGCGGAGTACTAAATTGAAGTCGGTTAAAACTTTGTTTTTAAAGGAAATTGTTAGGACTTATGTAATAACGACCCGTTTTCCCAAAAATAGGTTGTTAATAACTATTTAAAAATGTAAAGCCCCTAAATATAGTTCAAATATTATTACTAAAAGCTGGGTGAGTTGAGAGATGTTAAGTCTGAATTTTTTGTCCTGAATGGGCCGATACGCCTGATGAGGCTCTGTCCTTCCCCGGGACTCAAACTATAATCAGTTCAGCGGTTTTCGCATAACGAGTTAACAGCCAGACACACCTTCGCACTTATAATATTAGCATGGATTAAGTGTCATGACCTTAAGATGCTATTCCAACTATGGAACTAGATTTTCATAAAAATCGGAAATCTTCGTGATATTTGAACTAATGCGAAACGTTGACGCCTGGATATAAAAGCAGCATGCCCGGTATTACTTAACTTTTCATTGATGTTACGACAAAATATAGAGCACTACAAAAAGAACGGCTCAGCACATTTGCCTCTAATTTGTAAAAATACAAACGACAACAGCGTTCTAAATCCAAATTCAAATTTCGAACAGAGAATTAACGTAGACAAGACAGTGATGATCGGCCTACGTTTGCGGCTAGTATCGATTTTCCACCCCCAGTGTTGACAAAGGCAGGTTCTTACTCCAAATGAGATGCACCCTAAAGAATATTATGGACAGACATCGTTTCACTATCGGTACCGCTGCGTATACCATCATTCCGAAGCCAAAGGACGTAGGGATCGTAAACATTCAAGGTTTACTAGCCCTTTTTGGTATGGGGCGGGACTGTAGCGTAGATATCCTCATATCGCCACTTTATTGATCTTTTAACCAAGCCGACTCAACATGGATTTACTTTATTCGCTCGTTTTATTAAACGCTGTTTTGGCTATGATTTGACCAATATTTGGAAAGAAGTTTTGGAAAGTAAAAACTGCTTGCTTGCGCGCGCTCTACTCCCATCAACCAGTTAACAATGTTCGGCAACAGAGATAAGGACAGCAAGAAGCTTTATTACTTGTTTAAAAGATATGCCATATTAGTTAAGCACAGCGTTTCGAGAACAGTCGCAGTAATCTTTATTCTTGACTGATACATCCTTATAACTAGGTATATGTACCGTATGTACGAGCCCTTTCCTCTTATGAAATTCTTTACCTCATTTTCCTTGTTTTGGTCCAATCAATCATTATTAGTATCTTACCTCTTTTCATTCTCATGCAATTTTTCATTTAATCTCCTTCTTCTCGCCAACGAGCAAGTTTGGACCATCCAGCCATATCAGAGCTCATAAAACGGCTAATCTAAAAAAAACGACCGGGTTGCACTCCGGGAGTGCCGGCAGAAGTGAAAACTCAATGACATTGTTACAGTTTTTCGATCAGGTCACGTGTCCGTCTTACGAATTTTCAATCTGTCGAATCTAACGGTCACGTGACCTGTAGCGATTATCTCTCGAATCTCACGGTCACGTGACATCTTATGGTCACGTAACATCTCACGGTCACGTGACCTGTGGCGAGTTTAACAATTTTTCCCCATCACAAAAAGTGCACAGCGCCGCTAAAGAAGTTTTCACTTCAATATGTATGACCGCTGTCATCGAAATCGATGAGTAGGAAAATCCAGCATATGGAAGAAATACAAAACATACTTTGATATATTTGCTATTTGTGACTGCCATGTCAGTTTGAAACAAATGACATCTGAAATCGTGCGTATTGACGTCATGCCATACCAGTCGCAAGCGATATACAGCAATGAACAATGTAATTGTGTCATAATTTTTCATCATTAAATTAAATAGGTTAGTAAAAACCGGTATTAGGTGTAACGGACGGTTAAGACTAGTCTCGCTCCGGCGCGTGCTGTGCCTTTACAAATCTCTTTTAGGGTTCTGCAAGTAAACTGTGTAGACTCTGACAAGAATATTATAGGTCTACGGTCTTACACATGACATAAAAGGCAGCTAAGCCCATAAGCTTAAGGGGCCATCTAGGTCGCCACTGCTCTTATAGTGGCGGGGGCCAGAGTTCTTGGCTTGGTACCCTAGAGAAGGTGACTAGGATGCTCATAATGAGACCGCCGGGACAAGACGCGAGCACGGATCTAGTACTTACACCTGCACTGCTATTCTAGAGTCCTCAATCCTCATAGCGCAGATCTTGGCGGCCGATGTGGAGTTTAAGTGGGTAGTACCCCCTACCCCAGACTTCTCCCGAAAGCTGGTACACGGCTAGATCGATTTTTCGCCCCCGTAAACCCTTACACTCCAAATTTCATTGAAATGGTTAGAGCCGTTTTCGAGAACGTCATTTCAAATATACAGGGTAAAATAGTATTCACCGTTCAGATTTTGGGAGGTGATTCGGTGGGTCATCTCGGTCAAAATTGGATACTAAGTTGTATTGTATCCGAATCGCGAAAAAAAAACCAGCTGTTCCATACAAACGGTGTGAGCTCAGCCGCCAAAATGTATGGAACACCTGGTTTTTTTTTTGCGACTTGGATACAACTTATTTTCCAATTTTGATTGAGATGACCTACCCAATCATCTCCCAAATTTTGAACGGTGAATACTATGTCACCCTGTATATACAAATATTGCTCGTTTAATAGTATAGGATTGTTCCTCACTGAAACATAAGTATGCCCCCGTATAGATTATTTTGGAAGGAATGAACGAAAAGTTTACTTGTAACTGCAAATGTAACAAGCTTCTGTCAAAAAAATAATTTTTGGTACAAGCTTTTATTGCCGACTGTACTGTTCTGTATACCATCATCAACTACTCATTGAGACGATTCTAACGAGCCCAAACTCAACGGGGTTACGTCGGTTAAGTGCTGAATTCCCATGGCCACCTTCTGTCTCCATCGTCAGATCAGCTCGATTGTACAATAATATTGAATTGTCATCCAAATTATACGTATACCCAAAATTTCAGCTCAATCGGTCACCGGGAAGTGGGTCAAATTTAACTTGCAAGATTTGAATACAGACAGACAGACAGACAGACAACGGACAGGTGAAACTAAATAAAAGCTTATAAAAATACTAAGCAAAACAAATTCAGTTAAAAATACAGAACCATAACCTAACCCATATCAATTTCCATGGCCCATTAAGAACAATGATCTAATGAGGAATGCTCCAAGATAATTGCATCTAAGCGTGTTAACGTAATGGGAATGCTCCAGAAACACGAAACAATATTAATTTTACCAATACATTAACAAACAAAAAGTTAAAAATTTATCCAAATCTGCGCAAGCGACTTTAAACCTTACCACTCCGACTTAAAGTTTGTTATCGGTGCAGAGTTGGAGATAAAACTATAAATAATTTTGACAGCATGGTTAGTTTGTTTACGCATCGTTTGTAGTAATGGGAATTCAATTTTTTTTTATTAATGTCTCGTCTCGTCTCGGTCTAACTACTTTTTTTCCAAAAAGAGTCTTTAATACGTTTTATACTTCAAATGCTCTGTCACTGTGGTGTGCAGCTAATTCAGGGACAGATAAAGGATTGACACATGTAGCTGTCAGTTCCGTATTTATTTTTATTGCCATCTCTGGTTGCCACACAGACCACTTACGGTTACGTGGTCTGTGGGTTGCCACAAGCAAGTGAGTAGATAAATGTTGGTACTGAAATGACAAGCAGTAGCAGAATTGGTTTATTTACCGGGGACAGAAATAGTGTCAATTTGAAGGTAGTACAAGAGAGCTGACCTTTACATTAGGGATGTCACGAATGTCAGATTTATCACATTCGCGAATGCAAATGCGAATGCCAAGAAAAAGGATAAAACACTGAACAGGACAAAAACTCATACAACACAAGTTGAACTAATCAAGCAATCACAAACTACCAGCGGGGTACAAGATAGATAAATCATTTTACAACAAAATAAAAATAAAAAGTACAGAAAAAAAAAGAAACGGAAAAAACCAGCGATAAAAGAACATGTAAAACAATTGTGTTACGAAATAGAATTATAAATTAAATTTAAGGCATACTTGTGCGTTGCAATAATGCCAAAAAGGTGCTAGCTCAGTTTTTCGTGTGAGCAAGCACTGATATTCTGCCAGTTACCTCTACAAATGCTTCCTATTGGTTAAAATTAAACACGTGAGCTCTACGCGCACTGGCGCAGCGAACACGACGCAACATTCGCATTCGCAAAACATTGCGAATATCGATGCGAATGTTTATAAAGATGCGAATGCAAATATTCGTAACATCCCTATTTTACATACGATATCTAATAGTGCCAAATTGTGAATATTGTTATATAGACCACGATCTGCAGTTAATCCTTCGCCCGCAAAAAATCCATACCGAAAACGCGTCCCGAATCCAAATCAGACACCCGCCTGCTTTATTACGTCAATATGTAAATTTTGTACTGCGTCACTACCCTTATAAAGACCCTGTTTGAATTGAAAATTTAGTTGAACGCGAGAGTAAACGTTCAGTGCGGCCACGTCTTTCAGCCAATTCGCTGCTTTTCCACGACTGAATCGCGAAAAAAGTGATCAACGCATTAAAAAACGCAAGACACAAACGAACGTCAACGAACAAAAGAACAATTCGAAAATGGAACGCAACGGGAAACAAATGAACTGGTTGTTTTTAAAAATGGAACGCGAAAAGGTTGTTTTTGGTGGCGTGTTTTAAATACGGCGGATGAGTGAGGAGTGGCGTGTCACGTGGAGCGATCTGTCAAAATGAAAGGGACGGATATAGCAGGCGTTGCGTGCTGCCATTTTGTAATTGTGAGTAAACAAACTTGAAATAGTATTCTTTCACATTTTTAAGGACTATGCATGTAATAAGTGTTTTTTTTTTTCTTGGCGTTGTGGATATTGAAGTTAACATGGTTTGATACAGTATTTTTTGATTGGATATTTTACAATTAAGATGATATTTTTTTATGTCAAGCAATGTCACTGGATTCAAAAAAGTTAACATTAAGTAGGTCCTTGTATTAAAATATGTAAAACATGCTTTACTAAGTCCTTGTATTAGGTAGGTACTTATAAGAAAATTATTTGAAAACGAAAACTCTATCCAAAGCTAGGTACATATCTGTAAATAACACAACAAATTCTTAGTCTCCTGACTTAATTTATTGAGTTTAATTTTTATTGTTGTGTACTTAATTAATGAGCGTTCTTCGCCATATTTTCCGAGACTTTCACCTTCAAATCAGCATTTTTCGACGTATGTTATTTGCAATACTTTATCCCACTAACTAGGTACTTGCTGTTGCCATATGGTTTTGTGTTCTTGGATGTGAGTAATGTTGCTAGAGCTCCCGAAGACGTGTTGAAAATGGGAAAAAAAAATACATAGAGACCTGCGTTTATGTCTAGCTAGTATTTTTTTTACTTACTAGTAGCGCCTGCTAACCAAATCCTTTCTTCCTTTTTTTAGGGTTCCATACCCAAAGGGTATAAACGGGACCCTATTACTATTACTAAGACTTCGCTGTCTGTCCGTCCGTCTGTCTGTCAAAAGGCTGTACCTATTTCAAGAACCGCGATGTCCGCGATAGCTAGACAGGTGAAATTTTCACAGATGATGTATTTCTGTTGCCGCTATAACAACAAATACTAAAAACAAAATTAAATAAACATTGAAGGAAGCTCTCATACAACAAACGTGATTTTTTTTTGCCGTTTTTATAGATAATGGTACGGAACCCTCCGTGCGCGAGTCCGACTCGCACTTGGCCGGTTTTTTATTTCTAGCTGTCATCACAATCCTCAGGTCAATAAATGACCGGCATCGCGCTTATTGACTTCTCGGGAGCCACAAGATTCAATAGGCAGGCAGTATGTTTATTTGCCTCCATCGTGGTGCTTATTAAAAAAAAAAGGTCGCCGAACGTTAAAAATCTTAATAACGTTTTAATAAACGCACAGAATTTCATAGAGAAATGACCTCTCGGGGCCGGCTCGCGCGGAATGTCACACGACGTGCTCTATTCGGCCTGGTTTTACGTCGGATCTATATTAATTTTACGCTTGACGTTATCTGACGTTATTAATTAAACCGCGTTATTTAAAACTGTCACCATAAAATACCTTATTAAGTTTTGCGTTTATTGCGTGTCTTATTCTTTGCGTTGTTAATTTGAACAGTTGAATGTACCTTAGGTTTTTGATCTGTGGGTTTTTGCTATGATGAAAAAACAATGTTAGTTTTTATGACTAACCTCAACCATTTACTTTTAATGTCAAACGACTATATCAAAAACTTCTCAAATGTTTTAATAATATTTATATCTTAACTTTACTTAAATCTATGGCAATACCCTTATAAACGTTAGTTTTTGCATTGTTAGATAGCGCTACCTATAAAAAGTATGATTAATTACCAAGTACTAATAATAATCAAAAAACATCACGCCTATATTCCAAAAAGGGTTGGACAGAACACATGAAATTTAATGTTCAAAGCCATTTTTCGCAATTTGTAGGTTTATAGATGGAACAAAATGTGATATGGGAGTGATACCTATAGGTTATACTTAGCTACCTAGAATACCTAGATACAATATACTGTACTCTATGGGAGCATAGTCAAATCTTCGAACTAAGATATATTACAGCCTAGATTAAAATATAGGATAGCTTTTATTCCGGGTCCACGCAGAGGAAGTCGCGGCTGGAAGCTAGTACTGCAATAGAAAGATAGAAGCAAGTACTTATTGAAAACCAAGAGCGTGTTGTATCGCCGAAAACAGATCACCAATCCACGAAACCTTCTAATTCTTCCTCCATCACTGCAACAGTAAATAACCCTTAATTAATAAACCTGCTCGCAGCCGGCCGCAGCTCGTAGCGAACGGGTTGCACCCTTCGGATTAAATACCTACAGATAGATATTAACTAGTCGACACTAGGGGTGAAATTAAGTGCGCTGAAGGCGGGTTGGGTTTATTTTTCATCGGCTTTGAAATTATATTGGGGTACTTAACATTTTATAAATAGCGAGATATTCAACAGTACAGTCTGTGAGCTCTTAGAACAGTCTTACGCCTTGGGGGACTTTGGTCTTAAGCGACCTGCGGCAGTGGTTTTTCTAATTTATTGCGCGTGATCCCAACTAATCACAGTGCGTTGCGCGTCTCGACCGCGCAATGAACAGATAAAACGCTGCCGCAGGTCGCTTAAGAACAAAGTCGTGGCCAAGGCGTTAGGGTTCGGATGAATCGTTGATTTTGGCACAAGCACGTTTAAGAGCAAGCGAGAGAGATGTATCTACACACACACTCGGTTTTCACAAGACCCGCAAGCTTTGTCGCGGCGATATAGCATATCCGTCTCTTTCTAATTAGAACACTTAGAAGGAAACAGACTATCTCGCCACGTCACAGCTCGCGCGCCGTCTTGGGTGGACATGGCATGGGTACGTGAGGGCAAAGTGGGCAATGATTTTTGAGACTTTGTAAGCTGGCCCTGGAATTAATTATTGTATTTCGTTGATTGTTCTAATTAAAACTAGAGTTCAAATGGAAAACAACTAGCATTTGACTTGAAATCTAAAACCTGCAAGAACCGTACTTTTGGCATGTACAGTGAGCATCATAATTAAAACTACGCAATCAAAGACGTCAAAAGTTCTTATTCCCTTTTAATAGACTTTTGGCGTCTTCGTTTGCGTAGCTACTTTTGATGCCGAATGTACTTAGATGTACAGTTGACGTCACTGACATGATGATACTTTCGCACCGTTAACGTCCATGAAAAAACCTGACGTGATAAATTGTACACGAAAATACCTCGTAGACACGAGACGATTTTGCTGGTGACGTATCAAGAGGAATCGAATTCTGAGTAAAGAGAGACTCAAGATACTTTTCCCATTTATGTTAATGGAAATTTAAAGATGAAGAATACTCTAACAAGAGTTTGTAGTGACTTTTGAATTGAGAACCTATCGAGCCACTCCCAAAACCAGCCATCTTGCTAACAAGCGCCCTTTAACACCATGTGTCCCGTAACGAGCCTATGGCCCTGCACATGCACCCTCAGCCTCAGGCCCTGATTACCATAACAAGCCCCCATTACACCACCTCCGAACCATATCGCAATACCAACATAATTGTACCACTAACAATCCTCACTGACGACTTTTGCGCGGTGCAGTTAAGGCGGGTTTGCTTTGGCATTCAGTTTTAGAAAACATACTTAGGCTTGGTAACTCTGCACATCCCAATGCCATTAATAAAAGGTGTGTATGACTGTATTGAAGAAGAAATAAGGGCGAGATTAGAGTGTGGTAGAGTTTAGTAAATCCTCGTTAAGTTTGGAATTCTCTTCTGTTGCAACCGAAACTAGAATTTGACAGTCGAATGCTTCGTTTGTCGATGGCTATTGATTATTTACAGCAAGTAGGCAGCCTAAGGCTAGTGGGGTAGGTATTTTTCGACGCTAACTAGATAACAAGTGGTTTTAAATTGACATTTACATAATATGAGGGGTGGTTAACGAAGTTTAGTCGGGACTAGGTGACGAAAAAAGTGACTGCTGTCAATGTAGCTCTAATTCTATTGGTAAAGTGGCTGTCAAATGATGGTTGAAGTTGTAATTCTTGTCGGGTTTTAGGATTTCTTTTTAGATTTTTCACGCAGTCTTAAACAAGGACAAACAATATAGAAATGTTAATACTTACGCATAGGTTTCAAGGTTGTGTCTCTTAACATTCGATGTCTAAACAGTGTGCGTCCATCAGTCACAAGATTGACTGTTATAAACATTTATAGGCATAATGAACAGTTTACTCTTGCACCATCAAACAGTTCTGTCCTAGCTGTGATTGTGACTGAGTTTAAGATTAGTCTCATCGGAAGAGAACTAATTCTTAAACACATAACAATATACCAAAGTGTCCCATCAAGTCAAACAATACTTATTAGTTTTGCTATGCACATTGTTACCAATGTACCCATAACATTATACAATTGATATGCAAATATTGACAAGACAAACTATAAGATCGACTATAAAACAAAAGGCTGGCTTAAACTCAAGTTAGAACGAGCTCTGACTTAGCCTGTACTAATCGTCCATGTCAGGCAGCCCTGATACTAAAAGGCAAATAAATTGAGTGGCATGACTTGAAAAGGGTTAAGAAAGAGATCACAAGAATTGTTTTAACTATTTCAACGCTAGTCATTGGTCATAAAGTGGAAGAACTAAGATAAATATGAAGTAAAAGCACTCACTTCAGAAGACTGGAAATCTGATAAAAGGCAGACAAGGCACATCGCTCACTGGTAAAATATGTCCAGAAAGACGTTTAGCCAAGTAAGTTTCAAAACAAATTAATCACTTATTGGTAGTGTACTAACAACAATAAAAAAATAGAGTCCCCGAGTTGTACCCGTTTTTTGTGTAGTTATCAAGAATCAAGTTATTACGATATTTTGTTACCAACTGTACCTTTGAAAACGTACTTTTCTAAAAATTTACTTTCTACACTAAGCAATTGATGAAGACCTACAGCCCCTACAGGTCCCTAATTAAGACCACAATTATCTTGAAAATACAAGCAATGTCAGCACGAATATTCTCTTTCAGATATTGCTAACACTATCGTTACTAACGACGTGTTCAAGTCTCCACCTCATCGGGAAGAAGTCAAACAACTTCTTAGTTTTACACCGTCTCTGCTTACCAAATTCACCACCTCATCGGACTCGGACTTTTCCTCTACTAAAATTGGTCGAACATCCGACCAATTCCGGTTCAAATAATAGGACTTTGCAATATGCTCCCGTGCCTCCTGTGCTGAAAAGGACCAAGAAACCGTATGGTATGCCTTATAACAGGTTTATCTAGACATTTTAAAGTTGAGTACAATCACTTTTAATCGGACAAACGTTTCTTATAATAGGTTCAAATTATGTAGAAGACTGTGTTATGGAGAACACAGAAAAAATCGGAAGTCATTTATTTGCACGAAACCGTGGATATCCCGAAATTTCAGTATTCCGAACGACATTTTCCGGCTAAATGAAAATATGGACGCAGATGATTCAATGAAATATATTAATAGGTTAGTTTAGGTCAGTATCCTGAAAGGCATTATTAAATTAAGAAAAAATATGCTTTCGGTCAAATTACTATTCGGAATTGGGCATATTCATGAAATAATTAGATAAATGGGGAAGAAGAAAACCTAGAATAAACTACATAGAGCAGCTCAAAAAAAGAGTTGATGTTAGGTCGTATCGAGATGCCAAAGAGGTTGCGTGGGGTCGGAGTAGATGGTGGGCCTACTTTGAGCTACACCGACAAGTTTAGTTCTTAAATAAGCAGAAGAAGAAGAAACGGATAGTTACGGATAGTAACAAAACCGACAGTCAATGTCATCAATTTAGTATCAGAATAGACAGGTTCGACGTGACTGAAGCATCACTTTAGTTAACCTTAAACTATTTTTTTTTAACTCCCCAATTACGTAGTGTTCCCTGTTTTCTGTTATAGAAATTATTTCTAAAATATTTTTTCTAGGAAAATGGGAATCAATGTTTTCAAATATGTTTTAATGTTTTAAAATAAGGCAATCTATTACGGTTTCAAGGAAAGGAAATTGACCATGTTTTTTTATGTTAAACGAAACATTCCATCTAACATGTACTGTCCAATGTCCATGAAAAGGTCGATCGTGTGTGTCATTCATTATCGTTATCATGATATCAGTCAAAAGACGTCCACTGCTAGACATAGGCCTCCCCCAAAAAGTGTTATAATGACCGGTCCTGCTCCTGCGCCACCCTCATCCCGCGGACTCCCGCGACCTTTACCATTGTATCTAGTAGGTTACTAGTTATAAATATTTTGTTAATAGATAAATTGCCCACCATAATCTTTTTCTATATGCACACTTAGTTAGTAAATAAAAGATCAAAGGCCCAAACACGTCTAAAACAAAACAAGTCGGGCACACGAATAGCTTGCAATAACACCGAGTGTATCTCATCACCAGTATCCCATGATCGCCCGTTCGCTTCCAAAACACAAACTCATCCGCACAAAAGAGCGTAACTTCAAGAAAGTTCCACGGCACTTACGACCTTATAAAAATGTTTAGGTTTCAATGGAAATTGAATATTGTAGCAAAACATAAACCACTTTTTGTGCGTAGTCGAGTGGAATGTTGTTGTTTAGGCTGTGTGGTGCAGCGGAAATTGAAGAGAATAAAAGGGAGCTAATATAAATAATGATATATTTCAGCAACATGAAAGGAATAAACGAAGTAATAAAAAAACCGGCCAAGTGCGTGTCGGGCCACGCGCAGTGTAGGGTAGTTGCCTGTCTATCTTCGATCGACGTATGTTGCGGTTGCATCTCCCGAATTTGTACGAAAATTGGCCTTTCCAAGTACACATTAAATTGGTCGACTATTACTCGGTAACTACTTATGCCTTCTTGTCTGTGATAGTTTTCCTTTTAAATTCATTATATGTACTACTACCACGAATTTTTTCACATCCCCAGTAGTAGCCATTTAGCCATCAGGGGGGTGGGACACATGACTCGAACAAAAATTACGGCTTTAAAGACCAATATCTCGAAAACGAATTATTGATTTGAAAAGTGGTTCTAGGAAACCCATAATATTTTTAAATGAGCTATCCAACGATACCCCACACCATGGGTTTAACGAGAAAAAAATTACATCCCCGCTTTAGGTGTAGGGGAAGTACCCTAAAAAAAAAATTTTTTCAAGATTGTATTGTACCGTTTTGCCGGCGTAATTGATTTATATACCCATGCCAAATTATAGTTTTGTAGGAGTTATGGTTACTGAGCTAAGCCGAAGACGGACAGACAGACAGACAGACGGACAGACAGACGGACGGACATAGCGAAACTATAAGGGTTCTTAGTAGACTACGGAACCCTAAAAAGAGCACACAATTAAGGCATTTACGAAACATTTTGCGGAGTTTAATATATTTTTGATCGTATTTCTATAAAAAAAAATATCTACTCAGTAAACCAATAATTAGTACCGAATACCGAAGACCATAGGTACACGCAGAAACGTACAATATACGTATAAATATTATGAACAAACGAGATAATAGTACTATAAATATAACATGGTATAAAAGTAACAAATTTTCATTAAAAAGCCGTGTTTGTCTTTGTTTATTTTAAATATTGTGATATATATAAATAATAACTTAAAATAAAGCCAAAAAATAAAAACAAAAATACAAAAAGGTAGTTAGCAGAGCGTGGTTTCGATCCACGGACCTCTGGGTTATGGGCCCAGCACGCTTCCACTGCGCCACTCTGCTTATGTCGAAGCGGGCGAAATTCATGTTTAGCTGTCGCAAGTGAGAGCGATAGGTTAATGTTGACGTATGGAGTTAGCTTTAGATATCGATGAATCATCAAATCATGACATGACTATCATGACAGACACTGCCTTTTGCTGTCATTATTAGGTTAACATTTTATTATTATCATGTGTACTTGGCATTACTAATGGACACTTTAATGAACCTTATTGCCATATTATTAAGAGCGGTTTTAACAATTCACTGTAATAGGTATTTGTACGTATGTACTTTACTTATATAAGTTTTCAATTACATGTTGTTCAAATAATTATTATGGAAACTTGCTTTTAATAGTCATCATCATCATCATCATATCAGCCGAAAGACCTCAACTGCTGGACTATAGGCCTCCCCCGAAGAGTGCCAAACGCGTGTGCTTTTAACAGTAAGCAAGGTAAATTCACCGTTTAGCGAATTTATTGAGGCGATTCGCTCAAAAATGAAACAAAATTATTAATTATGTATCTTTACTTGAAGAAATCCTGCCTCTTACCCCCCGTTCCCACTGTATCGTCTGTCGGGACGATTTTTTATCGTGTCTATTATTATTTTTTTTGGACCTTGTTCATATGCAGCAGCCAGAGGCCATATGTCGCTGCTGATCGTGGCTGGCTTGTGGGTAGTCTCCACTATGGGGCTACCCGACTGCCGAAAAGAGTATCGTGTGTCGTAGTGGCAGAACATTTTATATGAAGCTGGTTACACGTGTCGGCGACGACACACGATAAAAAATCGTCCCGACAGACGACATAGTGGGAACGGGGGTGGTCCGGCATAATGACCATATTCATTTTAAATGGTTTTATTAGATTATTTGAAGAGTATGTAAACAAACGTGCTAACACTAATGAACACATGATTGGTGAGATCATTGAGTGCAATTATAATTTTTATTTATTTTGTATGAGTAGGTAACAATAACAATAATTATTCAAAGAGTTGTAGCAACTGTTCGATTATAATCGTTAGATAATCACTATTTAAATCACATAATATATTAATTAACACCAAGACTACGGCACTTCGATCAAAAGAGTGTGAGTGTGAGAGAGAGTGTGTCTCTCACGCAATGAATTCAATTTAATAAATCGAATATAATGAATATCAAAATGCAACACAATAACTAAAGTGTTTAGAAACCTCTCAGCTCAAGTAGCACTACCGCTGATATCAGTAGCCTGGAGGCACACTCGACGCCAGTGAACAGTAACTTAACAGTCGAGTACTTGACAAGCTAATTGTATTTTATTGAAGTTTAGGCGAGTTGCTTTGTACCGGATTAAGTTTTTAGAGTTCCGTAGCCAAATAGCAAAAAACGGAACCCTTATGGATTCGTCATGTCTGTCTGTCCGTCCGTATGTCACAGGCATTTTACTCGAAAACTATAAGGTGTATTTCAATAAAATTTTGAGGATAGGTGTATTTTGTTAACCGCTACATAGTTTTGTATTTAAATTACAAAAAAAAAAAAATTAGGGGTGCACTCCATACATAAAACTGAAAGTCAAAAAAAAAATGTCATTGCAAGCCCACGTGTGGCACATCAATCGAAAGTCATTAAAATTGTGTCCCCCCCCCCCCCCTCTAATTTTTGAACCGTGTATTTTAAAAATATGAAAAAAATCATGCTCATAGGGCTTATTAAATTCTTTCAGGGAAAATTGTTTTGAACAAGATCTGTTCAAAGGTTTTTGAGATATTTCTAAAAAACTGCCTTCCTTAAAGAAAAGGACGTAAGTGCCATAAGATTACAGTAACGATACGACCTTTTTAATAGGCACGGAACCCTCGTTGTGCGTGGTCCGACACGCACTTGGCCGCTTTTTTTGTTGTGTTATTTGTTATTTATTAGATGTATGTGATTTAAACACGTTAGTAGTACATATACATAATTTGAAAGGATATATGTGCAATGATTTGTATAAAAACAATTTCTTTAATATTTTTTTCCATAGAAACGTACCTATATCATAATTTCAACTTGTATAAGTGATTTAGTTATCTAAGAACAAATTGTATAATAACACTAAGCATAATTTCATAAAACAGAATGATCCGTTTTCATAATATTCCGATGCATAAAAATAAATATTATAATTTTGGACAAAATTATAATTTTCGTATTTATGCTGTATAAACGTTATAGCAAAAGTTGTTTTGCTTTATGATGAATGTGAATTTTAAATACGTGAATATTGAGTAGGTACCTAATAAAACCGAGTCTTTAAATTATGTTCTTCTGTTATTTATTGTACCTAATTGTATTTACTGACGTACTTTGCATCTAAATGTTTCAAAGATTTGTCAAACACATTCAATATTTATTACAAAAAAAGAACAATGATAAAGAATGCACACATTGAACACTAACGGCCGTATTCATAAACGTTCTACAAGCCTATTTTAACTAAAATGGGTTTAAAATTAGTTTGTCCTTTTCTGTCACTTTGACATTTGTTCGTTAGAAAGGGACAAAGGACATTTTATTTAGCAGAGGCATTTTAAGTTTTATGAATAAGGGGGTACCTAAATTATACCTGATGTTTTGCAATTACAACATCTACATCTACAAGCCCTTATTTGAATAAGATAAAAGACATTTCGTAGATACCATGCACTAATATTATACACAATGCAATCATCATTATCACCATACATCAGCAAGAAATTTCGCACCCAAAACTATATTCGCAATTTCCGCAATAAATATCATTGGATGCAACACGATACCCTAATGCACTCATTAGCTCTGAGCATGTGGTCAATACGGATAAAACGTCAGTCTAATCTATTCCAAAGTGACCCAAGCGACCCCTAATACACATACACTTAAGCACTTTTGTGTTTAAAGAACGTCACATTATCCAAATAACGGGCAGAATTAACAAATATTCCATAACCGGCATAACTGCCTACTTATTACAGAAGGGCATATAGCTGTAAGAGTTTCAACGACTGATAAGACTATTTAATTTATCCGGGCAATATCATAGGGCTGGTAACCACGGCACTTGCAACAATGGCCTCGCCTCGGGGAGTCCGCTGAGGCCAATAAAATGGTACAAAGACACCCCGTGGTGACTCTAGCTGCTTTCTTTATGGTGCCAGGACTAAGCTGTGAGGGTGTTGGTTATTGCCTGCTCGGAATGTGAACCCTTCGCTGGCGAAGTTTAATAAGATTGGGACGATTTATAGGGTGTTTGACACCTCTAGAGCATTGTTTGTAATTAAAGACGTCATATCTTGCCTATTGTTAATCGGATTCTCAGCAGCGTCAGGTGTTCAACCGACTTAAATCGAAATGGGTAGGTAAGTATAAGTATATGTAACAAAATACAATTATTATTTACTCTTTAAGTAACCAAGGTTCGAGAGCTTTCTATACAGACCTTAGTAACTAAAGAAGAGAGGCGAGAAAATCGCAACTAAACTCTGTGTCTTAAATATTTGTACTTATAAAACATTTATTTTTTTCATTTTTATAATCTATTCCATTTTATTAGCCTTATTGTACATAATTATATGCAAGTGAAATCCGTTGAGATGTATTTAGGAACTTCACTAATTGTAAGACGATTAAAGACCTGTTAGATAAAATGCCGTTATTAAAACATAATTCTACAAAAAAATTACAAAATCACTCAATTAAAAGCAAAGCAATGTAAACGAAATTGTAAAACATGACTAAAACAAGTTTTTATGACAAAAAAGTCATTCGCAGTCCAGAACATACGGCTACCAAATAAAACTAATGACAAACTACCCTCGCAAAGGGCTGGAAGGGGCTACTCCGTCCATAAACCAAAATTAAAAGTTTTCGATACATTGCGCTCTCACAATAAAACCATTCCGCTCCTGACTAAATACTCCGCATTAAGGTGTCGTTAGTCAAATGACACAGCTTCAAAGACCATCAATCATATGCTCATTTGATCTCACATTTAAATCTCAACCTTAAACCAGGTCCAGTAAAGTCCTAAATCAAACGATCGGAGCTGGTGGTTAAGACATTTAGGAAAGCAAAGATGACGATAAAAAAATCTTTATGAATGGGGTTGGCGTGTGACGATGTTGCCCTACTTTAATAAATTATTTCAGCAATTTAGCGAATTGTTTTATGAGCGTCTTTCATATTCTTTACCTATTTGTCGCATGAATGTGGAAATTCGCATTTTTCACGTTTACACTGCTACTTTTATCGGCTTTTATTAAGGTCATTTTGTTCTGTCGATTCGCAAAGATTTCTCTCAAAAATAGAACCACCAGCGTTACATTGCAAATATGCTTTATTTTATCCCTCATGTCCCTTCCATCATTCATAATAGTGGTCGTCATCAAAAGAGACGTTTAACAAATGATACGACGCACTTCTATTGTTAAACCTTTTGTTATTTTGCTCTTACTTTTTATGCACCAGTCGTAAACTGTAGTAACAACATTAAGTTAAGTTTTGCATTTTGGACCTTATCGTCATTATCATTGTTATTAAATTCGTAACGGTTGGTATCTTGATCGCCGAGTTTTATTCTCACATCGTCCCGATCGTGTATAGCTAATAAGTCACTTGTGTATAATTATTATTTTATTGCTCGGTGTACGAATGCAAGTCATGCACATTTATGTTTGGGTGCTGTTGTCTTTTTACTTTCGTTTTACTTTTCATCGTCGCAGACACATTGTTTTGTCGAAGGCGTAGGACGTATTTTATCCTTCTCAGTAATAGTCTGATCATATTTTTAAATGCCCATTATAGTTTGCACCTTATGGTTGAGTGGTAAGAAATGGTTTTGTACACGCGAAGTTTATTATCAATGATTTTTCTTAAGTTGACACTGAGGGCCATCATCGCTCGCACCGTGTAATTAGAGCCACATAAAGAAGGCGAATAAAGATACGTTTCGTTACTATAAAACTCTGAGCGGGACGCTAAATAAAATCTCATTGAGCTGTTTACACATTTTGAATTCAAATTTATGCGCCCGTGGAGCGACTTGTTGCATCAACTTACGACTGGCGATATTCTCCCGCGCGATGTTTTATGTATTGAAAAATGTAAATATATAGGTGATAAAGTTTACGTCAGGGACGATAAATATGAATAACATCACATCAAACCCTAACGGGTATCACCTGGGGTCTAAATCCTTGTTTTATTGCATTGCTGCGGATTGGAGCGCTCTTTTATGCTGGATAGAAGTGATAAATACATTGAATGAAGTTTATGTCAGCTGCATGTCCAAAGCACTTGCCTAAATTGTCGCTAAGGCGAGGTTCCACGGTAGAGTCACGTATGGAGCTTTTTAGCGTTTATCTTTATCAATATATCTGTCCAATCTCTCCGGGTGTTTTGTCTGAGTAGTTTTGTTGGTGCAGTTAGTTCGATTGATAACATCGCCACGTGGCCATTGTACCGCTCGCTCCCAGGCTTGGCACGTGTACTTCATTATTTTCGCGCCAAAATGTTCCTCTAACGCTTTGTTAGGAGATTAGGCGTGAGTCTGACTGGGGTGACTACTGGTGGTATTGGTGACTTTGGGAATAAGAATACAATTGGCTTATTATTGGAACCATACTTTTTCAACCATGTTTTTCACAAAACATCATTCATAGCATTTTGTTGAAATAATTGCATATAATGAAATAATAGGTATATAACACATGTCTAGTAAACGTTGATATCAGATTCTACAAGATTGCCTCAATTCGTATATTACATTTCCAGTGGGTTTTTTCCTGTTCATGCACTTGGATCCAGAGCTCGGGTAAAATTATAAAATATCTAATCTTATGTCGCGCTTGTTGCTACTAATCCAAACCATCCGAGCCAACTGCCAGTACTTACGCTTCCCATTAATACCAAAATCGCCGCGCATTAGTTCCACGCGTAAAAATAATAGTTCCCGGGTGTCAACACAGGCGATCACTGGCCTTGTTTTATCCCCCATTACGACCCCGGCACAAAAATATTGTAACACAGACGGCGGCTCCATTGTACCATTGCCGGTGGGCGTTGCCGGCCATATTTATTATTTTTGTCACCATTGTATTGTTGGGATTATAGCCAGTATTTAGATGGAATTGGGGATAAGGTCTGCTAATCTCGGTGTCGATATCGATTTTTTGGGACACGGCGCAACACTCGTTGTGCGGTTTGCACAAACTGACCAAGTTGCATGATTTTTTGCATTAAAAATGGAAGCCATAACCAAAAAACCAAGAGTGCCAAGTAAAAGTAAGAGTAGGAGGTACTTTAAAATAAAATATTTAACGTGTTCAATCAAAGCTTTCTTGCTTTATGCATCAGTGGCAGAGCGCCCATTCAAGCAAATTTCTTGCTATATACCTGCTGCTATTTGAAAAAAAGAAGTTTGTTTTTCAGTAAGGACGTGATCGCCTATAGATAAAAGTTGATTACAAGCGGAGAGATGGTTTCTTTAAACACTTAATTTCAGTCCCTTTTTTTTGCTCGGAGTAGTCCAGTGAATATTCTCACGCGCCGCCACTGATAGGCATAGATAATTAAGAACATAATTATATTTTTCTTTTTCTTTTCTAAATTTATAATTTATTTGAGTACGTTCCTGCACTTCTTTCCATTTTTTACGACTTCATTTCTTCAAGTAAAATAATACAACGTTGGTAAACCATCCAACTGCAGGCGCTTAAAGTCATCGTACGATTAAGTTGTAAAAACAATTGAACGTGACTATAACAGTTGTAAAATACTGTGTCCAATAACAAGCCAACAATATCATTGTCTACTCTCCTCAAAATATTTTCTTTTTAAACGTTTAACATCGGCAACCCTAGGACGGTGCGTAGGAGTCGACATCATCGCGTTTATGACTGGCAATGTTTATGGCATCGACCGCTGATCCCGGCGTGAGTTTTGTCTCGACATAACCTTTGTCTTTTTATGGGATTAGTATGTCGTCGTCGCGCGATAAATGGTGTGGTACGAGTATCTCAATAGGTGTCTTCGGGGAAAGTTAACTCCTAACCCATAACATAATTGAAGAAGGCGTCGATGAAAATCGTAATTAAATGCGTTTTCGTTGTTTGCGATTGTTTTGAAACGGTTTACGTGAATTTCCGTCCGACACTATCAGTAATAGTGACTTTGTTTTTCAAGTTTTATTTATATTTTTTTATTTCAATACTATTGACGGTGTGGTGTGGTGATTGCAATGAAGGAGTCAACGGTACAAAATTAAGGAATTACAGTCAGTGATAGTGTCTGAACCGCAAATAAATAAATATGTTTTGGATAAATAAATATGTTTATTTGCGATGAGAAAAAAATATGCAGACTTAATTGTCCAAAAAAAACATTGCCTCCTTCATACACTGGGTTCCAATTCCAAACAAAACTCCATTTTTCAACCATCAATCGAATTTCATTCGTATTTCAACATTTTCAACATCAGTGAGTCTCGTCGTTACGCTACTTGCTAGACCTCGCCAAAAGGACGTTCAGAAACTGGGCCCTTTTACCTACCCTTAGAAACACACTAACAATCTTCATTAAGATCTATATAGTCGTACTCACGAACCAACAGCTGCTTAACCCTCCAAGAGTCCTATTCACTAACTAAAATTACTGATAGAATCTGACCACATCTTACTATCATCATAACACGTCATGCCACGCTCAGACGGCCACTTCAACCCCCCAAAAGTCCAATCCCAGTAGCCGCTAATATTCGCAAGTTAACCCGCCGATGCACTACCTACTTGGTTTATTTTGGCCGAGACTTGAATTTGTAATTAGTTGGTCGGTTTAAGATAACATTGGATTGTGATATTGAATAGTTGGATCTGTTTAGAGTGTAAGGATAGCAGTTTTATTATTAAAGTACTAGATCAGAAGTTTTTAATGTTTCCCATCTTGATATTCCTATTATCGACGAACAAAACGTTTTTAGTTCTTTCCCTTTTAACAGTAACTAACTCTTTCGCAGCTAAGCTACGCTCGTGGAGCTTCATCGGGGGCCTCAGCATAATTCATATCAAACAGTACCAGTCTACTAAAAAAATATATAAAATTCCACATTTTTACACATCCCACTAACTTTCACATCCATTTCCAGGAACGTTTCCAATTTTTAATTATCATCCAGGGAGAAAAATCATTACTTTGGGGATTGTTTTGGCGCGCAGCGAGGGCCGGCAATCAATACCGGGCCGCGCGCGGAATACTAATCAGCTACTGACGCCTGCAGCTTTCGTGTTCCCACTTTCCAATGTCGGGGAAATGGGGAAGATATTCCACATTTAATGTTACACTTTTCCTACTTGCTGGTAAGGTTGTACTGGACAATGGCAAAGCATTTTGGCAGCCAGAGCGGACAACTTACAAATAGTTCCAGCTAATGCAACGCATTAATAAGACAATACCATTTGCATTATTTCGTTGCACGTGTCAACCGAAACTAGATCTTACTATTAATAATAAATATTTAATGGCTATAACTTAAAAAAATACGCAATAGACTGGGAAAGTATTTATTGTTCATTAAAATACAGTTTCGGTCGGTTTTTAACCCCCGACGCAAAGAGAGAGGGCACTTTATGCCAAAGCAATATGGGTTAAATTCGAACTAAGAGACTTTTTTTCATTCGAATTTAAGCTATGTCACTTATACGAGTATAAAATGCCGATCCAACAATCTTCCAAAATCACCTTTGTATGAAAACCCATCTCACCCCAACTACGAGGGACTACGGGGTGAGGTCGGATTTCGTGTTTATCGTTAAAGTTATGAAATAGAACTACCCAAAATCATAAAAAAACCAAAATACAAACGTCCGGAACACTTATTATAATATACTTGTACAACATTCAGTTTGCATATGTAAAAATAAAATGTTATCGAGGTTTGAATGTCAGATTTGTCCCTACTCACCCCGTTTTACGGTAGTCTGTTATAGACTTAAAGGTCATTGATGATGAAATAAAGATACTAGCACTCAAACTGTGTCCTTAACACTCCATTGTACATGTACACTCAAAATTTCAAAAACCATCGCCAATGAATGCACCTCCGTACCTGCCTTATCTGAATCTTTCAACCGATTGTACAATTCGAGCAGAACGTGACAGCACTATGCAAATCCGCTGCACCAGCTAATAATCCTTCTTCCAATAATTTATCGGAATCCCCAATATCTTAGCACAAACACTCCTCTCAAGAGCCAATCCAATCATCTCAAACTATCGGAGATAACAACGAGCCCAGGAGAATACGTCCAAATCAACTTAACATTTCGTTTTGAGCCCCTGTTGACTTTTCGTTCCAATGTTATCTTAGTTTACTTAATCAGGCAACCGATTCGAGGCCTCGTGGGCCCTCTAACGGGTTCGGAGCGCCGGACCCTTGCGAAGGGTTCCATAACCTCACCTTATCTTTTTAATTATGAAGCGTGCGATCGTCTGTTTTAATTCGCAATGCCCGGGGGATGAGATAGGTGATATTAATTGTGTGACGTTAATATCCTTATTATTATCGCACTGTTCACACTGTAATGTTATGTGGATGTTGGCTACTGACTCCACAGTGTGATCGCCCGACGCAAAATGAAATGATTTTTTTCGCGTTGCCAGCGTGCCAATTATTGAAATCTTAATTGCAATTAGTTAGTCGTATTAATTAGTTTTAAAGGTGTCGATCATGATGTTCGTACAATACAATACAAATACTCTTTATTGCACATCTCAAAACATGAATCAAATAGACATAACAACTTAAAAAAAAAAAATAGATGTCAACAACAGGCGTTACCATACTTGTTCAGGTTGATACCTTAATTGGCTTACCAAATGATTAAGCTGTTGATATATTTTGCTAATATACTAACACATCGACAAAGGCTGCTCGAATATGAGAATATACTTAAGGGGCTACCCGCGGTTTTCATCGATTTTTGACAAGTTTTGAATCAGATCTCATACTTTTGCACTACAGATAGAATTATAAATCAAACGGCTATCGGTTCTACAATCTTTTATCTCCATTTCAGTCCACCGGATTTTGAAACAAATGAAGACTTAATTTTGTATGATTTTTTTAAACATTGTCTAAAAATACACTTATTTCGTATTGACGTGAAAGATATAACATAATATACGAAATCTACATATTTGGGTTTGTCTGTGACGTCTCTAAAAATCCAGGGTTTCCTTTTTAAACCAATTAACACAAAAGTTATGGCCAGAAAACCAGTTTTTTGGCCTAATTTTACCTTTGATGCCTAATATCTCGAAAACAATGAACTTTGAAGTAAATATGGGATACTATATTGCTTAAAGTCGTTGTTGTTAATATAATAAGCTACAAAAAACATTAGAAAACTAAGGGATTCAGATCGAAGGTCATTGGCGTATGGGAGCCCCTTAAATGTAAATAGCTTAGTTATCACATAGGTTATTGTAAAATATTTCAGCTAATGAAAGTAAGCTGAAGAACTCGTGAGTCTATCTTTTGTTTCAAAAACACTCGTGTTAGCACTAGCTCACAAAATTTCCCAAAAATATAGTACCAAAGCATTTTTGCCCAAGAACTTCGTTCGCTCGTTTTAAACTACCAACCTAAACAGTTTCACTTCATAGCTTGCGCCATACAAAATATACGGAGTACCTCGCTTGTAAAACACCATCTCAAACTCAAACTGTTGCCTTTTTCAGTCTTTATAATGTACTACTTTCTGCACGGGTAGCACAAGACTTTTGCTAAGAAACTTTACGCATCTTAGACTAAAAGTATAGACAACGAAAACGGCTGCTGATATCCAAGCATTCTATAAAATTGACCGTTATAATAAATAAGCTTTCTATCCTTTGTTGCCCCCCGCCAATTCATTCCCCTGCGCTGTCGCAAACCCTCAAATCTGGTGTCAAGCTACATCCCATCTGTCACTGCGCCGCCATAAAAACTTAATAAGCGATCCGTCACCATAAAATACCCATTAAAAAGCCGTCGGCCGCGTTTAAAAGTGCATCAAGGAGGAATCGGAACATAATTACCAAGAGACTTGGCGGCTCCGATTTCAGTGGGGTAAGTGCGAAGTTAGCACTCGCTTGTTTACTGACCGACTGCAAAGGACTATCTTCATTTTCAACCTTATAACAAGGCAGTCTCCGCTTAGTCAACAGGGCTGTTATTCTTTATGCACTCATGTGCCTTACTCCACCCGACACGTCTAACGAAACGAGGCCGCTACCTACGCTCAGTTACAACGAATCCCGGCGTCAAGATATATTTGTGGGTGAGCGTTGAGGTGAGCTTAAAACGAGTTACAGAATAGCGGGGCTGTTTGTTTCAAAACTAGCGTACACGTATACCAACACGTCAATCGCCTTTAGGGGCTGAGTATGAGTATAACGCCTGTACAAAATCTAATAGCAAACATGCAGCAGCATCAATTATCACCACGTCATAGACTTCCAATCACCTTTTTAGGACTTTAAAGGATGATTTCCAGGTAAAATAAGTAATACGGCTAGTAGTAAGTCTACTATTTCCTTTCCAGGGTCTTAATCTATCTTCATACCAAATTTCATCAAAATCGGTAGGTACAGTAGTTAAGCGTGACAGACAGACAAAGCTACTTTCACATTTATAATATTAGTATGGATATCAGTGACAATAAAATTGTACAATCGACAATCTGAAACATGAAGTTTCAATATTCAAGAAGGCATTCAAGTAGGTACTTTTTATTGGGATTCTTAGTATCAGTTACATATTATTGACTCGCACTGTCACCCAGTAGGCACATAATTTAAAATATAAGCGTATGTCGCTGTTAAATAACATAACTTGGAAACAAAAATCAATTCACCAACTATATTGGAAAAATTCATGTGAAATCTCTAGACTGCAAAATGCCCCTGCAACATTTCAGAAGTTTTACTACAGAGCTATGCAATAAAACACCTTATTTACTTCAATTTGAACGCATATCTTTATATGCTTCTTCGAACCTCGGCGGCAGGGCACGGGTTAGTGTGGGCTTTTAATCCCATCGTCCCTGGGGCATGATCGACCGATACAGAGCTGTTGGAGGGTTACCCGTGAAATATAATACTAAAATGCAAAATTTATGCTTTAGTCGATCTGTATTTTGTGAAGAAAAAATAAGGGAAGCGAAAGGAATTCTCTCAATGTGTATGCCTACGTAATACCACAATTTGAGATAACTAATTCAACAAATTGTTGATGGTCTGTTTCTATTACAAATGCTAAAGTGTCAGTCTGTCATTTCACGCATAAACCTCTTGATTCTGGCGAATGTTGGTACCTTAACCTGTTGGAAGTCCCAGGAAATGAAATCTAGAATTCCTACTTTATACCTAGGAAATCATCTTGCAAGAGTTAAAAAGTGTTATCCGCCTAAAAAAAAATCGAGTCTGTCGTCATCATCCATCCAGCGTCTTCCCGGTTGTACCGTAAAGGAGCACGGGATCAGCTTTGGCACAAAATCCCAAGATTTAGCGTAGGCACTAGTTTAACGAAAGTGACTGCGATCCGACCTCCCAACCCAGAGCACAAGCTAGACCTTGTTGATGAGACTGGTTTCCCGACTATGTTTTCCTTCACCGAAAAGTTACTATTACCTACATATCAAATTAAAAAGCTTTATTGGATAAATACAATCACAACTAAAGTTTAAAAAAAAAAAGAAACTAACTTAAATAAGCTAATAGCTCCCGCCGCGACCCCCAGAGGCAAAGGTGCCCATCACGCTCGCGGCATTACCCCGTTGAATCGCGATGGACAACCTTTGCCTCAGAAATGACCCTGAGCGAGGGTCAAAACTACTTCTAAAAAGACGCCGCCCCAACTCCCTTAGAAAAGTCCTCGCCTCGGCACACCAACACCCCGACGTTTCCACGGCTAGAGGGACAAACAAATAGTTGGTGAGTGCCGCGTATTTTTCTGTCTTTCTCACAGCCGCCAACTCAGCCGCTGCTCCTGCCGTTCGCACAGTCCGACTAATGTGCGAAGCAGCAAAAGTACTCACGCACGTCGCGTCCCAGACCAAGCACTTGCCTCTCTCCCAGGGCACAAGGGTCAGACCGTCAGGTCTTTTCCCATCCGACCGACTTAGACCTGGTGGCTCCAATACACTAGGGACATTGGCAGACACGAGAGCTCTTTTAATAATGTCATTAAGAGCATGGTGCCGCGGAAACCTGCCCGCACATCGGCAACAACTCAACGCGTGGTGGCCATTACTCTCGACCGTAGCTCCACAGATGCATGTGTGGGGTTCGCAGACATCGCAGCCAAGGCGAAGAGCGACAGCCACCCGCATCGAGTTGTCGTCGAGCAGGGTACCCAAATGAGGAGAGGGAAGCGCATGAAGCCATGCCCCAGATTCTGGCCTGGAACCAGCATTCAGCCTTGCCCTGTCTGCTCCCAGTGACTTTTTCATAAGGTCGTCGAAGACTCGTTTCACGCATATGTCATCCCACATCCGTCCCCATCCATATCAAATTATATTTTGCTTATAAGTTTCTTTGAAAAAAACCAGTGCATCCTACCCACTACCTCCAGCCCGTCCTACCCAATACCGCTTGCTGGATACAGTAGCTATCAAATCCAATCTGTCATATGATATATTAAGCCGGCTGTACACATTGGGCTTACGTTGGCGCGTGAGCAGATGCAGCTATGCGTTAGAGGAAGAGGACTTTATACCGTTCTTATGCGTTTGCATATCTGCATCCTGCTCAGGCGCCAACTTTGGCCCAATGTCTACAGCCGGCATTACAATTTAGTCGCGCTTATCAAGTCTGAAAATTTAAAGAGGGTAAGTACTTAGCTCTAAAGGTAGCGTAGGTCATACATATAAGGCCCACATCCTCGTCACGGAACCCTAAAAACGCAACTAATTTCGTAACCCCCGCCAGCGACACGGTTACAGCTTTATTTAACCGCCTTTGCCATGCAAAACGTTTGATTCGACACATGTTTCGGTTATCGGCCGTGTTGGCAAAAACTCTTGTTTTGCATAACGGTAATGGAGACCTAAACGTCAACTTGTTACCTGTTTCGGGTTTAGTGCTTCTAGGGGTTTAAAGAAACAATTTGTCATAATCGAGATAGTTAAGATTGGGTTGTGATTGTGACATGTACAACGATCACACAGACAAACTGTTCCGACAGTTTTGTGAGACCCTGGTAATTATATTGTTTTATATACCAAGATTCATCATTTCCTTGCCCGTATCCCATTCACTTGGAGTCGGCGCAGCATTTCTCTTTCTTCCATACTTCTCTGTCAGGCTTCATCTCATCACACACTTATTTTCTCTTCATCTTCCACAGTCCATCCACCTTTTCCTTGGTAGGCCAACAGGACGAGGCAGGCCTCGTCTCTTAGATCCATCCACATTCATAACTAATACTCTTTTGATCACATGACTTTCACCCCTCTCTCTGCATCAAATACTTATAAGTAAATAATTATATATTAAATCACCCAAAGGGCAATGGAGAGGACCATGTTGGGAGTTTCTCTGCGTGATCGCATCAGAAATGAGGCTGTCCGCAGCAGAACCAAGGTAACCGATGTGGCCCTCCGGATCGCTAAACATAAGTGGCAGTGGGTGGGGCACATAGCACGTAGAACCGATGGCCGCTGGGGCGGAAAGGTTCTCGAGTGGCGACCACGTACCGGAAGGCGCGGCGTGGGTAGGCCCCCGACAAGGTGGACTGATGACCTGGTAAAGGTTGCGGGAGTCCGCTGGATGCGGGTGGCGCAGGACCGGTCGCTTTGGCACTCTTTGGGGGAGGCCTATGTCCAGCAGTGGCCGTCTTTCGGCTGATATGATGATGATGATGATGAAATAATTATAACGTAAACACTATGCCTTGCCTTCAATGGGATGCCACTTGTGTTAGCACATTTGCAGTGTCCCATCTAAGGCACACAATTAAGTCAGCTGGTTCGGCGGCTGAAAATGCCGCCAAGTTCAAACACACAAAGTACTCTGCCTTGGAACCAACTTATGATTTCGTTCTGGTTGCTGCGGAGACAGCTGGGCCCTGGGGCAGTGAGGCTCTCGGGCTGTGGAAGGAGACGGCAGACGATTACGACGACGATAGACGAGATAGGCAGACGTTTAAGGAAGAGGGGTCTTGACCCCCGCTCTGGGTCATGGCTCGTCCAACAGGTCTCAATTGCTGTTCAGCGAGGCAATGCCGCAAGCATTTTGGGGACCTTTGGTTCGGGCTTGACGCAGAGCGGGATGTACTCGTAGTCTTACTTTTTCTTCTCTTTTATTAGCTTATACGTATTTTAATTTAATCATTCTTTACACTATTGTATTTTGACTTGTTTTGTAATCTCCCCTCAGACAGGGTTATTTAGGTATACACCTGCGTATACCTAATTATATATTACGAGAATGTAAGTACGTAATAAGAATTTGTAGGTACCTATAGATCATATTTATTGTTTGTAACTTGGATATTATGAGTGACATCGCATGATTAAAATGATGTTTTGCTACTTGCAGTTAAAATAGTAACGGACCATTTTTATTATCAGTAGGTACCCAAATATGATTTAGCTTTTCACTTTAAACTGTCCAAAAAAGATGTTTGCTATGCCAGTTATTTTGTATAGTATATTTAATAGAAGATTTAAATTAATTAACGCAATACACTCCACAATCACGACTCAACAATAACCGAAACCCAGTTATTCATAAACACAGACAAGAACGCAATTAGCACGTGGATTGGTCGGTCCCGGGCAAATTTCAAATTGAGTCTACCTACCGTCTACCGTCTACCCTACCCTATAGGTCGGGTACGGGGTACGGTAAACATCGCCGAATGATTCGTTAGGAGTCACTCAAGCGTTCAGCCGTGAATGGGGTCGGCTATGTACCTGCTATGTGCTCTGATAGTAAATATTCGCATATAAACTTGGAGGGGATTTAAAAACCTTCCTGGTCTGGTTTGACGAATTGGTTTGATATCAAGTTTAGTATTTGTGCGTTTTGGCCTTGGCTCGCGACTAATGTAAAGTTATCGAACCAATAGGTAGGTTTAGTTGAATAGACACCTTTTACGTACCTTGCCTATTTTGTTCAAAATAAGTCAACGTTTGTATAAGTCTTATTATGAAACACTTGGTTAACGATACTTTATTATCTCACTGTCGTCGAACCTTTATAAACAAACCACATTTTATGACAATCGGACTCCTAAAAGTGGTTGATATACCTACTCGTACAGTCGCCATCAGATAAGTATATCGGAGCGGCCAAGGTGCTCACAAACATCTGAACACGTCTCTAATGCCTCAACAATAGGGACGTGTTCTGATATTCGTGAGCACTTTGGCCGCTCCGATATATCTGATGGCGACTGTAAGTACGGTCGAGGAAATTGAATGTTTGGCACATGTCAACTCTATTAGAATGACGTTAAGGTCCAAAAGTGCTAAACATTCAATTTCCTCGACTGTACATGCTCGAATCGATGAAGCTAGTCATCAAATGATTACCGACATAGGGCTTAGTTTTCTAAGTACACTTTATGAATTGGTGTTTGGGAATCAGAGGGGTAATCACGTAACGATTCCAACGCGCGTTAGAACAATGCAACTGTTATTTTTACGTATAAAATTGACATTTACAATACGTACGTACAATGCGTTACGTGATTGACCTGCTGGGATGGGCCTCTATTTTATTTTGCGACTAAAAATTTAATTTCAGACCAAACCCATCTCATTATCAGTGTAGACAGATCCCATAACAAACATTCCATGTAAAAAAGAGGCCAAGTCTCGAAACTCTTCCACCGTAAAAAGTTGTGAGATATTTCGTAGTAGCAAGTCTCAGGTATTCTTATTATTCTTTATTTGGGGTTTGGGGGCTACCAGGGGGTCTATTCAACATGCATTGAATTATACTCTAATAACCCAACCCCCAAATGTGCCAATAAAGCAAGGTATTGGAAGCCATAGCACGCCGTAGTCCGGAAACTGTCGCACTGATCAGACTTTAGTAAGCAGGATTAATGGCTTACCTCAAACTGAAGCATTAGCGACGGCTGACAGGTGCAGAGGATACTCGCGAGTTATCTGTGGATATACATCGATGAATATATTCACGCCTATTGCCTTTAGGGGTAGGCAGAGATCATGGACTTCCGACTACTTTCCTGACACATGCTAAGTATTTGACAGTTCATATTAATTAATGAATGGCCTGCCTCAAACTGAAGCATTAGCGACGGCTGACAGGTACAGAGGATACTCGCGATTTATGTGTGCTGTTGCCCGGATGGGTAGGCAGAGATCATAGACTTTAACTACTTTTCTGACCCATGCTAAGTATTTGGCTATTTAATATTTATTAATGATATCCAGAAGCATTTAGAAATTAACAAACTTTTTCTTCTAATGCCTAGGATTGGGTGCCAAAGCTGACCCCGGGCACATTGGCAGCATCCTTTTGGGGCAGAACCGGGCGAAACGCCGGGAGGATGGTGATGACGACAGTAAATCGAACAACTGGCTCTCCTGATTGGTTAAATGTAGTAATATAGAAGTGACCTTTCTGTTCTCGATGTTTATATATTTATGCATTAGTTAACTATTGGACGCAATTTGCGTAACACTACACCGTTTGCATCTTTATACAGCAAATGTATAGTAAATAACATGAATAAGTGCATTACTTTGTATCCACTAAAACCTTCAATTCAAAAAAAAATATCCTAGATGTGGCACTGAATATTAATTCCAAGTCCTTTAAATATTTTTGTAAATATAGGCGTGAGTTTATTTATATTAATGTATGAGAACTTATTTAACACCAAACGCCAAAAAGAACAATTTAAGGACATAGCTCTAGCAACATTGCAAGCCTGTACCAGGTATAGGCCTGTATAGGTTTTCACCAGTGTTGTTCAAATATGAATGTTGCTGACTGAACATTAACTAGCCACACTTATACAATAGTGTATGTAAAACGAGGAACATGTCAATATTCCAATCACTGAACTTTAACTTCAATCAAAATTGCTTTCATCAGAAATCGAATGCATCTCATTATAGTTTAATTTAAACCACTAAATTATCCCTTTCTCTACTGACAAATAATTCCCACTTCCTTGTTAGTGAATCTGTCTAGGGGACAAAGCTTTTTATTACGACACGGTTCCATTACCGCGCCACGCTCAACCCAGTTTCAACTCTAATCCGTGTTATTGTGGCTTGAATTTGAGGGGTAAGATCGGGTTGAAGGTTTGGTGTAAAGCGTGGAGTGTTGCGGTGAGCCAAAATGGATGTTTTCGGTGCGAGGCGTCAGCTTGCATGATGGGATTGAGTATGGAAGTATGAACTAATCTCCCTCCGTCGCTTGATAACTCAATAACGTGCCATAATTACGCCTTTGATGCTGCCCCCGCGGACCCTGGGTGACGAAATCCTAATTACAGATAAAAAGATAAGTTTGCAGATGGTACTTTGAGTGCTGGCTGTGACCGCGTCATAGTCGACGCGAAGTTTCGTACCTAGATTGTGCATATTGAAGCAGCTTTGTATTCTTACTTGGTATAATGTTTGGTTGGTTTAGGCCAAATTGGCACAAATGTTTGGTCAAAAAAAGTTTTAAATATTGAGCCATCTATTTGCGTTATTTTAAGGAGCCGTGTATTCTATGATTTGAGGTATGTTATGTACCTATAGATGATAGGTAAACTCCTTAAACATAACATGCGCTCATTCAGGGGTTTTCAAAGGCGACACACACATTTGTTGTGTAGACCGAATAGATGGAACTTGCTTTTTAATTTAGTAGGTATTAATTTAGTATTTTTATAACTGTTCTACGGACATCACACTTTATATTCCATAAAAATACAATACTGATCTGCGCAAAAAATACCGTAACAATAAGAGTAAATACATTATTCAGAACATTGACAAGACATTAGCGCTCTAGGTCACCCATAAAGCAAACCTCTACTAATTGTTCCTACACAAATAGCGAAATATTCTAGATTACACACACGCAAGTACTAGTCACGCGAAATAGCCCAGTATTTCAATTAATATGCAAAATTTTATCGCCAACTAAAAATCTAAATAACTCTGAAATCTCTATCTGTCTGTCACAGGGCCCAAGGGGGCAGCTACAAATTGCAAAATTAAAAGTCCCTTGATAATATCTTCATGCGTTCGTTAGGGTAGGTAGGGGAGGTGTTGGCTTGTACACCTACCCCTGAAGTGCATGTTTTTGAGTTTAAATTAAGCGTGCATGAGTGTGAGGAACGAGAGTTAAGTGGGAAAAAGACGTCGATAATAATGACAGTATGTTTTGCCATGCCCTTGTGTAGGTACGAACTCACACAATAGGATTTTATGAAATAGTATTACATTACTGTTCTGTGTTTAAATCACTGTCACAAAAAAGGAGCGTAGGTAATGTTTTTACCCATTAGTTCCCCTGAAGACTTGTTTTCATTTTGACCCTAGTTGATTACAGCTTTTTAAACACTGAAATATCAGGATGTGATGTTACATGTATAATACTGAGTGCATTATAAAAGTTACTGACGCTTTCAAAAACATTAAGTTGAATTGTCATTCAGACACCGAAATCTACTCTCTAGCTGTAACTTTCTAAAAGCAATAGGAGCATGAAAGTCTACAAAACAGGTAGCAAGCCGCAACGCAATTCATGAAATACCCTCAAACTTTGCTTACCCAGTATTTTCTAACATGGTGCTTATTATATCGTCTCCTTCACATCAGACGTAAAAAACGCCCTAAGGGACAAGATAAAGTGACGTATAGCGCCATCTCAATACGCCGTGAAGTTTTACATGGAATGATGGATGGCAACCCTTTCTGACCTTTGTCGCTGCTCTATTGAAACTTTAGGTGATGTAGAGGCGTTTTATGGTCTGGAATACAAGATTTGAATTATATTTGAGGGTTGATCGAGCTTATTGGTTCGATATCGAATTACATCTTTCGTCCGCGTGTATAAATGTCTATAAAATGCGAGCAGCATGTAATTATACTATATTAATTCAATGCAGTTAGTCAAAAAGACCTCAAGACCGGAATGAAGGCTATTCACGGGGTGAAGACACTAGAGACGCTGAGGCTGCGGTCTGGCAGCCAGCGGGCAGCGGGGCGACGAGTGGCAGATCGTACATTTGGTAGAGCTCAATCCGCGGATACTGGACAGATTATTAACGAAGTTTATAATTAGGTATGGATGTGAAGGCTTTTAGAAAATATATAAATTAAGGAACAGGCCGATGGACTACGAGAGACAGTGTGAAGAATACCCACTGGGTACATACAATGAATAACTAAATCACACGTAACGAGAAAGAAAAACATAAGGCACAAATATGTTGCCCTTTTTTAGGGTTCCGTAGTCAACAAGGAACATATAGTCATATATAGTCTGTCTGTTTGTCTGTCTGTCTGTCTGTCCGTCTTCGGCTTAGCTCAGTAACCATTACTACTAGAAAACTGTAATTCGGCATGGGTATGTAACCCGACGCCCGGTCAATCACGCCGACTAGACAGTACAATAAAATATTGAAAAAAAACTTTTTTTTGGTACCTCCCCTACACCTAAAGCGGGGATGTATTTTTTTTTCATCGTTAAACCCATGGTGTGGGGTATCGTTGGATAGCTCGTTCAAAGGGTTGGGTTTCCTAAAACCATTTTTCAAATCAGTGATTCGTTTGCGAGATATTAGGCTTTAAAGCCCTACTTTTTGTTCGAGTTTGTGTCCCCCCCCTGCTGGCTAAATGGCTACTACTGGGGATGTGAAAAAATTCGTGATAGTAGTACATTATAATGAATTGAAAAGGAAAACTATCACGGACAAGTAGTTACCGAGTAATAATCGACCAATTTAATGTCAAGTACACATTAAATTGGTCGGAAAAGGCCGATTTTCGTACAAATTCGGCCGACGCAACCGCACCGCACGTCGATGTAACTAAGACAGACAGGCAACTACGGAACCCTACACTGCGCGTGGCCCAACACGCACTTGGCTGGTTTTTTTTATTAAATAGAATTACGTTGAACATGGAGTAAACATCATTTGTTTCTGTTTAGGGTTCCGTACCCAAAGGGTAAAACGGGACCCTATTACTAAGACTCGTCCGTCTGTCCGTCCGTCTGTCTGTCTGTCTGTCTGTCTGTCTGTCCGTCTGTCACCAGGCTGTCAGGCGTCTCATGAACCGTGATAGTTAGACAGTTGAAATTTTTACAGATGATGTATAATTTATATTGATTTAAACTTTCACGATTCTCACACATTATCGTGGAATCCTATCATAAGTAAATGCCAGCGTCAAAAAACGTCGTCCGTTATATCACCGGATATTATTAGTGTTGTGTGTCGGCCGGGTGACAACCCTAGTGTACAAGTGGTTAATAAAGACCAAATGCGGGTAGTTCGGAAAACCCGCGCAGCAAGAAGATGTTGATACCCGCTCAAGCCAGTCCGTGACCATGGATGTTGCAACAAATCCGAAACGTCGGGAGACCTCAGTGAGGTAAATAAAATAAGTTAATTATACGCGATTAAGTCCCGTTTAGTTTAAATAATGTGATGTATAATTTATATTGCAACAAATACTGAAAAACAAAATAAAATAAATATTTAAGGGGGCTCCCATACAAAAAACGTGATTTTTTTGCCGTGTTTATAGATAATGGTACGGAACCCTTCGTGCGCGAGTCCGACACGCACTTGGCCGGTTTTTTTAATTCCGTTATATCGATACATAGAGGTGGAAGGGCTGGAAAGAGCCCACTGTACGTCAAAGTACCTATAACAGTCACCAAAAAGACTCAAAATCAGACCCTTACACATCCATAAATCCCAGTTAGCGTCAAAGGCCAGATAAAGAAGCCAGGAGGGCCCTCGAGCGAGTCAATATCTCGCAGGCCTCTTGACGGCCCTCTTGTAAAAAACTGACGTCAGCAGACGTCCCGGCTAATAAATGAGGGAAATAATGAACTAGTGTTTGGAACGGCTGGTACTCGTACTACATAGGTATATCACTATGTAAGAGTTCCAGTGTTAGTCGAGTGGGAGATTTGAGGTTGTGGGGTGAATTTAAGTACACTGTGATTGCAATATTACAAAAAAGTGCTATTGCTTTTCGCTGAATTTTCTTGGAAAAAAACAATTTGGTGTTTTTAAGTGTACATTTAAAAACAGTGAAGTAGCAACCCATTTCAAGAAAAAAATATTTTCGAAAATTCCATACTAGGTACCGTGCGATGTGTCCTTTAAAAAGAGTCCGTCTGTTTTTTTATACAATGTTTTAGTAGCAACTTTAAATTGTTCGTTTGTTGTCCTGAATTTTAAACTATTAAACATTTTCGGGGCTGTAAATATACTTTTACCACTTGCAAACCGTATATTGTCGGCGTGTGCAATGTTCGAACTCGTACGTAAAATGCTATCGGTTCCAAACTGCGTTCGGGACGTCGCCCATATTTACTACTGAAACAAAACTACGACTCGAGATAGCGTACAGTTCACAACAGAAGTTGCTGGGCTAATGAAATGCTCAAAATAATCTTGACGACTGTATTATTAGCAAGAGTATAAGGTTCGTGCAGATTTTGAGCGTTGCTTCTTTTTCTCACGACTGTATGGCGTTTGCAAACTGGACAAGCCAAATTTAGTTTTGTTGAAGGACTTTAAACAGGCAATTATTATTTTTTAACACATCATCATAGGCCTTTACGTCTATTTCAGACGATTTAAACATTGCTATGGAGACACCGTTTTTGGTGACTGTGAAGACCGATACGAGACCGGCATGGTCTTCCACATTTCTGGCAAACAAAATTCATGCCCTGGTCTCTGGTCCCCGTCTGTGGTCTACGCAACCTTCTATTGGCTAGTGTCTCGAACCAGATTTCATCGCACAAAGCTCTACCGTCCACAACGCGTTTGCGCCATTGATCTCTGTCGTCGGCAAGCTTTTCCCAGGCCTTACAGTCAATGTTAAAAGTAGCCATGTCTCGCTTAGCGCAGTCCTTGAAACGCAACATCGGTCTCCCAACGTTTCTCTTGGCGTTTGTTACTGCACCAAGCAAGACACGACGAGGTATTCTAGATGGTTCCATCCGGTGCGGTTTTTAACACAACAGTGGCAATAAATCATACGACTATACTATCGGCAACTTTTTGAACTGGCCCCGGGCAGCCACCAACCTGGATTCAACGAGTCACGCCGTGTCCGGTGCATGCTGAATCGCCTGAGAACGGGCATAGGCCATTGTGCCCATCTCCGGAAATAATGGGGCTGGAGCGAACAGGAATACTGCGGTTGCGGATGCCAAAAGCAAACTGTACGGCATTCATTTTGGAGTGTCCACTAACCAAGACTTAAAAAAAAGTACGAGTGCAGCTGCTAACTACCTGACAGATGGTTTAAGATTATAAAACCAGTGTATTTAAATTTTAATTGCCATACGATAAATAAATCTGCTACGAGCGTGAATGTAATAGGCATCCATCTACCCTTTTCATAAAAAGATGTCAAGCGCTTGCCCTATACCTAAAGCTCACTGCAGTTAAACGTCATAATTAACTTTAGTATTAAATGAACTTTTACAAGCATTATATCCAATTACAATCCTGAAATAAATCATATTAAAGTACATTATTAAAATTAACCCAAACTAGCGATAGCACGCACGTACATAAAACGATATTATAATACAGCTTGAATCAAGGAAAAATGTGTCGAATACCAAATAATTACCACGACGTACAAGCTGTGACCAGATTTAATCGGCTGAATATATTTACAAGTTATTAGCGTTAATGTTGAGGTCTCAATTATAGCTATAATTGCCGCTGACTGTACTAATTACAATAAAAGTGTTTTTGGTGGGAAATTAGCATTTGTTTGCATGGTTTTTCTTTAAGGTTACAAAATTAAATTTTGGTATTCCAGCTCACTTGCTGACATAAAAAGGAATTCATTTGTATTGATATACTATAGTTCAGTTTGTGAGATGACTTGAGAGTCATCGCTGACTCTGTCAATATCACGAAAACTAAGTTTATATCTCTCTTTCACATCCTTCAACTGTTCATGACATTTATTTAGGATTACCAACAGCTAATACATCATACATGCACTTATATCTAATTTACAATCGAGACTGATGCTTATTTAGATAAGCTCTATAATTAGTTATAGGTATAAATTGCTGATTTAGCTCAAATTTGCTAAATTTAAAAATCACTTGAAAGTCTTTGTTTTAATTGCAAGAAAAAAGCATCTTTTTGGCATGTGGGCTGTTAGTACGCGTAAATATGCTGGATCGTTGACAACATTTCCTCTCATCCTGCATAGATTAGGTACCTACAAACCCCCCAATGACGCAACAAAAAACGTTAAAAACGAATCATAATTCAAAAAAGCGAATCTGCGTTAAAAAACCTCTTTTTTATTGCTGCTGTGTTATCACACATGTCCCGACTAGGGGCCACAAAAAGCGCGGAAAAACACGAATCGGGTTCATGTTAATATTTGAGGTATTTTTATTTGAAATTTCCATTTACACGCCGCCCTCGCCTCCCTCATACATATTCAACGGTGCACCCTCCACTTTCTACACTACAGTCACTGGATGACCTGACTTTCCCAATCTCTATGGATAATTTTATTCGTATTTTCGAATCAAGGTGTATTGAAATTTTGAATTCGCAATTTAGGAATAAATACGGCTGTTAAGCGCGATAATTAGGGAAAAATATGAAATTAATTTTATGCAGAATTCTGAAAGGCGTCGTATTTAGTGGAATTGCTATTGTTACCGATTGTTTTGTATTATGTATTTACTTATCTGATATTAATAGTCAAAGATCGAGTTATGGTCAGTAATTACACAGTGTCATCATTCAGTAAGCATACAGTTTATACCCTTATCTGCATGCACCCAACTTTAACCTTCAAAAAGTGTTCTATGAATCCATTTTGAATAAATTGATTTAACTTTGACTTTTGATTTGAATAGCAATCAACTTGGTAAAAATATCTTGTTGAGGTAGTTGGAGTAATGTGAAACTCAAAACGTAAAACTTTTATCAATAAAAACTAACGTAGAACAGCGGTCCTATGATGGTTGCCATCAGGGATCGCTGTGGTGAGTCTGTTAATCTTATACCCGCACGCTTGTCAGAACATCCACAGCGATAAATGTTAAAATTAAAATAATATAATAATATTCTAAGGGCAACCATTAAACATCCGTTTAAGAATAAGGACAATATTGTAGCAAGCCTTAAAAATACACAAAATATCACAGCCACCACGTTTTTTCATCCCACAGTATATAACAAGGAACGTTCGCCCCTCGTGCCTCCGCAAATACACAACCTCCCTTATTTTATTAAAGGACCCACTATCGAAGGGAGGTTTCAATGGGAGTTTCAACCTGTCTCCCGGAATGCTGTACAATGCAAACTCAATTTGTATTGTATCTAGCCAATCAAGACAGCAAAGATATGACTATATAATATCCATTCTTGATAAGTTACGGTCTCTTTGGCATTGTTATATTATAGTATTTGTAGTTACACGTGCCTACAAAGCCAGGAGGCCTGGGTTCGCGGTAAGGGCATTTAGTTCTGTGATGAGCACGAGTATTTGTATCCGAGTCTTAGAGGTTTTCTGTGTATCTGGGGGCACGGGAGTGCCCCCGCCAAGGTAAACCAAATGGGACGACATAGGACCTACCTTTTCTCGAAGCTTCTCGTTGTAGTTTCAAACGTCGTATTTCAAACGATCAGTCTGGATAGTAGGTATGTACTAGCGAGCTCATATTCAAAGGATCAACCATATTAACCACTCACTTGCTTGTGGCAACCACAGTTGCTAATTTCGCAGACCCCTAAACTGATGGTGGCAACTGTGGTGCCAATCTAAGTATGGGTTGCTTTGATAATTAAAAATAAGAAGCAGTTTAGGCTACCTTTTTAAAATCCGAAATCATGTGAGCGGATAATCCAACAAGGTTTCGTTTGACTAGCTTTTATATTTGAGATTTTATTAATACCTAAAATACACCGCTTTCGTCACTGGCTGACTGATTAGTGATCATTAATACCTTTTAGGTACTATTTCACTTTCTAAAAAGCTGAAATATAATAATAATTTATTTATTCATAGACCAAATTGGATCATTCTACACTATTAATTGGTACACAGATGAACATTTTCATAGAAAAGTAAAGTTTCTTCAATTTTGTATTATCTTAGTAGGTCAGGAGTGAATGTTCAAAGTTTAATTCTCCTTGAAACTTCAGAATTTGTTTAGAATTAAAATAATACTACAAGACAACGCAGAGTTCTCCTTCTACAAGTTCTTGATTTAACTTTTTATTTGTTGGATTATGATAGCGCACAACGTTCCTAACGCGCGTCAGGACAGTCCAAATGTCATTTTTACGTACAGATCGACCTGCAGATGTGGATTAACATGTATCAAAATTAAAGGGACTTTATGTTATTACTTTCACTGAAATAACCGCCAACTTATAATCTGACTAGTTAGATTATAAACTAATGGTTCATACAATTTTACGGTAGCATAATAATTATATTTTTTACAATATGTCTGTCAACTCATCTGCGTTAGTAGCGACTGTATTAGTGCGTAGCTCGTAGCAAGTATTTCCCGTTTTGTATTAAAAACCCAGTGAAGTGCTTTGTCGCGATATCGCGTCATACGCAGTGAAAGAGTTAACCTATTCGAGGCCAAGCAACGCTACGTGTTCTACGCCGTAGCATAGCAGCATTTTTCCGTTTCGTAGCGGAATTTGGTAGTAGACGCATGACTCAAATGTAGGTCATCGGTCTTGCATAGCTTAGATAAACAAACAAACAAGCTCACTAATCTACATTTGTACCTATTATGATATAGCTTATAGGTAGTATATACTTATTGACGTAAACAATAACCTGAAATTGCAGGTACTGCGGCCGGAAGTGCGTCACACGCGACCAGGAAGTGACGTCACAGTGCCAGGACACCGGAAGTGGACCGTGGCGCCGCCGACGGAAGCGGATGTCGCCGCAATGCGATATCGTCTTCGAGGTTAACGACCTGGCCCTAATGACGATGGTATAGCGTTGTTAGGAAAATATTCTTATACAGGGTGAAAACCCAAATAGGGGTGGGAAATGAAACCGAGACTTTGAATGTGTTTTACCCTTCCCAGGCCACAAACAACGCTACTGCTACGCCGTAACGCATAGCAGCATTTTTACGCTTTGTAGCGGAAATTGCTCGCAGACGCATGACTCATAAATGAGTCATTGCTGGCCTTAATGTGCTAAGGAAACATACATACATTTAAGGAGTAAGACGCGGATTTATAAATCCTTCATACTTATCTTAGCGTTTGCTCTACCAAATATTTCAATTACAAACAAGCCTACCTAATGCGGGCTAAGACGATGCAGAGGATGCCATTATTGTACCTTGTTATACGACGGTGGCAAACAAGCGTACGGCCCGCCTGATGGTAAGCAGACACCGCAGCCTATAGACGCATGCAACTCCAAAGGAGTAACATGGGCGTTGCCGACCCTTGATATATTTGAGGATTCGCTTGTTGAGAGCTGAAGGAACAAATTCCCTCGCTCTCAACACAACGCATCCTCGGGAGCTCTGGCGACCTTGCTCACCTCCAGGAACACAACACTACTACAGAGCGAGTAGTAGTGTTATTATGGCTGTGGTCTTCTGCAAGGCGGAGGTACTTCCCCAGTTAGGCTGCTCCAAATTCGAGCGGGATGACATTTCGCTGTGCCCTACCTCACCTTATGTTAACTTCATCCAATTAACTGGAATAGAGTTTATTATGACCGTATATACTGGCAATAAAAAGATAATGTCACATTTCACGATTTATAGTAGGAACTGTGACCTTGTATGCTTTTCCACTTAAACCACCACTCCGCGCTTCCTAACCCTGACTCACACCCTGTATAGGACTCTTGCTTCTTAAATATTAGAGAGCAATTGTAGAATTGTGTGTACCAATTAAAAGCATGCTTCTTCCAAAAAAAACAATTATACCTTTGCTGACAAATACTTAATTGGTACGACCTATTCTAGAAATGCTCGGACATATTTGATAAGTTTTAGGAATTATACTGATGTAAGATTACTTGTGATATTACCGAGTGCGTAGGTTCCTCTGTATCTGAATATTCTTATGAAACAGTTATACGTACTAAGTTCAAAACAAGGAATTTTCTAGTAGGTAATACAACAAAGAAAACAATATCTTAAACCTCGTAATCGCCCGATCATAACCTCCAAATTCACACCCCCAATACCTAACAGCCTACAAGACAAGCCAAAGCCTCACAATGGTACAAAATGAAAGCAAAACTTGCGTAATTAATTCCCTACCTACTCAACGCTTTGTAATAAATCGTTTTATCCGAGTATAAATTTTATCCCTCACCCGAACTTCATCTTCTGTCCTTATCGCTCGCGCGCATTTGCATAATATCAAATCTGGCGTCCTTGTCTGAGAGGCACAAATGATTTTCAGTTTTCCACACCTAATTAACAATCGGCGTAAACGCCAGCGGACTCCCTATAGAAACTCAACTCTGCTGTGTTAACATTTAGTATTTATTTTTGTTTGTGCATGTTCGGTGGGGTCGTTAGGTAAAGTTTGTTGAAATAATTTCACTTATATATCGGTGCAGTGAAAACGAATGGTCGAGTCGTCGACTTAGGGACGAGATAAGACGCCATAATTCTTAATCTAAGGGAGACTCACGGCAGTTAGGTTACGAGACGGTTTTGGAAATTAATGAGTGGGATCTGAAAGATGGTTGATAAGTGTTGTTAATGATTGGTGAAATTGATTGTAGTTTGTTGATTGAGATTACATAGCTATAACATTTACAGCCAGAAATGTATGCATTACTAAGCTAAGACGATTAGTAATTCTTCGTGTCGTTAATTCTTCCTCTGTGCCTGTAAAACTATGGATAGATACAATTGTTGAATTGATACCAATAAAATTATACGCCTTTATCAGTGCGTCACGCTTATATGTATATGTATATACCTACGTTTACCTATAATGCACTTAGTATTTTCTACATGAATTAATTAAAAAAAAGTTATGTTCAATGTGTATTATTTAGTAACAACTAAAACGAAGAACTAACACTAAATTAAATGATCTTGTCTTAACATATAAGAATTAAGGATCTTGTTACTTCATCCATCATAACAGGAGTTTGGCTTGAGTCCAACACAAGCACAGTGAAATATGAAGTTCCATAAAAATACTCGTATATGTTCGAGAACCTACTTAAAGTCATATAAGTCGTGTATTACAGTCGTGTTTATAGACAAGATAAAAAAACTGTCTCTTTCTACTAACTGATGTCAGAAAGAACAGATGAATTTGTCTTTACCATGAGAACGTGATCGTTATAACAAACATCTACGATGTATTCATCAAGGCGCTGATGAAAGCTGTCACCAGCACCATTTTTATACATGCCACGAAGGTGGCGAATATTGTTGTGGTGGCGAGTACTGTTGGAACTATCATTCTAAAATGTGAGCTTTTGTACACAGGCTTGACAAGAAATAAATGAATATGATTAAGCATAGAGACTGCAGGTTACATGTTACGAAAAGGTCTATTGATGCTTGCGACTCGAGAAGACTCACGCATTACCGATTTCGATTAATTTCAGGGTTGGTCGTGTAATAGGCATGATGCCTCATGTTCAAATTGAGAACGTAGTGATGCTTAATGGATAGTAAACCATCAAATTATCGTAATAAAGTACAAATTATAAAATTTAATTAAAATCATAAAAAGATACGAACTTTGAAAGTTTAGAAAAAATATGCATTTTTTTTTATTGTCCAAGAGTAAATTAAAAGCTACCAATAGAATCCTTACGCTTTTCTAAAAACAAAATTGTACGACAACTATGTACTTAAACGCAGTATTTCGCGACCGAAACAACAATTTACCTGATTTTCCATACTATGATTAGTGCAAATATACAAATGTGATGTCACACTTGAATAGACACATAGTATGAAGCGTTTCGCGCTGCCGCCAGCGAGGTCAATCTTTATCTCAAATGTTTAGGTATTTATGTTCTTTAATTGTAGTTGCTCCCATACAAACATTTGTTCCTCTCCAAAAACTGGTTCGAATGACGTCACAAAAAAATCCAAGTCATCATCCCTATTGTGTTGGTAGCTAGAAACAAAATGTAGGTCCCTCACTCTCAACGCAGCACTGGTAATTGAACTGCACTGTCTTCTTGAATTCTTGTACTGGATCATGACACATTCAGTTCATTTAACCATGACTTTTTTCTGTGTGCACTTGCGTACACACTTATGGTTCACACAGTTTGCACCAAGTGAACCTTCCGTTTTTGTTTCTAAACCAATCTAAGAACAGAATAAGCTATGTTTTAAAAATGAATGGAATTATTCATCTCAGAATCGTGGCCTAAAAAACTGAATTTATATTACGTAGGCTCTGAAGCCGGCGTATAATCTAAGTCATATAAAAGTCATATATCCAGTAAACAGCGTGTCTGTAGACAACGAGCTGCTTAGTGCCGTTAAACTAGCGAATATCTCAGCACGTGTTCTCTAGAACATTCGAGAACTAAAACGTCTTGAAGCCAACCAAAAACTACGGCGCTTATAACCTTAACCCTCCGTGTGGTTGAATAGTAGAACACTCTGAAACTAAAATGACTTAAACGCAATAGAATTATAGGGTGGTTGTGACGTTGTTGATTCAAGTTGAAGTCCACATTGACTGCACGCTTTTATTGCGATTACTGGCTGTTTTGTAAAATGGTAGGTTTAAACTGCGATTTTTCTTTAATATAAGTTGTTCTAAAACAGGATATAAATAATGTAAAAAAATACACGGATAAATATAGTCGGAAATTTTTGAGATGCCATGTGAGGTTCTACAACTGATCTTTGAGCAACACCGCTATATACAAAACAACATTAAAATAATCTAATTTAAACTTTCGTGAGACATGATCGAACACATTTTCGAACTCTTTGGGAGGGTCTCGGTTTACACTCACATCGCCAAGCAAAGCTCCATCTACCAGCTTCAGCATCAAGACCATAAGTTTAGTGAAAAAAAACAAAGGGAAATAGAGTGGCGAGTAATCAAAAACACAAAAATTATTTCACCTGGTGAGTGTAAAAGTTAAAAAATAAAATAAAAAAAAAACTGTTTATTTTCAGAACAAAAAGAATAAATTGATTACAAACTTAGTTAAAGTAATATTTACATTTTAAGATTTTGCTTAACTAAGAAGTGCGATAATGATGTTGTTTAAGTTCTTATTTACATTTTATTGGGTACAGCTCAATCATCACATACTTTTGGCAAGTCGCGAGTAATTAACAAACCATACCATACATCACAGTTAGGGACACTCAAGGGCTCATTTGCTCGTAAAGCGTGATTAAGACAACACGACGCGTGCGCTAAGGGGTTACAGTTAGCTGAGATATTCTGCTCAAGACGTGGTACAAGATGGAGGAGGTTAGACGATATTATAATATGTGTTAAGCGGCACTTAAGGACCTTACATATATATCAAATAGAAATCTAACCAAAGGCATGCTATTTTGCCCTTTAAAATTATAACGGGCAAAATATAACCTAAAAGTTCTCACTCTTGCACTAATTTAGCGGCCAGTTTAAAAAGATACCCTTTTCTTAACTTATACCCTATTCTCGTTCTCTGGCTTTTCGAGTTAGCGATTATGCCATTTGGACTAGTGAACGCTTCTCAATAGCAGTTTTGAGTTAGCAAGGTTATCGTTAAGATGTGATTTCAACGGTTGACAAGGACGTCTCAAACTCTCCGTAGGTACAACGAAATGTAACTTTAACACTCTGTTTTGGCAAACTCTGTGATGACGAGGAGGAATTGTCGTATTCTGTGATGAGGTGCCGATGAAATAGAAGAACTTCTACGATATTAACTTTGATACAGCTAGAACTTAGACCGTACCTTGACCGCTTTCTGCTTTTGCTTTAGAGCCTCTTGTCATCCCTCGCGTGTAATTCTTCGACACGCGTGGATTTTGGTCTAATTATACAAGGCTTACTGCCCACATGGCTCGACATATTGGAAAGCAAGTCCTTACGACCGAGACTAGTTTGATAGAAGTTAAGATGTAATCATTGAAACGAAATGATCAACTTCCTCGTTAAAAATAACACGAAAAAAAAAATATTTAATTAAATAATTTGTTTCGTTATAAAGGTATGTAATAATTTAGTAATTATTGACATAATACGATATCAAGATACAAAACTTTCATCCGCTTTTTCTAACGAGCCACATCTTGGCATCTCTCACAGGATGCCCATCGACACTCATGGATTTGGTCTTCTTGTCCAAGATACTTCATCAGGTTTTACCACACACAATTGTGACTGTGAAAATGTGGGCATGCTATTTGGGTTGCTGAACGCACCTCACTAGCTTTCGACTTTCCTGACCGCTATTCCCTTTTGACTCGGAGCTACGTCTTGGCATCCCTCGCGGACAATTCTTCGACACTCGTGGATTTCTGTCTAATTGTCCAGAAGCAAGCTCTCGACAATTAACTGGTCATTTGGCACGCGAAGAACCATTTAAAACATTAAGCTAATAAATTTAGAAACGGCTCTTTTTTGATCTCGCTGCGGAATTAGGTAATAACACTTTACAATAAATATAGCCTTTAAACTATTCAACACAATTTGTAATAACAGTCGCATATGGGTGATCAGGTAAGAGGTATACAATACAATACAATACAAATACTCTTTATTGCACACCTCACACAAACAAAGCAGTTAAAAAGAGAAACAATACAATAACATGTAGGTAGAGGTAGACAACAGGCGGTCTTATCGCTGAAGAGCGATCTCTTCCAGACAACCTTTGGGTATCGGAGAAAGAGTTAAAACTAGATTATGTAGTAGGTGGTGCAGAGATTATAATAAGCCAAAAATCAAAATAATTATATCAATACACGTACATAAATAGCTCTATATATAAACATACATACACAATCATACATATATACAAATAACACAAATAAAAATATATAAATATAATACATAAACAGTCAGCCAATAATAATAATAGTAAGACAATCGGGGTTAGGGGAGAGACAAATAATGTTCTTTAAGAAGAGTGTAGCGTTCAGGGTTCGATTCACGATGAAAAAATAGGCAAATTACGCGACAAACTTATATTTTTGGAAATGGTCGGTACATAGACAAAATTACTAGCTGGAGGAGCGTGCGGCGAGTGCATTAGCGTATATCGACTGGTTTAAATTTGCTACGGTGAGGTAAAGTAACGGTCGCACCCCTCCCGCGCATCTCGCTCTCTCCGCGCGCCCCTAGCTTTGACAAATAAATAAAAGGTAGTTTATAAAACTGTAATTGCGTCGCTCACATGCCCCACCCCAGTGCTGTTCTAGCAGCACTCTTCTCCAATAGGTATCCGAGCGACGCGCGCGGCGGATCGGGTAAGGACACCTGTTTTCGTCCTTATCTTAACCATTCTGGTTCGCCCGTCTCTGCCGGGTAAAGTTTGCTCGACAATGCCTCGCGGCCAAATATTTCGGAGTCCATCAGGGTCGACGACAAAAACTAGGTCTCCCACTTGTAAGGGCCTTTGCTCCTTGTTCCATTTCTGTCGTGGTAGCATATCGGGCAACACTTCTCGCACCCATCGTTTCCAATATGAATCGGCAAGCCTTTGCGCGATCCGCCATTGTTTCCGTAGATAAAACTCAGAGTCATCGAAAATGCCCATCTGAGGTAAGTTCGACGATGACCCCAAGAGAAAGTGGTTTGGGGTCAGTGTTTCTCTGCTTCCAGTTTCGACAGAGACGTGGGTTAGGGGTCGGCTGTTAACAATATTTTCCACCTCAGCGAGGAAAGTGTTAAAGGTCTCCTCCCTAGGTGCGCGTTCTTTCAGGACGACTTTCAGCGAGCTCTTTACGCTCTTAATGAGCCGTTCCCATGCCCCACCCCAGTGTGGGCTTGCGGCCGGAATGAAGGTCCATTTAGTCCCATGATTGATAGCTGTGTTATGAAGCTCTTCGTCATTTTTCAGTTCCTGAATTGCCTTTTTCAGTTCAACATCGGCGCCACGGAGATTCGTACCGTTGTCAGAGAAAATTTGCTTCGGCCATCCCCTCCTCGCGGCCATACGTCGTAGGGCCATAATCAAGGAATCGGTCGTGAGAGAAGCAACCGTCTCTAAATGAATGGCTCGTACGGTGAGGCACGTGAATATCACTCCGTACCTCTTCTCCCGTCGTCTCCCAATCGTAACTTCATACGGTCCAAACAGGTCAATTCCACAGAAAGTATATAGGGTCGCTGGTGATGAGCCATCCGTGCTTCAGGTAAGTTACCCATTCTTGGGATTTCAGGTCTACTCTTCTTAATTCTGCAGATCATACATTTAGAGGCAACATTTTTAACAGTAGGACGAATTTTAATAATCCAATATTTTTGTTTTAGGTTATTCACTACAGACTCCTGGTTCTCGTGAGCAGCGCTGACATGGTAAGATTTAACGATCAATCTGGTTATGTAATCTCGCCCGTCTAGAATTATCGGTCTTTTAGTTTCAGGTGACACTTCGGCAGCAGCATCGATTCGGCCCCCGACACGCAGGACTCCGTGCTCATCAAGATATGGTGATAAGGTAAGTAGTTTACTATACTTCTGTATATATTTACCTTTTTTTAGGTTATTAATCTCATCGTTAAACGTCTGTGCCTGCGAATATCTTATCAACAGGCGCTCGGCTTCTTCCATTGTTTCGTAATTGAGGTCATCGGTAAGTTTTCGACACTTCTTTATAAACATTAGAAAAGTACAAGTACTTCTTAGCAGGCGCAACCATGATGAAAATCGTGTAGGCTCGGGTACAGGTAATAAGCTTTTGTTATTTACCGTTTGTACAATAGATATGCATTCTAATTCAAGGTCGTTTATTGCAGGTTGCATAAAATCCTTTGGCCAGGTGCGCTCATCATTGTATAAAAATACCGGTCCGTGAAGCCATTGATTTTGCAGAATCGTCACATCGTATGCCTCCCGTGTTCCTACGTCCGCTACATTAAGGTGCGTCGGAATGTACCTCCACTCGTCACTGCAGGTAAGTTCATCAATTTCGCCTAAGCGATTGGCTATGTATGGCTTGTAAGTGCGAGACTTATTTCTTATCCAGTGTAATGTTGTGCTCGAGTCACTCCAAAATATTTTACGATCTGCCTTTATTTTGTGTTCTTTTATTATAGTATCAGCCAATCTAGCACCAATAATGGCTGAAGTTAATTCTAGTCTCGGTATAGTCTGCAATTTGTTAGGCGACACGCGGCACTTACTAGCCACAAACGCTATATATACTTGCGCGTTATTCTCCCAGCGCCAGTATGAAACGGCGCACATGGCTTTAGAGGACGAATCGCAAAATGTGTGCAGTTGCAAGTTGCTGTAGCAGGCGACGCTCTGAGGCTGTGACGTAAGCGGGCGCACCGGCGCGGGCGCGTTATCTCGCTGACTGGTCGTGGCGGCCGCCGGGTTCGAATCGGGCTCGTTCACCCCCGTGTTCGCTGCATTGTAGTAATATCGGGGTAGCCTTATGTTGTGTAATGATTTCAGACAACTTATCCACTTGCACCATTTTTCGTATAATGAATCTGGTATTTGGTCGTTCCAATCGATATTTTGTTGCCAACATTGTTGTAAAATAATTTTCCCATTAATAGTAAACGGAGATAAAAAACCGTAGACGTCAAATATGGACATAACAACACGTAACATGTCTCTCTTTGTCGGCCGTTGTGTTCCGTTAATTATGCTTTCAGGGATCTTCTTAAAAGAAACATCGAATCCCAGTGCATCTTCATGTGGAAACCAGATCAACCCAAGTGTTCGTTCGCTTTCATATTGCTCTCCGATTTTGAACTTTACTGCCGCTTCGCCGAGAGTTTCTTTTGGCATAGACTCGAGAACTTGTTTACTATTAGAAGTCCAGTTACGTAATTCGAAGCCACCTTGCTGATGAATTGTTTTTATATCTCTTATCAACTCGATTGCAGTTTTCTCGTCCGGGACGCTGTCTATATAATCATCAACGTAGTGTTGGTTGTATATAGCTTGACATGCAGGCATCATCGTTGGTTCAAAACGCTCAGCGTTTTTATTTTTAATGTATTGGGCTACAAAGGGACTGCATGTAGCTCCAAATATAAGAGAAGTCATGACATATGTCTTCACGGGTCCCTTAGGTTCGCTTCTATATAAAAATCGTAGCGCATCTCGGTCTTCTTCTCTTATTTTCACCCTCAGGAACATATCTTTTATGTCGCCGGTTACACCAATTCTTTGCTCTCGGAACCGTAGCATTATTCCAAACAGTGACCTCAGTAGGTCCGGGCCCTTAAGAATGTAATCGTTCAGCGACAATCCGTTAGTTTGGGCAGCACAATCAAATACGAGACGCAGGCGCTTCTTGTTTTTATTATCCACTCCAAAATGAGGGAGGTACCATGATTTGCTAGTTGCCTCAGTATCGTGCAATTCCTGTGCGTAATCGTTGTCGAACAAATGCTGGACGCGATCGTTGTATCTGTCTTTGTACCCTTCGCATTTCTCCATCTTTCTCTCCACTGATTTGAGTCGTGACAGTGCGTGAGGAAAGGAGTCTGGCATCACGCAATCTTCATTCTTCCAGGGTAATCCGACGTACCATCGCCCATTAACCAGTTTAGAAGTTTTGTCTAACTTTTCCAGGGCACATACGTCGTTGTGGTTCTCACGTGGCTTGCTACTGACGCCCAATGAGTCGAATGTGAAGGACCGACGAACATCTTCATGTAAAATTTGCAGCAATCGTTTGTTCTCAGCCACGTCATCGCTGACGTCACTATCGCAGATAAACAATGTTGAGTGAGGCTGAGGCGCGTGCGCAGATGACGTCATACGCACAGGAGCCCTTCCGTGCAAACACCAACCAAGCGGTGATCGTGTGGCACAAGGTTCGTGAGGATTGCCAGTGACAACTTCCAACGGCAACAGTAGTTGGTAATTGTCTTGTCCTATCAAAATCTCGGGTTTTAATTGTTCACAACATAAGTCATTTTTTAGTCTTTGCAAGTGCATAAAGTTATCACAGTTCACTAAGTTCAGGCCTTGACTAGGTAAATTAAGTTCATTAACACTTCGCGCATTAATCGTAAACATTTGTCCATCTCGGTTAGATAAAGATAAATCGACCAGGTAGGAGTCGCACACTAGTTCAGTGTTGTCCCATGCGCCACGCACACGCATACACTCGCGGCGGCCGCGCAACCCCACCCGCTCTGCGAGTTTGGCACTTATTACAGTCACAGAAGATCCATCGTCAAGGAGACAACTAGTACTAATTACACCGCGCGGTCCGTGGATATTTACCGGCACTACTTTTAATAAAACTTTCGAAGATGATTTCATGTGGGCCACTACTTGGGGATCAGATTCAGTCTCAATCTCTGTCACTTGGACAGCACTGTTGTTATTGTTCTCGTATTGTCTTTCACTAGGCACGAAATGTAACAAGCGATGATGCGCCAGGCCGCAGTTATCAATATCGCACACGGGTGCCGGGCACATCTGTCTATCGTGATGACGTAATAAGCACTTATAACATAGTCCGAACCGTTTAACATAACTCCAGCGATCTTTTCTTAATGACTTCTTGAATTTTTTACAGTCAGATAGATTGTGATTAGGTCCATGACAATAACGGCACTTTGAATAACTTTGTTGACTTTGCAGTAAGATTGTTTGTGAGTTAGCATTATTGTCCGCATATTTACGCCTATAATTGTCCTTTGGTGTGTTTATTAACGCGACACTGCACTTAGATATTTTAACGGCTTCTTGGTTTAGGAAATCCGATAGTTGGTCGAGTCTAGTCGTGGTACTTTCAGTGTTGTGTGAGTAACTGTAGTCAGCCCATTTAGACAACAGGATTGTAGGCAGTTTTGATAACACAACGGTAATTAGACTCGAATCTTCAAGGTGATTTTCACGGCCAAGGGCACGCACAGCGGCGACGTAATTTTTTATTTTGTTTGAAAACACAATAATGTCTTTGTGATATTCTGTAGACACTGGATTTAACTTCTTGATTTCTTGCCTTATACGAGACAAGATTCCATCTGGGTTCCCGAACTGCAGTTCCAGCGTGGATATAAGTATTTCAGGAGAAGTAGCCGTGATAAGTAACGCCTGGACAGCATCCTTGGCTGCGCCACGAAGGCACTTTCGTAGGCGCCACAAGTTCTCCGAATCACTAAATTGACACAATCGGGTGGATTCTTCGTAGGCCATTTTAAACTGGAGCCATTCCATTGAGTCACCAGCAAACAGCGGCAGATCCTTGGGTGTGCTGATGCGGGTAAGTAAATTATTATTATTGTTGCTGTTGCATGCAGAGGTAGTTATCATATCCTTAAGTACACAGGCTAACTGTTGAATTGGACCATCAGTGCCGGCGTCCATGTTCGCCGGCGGGCACAGCACACCTGAAGTTTCGTCCTGCTTGGTGGCATGCTGTGACTCCAATTCTATTTGGCTGCGTTCTACCCATCTAGCAACATCACTTTGTTTATCGGTAACTGAAGACTGTGGACTGTATTCTTCTTCTAATTCAGCAAGGTCCGCTTCTAAGCGTTTATCAATAAGCTGCATTTCAATTCGTGCTTTTGCCTCGGCCGCTTGTAATTCCAGCTTCTTTTTGCGTGCTGCGACGGAGGATGATGAAGATTTTCTTGACAAAGACTTTTGGAAGGTAGGCTCATTCGGTTTTGGCATCTCGGACTTAACACTTCCGGCATCTATCACTATTGTTTTGTCAGGTTGCACTTTTTCTTCAACATCTGCAGCTGCACTTGTACTTGCCTTGCCTGGGTCGACCTCAGTAGCAGTAACTTTATTTTCTTCTTGTTCTTTCCTTACGGTGCTGCGTGTTTTAACCATATTTTTCGACGGTGGCGTGAAATACATCAAGATTCGGTTCGAAGACCACTTTGTAGCGTTCAGGGTTCGATTCACGATGAAAAAATAGGCAAATTACGCGACAAACTTATATTTTTGGAAATGGTCGGTACATAGACAAAATTACTAGCTGGAGGAGCGTGCGGCGAGTGCATTAGCGTATATCGACTGGTTTAAATTTGCTACGGTGAGGTAAAGTAACGGTCGCACCCCTCCCGCGCATCTCGCTCTCTCCGCGCGCCCCTAGCTTTGACAAATAAATAAAAGGTAGTTTATAAAACTGTAATTGCGTCGCTCACAAAGAGATTTGAAGTTACAGGTATACAACTTTGTATCACTATTATTAAAAAAATAAGTGGTAAATACCAAACATTTTTGTATGCTTGTATTCTATTATGTTTGGAAACAAATATGTGGCAAAATATTAACTTTGTTACGTGGGAAAATGCAAGGCATTTTCACTGAGTTTTTCATGCATTTTCACATTTCCTAGGATGTATTTTTATAACAACTCGATTTGCCGCTTTTACTGTGTCAGGTTTATTAATACGTATTATTTTATATTGTCCTATTGAAATATATCAAATTTGGTGACCTGCAGAGTCAGTAAAAAATACAATATTTTACGATTTTTTGACCTGAAAGCAATTCTTCCAATGTTGCCAGTATCCCATGCCGTGTAAACTTAAGTAATATCAAGCTTAAGCTCGTCGCACAATACTTTTACAGTCGCTTCGCTTGATATCTGCATTAAAAGCATCCTGAATTTAACCACAAAAACAGTATAAACTCTATCATACTTATTAGGCCACCCTTTACCTTTGTCATTAATCATGAGCACAGCCAGTCAGCAATGTCTTACTAAAACACCTATCCCTAAAATACCTCATTTGAACATAACGTTTCAGAACATCTTTACACCCAGATTGAAAGCGACAAATGCGTTACCATGCATATACGAACGCAACCATAAACCCACTATTTGCCGAAGTAAATACGCTGACGTCAGCAGTAAACACTAGCCGGCCGTGCAGCGTCAGGACTTTAAATATGTAAACCATTTTGAACCCTATGCCTTCGGAATACGGCGTGGCAGTACGCATGTGCGTACGCAGTATTGAAATCTGCGATGATCCGATAGCGTCGGATAAGTAAATGAGAGGACGCTCTCTGGGGACCCATGGGACATGGAAGCCGTGGAGTAGAAACGATGGTGACTTTTTACGAGGAGTAGGTAACATCTTAACATTGGTATAACTTTAATGTTTTTAGAACTTATTCCGTGTACAGATGAAAACTGCCAAGACATGAAGGTCCTGATTCTTCGCAACGTGTTGTGGTGAATAATAAAATTTAACCAGATTCCATTTTGAGATTCCGAAAGATTTTATTTGACATTGCATACGGACAACACTGATTAACTTGCAAGCACTGATAGTGGAAAATAAAGTGCTGAAGAATTTAAATTAATAACATGAATAACATGGTTTCAATAGGCAGATGCAAATCGACAATGTTTTCGTGATAAAAACAATAAATTATTCGTAACGATTACTAAATATTATAGAACTCCAGCTTATAGCTTACTGCTGAAATGTCACATATACCATCTACAACAAATCATGGGAATGTACAATGAATATAAACCCAAGTCAGCTCCACCGAAGTCTCGAAACAACATCAAAGCCTCGCTACTAAATTAGACGTTTTGCAGATACTAAAAGATATTTAGCCGGCCCCCACCCGGGCACTATTTTAAAGGGTTGTTTGCACCTCCCACCCTCCTCGGACGTAAACTCCGACAATCTCCGGCAAATGACGAGAGTAAACTAAAAGTGCCTTCTTGTGAGGAAATGGGAAAGATCATCTTTTGGGATAGGGTTCACTGGTTGTTATATAAAAGGATTTGTTGGGGAAATATTACAAAACAAACGAACGTGAATTAAACGATACATCTTCAAGTTAAGGTTTTCTCTGTACGGTTCTAGATTGAAATGCCAGTTGTCCTTCAATTGCTTTTGAAGAAGTTGAAACCTTAAAAGGAATGTTATGCTTTTACGATTGATCGTCGTAGTATTTAAGGATTAATGAAAGTTCTTTATTCCATTTTATCATCATCAGCCTGTCTCTCAACTACAAGCTTCCCCATAGAAGAAAGATATATGTATTTACCAGCAAATAAATAAAGCCTCCAATAACAGTTACCCTCGCCGGACAAACAACTTTATACATAGCAAATCCATCCAATAAATCCCTCGCCTAAAACCTTTGAAAACATAGCTTCAAACGTACCCCTTAAAATATTCCACTTCACAAGTGACACCCGCGCCTTTGATCCTCCGTCCAAATAGCGACCAATCACAGACCGTAGCATTTGATTGCTCCAGGGATTCTTAATTGTCCGATGACCTTTGAGCAAAGGCGTGTTGGGCCCTTAACACTTCGCTGAGTGCCAATTTGCTCCAGTAGGTATGTAGCACCATGTCTTGGCATTCGGGATCAATGTATTTGAGGTCTGCCCTTTGCGAATGGAAATTAGACCCCCGTTTTAGTGTTTGAGGTTATTACTTGGCCTATTTTCGGGATTGGGAAATGTAGAGAGAATTGGATATAAGGGTCATTTAATCTAAGGTACACCGAATCGTTGAGTGAATTTCGGGGACTTTAGCGGGGTACCTAAAATGTGATAGCATGTTCTACGTGATTCACGCCATAGATTAGTTACAGATTCCAATAATCAATCGCAAGTCGTTGTCGAGTGTGTTCAGTCAATCAAAAAACCAATAAAGTCACTAAAATAACACATACGTTATGTAAGACGCTATTCTGTCATAACCGGTGCAAAGTAAATTAAATAAAACGTCGCCATTCCATTGGAAATAAAGTTGAAGCAGTTATAATGTGACTGCGCCTTCAAAATTTCCGTAGCAGTTAAGAACAGGAAATAAATGAAATATCAATACTGGATATTCTAGAGCCAATGCAGATAGGTAATCAATTGGCAAATTGAATGGGTATTTTTGGCTGCAACAATGTTACTATCATAAGTATTAGCGTACGAACATTGCCACATAACCAACAATAAAACAAAATCAACCTTGAAAACTCGAACTTGACTAAACTAGTATCCTCGCTAAGAAAATAAAAGTGAAAGAATTATTAGGAGAATTCGGTAGTGTGAATGGCATACGACTAAATTCATAACGACATGATGTAGTCAGAATCTTATTTCCTGTCTCTCAAGCCATGGGTCAACCAGTGTTTGACCTCATTGGTCACCATCAAATAACGCTAACGATCGATTAGGACCCCATTCCGGTGCCGATTGCCCGAGAATCTCTGATTGCACATTTCTCTTTAATTTACTAGCCAGTCCGACCTATTGCGTCTCAGAGGAATTGCAGAGTAGAGGATCGGCAACCGCTAGGTTTTGAGAGTAAGAGGCTATCCAAATTCTTCTATCAAGTTGGTGACTCTCTGGGAAAAATAATTGAAATTTTTGCACGCTCTTATCGTTATTATGAAGAACAGTGAGCAATGCCTTCGTCAATGCGTGCAATTTCTAAACGTTTGCTGTAATTAAAGTTAATCAGCCACAATGTACGATGGCATTTCAAACCTCTGGGACTTTCCTTGCAATAAAGCATAGAAAGTCAACAAATTCAAAGGTAAACATTGTGCCAAGTTACTTGCACTGAAAAACTTTGAAGTCAACTCTCACGTCGAACGAATCCATCCAATTTAAACTTAAATCCATTCTAATGAGTCAACCTTTTTTGAGCTTGCAAACAAAGTCAAACCTATTAACAGTCGTTCACCATTATTTTTCCTCAAGTCTCAGCACGACTTTTCACTCAGCACGTCAATCAATCTTGGACTTTACGACGTTGAGTTAAGGGTGACGTTAGTCGTAAAAGGAGCGTGAGGAGTCGGTGGCAGGTATCGGGACAACAATGATGTATCTCGACCAGCTCGATTGCGAAGCTTTTTTTCACTAACATCCTTAGCGGCTAAGAGCAGAGAACGATTATGGAGAAGGCAAAACATTAATTTCAAGCGCATTTGTTTTTCGTTTCTCTATGTCAACTATAGACTGCTACGCTATTAATATATATATTGGGATTTATCACGTATCAAAATGTTTTCTTGTCTAATTATTTGTGTTTCCCTATATTAGCGACAGCACAAATTTTATTTCTGATTCACGATACCACAGATTATATAATACACTACAGTAATACAGTGTAGTTCTACGAACAGATGCTCAAGTCCAAATAAAAACGCGAATACCTACTACATATGGCATGCCTACAAAATTTTACAATGGAGCGACCTTGAACGCGCGGGTTACAATCGACACTAGGGTTGACACCGCTTAGAAAACGTTTTATAATAAATAATTGAGCGAAATAAAAAACAGTTTAATTTTGAAAATAATTATAATAATAATATTTTTTATTGCACCAAAACAAACAATAAAAGATATAAGCCAGTATAACAGGTAGCAACAGGCAGTCTTATCGCTATATAATCTTAATAAATCATTTTTATTATGTGTTAAATGCTTTACCTTAATTAACTTATAATTGTAGGCACATACACTTTGCGCGCCACTAGCGGCGATTCAGCCAGTCGGTTGGCACACGTGCTCACGGCCGGACGTTGCTTACGCCCACAATAAAAGTTGTGACCAATCATTAAAAAAATGACTTCGATGTGAATTCTCACCACTCCTAAATTTAATAACCGAACATTATTAAATTTAGGAGTGGTGAAAATTCAGAATCTAATGAATAATTTCAGTAAGTATTCGAACGGAAAGAATTCACATCGAAAGGTTCACATAAAGGTTGTCTGGAAGAGATCGCTTTAAAGCGATAAGACCGCCTGTTGTTACCATTATTTATTAAGCAAATTTTTTGTAAGAGGTTTCTCTCTTGGAGAGGTGCAATAAAGAGTATTTATTATTATTATTATTATTTATTGTGGGCGTAAGCAACGTCCGGCCGTGAGCACGTGTGCCGACCGACTGGCTGAATCGCCGCTAGTGGCGCGCAAAGTTTATGTACAATTATAAGTTCCCACGGTGCATTAATCAGGATACGTGATCTTGGTTAATTTTAATCGACGAAATGCTTGGCTATTATAAAAATATAAGGATGACCAATTGAACATTTTCTTTTTGAAAGCATAAATTTCACGAAGAAATACCATTATTTTTTAATATTATGCAACCATATGAAATTTGTTGAAACGTAGCACAGTATGCTGAAACTTGCAGTTGTTGTAAATATTTATATCTGAAAGGTCCTATTTTTTCCCGCGAACAATGGAATAATCAAGTCTATTTGAATACATCTTATCGTAGACGCAATAAATCGCCCATCCACCGCTTCGTACCGCCGCGCGGCCCACACCGCGTCACTCGCGTACCTTTTGGCCTTATTTCACCAGCCTTCCTTTTGTTTCGAGCCCATTTCTTTATTTTGCTGGCGATCTTATTATTTCGCTCGCTACCGTTGCCCGCATTGCAACGCTCTTTCGTTTTTGCTCGCATTGCCAACAGAAGCTGCGCAAGGAATGGAGTAATACTGTCCAGAACTGCCTGGTATTGTGTATTTGTTGGAGTTGTTATTTTTTCATCGCGCACGTCAGGATCTCTGCTGCGTAATGCGGGAGATATCATCGCATATGTAATTACTTATACCAATTAAAATGGCTTGATTGAAACAGCGGATGCGAAGTATTAATTTGTCATATTCCAAGCTTTTTGCAAAATCTTTTGCTTTTGCGAATAGACTACAAAGCAGTCTTGTTGCATACATCTACTTGCGTCCTTTTAGGGAGGTTGTCTTTGGGCTAATTAAGGCGAACATGCGCGGGCGCGTTAATCACACCGCGCCGGCGCCGGACACAGACTTGCTTTTAGTGATCATGTTCGGTAATCTTAGGAATCCCAATTACACAAACCGAACTCACCCTTAAATGAGACAACAAGGTACGATAAAAATGTCAATTAAACAAACGAATTTAAAAATCTGAAATTCTATAAGGCTTCTGAATTAAGGAGGCTGAGGTGGCAAAAAGTTTTTTGAGAATTCGTTGGGTTCGTTCTAATTTCGCTTGTCTCACAAGTGGAGTGCAAAAAGGTCCAGACAATGTCTCTGGGATCCGTCGAACAATCGCTCGGCTGAATTTATTGAGACGTACATAAAATAAATAAAGGGCCACGGGTTCTATAGTGCCTATATGGGTATAGGGTCTCGCCAGTCCCGGATTGATCTTAGACATCAACTGTCTGTCCGTTTGTCTGCGCACAGGGTGCGCGCGAATACGAAATGAGGCTGGATTGCAAGTAAATTATTGTTAAGTTTATCCGGACCGGAGAAGTACGGAGCAGCTTCGATGTCTTCATTTTATGCAGAATTGTAAAATGCTTACTATGTTAGGACTATATTTTATTTTGTGTACTTGCAGTTTACTAAAATTCAGTCCTGAGTAATCTCGTTAATAAACTGGACACATTTTCGAATCAGGTTCTCTGCCGGTTCGATTCAGTGCCAAGAGCACCACCTAGTACCTTGGTGTAGGTAGTAATACTATTGACTTAGAGTGCATTAGTGGACACTGAAGACCTTTATATGAGTTCAATGTCGGCTTGCGGTTAACATTATGATATATAATCGCCAAAGCATCCCTTGATGCGAGCGCACATAGTCTGCTGCTGACCCCACACCAACAATTTTTATTTGAGTGCGCGACCCGCGTCTAGTGTGTCGCTGTCGACCTGCGGCCGAGCCTGTAGAGTGTCGAGCGCGCGATGCACGTTTCGTATAGCCTGCGTCCCATATAGTACAATGGATGCGGGTAGCGCAGGACCGGTCACGTTGGCACTCTTTGGGGGAGGCCAATGTCCAGTAGTGGACGTCTTTCGGCTGATATGATGATGATGAGGATGATATTAGTGAAATGGGCGCCGAACGAGTTAAGGCCTACTTGGAGGATAAATATTGAAGTATTGGTGAAGGATCACCCTATGCTGCGCGTGCGCACGCGAGCCGCGACTAATGGCTAACTAACACATCCTGTCGCCGGCTATTACGACGGCTGCGTTATGATAGCCCGTCGGTATACCGGGAACGACGAGTATAGAAGCTATTGCAAAAAATACTGTCGGGGTGATACTATCATAAGTAAATTGTAATAATAATAAGGTTAATAGATGTGATTTTTTTTTTTACTTTATAAACTCTTGATTTATTATTAATTTCTTTGTGATTTACTTTAAATAGGTACCTAGATGGACATTTCGGACTTTTTCATTTTAGTTTCGTTTTCATACAACTGTTTAGTTTGTTAAAATGTATACAATCATATTTTCTACATAATTTAATAAACCATCCCTTCACCTCCACCATATTGAACTCCAATAATTCTCGCCGTGTCAAACTGCAAGTGAAGCCCTGTAGTTAAACCTAGACTCTCAAATTAGAAGCACCCTCTATACATACCAGTAGGTATACAGGTACCGTGTACCCGTCACGTACAGCGATATTTGAAGCTAGTTTCAGATCCGAGCCGGGTTTTACATTACAATCGTCGCTCCAACCTGTGCTGCTGTACTATTCACAAACTTTCTCAACTCACACAAACCCACTATAACTTGACTCGTACTTTCGTCATAACTAGGCGTAATCAGAGTTCAGGGTTATACTGGTTAGTCTGCCTCGAGAGAGTGAAATGGTGAACACTGGCCCTGGATATGATAAATCCATGTTTGTACAGCCGCGAGCAGTGGTGTTTGTGCGCTCATGAGCTGGAAGCTGAGGCACGTAAATCAATAAGGGCTGACTGAAAATGCTGTTTTACTGGATATGAAAATATGTGTTTAATTATCCTGGTGCAATGTTTCGCTGGCGAAGAAAAATATTCAGTTTTGTAACGAAACGAGACAGTCGTTACTCCCGAGGACATAAATTATGAAGCAATGTTATATAATACGTCGACGACCGGTTAGCCTAGTGGGTAGTGACGCTGCCTACGAAGCTGAAGGTCCTGGGTTCGAATCCCGGTAAGGACAAAATATTTGTGTGATGAGCATGAATATTTGTTTCTGAGTCTTGGATGTTTTCTATGCATTTAAGTATTTTCTATCTATTAAATATATCGTTGTCTAGGACCCATAACACAAGCCTTATTGAGCTTACTATGGAACTAGGTCGATTTATGTAAGATTGTCCCCTAATATTTCTTTATTATTTATTTATTTATTATAATATCATGAAATGGAATTTCTGAATTTGTTTTCACGTTAATTGAATTTAATAGATGTAACCCTTTATTAATACAACTTAATACACCCCCCTTAACACAAATGCCAACGTGACAGACGACGACAAAAGCTTTTTAACGGCATTTGAACTCTTTTTTACCTAAAATGCCGTTTGATGGACGTTTATAAAGGCATAAGTATTTACTTACTAAATTGTTTTATTTTAATCTCAAACTACGTACAGTAGAAATATCTGCACCCACCACCTGCATCCTAAGTAAAGTAATCATCGTTACTATTGAGTAGGGTTCACTTTTTGACCTACATCTCTAATCGTTCTTCTATTCTTCTGTCAAACATATTTTTATGTTAGGAATTTTTATGTAACGGTTTTTAATGTTACAAATGTGTGTTTTATTCTAAAAATCCAATAACTCTGTACATCGCCGTGCCTGACTGTCCATCGCCGTCGCTCCACACAACTACGTACCTCTAGCAGGCTATACGGACTAGATTGTCTTAGCCGACACGTTCAGAAGTTCCTCCACAAGTTATTGGGTTTTGTTAATTTAATCAAGTTGGGATCTGTCTGGGTTATGAGTTATATGAACTAACCGTTCTACATTTAATTTACCTTTAGTCTTATCTGCCATACTGATGATGGAAAAACCTGTCTGTGTTTTTTCATTCTGCAGTCCTAATAAACATTATACACATGAGGATGATGATCATGACGATGAATTTAGAAATTGATGTCCAATTTTGGTGCAAACCAAATCCTCGTCGAAAGTCTTATATAATAGAATAGAATAGAATTTAGGAGCATCAACAGGAATAAACATCACAGAAGGCTTAAATCTAGAAAAGGAATCTAGTGTTGCTACAAAAAAGGAGTCCACTCAGCATGAGTCGAGTACAACGACGCTGATGTTCAGTAGATCCAATAAACTAAAACTTAATTTGGATCCTGTGGTATTCTCAACTCTTGCGATTAGGACAGGCTTTTAATCTGTGATGAATGATTTTATCGGATTATTTTTGCGGTATTGTAACTTTAGCTTCTATGTATGAGTAACTTGGAAAAAGGAGCCAGAGTTCTTAATGTTCTTGGACAACTAGAACTATACTTTTGTTAACATAAAGGTTTATTTGAAACATTAATCAACTTTTCATTGAGACAGATAAAAATAATCAAGCAATCAATTATTTATTCCGCAAATAAATAATTGAATTGATTGATTGTGAAGTGCACAAGGGCATTTTTCATGTCAAACGGTAATTTACAATGCAATAATAATAATCTTACACAATAATAATTTAAAATTTTCAGATTAAGGATAAACGGTAAACGACAATCATGAATATTTCAAGAAAAGTAAACCAGCTCCATACATTTACACTATCCTGACTTTCTCCTAAAAAGACAGTGACAAGATCCTATAAATCAAAAGGAACTAGTACTTACTTAGTTTTATAGACTAGTAAAATCGAAAAATTCATTCTTGGAAAATTGTGTAAAATCGTACCATAAACATACCATAAAATTCCAAAACACATTACCGAACATAGGTACTGACTCTAAATTCCAATCTGTCGTAAAATAGACACTTATTTCATAATATTATAAAATGTTTATCATGAATAGCGATATTTGGCAGTCATAGCGTCCTCCACAAGTAATCAATGGCAAAAAGAAATAAATAGGCATTCTACTGTAGCAATGTAATTTTATAATACTGAAATACTTATTGAAATTATAAATATGAATGTAAGGCATATACTGTTTTGAAAAAAATATACCTTGCCGAATTGTTTAAGCCGGTTCTTCTCGTAGCAGAGGTTTTCTTTCCGAACTGGTGGTAGTTTATTACTTTGGAATTTGACTTACGACTGACGCATATTTTTAGGAATAGACTTAATTATGTATTTAGTTAGGTTACGAAATGATTAAACTATACAATATATTACAAATATGTCTATGAAACTACTTAAATGAGTAAAACTAACTTAACCTGGTAACTAAATTGTACAAGTGATTTTAGGAGTTCCTAGATGAATGAATATCCTGACCTGAACACTTCATTGTAAACGTAATGAATTTGAATTGTATTATATTATTTTAAATTTATTCTTAGGACATTCTAACCCAGAAATGTAGTTATTTATTTAAATTAATCGTTTTATGTAATCATTGACAATGTATGATTAGTACAAATAAAGACATACATACGGCACGACCAGCAGTAACGTTCATTTTCAAAAACTCTAAAACGACATCCGAATTGTATTGCACGTTTGTGTCATTCTTGGAAAACAGACCATAGTTCAACCTGCAATAAGGTTGCAAAAAGAACCTTATCTCAATGGTCTAAGGTTCCTTTTCCCAGCAAGAGACATGTTGTCTTCTGTTACTGCGCACGACACGTGTAGAATGGCGCGCGCGCACGTTCGCGGAAGGCGCCTAATGAAGATCTTAATTGGGGCGCGCGTGTGTCCGGCCTTATCGGAACTGCGTTAGTGTGAACCCGGCTTCAGAACAGGTAGTGTGAACTTAGCCTTAGAATTTAGATATCGGGAGGTACATTATCGTCCCTCGCTTCGCTTCCCAATCACTTTTCAATGCGTTCCCTCTCCGACCATGCATAGCGACGACAAAGATATGCGGTTAAATTGAAAAAGCGATACTGAGCCGTCATTTGTAAACATATATGTCTCTATCATCGATGGGAAATGAAAAAAATATGTCTATCAACTAATTCTGTGATCAACCTAGGACCCCCAACCTAGTTCCATCATCCGCCTAGAAAAGGTCCCGAGCAGGAATGCCCCAATGGTGTTCTGGGGTGCCAACAGCGGAGTGGGTATCAAAACCATACCCTGCCACCTACGGAGCCCACCTAGGTGGCGGGGTGTGGTTCAAGGGCAACAATGACAGAGTTCCAGATGTGTGCAATAGCGTTCCCGGGGCTCTGTCTCAAAGTGAGTGGAACACCCCCCCCCCCAACCTGGTCTACGGTGTGACAAGGCAAGAGCCACAAAAGCACTAAAACCCCCGGGATAAAATAAAGCATATAACCATCCAGTCCATTCTACACGCAGGTGATAGAATTTTTGAAATCGGATAACTGGTTCTTACTGGAACTTATAAAACAAAGCTTAACTCACAGACTTTTTCTCTCATCGCATAGATAGAGTGTAGATAGGAGATGTTTAACCGATTAATTTTGAAACGTAGAAATGTTTGTACTGGCTTGATTGTTTCCATAGTCGCCTAACGACCCGCGTACCGCGTCGCCTTTCCCTAAACAACGACTCAGTGACATTACACTTTACTTAGTATAGCGACTCGTCTTGTGCTAGGTCAGTTTATGCCTAAACCAAGTTCACTGCCAGCCCTAAGGCATAAATTTAAATAAATAAATATTCAACGCTCAACTTTTGTAACGGAATGACAAAAACTAACCTGCAGAAAGGAGCTAAAGGCTGAAGAATGTGAAAGTACTTTTAATCTTACACAACAGATCGACAATACGCATGTGACACCCTGGGAATTGCAAGCGTTCAAGTTACGGTACCTACGCGTAGCCTCAAGCGAGTTGTTCCTATTTGTTAGTAGTCAGTAGTAAACCGTCGTGGTGCCCACCTATAAAATACATAAATACAAACGGAATAAACCAGTTGAAAAGTATGTAATCATGATTGTATTATGATGAAAAAGGACATTTACATATCTCTGAGCACATATTCCCATGTTCATGTCGTTCGTACTATCTCCGAAACGAATACGACACAAACAATACTTCTATCAACAACCTTATTCAGATGGCACCGCGATATCTCCCGGCTGAATGGCTACCAAAATAAACACGAAAAACACAAAAACACGCAAAACGACCATTACACAGTGTACAAGTGATTCGATTTACCAGCCAGAATAGGGCCGACGGAAAATCAATCGCGCAGCTCGGCACGCGAGGCTTAACACCGAAATAATGTAAATTATTGCTCGTAAAAGTGTCATTTTCGACGTACGCGTGACGTCACAGGCGAGTCGCGACGACTCACGAACCAACAACGCCAGACAAATATAGACTCTATACAATATGAGCTGAGAGTCAAAGTTGCTTGAGTACTTATAGACAACGGGAGCCTTCGGAAAATCGTTTTCGCCCAAACTGCCCCCTGCTTTGTTATCTTTCTCATCGTCGCGTGTCTACTGTATTGTGCTTTGCATGGAAAAACTTTAAATTTTGACAAAACTCAAACGAAATTCGCGCTGTCATGATGTCAGAAGGAATCAAATTGTAGATTCGTATTTAAAATAGGACAAAACCTGTCAGGCCAGTAAACCTCAAATAAGTTTACATGTGTGCCGTCTGTGTTCACCCACACAGAGGGAGGGAGACGATCATTTACATACGGTGAGAGGGACAGAGAGGGCCGAGGGCGGCCCGAGGGACCGCGCCAGCCCCCGGGAACGCGTAGGACAGAGAGAGACCACTATATTACTATCCTGAGCTAAAAAAGAATTGTGGGCGGGGGATTACATTATAGTAGCGAAAGTAATCGATATTCCGTTTCAGTACGAGTTTGTTAGTACTGCAGATGCAGTTTAAATTTGTAAGGTTAGGTCACACGCAGAATCTATCAACTATGCATTTCCCTAACCGGGCGTAGGCTACTTTGGCCCTTCCAAACGGTCAACTTACAAAAGTCTAGGAGCCAAGGTCCTAACGTAAAGTTCTAAACCACACACACTAAAGTCATAGTCACACAGGTTATATTTGACAAGCACCAAAGGTGTCAAGGACCTTGCGTCTCGTCTCTAGACAGTATTCGGGCGAATTTGAATAAAGCGTGGCTTCATTTACATACAGCTGACTTCTTTACGAACGATGCATCGGCGGAAGGTCAGCTACTGCGGAACACGGACCTGGGTTTATGGGTTTTCTAAACTTATATTAGAATATTGTTCGACTGAAGATTACTACTTTGTTTTTAGATAAAAACGAACTACTAATAATGGTCACTACCAACTAGGTCAAAGTGGAGGTCGATTTCAATAATTCACGTCATGCAAGACCTTCAATTTGCAATTTCAATTTGATACTAATCCCATTTAAATATCAAGGTGTCTCGCTTAATCTAGAGTTAGCGCTTATGCAAAAAGGAACGCATACCTAAACAATGACGATCATTATGATTTCTAAATCTCAAAAATAGTTGCTTGGGGTATAAAAGTTGTAAAATTGTTACTTATAGTTTGCATAATTATTTAATATTCTAAAACTCGAAACTCGAATCTGATATCATATTTTCCATCATGTGTCTACTTATATCATTATCAATATAACTACTTAATCGACAAGTAGCATTATAATTACATTTCTTGAGCAATTGAATATAATCAATTAAAACATAATAAGTCAACTCTATTTCTGTTAATAATAATACAATAAAAAAAAATTAACAGCATTGTTTTCACATTTTTTACAATAAATAGTCAGATAATTAATACAATTGTACAAATAATAGATGTTAAACACAATGCAATGCAATTATTTAAGTATATTAATTAGATGATGAAGCGATTTAGAGAAAAGAAAGGAATAATACAACAGTTTTTTATAACATATAACCAATTGTTGTTTCTACGATTATTGGGTGCAGAAGAACAATATTATAAGCTATGAATTGCATGTGAGTAGGTACAATTTAATACGCTTCCCAAAACCTGCGAAACTTTGGGGTTGATAATTAATTCCTAATTAAACATGATTTCGTGATATGGACAGGAACCGAGAATAAAATCCAACCACTTTACCAAGATTTTTTTTATTCCTAAAAATATTAATAACGGTATGGACATCCAAGGAAAGGCCCGGAGGACTCAACAGTAGACACGGGCTGAATAGATAGATAGGTATGGACACCAACCAAGAACAAAATCTGAAAACATAGGCTTTGACCATCTGAAACACATTTACACCTGCTGCTCAAAACCGAACAAAAGCCGATTTTTTTCATTCCCAAATGTTCAGATTCATGAAACGCAATAACCGGTAAGCAGATCTAATAATGTTAATAAAGTGTGATGACGATGTCCCTGAATCGCTTCCGAGCTTTCAACACCTACTCGACTACGAAGGTCGAGAATTTGTCATTCCGGAAGAATCAACAAGAGTTTTTAGATAATGGACAATAAACGAAACCAAGATCCAACAATACGTAAATTGTTTTCAAGTTCTCAAAGCAAATGTAAATAAACAAGTCGCAAAACATTAGTACTAAGCCACACTAAAAAGCGATCTCTTCCAGGCAACATATAAACTACATAAAGTCATTCATTAATTCCTAATATATTTAATTTCACGATAAAGTCAATAACCAATAAGTGATTATCGCTAATGAGCGATCTGTTCCAGACAACCTTTAAATACGCTAGGTCGAAAAATTTTCATTCCCAAAGAATAAAATTTCACGTTAAAGTCAATAATAACCAATGAACACGCGATTATCGCTATTTGAGCGAACTGTTTCAGACAGCAATTTTTTTCATTTCTAAAGAATTAAATTTCACGACATAGTCAATAACCGATGAATAACCGATCAGTGCTGGCCTAAAGGGCCCCTCGGTGAAATTACGCGACAAATGCCGCGCGGCTCATTGACTTGACCCTTCCGGCGTCAATGATCAAGATGTTTAAAGGCTTCGGGGATCGGGACTGCAGTTGGGAAAGTGTTGACGATTTCATTGGGCACGAAATAATGTAGTATTCACAAGTCGGTCGTTTAAAACTAATTTCTCTAGATAAAGGAGTATGATGTCAGAAAATGAAGAACTAGCATAGTTATCAACAAGATTAGAGCTAAGCTCTTAAATGGTGATGGTGATGATGAATACCTCCTTTAAGCATCGTTAAAAGTAAAATTTGATCGTGTACCGCGTATGTCTTGGTTGGACACAATATAATGTTACGTATAACAGAAATCTAGTTACCAAGCGAATACAACCGTCGAACGAAACTCGTATTTTTACATACGTTGCCATCCGTTTACTATACTGAGTTCTAAATTCTCGCAAAACCGAACAATATGGTGAAAGGTAAAGGAAGAAACCTTCGTATACTGATCATCTTCTTATATTTCGGAACAGACCACCCAAGAACGAGAACGACTTTTGATGATGTTGAAAATGGAATTAGACTCAGCATACTGAAAGTAACCAGACACATTTTATAGAACGTATTAAAAGCGAGCGACGTTGCGTCAAACGGCTAGTATCCTATAACGGGCTCGAAGGGCCTCCCCCTAGCGTAGCGTCACGTAAAGTAGGGGGATATTTATATAGTGATAAAATCCATTTACGCGCTACAATGCGGGGAGGACAAACTGTATTTCCATAGAATCATATCTAGCACTAGGGATTGGCTATCGATAAGTTTGCCGATATCGATAAAAAAATGTTTCAAATAAAAATATGGTCAAGCGAAATCTGCTTCTTTTGTCACTAGCAAGTGTTTACTCGTTCAGACTATTTTGTTAAAGGCAGATACAACTTTTTGCCTCACTAATTCATGTTACCAGAGATCGATCATGTTCAAAGTCACTTTGCATTACTTGGTGTAACCTTGGGTATGCGTATATTTTAACTTATCTGAAGTTCAAAAAATATTTGTATAAATTACAATAGGGTTTCGTTAAACATAATAAAATATAAGTTATTTTTTATACTTACATCTATAGCCTAATTCATATAAGATAACAAAAACCGTGCGTTATTCGTCATGCAAATTTTAAGGTAAACCATTTTTAAACGCAAAAACATTAGTTATTATGTTAGTTTAGCTTGAAAAGCACTTAAGAACTCCCATACGCCAATGACCTTCGATCTGAATCCCTTAGTTTTCTAATGTTTTTTGTAGCTTATTATATTAACAACAACGGCTTTAAGCAATATAGTATCCCATATTTACTTCTAAGTTCATTGTTTTCGAGATATTTGGCATCAAAATTGAACAATTTTAGGCCAAAAAACTGGTTTTATGGCCATAACTTTTGTGTTAATTAGTTTAAAATAAAAACCCTAGACACGTTTTTAGATACGTCATAGACGAACCCAAATATGTAGATTTCGTATGTGTTAGATCTTAAGTTAATTCATTATATGTAATTAAATAAGTGTTTTTTTAGACAATGTTTAAAAAAATCATACAAAATTAAGTATTAATTTCTTTCAAACTCCGGTACACAAAAATGGAGATAAAAGATTGAAAAACTGATAGCCGTTTGACTTATAATTCTATCTGTAGTGCAAAAATATTCAGAACGATTCAAAACATGACAAAAATCGATGAAAACCTCGGGTAGCCCCTTAATGATCGACATAAGTTAAACAATCAATATTTTCCTTTGATATCCTAGAAAACAAAAATCAACTGTCGACGGATTTGTCCGTTAAAAATCTAATGGTATATGGAATGAGGTATAGATAATTGTTAAATCTGTATTTCGTGGCGTATTAACTGTAATCAACAAACAAATCATTGCATATTTCATGTATAAATCTGGATGTCATACATGTCCCACATGCACACAACGTACACATCAGATAATTATTACCTTTTTGTATATTATTTCAGCATCTTTATATCCGCTAAAAAAATCTTTAAAGCACGCTAAGCCAGAAAAATCTCCTTTTATTCCGAGAAAATTACATAAAGCCGTTTCCATCGCAAGATTCAACTCATATCGACAACCGCAACGTGACGTCAGCCTCACATCATTACATTATCGATATGCAAATGGCCGTCCCTAGCTCCCCTCGGGTTTCCTTCAATTTTCCTTTTGCGATCTCCTCTTAATTGACGGAGAATTTTGATTGGTCGCCGGTACCTACCATACCTCTACTTTAAACCAACAACACTGTAAGTAAAGGCAATTTTCATGGACAAAAGCTCTTTCTATATTGAGCGGTCTTCGTATGCATCCGAGCAGTGGATTTTTCTTCTTTAATTTGAGTGTTCATTACGTCTTTTATTTTAATGGCTAGGTTCGTTATGGTTCTCTCGATATTATTTTCTATTTTAATTGCTGGGAGATTTCTGCTTGGTTCAACATTTTTATTTTTGAATAGATTCGAAGTCTGGGTTCTGGAATACGCTGTGTAATTTAAATGGAATAAGAATTTTCATTTCATGTAAATGTATTTATTCTGTCTTGTCGCTTTATGTGCGTAAGACTCATTCTGAGCTTTGTGATATTCTATGTGGTACAGTCGAGGTCATAAATATGTTTACACTATTGCACCTTATTACAAGGCAATAAGGTGCAAAAGTGTAAACGTATTTATGACCTCGACCGTACCATCATTATTTCAAAAGAACTAACATGGAGACTGCACGTTTGTAAAACGAGCTTTACAAGTTCCTGTAATAGCCTCATTCCGTTTAGTTTTTAAAACCAGTGATACCCAACAGAAATCAAAAGAAGCGCCGAAGAAGCCTCACCAGATGGCACAAATAAATCCGTAGTTACCGTAACATTATTGCTAATTGACGACCGCTTTATTCTTGTTGGTAGTGACCCTGCTTACGAAGCAAGAGGTCCCGGGTTCGAATCCCGGTAAGGGCATGAATATTTGTTAGTGATTCGCGGATGTTTTCTATGTATTTCAGTATTTATTTAGCTATTTAAGTATGTTTATCGTCGTCTAGTACCCATACATAGTACGGTCAAGGACTTTAATTGTTGAGCCATTTAGGTGTCAACTCATTTTGGTTTTTAATAGTTAAGCTATGAAGTGTCCAGTATAAAGTGAGCTCTAAATGGCTCAACAATTAAAGTCCGTGACCGTACAAGCATTGCTTAGTTTGGCTAGGTCGATAATATGTATTTATTTATTTATAATTAATAGACTTTGGTGACCCTTTCAGCCTAACTAGATAAATTATTCGTCTATGCGAGTATGTATAAAGTCGTCTAACATTTCAAGTTATGATCAGTTTAGGGCTACGTCGAATTGAGTAGGATTGTCCCTAATTCATTATTTAGTTGATTTTCGAATATGCCGTATATTAGGGACGCTTTACTTCGGGCTACTAGACCATTCAGATTCTCATACTGAGACAAAAATAAATCTCCAATCAATACCAAAAACAAACTGCTAAAGTAAAGAGAAAATAACATTTCAATTGGCAGCAATTACTCGTCAACGGCGGTACAGTTGAATGCAAAACTGATTAAACAGTACAGTCGGCGACAGTATTGACAAAACGGCTGCGCCTGCGACTACGGCCGCCATACAAATTTCCAGACTAGGCCCATTGAAACGTCACTGCGCAAGTATTGTGCAGCCATCTTCTCTGCTCGCGTGCTTTTCGGTTTTTAGAGATTTTTTTGAACGGCTGGTTTGTGGATTTATTACGTTTATATTTTAGAGGGAATATGGTTTTTTAAGTGTATGGTAATAAGGGCTCCTTGCAGTTTCGGGAGCTTTCGTATGGTCAATACTTGCTATTTAAGGATTTCCAGAGATTGCCTCATAAACGATCAAACCGTTCGGAGTAAAATGTATCCGAATTGAACTAATTGACCCGTGTTTTTGATCTGTCAAAACTGAGTTGATAAAGCAGTCCCGATAAAACTGTGCAAGGTTCCACTAGGCTACTAGACGCTTTTAATTACATTGCCATTTATCCACTTTGTGTTGTACTTATTGGAATACAGCGAAGTGACCATATTAACCGGATGACCATATTACCCTCAGGTACCTTACGACATTACATAAAAATAATAATTTTTCGGTTTTTGCATTTATTGACACCTCGTGTGATCGCCAATAACGTGACATGATAGTGAAGTCATGCAATTGGCGTTGCACTGAACGCGAGAATAGTAATCTTTGAAACATGTGTACAAAGTGCGATCAGAGTTTAAATTGTTATGACATTTGCATTATGCGACAGCAAAACATTTGGAAGTGGTGACTGTTTTGCGATGTGCCTAACTGCCTACGTCAAAGTGTGTATGAATAGAATTAACAGCAGTTCCGTTACCAAAATAATTCACGGTCGAGTAATAGGTAATAAGATTGGAACTAATATACATTCATATAGTGCAAAAATAAACCTGTGTGGCCAGTGGCCAGGTAAACTTCAGTCTTATGTCATTGTCATAAAGAATGTGGACTTTTGTCATTTTATCTGTTTGTATGTTGGTAGGTAGGTATGTGTCCGGGAGTCGAACTGGCGACCTCGTGCTCCAGTAGCGGCGGCTGGCGACCCCGCGTCTGATTAGCGCGTTAGTATTCCGCCCGCGAGCGGGACACGAGGCACAAGAATTGGGGAAACTACTCTGTTTGAAGAAATAGATGAACTAATAATAGTGGAAATGGGAACAGATCATTTCCCGGCAACATTTTGTGCTGCAGTATGAGCTATGTCCCGTTTTACGAGTCACGACAATATATACAATTAACAATTTTAGAAGTCTAATCTAGCAACAATCAGGCTTCGCGAATGATGGGACTGCAGATAGGTATGGGGTTCTTCAAGAAAGGAGCTTATTAATTCTTAAAGGGTCGTTAATATGCATGTGACACCCCTGGAGTTGCAAGACTTGCAAGAGTCAATAGGCTATACGATGCGGCGACCGCTTACCATTAGGCGTAAGCTTGTTTGCCACCAACGTAGTATAAAAAATAGAAAATAACGACTGGCCATTTAACTAGTATATGCCAGCCGAAAGACGTCCACTGCCGGACATAGGCCTCCCCCAAAGAGTGCCAAAGTGACCGGTCCCGCACCACCCGCATCCAGCGGACTCCCGCAACCTTTACCAGGTCATCAAAACTAATAGGTACAGCTCATCATAACTAGGTCATCTTAACTAGTGTTGCCGGCTTAAAACTTGTAAAATTGGAACTTGTGAAGCTTCGTGGTCAAGTGCGATCTCAGGATCGTAATGGTTTACTAAAACGGAATATCTGTATTCTAGTCAGTATCCGGTCTACCTGGTTTTCAAAACACAGTGACATAAATGTTTGGGTACTAAACAGAAACGTCTGCTAACGAAATTCTAAATTTCGATCAAAGATCTTTGACCCGTCTATTGATAAACAGCGTGTCGTATCAGGATGTCAAAAAGAAACCTAATAATAGAGAGGAATGGAAATTACTCCACCGGCAAGAGCTCAAGCTCTTAAATATATATTTAAATATCATACACTCTGAGGCAATGAAAACGGGTCACTACCCATGGATTACTTTTACAAAGTGACCCGTTTTCATTGCCTCTGAGTGTATATTGATATCTTTGACCAAACCGTTCAGAAGTAATTCTTGGAAAGAAATAAGAACAAGTACCATATAATGTACAAAGTAAAGCCAGAATTGACTGACGAGAAGACAAAGGTATCTCGGTCAAGCTGGACAGACACGACCCAGATATTCGTGGACAATAGGCTAGAATGTGATCCCTATGTTTGGCGTTGTAGATCATCAATAAATTCAACAAATTCTTGGGACCGTCTATTTGTTTGCCGAATCTAATTGTTTGGAAATCGCTGACACGTCTGTCTACAATAGTGTAATAATCCAAATTGTAATACCTACTAAGTTTATTACACCACAGTTACATTGTACCATTGATACATCATCATGCACTTAAGAGCCGGGCTCTTGTCGGTGGAGTAATCGCCACTCTGATCTTCTCTCTGCCATTGTTTTGAGTTCTTGTGACATTACATTATCTGTGTATCAAAGACAGCTAGCGGTACAGCTGTAGCAAAATATTTGAATGCCATCTCTTTTTCCATGCGACTTTCGTAGAATAATTACTTTCACATGACAAATGGGGCATGTCTGTCATTGAATCAAGATTATTCCCTAGTTTACCCGAACATAGTACCAAGATGTCCCGCGAACGGCTTCCACAAATCCCGTACCCCGTCGCAATCAATTGCAGTGTTCTCCAAGACACATGTACCGACTGTCCAGATTTAGGAGCGATTTTATTGTCCACTTTCATGTTAATTGGGTTTTCCTAATTCTTCACAAAACGCTCGTAGCCCGAGTAATCACATAAACTGGATACGTTAGCAGTAAGTTGGAACACTGACGTAAGAATAATGGTAAGTGTAAAATAATGTATTACTGACCAATATATTTTTACAGAAAATTAGATAGCAACTTAATCTTCGGTATTAATTACCCTCATCATATCATTATCATAAAATAAGATACTGTAGTTCTACTATGTTCCCTTTCTTGCGCTGTATCAATATTAATATTATCTTTATAAAGATCAACTACAGTAGTTAAGAGTGGCCGGTTTCATGAAGCAACACTGAGGGGCTTGATCAGTAACGGCTGCATAGCCATTTAAGCTGTGCTTGTTTTTTTTTTTCGTTTGTTTGTTTTGACTTGTAAAATTGTAACTTGCAGCTTCGAGAGAAGGGCCTCATGTACACTAATACTCGCACCAATAAGTATTTACTCCGAGAGCTAAACGTTAAAACCCGACTTTCCAAGATGTGGGACTCAGGATTTCTTTGACCACGTTGCCTGGAAGAACGGACACAATCTCGAGAAATTGATGATCAATGGAAAAATTAGATTTAGATTAGATTAAAAAGGCAAACGCTCTTGACGACGATCTCTAATTGATTTTTCTCATAAACGGACATCAGGTTTTTTCATATACCAAATCTATATAAGGTGCTAACAAATTAAGTACCAATATTTTAAGAGGTGTTACATTACATCAAAACAATTGACTTTAAATAGAAATTAAGAAAACTTTTCATATGATATTTTTGTTTTAATTTCCGGTACAAAATAAATAAATTAAAATTTCGACCAAACATAATCAGCCTGTGCATTCAACTGACGAGATGTTAAAACACTATCTGTCAAGTGAACATCGTCGTTTGTGACAAACGTCAATGATTGATTGTTGACTATCTCATTAACAGGGTGTTTTTACGCAGTAACGTTGTATCCCTAATTATCTCCAAAAAGTGATACACACTTTTAAATGTTTCATACTTAACTCTACTCCTAGAGACTAGTACTATCAGCTCTAAAAGTATTGGTACCTAATTTGTTAGCACCTTATATACTTAATTAAATTACAAAATCTATATAATTAAATTAAATTATATAGATTTTGTCCTTAAAACTTTACGGTTTCAGAGAAAATCACTTTTATGACAAACGCTAGTGCTATGGCAACTGAAATCATGGATATCGAAGGTATCCGGGTCAGACCAAGTCCGCTCATCGCTGAACCAAGCTTCATGATGCACTATACGAATTACGATGCAAAGGAAATGAAATTATTTATTTGCGTGAACATGGTTGTTTTAGTTGGTGTAGGTATATAATTAACTAGCTGTTGCCCGCGACTTCGTACAACTTGTTACCGTCTTAGAAAAATGATTGCTATTCAATTATTGTAGGCGGAACCTCATGCGTGTCGGACCACGTACAACGAAGGGTTCCGTGCCTATTAAAAAGGTCGTATCGTTACTGAAATCTTATGGCACTCACGTCCTTTTCTTTAAAAAAGGCAGTTTTTTAGAAATATCTCAAAAACCTTTTAACCGATCTTGTTCAAAACAATTTTTGCTGAAAGAATTTAATAAGCCCTATGTCTATGATTTTTTTTCATATTTTTAAAATACACGGTTCGAAAATTAGAGGGGGGGGACACAATTTTAGTAACTTTCGGGGCGATTATCTCCGACTCTATTCACTATATCAATAAACTTGCTGAAAAACCTTATATTTATTTTGAAAGCCCTATCGATTGATGTGCCACACATGGGCTTGCAATGTTTTTTTTTTTTTAATTCAGTGTTGTATGGAGTGCACCCCTAAAAAAGGTCCACGCAGACGAAGTTGCGGGCGGAAGCTATTATAGTATGTATGACCTAAGAATTCGCTCACATCAAAATTTTCTTGTTCGTACATACATACTTCCAACCCTTTCTAACCTCCTTAGAGGATGAATTTTAAGAAACGCTGTAATTAGTTTCCTACGGCCTTATTCATAAACGCCCTGTAGCCTGTTTTAACTAAAATGGCGTTAAAATTCGTTTGTCCTTATCTGTCACTTTGACATTTGTGTTCGTAAGAAAAGGACAAATCACATTTTATTTAGCAGAGGCATTTTAAGTTTTATGGATAAAGGGGTTAGTCTTTAACCGAAGTAACAGGTCCCTTACTTTAAAATTGACTTGTTCCCCGTACAAACATCCAACTCCTTTTAGCCCATTTAGGGGTTGAACGTTTTTAACCCCTTATGGAATCAATTTCAAACAATCTAAAACACAAGTTACAAATCTCTTACTTTAAAAATGTCTTGCTCTCCAAACAAACTTTGAACCCCCTTTAATCCCTATAGGGGATGAATTTCAATAAACTCTGAAATCAGTTTTGTAGTCTTTTAACATACAGGCTAAGATCGAAGTTACAAATCTCTTTCTATAACATTTTCTTGGTCTCCATATAAACGTTGAATCCCCTAAGGGGTGAAACTTTTCCAAAATGCTGAAAGAACTTTATTTAGTCTGATAAGAAATCATTATACAACGTTTTAAGTCTCAAAATCAAAATAGAGTGTTTCTGATCGAAACCTTGCACCCCTTTTAAACCCCCTTTGGAATAGACGTTTCTAAAACGCTGGAAGTACTCGTTTATATATTAATTAGTAACCTTTCTACAAAATTGTATGTCTCTAGCTAAAAAACAAAGTTTTCCCCATACAAACTTTTACCCCTTTTTAACCCCCTTTGGGGTGAATTTTTTCAAAACGCTTAAAGTCCTTTTTTTGTATTCAAATAAGTAATCTGTCTATAGCGTTTCAAGTTTCTAGGTCAAAAGGAAAAGTTTCCCTCATACAATTTTTGCATCCCTATTTAACCCCCATAGGGGTGGAATTTTCTATAAAACAAAAATTAGTTTTTTTGGATTCGAATAAGTTATCTTTTTACAAAGTTTCAAGTCTCTAGTTCAAAAAATAATGTTTCCTCCATACAAACATTGCACCCCTATTTAACCCCCTTAGGGGTAAAATTTTCTACAACGCTGAAAGTGCCTTTTTTGTATCTTAGTAAGTAATCTTCCTACAACGTTTCAAGTCTCTAGTTTAAAAAATAATGTTTCCCCCATACAAACTTTGTACCCCCATTTAACCCCTTTAGGGATGGAATTTCCAAAAATCCCGTCTTATCCCTTGCCTACGTCATAAAAGGAAGTTCTGGTGTAAATTTCAACTTTCTAGTCTCAGTAGTTTCGGCTGTGCGGTGATGAATCAGTCACGAAGTCTTCTTTTATAAATATACATAATATAGATTAATGAAGTATCACATATTTAGCCAATATGGCATGCAAAAAGTTATTACATGTAGTTGATGTCAATAACTAATGTCTAGTATAATAATATTAATAATGTATCTAATAAAATGTCAATGTTTAATGTAATATCTAATAAAATTAATCTAACTAACGTCTAAAATATATGTGTATGTCTATTCCTTATTGTTTACAAATTCACAAAGAGTATAAAACATTTGTCTCTTAACCATTTATTTAATTTTGTTACAAATATTTTGTTAGGTAATAAGCTTATTTCATATGGTATCTTATTGTAAACTTGAATACTCATAACTTAACAATTTTTCCTGAATAATGCTGTCCTACATGTTGGCATCAGCAGCTTGGACATGTCTCTTGCTCGTAATTTAGTGTTATTTTGGGGTCTTTTAGAGTAACAAGGAAATTTTCTAACTAAACACGCTAACTCCAATACATACAAACCAACCAAAGTGAGCAGTCCAAGTTTTTTAAACAGAGGTTGACAAGACTCTCCTGGTCCGGCACCACAGACCGCTCTGACACATTTTTCTTGGATTATAAAAACTGTTCACATCTGTGCAGTTACCCCATACTGATATTCCGTATTTTAGTGCAAAAGTTACATATCCATGGTATGCCAGTATTGCAGTTTTCTCTCCTGCAACAATCCTCAGCTTTTTTTAACGCGTACACAAATCTGTCGAGTTTGTCGCAGACCAGCTTTACATGTTTTTTCCAGGAACAGTGTTGATCCAAGGTTTAACCCAAAAAATTTATATCGCTCACTTGTTCTATAACTTGACTCTGGCAATGTAATTTTAAGTGCAATGGTTGTGTTATTATATTTCTAAATTGTATGTAACTTGTTTTTGATGTATTCGTTTGCAAGTTGTTCATGTTTAGCCAAGAGTCTACTGTTTTTATTGTTGAGTTTAATTTATCTTCATACGAGACCGTGGAGTTGTTGTCAGCAGGAATGATGGAAGGACAGATACAGGTGGGGAAATCTGATCCAAGAATAGTTGCTTCCGCAACTGAAGAGGGAAATCACGACCCCTCAGGCTGAGGGCCTCAGCAATTAGGAATACACCGCGAGGATACACTAGTATTCAAATATGAGTTGAAAAATAAGTTAATAATTTGTTTCCTCACAAACATTACATTTTTCTGCAGTTCATCACAATATCCTACAAAATCGTATCAAAAGCGATATTCATCAAAAGACTTTCACAAGCAAATGTTCCAGAAATTTCCAAGGAGTTATTATTGCGATGTCCGTGCATCTCTGCAGTTCATTAACCCCACCCAACCCCCCCAGTGCAAATACAATATTAGATCACGAAGAAATTGACGTTACAGTAACGGAATAAGACTGAAACTCCAACGAGTGAGCGAAACAGTCGATGTTGTTAAGCAGAAAAATGAGATAGAAGATTTAGGTCGACTGATAGAGCTGAAGTTCTAGTAAATTAAGTAACTTGGAAGATATATTGGATTTGAAAAAGGTGTATTGACGGAGGTGGTGAAAGGTTTTGAGAAACTACAGGATACTACGGGGAATTTAAAAATACGGGTTTGAAAAAATTATATATTTTGTTTCTTACTCTCACTTCTCGAGGCGGAAATTTTCTTTCGAACCAGTGCTAGTTTAGTTTGCATGTAATATGAGGTTATACATATTATTATATTAGGCATTAACACGTCTACCTATAAACTTCCCTACCTGTACCCATAATATTTCTTATTGATTATTAAACCTATCATATCTAAGTACATGAAACATTTAAATACATACTGTAATAAATCCATGTGAACTTCGGCACTTATGTATTCTTCTGTGGCATATTTTAGAACACCAAAATTAAACTGTAATAATTAGCATGTCATATGTATACGCACAGGTCTTAAACCTGCATTAATAAGTATATAAGTAATTACAGCCTAGAAATGACCTTTATACTCAATCTTCAACGAAAGAACAGAAAACTGTGTAAGTATGTTTTTGTAACATTCTTAATTTTCTTTGTAACATCTTCTTAATCAATTATTGTCTGAGTGGTAGTAGTAATTTAATAAATTTTCATGACTTAAACTCACCATACATTTTCTTCATAGCTAATTCACTGTTATTTTAATCGGAAGCCGCATTGACGGTTTGCATTTAAAATTCCTCATTAACCGGGCTCGAGGTCAAGGCCTTTACCCAATTTAAATACAACTTTCCATTAAAAACTTCAAAACCCAGCAAATGGTAATGAAGACCCAAACCCAGTCCTTGACACCTCCAAGACTTCATTACGCGGCAAACAATGACCGCACACACACACACACGCACGATAAACAACTAATTTCGAGTGTTGTGTGGGTTCCGTCCGTGTGTGGGTGAAGACTGAAGGGGTCTGCCGCGTTAACCATGAAAGACCTATGTACAAAGAGGTGTGAGGTCCCTGTGACCTTTTAGAAGCACAACTGTGCAGCCTCATGTAAAATGCATAAGATACCGTTCAGTATGAGCCGTCTCGGGCTTGTCTCGCGACACAGATGTTTGTAGAAAGCTACTTTTTGCCGGCCGTGAAACTGAAATTCGGAAGAATGATGCTTCTGAGAAGGGTGGAAGTGATATGGAAAGTTGGAGTCAAGTTGGAGTTTGTAATCTTGTACTCGCGATATGTAAGCCAGCATCGACTGAGTAGTCCGGGAAACTGATACATTTTGGTACTGGGCAGACCCAATTGATAGGTCCCCAACGTTCTTTAACTGACTTAAACCCTTGGGGGGCTGATGTCAAATATTCGTTACGTCTACTTCAATCATGCCCATGAAGTTTTAGAGCAAAGATTCAAAGCGTTCTGGACGGATACCTGGACAGTTTTCAAGACCATCAATAAATGTTTAATTGATATTTAATTTTAATAATTCTTTAATTTTTGTATCGAATTAACGTAACTATATAAATAAGCGGACTGTCATTGTTTGCTAGTTGAAAATATTGTAAACTTTTCCTATCCTCCTATCTGAGAACCAAACAATACTGAAAAATACAATCAAATTCGAATCTAGAAACATTCAAATCAAATCAAAAGCATTTATTTCGTGTAACTACAAGACACATATATATAGACAATACATAATATAAAAAATCTGGACATTTTCACCATAATATTACGCTAGTGGGAGCATGCAATCCCGCACAGTGTAACATTGATTAACGATTATTTTTCTTAAAGCAAACGAAACAAAACAAATGCAACTTTAAAATTTGATTTAAATTCCATTGACCATTACTTGGTCCTTTCTATAGAAGGGCTCAGAAGGGCTATTCAGAGGACGTTAACTGCCCACTTCTTTCCGGTTGCATGTGTTACTAATTTATTAAAATTTGTATAAATTGACAAGGAGTGAGGTGGCGCGTTTTCGTGCATGCGTGTCTATTAATGGCCATAGAAAAATAGCTGAAGAAAAGCAGTAGGAATCTGACAAAAAAATCAACCATATATTATGAGTCGCCTTAAGGAATCCAGTTTCTCACTTTGACAATGCCATCTTCAGATTAGATTTTTCGTGCTCTATAATATCGTAACAGTGTATAACAAATTGCAGAGAACTCTGATCCCGCTGCATACACACACTTCTATGCAGGAATGCATACCGTATAATTCCTGTCAACAAATTAAAAACAGAGTATAATCCTCGAAAAATACAAAATCAATGCTTAACCTCACGTTAAGTCCTTATTCCACTTTGGTCGAATTGGGTGAAAGGCGCGCCCGGATCAATCAAACAACTGTCCACCTCCTGCCTCGTAGACCTTGTCGCCACGCCTAATCGATCTTTTAGCTTCCACCATCCAGCCACTGCCACCAGCCCAGCGGGTCATTGACCAAAAACTGTTTCCTCATACCCACCCTAAGTTGAAGAATTACGTGGTCAGACTTTAATTTGCCTCCCGTTTAATTTCCAGCATCTTTGCCCTATCCGTATTCTGTGCAGACGACCTTGCCATTGCGACGCGAGGCACGGAATAAGGTCATGTGTGACGTATGCGTCGAACGCAGCTCACATTGTAAGGGTGTAGGGTCTGTAATACACCTAGTCTACAGGTGATATTACCGGGATATCAAGGCTGTACAATATATTGTGACATGATGGCCACACAGGCACTATACTCGTACGCAGTTGACACCGTCTAAAATGTTCCTGCCAAGTCTGACAGATCGTCGCAATGTGTCGGAGGTACAATCCAATAAATCAACTATTTTGACGTAGGGCTGCTCCCATCGGATTGTCATCCGAGAATAGATAGTAGAAGCAGAACATGAGATCCTTAAGGTGTGATCTTCCTTACCACCGCTCTCCAAACCCGTCTACTTTGGACTAGTCGTAGTGCCCACAAGATGTTGACGCCCATATCACAACGAATTTATTTAAGTAACTTTTTATAGAACCTCATCTTAATAGGTTACTTTCTTATTTGGTTGGTTTGGGCAGCAAAGGTGGTTGCGAAGCTGCTGTAAACGCAGCACGCGCGTTACTTCACGCCGACGTGGATGTTAAAAATGAGTTAAACTCTGTGGATAGAGGCGCCCTGCTGACACAAATTCAAGATGCCACACCTTTAACATATAAATACTTATTAGTGATAACAGCAACCTACGCACCTCCTCTTCAAAAATCATCGCCGATCATCGGTAGTTGGTTGTCAGCAGGGCGATCCGCTTGGACCCACTGTCTTCAGCCTCGCCATCCATCCAGTAATCTCAAGTTTAAATTCGAAATTTAATTAATGGTAACTCGACAACGACACTTTAGGGGGGACTGGAAACCTGTTTTGGATGACCTAAGAAGTCTGAGCGACGGATTTAGCGAAATAGGTTTAGAATTTTTCTCCAAGTGCGACTCACTACATACTCGTAGTATAAAACAAAGTCGCTTCCCGCTGTCTGTCCCTATGTATGCTTAAATCTTTAGAACTACGCAACGGATTTTGATGCGGTTTTTTTAAATAGATAGAGTGATTCAAGAGGAACGTTTATATGAATAATATAGTACCCGTGCGAAGCCCGGGTCGCTAGTTGTTTATAAATAAATCCCTTCCTCTGACTGACTTACATAGTGCTATTTCTAACTTTAATTCTTATACTCTATGATCAAAATTATAGATAAATCTTCCCTCAGACTATTAAGGGCTCCAGTTTTTCAGGAATCCATACCGTCGCTCATCAACGAACGTCTCACCATTCACAAATCTTATTCGGATCGCCTTCTAAAATTCAGTGCACCGATGGCATTAGTCATCATTGTTTTTTTTATAGTTTCAAGGTATATGGTACCTACATGGTATACGGTAACGCCATACGAATTATTAAATTAATACATAACCTTAGACATGACTTGAGACGTGTGTGAGACAGGAACATCCCACTGCCTATTACATTGACAGCTGACGCTTTCCCAGTGGCCATGTCATGCGTTGAGCAATGTTTTTGCAATCGCAGGTACTACGACAATATGACATGTGACAGTGATATTGTCATACATGGCATGCGGCAAGCCTACCGTCTTTTGTTACACAGTGTTATGTAATAAGTACGTGATACCTATTTTGTGACATAGGCCGCTTTCATAATACGGTTTTCGATAACCGTGGTCCTTCGTAATCGTTAGCCGAATTCTGCCTGGTTAGCTTAATTGGCTCTTAACAAACTGAAGACGAAAAGGGACTAACAAAATATGTTACTACTCCTGAAAATCGTATATTTCAGTTACCTACCGAAGCGACTGAACGACGATTGAGAAATAATGACTTCTTCCTCAACTCAGGTTAGATTATCAATTATTTTGGTACTCAGAAGATAATAATTACACGATATGATACAGAGAGAAATAATATAATGGAAAAATAAACCACCTTCGTCTGTAGCCCCCAACAGCTACTACGACACGAATAACACGAAACAAAAATATTTAATTAAATAATTTGTTTCGTTATAATAATTACATCCGTGGGACCCGTTCCTGTACTGAAATTGATGTACCATCTTGATTCATGCTATCCTTTTTGCATAAACGTGTAGTCTACTATAAGAATTGATATTGAAAAGGGGTTTATATCGAAATTGAAATTGAATTTTAAGTTACTAATTGCCCCTAACTCTCACTAGGCTCTCACTAAATTCTTCTCCAACGTTTCATTCCTGAAGAATACCTGCAGTCCGACGTCCGACCGTGTGAGTTCGCTTTAATCCGATGTAACGGCGGGCGGCTAACTGCCGGGCTAAAAAGGCAATATCGGCAGATCGCGGTTCGGCACGTAAGTAGGCCGTGAAAATGGCCGCCGAAGCCGAGCCCGTGTACGGACATGGGTACCCGGACAATGAAAGCTCAAAAATGCCCGAGAAGTCCTTGTATTTATTACATACAGTACAGACACCAAAGATGCCTCATCATTATCATCGTAGATTTAAGAGCTAAGCCCTTGTCCGTGGAGCAATTTCCATTCCTCTCTATTCTCAGCTTTCTTCTTGACATCTTGATACGACACACTGTTTAGTTTTTCTTTGGTTTGATCCGTAAAAGATCTTGGTCTCTCTCTCTCTCTCTCTTCCTATTCCCGTCTATCTTCCCTTCTATTATGGTTTTCATGTAATCATCGTGTCGTAACAGGTGTCCAAATATCTTGCCTCTTCTGTTCTAATCGGTTTCGTCTTTTTATCCGTCCAACTAATCCTCTCCATCCGCCTCCAGCATCACATTTCAAAAGTCTCCAACCATTCCAAACACAGGGAGAAATTAGTAACGTTGCCTGTGCGACCAACATAGGAATAGTAAAATTTTAACTACTCTAACTTGGATAATGTAGCACGAAAATCCATGATTAACTTAGTAAGTCAAACCATGGTCTCAAAAATACTCCTATATCCTCCCCTCCTTCTTCAAAGTTCTTCCATTTCTAGTGCGCTTATCAACCCTACCTACTAGGTACTTTTATATCTTTCCGTAATTAACTATTCAAACAAGACGTTAAAACTTGTCTTCTTCAACATTTCTCAGTCTCATACACTGTACGCCCACTAATGTTTGTACGGCGTGCAAGACATCTGGGCGCGTGACGAGGACGGAATAGTAATAGGGCTCTTGTGACAATCGCCATACTTTCCATTGGTTGCGTACGGAGCGGCAGAGCCTGCGATGGGAGAATCCTGGGGATTTCACACGCATGCTTGGGTGTTCCCATGGGTGACGTTTGCCGTGAAGTACAAAGAAGACGACAAGACGTCCAAAGGCATCCGTAACATTGGATTGAGTGTATTTAAAGATAAGCTACCAAAAGGGCGCAAATGGGAAAACTGGTGATGCCTGATTTCACCCTTTTGGCAGCGTATATTTACATGCAAACATTTTTTGGTCACCTTTTTGCAATTTTTCACTCTATCATTATCATCATCATATCAGCCGCAAGACGTCCACTGCTGGAGAGGCCTCCCCCGAAAGAGTGCCACAATGACCGGTCCTGTGCCACCCGCATCCAGCAGAACTCTATACATTTTCCAAATTAAAGGGTTACCATCTTTACTAAGGTCTTGAAAAGAAAGCAAGGCCATTGGGCTTCGAATTCGCTATGGAAAGTTCTTTTGACGCCATCTCCAGTGCACTGATAGTTCGACACCTATTCGCAATGTCTTGATGACTGTAGATAACTTTATAGGTAAATGGATCTCTGAAAGACCCTTATGTTCGTAACTACTCAGCATAATTGTAGCTCAGACTAACGATGGTCTATGTAACATATTGAAAAGTACGTTAAACTTTGTTAGGAACCCTCAGTACAAGTCATTACATGTCGCCATCATACAATCAGAAATTATACCTAAGATGATTCACATTTCTCTTTTTATTTTCAGGCGCATGCTGGGAGCTTCGAGCTTCACGTCGAGTAGAAAAGGATTAGAATAAAAAGTTCTACGAGTTCAGAAGCATCTTGTTATTAAAATACCTTTTGTTTACAACTTGTTTTATTAACATACCTGTTGAAATTCACAATGAAAGTTGTTGCATAATGACGTACAGGTACAGGGAAAAACCTTTGTCTAAAGCGAATAAATAAAAATACTTTGCATCTCTTATTTACATGAGATTAATGTAACTCTTTGTCCATTCCATATATTGCTGAAATATTATCTTTTGATGGCTATTCCATGAAAATACGTACAAGTAGGTACAATTTCCGCAATATATTGACACGCCCTTCCTACCTTCAAACATGATAATCATGTAATTTATAATTAGGTTAATTATGTAATAGAATTTATAAATTTCTAATTACAGGAAAAAGTTTAATCCGGCTCGAGGCATAAAACTTTTACTTCATATATATTTAGGTTATCTGTATATTTTTTTTAATGCACATTTTTTTTTCTTGAGCACCTGACATCATTATCTGCTATTAACTATATTATATAAGGTAACCCCACAAAACAGAAATAAATCATCAAATTGCGTACATTGCAACAGTTAGGCTAGGTACAGGTAGAAAACGGCTTAACTTCTGATGCCAACCGTCAGAACGCAATTAGCTGTCCTAACGGACATGACAGGTGTCACACCGGCGTGCGCAACCCCGAACTCGCACCAGCCAACCCCAGCACAGCCAGCCAAGAGCCGGGCCACAACGAACAAAATCGCTAAAACTTAAGGGGCCGACGAACCGACCGAACTGCGTCCAAATGTATTCAAATATATGCGCGATTAATTCAGGCTGCATAGCCAGGACGGTGTTAGTAGTGGCAGCCGGTCTCACTTTCCACCGGATCGATGAGGCCGTGACCTTCCGCAGGATCCTCAATCGATACTTTTTTAGCTATTTTCATCGATTTTTTGGGGAAATATTGATCGCGCGGGAGCGCGCTTGGGGCGACGCGGCGGCATGGCGATAGCTGTGGTTGAAGAAATTGGTGTAAGGAAAATATTGGTTTTTTTTTAAAGAGTACTTACCCAAATATTGATTATGCGTTTATGCTGCGCGCGCATGAAGCTACATTTTCAATGTTTTTTTCTAAAATGATCATTTGTTTAGCACTCAGGGATTTTAATAAAGGACATCCCCTGATTTTATACGTGTACAGGCTTTGGCTTGAAGGTACTTACTGGAAAAAGAATTGGCCAACAGACTAAACAAATGATGAAAGATTTTCAGCTCTATTTCACGACTATCAGCAACGGACTAGTAGTATAAAAAAACAAGCCTTCTAAAGACACTTATTCCTAAGAAAAAAACCGCTACAAGCAAATATTTAGTAAAAATAAAACAAGCACGTGTAACGCTCAATGTTACTTTACCATTGTTGTTTTCTAGTAGTGCGTAAAGCAACTCAAGGAAACGGTTTTCTACGAAATCCTTCAGCCGTTAGCCCGGACGCGGAGGTAGGACCACTTCTGCATATTTTAAATGTTGCTGTTTCTTACTTCACCTTTAGAATCCCACCCTACTTTCCTAGTTGTTTGCTGTTTAAAAAATAAAATATGGTTCTGTATATTGTTGTATAGTGAAGTGCATAAAGCAGATGAGTCATTTCAAGAAAGCATTCAATATCCTATCAATGCACGCTATGCGTAGCTGACGATGAATGTATTCTGATAATTATGAAATAATATTATTTGTATCTAGGTACAAACCTCCCAGCCTAGCCTAGCCTAGCCTTTACCTCATTCCATAATGCATTAGAATTTGAACGGACAAATTCGTCTTCGTTTTTTCGTTTATCTAGGATATCAAAGGGAAATATAGAACTAGTTTTATTTATTTCGATCATTAAGTGCTTGAATACTAATGTTTGTGGCATTCAAGATAGCTTTCCTTGAAATCGCAATACGATTAAACGCACAATTTTGCTAATCTTATAATGGAATAGTGTGTAGTAAAGTACTTATGCCTCAGTTTACTAATGTTCAATTCTAATAAAAGAATATTAGAAATGTGTGCAACGAAAACGAGCTTTGATCAGTGTTTTTTTTTTCAAGCCTTCATAAATTTTCAGCATTCTACAGCTGTTTTCAGGCACCACTCAGCGCAGCGCAGAGTAGAAAAGACACTAATGACCAAGATCTATCTATGAAGAAAATCTTTGCACTCGGGTAGGTACCTAAAACTCACCTGCCTGTGATGGCTCATGATCGCGTATATGTAAGTCCCATATAAAGCATCCGTCCCTCTCACACTCACCCACTTGCCAGTAAGGTACGGATGCTATATGCCCGACATAAACGCGATCATGTTAGCTACGCTGTATTAAGATATATGAAATGAAATAAAAATAGACCTTATCAATTGTAAATTTATATTAGGAACGTCTGTCCCAATTTAGCTACTGAGGAAAGGAATAGGTCTATACCTTATAGTTAGATACTTACTGCGAATTTGAGATACTAACTTTAGAAAAGGTAAATCCTCGGCCTTATTCCGACATGACACTCAGTGTTTGGATAACTATTCTAGCTTGCACTGTTCCACAATTTTTTTTTTGATTTAAAGTACAATTTATTAAGAATTCCGTTTTTCGCATTGTGACTGTGACCCTTATTTTATTTTAAACTGAAAGGATTTTGTAGCCAACCGTGTTTTCGTAGGCGTGCCGAAAAGATTTATTTCCCTAATACTCGAAAATTAACAATTGGCACCTGATCTCTGCCAGTTAAAGTAAGAAGGCAAACTGTTTTACACTCAGGTATGTACTTAAGTTGCAAATAGTGTCAACAATGGTTCAGTCTGTCCGTATGTCGGTTCATTACCATATTATCTGTGGAGCAAGTATTTCAGTTCCTCTAAAATGGTGTGCCTAATGGAATGTATTGAATAGTATGCATTGTTGTATGTAACACCATTGTGTTTAAAACTGGTTTTACAAAAGTAAACGTGGTAGAAAATTTTACAAAATATTCGTGAAAATTTTTTAGTTAAAAAGACTACCTTTAACTGGTTTTAATATTCACACAAAAACGTAATATGTACTGCATAAAACATGGGAGGGCAATTTTAAACAAATCGACCTACTCCCAAAGCAAAACTTGCAATAACTTGTAGTGTTCGACAACACAAACACGTACCTACGTGTTTATAAATAAAATAATATATACAACGTGTTAATAAAATAACGCAAAACCTGAAAACTTTTTGTTCAGAATCGAGAGTAGAATGCGAAAAAATAAAAAAAAAATTTTTTTGACGCGATTTATTTTTTACATTTGTATGGAGCAGGTCGCCCCAGACGGCCAACTCTCCATACAAATGTAAAAAATAAATCTTGTCAAAAAATTTTTTTTTTATTTTTTTCGCATTCTATGCTCGGTTCTGAACAAACTGTTTTCAGGTTTTGCGTTATTTTATTAACACGTTGTATATAATAATGTGCTTAAAAACATGGGATTGTGTATAGGTCCTAACAGATTTTTTTACGACCGTGTAATTCGGCGTCCATTTCTTTCTGTTTTACTGAAATTTCAAATTAACTTTGATTTCCCTACCGAGTAATTTCAGTACCTATATATTGTATCGCGAAAGAAACATACCACAAAGAATGCTACTCTTAAAGATATCGCGCTCTTTCGCTTCTTCAGGCTCGTCTACTTTAAAAGTTATATAATATGGAAACCTCAAGAAGCCTACGTGGAACTATCAAAACTACCTCTAAATTTTCCCGAATCTATTTATGTTGGGACCTTCCCTTAGATAATGTAGCCAACAAAGATTTTTATGAAGGAGTTACGATCGACAATAGAGGCATCTCTGGAGACTTTACAAAGGCAAAGGACCGAATTTTACAGCCAAAGGTTCAAAGGCTTGCTTGTAAAAAAATTCACATCCCTGAGGTATTCAAGTACACACATATACAACGCATACATACGTAGATGTATGTAGGATCGCGTTCGAAACAAAAGCGAGTCAAACATAGGCACACGTTACTTGAAATGTAAACCTTATTGGTGATGTTTTAGGGTAGGAATTGAAATGGTTGTGGTTGCACTTGGTGTTGTTTGGTTGTGGTTGTGTTAGTGCGCGTGTGTGCGTGGAATGCGGCACGGTAGCCGCGTTTGCAATAATAATGTACTGTGACGTCACTAGAATATATTGATGAATTCGTGTGAGATTGCGTATGAATGGTATTTTTATGAGTCTCAAATGGTTCTTTGCCTTTATTAGATTGTTATTGTTATTTATTGCTAAAATCTAGAAAATGTTGGACATTGTTAGTAATAGGGATGTGTTGGAAATCGAAGTTTATCTAAGTCATATTGAAGTTTTAGTTTGTGATAAATATTTACCGATATAAATTGTGTGATCTCCTCTATTATTATCTACTTAGAGGCTTGCTTCGACGAGACTTTATCACATTAGTAGGTACCTAGGGGTTGTAATGTGTTGGGGATGATTACTTCCTATATGCATTCAGCTACTAAAGGTAAGACTATATATTTATGAAAGCTGGCAAAGAATTTGGAAATAATTTGTCATAAAAAATGTTAACAGCCGAAGAAATTAACATTTTTCACAGCAGGCAAACTCAGTATAACCTATCAACTTTTGTTTCTAACTACAGAATTAATAAATCCAACAAATCCCCTCATTATCAACGCAAAACAAAACGGACAACAGTCTTCGTCCAGAAAGGCTTAATTCTCATCAATATTCCTGAAACATAGGGCTTTTCCTAGCATCACGTATATCCCGAAATAATAAATTTAAAATGAATTAAGCGCTTTGATAAGTCTGCGCCAATTTAAACCGTATCGTCAATCAAGAAAGTCCTATTTGCAGCTGGATCATTACACGACTTGATGCTCGTTTGTTTTAGCAGAAGAATCTATCGGCTTCCATCGAGCGTACACCGCACTAACCGACGAATTCGAATAGTCATAAACGCAGTCGCATTGCAAAGACGCATAGTGCCTTCTGGAATGATCCGAGTGCTACCGGGTTCCATCGAGCGTAGAGTACTACAGACGCACACATAGACGGCCGGACGTGCCGTCGTCTTGGCAACGTCGCGCAGGCGCGGCGCCGCCTACCTCCCCCTCCCCCCACGCGCCGCTGTATGGAAGTAAATCTATTCCATATGATTGGTCATCGAACGAATGCTGGCTCGTTCCATATCTATCGTTTTGCGGGCCTGTTTTCCTTATATGGATGTAATTCGGTAACTAGATACTTGGTTAGTACCTACAGGCATATAGGAAAATTGAGAAAATGTGTGGATGTTTCAGTGATATTGACGGTTAAAGTATTTATCGGTCATTATTGAGAGCTTTAGTAGTCTTGTGTAAGGATTTTTTTGAAGAAAGCTAAACGAAACATCATAAATCACATCGCAAATTAAAATAAATTCGGCACAGACCAAGTGTTAACTTATATGACTGTATTATCAGTGCAACATGTAGTACTTTTTATTGTCTTCAAATTGTTTATAATTCACCTATCCTATCAAAGTTATCTACATAATTTAAGTTCTGATAAGAAATGTGGTTCACAAAATAACACGCTAAAAATACCAATACTATACCTACATCGAAATTAGTATCAACATAAGTAGGTAGATATGCATTGTAATCTTACGATAAAAAAAATCTCAAAATTATTCAACAAACATCAAACCACAAGATCAGACATTAAAACGGCACTTACATAATTGTCTCACGGAAAAACTTATTCGTTAAACTGATTACTTTTTTGTTCCCAAAATTAACAAAGCATATGTAATTTTCATACATTTAACCAACGAAGCAAACAGCGGAGTTGACCAAGCGACATACTGGAAGAAAAACAGACACAGGTTCGAGTCCCGAGCGCTGAATAATTCATGAAGGCGCCGGTTTCAAGGGCCCCGGCAAAATCGATGGCGGCAAAAGTAGGTTGCTTTACTGTATTCTAAAGTCACTTTACTGTGCTTACTGTATTCAAGAGTAGTTACTGTGCATGTTTCTTGTATTGAATATTATATGATCAGTCAGAATAAAGTAACTAACGAAGTAATCAATATGTCTCCATGTCGCTGACGGAGGCCGAATACATGTGGCGTCTCCCGTGTATGTCTTTATTATAGAGTATATGGTGAACTTTAAATTACAATTATTGCTGTAAATGACAGTAGCTATGTACGCGTACCTGTAGGTAACATATATGTAAGTTTACTAGAAATATAAAAGGGGTTACGAATGTGTCTACTTTCCATTTGCTTCTTTGTTTGAAAGTATATTTTATGCAATTTCGTGGAAATCAATTAAGACTAAATTTCATGAGAGCATGACATAAACTGTACATAGAATGAAATAACTATTCTTATACACCCCTTAGATCCTATACCTATCTATAGGTAACTGTATGTCTAAAAAACATCTCAAACTAATAAAGCGACTTAACAATATAAATAAAATATTTAAATAAGTTATGTATTGCTTATGTTATAATCAAGTTACATTTTTACCTCAAAACAATTCAAACAAAACGCAAAAACGTTTACATTTAAAACCACTATCAGTGTTTACTATGCAAAAACGGAACGGGTATATTGACGATAAGGACACACGGTAATGGACGTCTAACACGACGGCGGGTGCGAACGGGACGGCGAGACGAGACAGCACGAGCGTACTCAATGATGTGTATTTAAGATTTCAGTGTATTTTGAACTTCAGAGCATCCGTACTTCCTGCAGGTCGATTACGTAACGCATTGTACGCGAGTCAGGTACTTAATGTATTTTTTATATGGAAAAAATAGTTAGACTGGCCTGACGCGCGTTTGAACTCTGGTTACTAATATAAAAGTGTAAAAAAATATCTGAATTGAGTTTTTGGAATAGGGAAAAATTATTCTGGGGTTACCGAGTTATGGTTGGAAAAGATAAAGGATTAAAACGTCAATAAGAAAATGATCAAGTCACTTTGACACTATTTCGGAGGCCCATGTTGACCAGGGGACCGATTTTTGACTTTCGAGCGCTCGACTCTTTCACTCGAAAACTGACAAAAATTATGAAATGCTATTTTGAAATAGCGATATAAAATTTTAAAACGAGTGGTATTGACCACTCGTATTCAATTCTATTGGTAGAAAGTAAGTGCCTGCCATTTTGACACTACAAATGTACCTATTTACTTTTATTTGATTTTCGAGCGCTCGAAAGTCAAAAATCGGTCCCCAGGTCTTTCGGCTGATTTGCTGATGATGATGATGATGAAGACAATGATCCAAATAGGTATTGTATGAATGAAAAAAACAATGAAATCAATTCATCCATAAGTAGCTACAAAATCTTAAATGAATCACGGATTGCGTAGGTAAGTAAATATATATTTCTCATAATTTTACCTACGTTTCGCTTTATCATACATTTTATGGCATCAAAACCATTATGGCCGTTAGAATCCCATCGTAAATACGGTGTCTCCTTTCAGACCCACTAGCAATCCCTCCTCTGTCCTCGCCAATTATTTACAAGCAAAACGTAGCAAGTTTTCATTCATTCACTACTGAATAATTATTCAAACCAAGAGCACTCGTTCACCGTTCTAAAATAAACACCGAACGAAATACTAAAGCTGAAACCGAGGAAATGACAAGGTGAAATTCGTGACCCGTAACGCCATCTAGCGTCGAGTAGCGGAACTAAAAATGAGTATGGTTCGTTTCTAAGTCGCGCGCCATGTGTTTGTTTTAGTTGAATAAATAATGCAAATAGGGTTTGTTGCTGAGAATATTAATATTTAAGTTAGTAATATTTCCGTTTCCAATGAAAATGTATGCAGACGACCTTGCTTCATTAATATATTATACAAAGTACGAGTTATATATTAATTATACATGAGAGAATCATTGTTCGTGCTTTCGACGATTCCGTAACTGTTTACTATGCTATAACAATGTCTGTCAAATTACCGCTCGTAGTAAAACAGGTAATAATCGTTTTGTTAATCCATTCACTGACTATTAACGAACAAAACCTATAATATTAATTTATGTGTGAACAATTTTAATGAGTGTTTAATATAGTTATTTCTGTTTTCATATTCAAATTATGATCTTATTAGGAGATTTATCGACCCATTTAAAATAAATTATGATTATTATTTGTGAATAATTCATTCATTTACTTCAATATTCTTTACTGACAGTTTAACACAACTTTTCCTTACTTAAGTATGGTTAAACTTTACATTAAACTCTTTGATTATAGGATTGTCTTTGATTATACATTATAACCATGAGACCAGAGTTGGCTGTATTATGATTTTAGCTGGGAGATGGAGATGACACATGACGAAAGCACGACCAAAACGTCGAAACTAAGCGAGCCGACATGTCATTTTTACGAATACTGAAGCGCCTGTTTTTCTCAAAATTGCTCGCACATCTTAATTCGATATTTATTTATATACTGTGCTCTTCACTCTCACACGTACCCATTTGCGACATTTAATTTTAAAAAATCCTATCAGCCACGTTCAGATTTTAGTTTCATCATCATATCAGCCGAAAGACTGCTGCTGGACATAGACTTCCCGGAAAAAAGTGCCACAATGACCGGTCTGCGCCACCCGGACCCGCATCCAGTGGACTCCCGCCACCTTTACCAGGTCATCGGTCCACCTTGTGGGGCTAGATAAATGAAACACCAATATTTATTCGAAAGATCCCAGAAAATGCCACTCGCTGGTTAGAAGAATTAGCAAATTTTAAATTGAAATCATCTGTTTTCAAAAATTATATTGACAGAGTAGCGTGAAGTTCTTATTATGGTTACTTTGACTACGCTGTTTTTATTATTTCGTTCAAGAATCCTATAAGATGCTTTGCTTTCTACGCATTTTTGCGAAGTGGCTGGTTACCCCCCAGGCCTTTGTCTAGCTGTAAATATTTTTTGACCAGGCATTGGGTCATGTAGTTAAATGGCTGGCTATTATTTTACATGGGCTATTGTCCCCGGTCATTTGAGCGCCGCGGCCCGCGACGGTTATCTCTTCATTTCACGCTCCAGACGGCAGTCGGACAGGGATGCCCGTGTGAAAGGGAAAGGGATATATCAATGACGAATCAAAAGTGGAACATTCCATATTTCATAATTTTATTTGCCGGTAAAACGCATGCAGCGCCACGGAATAAAATATATGTTCTGTGTCAATTCAGAACGCATTCCAGAATTTATTAAATCTCCTATATACAAGCTTACAAAGCAAGAATTCCACAGACCTCTTAATAATATCGTTTAGATAATTGTAACTTGTGCCAACGTTATCATTGGCCCTAAATGTGAATTCAAAGCTGCTAAGCGAAGTAAGTCGAAAGTATTGACATTAAATTAATATAATTTGCGTAGTTCTATTGAAACAGAGTAAGAGGTTAAATCACGGTGTAGTTTTTGCTGCTGCCCGTGTTCAACATCACACAAATTCCAACTCAAAACGAGATTAAAGAACACTTGATGGAGAGCCAGCGACCCAAAATACGTTTAAGGCAATAAACATAAAAATATCATCAGCCATCATCAATAGCACATAATGTCATTTCCCTTACAATCTGTATAGCGTACCTGCGTTGCGAGTTAAAATATAGCCTATGTCCAACCTTACAGTCCATTTTAAATACTGGTGAAGGAATTTTAACTAACTCTCGTACCTTCCGCCCGTGACTTCGTCCTAAAAACTATGCTTTATTTTAATCCAGGCTATATACAGGGTGGAATCTTGTACGTGATCCAAAATAGCAAAATGTGAATCTATCCATGATTCTGAGCAACTTTTATTATGGGACCAACTTTGTGTTATGCCAAAAAAAACACACCTGTTCATACATTCTTGTCAGTCTAAAATGAGCAGAGTTAATGAAATAGTTGGATTTTTTTGGCATAACACAAAGTTGGTCCCATAATAAAAGTTGCTCAGAATCATGGATAGATTCACATTTTGCTATTTTGGATCACGTACAAGATTGCACCCTGTATATAACTATCTTTGTGCAAAGTTTCATCCAAATCGGTTGAACCGTTTAAGTGAGATAGATTAACAAAGATGCCATCATCCAAACTTTCGCATTTATTATTATAAGGTTTTTATTATGTATCATTATTATTTATTTATTTTACTTGCAACGTATGTTTGTCCGAGTGGAATCTTGCAACTGAATTTTGCAGATATCTTCAACCGATTGAGCTATGGGTAAATATATATATAGTTTGGATGACAATTCAATATTATTGTACCATCGGCCTGATCTGATGATGGAGACAGAAGGTGGCCATGGGAAATCAGTACTTAGCCGACGTAACCCCGTTGAGTTTGGGCTCGTTAGAATCGTGTCAATGAGTAGTTGATGACGGTATACAGAAAAGTGCAGTCGGCAATAAAATTTTGTATCAAAAATGAAACTTTTGACAGAAACTTATAATATTAGTAGGATGAGTAGTTCCAGAAATTACCCCTTACATACAAATTCAACAACATGTTCCTCTTTATAAGTAGTTAGATATACGAATACAGTTCTGAACTTATCGCTGAAAGGGGTTTTTTGTCCCCCACACACTGTTTAAAAAAAAATAGCTTTTTCCCAATTATAGCACCTTACTTTGACCAATCCGAACATTGCAGCATATCACAATATTTGTATACCAACGCACACGTACTCTATACATGGATATGTTTGTTCATTTCATGCATGGGCCCACACACAAATTGACATACATGTAGGGACATAATTATACGTCAGACATACCGCTTATTTGTTATATACGTACAATGAACATGGCAGCGGAGCGAGATGATTACAGTTTTTAATGAAAAATACTTTAATGGCGCGATTTATTTGGCGAGCTAAAGTTAATGTTCCCTGTTAATATTATTTTAAAGTAGGTGTTCCTCCTTATGGAACTTCAAATCTACAAAACGGCGGTGGTAAACAAGCACACGCTCTACCTGATGGTGAGCAGACACCGTAGCCTATGGACGCTTACGATTCCAGAAGAATCACAGGCGAGTTGCCGATCCTGTATTGATATAAGGATTTGTTATGTTAGCTACAGACGAACAACAGGGGACCGATTTTTGACTTTCGAGCGCTCGACTCTTTCACTCGAAAACTGACAAAAATTATGTAATGCTATTTTGAAATAGCGATAGAAATTTTTAAAACGAGTGGTATTGACCACTCGTATTAAATTCTATTGGTAGAAAGTAAGTGCCTGCCATTTTGACATGACAAACGTATTTACTTTTATTTAATTTTCGAGCGCTCGAAAGTCAAAAATCGGTCCCCAGGTCCCTCGTTCTCAACATAACACAAACTAGTACGCAATGAGAAAAAAAATACAAGTTCTTTAAGAGGACTCATCGAAATATCGTCATACCTAATCCTAAATGTCATCATCGTCATCAATCATAAAAAGACTTAGCCTTCTGTCTGGAGATTGGCAGAATTGTGCAGTAGATACTGCAGTTTGAAAGTCAGCCTTTTCATCAATGTCTTGATAAAAGCTTTACTAGAAGTCTCTTCTTCGTCCTTTTGCCAATAATGATGCTGCCGCTGCCCAGAATCAGCGGAATCCTTTCGGTATTCATCCGAATTCACAGGTTTGCTTTTGTACCTATCTAAAAGTATTTTTCTAGAGAAGTTTGGGGTGTATTGAATTAGGGGTAGGTGGCGTCATTATGTTTTAAATACTTAACGTCATGCCGTGACGACGTTTATAACATGTTGTATGCTAATGATATAATCTTTCCGTTAGGTTAGTATTAATAACGTGTTATGATAAAATCAGTCAGTAGTACGTTCCAACTAAACCCTGTGGCTCCACCTGCGTTTGATAACAAATATTGTTACGAGATACTTCACCCAATGTTCAATTTTTTTTTCAAATCGGTTGAATAGTTTTGAAAATAACCTCGTATGTTTAGACGCACACTCATACTTACGTTGTTTCTGTGCCTGGTTTGTAAGTTGTATACTTTTGTAGTGGTGATTTTGTCTCGAAATAATAAAAACTAAATCTTCTGGTATTTTGATAGAAACAGCGTAGGACGTAGGTACTATGGGACCATCACAACGAGAATCCCTCCTTATCACTCGCTGGTGAACTCACTTAGCAATTTATTTGAAATAATTATAGTGTCTAAGACAACAATAGATCACTGCTTGTAACAAGGTAAGCCGACGACTACATCACCTAATTAAAAAAAAAATAGTCCTGTAGACAAGTATAGTCAGAATTCAAATGCAAGTCAATGCGGTATCAACTCAGTAAGCTGTCAGCTGTCCGTCTCAAGTCGCTGTAGATTCGTTACAATTGGTGATGCGATTGAAGAACTGCATGCGTACCGCACCGCTTCCACGCAATATATTGCGTATATATAGGTACTCAGGCGCAAATAATATCACCGACAGTACATATCGACTACGAAGGAAATCTGGGCGACTTTTAATAAGTAAGCTCTCATAAAGTACAAAATATCACAACTTACGCGCTTACACGACCGACATATATATGTGGGTGTTTGCCTGTTTATGTGGTAAGTAAAGGTTATATCAGCGCTGTGGTGAAGGTACTCACTAACATATTGTGCCTTTAGCCGCTTTTTTAGGGTTCCGTAGTCAACAAGGAACCCTTATAGTTTCGCCATGTCCGTCTGTCTGTCTCTCCGTCTTCGGCTTAGCTCAGTAACCATTACTACTAGAAAACTGTGATTCGGTATGGATATATAAATCAAATAATTTTTTTTCGGGTACCTCCCCTACACCTAAAGCCGGGATGTATTTTTTTTTCTCGTTAAACCCATGATGTGGGGTATCGTTGGATAGCTCGTTCAAAAATATTATAGGTTTTTTATAATCATTTTTCTAATCAGTAATTCGTTTGCGAGATATTGGACTTTAAAGCCCTAATTTTAGTTCGAGTCATGTGTCCCCCCCCCCCCCCCCCTGCCGTGTAAATGGCTACTACTGGGGATGTGAAAAAAATCGTGGAAGTAGTACATATAATTAATTTAAAAGGAAAACTATCACGAACAAGTAGGCATAAATAGTTACCGAGTAATAGTCGACCAACTTAATGTGTACTTGGAAAGGCCAATTTTCGTACAAATTCGGCCGACGCAACCGCACCGCACGTCGATGTAACTAAGACAGACAGGCAACTACGGAACCCTACACTGCGCGTGGCCCGACACGCACTTGGCCGGTTTTATTAGCCTTGTTATGCCTCACCCGGTCTAATGTTAGTTTTTATGTTTCATTTGACGACTGCTTTAGCCTAGTTGGTGCCCTGCCTACGAAGCAAGAGGTCCTGGTTCGTATCCCGGTAAGGGCATTTATTTGTGTGATGAGCACGAGTTTCTATGTATTTAAGGTTTTATTTATCTATATAAGTATGTTTATCGTCGTCTAGTACCCATAGTACAAGCTTTGCTTAGTTTCGGGACTAGGTCGATTTGTATAAGATTGTCCACTAATATTTATTATTATTATTTATTATTTTGAATTAGCTTATACAATCTATTTACAACACCACGTTCCTCCTCCGTGATTTTAATGCTGAGGATCGTGATCCCTTGTCTACTACATTTTTTTTTATACAACGACGGTGGAAATTCTGTTACACGTAACATTGCACGCTTGCGTACGGCCCGCCTAATGGAGTAATATGGGCGTTGCCGACCCTTGATAGTTTTGAGGATTCGCCGTGTTGACAGCTGAACAGCGGAACAAATTCCCTCGCTTTCAACACAACGCATTCTCGGGAGCTCTGGCGACGTTGCTCACCTCCAGGAACACAACACTACTACGGAGCAAGTAGTAGTGTTATTATGGCTGTGGTCTTCTGCAAGGCGGAGGTACTTCCCCAGTTGGGCTGCTCCACATTCGAGCGGGATGACATTTCGCTGTGCATCGTCCTCTTTCTACTGATGACGCCGAGTCTGTCAGTTTTATAAAATGTCGTGTTACATAAAGTTTATCTACGTGTACGTCTAATCTGTACCAACTTCTAGATCCATCAATCAGTATCAATGTAACAAACACGAGCATAATAAGCAACGTCTTTGCACGATTTATTCACACATTATTGTTTAAGGATTTACGTAATTGCATCTGTCAATCACGCACCAACAGGAGTTCCGCGCGAACAGGCCTATATATCACTGGAGAAATCCAGTTCCTGAACGGCAGGGCTTTGCATATCATGTGCATACTGATCGGTTGCATTGACGTGTCAATGTGCAAACCAACACTTATTTTGCAATACTGATCGCTCATTGTAAGGGTCACTGTAGCCGAGTGGTAAGACACGCGCCTTAAATACAATTAAATTTGTGGGTTAGAACCTCGGGTACCACTGGGCTAAATAAACTTTAAATAGCATTTAATATTTAACAGGCTTTGGCAGAGCGATGGGCCGGTTCAACTAAAAGGTCGCTGGTTCGAAGCCAGCTCGAAGCAATGTTGGGGAATCGGACCGACTTCAACGAAAGAATTCGTCAGATTTCCCAATTACTTGAAGACACCTGGACCGATTTGAAATATTCGTTTTTGTTTGTAAGGGCATCGGTATGCAGTGCGTCATTTATGTTTGCCGTTTGTTTACGGCTTTGACGCCGTTTGGCGCAAAAAGTCTGCCTCTCTCCAGAATAGAATGCGCGGGAGCAGCAACAGCATCCTGAAAATGATAGCTGGTAAGTTTGATTGTCCCTTGACAATAATACTTACCGACCGCACCAAATCCCATTTTACCATTAAGTACTAACCTAGACTAAGAATAATTAACACCAGTGGACCGGAGGAGTGTGTTGTCTTGTAATAAATTGAAAAATAAAAAAAATAAAAATAAAAATATCCTTCCCGGGTGGTCCCATAGTGATCAGGTGATCTGATGATGGAATCCTGGAGAAACCGAGGGAATTATTCGAATTTTATAGCCACTTTTGAAGCGATTTGAGCACTGATCTGAAGTCGGTTAAAACTTTGCTTTTAAATTAATATAGGTACATAAATATGTTTTTTTTTTTTTTTTTCACCCATTAATCTATTTCTGGAAAGGTACTAGGCCCCGATGCAGAAGAATTCGTCCAGGACCTAAGCAACTAACTATCACATTTAGTTTGATATTTTGGATTACATGCTTAAATCAAACAACCAAGTAATAGGAACATTAATGTTTAATGTAGTTTATTCTCATTGTTTAATAGAAATTCTATAAGGCATTTATTGTAGAAAACAAACCGGCCAAGTGCGAGTCGGACTCGCGCACGAAGGGTTCCGTACCGTTACCTATCTATAAAAACAGTAAAAAAAAAAAGTTTGTTGTATGGGAGGCCCCCTTAAATATGTATTCTATTTTGTTTTTACTTAGTTATACTGGGCGTTTGTTTTTACAATTTGTTGTTATAGCGGCAACAGAAATACATAATTTGTGAAAATTTCAACTGTCTAGCTATCGCGGTTCTTGAGATACAGCCTGGCGACAGACAAAGCGGCAAAAAATAAAACCGGTTAAGTGCGAGTTGGACTCGCGCACGAAGGGTTCCGTACCATTATTTATAAAAACAGTAAAAAAAAAAGAGTTTGCTGTATGGGTTGCCCCCTTTAATATTTATTTTATTTTGTTTTTAGTATTTATTGTTATAGCGGCAACCAAAATACATAATTTGTGAAAATTTCAACTGTCTAGCTATCGCGGTTCTTGAGATACAGCCTGAAAAGAAAAAAAAAAAGTTTGTTGTATGGGAGCCCCCCTTAAATATTTATTTTATTTTGTTTTTAGTATTTGTTGTTATACCGGCAACAGAAATACATCATCTGTGAAAATTTCAATTGTCTAGCTATCGCGGTTCTTGAGATACAGCGTGGTGACAGACAGACGGACGGACAGCGAAGTCTTAGTAATAGGGTCCCGTTTTTACTCTTTGGATACGGAACCCTAAAAAGGGCTCTAAAAGCTATTGTCCAAGTCAAATTGTGCTCTCCAACTGCACTCCTCGACTCATGGGCTCGAAGCAGAACTGTCAGCATATAGCTATGAACCTAAAAAACTGCTCTGGCTAGACGAAAACTTGTGCATCGGGGCTAGCAATTGCAATTACGATTCTAACCAAACTCGGAAGTGCTCCATCATTAATTTTCAGCAACTTTAAATCCGGATGCTTTATAAATATAAATCCGGTGTGTTCGTGAATACAATTAAGGCGATCCGGCAATCCGCCGTGCATTATGAATGCGGTGGGAAAGGCGACAGGTGCTGCGTAATCGCATGAAGCCGCCCGAATCATAGCCGACTGCGACGCAGCAAAGATTAACCACTAGAGTGACGAGTACTGAGGGGTTTTCATCACTTCACCCAATTTGTTTCGATAAGAGGTTAAATCACTTCACCCGATTTGTTTAATTGAGAGGTCTCATCACTTTATCCAATTTGTTTCGATGAGGGGTTTTTATCACTTCACCCAATCATCTTAGCACTATAGCAGCATGTATACAGACAGGACTGAAACCACCCGAATCATAGCCGACTTCGACGCGGCAAAGATTAAGCATAGAAATTACTGAGGGGTGTTCATCTCTTCACCCAATCTTTTTAGCACCACGTGTACAGGATTGAAGCCACCCGAATTAAAGCTGACTGCGACGAGGTAAAGATTAAGCACAGAAATGACGAATACCGAAATAATCGAAAGGCCACGTATGCGCTGAAGTTTGTAAGAAATATTGAAGAAGGCCGAATCATAACCATCTGCGACGGGGCAATGACTTACCACTGATGCGTGGAATACTGAAGGGTTTTCATCATCCGATAATGTATCGATCATTAAAGTGAGAAAGCACTGATGGTATTTCGCCAACCATAAATTAAACTTCGCGGCTCCGATGCTACAAAGATTCAACCTATAGCACTGAAATGACTAACAACATTGTTTTATCAGCCAATGTCCTTAACATCCTGGCAGTGACGCAATCAGGATTAGGTAGCGTCGAAACATTTTCGAAGGAATTAGAAATGAGGGGAACCAGGGTCGTCGACATAGCTCCTAGAGTTGCTAGACTCAAGTGGACGGAGCACATTACGCGTAGAACCGGTCGCAGTATCGGCAGAAAGGTACTTGAGGCGTGACCACGTACTCCTGTACGCGTCTTTCGGTTGCAGCGTCGGAGGCCCCAACAAGGTGGACCAACGATCTGGTCGAAATCGCGGGAAACCGTTGGATGATGGAGGCGCAAGATCCACTGGAGATCCTTGAGTAAGGTATTTTTCCAGCAACGTCTTTCGGCTGCAATGATGATGAAGCATTTTCACCCTCCAATGACACAGCACTAAAATGTGAAGCAAAATAACAGAGGCACAGCATTCCATATTGTGTGTCCAAAAACCTAGAGCCAGGTTTCATAGTTCCATCGTAAACCCCCGAAGCCTCGTAAAGGCTACCTCCACGCAGGTATTCCCAGCCTTTCCTGTCCTACATCCCTCTTTGCCCAGGTGGGCTGAGCCCCGCTTCACTATTTGCGCAGTTCGCTATGGAATAACACGGCACGCCGTATTATAGGACTGTTTTTACTGGCCGCAAATGTTTCCCTCCGATTCATAGTGGAAATTGTTTTTGGAAGCTTTTGGCTGGACGGGTGTTGTTTTTGAAAATAGTGCTGTTTGGTAAGACTGAATTTTGGTATAATTTCACTGATGAAATTAGGCGGAATTTCAATATGAATGTTACATTTGTTCTGGGTTTCCTGGATGTCTTATTTACCTACCTAAGATATTCATGAATATTTTTAACTGCATGGAATCTCACCAAGGTTTAAACTGTAAAATGTTTTTGATAGTAAGTGATGTAAGTATAAAATTCTCTTAGGTACTCGTACTTTTAAGCGCATTTTCACCCTCCAATGACACAGCACTAAAATGTGAAGCAAAATAACAGAGGCACAGCATTCCATATTGTGTGTCCAAAAACCTAGAGCCAGGTTTCATAGTTCCATCGTAAACCCCCGAAGCCTCGTAAAGGCTACCTCCACGCAGGTATTCCCAGCCTTTCCTGTCCTACATCCCTCTTTGCCCAGGTGGGCTGAGCCCCGCTTCACTATTTGCGCAGTTCGCTATGGAATAACACGGCACGCCGTATTATAGGACTGTTTTTACTGGCCGCAAATGTTTCCCTCCGATTCATAGTGGAAATTGTTTTTGGAAGCTTTTGGCTGGACGGGTGTTGTTTTTGAAAATAGTGCTGTTTGGTAAGACTGAATTTTGGTATAATTTCACTGATGAAATTAGGCGGAATTTCAATATGAATGTTACATTTGTTCTGGGTTTCCTGGATGTCTTATTTACCTACCTAAGATATTCATGAATATTTTTAACTGCATGGAATCTCACCAAGGTTTAAACTGTAAAATGTTTTTGATAGTAAGTGATGTAAGTATAAAATTCTCTTAGGTACTCGTACTTTTAAGGTGTGCAATAAGTCGGAAATCTTTATTGACTTTTGTAACTTCCAACGCAAACGAGAGGCGTTATAAGCTTAACATGTAGGTAGTACTCGGAATGTTTTAGGTTTCCACATCCTAGAGGCGCAATATCGAACTTTTGACCACTGCTTGTCGTATTCTGAAAGGCGAATTAGATTGCTCCGACTTGATCACAAGAATATGCTCTCTGTTCGTTCCTGTCAAGTACCTCCGTGGCTGCAGCCACAGCTTCCTGGTGTCAGCGCGCAGGCGCTACTTAACAAAGTAATTCTGTATGCACGGGATGGCGATTTGTTTGCCTACAAGTGTACAACTTCTACCCATTTTTAAAAGATTCTGTGAGATTAATTTTAAACATTATTTGTTACTTATCTTGTTTCTTATTGTGTATTATGTATGTTAAATAGTTTCAGTTTACCACCGTCTTGGCATATGCTGTGATGCTGTTAAATTGTATACCTAAAAAAAAATTTTTTTAAATGTCTATCTGTTTGTGTGTGTGTCTGTCTGTGGCATCGTATCTTCCAAGCGTAAGAAACTACGAGAGTGTCGGTTTTTTAAACGAAAGTCTTGTCCATCGGGTTCTTATCTTAGCAATGATAGATGTGTCGACGGTGTTTATTTTTTTATCGATGTACTTAGTGGTTATTTTAATTTGTATCATAAACCCTCATTAATAGACAGATATTAACTAACGAGCGTCTTTTGCTTCACGATTGTAACCCAGACGAAAAAGCAGCGCCACTTGAGCTGCGTGAAAATTACAAATTACATTGCGTATTTTGCGACTAATGTTTATTGCTTCCAAAGGAAATGAATGCCAGAAAAAACACAATTTGAGAAACCCAATCCGTACACGAATGTGTGACGCCTGGTTTCTCAACTTGCTGTAGTAGAACCAAGGGAACACATAAATAAAAGAAAACATAGTCTTCTGATATAGGTATAATGCTTTTCTCAAACATGCAACGAAAAAAATGAATAAAAATATTTCTTACTTAAAGTTCTTTTTATGACTGAAAACCATGATGTTGTGTCGCAAATTGATCATCATCATCATCCTCCTAGCGTAATTCCCGGTTGTGACCCCTAATCCCAAGATTTGGCGTAGGCGCTAGTTTTACGAGAGCGAATGCTATCTGACCTTTCAATCCAGAGGGAAACTAGACCTTATTGGATTTAGACTGGTTTCCTCACGATGTTTCCTTCACCGAAAAGCCACTGTTAAATATCAACTAATGTGTCGTAGATAAGTTTTTGAAAAAACCCAGTGATAACATTTGTAAGAGTATTCATTTAAATGTTTTATATTGCCACATGCGTAAAAAAAAGGCCAGGTCACACACGCACGATATAATTGCCGGAAGGAAGCGCCCTCCGCGTGCATTTGCATGGCGACGGGAAAGGCTTTGTGGCTGATAAGATAACCGTCGCTTTATTATATCCAGGAATGTACATCAAACAAAACAAAATGTTTTGACCCGGGTCTGCCTGAAAACCAGCGTTGCAGTAAGGCCACTGTAACATTATGCTGAGGCAAGCCCTTTCATCACATAATCATAACTGTAATATTATTTTTTAAATTTATATGTTAAGTCTAATTAATATTAGACATGTAATAGTTGAATGATGACATTAAAGAATTACCACTTACTTTATTTAAATGTAGACTAAAAAAATGGCTGATACAAGAATGTTTTTACAGCGTCAATGATTATTTTGAATATTATAAAAAATCTTGACATGTTTATTTTTATGTATAGGTTGAGCAGTGACATTTTATCTAAATTATTAATTTGTTGACATTATTAGTATTCTGAATTGTACATCATTATTGGGAATTTGTGATTAATAACTACTCTTATTGTTGAATTGTTTTCGTTTTGCATGCCAGCTACTGGTGAAATGTGTGTTCCATTTGCTTGTATACTTACCATCTTTATGTACCATGTTTTATGCAAATAAATGAATTATGAATTATGTAACTTAATTATCATGTCATGCAATTTGATGTTGAATAAAGTATTTCTGTTCTATTCTATGTATTTGCTGGAATTCAGGTTACGTAGGATAGGTACAAATACTTTCGTACTTCAAATTGTGGAAAAGTGGTGAATATAAGGGGTTCGGGTGGCGCAGGACCAGTCATTGTGGCACTCTGTGGGGGTGGCCTATGTCCAGCAGTGGACGTCTTCCAGCTGATACGATGATGATGATGACCAGGGATTCCATTCGTCTTCATGCCAGAAGATACCTTTAATAGGAAATCGCTTTTGTTTCAAGTCCATGTCATTCTGCATGGGCCGCAATTCCATTTGCCTTAACTAACATTAGGCGACATCCCCAGTATATCTCTTTATTCTCTTCTCTGTTATTTTTAGGGTTCCGTAGTCGACTAGGATAGGTCGCTTTGTCTGTCCGTCCGTCCGTGAATAATCTCAGTAACCGTTAGCACTAGAAAGCTGAACTTTGGTACTAATATGTAGGTATATCCATCACGCCGACAAAGTGGTAAAATAAAAAGTGATTTTTTTTTTTATTAGGGTACCTCCCCTATACGTAACGTGGAGTGTTTTTTTTTCATTTCAACCCTAACGTGTGATATATTGTTGGATAGGTATTTAAAAATAAATAGGGGTTTGCTAAAATCGTTTTTTGATAATGTTAATATTTTCGGAGATAATCGCTCCAGAAGTTAAAAAAAAATGTGTCCCCCCCTCTATTGAACTATAAGTTTTAAAAATACGAAAAAAATCTCAAAAGTAGAACTTTATAAAAACTTTCTAGGAAAATTATTTTTAACTTGATAAGTTGAATAGTTTTTGGAAAAAAACTACGGAACCCTACACTGAGCGTGGCTCGACACGCTCTTGGCCGGTTTTTTTTAAATATTTTCATTTAACGCGCATATAAATTGTACGTGCAGCTAGGTGACAGTGCTCCCGTAGGTAACCAAGATGTTCGAGTATATGAGCCTTATCACACTTGCGATTTGCGAGCGTATTTTCTATACAATTTTATTATCAGTCGCGGCGTACACGCTGCGTCAACGCCTTCATACAAAATACGCTTGCAAATCGCAAGTGTGATAAGGCTCTTAGTGTTTCTTTAGTTTTGTCGTGCTGGCGATACAAAAACGTATCAAATATGTAATTTTTATAATTTTTTAACTTGCACTGTTCTTATTTAAATATGAAAGTAAGTATGTACATATATATGTAAGTACACATTCGAAAGGTGGAGTAGTACTAATGATATGCCTAGTGTTAGTAAAAAAATATGCCACTAAATGAATGTGCTAGCAAATGAAGGAAATTGCTGTCGTGGGGTCAAATCCCGGCTTATATCCACCAATGACTTTTTCGGAACTTATGTACGAAATATCATTTGATATTTAGTAGCTATTCGGTGAAGGAGAACACCTTGAGCTAACCCGCATATGTCTCCGAAAAAAATCAAAGGTGTAAATTGTGGAGTACCCAACCCTCACAGACCCCGTGTAGGTCTGCCCATTCCCTCTCACCCATGAACAGAGGCCTGTGCCCAGCAGTGGGACGTATATAGGCTGAAGATGGTGTAAAATAAATGTGCTATATCTGCGTTTTACTTTCAAACTTGAACAAAACGTCAATAATGATTACAGCCGTTGATAAATAATGCATCGCTATGCGTGAAGAACTTCAGTTTTTTGTGTTGTTTGCGTACTCCACGCACCGGCGGTGACAAGAAAAAAAACCAGCCAAGTGCGAGTTGGACTCGCACACGAGGGTTCTGTATGGAACTATGTCTCCAACCTACCTAGTCCAACCTACTCCAAACTTGAATATATGAATTTAATTTCAAGTTGATAGCTCCTTGATACCTCCTCCGCATTACGCGTTTCTGAGAAATATAGGGGCTTGCGGACAGACTGAAAACAAAGTGATCCTATAAGGGTACCTTAACCCCCGGGCCCAAAAACAGGGTTGTTATAAAGTTTGAAGTGTCTGTGTGTCTGTCTAGGGCATCGTAGCTCCTAAACGAATGCACCGATTTGAATCCAGTTTTTTTGTCCAAAAGCTGACGTGATCGAGATGGTTCTTAGCCACTTTTAAATAAAATCGGTTCAGCCAGTTCTGAAGTTGTTAGTTATTTCTTAGGTACGGAACCCTAAAAACAACAAGTAGAGCGTTTAACTACTTAACTAGTGTTCCAGCCACTACGACGGGAAACTGCTTGATTTAGTTCATCACTTTCATATCCAAATCGCGTTTAAATGATTATTTAGTTCGTTCGCGCTCGTTTCAACACCTTAAAATAAAATAAAATAAATATGTCAGACTTTTTGATCTATAGCTTGTTATAGTTAAAGTGAAGACGTATGAGCTACATAAATGAATTAAACTATTTTGACTCTCCCGATTGTCACCTGAACCCAGTATTTTGAGAGTGGACAGTCGAGGCACTCTGCCAGCACGTCTATCAAGAGACGGCCGCGACATACTCTCGATTTTTCTCGCACTATACCTCTTGTTCTAAGTGTTCTAATAAGAAAGAGACGGACAGTGCGAGAAAAATCAAGAGTATGTCGCGGCCGTCTCATGATAGACGTGCTGGACCCTCAGAAGATTACTGCCGCTGCATCTTAGTAGCGACGCTACTCGGTTTCGCCTGACGGCAAAGAAATCAGCGGTGCGCGCATCGGCGAATATGCCCGACGCACTACAGTCGCCATCAGATAAATCGGAGCGGCCAAAATGCTTACAATCATTGGAACACGTCTCTAATGCCTCGACAATAGAGGCGTGTTCCGATATTTGTGAGCACCTCGGCCGCTCCGAAATATCTGATGGCGACTGTACAATGCCTAGGCAGCCTCAACAGCAATCTGAGTATGTTGTTGTGATTGTACCTTAGTTCGCTTGAGGAAACGAGAGCGCGAAACACATTGAAGTATTCACATGCTGCGAAGAGACATAAAAACAGACGTGCACAAAGAACTGTGTGCAAAAAACATTTTGCTTATTCAGGCTTCGTTTTACAGAGCTACTGGCCTAAATTGATCTAAGTATATACTTCGGCTGGTACTAGGGATTACCTGCTTACATCACATCTGGCAGGCAATCTCTTCCTTACATGCTTTTTCAATAATGTACCATTACTAAAAAGTAACTAGAGCAAATGTTCACGTCCCACTAACTTGCCGTAGCTATACATTATGCTAGGTATATTGGTTTTAATAGTAACATTGTTTTCCAGTATATTAGAGGCCCCGGTAATGTGTCGCGGACGGTTATTAGCGGTCGTTCCCGCGACAATTACCGGGGTGATAAAAAACTAATTGCCGCGACTAGGTAAATATCGTCACGCTGTGTGGTACTTTTTTCAGCGCCGATTATAATGTGCCGAAACCCTCATTAAATTTTGATATTTATTTATTTATGGTGGCTTCATACACTGTACCTAATTTTTTTAATTATGATGTTAGATTTAAGGTAGCAAATGCATCCGTCGAGAGAATCTTGAAATCAGCCGTGTGATATTATGTACCGTCGGATCTGGATCAGCCCAACGGGTATTTGATGTCATGTTCATTGTGGTGAGTGAGGTCACCAGAGCTCTTGAGAGATGCGCTGTGTCAAAAAACCTCTGGTGTCAGTTAGCAATGGCTCACAGGAAGACCGAGGTAGAAATCTGGTTGGGCTCTTGTTCAGGTACCACGGAGCGCGGCACACTCGGTTCCTAAACTGCGGTGTGGAAGGCAAGGGGAAACCGCTACACTACACCTCCCTAAATTAGAGTCATAAAATACTGTAGAAATAGTGGCTCTATGGGGTGTAGACGTCGCGTCGCGAGTTATATACTTTTTTTTACAAGTTCCAAAAATTAAATGAAAGAAAAGCTATTTAATTATCGATCCTGCACACTATTTCACGAGAATCGGTTGAGAACAGCCGGACAGAGGCCGGACATACGAAATAATGTATGCGCAAGCTGAAATGGAGCATTGTTTGTTTCGCTCGCTCGTTCAATAAGTTGGAAATCCACCGACAAGAGCCTGGCTCTTGAATGTACAGATGACGATTGTATTAAGCTGTACATGTACATGGAATCCTTGGTTGTCTGGTAATTTGTGAACATCCGGACATCAAACGCGTAAATGTACCGACCAGATTGGCTACAAAACAGGCTGGTTTTCATTTAGATTGAAATACATGAAGCAACTTTGTATGGAACAGTTTAGGCGTTGCTGGTTGACAGACGGACATGCCGTCGAGCGGGTGAAACCAGTAGCTGCAATTATAGCACAAACATGGTAATAGACAGTATATTAACTTCGCATGGCAATGGATCACATATACCTTTGTTCTCGTATCTGCGCCGATTGAAATTTTCTTTATTGGTTTTTTTTTGGCAGGATTGGATAAAAGCCTGAAATAAATTATTTGAATTGAATTGAATTGAATAGTGGGTCGATTGGATGAGTTCGTGATTCAGCGCAATATACGGACAATTTTAAGGAATCCTTCAGTTTTACGAGTATTTCCACCTGGTGACAAAACGTATGGGATTTTCGTAACCTAGTGGTATTATAAGACAACACTTTAGGGTACATCCTACGTATTAGGATATTGAACCATGAGCTCTACCTAGAATCTACCCAGTTTAATCCAACTCTTAGGTAAAATAATAACTATCAAGAAAAAAAAAGTGGCTTATCTGTAAACCAGCTGCAGATTTTAAGGGCTTTAGATTAGGGTTAGGTCAGAAAATGACTGAGGACTGATTTACTTGACCTGAAGTCCTAACTCCCAGGTGCAACAGAGCTCCATCATGTTCTGTCTCGGACGGCGTCCTTCACCTGAGGCTATGGTAACCCGACTGCCTTCAACTCTGATGCTACGAAGCGTCGCTTGGATTGCTTGAGACGCCCACGTTTACTGCCTTGCGGGGTCCATTCTAGAGCTTACCTAGGAACATCATCAAATACCAATATAAGAGTGAGGGCAATCCAGGTCCATTCATTCGCGAAGCGTGATTTGGTGATCATGTGATGAATCAGGGTTTCCCGGCATATTACCAACCTTTTATTGGTTTAAGTCTAATAAAAACTCCAACGAAGTTACTTGACTGTGAGCGCGCAACGTTGCAATATCGGCTGCGAGCCGGTAGCTGTCCGACCGGCCGTTAGCGCATTAATTGTCAGGAAAATAGGCTGCAGAACCTTTTATACATACCCTCCGATCATTGAAGCGTTAGACCACAATTATCCCACCCTGTACCTGTTGGGTTCCTGGTTATGACTGTTATGAGTTAGGTTGGCAGAACTCTGAAAGATGTGCTATATACACAACGAATTATCAAATCAATAAACAGTCGCCACGCCGTCCATTTAAACTACAGCATCTGTTAATATTGTCTTCGACAGTATCCACTTGTCATTAAGCAGGACTTATGCTTATTTGCCACCGTTCAGGTATTAAACAGATACCAAGCATTCGCAAAAAGGCATGGCAGTAGAAATCGATAGAACTCGATTTCTACGTACGCTTGCCACTAGTATCAGTAGGTACCTATCCTATGTTTACTCATAATCATAAAACCCTACTCGTAAAGCTATTAGTAGGTACAATGCATAATTACTGCCTCCACAATGATGTTTAATTACCGTACATTTACGATATTAGGTTTCATGTCATATACTGTAAAGTGTAAGCGCTATTTTGACCTACTGGAGGGTAACTATGGCCCACTTATATTTCCTTACTCAACACTAAACTGTAGTAATATAGGTACAGGAGCTAATAAAGACCTACCTTAAAACGAATCTCTCGGAGGACGGTATCAAATGGTCATAGGTACAAAGGTAAAGCAAAGAATTTTATGATTTTTAGTAATAAAAATCTTTAAAATATCAAAAACAACCTGAAACTTGATGTTATTTATTTCACAGTGGGCAAATACTATATCCACGACATATATTGTTTACTTTCACTTGTTTCCCACCAGAAAAAATCCTATTTCAAAAGATTTAAATATTTATTTACCCATAAATATTTTCTGGCTGCATAAAAACTTGATAAGTTGAGCCAGACTTGATAAGAGAAGTCAAAACGTAACGAGAACAGTCCAGTCAGGAATTTATCTGCAGTGGACGCGTAAGATATGTTAATTATTTGCATTACAAGGGAATAAGGTGCAAAATTGTAAACAGACCTTTGGCGTCGACCAGCGTAGCCAACATCAAGGGCTTTTTATAGAACTTCACAAAGCAAGTAACCATCAAAAATTGGTCAACAGTCAATGGACCACTACTTGTTCCGTATTTTTTTTTGTATTGCGATGTTCTGTTCGTAGTGGTGAGTAAGATCGCCAGAGCTCCAGAGGATGGGCTGTGTTGAAAGTTAGGAAGCTGTATCCGTTTCTAGTGTCCACTCCTCAAATTAACAATAGGTGGCCGGCGGTTGTGACTCCATGGGTCACCGTGTCTACTTACTATCAAGCAGACCGCATGCTTATTTGCCAACGTTGTGAAAAAAAAAACTAGTAGGCCTGTGAGCTGTAGAACACGAGACCTATTTAAAAAAAAAACAGAAAATGAATCAATAAAAGAACAAAATAATTCTCCAATCCTTCAGTGACATTGTGTCAGCGGGTACAAAATTTCACTGAAGAAACGGAGAACTTGGTTCGCTCCGATCGCTCGTTCAATAAAAAGGAATATCAAATGGATATTCTGTCATCTACTATGAAAATCCGAAAACGCACTGTATTTCTACCAATGCTGAAATATCAATGTCACTCGAAAAGACATTCCAAAAATCAAGCGACGGGCCGAAAAATTTGAAAATCGAATGCGTCCACAGCAAACATGGCTCGACGGTTGTTCCCACAAGAAAAACGCCGGCATATGGTCGTACGTTGCTCATGCATATTCAGCGGCGCGACCCTAACGAACGGACGCCGTTACTGATACACTGATACCGCTGATACCGCTCATTGATACTGTGATTCTTTTGGAGGTGGAACAATTGACTTGCACTGTGTTTAAGACGTTGCCACTTGACTCTCTGACCCAATGGGCCAAATAAATAGTAAATAAATCAAATCAGGAACAAAACATGGCGTTCATTGTAGAAAAACGATAGTTAACGATTTAGGTATGTATAAATTATGCGTCCACGATACAATTCACAAGTATTAAGCCCTAAAACTTTAGATGTTTGCACTGATACCGCTCATTGATACTGTGATTATCTTAAAGGTAGAACAATTGACGTGCACTGACTGAAACTGGCGTTCTTTGTAGACAATATGATGGTTAACGATTTAGGATAATAGGTTAAATTATGCATCAGTCACAAAAGTCATAAGTCGCGACGACGTTTTATATAACCTGTCCAGCGACAAAATTAGGCCTTCAAGAACCCTAAAACTTTGGATGAGTCCACAGGAACGACAAATCAAATCAAATCAAATCAATTATTTATTCTGCAAATAGGCCACAAGGGCACGTTTACATGTCAAACGGTAATTTACAATAAAATAGTAATCTTACACAATAATCATTTAAAATTATATATAATAGGTATACAAACTAAAACAAACGCATACTTTAAAATGTTTGTAAATCAAATATCTCGATCTTATTTGAGCTTCAAAACAGATATCAGTCAGGTTGCCCTGCAGTCACTTGACAGAACGCCCGAAGAGTTATCCTTCCTTATGCCATCATTATTTAACATGAACCATAATAATGACTTTTTGTAAACAATCATTGTAACAAAATTAATACGTTCCTTAACTTGGGACAGCCCAATACAACACTTATTTTTAATGGTGTTAACTCCATATTTAGAAAGGAAGAATAAGGCTCTAATTAAAATGCAATGGCAAAAAAAAGACTGTCCCTTTTCCGTAAAACGAACATTAACATGTTATAAACTGCCAATTACTAAAATACATATCCCTGTCCGCTTCTTTTATACATACAAATATATAATAAAATTCAACCAAATATACTTGCATATTTTTTCACTGTCAGACATATTTTTCCGGTAGTCTATACTCTAAAATGATGATAATATAATCCAACTTAAATGCCGTATTGTTAACGCGTGTGAAATGATGGACTACAAAATAACTACAATCAATATGCTGAGATAATTAAACAGTCAAAAATGTTCGCACCAAAACCAGGTATAACAAACAACAACACGATAGTATGCAGTAAGAATTCTCAAGATTAATTATACATTCAAGCCTCAGTATGACGAATAAATTTGCTTCCATTAGTGCATTGAGCATTACGTTTTTAACACTTGTAAGTGGCTAGTTTTTTAAACAAGGCTGAACCAGTGGCTTTTTAGGGTTAACCTGGGGGTTGAAGCGAGGATACTGCTTTGCGTATTTCGTCCGTTTGTATACTGTGTTCTTATTTTTTGTATATAAGTAGTTTTTGGCATACAGCCTGCATGACGGTAAGCGGACACCGTAGCCTATGCACGCCTGCAATTCCAGAGGAGTCACAAGACCCTTTTATCATCAAATCAACAGCGATTTGACGATTTTATTTTACGGATATATTAATTTTACAAATAATAATGGCCATTAAAAAAATAATTCTACGTACAATGTTTAAACTAAATGTGATTACTTACCTAAACCATAAAAATTGAAACTTACAAACAATTTTTTAACTACTGAGTCATTCTCCGAGCAAGCAATTTAGCATGGCCCCGGCCATAAAGCGCAGTTCTAAGGGTATATTAATTCTGCAAAAAATATGATAGACTAATTGCACTATTGTCTACCTGGAGAGCATATAATATATATGTAAATGTCCTACGATCATTACATTAAAAAATCTTGAAGCGTTAAAATCTGACAATCGTGCCGTGTCTCTAACCCAGAATTTAAGAAATCATAACAGATTACTTAAAACCTATCAACATTTTAATAAATTAACTTATGTTCTCATATATCTAATTAGTCGATTAAACATATTACATAAAACTATGTTAAAACGTATTAACCGAAAATAATATAAAGATATTTTATTTACTTGTCTCTGAGAGAAGCCTGAGAATCGTGGTAATTTGAATCCACGCTAGAACTCGCCAATGAATCGTCGCAGCGGTCTAATGTTCGTTCCACGTCAAGCGTCAGTCGCGGTGTATCAGCCGAACAGGCAACACGTCGTCTCCACGCGGGATTTTCGGAGCACGAAAGGTAAGATCGCCAATATTTCGATTTGGTTTAGGCAGTTTTCTGATTGTCATGGTCATGATATTTCTTAAACCACATGTCCATTGTTTGTGCAAAAATTACTAAAGTACATTCTGATGATCTATTTAAAGTAACTTTAAGCTTGTTTAAAAAAATCGTAATGTTTAAGAGTTTTTTTGAGATTTGTTATGAATTCTGATTATCGTGCACCTGACTTTCATGTACTTTCAAGGATTTTTGTGACATGAAAGTCACAAATCATGCATGATAATCAGAATCATTCATATGGTAGTCGTTAGTTTGTCATAACTGTTATGACTATTGTTGCTTTTATAATCGCTTTCAACTTGACGTGCAAGCATGTACTATATTTTTATATGTAGACCAGTCAAAATGTTCAATAGAATTTATTAACACTAGTTTTGGACTGGTAAATGTTGTACTGGTCTCTGGGTTGTCTACAACGTTCTTTTGGATTTCAACATATGCGTAAATATACAAAACTCCACGACTCAGCAATAAATACTCGCACTCGTCACTACAAATAAATATCCATACAGTGGTTCGAACCCAGACTAAGTACACACTAGACTAAAAGGCGCGTAAATAAATATTAACGTCATATCTTTTTGCGTTCTTATTGTAGTTACAAAAATCAATACTCATACCTGATTTCAGATCAAAATGGCAAACAAAAAACAAAGCGACGAAGAAAAACGCCTAAAACATAAAATTAAAGAACGTGAACGGAGACGTAGGATAAAGAGTGACCCGGTTCTCTATGAGGCGTTAAAGCAAAAAAACAAAGAGAAATATGCGAGGAAAAAAGCAGAAGGAAAAATAACAAAACTTCATGAGAAACCACGCAAAATCCAAAAAATATTGAAACAGAAGAGTCGCGAGAGCTCCAAAAAGCATTACTATAAAAAGAAAAAAGAGGCTGAGCTAGCATTAAATGAGAGGCTCATAGATATTCCAACAGATAATACAAGTGAAAATGTTCCGGATCCGTTAACTCAATCTCGAGTTCAGTCACAGCGACCGTCTTCTATTACATCTGATGCGGGTGGAAGTGAAACATTCTCTGCCCAAGTAGAGTCTAATCTACGTGAAAACTTTCCGGCATCTTCAAGATCTTTCGCAACAAAAAACACTGCTAACTGCAATATTCCAGTAGATTTACCTTCGTCATCGACTCGTTCTCAAGTAGTGTCTGCGTGTAATATACGTGAAAACTCTCCAGTACCTTCAAGCTCCTTATCGCAGATCACTAATAACTGTATTAGTCCAGTAAATATACCTTCACCGTCGTCTGTATCTGACTGTAGTGATGGATCTATCCACTCTCGACTGCGATCATATAAATTTAAATCCCATGATGACCATGATGTACTTCAAAGTTCAACGCCAAAGAGAAAGACGATTTCAAAGATGAATAATTTCAGAAAGTATAAGTACAGGATTAACAAAGAATTAAAATTACTTCACAATAGAATAACAGAATTAAAAACAGCTAACAGAAATTACCAAAAAACCATTATGCGGCTCCGGCACAAAGATCACAAAATGCGGGATAATATCAATACAAAGCAAACTCCGAATGTGAGCACCGATGAAATACAGGCATCACAATCAGCATCTGAACAAGATACACGTTTGGTAACTGAAATAAAGAAAACTATTCAAAGTTTTTATGAAGAAGACGATAACAGCCGTATGTGCCCTGGAAAGCGAGAGTGCACTACTAAAAATAAGGTTAAAAAACAAAAAAGATTCCTCACAGATTCGTTGCAAAATTTACACGAGAAGTTTCAAAGGCAGTATCCAACATACGCCGTCAGTTACTTATTCTCATTTCTGCAAACTTCGTCCATTCTGGGTACAGATCCCCAATATAAATGCCAGAGAAACGTGCCTTTGCCAAACTCACGAAAACTTTAAATTGATTGCCTTGGCTTTAAGTAAAAGCAACATAATAACGAAAAAATCTCCCAAAGAAATACTAGAAACTTTGTGTTGTGACGCTACAAATCTAAACTGTTTAAAAAGGAAGTGTGAAACATGCAAAGATAAACAATTAACATACAAAGATACAGACGAATCAGATAAAGTTAGTTACACGACATGGACCAAAAAGAAAAAAACATATATGAAAGACGGGCAAGAGAAAAATACTTTACAGACGATAAAAATAACCATTGAGACCACACCTTTGGAACTTGTCAACGAATTCAAAAAGAAACTTGACCCTTACATGAACCATATTGCCAATATTACAACACAAAGCAGGTACTATATAAAAAGAATAAAAGCCGAACTCACAGACCAAACGTGTATAATTCACAGTGACTTTAGTGAAAATTATGCCACCAAATATGCAGAGGAGGTACAAAGCTTTCATTTTGGAAGTAGTCGGCAGCAGATAACCTTACACACTTCAGTTATCTATTATAAAAAGAATGGCATTAATATGACTCAGTCTTTTTGCACTGTAAGCGAATCTTTAAGACACGACGCAATTGCCATCTGGGAGCACTTACAACCAATTTTCAACTTCTTAGAAGTTGAAGCTCCACAGATTGATTCCATTTTCTTCATATCGGATTCCCCGTCAGGACAGTATCGTAATCGAAAAATGTTTTACATAATGTCTTGTCTCCACTGGAATTTTCCTGATTTGAAGTGTGCAGAGTGGAACTTTACTGAGACCGGGCACGGTAAAGGAGCACCGGACGGAATTGGCGGTTGCTTGAAAGCTACAGCTGATATGCTAGTTGCCCGAGGAAATGATATACCAGACATGCAAACATTTATAAATCGCCTGAAACAAAGTGTTAAGGGGCTCCTAGCTCCCAATGACCTTCGATCTGTAACTGTCGGTTTTTTCGTGTTTTTTATAGCTTATCGTATTAAGAACAACGTGGTTTACCAAAATAGTATCCTATATTTACATCAAAACTCACAGTTTTCGGGATATATGGCACCAAACTTTGGCAATTTCTGGCCAAAAAACCCTTTTTTGGACGTAACTTTTGTAAAAATTAGTTAAAAATAAATATCTCTCGTGGGTTTTTAAAGACGTCAATAAGGAACAGTTATATGTAGATTTCATATATAAAAGTGCATAAGTAACATACTAATATCGAAAAGAGAGCTTTTTTGGACCATGTTTGAATAAATCATAAAAAAATAACTATTCATTATTTTCTAGAAAACTCTCGTGCAAATGTAGATAAAGAATTGAAGAACCGATAACTGTTTGTACCATAAATATATCTAAAGTTTTGACGGAGGAATATCCACTCAAAACTCGTCAAAACTAGCCAAAAAGCGCTTGGAGCCCCTTAAAAATGTAATTATTGAGGTCGTAACAGAGGCAAATATGATGGAAAAAGAGTTATTAATCCCCCCAAACATCCCACAATTTAAAGGAACTATGAGCGTTCACCAAGTGATTTGGAATTCTGATAATCGAGAGTATTTAGCGATGAGGGCACTCAGCTGTTTGGGAGAAGGATGTATGCATAAATGTTCACAATGCCCACATGGCCACCACATTGGATTTTTTTATTTGAATCCTGTTAAAGATGCTGCAACACCGAAAGCTAAAACAAATGAAAATAATCAACAAAATTCAGTAGGTAGGAAGAGAAAGATGGACACTATTGAAATAGAATTAAATACGAATAAGCGGAATGAGATCGGAAATCGAACAAAATTGACTTTATCGGAATTTGTTCTATCGGATGATGACAATGAATGGACTAAGAATATGGATGAACCCGTAGACTCAGCAGAAAAAGAGAATACACCAGAATCTAACAAATTTATGAGAAAGAAGGGGAGCGCCAATTTAGGGCCCAATAATAAGAGTGGTCATAAAACAGCTGAGTACAGATTATCCAAAATCGAATTATCAGAAAATGACAACTTATTTGCCGATGTATCTTTGTCAAAGGTCATTACCCCGACTTTAGGAGACGATTCATTGTCTACTATAAATCGCTTTTTTGAAGATTCTGATGATGATTTAAATATTTTTTAACATTATTTTTGTTGTATGTTGTACAGCCAATTTGTTAGCTTTATTCTCATTACTTGAGTCTCATAGTAAATTTCTTGGCCGTACATAATACTAATCCCAATAAGTGAGATCATGAGACTTAAAATTGTATAACATAATTATATTACACATACATTTTCTTAATAGATATTTTTTGTTACATACATAATTGTTAAAAGCATTTAATTAATGTTGTTCGCATAGTAATCTGGACTAGTTCTTTTTTAGGTATTATTTTTTTTGCATTTAGTGTTAATGGAAAATGACACCGAAACGAAACCAAACTTAATTAGACTTAAGCCTTATTGATACCAGGGAAATAATTTAATAAGTACATTTATTAATAGGTTTTGATCTCATTGTTCTGTTAAGTATTTGAATATTTTTATAAGATAGATATAGCTATGATAATCGTTAAAAACATGCTTAGTTATAGTAATTATAAATATTAAAAAACGACGACGAGAGTTTTATAGTTAAAAATATAAATATTGGGAACAATCCCAACAAATTGTTACAAAGAAAAGCAAATTGTTTATAGCGTTAATTGATATTATATTTTAATTAGCAAAACGCATTGAAAAAACTGTCCACACGGTCAACAAAGATTTAAAATATTAAAAAAAATCATCACAACCTTCCTTTTCAGAACACAATGCGATAATACATTAAATCTTGCTTCCTTAAAGCTTTTGATTTTAGGTTTTTCAATTAACCTTGCATTAATAATGTGAGTATGTGAAGTGAACCTTGTTAATTTGTTTATACCTTACATTTTATAATGGATGTTAATATTTTATTATTATTTTAAAAGAGTTGAGGAGGTCATAATATCTCTTCTTAAGCCAACAAAGATTTTTTTTATAATAAATGACATCTTAAATAATTTAATTAATTATTTTGTTTTATTTTTTCCTTTGATTAATAATCAAATCTGATTTTCATGTATCGAATCCTGATTCTCATGCCCGCATAATATGATTTTCGTGACTCCTGACTTTCATGCACTCAATAACTACGGATCTGCTAGATGTCCAGGTGGCCCTTCAATTGATTAGCATATAGGCAAAGGTTTATAATCGCTTTATTTACTCGGTATCTTGCCAAAATAGATATAAAAATCGAGCACGAAAATCAGACAAATGAGCCTGTCTCGGAGAATCGCCCTACTTACATTCATCAAAAGTTATGGTACAAACTGGAAACATTACTGAAAACAGGCTGATCTGAAAATCGACATCATTATTCTAACTTGCATTCTGTTACTTGTGGCGCCATCTATTGCCGGATAGCGACACTAAATTTTATGTTCAACTGAAACTTTTAAGAAACAATGCATGCTCGGGAAATTATATTTGGGGAGGCATTAGTTAAAAAAAAAGCTTTCAATTTGATTCAGCATTGAAGAATTTTTTTATCTACCCTTATTTTAAGTATTTTGGGTTCAGCAGCAGGCATTCGTAACCAAAAATGACGAATATACCTAGACAATTCTATATCTGTTTAGTTTTTATTTTAAGTTATTTATAAAAGTTACTTAGTTAACCATTTATCATCCACATGTTTTTGCTAATTAATTTGCTCAAAGGTTCGCTGGAAGAGATCCCTTAAAGGGATAAGCTCGCCTTTGTTCTTTTCTTTTTGTTTCTGTTTTCACTTTGCAATGTTTTATGTACAGTAAAGTAATCCATACTAATATTATAAATGCGAAAGTGTATGTCTTAGTTTGTTTGTTTGTCCGTCTTTCACGGCAAAACGGAGCTACGAATTGACGTGATTTTTTAAGTGGAGATAGTTGAAGGGATGGAGAGTAACATAGGATAGTTTTTATCCCCGTAATCATCCCCTAAGGGAGTGAAATGGGGGGGGTAAAAGTTTGTATGGAGCTGCGATATAAACGAGTTCCACGCGGACGGAGTCGCGAGCAGAAGCTAGTACATACATACATATATGACAGTGTCTGAATATTGTAATATCGCCAAGACAAAACCGCAATACGGCATTAATTTAATTATTACATTTTCATTTTGTTTAATTTGCTTACAGATTTTAGCCTACATATTAAAAGTGGAAAGACCGTCAGCGACGGTATTCGTTTTTTGAATAAAGCACAGAAAACATTTTTTTTCTAAGAATTAACATGATTACTTAAAACGCTACACCACCTCTAGAAACCTACCAATAATATTCCAGACTTCCAGATTAAAACATCCGGTAGGCTCTCAGATTGTAAAAAGTTTAATTACTTACATTACTTAGCTCAATTACTATTTTTTTACCAAAACGTAGTACAAATATCAAATAAAATATGTGCAAGGAAATTAAAAACACGTACCTCTTTCGTTCTTATTACTCTGAAATCTTCCAATGAGGGGCACACAAGTACGCGTTCCAGTTTCCTTTACCGTACACAAAGATCGACCTACGATCGGAATCCGGGCGGGTAACAAATCATTATCTGCAGACAAATGTTTAGATAAAGTGAGAAAAGTTTCGACATTATGCGACTGCCTTTGTTAAAGTGATTCCTGTATTTGATATATTTAAGTAAAAAAAAATATTTTTTACAATATCATTTAACAAAATTTTCTAAAATATTCGGAGAACTAGGTAATCAAGATCAAGCTTTTACTTTTTAATAAGAAAAGATAAAAAATGCTCGGCGTTCGAAAATATTCAATTGTGACGTCACCCTTTAGGTAAGAATTCCTTACAAACTTCATACTAACGGAGCGTTTTTCACTTTTCTTAAAAAGTTACTGATTTGACTATAAATAAAGTGGTGCCAAATACCGTAACCGTCGCATATAACACCTATGTATACCTATGCCAATTCCCAATGATAAACGTATAATGACAGGCATTTTAAGCGGCCTTCGCAACAGTCTAGGACCAAGTTTGTCGAGCATTTCTAATGCCTTTCCTTCCTAAATTAAAACCTAGACCCCGGAACTGGCCATCTGGCCCCAAAAGTCCGTTGGAAAGCGAAAAAATTAAAAAAAGAACGGTTTGGACCGCGACCCGTCTAATATTATGCCTCCGTTCACTGGTTATGAAATGAATGCAAATATATGCGTATGCGGCGGGTGCGTGGCGGGAACACACGGGGACCTAACGGCCTAAAACGTACCTTTAGTAAGTAGATAAATGTGTCAGGACGCGAGGACGCAAGTTATCAAACAGATAATAAAACTAAATTAATAAAAGAAGAGAGAACGCTCTTCTTTTTAGGGTTCCGTAGCCAAATGGCAAAAAACGGAACCCTTATGGATTCGTCATGTCTGTCTGTCTGTCTGTCTGTCCGTCCGTATGTCACAGACATTTTACTCAAAAACTATAAGGTGTATTTGAATAAAATTTTGAGGATAGGTGTATTTTGTTAGCCGCTACATAGTTTTGTAATTAAATTACTAAACAAAATTTTTTTTAGGGGTGCACTCCATACATAAAACTGAAAGTCAAAAAATGTTTTTCATTGCAAGCCCACGTGTGGCACATCAATCGATAGGCCTTTCAAAATAAATGTAAGGTTTCTCGGCATGTTTTTTGATAAAGTGAATAGAGTCGGAGATTATCACCCCGAAAGTCACTAAAATTGTGTCCCCCCCCTCTAATTTTTGAACCGTGTATTTTAAAAATATGAAAAAAATCATGGAAATAGAGCTTATTAAATTCTTTCAGCGAAAATTGTTTTGAACAAGATCGGTTCACCGGGTTATGAGATATTTCTAAAAAAACTGCCTTCCTTAAAGAAAAGGACGTAAGTGCCATAAGATTTCAGTAACGATACGAACTTTTTAATAGGCACGGAACCCTTCGTTGTGCGTGGTCCGACACGCACTTGGCCGCTTTTTTTAAATTTAGTTTTATTATTTACCAAATATGTCTTGCATGCTTCTTGTGATGCTATAGTCACATTTAAAGGGATGACATCGACCATTAGAGATTAAACTTCAATTATTCATTACGACATTGATGTATCAAGCTGTACATGTGGTAGGTATAGTCAGAATGCACCGAAAGTCACGCAGGATGGGGCTGCCATAATGTGCGGTCCATTCGTTGGTAAAATCAGGTGCATGATGTGAAACAAGAGGCCTTTAGTATCAATCAGAAAGGTTTGAAAATTAATCACTGAAATTTACTTTGATTTCCATTTTGTCGTCAGTAACTGTTAAACTTCCAAAGAATCAAATCACAATCAACATTATAGGGTATTTCTGGGGATGGCTAAAAAAAAGTCGACATGCACTATGATAATTTCGGCGAAGCTTTTCCTACCAGTCAATACCCAATAAGGTCTTAGTTTTTCCTCTGGAGTGGAAGGTCAGATGGCAGTCGCTTTCGTAAAACTTAGTGCATATGCCAAATCTTGGGATTAGGTGTCAAAGGGGACCCCGGGCTCCTTTGGGGCAAAACCGGGAATAACGATAGGAGAATGATGATATACTATGATAATTTAACATTATGAAAAGTGAAAATGAATTCCTGCTATAGTATGCATATGCGGGTCTCAATAAGAGTGCACTATAAATTACCCTAATAATATCTATAATTAAGAGGTTATTTTAGAGCACTCTTATTTAGAAACCCGTTATTTTGCTAACCAGAGATAAGATAAGTTCGCCTTTTGTGCAATTAAGATTAAATAGATACAAATATAAAATAATGGGTTTTATGAAAGCCATCATTTTATATTTATATCTACTTAATCTTTATTGCAGCAAAGGCAGAATGACCTAAAATAAAATAATATTTATTCGCGATCGCAACCCAATACCCAAGTAACCGTAGGTTACATACTGGTAAGTGGTAACATTATAGTCCTGTGTATGGCGACAAACCCCTCCCGTAAGAAACCCACACACCGTGAAAAGCAGCTGATAACCAAAAAAGGTAAGGCTTAAGGGCTTAAAAAAGCCCCCTTTGTCTCCAAGGCAAAAACTACATATTTCACGCATGTTGACACTGTAGTTTTTTGTGATTTGAAGCCTAATTAGCTGAGTACTTTGATATTATTGCATGTACTTAATAGGTAATATTTATTTATTTTACGGAGCCACTCAAGTATTTTATAGTCGTCACTCAACTTAGACTCAACAATCTACGCAATTAATACAATGTAATAACCTGCAATAGATGCAAAAAAGCCTAGGTTACACTGATCGTCAAAATTAGACAGTCTACAACACCTTTACTTTTTTATGGTACTGTCAATTGTTACAAAGGTCGCACGTAAGGCATCTACGCCTATTTGACATATTATGTCACGTGAATGGGTTAATTAATAATATAATGGATCATCTGGCGCTATTTAACAGACACTAATACATAATAATATTTATATGATCATTCAAGACTTACTTTTAACACTTTTAAGTTGTATGGGGTTTGTAACAAAAAAATCCAGGCCATATTCTTCATTAAAACCTAAAATTATTGAAAACGGTTTCTATTTTATTTTAATAAACAACGTCTCATAATTTATGTTTTTTTTAGTATTGCGATTTTCCATTGCTGTTAGTTTTTATAATTTTGCTAGGTAACCTCGACGTAGGTATTCATTTAATAACTCTTGCAATAAATCTCCCGCTATGCGTGCGTAGTCATTGTACATTTAACTATGTTATATATGTTTGTTTTAATTGCCACGATTTCACATTAGATGATATATTATTATTTTCCCGACATTTTTAGAGTTTTAATTGCCCGAGATGCATGGTATTTTATTAAGTCTAATTACCTTCATGCATCAAAATAAATGACCGCGTTCTGATAAATTCATATAAATTCTTATTTTACTTTATTGCTTAGGTGCATACCGCTACTTTACGCTTCGATACCGATCTTTGGATTGTCCTCCAGTGTTTAAATTCGCTTAAAAGATTATAGATAGTATTAGTTTGGCTATCGGCCGATAGATGTCGCTGATATACCTCGAGAGGACACTGGAACAGGAATCGGCATTAGAATCTCGTAGCGTAGTTGTAGTTTAAAGTTTAAGTAGATTCTTATTCACCTGGGGAAAGGTAACGTAATTAAATAAATGTATACACAATGTATATAATAATATAGGTATATTAATAATTTTAAAGGACTTTGAGGGCCTATTATCACGCTTACAGCACTTTCAATTAACAAAACGGCATTCAAATCGGTTCATCAGTTTAGGAATTACGATGATACAAACGTCTGATAGATAAAACATAAAGACAGTTGTAATTGTTAAACTTACAACAGCTTTCATTTGCGTCAGGGTTAAAAATGATGTATATCTAATCAGTATTACCAAATAAACAGCAAAATAGTGTAACTACTAATATGCCACAGGTCACGCGAAAATAAAAACCATAATTTAGAAAAAACGATTCGGTTAGAGGGGCATCGGTTTAAGGTAGGCAATATCGTCGTGTCATACGTGTATAAATTCGTCCGCATACATTTTATCAAACTGCCGAAGGTCTTTATGTAGATTCAAAATACAATGCTCTGTAACTATGTTCCCGTACATTTAAATGAAAAGTATGTAAATATTACCAAGTGTTATTACCACCTCTACCGACTGCGAACGAAGGGGGCTGCAGCAAATACAGAGTAAAATATGATGATTGCACTGCTGCCATTTCTACCGCACTCATTTGCAACTTTTACGCTCTAGAAGATTAATACGGTTCAATTTCCCAGAACGATGTTCAGCTTGTTATTATGAGTCAGCTTTCTCAATTCAATATCATAGTTGGCCATAATTTTATTTTTGTTTGATGTGCAAATATGTCTTGCATTTCTGGGGCTTCGTTTCATTCAATTTGATACCATCCTATTTCAATATCAGTACTCATACGTACACTATGAAACGTGTTCACGCCAGGCCCTTATTCCACCAAATCGACAATTGTCGCCTGATAATGACAATTCGACTTCCATCTTCCATGGCTGCGTCGACAGGTGAAAGTGGTTGCTGGACAGCTTATTGACCCAGCAATATACGTGGAATTGTCGTCGTGAAAAAGACGGTCAAATAGCCCAGAAGCTACAAATTTTTACACCACGACTGCAATACCTCCATCAAAACCGGGTTTCAGAATTGAAAACTGTAGCTAATTCGCTTTCTTCCTCTTATAATGACATGTTAGACTTTGGTTGAGTCTATATGACATATATATATTCTAGATATGACATACTATAACTACTTTAAACTATAATATAGTTTAGGCTATAAAAATGGGTAACAAAATTGGATTAGTTGAAATTAGGTCTAAGTTTGTGGTCTGATTGACCTGAAGATGAAAGTTATCCTTAGATAAAAACCTGCATGTGCATCCTCTACACTACAGTTTATTACCCATACAAGGTATAAGTCAACATAAACAGATATATGCATTTTTTTATTGTAGTGTGTTACCGACACGCGGGCATTTATTAAAACTAATGATAATATGGTTCCATTAGCAATTGTTTGCATGTATTTGCAAATCATAATTATGTAAATTAACTGCACTATCATTTTTCTATGATTTAAACCTTCAATGTACTAGGTGTATGACTTAAAAAACTGTATAGCTACACCAAACCCTGTGCTCAAATTAGGACTCCATTTCTATAACCTCATTAGGCTTCCTTTTCATAAAATCCGTTCAAACTTCAAATAAAAAACAAAGTTAAATCAAATCCGAAGACTTAATTAAAAAGATTATTTATAAACATCCGCCTTTATTCAAATGGACGTATCTATTTCCGCGCGGAACTTTTTCATCCGCATATTTTACGTCAAGAAAATTAATAAATGGGAAATTAAACAAGCCACGGGAATCGGACGGACAGATGGGCAACTTTTAAAAAATACTCTATAATATATTCAAAATTAAAACGAACGTCAGCCTGTCAATTTAAACTCGGTAGAGTTCGGGACGAGGATTTTAACAGTTTAAAAAGATACTTGTAGTAATGCGTTTTTTGTATTTTGTGTTGGTAAAAACCAGAGTATAAAGCTCTTAAAATTCGGTGTGTAATGACGGGTATAAAAATAAATAATATAATTTCATTCGCTATAACAACATTTGATATATTTTCAAGGTATATAATCACTCATTGTATATAATAAACGTTGGTTATAATTTCAAAATATATATGTTTATTTTGTATAACTATCATCGGGTAGAACACTTATTTTGTATAATCATTATATGGTATAATGCTCCTGTTATATAGAATAATATTTTATTATCAAAATAAAATGTAGCAAGCAGTCATAACGATTTGCAAATTGTACTATGTAAGTATATATTAGGTAGTAAAAAAGTGTTCGGTTCTGGCGCTTCGCCGGCCGCTGCCGCGGCATGCTCGCTTCGCTCGCTCGGCTTGCGCGCTGTAGGGTCGCGGTTTAACCTAACACTCAGGACTTCGTTTCGCTCGTCGTCGTACCTACACCGACCTGCCTTGGAGTCTATAAAAAAATATTATGCTAACTGTGCATTAGAAGAAATTAGCATTATATAATTTGTTCATTATACGAAATATACATTATATTTAAAGTATATTATATTAAATGTTATTACACCAAAAGGTCATTATATAAAATGATAAGTATATCCTTTTTTTTTTTTATATATATCTTAAATTGTGTCCCACTGCTGGGCAAAAGCCTCCCGTTTTTTCCGCCACTCGTCTCGCTCCTGTGCTACTGTTCGCCAATCTGTGCAAAACGTATCAAGGTCGTCCCGCCATCTTCTTTTCGGTCTGCCTCTACCTCGGAAGCCATCTTGTGGAAGCCATTCGGCGGCTAATTTGGCCCATCGCTCCGCGTGCATCCGGCAAGTATATCATATGTAAATATATTAAGTGTTTTTATTTGATTCAAGAATTATATGAAAAGAGTGTTATTGCGGCTACTATGATTTCAAAAAAATGTATAGGCATTGTTGCGCACCCCTTAAAAGTATCCCTAAAATGTATTTAATTGTACGCCTATTTATCAAGAAAGCTACGTATTATACAAAAACTAGGTAGGTATTTTGTTAATTTAAGTATGTCTTAGTACGTACGGCCAGCTGCAGGACTGGGCAGGGACTGCATAGAATTTTGTATGAAGGAGGAGTTACTTTTCTCTGCACCTGATTGTACATAAATTATTACGTACAGTTGACGTCAAAGACGTCGCCTGATTGCGAACGACCAAGATGCAAATGTCTAAACATATCTTTGACTTTCATAAAGTGTTTACAGTTATGACAATTATAGTTAGACTAAATTGTTAAAGCCTCTCGACTGAGACCACAGGAATATCCTTACGACCTTTAACGACATTTTTGTTAATTAAAACATACCCACCTAATATGAAATATTATTTTTCACAATTATTACATACCTGTTTTCTACGGCATTCAATACATTGTTTATTTATTTATTTAAAATAGGAAAGATACAGCTAAAAATGGCACACATGAATATCTAAAGTTATACAATACAATAGCCAAAACAGTTTCCACTTATAAGTTAATATCATTATGATTGCTCAGACAAGACTTTCTTATATTATAATGCCTATATTAAAAAGTGAAATATACTATAGTACGTCCAGTACCTATATTGGTTTATAATAGATATCATATATGTAACTAGTGTTGTTATTTAATAACTAGGTTCTACCCGCGACTCCGTTCGCGTGGAACAAGTTTTCATCGTAGCTCCATACAAACTTTCGCCCCCATTTCACCCCCTTACGGACTGATTTCCGGGATAAAAACTATTCTACGGTCTTCCCCGGGACTCAAACTATCTCTATTCCAAATTTCATCCGTACAAACTTTGCACCCCTATTTAACCCGCTTAGGGGTGGGTTTTTCCAAAACCCTAAAATTACTTTTCTTGTATTGTAATAAGGAGTCCATACACAAGTTTCTCTCACTTAAAATTTTACTTCAGCCCTATTTTCACCCCCTTGAGGGTGGAATTTTCAAAAATCCCTTCTACACTAACGTCATATAAACTACCTATTGTGAAAAAATCAGCTTTCTACGTTCAACGGTATGGGCTGGGCGTTGATGTAAGTGAGTAAGTGAGTGAGTCAGTCAGGACTGACATTTATATATTTATATAGAAGATATAAGAAGTCATCATCATAACCACCAAGACGTCCACTACTGGACATATGCCTATAATAAAGCATGTTTATTTATTTATTTATTTAATTGCTTACATGTGTTTTACAGGGTGTTAAATAGGGTGAATAGTATCAACATGTACCCATTTTTGGGTATTGCAATATACTTAACCTAATTAAGCTATGATACAATACATATGGGCATAAATTACATTTAAGACTATTATGGTGATTTAACAAATTAAGCAAACAACTTATTACAAATTAATTGAGTAAAATTTTTATACAATTCCAAATATTATTATTTTAATTTAAATGACTAGTAATTAATTCCATTTTATAGCATTCTCATTATGTTATTCACTATTTATTATTTTCAGTATCACACATATATTCACTTAATGAATAATAACATTTTCGCAACAGTAATGATTTTAACTCTTTGTAGAACAAGTTATAAATGACTAGGGATTTAATACAGGAGCCTTAGCATGGATGAGATTTTATCACTTATCACGGCGTGACAAATGACAAATCACGTGATTTGTCTACTTAATCACTCAACTTACCGATTCATAACATGGTTGCACGTGTCAAAATGGAGTTATCCAACTATGACATATGACAGCGATATATGACATTTGCATAACATGGTACGTGGTTAATGTGGTAATTTGACGTCTCAACTTGGTTTATTTTATTTATTTATCTAAGTGCTTCCGAGGTATTAACGATAAGCTATTTTAAACTTGGTTTTCACCAAAACTACGAGTGAATATTCGATTCTAGTGACAATAATGATAGTTAACTGTGATAATGGTAATTTTTTCCCTATAATCAAACATAGATTTGTTTGTTGAACTCGCACCTATTATTGAAAAACTAGTGAAATTTCATCATGGAGAGTTTTTAACAAACGCTGTTGGCCCTTGGACTTGGAGTTCCTAAACCAGAAATTTCGCTGCTACTTATCGAAGCGGTACTTAAGGTAAGTAATGCTATTTGAATTAATTGATAAATTGTATGGACCCCAAGGTTTGTTGGGAGGATGGTGTTTAGTACCTAACAATGTTATCCTATAATACAAATGTAGCCAGTATTTTTAATTTGGTTTGAGGTAGCCAGTGATTATTTTATTAAACCTAGGTACCTACTTAGGTACTGTAATCAACCTGTACTTGGGAATCAGTCATTCCTTAAAATTTTTCATTGAATTTGTCATTCTTATTTATATCTTATACTAGCTTCTGCCCGTGACTCCGTCCACGTAGAACTCATTTATAACGCACTTCCATACAAACTTTCACCCCCGTATGGAATGATTTCCGGGATAAAAACTATCTTTTGTCCTTTCCCGAGACTCAAACTACCTCAATACCAAATTTCATCTAAATCGGTTCAGCGGTTTAAGCGTAAAGAGGTAACAGACAGACATAGACACTTTCGCATCTGTAATATTAGTAAGGATAGATATTCAGGATATTGTGATATAATACGTGTAATTGTGCTTCAGGCTAAGTACTCATGACTTGTATTTTATCTTCTTTTCAGATCTATTAGCGAAGAAAGAAAAGAAGATTACAACCGCTGGTACTCAAAACATACCACATGTTCAAAAATCGAATTACATAAATACATGAATAAGTTACCGTTTCATTTAAATTGATTGATTCCTTTACTTATTATACCACCTATATGCAGGGAGTGTTTGAAAGGTGAGGTTCAAGACGGAGGACAAGACAATCCATACTAACATACCTACAACCTTCAAACACTTTGTGCATGACAACCATTTTTTAAAGATATTCTCAAGATTTTTAAGAATCTAACATTTGTGACACAACACAACACAGTATTACAATACAAACACAAAATAAATTTACTTTATTGATGTCCTTTCTTGAAGAACTACATACATAGAAGGAGAATTGGCAACGTAATTTTCAAGCTTCAATAGGCAACGATGCCCGCTTACCTTCAAGCGGGCCGTACGCTTGATTGCCAACGATGTGGTATAAAAAAATACACAATATAATGATCACATTGAATTTATTACTTTTATTTCAATTTGTCAATTGTGCAAAATAAACTCAATAGGTATACAATTTACAAAAGAGAATGTAAGAGTAGGTACAAACACAGATTTATCCATTTCAAGTCCAGTCAAACTTTGAGTAGATTTGAGTTAATTTTTAATGTTTAGATGTCATTTCCACCATTCTGAAACATAAAAGTATTGTTAAGTACATTCTTAATAATATTAATAGACTGACTTTTGTGATAGGTATAGATATAGACAGGGGGGTAAGGTGGCCAGACCTCCCAAAGGTGTGATTAGAGTAAGAGACTTGCATTTGTCTCCAACTATTAAAACAGAATCCTCAATTCAATCTTTACCGACTAAAGGATTCAATCTTGGATTTCTTTGAAGTTGCAACCAACCATTAGTGTCTGCTTATCACGAGACAGGCCATATGCTTGTTTGCCACTCTTTGTCCAATAAAATTGCATGGTATGGGAGTCAAATTGAGTAACATTTCAGTAGTCTGGAAACAGATATGAAGTTAACTAGAGTAGCGGCAACATTATTATTATAATGTCAAAATAAATTTTAGTTTTATTTCACTAATCCACAGTTGACTGGATATTTATATCTTACCTATTCCAATATAATTTAAATCACAAAGTTGTTAATGATTAGTATTTTTTTACAAGTAATACCGGTGAAATATGATTACATGGATACATATTTCACACTAGTAGACAAATATTTCTAATATATTATATATATTAACTTAGAAAATTTACCACCAACTTCCACATTCAACTAGTTTTATCAAAATTGGTATTGAAACTGTGTAACACACAATTTGGTACTTACACAAAATTTGTATTTAGCCAAAATCTTAGAACTTAAAGGCTTAAAGGCATTTACCTACTTAATGCTATCTAAAAAAGGTAGGATTTCAGAAAGAACTTGCCTGGTTTTTTGACAAGGAATGTTAGGTTAACCATTTGGGACTGAAAGAACTGTAGGTGTTACACAGCAAAAACTTTTTTGTCTCTAGTGTAGAGCCGGGGTCTGAAAAATAATTTTAGAAGTTAGTATTTGCTTGGGCAAACAAGTATAATCACTGTAAATGTCAACTTACCAATTCATTTTTGATTCTCAAAGGCAATCTTATGTTTCCAATAAAATTATTATTTCTATCATCGTCTTGAAGTCTGTAAAAAGAAGAAACACAGCGGTACACTCGGTAAATAAGCATACTTTTGATAAAATGTGTTGGTAATAGTAAACAAACCTCTGAATTAGCTGTATTTCGGCTCGCTTAATTCGGCCTGGCTTTTAAAGCACTGCCTTTCATTGATACGTAACACATATTTGCCATAATTCTTTGCAGGTATAGCAAAATATTCACAAGATTATTCTTAGTTTAGTAATAATCCAGCGTAACAGAAGCATTTAACAATAACATTTGACATTTTTCAATGTTGACGACATCACGCGCCACTAGCGCCTCTAGCGGTCCTTCACTCGTAATTCCTTATCGTATCGATTGTGGTTAATTTACCAATAATCCAAACATGCTTTCATGTATGATAAATTTAATCCCACGACAAGTGCCAATTGGTCGAGCTTCAAAAACTCTAGCCATAAAGCCTTTTTTATACATTTGTTGGTAATATTGGATGACTGCTTGCTCATAAATAGTACGCTTTATTATAATGCCATCAAACCGAGAGGTAATAAAAATGTTTCACCTTCACTCATAGTAGACTAACTTTTCAAAATATTTGGGTTTTCATTGTATTTTGCATCTGTGTGGGCCATTTTCAAAGGCTTGACAGTTGACAGCAAGCAAAATAAACCGTCGCCGTCAAGCAAGTTATCAGTTATCATCGTCATAAATAACAGTGTAATATCATCATTCTCCTAGCGTTATTCCCGGTTATATAAGTTTAAAACAGTATATAAGTTAAATTCAGATTACACGACGATGAAAAATGCCACGAAAAGTGTAAGTAACAAACAAAATAAGTTAGTTTATTATTTCAACGTTGGTCGTCAAATGCAATGAATGTTGCTCATGAATAAATCAATGAAATAACAACATTTTCTTAATAATATTTTTAGTTTCTGTAGGTTTACTCTCTATGTTATTTAAACAAATTCGATTTGATTCGATTTAGTCTAAGTGAGAATGGTCACTCAGACTTCGATCCATTCGAGAAACAATATAGCTAAGTTACCTTTATATGGACCGGCAACACGTCGGCGTAATGCGGCCGGAAGTCCTCGTCCAATTCATCAAATAATAGAGTGCCATCTCTTTGCGCACTCTATATATAAGGTCAGTTCGGGTATGTGCGCCACCGGGGAAAGTGCGCCCCCTGGGGTAAGTGCTGATATTGATTTAAATGACTGACTGAATGATGAATGAGGCGCACTTTCCCCGGTGGTGCACATACCCGAACTGACCTTATGTGACAGAATTCGGCACCCGGCAATTCAAACAGGCTGCTGGCATCCCGGATGGCCCGCCGGTGCTGGTTTTCGGCAGCAGCAACCGACAGATCTAAAAATAAAATCTTGACATATCAAGTGTTTGTACGTTATTCTCGTATAAAAAATATACTTAGTTACTTGAAAAGTTGCGGAAATTCAGGTTTTCTTCATGCACAATATAGGTTATCGTCACTAATCCAAATATCATTACTTACCTTAACCTTAAGTACCTACCGTTTCGAAAAGAGTGTCATCCCCTTGCACACTAAGGATATGCAGCGAATTTCTGCTTTAGGAACTCCCAAGTTCCAACAGCGTTTGTTAAAGACTCCCTTCTCTTTCAATAAAGTGTGACTTCAACAAACAAATCTGTTTTTTTATAGGGAAAAAATAACTTATCACAGTAACAATAATTATTCATCATCCTCCTAGCGTTATTCCCGGTAATGCCCCTAAAGGAGCCCGGGGTCCGCTTTGACACCTAATGCCATGATTTGGCATAGGCACTAGTTTTACGAAAGCGACTGCCATCTGACCTTCCAACCCAGAGGGAAAACTTGACCGTATTGGGACTAGACCGGTTTCCTCACGATGTTTTCCTTCACCGAAAATCATCCCTAAGGCGTTGTAGGAAGAAACTGATTGAAGGATTTGGTGGCCTAATTGCCGTAATTTAGTATGGGGTGGCGCGCGCCTTGGTGCCGCTATGAAGCCTAAGTGCAAGGCCTGAGTGGACGCCCCGCTCAGAGCGGGGCGTGCAGCGTCCATATAAAACAAATGCAATTTATATGGACGCTCGACGCCCCGCTCTGAGCGGGGCGTCCACTCAGGCCTTGCACTTAGTCTGCTGGATGATGTCGCTACACGCCTCCCTATGGCGTTGTAGGAAGGAACTGATTGAAGTATTTGGTGGCCGAACCGGATTGTTCCGATAGCTCAGTTGGTTAGTAGGTAGGTCAGTTAAAACAAAAATCGTCTTTTCAGTGGTCAATAGTTAAGGGCTTATGTTTATATATAACATGTTTTCATCCCATAGAATTATAGAAGAGGCAACACCGTGTATGCGGATTCAGAGTTCAATCAAAGATTAGGCTTCATAGGCCTTAACTTTGACAATGTCCACCGAAGATACGCGCACCTAAATCTGACTGAGATCTGAATGACCCAGTAGCGACGGGCCATAAATGCCTATGATCGCCGGTTCGAATCCGGCTCGGAGCAATAATTTTATTTTTTATGTTTTTCCTTTAATTTAAAATGTATAATTTCGTTAGCAGCGGTACTGCTTAATACAAAATTAATCATTATTATCACTAGAAAATCGAATATTCACTCGTAGTTTTGGTGAAAACCAAGTTTTATTACATCCGATATAGCTTATCGTTACCTCGGACGCACTTAGATAAAATAAACTAAGTTGAGACGTCAAATTACGATAATTTATCACATTAACAACGTACTATGTTATGCAAAACGGTAATGCCTGTCATTTGTCATGTATCCCTGTCAAAGTTGGATAACTCTATTTTGACGATTGTGAATCGGTAATTTGAGTGAATAAGTAGACAAATCACGTGACTTGCTATTTATCGTACCCTTATTGCTTGCGTGCCTGTATTTAAGTCCCCTAATATTTATTTATCTATTGACTAGCTTCTGCCCGCGACTCCGTTCGCGTGGAACTCGTTCATATGGATACATACAAATTCTCACCCCCCATTTCACCCCCTTAGGAAATGATTTCCGGGATAAAAACTATCCTATGTCCTTTCCCGGGATTGAACTATCTCTATACATTGGCGCTACAAAAATGTATCTCTAACCGTACATTTAAAAAAGTAACTTAAGATTATTACACTCAAGACATTTCTAAATCGTCTTAATTTGGTGGTATAATAAATAAAGCATTCTATTTTTGTGCAAACATTCATCCAATATCACCTAAATAGCCTCTATGGCTAGAGTTGTCACTCCTCGTGGGATAAAGCGACAAACTGTCATCTTATCACTCTTCGTGGGATAAGCGACAAGCTGTCGACTGTCGTTTGGTTAACGTATCACATTGGATAAAGAATCATATCGACTATAGCGTGACAAGCGATAGCAGCCATGGTAGCCCCGCAGGTAGGCAGCTTGTGATATACTTTGATAGCAATCAATTATGGGCTATTTTGCAACATTTATAATGAATATAAACTTCACTAAATTACTCAATGCGTTATTCCTCCATTAGATATTTATTTTCTGAGTCGTAACCTCGAACGTAAACAAGGCCTGCGACTTAGTCCGTCTACTTGCCGAGAGAGGTCGCTGCCATTAGCATAGCAAAGCCCCTCAATTAGCGACGCCTTTGATTTCGTGTTACGAAGCTTTTTTGCAAATCTTCTTAATTTACCTTCGGTGTTGCCAGTTGTGGAATCTTTAGAAGTGGTAATATTTTATAAGGTGCTTTGAAGAAGGTGGGTATTATTAATCGTGTATTACCTACTAGGGTATAATGTAATTGATTTTAATTAATGTTGGAATATTTTTATAATACACTTTTTTTGTTTTCATTTTGATACTGCGAATCTTTGAGTATTTTACTGCATATAAATCTACATAAATAAATTATTCAACAATATTTGCGCATTGCTAGAATTTGAAGGTATCAACATCCATACTTCCATACTATCCATACTTCCATACTAATATTATAAATGCGAAAGTGTGTCTGTCTGTCTGTCTGTCTGTCTGTCTGTTACCTCTTCACGCTTCAACCGCTGAACCGATTTGGATGAAATTTGGCATAGAGATAGTTTGAGTCCTGGGGAAGGACATAGGATAGTTTTTATCCCGGAAATCACCCCCCCAAGGAGATGAAGTGGAGGGTGAAAGTTTGTATGGAGCTACGATATAAACGAGTTCCACGCGGACGGAGTCGCAGGCAGGAGCTAGTCATAATATACACAAATAAAACAAAATAAGTTTCTGTCATAAATTTCATTTTTGGTACAAGCTTTTATTGCCGACTGTACTTTTCTGTATACCGTCAACTGCTCATTAAGACGATTGTAACGAACCCTAACTCGATGGGGTTATGTGGTTTTATTACGGAGTTCCTATGATCACCTTCTGTCTCCATCATCAGATCAGCTCGATGGTACCATAATATTGCATTGTCATCCAAACTATACTTATACCCAAAATTTCAGCTCAATGGTCACCGGCAAGTGGGTCAAATTTAACTTGCGAGATTTGACGGACAACTTACTTACATACGAACAAGTCAAGTTAATATAAAGCTTGTAATAAAAATACAAAATTACGTTTTGAGTCACGAAAAAGGTATGGGTTTTAATTACACAATTTTACTATTTTTTTGCCAAAAAAACATTGTACAATTTTGGGGAGAATGTTCCGTCTTGGGCTTGGCCCAACCCCATCCGTTTAAGGTGGCAACACTTTCCAAGTATTTAAATTGGGCGGCTTTTTGTGAGTAACGGAATGCAAATGCGGACATTAGCGCTTACAGATAAGAATTGGGATTAACCGACTTATTGTGGAGACAGCGGGATCGTAGAGCATCCGCAAGGGCACAAGTCAGGGAAAATAGCGATTATAGTCTCTTAGGGTGCGTTGCACTAAACCGTCTGTAAGCGTTCGTTAAAATGTATCTATGGAAAGATTGACAAGAAATTGATTTACAGCTGTTTGATTGCGTTTCATACGTACGTAAGGTATATCTCAATTTCGAAGTACAAGTTGTCCTAACCTTTTCGCCCTACCCCTTAGATGTATCCATCCAAGCAGGGATTAGAAGCATTTATTTCATCGTATCAGCGGGTCGGAAACCTGCGACGTACCTATCTAATATACATATCAACAGGCGCCTTTTCTCGACTGTGATTCGATTTCCTTTATGATCAAAAGATTCTTAAATTATTAAGTCTAATATTCCAGATATTTTAAGTTGTCGGAAATATGTATTGATAAACTCTTATGTGTATTTTCCTGCATAACGGACTTAACTAATGCTAACACTGACAAAGCAGTTAGTTAAGCTAGTAGGGATCATGGAAATACTTGCTTCGGATTCGACACGAATATTAAGTTCTCCTACCTTGGTTTGCCTTAATACTTACATAGGAAATATCCTCGTCGTATAAATACGTCTCGTTCAATAGATATAGAACACCGAACAAAAATATTAATACTTACTTTTTCCGTAAATGCATGGTCAAATTTTGACGGGTTGTTCGGGCCCTTTAGGAGCGTATATTAAATTTCTAATTACATCTTTATTCCAGTAGCGTTACGTATAGTAGTGCCATTTACCTGGGACATAAATATTTGTATTCTGTAGTTATTTTAGTTTTTATAGAAGCTGAGAGTTTAAAATATAATATACAATAAATATATAAAAAAAAAAAATGGATATTATCGTCTTATATTTTTAAACCCGCCGCCTCTCCCAACTTGGACTGCTGCGCGATAGGGTGGCGATCGAGCGCGTATATGTTAATCGAGGAGTAATTAGTTGCAGATACTTCGCAACTTCTGCCGCGATAGTAAATGTTGCCGGCACCGGGCCCGCGGTAATTTACTATGTTACATTATGTTTCAACTTTATGTTGTACTGGCTGCCTTTCCTTCGCCCACGTATTGCAGGATGTACGTATTGTCTCTTCAAAAAGTTAATTCAATACAAGTTTTTTTTCTTGAAACGGATCCCTACGGTATCAAAACATGGATAATTTATAATCTGGCATGTAAAATTATAAACTCACCTGTGTACACGTTTGTTTAAAAGTTCATTAGGTAGGTAGTGACATATAAAAGCGTAAACAATCATACTATAATATACTTAGTATGATTGTTTACTAAACTCTTTGGTATGCTCTTGGCTCATCTTAGTCGTTTTTTGTCAAGTTCTTAAATTCGTCCCTTTCTGCTTTCGTCACCCATTCTTCATTCGTCACTTTCGATGTTTGGCTATTTCTTATTCCGGCTTAGTTCGGTATTCGTCTATATCGTCTTTGGGTATGGTCGAGGTTAGTTTATGTTGTTTTTAGACTCACTCTTTATTTGTCCTGTCGTTTTTGGTACTATTCTAAGTTCGTATTTTTCTTATTTCGCCTCTTTTGAAATTTACATCTTTCTTTGTTGGACACATTCTCTATTAATCTCGTTCGATATTCGTCCCATTCGCATATCAGGAGGAAATGAAAACATGAAGTTTCTTGTTTATGGCTTCCTTCGTTACTACCATATGCTACGCTAGGAAAAGACAAACAACAAATATGACCAAAGATGACAAAGGCTTCCAGTGAAAGTGACGAATGCAGAATAAGATGAATTAAGAACTTGTCAAAAATCGAATAGGACCAACAACGAACGTGCCGTGAAAAAAATTACGAATAACGAGTGAGTCTGAAAACAACATAGACTATCATTGAACATGCCTAAAGACGATGTTGACGAATACCGAAATAAGCCGGAATAAGAAATAGCCAAATATCGAAAGTGACGAATGAAGAATGGGTGACGAAAGCAGAAAGGGACGAATTTAAGAACTTGACAAAAAACGACTGAGACGAGCCAAGAGTATACCAACTCTTTAACAGTAATGTCCCATTACTACACTCTGTGAGCTGTAGAGATCGCAAACTTGACAAAAAAACTATATATAATAAAATTATCACACCCTGCTCACAACATTTCACGAGAATTGGTTGACAAATGCGACCTGTAAAAGAGAACAGAGGAACATACGAACAAAGATTAGACCAACGGAGGACGTCGCACGCTTCGCTCGCTCGTTCAATAAATAGACGTCAAAAATAATTAACAATGTCCCAATGTTGTTGTAGTCTCGCTAGTCACGCTTCATTAGTATCTTGAGAGACTTATTGCTATCTTTGGAGACTTATTGCTTAAGGCCCAATTTACTACTGCAACTGGCAGTATCAACTTTAAAACAATTCCACTACCAAATGTCAAAGTCGAATTACCTATTGTAGTTCATCATAATAATATCATGTCATCGGTTTCCGAGATTACTACCTACTACTTACTTACTAGAGTGGCGGCGCGTGAAATTTTTCGATGGGCAACCCGGGACGAAAAAGATATGAAAGAGTTAAAAGTAACATATGCCAGTGGGAATCGGCTTGAATGGGCGCTCCGCTAATCATCAAATAGAACAATTTAAACTGATTTTATCGTTGGGATCCGTAAATGACAATTTATTACTTAGTAAATACCTGTACACCTACGTCGAGAATTTGATACGCTGAACAAGCAAAAAAAATAACTGAAGTCAAGTTTTATTATGAATGCGATTACATTTATGCAAGCAATTTCACCGATAACGTAATAATATTGTATCAAAAAACAATTCAAATACTTCACACATCCCAAAATTGAAATCCCAAGGCATTTATATCAATAGCGTTATAAAATAAAGGATGGCGATAACAATAAAACATAACGGGCATCTCGGACATAAATCCCTGGCCGGTCCAGGGGTGCATAATAACATCCCCTCTTAATTTGCGAAGACCGATCGGGTAATTTATCAAGTATTGACTTCCTGTAAGTGGATTAGTGGTGTATTTGTTTGGGCACTTTGTAATGTAATGGTATTACTATACTACTTATTAAGCACTGTCGAAGTAACTGTGGTCGTGGTAAATGAAGTTTATACGTGTCGCGATGAATCTTGATCCGTCGTGATGATGATGATCATGATGATCTCAGTACAATTTCACATTTTAAGGTTATATATTGTACAGGAATGACAGCTGTCATAGGGATCAAGATTCGCCACGATACGTATAGGGTTTATAAATGGTTGCAAAAGTATGTTCTAAATATTTTTTGGTAGTTTGTGACCCGCAAAAAGGTAAAGCATTCTTACTTTATATTCCGGAAATTATTTCCTAAGGGAGTGTAATGGGGGTGAAAAATTAGATTACTTAACAAATTCTTGAAGAAAGAAGTGACGGGCAAAAGCTGTGAATTGTAAAGACGTTTCTTACTTCCGAGGGTTTGTTTAAATAACTTCTAAGATATCCCACAATATAAAAAGAAATCTTTTACAGGAGGCAGAAAACAAAAACCAAAAATAGTATTTTGACAGTAAGTAGAAATTCAATATTTTTAAGTGGTCACATTGCTGAACAACCCATGTTCATTATAACTAAGATTTATTTTTCGTATACATATACCTACCCAATTTTATCAGCAATATAAAAACACAGCTTCTGCAAAGTTCTAAAACTGACCGTTTCCATCCCATTGAGGCCCCGTTAGTCCCCTTCCACTTTAATAAATACATCGAAACAAAAATATTGAAAAGCGATCGCTTCACCCTCGTCTTTTGACGTGTAAATACTGTTTTTTTTATTTATACCTACCCTCGCCCACCGGCCGTTTGATATGTTTTCTTTGGACATCAAATTTTCCACCGTTAGTCAAAGAGATTACGTCGCTTCAACGGAGCTATGTTTTATTTACCTATCACAAAATAAACGCACAAATTGCCTGTTTTACCGAAAGGTATAAAACCGAAACACTGCTTTTATCAAGCCATTCTTTCTCCTAATCTTCTCGGTTCTTGCCAAATTCTCATAAGAAAATGCTGGGGAATAAAGCGAGGTTCATTACGGCGGGTCATCAGTATGCATAATGAATGAGATGCGCGCCATCTAGTGGGGAGCGGCGGAACTAGCGAGATAATTGTGCGGCAAAATGTAAAGATTGATTGATGGCAGCGCTGCGGTGTACGGGTGCCTTAATAATTTATGTTATTGATTTGTTTTCTCGTTTTCTTATTGTTTATTTCATTATGTTGATTTTTTCTTACATTTCTTTACAGTGAAACTGTTCTAAGTAAACACACTTGAGAGTTATATAGGTACTTCTATATATGGGCCTTTTCATAGCTACTAACAAAGAAAAGACATAAAACACGAAAGATTGCAACTTCTAACAATTACCTTCACAGACATCGCATTAAAATTCAACAAAATCCCAACCTTACCCAAACGTCTTTAAGTTGGTAATCGCCTGAATCTTAAGTAAATAAAGGTACATAAGGGACAATAACGCTCCCGTAAGATGTCGCCAGTGTCGATTTATCACGGTAAGTTATGACAAGTGGCCGTCGCCAGCAGACGGGGCGGGTGACTTGTTACTGAAGGCTTTTAGTTACGGCAGGGGATCTTTCATGCAGATGTTGGATGAGTAGGTAAGAAAGAAAAGTCTTCTTACTATTTTGAAAAATACAAAATTAAAAAAATATATTTCCACAGCGTCGTTCGAAATGGCAAACAAGCGTACCTCTTTTATTTCATAAAACACTGACAATTGATTGACCTCTCACCTCATGGTAAGCGAATCTTCAGCTTTCTTTTTTGTCTTAACCTTAATTTAGGTAACATTCAATTTAGATTTCTCCACCAGCGTTCGACTCTAGATATAGGGGAATGCCTATTTGATGGCGGCATTGTCAAGCCATGGACGCCATGTCACATTGTTGTAGAACCTTAATTTGTGGTGCTTGAAAAGGTAGACTTGGCCGCAGCCACGTCCTGATAATCGTAACATGAAGTGGTTAATCTACGTCGTGACACAGATAACTTTTAGTCCAGTCAATCAACTGACAACTTGTATGGAAAACAATACATTTTGGAATTTTTTTTTAAGTATCGGATATTATCAGTTAAATAGTTGCCTAGACACATAATCCAACAAAATTTCTGGCATCAAAAAAACCACCACCTAGCTTTTGAAAAGTGCGAAAAAATCTTTATTTTGGTTTACTTACATATTTATTCAAGATAAATCACACTAAAAATCTGTATGATTACTTCCGGGTGAAAAGTTTGTTGGATTGTTATATAAAGCATCTCACCCCTGGGCCAATAACGTTTTAAAACGAAATAAACAAAAAAAACGCTATTATAAATTGATGTTTTTCTAACCCACATTTTTCCCGGAGTATTTCCTGACCAAGTGTGTCCCAGACGAAGTATCTGGTACGACCTATCGTAAATTGACCAAAGTATAATTTAGTGTAATGTTTTTCTCCAAAGGTATCATTATTTAGACCTACATCACGACGCTAAGCATCTAACTGCGTCCCCTTACGTCCCCATGCTAATAAGGCGCAGGGCCCAGTTTTTGCCCTCTGCCCCCTATTTAAATGTGCTCAGAATAAGTAGTTTGACACACTAACGCTAGGTGGAGATAAGTGGGCCACGTTGCTCAAGGGAAAACATAATAATATTTTTTTACTGGAAGCTGTACAGAATATGTCAATATTGCAAATTTTTTGATGGTAGGTTGTAACATTGATCGAAAAACTAATTTTGTGAAAAAATACGTCACTGGGAATCCCTAGTTCTGATCACAGATCTGTCAAAGAAGAAAAAGTGGTCCCAATATTCTTCGATGTCAAGAGATGCCAAAAATATTAGACAATTGAATAGTTGCAAGAAATGTCGTTTTCATTTACGACCGCATTTTACGTTTTACCTATTCTATTGTAATTATACAAAAAAAAACATGAAAAACAGTATTTAAGTAGCAATAGACCCGGACTAACCTACCATAAAGCGGTAAAAATGCCTCGTTTTAAATTGCTAAAATTGTTTCCTCTCCGGTAGTTTTAATTTCAGCTGTAGCGACAAAAAACAAAAATAAAGGAAAGAATCACCAGGAAAAAGCTGGAATCTAAATGCAGGACTTGACATAAAACTTGAGCCAACCGCGAGCTTTCAACGCGAGCAAATAAAGCTCGGGGGTGGATTCTGGTTTCAGCAAAGATTTTCTGAAAATGTTTTCAGACGAATAATAATGGTAACAAATGCAAAGCAACAGATGAAGAAGAAACATGTAGGCTACCATCGTGAACTGTTTTTTTAACACATTCACTGCCAAGTGTCGATACGCGCTACGCTCGCTACAGTCGCTACGTTCTGTCTCCAACTGAACTCATCATGCATTCTCATTCTAACATATGAATCTTGACAAGGGTGGAAATAAGTGCGCGACAAATCGAAAAGCCACTAAATTAGAGAGGTAAGGCAGAGCGGAGCGTCACCTCGCTCATATTTGGAGAAGCCTTACTTTATTGAGGATTTGCCGTCACCGTGAGTGACAAATTCAGGTTCCTCTCAAAATAGCTCATCCCTGGGAGCTCTGGCGTTTTTACTCATCACCAGGAACACAACATACCCACCGAGCAAGTTGTGGTGTTATTATACATATCCTACAATCTTTACTTAATTTAATTGTTATATCTCTTTTGACCTATTTAATTTAATTTAATTAATCAATTTATATTTCATGACATGTATTAAAATAACTCCCTCTATTTGCTATGTCAACACATGTTCTGACCAATATTATTAGTATGCCGACGGGTACCACATAGTGATACGAAAGCTAATGTAACACCTTGTACAGTCCTATGTTGGACAAATAAAATCTTTGAATCTTATGGCTGCGATTTCACCTGTTGGCCCCGACGGAAGACCGACGCTGGTTGCTGGCAGGTCGGCAACATGCTGAATTGGCATTTTTATCGGATTTTGTTTCTATTATTTTTCCTTTGATTTTTGTGCTGTCTCATACTTAAACGTTTTTTCCTTCTTTAGTTTCTGTAACGTGAAGGTTCATACTTCGTCTGTTAGACTCCACATAGCCTGTGCTGAGGCTTATATGGAACCGTGACGTCAGAGACCATTCCTATTGTTAGAACAAATGAGAATCACTCTACATTCTGTCGTTCAATCAAATCACCACAAAGGTCAAATAACAGACTTTCCTAATAAAGTGCCCACACAGCAAAGGTCCTTTAACAGCCACCACGAGAGCGACCATCTCCGAGATTACTTTTATCCGGATAGAATCAACTGAATAGGGTGCCCAAGCTGCGGTTGCTTTAATGAGACTCGGTTTTTCATGATTATTCATGCCTCTTGAACGGGCGAAACCCTAACGTTAAAGCTTTGTATTTGGCGAATAGGAGTGATTTTTGTATTTATTGTGCGGTTTTTTTATCAAGAAAATAAAGTATCACCGGAATGTGTGTGACTTAATTTATACTTCTATCTATACCAATTAAATACCTTCTATAATCGCTGGCGGTAATGAGTTAAGCAGAGGTCCATATGAGGTGTTATACGAAATGAACTAATGGTACAGAGACCTTTTTATGATATATGAACTATATCATGTTGTTAATTCTCTGTAGCATGCTTCCACATTTCTTATCTTAGTTATATTTAATCAATAATCATCTCTGTTTTTCTTTTTCTTGATGTAAGAACGGATAACTATCCATGATGATCCATTGTGTGATGAGCATGAATATTTGTTTCTGAGTCATGGAAGTTTTCCATGTATTTAAGTATTTATATCTATTATATATATCGTCGTCTAGTACCCATAACACAAGCCTTAATGAGCTTACTATGGGACTAGTTCGACTTGTGTAAGATTGTCCCCTAATATTTATTTATTTATTTAACTATTATTGGCATCCTATTATGTAAGGAAACATAATGTAAACTGTATATCTGTGTACCGTCTACTGTGTGGCTGTTGTTATCCTAAATACCAATAAATAAATGATGTCTACTGTACCTGTAGCAGATTTTGGGGGTCGCTAATTTGTAGACTTTGGAACCGTCTTCTTGATTGATCGGTATATATTTACATATATATTTGTGCGGTGTGCATACAGATATAATGTATACCCATATACATTATATTTGTGCGAATTTACGTCCATCATTAAGAAACTCCAAATATTTCCATAAATTCAAACAAAAACACTCATTCGTGAGTGCTTTGATGCGGGTCTCCAATATTTTACCGTGACACCTGCCAGGGTAATCAGATACGGTGACCCCGCCGCTGTCCGCCACTATTCGGATTGCGTAGTCACTGTATAGACTAATTATTTTGACGTCAGTATACTATAAAATTAAAAACCGGCCAATTGCGAGTCGGACTCGCGCATGAAGGGTTCCGTACCATCTATAAAAACAGTAAAAAAAAAAGTTTCTTGTATGGGAGGCCCCCTTAAATATTTATTTTGTTTTGTTTTTAGTATTTGTTATAGCGGCAACAGAAATACCTACACAATTTGTGAAAATTTCTACTGTCTAGCTATCGCGGTTCTTGAGATACAGCCTGAAAAAAAAACGTTTGTTATATGAAAGCCCGCCTTAAATATTAATTTTATTTTGTTTTTAGTATTTATTGTAAAAGCGGCAACAGAAATACATAATCTGTAAAAAAATCAACTGTCTAGCTATCGCGGTTCTTCAGATACAGCCTGGTGACAGACAGACAGACGGACAGCAAAGTCTTAGTAATAGGGTCCCGTTTTTACCCTTTGGGTACGGAACCCGGTTAAATAAGAATGTGTTATCAAAGTTATATGTTCCATCATGAAACCATAGATTATTATAAATCTTTGTCATATTTCAAGACATGATATCAGAACAAATATTCGATGTCTACAAATTGGACCGGAATTGTATTGATCTGTCGCATGCGTAACATACAGACGCATGTACAGAAAATTCACACAACGGAACACAACCAGGCATGATCAAATCTGAAACGAGTATGTCCGAGGTAGCTTCAAAGTTGCTCCAATGCCAAAAAAAAACAGAAAGCCGTATGAGGTGGTATGGCCACGTCATGAGGAGACCTGATGACTACGTCGTTAAAAAGGCCTTGAAAATCCCGGAACGTAAAAGAGGCCCCCGGCCCCTCTACATACATGGTGGACCAACATAACCCGGCTTCTAAAAAAGGAAGAACTACTAGAACCGAAAACCCAGGGCTGAGCGACTTGGCGCCGAATTATTAGGAGAGCTAAACCCACCTAGCGTGGGAATAGAACAATAATAATCTTTTCTCAAACATGCAATAAAAGATTGACGTTGTGTGCTTCATAATGGGCTTCGAAGTGTCACGTCTCGGGCGAAGCGAGACGAGAGACCCGTAATGGCATTTCATACAAAATTAGAGGCCTAGGCCTGCAAGATAGTCTTTTTTAATTTCTATTCCACAATTTGTGGCACAGGATCACGGCGTTCAGCCATGAAAATTCAAGTTTGTTTTTTTGGTACTATATTAATGTTACGTGGTGGAGGGAAACTGGGTTTTCTGCCGACAAACTGCTATGCAGTTTGGCAGATATTAATGATAGTTCCTAAATGTTATGTTGTTAAGTTAAATAAATAAAAATAAAATAAAAAAAAGGCACAGAAGAAGAAGAAGCACGAAAAAAAGTGGTTTCTTTTTTTTGAAAGTTGCTAAATAAGAATAATAATAAGAATAACTTTATCTATCAGAAACATCTTTACCAACTTTGTCTTAGAAACTAGAGACTCTACTTCCTAATTTAGATGTTTGACAAGCAATATTTAGAGTATTCAAAGGCAATCAATTGAATCAATTTAATCACCCAAGGATACTCGTAGGTTAAAAAATACTTAAAACAATAAAACAGATAGTAGTGTTGACGACCGGTTAGCCTAGTGGGTAGTGACGCTGCCTACGTAGCTGAAGGTCGTGGGTTCGAATCCCGGTAAGGGCAAATATTTTGTGTGATGGGCATGAATATTTGTTTCTGAGTCATGGAAGTTTTCTATGTATTTAATTATTTGTATATATTATATATATATCGTCGTCTAGTACCCATAACACAAACCTTACTGAGCTTACTATACTTACTACTTCATATTTATTTATTATTTATTTAGTAGTAGTACTAAAATGAAGATTCGTTTTGACAAAAACTTAATTCTGTACCGATTTTCGTAACGTTGTTCCATTCGTCTCAGCAAAGCGCCTACGTTTAAGGGGGACAATACACAAACATGATAAATAATACCACATATCCGGTCTTCGACGACATCCAACCAATTACAATTTTAAAATAAAAATACCCTCCAGTCTCGGTTTCCCCGGCCAGGATAATGAGATACGGTGACCCCGGGACTCCGCTATTACCGGGATTGCGTGGTCACCGTACAGACTAATTAATTTGACGTGCGCTGGAGTGGAAGACGTTTGCTTTTATTGTTATTTTGTGTTTATTGTTTGGGGATGTGAATTGTGATAGACATTTTATTTGCGGAAAATACGCGAATCTTAGTACATATTGGCGGTGTTTATAAGACTGTAATATTCTACATAGTTTTCTAAAGTAGTATACCATGTTGTAATCAACTCAAAGATTACATTTTTTACAGACTAGCGTGCCTGTGGCTTGATAGGAAACGGACACCGTAACCTATAAAAAGATTGCAGCAAATATGCGGCTTCGTTGTGTTTGCTTTACAAAGTCTAAAACAGGTCAAATTTATCCACCTAATCATGGAAATATGCCATCAGCGAATTCTATCGTATGTCGACCACGTCGTGCGAGGGTTAGATGAGAGCTGAAAACTGAATAGTAGTAGGGAACGCAACGTGTTCCCTACGTTGTTGGATCGAGGTTGGTCTCCAACCAACGAACAGGTCAAGTGAAAAAAACATCTTTTACCAAATTCTACTCTGAAGAAGGTGATGGACAGAAGTAAATGGAAGAAATTAAACACTCCAAGTGAAGCAATTTCTCTTTGTTAGGAAAACAAGTGAAAACCGACAAGAGTGCTAGAAGATAGAAGAAGATACTTGCACCGCAGGGATTCGGTGTTGTGTTCCTGCTGGTGAACAGTGAGGAACCTGCATTTGTATGCATAGATGTCAACACAACGCATCCTGGAATCAATAAAGGGGGAGTAACGCAATAGGGGTGTAGAAAATTAGTATTACTCCAAAAGAAAGGAGGCAAAAAAATATGCCTAATAGTGACGAAAATCCCATTCAGATATCTCAAATAATTACGAAGCTACAACCGTTTTAATATTGCTTGTTACAGAGAGAAAATGCAAACGGTGTGTGACGTCACATTACAGGATGATGCCGGGGGACCGCGTCGACGGCGGCGCCGACCACGGTGCGGCGCGGCACGTTGCCGTCTTCTGTGACGTCACATTCTTCCAGCTTCATCGTTTCATATGAAGTTGCGTTTTGCGAAATAGGGACAGAACATACCCCCTCTTAAACTTTGGACACTTATAACTTCGTGATTATTTAACCTTTTGCGTTGATTTTTTCTCCATTGACTACATTTTTTATCCTTTTTCGAGAAAATCTGACATTATTGATTATTTTATTTAGTGTCTACGCCCCTATTGTGATTCATCGCAAGCGCCCATAGGCTACGGGGTCTGCATACGATCAAGCAGCTTGGGCTATCACAGGACGGCCCGCGAGCTGTATTACGGCGAGATAGACTATACGTCTTTTTCGTATTAGAATGCTTAGAAAGAGACGGGTATAGTCTATGTCGCCGCGGCACATCTCGCGGGCGGTCCTGATCGCAAACATGCTTGGAATCGACGAGTTGTTAAAAATCATCATTATTCGCGCAATTTATCACTAGTTTCCTCGCTCCTGAATCTAATACATTTATTTGTCACTCACGTTCTAGCGACGAAAATTGCTTCAGCAAAATGGTACCGAGAAGCATCATTTCCAACTTCAATTTATTTTCCAGCGCAGAACTTTCATCAAAAAACTTAGCCAATTTATATAAGCTACGCTCCTAAATAACTGACCAAGTATATAACGAGGAAATTCCCTCGGTGGAAGCAAATCAGAAAACAGTCTGATACATAGCGGGTATATAGGAGTATATAAGGCTTATGTACGCGGGGAAATAGGTCTCGCCCGGACTTGGACGAGGTTTTACGTGCGTTAGGGTTATCACTGCTGAAGTTTTCGTGAGTTTTATTTTTGTTTTGGCTATTGTGTCTATTGTCTATATTGTAATTGTTGGTAATTTGAAACCGAGTGCTTACAGGTGGGGAAATATTCCAGTTACCAGTAAGAAATAAAGTGGTAACTACTTACCTTGACTTGAAAGAAAGAAAGAAAGAAGTATGTAATAAATCCACAAGCAGATGCGTCATATAATATTTTTTTTACGTAGGTACATTTCTCGAAGTTATTTATTATAATAACCACTTTCACTACCGAGGAACCCGCCTAGCGGGCGCCTACGTGCTACGCCGTAGTCGATTTCCGCTTCATACGCGGAAAACCACGGGATTAGCTACGAGCGTAGCGATTATTCACAGTGAATGAGTTAAACAGCGAAACTTTTCAAACGACCGTTAGGACACATCAACTATCAATATTCACCAAAAATGTCAGTTAATATGTTACCCGATTGCCCTGAAGGACTCAAAGTCTTCTATAACTTTTTATACAGTAAAATAACTTCCAACCAATATCAAACTGAAATGAAGAGATGATAACAATTTTTACACTTAAGAAAAGATTACAAAAAAAAACTGATGGTGGCAGCCCTACGCAAAGACAACAAAGCCTCCCCCGCCGCCCCCCACCACCCCCCAGCCACTCCAGCGCGATTGTTCATGTATGTATTCACCACATTACGAGTCAAGTAGGATAAAAACCGGGCTTTGAGATATCCCCACCATTGACTGATATTCCCGCTTTTTATGTTCGCTTTATTGTTGCACTGGATCTTGGAGATTATTGTTTGGGTGAAGTTTGCCAGCTGTGGGATAGAGGTTATAGAACAAAGAGGTGGATCGCTGAGTGACATTTGTAAACACAGAAAAAAATGGATACTTGGTTTGAGGTAATTCTTGAACCACAAAATTAAATCTGGAATAAATAAATATTAGGAGACAATCTTACACAAAGTAAACTAGCACCAAAGTAAGTTCATTAAGGCTTGTATTATGGGTACTTGACGACGATATATTTAATAGATATATATATACGTAGAAAACGTCCAAATCTCAGCCACAAATATTTAGCTATGCTCGTCACACAAATATTTGCCCTCACCGGGATTCGAACCCAGGACATTCAGCTCCGTAATAGTCATTTTCACCTTCATGACAGGTGATGTATCCTATCGACTCGTTGAATGTCTGGTGACGTAAAATTGACGATCTTTGATTTATATTGTAAATGATCAATCATTAATCCTGGTCATGGTATAACAACATGGTATGGTGTTATACCATGATCCTGGTCCTAAAGGTGCCAGTACGCGCCTGGTCGTTTGTACAGTTAGGCAATTATCGGTGTTCGGGATATTTTCAACCTCATTTACCTAATTTACCTCATTTCATATAACATTCGAATTAAAACGGTAAAATTCGTCTACCTATCAAAGGGTTAATATTGTACTAGTTTTACTAATTTCGATCATTAAGAGCTTTCAAACATGACGGCACTAATGTGTTTGCGTTTTAAATTGGTTTTCCTTGAAGTCGCGTGACGATTTACGCACGACTTTTCTAATCTTATCTGGAATAGGGTATGGTTTACGGAATGTGATAACAAATTCAATGTTTGTCGTGTTATGTGTGTCAAGAATAAATATTTTTTCTTTAATTCTTTAAAAATTTGACAACTCTCTGGTGTCGGTGGTCGTTGGTCAAATCGGCACTATTAACAAACTACATAAGCGCCCGAGATCATGATGAAAATGCCGAAAGGCACAATGTTCATCCAGTTCGGAGGGTAATCACGTAACGTTTCGTACGCGCGTTAGGACAATTCAACTGTCATTTTTCTATATAAAAACTGACATTTCGAACTACCTGACTTACGTACAATGCGTTACGTGATAGACCTGTAGGGCTCAAAAACGAGCAAATACCGACGATAATGGTAATAAAGTTGAGAAGGTGATTGGCGACTAATGACAGAATGTCTTCGGAAGATGCCAACTCCATCTTCGCATTCGAATGGTCTGATTTCTTTTTCTTTAATCACTACGCCGAAAGGTAAACGAAAAAATGCACTCTTTATTTTACACTAGAACCGTACAACAGGTTTAATACAATATTATATTACTCCTAATGAATTTTACATTTTAGTAAACTTATTTTGGTATCTTAGTAATGCTCCGACATCTCCGAATATAATCAAAACATAATCAACTCAAACATTCATTTCGATATCCTTTCTTCGGACACGCGTAACATTTCTATACATACCTATTACCTACTGCCCATGCTAGACAAAGGAGAATCCTTTCTCCATAACCAAAACCATCCTGGGGGATGATTCATACACAAAATTACCATACAATATTCTTAAAGCAAGATGAAGTCATTTACCCCACAATAAAACGATATTACACCATTTTGGTGTCCAATTAAATTCAATACACACCTTATATTCACTCAGCGCGTGTGTAACCGCCTTATGCTAATTTGGGCAATTTTCCCCATCTCGTGGGTAAATTTCCCTGCTCGGGTAAATTATTGCTGTGTTGCGTTTATATCGCTTTTTTTCTATTTTCGGGTTAAGTTGCTATATCTTTGGGGGAAAAAATTGTCTTATTGAATAAGAATCGTGTGGGATAGTTGATTGAAGAATTGGGCAGTGGGTTTAGGTACGTAGCATGTGTAAGTAGTTTTTCTTATATTTTCGCGGAATTTAAATGCAAAACAGCAAGGTATATTTTTAGAGTTTCGGACTTTTAATTAATAAATTCGTTTTAGGAAGAACGTGGGCCTCTCCTGGATCAGCTCAGGATAGGGACGGGTGGCGTACTCGAAGAGAGGCCTATGCTCAGCAGTGAGCGATTACGGGCCGAAAATGATGATGATGATGGTTTTAAGCTAATGACGCAAATTAGCTTGAACTGATTTCATTTCAGAATATTGAGTTAAGGTATTTGAAACTAATAAAGGGCAAGGCACAGCGGAATTGGATCAACCAAACGTTAAAGAAAACCGCAGTCAGAATCACACTTGTTGCTGTGCTGACGTTATGCAGGCTACGGTGTCTGCTACCATCAGGCAGACCGTTTACCTATTTACCACCGTCGTGGTATAAAAGAAACTCATAAAAGTTTGGCCAACTTATTTGGACACACAGCTAACGCGGATGTCACACTGCGCCTCATCTCCAGACGAAGTGCCTCAGTTTGTATATACATTCCGTATGGTACGACACACTGCATCGCACATTCATCCGGCGAAATTTGTATGCAGCTCCGCACCTCCATACGGAGATGCTGCGCAGTTGCGACATCCGCCTTAACTATGGACAACCATAACCTCCTATAAAGCCTTATTATTGCTGCTTGTGCTGTAAAACGACTATGCGAACGCTCACGCCTTTAAGTACACTCATGTTTCCCGGTTGTACCCTAACAGAGCCCGGAGTTCACTTTGGCATCAAATCCCAAGATTTCAATATAAATATATTCTTTGGGGACAATCTTACACAAATCGACCTAATCCCAAACTAAGCAAAGCTTGTACTATGGCTACTAGACGACGATATACATACTTATATAGATAAATATATACTTAAATGCATAGAAAACATTCATGACTCAGGAACAAATATTCGTGCTCATCACACAAATAAATGCCCTTACTGGGATTCGAACCCGGGACCTGGCTTCGTAGGCAGGGTCACCAACTAGGCTAGTCGCTTGCTATCTGACCTTCCAACCTCGAAGGAAAACTAGTCCTTTTTGGGATTAGACCGGTTTCCTCACGATGTTTTCCTTCACCAAAAAGCCACTGTTCAATATCAAATAATATTCCGTACATAAGGTATTTTGAAAAACGTCCCCTGGTTTGAACCCACCACTACCAGATAGAAAGTCCCGTGGCTTACCGCTCGGCTACAGTAGCTTCTGTCGCATGTAGGTACACTAGCAGCCAACGTATATGCTTTGTCTTCGGGCGACGTCCGATGCGCCACTATGGCTATAAACAGGTATACTCTTGGCTCTTCTCAGTCGTTTTTTGTCAAGTTCTTAAATTCGTCCCTTTCTGCTTTCGTCACCGATTCTTCATTCGTCACTTTCGATATTTGGCTATTTCTTATTCCGGCTTATTTCGGTATTCGTCAACATCGTCTTTAGGCATGTTCAATGATAGTCTACGTTGTTTTCAGACTCACTCGTTATTCGTAATTTTTTTCACGGCACGTTCGTTGTTGGTCCTATTCGATTTTTGACAAGTTCTTAATTCATCTTATTCTGCATTCGTCACTTTCACTGGAAGCCTTTGTCATCTTTGGTCATATTTGTTGTTTGTCTTTTCCTAGCGTAGCATATGGTAGTAACGAAGGAAGCCATAAACAAGAAACTTCATGTTTTCATTTCCTCCTGATATTAACGTCTACATTTCGGAACTTAGCTTATTATTAGCTTAGTCCTTTCCAATCACGGGACAATAGTGTCCCGGACCTTAGGAAGGCGTTAGCTTAGTTATTATTATGCTTTGTAATTTTTCATTCAAGTCGCCTAAACCAAACCAATAAACTATATAGTTAAATAGCGAATGGGACGAATATCGAACGAGTTTAATAGAGAATGTGTCCAACAAAGAAAGATGTAAATTCCAAAAGAGGCGAAATAAGAAAAATACGAACTTAGAATAGTACCAAAAACGACAGGACAAATAAAGAGTGAGTCTAAAAACAACATAAACTAACCTCGACCATACCCAAAGACGATATAGACGAATACCGAACTAAGCCGGAATAAGAAATAGCCAAATATCGAAAGTGACGAATGAAGAATGGGTGACGAAAGCAGAAAGGGACGAATTTAAGAACTTGACAAAAAACGACTGAGACGAGCCAAGAGTATACCTATAAACACGATAGTAGGGCAGTTTCAGGTGATAATGTGGACACGCTGGACAAAAGCACCAATTTTTTTTCAGGCACTTGTTAGGTCCATAGCTTTAAGTTTTTGATAGGAACCAACTCCTCCGTCGGCCATATTTATTTTATGCCGCCCATTTTTAATTATAGCTAATAATCAATATCTCGAGTTCTAAGGCACTTATAATCACAAACTTGGTGTCTAAATATACATATTTGGGGTCAGGAAATTAAACTATATAAGTATTTTACCGATATAACACTGCATATATATGTAAACATCTTTGTTCTTAGAGTTGGGTAGTTATGTTAAAAAAGCAATTATTAACATTATTATATTTTTATTAAGTACTTGTACCTAACAAGTGCCTGAAAAAAAATTGGTGCTTTTGTCCAGCGTGTTCACATTTACGACAATTTGTTCGAGCACTCTGCCCCACTACCACCTTAGAATGCTTTTATATCGGTTATTATCTTAAAGGGTTCGATAATGCTTTTATATCGGTTCTTATCTTAAAGGGTTCGATTTTTACTTGAACTTTTACCCGAGTTTTAAACGAATTAAACACTTCAGAAGATGAAAGAGTCGACATGAATATGGAAGGAAGAAGGTGCTAATCCCGATTCTTGGCGGACTCAACTTTTAATTAATACAATCAAAACAAACAGCGGCCTCGGGCTTATATTACTCAGGGATGGATTTAGCTTTTAGATTTTCTTTTATTATTTAATTAATTGTAGCATTTAAAATAACACCTATGCTATTTTGAACAGTGGGCGATTACGGTCTGAAAATAATTACCTAGCAGTGTCCCACTGCTGGACATAGGCCTCCCCTAAACAGTGCCTATTGAGCAGTCCTGCGCCACCCGCATCCAGCGGACTCCCGCGACCATTAACGGGTTTCAGTCCACCTCATGTGGTCGTCACTCAAGAAAAGTTGACATGTTTCGATGAATATTAAAGTTCCTAGAAGGCTTTCATGCAATGTTCCGGTATTAGGAAGAACCCGCTAAACTAGGCTTACATAATGTTGACTTAATGGCGACCAACTTATTCATATACTAAAACTTATAATTGCAACACCTATCGGACCAGCGCTGCTGTATATAGTTAATGTCAGGGCATATGCTGAGTGGTGTCCGCTAGCGGCCACATAATATTGTCTATGTTGTTTTAGTTTAAGTTGGTAATTATAACGTTTTTTTTATTTTTTATTAAGAACGAAATTGTCATGTGTTATTTTGGCTTGCAATAAATTATTTTCTATTCTATTCTATAATATCTGTCATCATCTCCTAAATACGGTCCTGCCCGCGGACCCTTGCTGCCCTGATTTATGCGACCTTATGAAAACCTCACCTTCTATTAATCTTCACTGTAAACTCGTTGCGGGGCTTCATTTGCATTCTTGCACTTTTGAAAAATTCTTACGCTTCCGAAACTTGGCTGAACGTTATACAATCATTTATTGATAAAACCATAGTTACAAGTCAAACGGTATCATTAATAAGATGAATTATATGAATGAACAACAGTAATAATAATAAGTATTGATAAGATATTCCACGTTTATATGTGCACGGTAAATAGTTTAAGAAACCTTTCGACATTGTACAGAGTTAAGAGTCGTCAGGACGCTCGACTCTACATACAAACATGGTTGGGTTCTCATTTTAAAACGACATGCTAGAATAACATCATTTTTTTATACACAATGGGATCCGCTATACCTAGGTCGGTAAGTCATTACTTACTGATGCTATTCTAAGGGCCTGTTTCACAATCTCCAGTTAAAACATATCCATCAGATAAATTTTGGCTGTCACTTTTCTTTTATATGACGGGAGAAAAGGATAGCAATAATTTTAACTGGCAGATAACTTTATCCGTCGATTGTGAAATACCCCGGCTACGGCCCTAAATAACGTTAATATTATAAATTATAATGGAAAAAAATGAAGCGATTAACTTTGTATGAAAAACGTTTTTCTCGCTTTGTTTTTTTTTCTATATTATTTTTTAGAAACTAGCTAGGATTCTATTGTATACACAAAGTTTCACGTTGTTCTAGCATGTCGTTATAATCTGAGAAACAAACTACTTTTGTATGGAGCGACGAGCGTACTGGGGACCCTTAAGACTCAAAATATAATGCACCAACTTGCAACAATGTCTCGTAGACAAGAGAGTAGTCTCAGACTGTCGATTCGAATAGACGTGTTGTAATTATTTTTGCAAATTAAAATCGTGTGCAAAAAGTATTGACCTCGATTTGGACTATCTGTGTCACGCGTTCGTTGTTTTGCGTGTGCAGTGCGAGTCATTATGACTTTATAGTGGGAAATCAACCTAATACAGTATAATGGGTGATAATAGCCCACTTACTAAAAGTTCTAAAATGCACTGTAGCCCTCCATCAACACCTGTGCCTCCCAATACCGCGTAGGACAACGCCCAACCGCCGAGCACGAGAGATCAGACAAACCTTGACGCGGTATCAACGCCAAAACTTCAGAACTGGATGAGCACTATAGAACAGTGCCTTAATGAAATTTGCAGCATCTCCACGGAAGGTAAATTGAACTCGGAACAAAAAATAAGGGTCTCTCACGGTACCGCAAACTTGGCAGTTCTTTACCAATCGCTCAAACAGAAAGCAACTGTTAACCAATGCACTCTAGTAGACCTTGAAGAAAAACAAGACCTATCAGACTGTCTCCGAGCCCTAAAGGATAGTATCGATAACTAACAGGCCTACGACAGATACACTTTCCTTTGCCGATATGGTGAAAACTAACAGTAAAACTCAAATCCGCCCTAGCAACTTGAGCTCAGTAGCAATTAACCCTAAAGATCAATCAAAATCAAGCGAGAACACCAAAACCTTGGTACAAAAAATGATTAACCCTGAGCAAATGAAATTGCACGTGAGAGCGCTACGTAAAGTTAAAAATGGCGGTGTCATCATCAGCACTGATTATAAGGACGACATTGAAAAATTGGAAAAGACTTTTAAAAATACTTCCACGGACCTCATCGTCGATGAGCCCAACAAGCGCAGGCCCAGGATTGTAATGGTCGGCGTGCCGTCAGCTCTGCGAGAACAGAAGTTTATAGTGCTTATACGAACAAAACCTTGCCGACAAGCTTCCGGACTTAACTCGGGACAAAATCTTAGCCAGTATTAAATTAAGCCATAAGTCGGGAAGCAAAGATGCCGAGACGTGTAACTACGTCATAGAAGTTCCAGACCTTGTTCGCAAAGCGCTCATATCCCAGAACCGAATTTTCATCAATTGGTCATCGTGCCCTGTGAGAGACTTCACGATTGTCACTAGATGTTTCAAATGCCAGCAGTTTGGCCACGCCGCCAAGACATTTAAGCAACCAGAACACACATGCGGACATTGTTGCAAGATAGGGCACTCGGACAAGGAGTGCCCAAACAAGGCAGACCCTCCCAAATGCTCAACATGCAAACTGTTTAACAAGCCCCACGATCATAAAACAGGAGACACTGAATGCCCCGCCAGGAAAATGGCCGAACGACGATATATTAATTCTATTGATTATGAAGGGGCCTAAGTATCAGACAATTAATTAAGTATCTCTTTGATTTTTAATTACGATGTTTTAGTTATTAAATAGGTAGGTTACCCAAATAAGCCCATAAAATGTTATATAGATCTGTCACCAATACTTGTATTACCAACTCGTATTTTTTTATTCTGTTTGTTTGTTTTATGGTTAGTAAACTGTAAATATATTATTATGCACTAAGGTAAAAGTCCACTAAAAATAAAATAAACTCGATGACCTAGTTTGCAGTTATTGTCGACGCTGACACTGCAATTCCGTACGTAAATGAAATAAATATTCTTAGATTAGTATGCACACATTATTTATGTTGTAAGATAATTCATTATTTATGTCTTTGATATGTACAGTCAGCATCACATAGTTAGTAGCAGCCAAAGTAGCCAAATATATCGTAACACTTCCTTATTCCTATAGTAATAAAGACGCGTTCCGATATATTTGGCTACTTTGGCTGCTACTAATTATATGATGCTGACTGTACCTATGATTTTAATTTGTTTGTTTTCCAATTAGTATTATCTCTTTGCCTGAGATACAGGATAATCCTAGTTCAGGCGCATTTAATTAATTCCCCTAACATGTAACAGTGCAAGCACAATGTAACGTTAGCAATAAGGTTTTTTCCAATAAATTATTCTTATTCTTACATTCAAATACTTCGGAACTCCGGCTTTTAATCACTTATTCCGAACTTTAACAAACAAACTCGCATTCCGGACGATTCCTTATTCAAGCTTGATTGAAAGATGCGACTTTTTCCGCGGATTCGCAGGGCATTGCCGAACCTCGTCGAAAATGTCCGTTTAAGCGGACTATACGCTGCCGCATGCGGCAACATGTCGCACAGTAGTTAGTAAGTAGGAAGTCTTTTTTTTACTACGATGGCGGCGAATAAGCATACGGTCTTCCCGGTGGTGAGCAGGCACCCCGTCGCCTGTGGACGCCTTGTGACTCCATAAGAATTACAATTTGAACCCTTTTTTGATTTGAGGGTTAATTTGTTACATTGACAGCCCACCCGATGAAACAGAAAGAGACGTATTTTAACATAACCATTAAACAAAATTAAAATAAAGAAAATTTAATTGAATTTGTGTACTAATATAACCTAAAATACATAGATTTGAAATCTAAAAACCTAGGTATTTATATATATATTTTTTAAGTGAAAACTTCTTTAGCGGCGCTGAGCACTTTTTGGGATGGGGAAAATTGTTAAATACGCGACAGAGTTTTGTAACGTTAGATGTGAAGGAGGTCACTTTTTGCTGCTAGCCGATTAGACTTCATTCAAAACTGAACGCTATTCGTAAGAGTATAAAGCCGTTTAACACTTTTTGCAATAGCATATTCTGCAAATAAATTTGTAATAATACCAACGAGTCCTTCACCGTTTTGTTATTCAGAAAATTCGAATAGTTCGAATTTGGGCTTTATTAATGACATAAAGCTGTGAAAAATATTTACCAACTTAATATTTACCAAATTTATTTGCGTCGGTCGGCTGTTCTTGCAAATTCGAATAGTTCGAATTTAGACGTTATTCCTAAAGAGATAAAGCTTCGTAAAATATTTGGCAATTTGTGCCCGTCCGCCTAAGTAATTGATAATTGTTTATAAATTTGCGTCAAATTGTTAGGGTGACACCGTAAGATGTCACGTGAACTGATCGAAAAACTGTTACAATGTTATTGAGTTTTCACTTCTGCCGGCACTCCCGGAGTGCAACCCGGTCTTTTTTTTTTATAGAGGAAAAATTAAAAAAAATAATGCTTCGAGCCGGATTTGACCCGGCGACCACAGGCATTCATGGCCCGTCGCTACTAACCAACTGAGCTATCGGAACAATCCGGTTCGGCCACCAAATTTTTCAATCAGTTCCTTCCTACAACGCCTAAAATAATAACCTTTCCGCCTTATAATTTTCGTTAGCAGCGTAACTGCTTAATACAAAATTAATGTAGGTATTTATAGTTGTGTTCTGATGATAGATGTCATTTCTTCATTTAATAAGTTTACAGTGTATAATCATTGTACCGCTTTGGAATTTACTGGAAAAATTATTTCACATTGCATAAATATAGTTCGTATTTCCTTTGATATCTAACGAATTTGTCAACGATTTCAAATGAAAGTCAACTCACTCACTACACGAGGTTTGTTACTTTTACTGAGTAGTTTTCATAAGTTCACATTCTTGTAGCACAGTGTTTCCGCACTATAACCAAACCTTAAACGTGAGGCAAGCGTTTTTGTCGCCGTTACTCCGCTGGTTATATAAAGGCTGTATAAAAGCCGTATAACGGGTTTAAGGGCCGCATCAAATTTAACTTTTTGGTACTTTTATGGCGTGAGAAAAAAGGGCAGGTGAGCTTGGGAGCTATATTAAAATGTTTCATGTAAATTTCAGCAGTTTCGCAGGCTATATTTCAGTCTGTCTGAGGATTTCGTATTCATGCGCTCTTAGTTTAATATTGGCTTTAAGTCCTTTTTCAATTTTCCGTGTTAGAAGAATATTACTCTGTAAATGTGTCAGAGTAATAAACTTTGGATATTAGGATCTTAATGTGGGTTTCAATGTGTCATACTCATGTTTGTTAGGAGAAGATTGTTTTTATATGAAATACTAGCTTTTGCCTTTGTTCACGTTGACTTCCTTTTGTTGGACTTTTACTGTAGTTGCAGTTCAGCCGTTTTTGCGTGATTAAGTAAAAAACATACTTTCGCATTTATTTATTTATTTATTTAAACTTTTTTGCACAAAAATAAAAATAAAAGTACAATTGGCGGACTTAATGCCTTAAGACATTCTCTACCAGTCAACAGAAACTTTAGTGGTGCAGGATCCTAAGTACAGAGACTCGAATGGAAACACAAATCAATTAATTTCATTAATATACATTCATATATAATGCATACAATATAAACTTACTTATACATACATAAATACATACAATATTAGAAGAATGATTGCACCACTGTTGGGAATTGTTGAGAGGTTTTTTTTATATAATGTATCTAGATACTACTACTAACAAATGTTTAGCCTGTAGACGCTCAATTCAGCACTTTCCCATTTCTGAATCACGTGTTCCGCTGGTAAATTGGTTGTGGTAATACCTACGCGGTATTGTTAGGTATTTTCTAACAGTACCAAAATTATAAAATTGGAAATTATTATTATTATGAACAAGTATAATAGTCCGATACGAAAAATTCGCTAGCACTGTAACATGGACAACCTTATTATTATACCACCGGAGCAATTGATTCCAAATGAGCGTCGGGACATATCAACTGTCAGTTTCACCTTCTAAAACAGTTGACATTCACCACATGTTATGGTGATAAACACACTTTCATGTCTATGCCTCAAAAATCAGATTGACTAATATAATGAACAGCGATATAGTAGGTTAGGTATAGTACTAAGGACGACCCCGTCACCTGAAGTCACGGCTTTTTAATTATTTAGGCCGCCGCGATCTGGACGCCAGCGGTTAGCGGCCGTTCATACTTCGAGCGATTCAATGTGTGCATGGGCACACGCCCGCCGCCCCGCTGCCCGCTGGCGTCTAGACCGTGGCCTTAATAATGTCGCCAATCGTCTTACGTCACCATGCGGATACTTACGATGTCGATAACACTTGTTAGCCTTATGATAATCGTCATAGATTTTCTCAGAAACCGTAAGTACCTACTTACCTAACATTTGCAGTAAAATGTAAATAAACGTTGTATAGAGCCCTGTCAATCAGGTAAGTTTTTTCATTACAATCCTGAAAAGGTTACAATTTGCATTACTTAAGGCAAATGAGACAATGGATTTCATTAGTAACCAGTCAAAATGATTCATGTCAAGGTGACAGGACTACTCAGGCAAGCAAATCTACGATAAGGTAAATCATTATTAGTAGGTTAGGTGTGAAATTATATCCCCAAAACTTAAATTATGCAGCGACATGTTAAAATACCAGAACAATCTTCAAACTTTCATTCAGGCAAGTTACTCAAAATCCAAAATGGCGCATTAAAAACAAACAATCCTCAAAGCAGCAAAAACGCGTAATTGCAATTAATGCCACCGACACTTCAAAGACCTGCCTCGCACAAAGGTGTCTGTGCAGCTACAACTCTTCACCAAATTTATGCACATAGGTTACGACGAGGGCACTCCGTCCCAGGCAAGACGAGCGTGAAAAATATGACAACACTACGCCAACGCCAACCCTTGTGCAGCTGCTATAGTGCTGCCAACGCCCGTTATAACACCATTATATACCACGCGCCCGCGGTCCCATTTTTCGCCGAACGAACGCGTAAGTTGGCACGTCAGATCGGGGTTAAGCACTGCGCAAATATAAGTCATATAAGAGCTGTATTAAGGTAGAGAATGGGGTTCGTGGAATTTGGAATTTCATTACCGATTGATGGGCGAATTTGATTGATTTTTAAGCGTGTTTTCAATGTACTAAGGGTGTTATTTGATTGAAGAATGGGAATGATTGTGAAAAAACATGGCTGTCATTCAGCCGTCGCGTTGACAATGCGACGGTTTTGTGTGGAATTTATTTTGATGCGCAGAATGCTGTTTTGTTGCAGAAATAACTTTCTCGTTTTTTTTCAGTTATAATGACGTGTTGTTCATATTATGAAGGTTTTTTCTTATTCGCATTCGCTGGGTGCCTTAACGAAGCATTGTTCGTAATATTTATACGCCGATTTGTATAAAATGACGCAATATGCATTTTCTGTTATATTTTTAGACAAAAATAAAATTACTTTTTTTTTTTATGGTATAGGAGGCAAACGAGTAGACGGATCACCTGATGGTAAGCGATTACCGCCGCCCAAGGACACTTGCAACACCAGGGGTATTTTGAGTGCGTTGCCGGCCTTTAAGATGGGAGTACGCTCTTTTCTTGAAGGTTTGAAGACTTTGAAGGTCGTATCGGTCCGGAAATACCGCAGGCGACAATCCATTCCACAGTTTAGCTGTGCGAGGCAGGAAGTTTCTGGACTGGATTACTTAAGAAGTATCGCGAAACGTCTGGTTGACGTAACTGGTGACCGAAGAGCTGGCGGTTTTCTCGCGCAACGCATCAGCATTGCAATTCAGCCAAGAAATGCCGCCAGCATCCTCGGTCCAATGCCTCGAGTTGAGAGCCTTTTTTTAGATTAAAATTAGTTTTCATTTAATATAGTTAATGTTAATTATCGTCTTGTATACTTTTCTTAAGAATCTGGAAAAGGCCTTTACCTCGTAAGGGTTCTGGTGTGATATCTCACAAAAAATAATATTAGGTTTAAATCCTAGAGTACCTAAGTTATTTCATATTTTTTAATATTTCACCCAGAAATAAAAAGGTTTTTTTATTTTTTATTTTATTTATTTATTTACATATATACTTTTGAAAATAAATGATACGGATGATGATAATTATTATATAAGAAGATAGCGGAAACCTCTCTAGACGGACACCAAAAAAAGAAAAACGAAGAAAAACGATAAGATAATATGTCTGTGTCTCATTATCGAGTAACATTTTAATTTACGTCACACCCAGCCGTAAAGTGGCAATTACATCCAAAATCCCACTTACTGGTCAGTGGGAGAGGTACCTTCAGTTTTATACTCACCACGGACGCTAATAATAAATGAAAGCCTCAGATCGCATATGATATGACGTATAACTGTCAATATTCGGTATTTGATTCGGTTCAAATTTGGCCGAATATTCGGTTCGGCAAAAGCTGGAATGAAGTAGATTGTTTGCAAAATTGAATACTTTAAATTTTTGTAGTTTTAGCGTAGGCAAATTCGTTTTACTTTTTTTTTTTTTTTTTTGGTCTTATATAATCAAAGTATATGCGGCTGTATTTGCTTTTCCTACCTAAAAGAAACATTACCTACGCGTACAGTTATATTAAAGGTAAGTATTTCTTTTATCTTTCAATCCATTCCCAAGTAAACTTTATTGGTTTCGCGAGCAAACACTCCTAAGATCACTCGGCTGCCAGCTGCCATCCTTAAAGTTCTTTCCACTATTTTCTTTAAACTCCCCTTTCGGTCCCTTTCTTTGCATAAACCGGGTGCATAATTTGGGACTGCGGCTAATCCTTTTGTATTTCGCAACTTATTTTAGATTTTAGACATTTGCTTAATCAGGGTTGGTTCATTTACATAGTTTACGGTGAGTTAGTTTGGTTTAATAGTCGCAAAAAGGCGAAGTGCGGTCGGGGTTTGAGGCCCAAATTACTTTCGCTAGTAGGTTAATCAAGTATCTATTCTAAATTAATTGTGAAGTGTGGTTTTCTTTGTGGCTTTGGGCATTACATCCAATAATACCAAACTAGACTTCCAGGGCCGGTAGGTACTCGTATAGGTACGACTGCAATATATTACTGCGTTTCTAAATCAAATTGCTATCGGTACACTTCGATATCTTTGTCATTCAATATTTTTTTCGTTCGCGCATATTTTATTAAGATTTATAACTTACTTTTGAATTATGAACTAGGAAACTGATGGACACAATTAAATGATCGCACATGAAAAAAATTGAGCGGCCGGCCGTATTAAACCAGAATATTTATCTATATGAATGTACCAACTAATTAATTGTACTTTTCGACCGCGATAATATTGGTTTCCTTCCCAATATTATCGCGGTCGAAAAGTACAATTAAGCTTAGTTATGTCATGTAATCTGGTCCATGTATATAATATCTATAACGAAAATCTGAAACGCATTAAATATAGAGGCCTCGGCAGAGAGTACAACTTTTTACAATTTGGCGTCGAGACCCTCGGTCCGTGGGGTCCCAGTGCGCAAAAGTTATTTGCGGAAATCGCGAAACGTCTGGTTGACGCAAACTGGTGACCTAAGAGCTGGCGGGTTTTTCGCGCAACAACGCATCAGCATTGTAATTCAGGGAGGAAATGCCGCCAGCATCCTCGGTACAATGCCTCGAGGGCCTTTTTTAGATTTAACTTAGTTTTAATTTAATTTAGTTAATGTTAGTTATCATCTTGTATATTATGCTGTAAATAATATATTTATATACCTATATCTATAAGAAAAACTAATCGTCATATTCCCGAATCTATCGCGGTCGAATTATAGCTACCAAAGTGTACTCAATTCACCCCTTCGTATTATAATAAGGCATCTACAAAAAAGAAGAAAGTAACCACAGAGTGGCGTGCAGCAGGTGTGAGGTGATGTATTGCCTCATTTTTACCTCAATTTCCTCATTTTCTTAGCAACCCTTTTCGAGGAGCAGTTATGGAGTCCGACGTAATTAAACTGAGAATGGATAGTCTATTTATTTTGCCATAAAATATTAAGGCATAAAATACATATTTTATAAAATGTCTTGTAATAGTTAATTGCAGTTTAAATTCCCCAGTTCGATATAAGGGAACAGGCAATATCTAGGTATATGCATAAACCCTCGACGTCATAATTATTTATTGTCAGGTGACATAGTGGCGAAATGCGTAGGTAACTATTTTACAAAAAAAAATGAAAAAAATCGACAGACATTAGAATATGACCCAAACGTAATTTTGGAATAAAGTCATCAAATCAATTTCATTTTGAAAATCGATTGCATTGCGCTCCACTTGATTAGTAGGTACGTATTGCACAAAAGAAGTGCATTGACTAATTAAATTAGTACTGAATTGAAAAATGCGATAAGAATAATAATAACTTACTTTCCTATTCAAATGTGATCTCTCACAGATTCTTATCACAATAATGAATATGCTTTTAAGGGTTAGTTCAATTGTTTTTTTTTTATGCTTGAGAAAAAAAAAATGTCTCTTCAACTGTTTTCTTCGCTAAGCCAATACCCATCAATCAAACTTCGCAAAACCCAAACATTTGTTTAACCAATCGCAATTAGAACCAAACAGCCTAAGCAAACGTCTTCGACGAAAACAATCATCTTCCCCAATCAGCCGCCCGATTTTTGCACATAAGATATTCAGGCATTACTTATGCATGCAGCAGGGAAAATATTACAAGGTTTTAATGAAAGAAATATTAATTTTAAGGTAAGTTTTCTTTGCGAGGGCGAAATTAAGTTCAGTCTGGAAATACTTGGGAGTTTGTGCGGTTTTCTAGGAAATGTGGTGGAATTTTAGAGTACACGTTTATGCGGACTCGTTATATTTTGCGTCTAGCGGAGCGGAGTGATTTTGAAATGAGTTTAGGGTAAATATTTCGGATGGCGGAGTCTTGGATGTGCTGATGTTATAAAGAGACCGCGACGAGATGTTTAGGTAAAAAAATAGCGAGTCGATCACACATTTTATTGTTATTCAAAGCCAAACCGTTCTGTCAAATCTAAATCAAAATGGTAAATAAATATTGAATATATAAATCAACTACAGACAGACGGACAGACACCGAGCGTTCGAATGAGTGTTCCGTTGGACCAATGTTGATACGGAAGACTACATAGACGCATACTAGAATATGTGTGTGACATGTGAATTGTGATCAAGTTACTATATAGTCCTAGTCGCAGTGCAGCGATTCCGTCACTTATTCATATTTGAATTATGGAACGTAGATGATAGATAGAATGTGGCTTGCAAAACGAAACTTTACTTAAAAGACTCGGCCAAAGCCCTACTACACTTACATATCTATAGGTAACCAAGTTGGGCCACTTCATTGTGCACCGTGTGACCGTCATCGAGCATCTTTAAAGTCACTCAAAATGTAGTGAGATGATAACTTGGACTTCGTATTTACTTTTGGTATTGACTGTAAAATAACACATTTCGGAACTCCTGTAATACTTTTAAATCACAGTAAATACACTTATGAAACTCTGTCACAATACTCTAAATACTCGTGCAAAATGTTCCAAACAATTTAGCGAGTTGAAAAACGTGTAAATATTCAAATGGCGACAGAAGAGTCGGAGCAAGAAATATGAATACGATTCTAGAAGTTTCGCGCCAAATGAAGCATATTTCGGCCATAACACTCGCATTATTCAAAAAACTGGGTAAGGGCGGCTGTTCACGGGCGACTTACCCCCGGTTTTATAAAAATCCGTTAGGCCATTTATTTATTTAAACTTTATAGCACAAAACAAAAAAAGTACAAAAGGCGGACTTACTGCCTCAAGACATTCACTACCAGTCAATCGTAGGGCCAAACAGAGACATTCAAACGGTGGGTGGAAGAGAAATACTAACAAAACAAAATTAACATTAATGTCAAAAAATGTACTGAAGTCTAAAATTAGATCTGACTTCACTGATTATTTATAAAACCGGACCTTAGTTAGTATTTACAAAAACTTCGGTAAAATACAAAATACCGCATACCGATTCCGCACCGCCGAACGCGGAAGTGCTATTCTTCGTCCGTTGCAGGTGAATCCCGTATATGCATAACAGTGACTGAAAAGAAAGCTTGCGATGTACGGTCTGCACACTGAAATGGATAGGGTGGAAGTTCCTCACGCAAGACGGATAATTCCTGCTCCTAGGCAAAGGCAACCATGACTTCCACTCGGGTTTGGAGCAATTTCTAACCAGTCGTTGAGAAAAGCGTCCAGGTTGTTCCGCCACCTCCGACTCGGCCTACCACGTTGTCCTAATCCCTCCGAAAACGACACGCAAGTTTGTGACGTTTACCGCCGTCCCGTGAACAGCCGGCCTGTATTTAAAGCAGCCTTAAGAACACTTGGGGGAGGCGCGTTAACTTTTTATATACATCTCTGGCAAATGAACCGAAACTGCGTCTCGCAGATGCTAAACTTACTTATTTTTTAGCCGTTTTCGGGGTTCCTGCGGCAGTCATAAACGCCCTGAAAATAAAAGAAAAAGAAGTCAAGTGTTAAAAAGTTATTTAATGAGACAAATAAACACAAATTCCAGTTTACTATTCGTTTCGAAACTTTACAAAACCCACTATAACACCTACAGGTACTATTGTATTATTGACTTGTTATGTTCAGAAATGGGCTGATGAAACGAGTTTCAGTACTTTCAGTTGGCTGGGCTCATTTATATCAACATCATCATATCAGCCGAAAGACGTCCACTGTTGGACATAGGCCTCCCCCAAAGAGTGCCAAAGTGACCGGTCCTGCGCCACCCGCATCCAGCGGACTCCAGCAACCTTTGCATCAGTCCACCTTGTGGGGGGCCTACGCACGCCGCGCCTTCCGGTACGTGGTCGCCACTCGAGAACCTTTCCGCCCCAATGGCCATCGGTTCTACGTGCTATGTGCCCCGCCCACTGCCACTTAAGGTTAGCGATTTGGAAGACTATATCGGCTATATGGCTATCTCATTTATATATATGTTCAGAAAATTTCAAATACTTCATTAGAGATTTCGTACACACCTGCTATCAAACAAACCCATTATGGTTTATTAACCTACATTATGGCCACAATACGTAGTTACCGATACGAAAGTAAATATATAAATGATTTATACTTAAAATGTTGTTGTATATGGAGAACTAGTACTCATGTAACGTTTTGAACGCGCGTTAGGACTTAACTGTCATTTTTGATATAAATTTTGACATTTAGATCTACCTAGTACGTACAATGCGTTACCTGATCGACCTGCAGGACCACGGAACCCAAACTCCGAATTTCCCAAAAAACGGTAAACGAGACGTTTATTTTTTATTCTCAACTAAGCCTTGTCGTATGTTAATGCGGGAGGGAAGTATCTACTTCCCGGCCTCGGCCGTAATGATGGCTGTAATCGCGGGACGAAAACGTCATGACTTATGATCATTGCTGACTTATTGATTGTTGACTTCGAGTTGTGAGTAATGTGGGTCGAGACGCAAGTAGACAATGTTTCATAGTTTACACATAACTTGATGCATAATAGTTACTGTTTTGTAATAGTTTCACTGATGAGCTGGTCTTTGGATGGGTGACCGCCTGATGTTTGAGTGGTTAATATAAATGAGCGCTTTCGTGCTTTGGAAGGCACGCTAAGCAGTTGATCCCGGCTGCTGTCTATGCTGACAGTAGTCGTTAAGCCGAGTTAGAGGCCTGCGGGCGGCTTAAGAACTTCTGCCCACTCACTTGACAAAGGGGGGACAACTGTCACTCGCGTCCGCAGGAGCTACCTACCACAACCCTGCACGTGTCCCCTGGGTGGTACTAAACAGTGACAAACTTTAAAAAGACCAAAATAATGTATGCCATACGATTAAATTAAAATAAATTAGCTGGTAAAGGTCGCGGGAGTCCGCTGGATATGGGTGGCGCAGGACCCGGTCACTTTGGCACTCTTTGGAGGAGGCCTATGTCCAGCAGTGGACGTCTTCCGGCTGATATGATGATGAATATTTTCTGGTATGATATGGTTAAAAATATTGTTAATGTATAAAGTATTTATTGTCCACTCTGATTATATTAAAACATATAAACACAATGTTTCATCGATCGATCTAAATTAAAATTATTCCTTTAGCAGTCGTCTTTTTTAAAGTGACAGTAAAGTAACGATATAGTCGCCCCAGTGGACCTAATTATACGCTGCCGACCTTTAAGGTCCTTACTTCGCTTCCAAGTGAACCCCATGTCAGCTCAGCGTCACCTTAGGGGGAGGTGACTTATACCTTTTCTCGTGGAGAAAACTTGCTTAAGACATCAGATCAGAGATGTTGAGGATTATTTACTGTGGGCAACGTTTTATAAAAATGACATTGGAATTGACCTTGGACGGTAGAGTTGCTTCTTGACTGGACCAATTTGATGCAATTGGGCTAACTCAAATAATTTCAAGTTCACAGCCATCTGGGCTAGACTGGATTATGTGATATTTCTATCATCAAAAAAATCTTACAACCTTTTTAGACCTTTTGTCCCCATCGAACTGACATACTTGCTAGTAAGAGACAAATGTTTTATGTCTGACATAAACGCCATGCTGTCAAGATGCTAGTTGAACCTGTTAAGCCACGGCTCCGTTACGAAGTAAACAAACAAGCACACAATATCGCGAACATCTAAGTCCTTAACACTCACATCAGTATTACAGCGCGCAAAACAAACTCGGCTCTCTGCATACATTTGAATAATTAGGGGTAGGTATCCTCTCGTCCGGATTGTGCAAAAATATTGGAACGTTTCGGAATTGATTTGGATTAAAAAAGGTTTTTACGATGTGAAATTGACTAATGCAACCTTTGGTTTGATATTCCGATCTTCATCTCTTTCTGACATCAAAGGCTATATTTATAAGTATGCAATGGAATGCGATGCAACGCAACTTGACTTTGTCTACAAGACTTATACTTTTTTTAAATTATGGAACTTACATAACTGTGTGAGGGGTGAAGTTAGTCGAAACTGATTGTGGAACGCGACCGTTAAAAAAAACAACCTGTGTGTTGGAGTTTATCTAACATTATGTTGTCTTTTGTTTTAGATCTTTCAACCGATCAACCATTTGGCCAGTTTTTTCAAGACACTTACGTGTAGCTTCCAACCTTGACGCTGGCATAATTGTCCCACTCGACAGGAGCCTTCTAGAAAATATCAAGTTTTTCTGTGAGGTTTATACATAGCAACAAATACCTACATACTTATTACTTAAAATATAAAAACTCCACATCTCGTGCGACCGATATAAGAAATGTATGGTTGAATTTATCCTGGCTAAATCATCAACATCCTCCTAGCTTTATTCCCGGTTGTGCCCCTAAAGGAGCCTGGGGTCCGCTTTAACACCTAATCCCAAGATTTAGCATAGGCACTAGTTTTACGAAAGCAACCACCATTTATTTTGGCAAAATATTTCAGAAAATCTAAAACATCTTCAAATCGATATTTTAGTTTTACGAGCCAAACTATTTATTTCATGCGTAAGGTCCAAATATAGGTATATAAATCCATACATAAGCAGTAGCTACATAAAGGCGTATCAGAAGAAATTCCCATCAGCTAAATCTCTCCGTCCACTTCAGTTGTACATATTGTTTTCACTTCCGGTCGTTTTCGCAGATTCCCGCCATCCATCACAGCTGTCGCGGTGGACCGTTATCAGAGTATACACATATATGTATAGTCCACATGTCATGTCATGAGAGAGTGGAGGAAAATAGTGCGGGAAATATTGCAGAAAATCAAGGTGTGTTTCATATTTATTACACTTCTATACTTCTAGTGACTCTGTGAGCTGAGAAATCGCGAATCTGTTTAAAACTACCTACTGGGTGATTTCGGGGTTAACTCTAAATTAACTCACAGTAAACTCTTAATGGCTGTTATTTTTTTACGATTTCGTGGTTGGTCCCATGGGAAAAGTTGTTAAATCATTCCGGATCATGACCCCGATATCACCCAGTATATGATTACCAAACCTGATGCTCACAAATTTCACCAGAATCGGTTGAGAAATGCGACCTGTAAAGGAAAACAGCCGGACAGCAGGACAGCGGGATATCCGGACATACCTAAGAATTTTCACCCAGGCGGGAACGGAGAACATCGTTCGCTTCGCTCGCTCGTTCAATAAAATATCAATAAATACGGAGCCTAATAAAAAACTTTAATAAATACAGAGTCTAATAATAAAACATCGATAAATACGTGAAACTGTTGAACTGTTCTCATCTATGGGCAGGGGCACCCCAATACCAGCTTCTCCCTCTGGATCGCATCCAACGACGACCAACTCGAATTGTCGACAGCGAGCATATTTCGGATCGGCTTGACCCCTTGGCGCTGCGTAGAGATGTGGCCTCTCTCTGCATTTTCTATCGCATGTATAACGGGGAGTGCTCCGAGGAATTGTTCGGATTAATCCCTGCCGCTTCTTTTCGCCATCGTCCAACGCGACAACATTACCATCCTCACCACTTAGATGGTTGGCAGTCCTCAACTGTGCGCTTCTCCAGAAACTTCCTGCCTCGCACAGCTAAACTGTGGAATGGATTGTCGCCTGCGGTATTTCCGGACCGATACGACCTTCAAACCTTCAAGAAAAGAGCGTACTCCCACCTTAAAGGCCGGCAACGCATTCACAACACCACTGGTGTTGCAAGTGTCCATGGGCGGCGGTAATCGCTTACCATCAGGTGATCCGTCTGCTCGTTTGCCTCCTATATCATAAAAAAAAAGTCTAATAATAAAACATCAATAAATACTGAGTCTAATAATAAAACATCAATAAATACTGAGTATAATAATAAAACATCAATAAATACTGAGTCTAATAATAAAACATCAATAATTACTGAGTCTGATAATAAAGAAGTGAGACTCAATATGAATAAAGAGCACACGAAGTATAATCGGTGAGGCTGTTGCTTTGTTGTAGGTTTGTATGACGTGACACGGACGTGGGTATCTCTAGAAATACTCACCCGATTAAAAAACTCGAAAATAGGGTCAGGGTGGCCAAAGCCGTCAGCGGGGCATTTCCGTCAAACGGCGTTTGTGGCTATTCAAACAACAGTACGCGCTTACTGACTCGATCGGTAAAACAGAGAGAAAATTTTATACCCGCAGTCAAAAACAGATGGCGCTGTCTAGCCAGTGAACGGAAAAACCACGCTTTCAAAGTTTAGTTGCGCTCTGAACTCGAATGCGAGTGTAGTGTGCTGCTGTGATTCGTAACGGTGCGATGAAAAAATGTACGTTTAGGGCTTACTAAATGCGTTTGTTATATAGTTCGATATGCATGTTTCATGGTAGTTTTATTAATTTTCAATTATAATCTGTTGGTGAGAAACTATGGGTGGTTAAATATTGGTACTAACGAAATGATCGAGTAGACAAATCCGTCAATTGTGAAACGGGAAAACCGTCATGTGCCGGAATTTCCCCATTTCATATATTGCCAACCTTTTTGATTTGACTTAGTTAAATAATAACTATGATTATTATACTATAATTTATTTTCAACGATTCTTAGTTTAATTTGCAGAGGATCAAGTTTATTTTGATATTTTGCTTGATTTTTTTATTTGTTTTTCAACTCGTCGGACTGAGATTAGTCTCGATTAAAACTTAGAAGGTACTAAAATTGTTGTATGTAAAGGCATTACTTGTATTGGGAGGGAATACTTAAGATAGCTACGTTTACATTTTAATGTCTGTATACGTATACCCATCTGGTGTGTATACGTCTTAGCGCGTGTTAATTAGTCCATATCATTATACGATTTCAATATTAAAATTGTAAGCACGGTTGCAAAGTTAAATAATTAATTTTGATTGATAAAGGCAAAATAGCAGTATGATGGTAATCACGCTCTTCGATTGTTGAGCATTTAGGGTCTTAGCTAAATTGGTCGTTCAATACTTGAAATGAAATGACCAATTTACTTATTAAATATGGTTTGCAATTAAAAATATTGTCGCGCCCATAATAACAATGAGTTAGCCACTGTACTTCGAATCTTACTCAACAGTGGCGCCATCTGGTGAACACATAAACAGTAGCCCTCTATTTTAAAAACATGATGCCGGTTGACGGATTTTCCCTAGGGTTTGGGAATTTGTTTTAAAAGGTTTACTACTCCTGATTATAAAAATAGGCCGGAATTGCCCCAAAAAAATATATTTGGCAATAAAATCTAAAATAAACCTTAAATAGAGTTCGCTAAAGTTTAGTTCCGATTAATAGTTCAGTGGTATTTGTTCACTTGACGTATACGTTTGTAATACGTCACGATACAAGAAAAATCGTTGGTTGACGGAATAGCCCCAAACCGTCGGGAAAATCCGTCAACTGACATGTTTTAAAAAGAAAAACATAGTTAAATAACCAGCAATACTAGCAATTTAATATGAGTACATTTGTATAGTTAAATAAATGCCCAATCTATTACAGTGATCAGGTTTATTAAAAAGTAAATATCCTCTTAGTTATGACCAGCCAAAGTGAACTAATCAAAAAGTATGACGGAAATGCCCTCATTGACCTTACTTATTATTATTAAGAGCCGGTGGTGTCCCCCCTCTTTTTCCAACCCTCCAGATTCCGAGCAGCCTCTAGCCATTCTTATAAGAAGGAGTCTAGCGCGTTGTGCCATCGCCGTCGTCCAAATATATTTAGTTTACTTAACTCAAAATTAAAAGCTTTCTTTTGCAATGGATATGAAAGAAATATTACTTATATACTTAGTACATTTTCCCCACAGCAAGGGACGGGGTTATAAATTGTTATTTGACGAATCTGGATTCCGAGCAGCCTCTAGCCATAGCGCGTTGCGCCATCGTCGTCGTCCAAATATATTTAGTTTACTTAACTCAAAATTAATAGCTTTATTTTGCAATATGATAGAAATATTACTTATATACTTAGTCAATTTTCCCCACAGTAAGGGACGGGCTTATACTCGTAAATTGTTATTTGACGATATACTGAAGCTAGCGAAATAGCTGTACAGTACCTACCTACCTACCATCGTACTTTCGTCCGACGATAGATAGCATGTTTACGTATTTTTCCATTTCAAATAGGTTGCGCGGAAATTCCTCGTGGTTCGATCAGTTTGCGAGAAAATCGTTAGGTATTTTATCTTTAGCTCGTGGTTCCTAAGGGAGAGGGACTCCTGTTCAAAAATACTAAAGTAAAGAAGTTTAACTATTAGGTACGTTAAATTGCAACTTCACTTTACCGAAAGTAGAGTTGCAATTATAGAAGTAATATTATTTTTCAAACTGACTAGTTCGATATAAATTAAAATCTCCGTGAACGAACATTAGATTTATAATAATGAATTTTTTGCCAACTTGACTACGTAAGGTTTGGGAAATTTAGCACAACTCAATTTGACTACAATGAGCAAGAAACTGATGTACAAAATTAAAAATTAAGAATTTAATTACTTTTATGTTCTCATATAGTCGAGCCAAGTATAATTTTAGGGTAAGTAATAGTATTATAATTATGTACTTGTAAGAACTTGAATTCTGAATGTAGTCAACGCTGATTCCAATAAAACAATACTCCCTCCAAACACCGTTATCAAACAAAATCAATTCTTATCTCCAATTCAATTTGCCGTCTCCAAGTTTCGAGTGCGTCTCTTTAATTCCTGTCCCCTCGCATACATTACGCGCTGTTTGTTTTTGCGCATTAACATTTTTATGACTAAACTGAGAGGAATCACTTACTAAAACGGCACCGCGATAAAAAACAACAACCCTAAAAACAAAACAATACCGTGTGCAAAGAACTTAAAGACCATATTACAATGACTGAAGGAAAATTAGCGGTACAAGATAAGTTGGTAGTGAAGTATGGCACCGAGCAATACATTAAATAGGAATGCTTGGAAAATTATAAATAATGTCTAAATTGTTGCCAAGATTGTTGTCATAATGTCCTCATTTTGTCGTGAAATGACGGCGTTATATTCTTTTGAAGAGGAATAGTGATAAAAATGCTAATGTCGTATTTTCCTTGATTTAAAGCTGCATAATGGTTAATGTTTCAGTAATATTCAATTATGAATCGTGTTTAGTTTGACGATTTTTTAGTCATTAAATAAACAATCATGATACAAACCAAATGTACATTTTTAAACTCAGTAGTATGCAGAGGTATACATATATGCCTAGGCCGATTGGTGGTGTTTGCGATTTAATTTTCTATGAAGCGTACTTTACGAAAACACGTTTAGTTCGGAACTTCGACTAGCTAAATTACTGATTTTTTACACGATTACATAAAGAATCCAAATCGCATATACCTAATTCAAATCGGCTTAGGAATACGACGACGTTTGAGGAGGATAAAAAGGAATATTTTCGAATCTGAAATGTCTGCACAATTTTCACATTGACTCATCATCCTCCTAGCGTTTTCCCGGTTGTGCCCCTAAAGTAGCCCGGGGTCCGCTTTGACTTTTCACATTGACTGTGGGTCATTAATCTAATTATTAACATAAATATAGACGACTTTACAAACCTTCATTAAGATTCTTTGTCAACATCTACATTTTATGAAACAAAGACTTCTCTTATATGAACATAACAACTATATACGACTTTCGTTCATCAAACAGTATACAGTGCCCTGCAGACTCGTTTACTCAGACAGCCGTTAACAAAACAAATTCAGTTACATTATACCACAGAACCACAAAGCCCTAAAGTTTAAAACCATTTAAGTCCACCAAAAATCACATTACAAACTCGCTCAATCTTCGCATACATTACCTTAGGTGCTAAAACAAAATCGTTATTCAAATCCCTGCATAATGTTCAGGAGTTGTGCGACGTTTTTGAATTTTAATATGGACTCTAACAAGTTTCAGGGCGTCAAAGGAATCGTGTAGAACTCGGGAGCGAAGTGCTCGCGAGCGGAGCGGACGCGAGGAACAAACATCCGGGGAAGTTTTGTGAATCGACTTTGGAATCGTACCTGGGATTGTGGAATTCGATTTCATGCAGTAAACGCTACGTTGATTGGGAATTGAAGTGGATTTTGTAGGTATATACAACTTTATAAATCATGTCGTTGTTCGGTCAGGTATTGTAGAGTTTAAGAATTTGTTTAATTTCCTTCAACTTTAAATGTATTTGCACACAAGTGATAACTACAAATAACTGTTAATTTTGTTAAAAAAAAGAGTACGGTATAGGTAAGGTAGGTAGGTATGATTCATCAAGAAAGTCGTATACCTAATCGCTAAATGAATATCACTGGTCAAATTAAATGAAGTACCTACATTATTATTAACTATAAATATGTCTTTGTGCTCACTTAAGAATACGTTTAATATTAGAAGAAGTAACTCCCGGGGCCCATTTCACGAAGGCCGACAACATCGGCCAAACAACCACAGTCGTTATTGGTCAAGCGGCTCAGTGTTGCCCGTTTTAGATTTCTAATATTGTAACATTGTGAAATTGTCATGTTAGTTAATGTCTACAGGTTTCCTTTTTCCCGGTTGTATCTTAATGGATATATACAGGTTTGCTTAATTAATGCCCCAAAATGCTTACAACTCGAATTTTGATTATACTTTTAATTATTTATCCCGATATTTAGATGTCCCCCTTGCTCCCGTGTCCGCGGCCGATCGAAGCAAGTTGATCAAAGGCCCGTCCAGCGTAATTAGCCGCCGGGAGACTTCGCGTCGTGCTCGGCTACTCGGGTCCGGAGCAGATAAGAAATAACCAGACTTTTGCGTTAGTGTAGTGGCTAATGTTCTTCTATTTGCCAGGAAATCATAACTGTAAGTGAACTTGAAAATACACATTTAAAAGAACATCGAGAATTTGCCGTTTTAAAATTTCTCAAAATATTAGTAAACCCCTAAAGGATGAGCATTCAGTTGTAAGTGTTGCTCTATTTTTTTAAGTCCTGAATAATTAACGGTTTCATCGTTTGAGAAAACGGAAACGGTTACCTGTAAGGTTCTAATGTTTCATAAAGATCTCGGCACATTCTTTGACATTTTCTACTTACCGATAATTTGTTACCTTTGTCTTACAGAGGTTTGTAAAACCGGGTATATTAGGGCGAATTATGATGGCATCAGCCAGGGCATCCGACACTTTCAGTCAGAGGATGTCAGCAATCGAAAAATCTGTAGGTACTTTCGCATCGTGAATTTATATAAATTAGAATAAAAATTATGTTGTTTATAAATTAATGGTGTTGTAAGTGCGCGCAAGCGTTAGGCTAAAGAAAATTTTATTGAAAGAGCGGATTTCTTCGTTGCAGTTTTTAGTTTTTATTTATGACTTTCTCGCTAACCACACAAAACCGCTAGTGATATACATATATACCTGCCAGACAAACTTATCGGCATAGGCTAATGCAAAAACGGTCCTTCTATGAATACTGTACCTACAAATACTTATTACTCGTAGCACAATTATCATGTTTTACAAATAAATGATGTCATATCTATTTTACTATAACAAAAACCAAAAGAATCTTAGACATGACTTTTCAGCGAAGTGGGACCGACATCATTATCAACGTCCTACAGCCTCCTAGAAAGTTATTTAACATTTCCGTCCTTACGCGCCATTTTATTCCTTCTTAATGACATCAACACCCAAAAAGCAAATGTCGCAATATCCCTTTCCTGTTTGTGGTTAATTAATGCACATAATTAATAAATGTTTGATCCAAACGTGCAACATTTAATGGCGGGCAAAGGGCGTTACGGTGAGGCAAAAAGAGACGAAACAAAAAGGTTACGGTGTGTGTACCTCCTTTTTGGGCAACTGAATAATTATTAATTTAATACGTTTATGATTTAGGCTCGACCCACAGTGCCTCGGTAAAACCATTGCGTCACCCTTCTATCTACTCAGAATTCTTCACGACCAGGCCAAAGCTGATTCGAATGACATAATGAAAAAAAACCAGAGAGAAGAATCCGGATTCTACTTGAATGCGAGCAGCAGGTCGATCACGTAACGCATTGTACGTATCCCTTAGGTTTAAATGTCACTTTTTGTATGGGAAAATGACATTTGACTTGTCCTAAAGTGCGTTCAAAAAGTTACGTGATCATCCCTCAGGAATAAGAATTTTGGTGTAAAAATGAGGACTGTGAAGAATTGCGAATAGGAAGAAATGTTATTTCGTAACGCCTAGAAAAATCCCCTTTGACGTAGGGTTTTTTTGTTGCCTTTTTGTACACCAAATTTCATAGACTTTCCATCGCTCGAATTGTTTTAGAATTAATAAAGTGTGTTTGTGAGATGTAGAACTCGCGAGTCTTGTCTTTTATATATATATATATATATTTATTCCGAAAAACTGAATCGACAAAAAAACCATACTATAACTATCGAAGCGGCTCAGAAAATTTCACGAGAATCGGTTGAGACATGCGACCTGTAGAGGACAACCGCCGGACAGCCAGACAGCAGTCCTGTAGTCCGAATGATTTTTGGGTCGAAGCTGAAACGGTAAAAATCGTTCGCTTCGCTCGCTCGTTGAATAAATTTAAGTGTCCTCTTAGATACGACCATGGTGTAAGCATAAACATACTGCTGAATGTTGTTTTTACATTGAACTTGTTAAACTGCTTAGATGTGTGGTGTCGGTTCAATATTAAATTTATCAAGATCGACAAACAAGTACGCAATCTTTCACGACGCAACGAATGAAACCAGCACGTTGATTTCTTTGATCCTTCAAGCCTTGAATTAAACATAGATTATTCAGGCCTGCTCTATGAGATACCATCTCCATTCATATAAAGTTTATCTATTGGATCTCAGGTGCGGCTTCATTGAATGGCCGGAAAAACATTGCAAATACATCAACTATACGTGCAACAAACAGGCTCTTGAGAATCTTGATCTGATTTATGAATTTTATGATCTTGCAATGAGATTGATGTAATCGCAGATGGTGAAAACAAAATCACTAGCCACTTTGTAATGCTAATCGTTGGTCCATCAAGACTTAACATAAACCTTTTACAGTGGAGTAGAAATGTACTTAGATAATTCACTTTTTACTGTTCCTCTACTGACTCAACTGACGTTCAACATCTCGTTACAGATTCAAGATACCTACGCCTTTGTACCTCTGCAACCTGCTCTGTCTGTATGTTGTGTAAAGTTATAGCTTTCACCTCTTTACACCTTGATTTTAAGAAGCGTGTAGTTTAATCATAATACGGGGCTGCAACGTAGATAAATAAAAATGCTAAAGCGCGATGCGACTTTCACAGAATGGCTCCTGAGTATGCGATTCAACAAAGCCAACCAGACCAGTCCTATTCTGAAGGATAACCGCATCCGATCATCGATTTCTCATCTCGGATTAGATACGTAATGCCGCGTAACGGTGTCTTCGACCACCGGCCACTGCCCATTACTGCCCTCTCCGCCATGAAATATTTATGACGACTCCATAATAACGCGGGCGACGATATCATTATACTTTGTGATGGGGGAGGCGGGCGGGGCGGAATTTGTGAACGCTCCTTACCATTGCAAAGTCGCAATCGCAGACGCTTAAAGCCAAACGCACCGCGGATGTGCTTCAGATAAATGTAAATACGTGAGTTAAAGTTAATGCAGACAGACGGATCAAAGGTGCAGTGAGATCCGATGCTTCGAAAACGGACAGCCAGCAGTGCGCAGCCGCGCGCCATCCATATTAACTTGTTAATTAGATCCATAATACGACTTGCAGATGAGCTAGAGTGAAGTTGAATACATAAAAAGGGCTTTTTCAGCGATCGCATGCATTGTGGAGCTCGGCCGGAGGCTGGCCGGTGGGCCCCAGCCTAGCACCAGCCACCAGAAGTTTGCGTGTTCATAAATAAACGCGAACGGTATTCAACAGCCCTTGGTGCTGTATGCATAACGAATTTGAAGGAGGCAAACTTGGAGGCTCTGGTGGCTCGGATGGAGTATAAAATTCCGTAACAACATGGTGGAGGATTTCATTCGCCGGTCTGCTGTCGTAGAAGACATAGCTCCGTCAATTAGTATCAAGACTAATTACAGCTCTTTTAATCCGCGTTTTCCGTCAGTGGAACAGTGAAGTGTGCTCGTTGTCCTGAGTGGAAGTTTTAAGTGTTGTTAAGTGTTTATGAATGCAAATGAGTGTGGATTTGGTGAGAGATGCGGACAGAATGCAGTTGTTGCGATTGGCGCTGCAAACGCCGTTCTGTCTGCGGTGCGCGCCCGCCAGGCGGCGTGCGTGTCGTCCAAACATGGCGGCCTGTAACTGTCTTCTTTGAATATTTTTGCATGGAATCTGCATTACGTTTTAATCCATTAGATTATTGCTTATTTGGAGGAGTAGTAAACAATAGTAACGTAGATGTAATATCTAAATGGGTTTGGATTCTTTCGGTCGGCACGGCGCGTGCGTTGAGGTCAGTGGAAGGGTTACGATGCACGTCACGATGCGTAGTTCAGGAAACTAAAGAAGTTTTAACCTTCAAATGCTGATTCACTCTAACAATGGCCAAGCTGAATTCATTACTGAATGATATTTGAAACCCTTTGTATGTATAAGTATGCTCCCGATCAATAAAATTACTTAATAGGTATATATTTTCAGAATATTTTCTGTAGGTATTTATTTACAGTAAAATAATACTCGTTTTTGGTATTTACAAGAATTAACTGCAGTGTCTGATGATGATTTAAACTAGTCGGTAGAAATTCTGCTATTAGAAAAACTTACTAAACAAACTTTTAAGACATCTCGCGTTAGATTTCGGCAGATTTCTAACGCTAAGATTTTATTAATAAGTTCGGCAATTGATGTGCTTCAAAACTAGGAGATCAATACATTTTAGTTCATACTTTAGACATTATTTGTCTTAGGCAGCGATTCCATTCTTCTTAATTGACAGAAAGGGGGTATTGCCTTTGCGTGATTACGCAAAGAACCAATAATTCAGTTCAAATGAGCGCGAGCGAAACGACCGATGTTCTCCGGTTCAGTTTGGGCAAATATTATTTCGTATGTCTCCTCTGCAGGTAGAATTTCTTAACCGATTCCCGTGAAATTGTGTGAGCTGGTTTAACATTTATATTAAATTTTACAGTTGATACAGTTTCTCAAAATTAAATAAATGATTTGGAAAATATACGCGAGTACTACTAGTATTATTTTGTTTTAGAACACAGATACATGAAAGGAAATATCTCAATGACATGTCGGGATCATTATATTTGATCATTTCGAATCGAGCCCTTGCTCGTAAAGATATATGCCTTTAGGAAAGTATGAGCAAAGGGAACTAAGAAACATATTAAATGCGCTCTTATTTTCAAGTAAATATGGGTCAGTGAACGTGGGTCAGGTACTTAATCAAATTATTACATTCGTGTTCAAGGCTTCTAAAAAAATTATGCCCGATGATGGTTGAGATACCATAAAGTTTTATTAAAAAAAAATGTCTATACCTACTAAGCAGTGGCAGCGAAGGAAATTTTCGATTAGCAACCCGGAACAAAAAAATTATGAAAGAGCAGCTATAAGCTAGCCTAAAAACAAATTTTAGGCAAGCCGATTGGAATCGGCTTGTATGGGCGCTCCGCCACTGATACCAAGTCTGTCTCGTTTCAAAAGTTGCGGCAAATCACTGCGGCAATAATTGGTTAAACTCGTTTGAAAGCTGATTGTAGTAATGATTTCTTTGAAATTATGTCATGCAACCCCTTTTATACAACGTCGCCAGTGCCTCCAAGTACCATCGTCATCTGTGACGTTATTCAAATGCAATATCACAACACATAAACATTGCAACTATGTAGTACGACACACCTTTAACATCCATTTACGCCCGTACAAATCACTCTTCACCAAAAGCATATGTCACAGACTTACACCACGATAACTCTGCACCTAGCAGCCTCATGCACCAGCAAATTGCACCTTATGACTCTGCGATACGATTGCAAATTTAATAGGCAAATGCAGATCTAACTGGGGTTATCACAACCCTGTTCTTTTTCACACAAACAAAAGAGCGTAAGTGTATTTTGTTTGGAATAAACATACGTCTTTATTAGATTCTGGGTTGGATTGACGTACCCGGTTAAGGGCGCTAGCGCGGAAAATCAGGTGTCAACGGATTTGTGACGTAGAGGGCATTCGATGCATGCGGAAAATGCGTATAACGGATTTCCATTTAAATTTGGATTTCGAAATGGAGATGTTTTAAGTAAAACTATTTTGACGTGCGAATGCATATGCTTCCAACGCAGCAGCAACCGAGTTGGCACCTCTTCACTTTGAAAATGTGATACCGGCGAGGTAATTGCGTAGGTAACTTTTCAAACGAGCGATAGGACTGAATTCACAATTTCGCATTTAGGATATTACATTTAGAACTTGCTAGCGTATAATACGAAGTGTTACGCAATCGACCAGCAGGCCCCGATTTGATCTGATTAACTTGATACTTGCCTCGCCGTACATTTCTGGGTCTTACGGTTTTTGTTACTCACCAAGACAGAAATGTAAAGCGGATTGTCGCTGTTGCAATTGTCAAGTTGGTCAAAAAAGGTCCAGTTCTAAAACACATTTCTGGCGTGAATCGTATTGGTATCGCTTGCACCAGTGCGTAGCCAATTGTAACAATATGGCCGGGTTGTTAATAATGTTTCCTTTTGCGCAGACATGGTCTCATTGAAACTGATAAAATTAAACTAATAGCGCAGTAAGCAGTGGCGTGCGCTGACAAAATTTTGTTTTGTTAACGTATTTAATTAAGTTGTTAAATTAAGTGTTTAACTTAAAAGGGGGGACGAACACTAAATGTAAAAAAACCTTGTTAAAAAATAAATAATTTTTGGTTTTTCTGTTTTTTTTTTGAATTAACATTGTATTTTATTAAAGTATTTATTGTACGTGCTAGAAGCGAACGAAGATCTCCGTTTTAGCCAGGGGAAAAAAATAATATGTCCGGCGTCTATCCGTCTGTTCTCTTCTACAGGTCGCATTACTGAACCGATACTCGTGAAATGTGAGCAGGTTCAATATAGACCAGGAGATACTGACACAATTTTTCCGGTCTTTTGTACCAAGTATGCAATGTAAATCCTAGTGAGGACTGTTTAGGACTTAGATGCATGTTCTTAGTACATAATACTGTATATTTCTTCTTCTGTACATTTATGTCTGTTTGTTCTCCAAATAAATAAATGGAAATAAAATAAAAGTATGGCGACCCTTCAGGGGGCGATTGGGCCGCCGGTACCGACCGGCGGCCCAATCGCGTGTGCGTTATTCGAACGTGTCAGATAAATTACGTAGGTAAGTCGAACGATTTGTTACACCAAAAAATCTTGTATTTTCCGCCAGTCGATTAAAAAAGAAGTAGGCGGTAGCATAACGCCATACTTCTACGGTGTGACTTACAGTCCGCCATACCCACGAGGACACATTCATTAAAAGAAAACAATTCAACCATTTGTACCCGGCTAATTTTTGCACAGCTAATCATCGTCGAGTAGATTCACGAAAATCACCAGAAAAATTGTGTCAGTATCTCCCGGTCTAATAATTATATAGGTAGTTATTTATCTGTTGATTCACTTTTTTTTAAAGTATGCGTATTTCCAAAAAAAGCCGGCTCGCGAGATCCACAGCTTACAGAACCACTAAAAACCACTAAATGATTAGTGTTAGGTATAGCTAAGTAGTCTTGACCTAAATATCACCTACAATACCAAACCCTCGTTAACATAATCATTAAGAAACGCAAAATGTGAAAAACCTCTCGTGCTTTTCATGTGATATATAGCTGGTCTGATTCTCGCCATAAATATAAAGGCTCGTTAGGTGACGTGGTAAAACATTTGTGGGACTAATTAACGTTCGTTTGTGGTAAAACATATATTCATTTTCATCACACTTTGCACGGAAATGGCTTGATAACACGCAGAAATGCAGAGCTGCAATAGCCTATGTTACGCCCATGGGCTATTTATCATTTTCTTTCAAGCTTGTTGGTCTAAGTCGAAAATTATTGAGAGTCAATGTATAGTATGTCGACTTAATTAAATGAAGATTAAAAATAATTTTAGTGCCTGTGCCTGTATGCCAAAGGGTATTTTTCTTACTAGCCTTGCTTTTAACGTGTTTCCCTAACTCAGCGCGCACTCGTTCAGTAGGTAACTTTAACGCATTGAAGCGACGCAAAGTACGTTGAAAATTTCAATTATCGAACACGTAACTTACTTAACAGTTCATTTTGATAAAGATAAACAGTTTAATTTTATTTTTGATTTAGAGATCAAATATATTTATTTATTCGTCGGTGTCTCTTGCTCTTTTATAAGACTACAGTCTTATAAAATGTAAGGTCGCGTTTAGTTAGAACTTAGAACGCCATGGCTAGAAGGTTAGAACACTTAGAGCACACACCAAAACGCTTCTAAAAAGTTTAAACAATTGTTAGCGCATTGCAGTTCAATGAAATGAAATGAAATGAAATATATTATTAATAACAATTGTTACAGGTCGAGGTACAATATTGAGCTTTCAATAGTTTTAAGTACAGTTTTTTGTATTAGGTATATGTCAATTATCTACATATCGTATTCGAAGATTTTTATATGTCACACTATATTTTATAGCTTTACAAAATTATTGGTAGACTAAAGAACTCGTCATATGAATAAAATGACTCCTGCGTCAACCACTTTTTCAGCCTAACCTTGAATGCTGCGGTGGAAGTTGCATCCCGTACAGAGTCCGGCAGGCGATTGTAAATAGAGGGGCCTGCATAGTACACGGATCTCTCAGACTTGGCAAGTCTGTGTGAGTCGGCGATCAGCCTGTTGTGGTGTCTATTACTGCGCAGGTTGTAGTTGGTGTTAATGCCTCTGCGCTTGAACATATCCAAGTTCTCGTGTGTGAACACTGAGACCTGGTATATGAGTAAACAAGGCAGGGGCAGAATCTTGAGGTCACGGAAAAGGTCACGCGCTGGAGCATCCCCCGGTTTACCGGCCATCGCGCGGATGGCGCGCTTTTGCTGTGAAAACACACGCTTCCAGTCGGAGGCGCGACCCCAAAACTCCACGCCGTACATTTATAACATACATTTTATTTCAAAGTTATTTGGAGTAGACGCCTGTTTAACACGAACAAAACTAATCACGAGTGACTTTAATGGAGTTTTTACTTATAATAGTTTATTTCATGTGTTATTTGGCATGTGATTTACGGTGAGATTTTTTGACTAAGCAAACAACAATGGTGGCCATCAGACGGCCGTGATTCCATGATCTTACTCGACGGAAGCAGATATCCCTATTATAACGCTTTTGTTTCAATTCTCAGTCATTCGGATTTTGAAAATGAATAGGATTTTATTTTTCCCTCTTTGGCATACATAGTCTATGAGTATCTCAACCTGACAGAAGACCGCAGCTACTATATCTGCTCTGTAGGTGTGAGGTGTAGTGTTCCAGGTGGTGAGTGAGGTCGCCAGCTCCCAAGCATGTGCTGTGTTGAGAGTCTGTGATCCGCATTTGTCTCTAGTGTCAACCAAAGCGAATTCTCCAATCAATAAAGGTTCGGCAATGCGCTTATGATCCAAGCAAAGAAGTGCTTTTATATACGCGTTGGAGAGCCAATTATCTGTAAAGATATACCTTGGCTCTTAAGCAATTTGGTAAGAAAGGTTCCGTACCTACCATTAGTTGTATTTAATTGTTTTATGAAAATAAATATGTTTGCATTCACAATTCAAACACGTTTTTTCAAACTGTGATATAATTAACTAACTCCTAGTGTACACGGTGCCTAAATATTTATTTTAATTTGATTTCAACGAGTATATGACAGTATGTTAGCTACCCTCGTAGTTGAAAGCTTAGTTACGTCAGTGTGTAGATACGCTTACCGAAGAATACCAATGCTAAATCACTCATCGATAAATTGGCCAATTATACCACCATAAACCTCTGGCAGTTTAGACGAATTAACAGTCACGTAATCACTGCGTAAAAGCAATGTTGTTGTGCGTTCCTTACATAACTGAGAAGATCAACCGGCCTCGACAAATCGCGTACCAATATGATATCAATGTATTGCACGCACTCTTTGTGACACGGTTTAGTCTTGTCAATTTATGACGGATCGTGGCTCAAGGAAACTGCGGTATTTAACAGTGATAGCCTTGTGACGTGGCGGTTACTTAGACACCAAAATAACTAGTTGCGCGGTCATCTTTTTACTGCATATTGTCATAACCGTGGATGTCACTAGTGTGTGTAACTTTACGTTTAATTTGAAATTCTACTCTATTCAGTATCTAAATGTATCATTACATTAGCGTTTTATAACTGCATTCGCGCCATAAAATACTAGTGCACCAAAATTAGAATGGTCTAGTAAATGATGCCATTCGATTTGACACGACATAAACAAAGTGATCACAATTGAATCTCTCAAAGTGCCCCAAACCCACTGAATGAAAACTCTTTAAGTAACTCTCATACTCACTCATACAAAAATTTGATTGATTTAAACTTTCCCCATTCTCACAGATAATTTTTACTAATTCTTACAAAAACTGTTAATAAAATCCTTCTGTCTGTGGTGTGTGTATTCTGTTAAGAATGTCCTTTGGAGTTGCATGCGTCTATAGGCTGCGGTGTCTGCTTACCATCAGGCGGGCCGTACACTTGTTTGCCACCGTCGTTGTATTTAAAAAAAAACAATTGTAATAAAAAATTTAAATGCATAACTTGTAAATCGTAATTTGTATTTTTGAAGTGAAAACTTCTTTAGCGGCGCTGTGCAGTGCCCGTGACCGTAAGATGTCACGTAACCGTAGGATTCGACAGATTGAAAATTCGTAAGACGGACACGTGACCTGATCGAAAAACTGTTACAATGTCATTGAGTTTTCACTTCTGCCGGCACTCCCGGAGTGCAACCCGGTCGTTTTCTTTTAATTATTACATGTATTGCATCGCACAGTTGAATACAATATTGGAATACAATATGTCGAATCAGATTGGCTTCTCGGTACCCGGAATGCCTGCCATGGGAATTGTGATCGTGGAATCAATTACGCATGTGCGCATAATGAGTAATTAATCTTAACGGGCACTTTACTGTTCTGTTAATTGAGTTAGCAGGATCGTAAATGGACTTCCGTTTAAAAATATACATGGTCTAATACGGGAAGCACACAAAAAAATCTGAAGAGTAATTTGCCCGAAACCTTCATTATTCCGAAATTTTCAAAATACTGAACGCCATTTTCGGTAAACGAAAATTTAGACGCACATGATTATTTTATCCGCTCAGACTGTCTTAAACTTTATGTTTTTACTTTCCATCAGGTTAGACTAAGGTCAAACGTAATCCAACCCTACTAATATTATAAATACGAAGTTTGGATGTTTATTTTTAGATGTTTGGGTGCTTGTTACTCAATCACGGTAAAACGGCTCAACCGATTAGGAAGATAATTTATAGCCTGGATAAAGGATAGTTTTTTTCATCCCGGGTTCACGCAGACGCAGTCGCGGGCGGAAGCTAGTTTTTAGTAAGACAAGAAATAATAAACACTAACCAGATTTGAAAGAGGACGGTATATTTTTTGATGTCGAGTCGACCACCTCTCCAAGACATTTACTTGGTAGTTAGTAGTAATGGTATGATGACGACCACTTTAGCCTAGTTGGTAGTGACCCTGCCTACGAAGCAAGAGGTCCTGGGTTTGAATCTCGGTAAGGGCATTTACTTGTGTGATGAGCACGAATATTTGTTCCTGAGTCATGGATGTTTTCTATGTATTTAAGTGTTTATTTATCTATTGTATAAGTATGTTTATCGTCGTCTAGTAGGTACCCATAGTACAAGCTTTGCTTAGTTTGGGACTAGGCGATTTGTGTAAGATTGTCCCCTAATATTTATTTATTTATTATTTGGGGCAGGTTCGGATGAGAGCAAATAATAAATAATAATTCTCGGCGAGAATATAATTACTAGTAGTGTTCCATCCACATGTAATAGCTAGACTCCTGTCCCACTCGCACTGAGCAAATTACAAAGAGGACGGTACATTTTTCGCGGCGCCAGTTATGCTAGCCCCGTTGAACTGATAACCTCTCGTAGACGTTGACCGGTAGTTGGTAGTAATGGTATGATTAGGGCAGGTTCGGGTGAGAGCGGGTAATGCGCGGGTCCCGAGGCGTCGGATGCTCCCGCGCACGCCGCTCTCACGGTCATTATCATACAGGGTGGCTTTATAAGAGACATTCTCATTTCGAGAGTTTTTCGGTTCTTCTCGAGGCAGAGGTTTTGTTTCCCACCGGTGGTAGTTTATCGACATTCGTAGGTGCATGTGATATACCTAAATTGAAGAATAAATAACTTTGATAACTTTGACTGTGCATGCTGGATGTCACTGCCTTAAATATGCAATTATAAAACATTAGTACTGATGAATTTATTAAGTAACTAAAATAAACAATTAATAAACACAGTTTTAAAGTAAAATCCATATCCATTCATACTAATGCATACTAATATTATAAATGCGAAAGTGTGTCTGTCTGTCTGTCTGTCTGTCTGTTACCTCTTCAAGCTTAAACCGCTGAACCGATTTAGATGAATTTTGGTATAAGGTGAGTCGGGGCAAGAGTAATATCGGGGGAAGAGGGTCATAAGCTTCTCCACCTAATTCTATTGAATTAAGCGCCTTTTTGTACCGTCGGTAAAACAGACAGGCGTGTATTCGTTCCATCATCATATCATCGATGTCTCTTTCACACGCCATATTGAAACAAAACTCGGTTTATTTTGACTGGTTACGACTTGTGATAAGTGGAAGTGCACGTGTATAATTCAAAAGCGGTTTTGTGTGATTTATGGCTGTTCATTCGGATTTGTTTGTAGGTGAGTCGAATATTTATAGTTTATTTCTTATGTTACATCGTTATTTTCTGTAATTCCTATCGATTATAAGTTTTTATCAAGCCAATAAAATTTTAACCTCAAATTATTTCAGTGGGGCAAGAGTGCCAGTTCAGTCCGGGAGAAGAGAGTCATAAGCTACTCTTACCCCATGTTAGGGCGGTCAAACCTTTTATAAATTGACATTTTTATTACAAATTGGCACTGTTTCATTCAGGCATGTAAGTATGCGATTTTTCGACATTTGAGGATGCGGATGTTGGGTTCAAGCACTCCAAAACATAAATAATCAACCATATCGTGACACAATTAAAATTACGAACAAAATAAATAAAAAACACTAGAAAAACACGCTTTTTAAATGCACTTAAAAACAAAAAAATATATATTTCTAAAGAAGCAGGTTCAACGTTCATTTTTCTTCGAAGTTGAGGATGTAATGGAAATATTACATGCTGAAGATGTCATATGTAAATTGCCTAGTCCTCGTATATGCCGAAGGGGTCAGATTGTTTTTAAATTAGCTTTTGGCCAGTTCAATATCTGTTGATACTATAAAAAACTTTTTATATCACTTAGCAGCAGATTTTAAAGAAAATACCACATAGAAGCCATTTATGTCTAGTGTAGGTACGTGAGCGCGTTTACCATTGTAAACCTCATCATGACTGCATATCTGGGGGCCTAGACAAGGTTACAATACAATCGACAAGCGCTAACGCTATCCCTAACTAATAGAATGTATGGGAATGACAGATGTTAACGACAAGTGTTTCGTCGGCATCTGTCACTCCCATACATTTTATTAGTTAGCGTTAGCGTTAGCGCTTGTCGATTGTAACCTTGTCTACTTCCCCAGGTGAGATAGGGGTCAGTCGTGATCTCATTGTGTATAAATATAAAATTATACAAATAAAATTAAACACATTAATAAATAAATAAAATGCATTAACCTTGCCGCACTAAAAATGTGTTGTTTACTGTGTCATGATTTCCCTTCATAGTTATTATTATAAGTAATTAAAAAAAAACTACGTACTTAAGTACAGGCCTTTAGAACGTTACGAGTAAACGAAAATATTTATATTATAACGATATATTTAAAATTTCTATACAAATCTCACCAAATAACGGAATTATATCGTTATAATATCGCTATTTTTATAACGTTTGAAAGTCCTGCGTTAAGTAATTTTTTAAATAGTTTTAAGTGAGTATAGACTGAGAGTACCTACTTGTGATTTAAGCTAAGTAGAATTTATAAATAGTGTGCCTGCCTAAATACTACTAGAAACTGTAATACCTACTCGTAAACAGTATAGTTTTCAAAGTGAAAATTCAAAGCATTATTTTTTTTATTTAAGTTTTAGGTGATTTGTTACCCCTGATAACACTTACTATGACACCCTTGCCCCAGAATATGTATAAACGCAGTTTCTCAGAGTTTTGAAGAGTTTTTCAACTTATTAAGGTATTCATTATCTTGACAGCGTCTACCAACTGTGTTACTATGTAAATAAGTAAATCTACTGGAGCTAACCTAGTTCAAGTTAGGTACGTACGATACTCTTGCCCCAGTGGGGCAAGAGGAACAGTCATGCCGATTTCAGTTTTTTTTACAAAAAAGTGCATGTTTTAAAAGGTTCTTTGCTTGATAAGTGGTTTCAATTAAAAATATATAAAATTTACTTATATGTCATCGCTTTATTATACGAATTAATGCAATAATAAGATCACAAACACTATTTGAATCTAACTTTAAAAAAAGTATGACACTCTTGCCCCGACTCACCTTAGAGATAGTTTGAGTCCCGGGGAAGGACATAGGATAGTTTTTATCCCGGAAATCATCCCTTAAGGGGGTGAAATGGGGGGGTGAAAGTTTGTATGGAGCTGCGATATAAACGAGTTCCACGCGGACGGAGTCGTGGGCAGAAGCTAGTCCATAATAATATTATAAATGCGAAAGTGTGTCTGTTACCTCTTCACGCTTAAACCGGTGAACCGATAACGAACGAACGAAATTTGGTCATCTTTGGTTGCTTTACTTTTAAAGCAAATGACAAAATATATTAAAACAGTCTAGCATATATTTGAGAAAATTTCAAATTAGAATTCTTTAGACGAATTCTTAGACTTAAACCATTTTAGCACATAATTTTTACTAAAAATGTCCCGTTTAGTAACAATAAATTTTAAAACATATTTTTTACTAAACGTGTCCCGTTTAGTAACAATCATGTGGTAAAGCGTATAATTATATAATGTATCTACTTATTTGAGGATGTCTCATAACATCCTGGGTCGCGAGCAGTAAAATTAATATTATTATACGCGATTAAGTCTAGTTTAGTAAACACAACATACTACACGTACCTATTATAAGTTTCCAGGAAAATATTCTACAGAATATTAGACACTCGTTAATCCAATCGTCTGAGGTTATTGCGATAGCTAGACTTCAACTGCTTTCCTATTTGGAATCCACAAAAAGCTTCCAATCTTAGGACAGCCTGTATATTTTAACCAGTGAACAAACAATCGTGCGCATGCAGCGACTGTTTGAACAGCGGCGCGATTACCCGCAGATCACGACCTTATCGGGTCGCACACCCGACACTTACCACCTTCACATAAGGCCTGTTTTCCTTTAACACGATCAGGGATCCTACATACCGAAATTGTGCTTCACAAGCATTTGGGCGTATGTGGTAGGATTTTAAGAGGAAACGTTTTGTGACGAATATATCAGCCAAATGCGCCTAAAAATACATAAAAATCATATTATTATTGTTTTATTTACCGCCGTTGTAGTTTTACTACCTCAGCATTGTTAAAACTCTTATAATAATTATGAATTATTTTGTTGTTTTAATCTATAATAATAATAATCCACATTTATACTTTTAAACTAATATTACACACAGAAAAAGCTTGTGAGGTTAAAGGTTGTATATTTGTGATAATCCTCAGAACCACTTACCGAATCATAAAAAATCTTTCACGAGTGTTTGAAATGGACTTTCTGGATGGACAGGCTATACTAATTTATCTAGTTTACTATATATACAACGAAATATCCGTATGAACAGTGTACCAAAACATTATACCTACACAGGGATATCATAATTTGTTTAATTTTTTTGAAACGAGGGGTACGCAATAAACACGGATTTCCAATTGCTACAATTCTGACAAATCTCTCTCGAGATTGCTTCATTCATTGCAGATAAGTTTACATCCTCAAGGGTAAACATTTCAATTATAACATGATATACAAAACAGTTTGTAACCATTAATCAAGCAATGTAGTCCGAAAAACGTTTGTAGAAACACAATAATGAATAGTTACGACGTTATGGTTCCAAGATGGCGGACGTGTGATAGACTGGTTCGGTGGGCAGGTCAGCGTATTGATACCTCATGATTGTGGCTTACGCCGACGGCAGGGTAATGGGTTTATGTAATCGTAAGACAATGTGCGATATTGTTACTTTTATTTCAAAGACAATCGTTACAGTTTGGTCATATAAACCTACGTATAGTTAACATATCGATCCACGAACATATAGATAGGTGTCTAATTGTCTATAATGGATTATTGACCCAATCATTTCATTAGACAGAAAGGGTGATTTTGTTTGATGTCACTGTCGTTCTGAGGGGTAACCACGTAACGTTTCCAACGCGCGTTAGTAGGTACGGTTTAACTGTCGTTTTCCATATAAAAATATTTTCCATATAATTAGATCTAGGTGACGCGCGTACAAAGCGTTACGTGATCGGCCTGCAGGTTTATGAAGATTGAAACATTGAAAGACAGCATGAAAATTAGGATACCCGTATGGTATACCAGAGACGTCCTATTTATACCTCATTCCAGTTAACATTAGGATTTTAACGGACAAATTCGTCTACTTTTTTTCGTCTTAGGGAAATATTGTACCTACTAGTCGAACAAGGGAGCGAAGCGAACGAAGTTCTATACTTCAGCTTGGGCCGAAAATCGTTTGTATGTCCGGATGTCCCGCTGTTCACAGCTTCACAGAAGTAAAGGTCGCATTTCTCAATCGATTCTCATGAAATTTCAACAGGTTCGTTAATTATACAGATTTTTTTGGAGTCAGATTTTCGAAATTAAAAAAAACTTTTTTAAAGACAGGTTTGCGAGTTAGCTCACAGAGCCACTAGTATTAATTAACCAACTGAGTAACTGGCTGCCTAACATCTTATTTTTTTTTTCTTAAAAAGAAAGTAGGTAGTACATTTTAGGCTTAAATTAGGTTCGCCAAACTTACGTTTAACGGCGAAATGAGGCACTCATCTGCACTACTAATTAGCACGCACTAGGTTAACATTTGACGAAGGTGCATTAAATTTAGGTAGGTACATACATACGAGTACATTATAGACATACTCGATTAAGAAGGAGCTTTTTTCCAACATTTAGGTTAAAAACTAAACCGCCCCCTCATCATTGAGAGGTTTTCGCTCAATGAACGTCTCAGTGCAGCCAGTTTCAGCAGCATCTCTTCTTTAGTCACTACACGCCTCTTGTCTTGGTCATCCACCGCTCCATCTGTCACTGGATCCGTTGAGAAAGAGATTGAGGAATAATTTGACCAGTCTTCGGTCTGTTTAATTTGCAAGTACTTACACTCTCACTTCATATTGTTTCTCCGAGTGAGGCAAGTCAATTACGAGACGGTGCGTTCGAACCTGGTCATCTATCAGGACAGGAGTTGTGTTGACTTGATGAGCGATTCCTTCCATCCAGTACTCCACTTTGTGTTCCAAGCATGCTGGGTTTATTTTCATCGTGCTAGTCAAAAGCAGTTCGGCAAAATTAGGTCCTTTACTCTTTAGTTTAAAGCTTGATGGATTAAGTTTTAAGGATACACAAGGTGTGTATGTCTGATTAACACTGCAGGCATGAAGATGGAAAAGTCTTGACACCTTGGGGACAAGTCCCGCGGGCTCCAACTCGGGTGTACATTGGACGAATTTCAGAAAAGCACCATAAGTAAGGAGTTTATCGCGTGCGTATCCAGTAAAATGTGTGCACACATTTTACTGGACCGTGCGAGCGAACATCGAGATATAAATGGGGATATAATAGGAAATACCACAGATAAGGCAAAATTATTAACAAATCAACAGCAGGACTTAAATGAGGAAAGTATTAAGTTCAGCAAAAATAATAAGGCGAAATCATAAAATAATTATTATCCTGCGCATTAGAGTTCAGGCTGGTAAGTAGGTTTCAAATTTTAAAATAAATAAATAAATGATTATGATTTATCTTGTATTTATGTTTAAGTTAGCTTTAATATATAAGTATCATTATTGTTTTATCGCGTTATAAGCAGTGTTGCAACACGCTGTTTTTTTTATAAATAAATCGGTAAAAATAGAAAATAGGGACGACATTCGATTTGTTTCCATTTCGATATGGCCACTCCGCCGCTGCATTATGAAAAGTGACGATGTCACCACTCACCAGTGACATCGAGTGAGAAGTACCTACATTTAAAGACAGAAAGATATAAGACAAAGTTTTCGTGACTTGACGACTAGATCGATTGCGTAACGCTTTGTACAATTACGTACGTTGGGTAGATCTATATGTAATTTTTTGTATGAGAAAATAACAGTTGATTTGCCCTAACGCTCGTTCAAAAATTGATGTAATACCCTCAGCAAGATTTGTTTCAAGGTAAAAATAACAGTAGGTACCTATGGTCCTAACGATAAAAAAAACTTAAACTTAGTTCAATGTAATAATTATATTTTAATAATAGTAATAAGTGGATGTAATAAAGATATCCTAATCTAGTATTTTAGTTTAATGCTGGAAATAAAGGCAATATTATTTTATTATGTCTTAACGCGCGTTCGGAAAGCAAAGTTACACGGTCATATCCCGGCCTGTCAAAAATTAATATGCCATGCTTTTTCTGGGTAGATACCCACTGTAGCCTTTGAGAAAACCACTAGCACAAAGGGCAGTTACCCGTCGGCGCCGTAACGCATAAATCTCACCGTACCCACTTTTGTACTTTTTAGCCCACCGCATTTTTATTCAAATACCCACTTAGTAAATAAAATATGGGTGAAACAAAAACAAGAGCTGGGTGGAGATTGTCCTTTTCCGTTACTGAGTAACTTCCTTTTTGTTAAGTGAATTTATTTGCTACAAGGGAGGACAGGGTAAAAAATAGACATATGACTATACTACCCCCTGATACTATACTCCTCTCTTTATTATACATACTTTTAATGATATTATACGAGTATTATAAAATAGTTCAAAATTGTGTACCAATAATAAGCACTGGTTCTTTGCTTTCAAGTTTCCGGACAAAATTAATAACATTATTGAATAGTAAACAGTGAGTTAAAACGGTGATTCACATATAATTGAAACATTTCGTTTCTGAATATATTGGGTATCGTATGTTGGTCATTATTAGCATTATTCTCATTAGTTAGGAGGAGAACCATCGTTTTGAATTCTCATTATTGATTTCCGACAGTTAATGTCATAATCGCTGTTTTAAACTGCAATAATTATGAAGCACATGCTGGCGTTATAAATACCTTTGGGTAGATATTTAATAGCAATACAAGGTAGGTACACAGTTATTTTTGAATATTTATCAATACGAACAATGATGTAATATAAAAAAGAGGTAGGTAGAGGTAGAGGGAGGTAGGTTATACGCACTCCAAAAGTGGCACACTAAAACTCAGCCAATTGTATGACCTTGCCTCAGTGTCACGTCGTCAATGGACGTCGCAGCTGTCAGATTTGGTGGCCATTATTAAACACGGAATTTCATATAGACAACGTATCTAATCTGCCTGTTTTTATAGTACATCATTGAATACGAACATGTTTACGTTTATTATTCTTTTCTATTGTATATCGCTTGTTTCTGTTTATGTTTTTCAGACCAAAAACAACCTAACGCATTTCCTAAAACAATAGTGGACATAGTTTCACGTCGCCCGTTATGTTGCCAGCTAAAAATACAGTGACCTCTGCCCGAACGGCTAAAACGGCGGTATTTTTCTATACGGCCATGAATAAAACATGTCGTCCACTGTTTTATATCGGCCCCGTTTTGGATCAAAAACCTACAGTTTTAGGATGACAGATATTTTCCAGTATTTATAAAGAAACTAAAACAATGGGAGATCATTTTATTGTTGTCGGCTAAGCAAAATAAATACAATTTCGTTTGTTTGTAATAATATTATTGAGCTTATGGTTGAGACTTAAAAAAACTGGAATTGGAATCTTCTACCTTGGACATTACAATTGCTTTTTGAATGGGGTACTTGATGCAATTCGGCCAACTTTAATAATCCCAAGTATACTCGTACTAACCCAAATAATATATTTTATTTTAGTAGCGAAGTGTTCAAGTCGTCGATAATAAACATACAGAGTTACCTAGCCAAGAAGCAGTAGGTATTATACCTATACTGCGTATTTCTACCAAAGAGGGTTAAAAATCAATTGAACAAATACACCAAAAGTGCTACCTTTTTTTTTCATCCGAAGTGTACCCCATTTTGTTAGAAAATTGTAGCGAAAAAATGTTTAGTTGCTGGCGAATTAGCATTTCGAAGGGCCCGCTTTTGTTTTACTTTTAAACCTTTTGGGGATTCCGTTTTTAATTTTGTCAGTGGGTGTATTTGCTTGACAATAAAGTTGAAGGCAAATGGAAACAACATGAAGTAATTGTTATTTGTTAGTAATTAACAATTACTTCAGGAAAGTAGGGCCGAATAACCCGATACATTTTTAACATCGACTAAAAAAGTGGTAAACATACAGATGCTTCCTTTACTCCAATCACGCTTCGGTATAAAGACGCTTACTTTTCAAGATAATCCATACTTCCAAATTAATATTATAAATACGAAAGTGTGTCTGTCTTTCCGTGTGTCTGGCTGTAAACTTACACCGCTGAACCGATTTAGATGAAATTTGGTATAAAGATAGTTCGAGTCCCGGGGAATAACATAGGATAGTTTTTATCTCGAAACTGCCCAACCTAACCGAAACTACTGACGCACGGAAACTTCATAATCGGTAGTTTCAGAGAATAGGATAGTTGACAACAGTTATAATATTTTATTTATTGAACAAGCGAGCGAAGCGAACGAAGTTCTCCGTTTCAACTAGGGCAAAAATTCTTTCGTATGTCCGGATGTCCTCCTCTACAGGTCGCATTTCTCAACCGATTCTTGTGAAACCAATTGTAGGTTTTAAGTTAGTTTGGTATGGATACCAAACTAACTTAAACATAGATAGGGTAGGACATGACACAGGACATGGATAGGTCCAATTATGTAATTTAAAAAAGAGTTAGATAGGTTATACGCGCTCCAAAAGTGACACACTAAAGCTGAGTCAATTGAACCAGCTAAACGGATAAACGTGTCACAGCTGTTACATTTGATGGCCATTTTTAAACGGAATTTCGTATAGACAACGTATCTGCCCTTTTTTATATGACATTGTATAGGTCCAACAATATTGACTGTGAAATTAGTACCTAGGTAGGTAAAGTTTTTATCATGTAGTGAAGCTTAGGGAAGACGTAGGGAAGGCTTAGCAACCTAACACACAATTCTAGAATTGTTAAGATGCTAAAGCCTTCCTCATATAATCCTATAAGACGGTAGGTTATTTATGATTACCGTCTTTAAATCACGAACGCTCATTGTGCTCTATTTTTGAGCACCTGTCCACAGCTGAAATGAATGAACGTAGATACCTATTAGCCATAATTTTCATGGCCTCAATTATAACGTACAAAATTAAAAGTCATTGACAAGTTGCAAATAGTTTATCAGTTGTAGTAATTAATTAGCGTACCGTTTAAATAAAAAGGAAAAATAAATAAAAATCGGTGCTTCGGGCTGGATTGAAAACCAGGACCTACAAACACCCTGGGCCAGTCGCTCTTTACCAACTGAGCTATCGAGACCAAGCTACGTTAGAAAAAAAACAGTTCACTTTTATTGCACCTTAACTGCATAACTTAATATTTACCTCGAAGATTTAGGATTCAAGTATCTGTCTGTTATGAAAACAGGCACATACTAATACGGAGGAAGTCACTGGCAAACCGCAGAATTTGCTTATTTCAATCAAAAACGCGTAGTCGGAAATCCGCGTACCAAAACCTAGAAAACAATAGCTCCAATCGGCGCCATGCCTTATCTGTAAAAACATAAATAACTACTCCACTTAATTGTGTCCAACACAAATAGTTCCTACCAATTACTTTACCGGGACATACCTATAAAACAAAAGACGGTAGATTTAATAAAAGCGCCCCGCCCACTCCGGCCGGGCGTGGCTAGGCCCCGCCTACCGTCCCTCCTCCCTGGAATTACCAGTTCCCTCTTCCCGGGTGGGTGGCAGGAGACATTGGTAGATTACCAAGATGGCCACTAGTTATGCGGGGGTCTATTTGAGAGAAATGGGCTTTGGCAACAAAAGGTAGAAATATGCTGGCGAGTATACCTATACCTAGGTATGTATGTGATGCTATATCCTTTGTGCTGGTATCTTAACTTCGTTAAGTTGCAGACAAAGGAATTTATATTGCGAGAAAACTACCGCCTTTTTTTTTATCAGGGTGTAAAGATTAATGCCATCATGTTCATGCAACCTATTTTAGCTAGAATGTCGTTAAAATTCGTCTTTATTTGTCACTTTGAAATCGGTGTTTGTGACAATGAGACAAAACATATTTTAGTTAGCAGAGGCGAGAAGAGTTATGAAAAAGTGGGTTAATTTACATGGTTACCAATCAAATTTTAGTCATATTCAACAATTGTTGTCATAAAATTTATATTTAACAATCACAGAGCACAGTTAAATATTGGATCTTGATATCTGTTAAAAAGATTAATGGGACTCAATTATGCTATACAATGACATAAAGATGTTTTTGCTGAGGATGAGGCTGCCAGCTGCCATGTCATAAGTGACATGACATTTGGCAGCCTCGTGATTTTATGACAGATTCAGGTTCATTTATTTCACGATAAAAATTATGGATGATATCTGCATGATCATGATCTTACAAAATATGCCATGTACTTCCACGATTTTGATTTGTATTTCTAATGGCAACATTTGACAAATCGCCGCGAAACATTCTCGCAATATTGGCTTTCCAGGCCTCTAAACCCACCAATCAACCACTAGAACACATAAATAAGGAAATTTCGGTCGAGTCTGCCAAAAGAATATTGCATATAATACTCTTTATACAGGAAAATTTACAAGTCCCACGTACAGTATCTTTTATTATATTGTTTTCACTACATAGGTAATATTATACACATGCCAATAACCAAAACAATTTCTATGTAGCTTGAGGAACATACATGGGTAAGGGCCAAATTATTGGCCGGCTTAACTCACTCAATTACATTTTCTATGAAAGTTTTCCGTTGTGACCCGAAAATACAATTATAAGGTTTTTTTTTTGTGTCACAACGGACCTTTTTTCACTTCTTCAGTTTAAGAAGGTCCATTGGCTGGCTAAGAATTTAGTCCTTACCCACATACGTATAAATACCTACTTCAAAAGGTAAGAAAAATATTGACATTCCTTGATGTTTACAAGACCAGACCTTAGTACTTTATGATATCGTGGGTAGAAAGTTAATGTAGAAAAATATTTGATACTAAAATGGGGGTGAGAACTTAAAATACATTAAGTGAGAAATAATATCAATGTTTTTGTGTGAGAAAACGCAAATAAGAAACCGGTTAAATGCGAGTGGTCATGCACTTGATGGGATCTGTAGCTACCACAATTTTAATAAAGGGTATTGTGTGTGTCCCCTAGTGATTTAATTTAATTTTTATTATTCATAATTAACAGAGTTTTCGGTGAAGGAAAACATCGTGAGGAAACCGGTCTAATTCCAATAAGATCTAGTTTTCCTTTTGGCTTGGAAGTTCACATAGCAATCGCTTTCGTCAAACTAGTGCCTAAGCCAAAATTTGGGATTAGGTGTTAAAGCGGACCCCGGGCTCCTTTAGGACACAACCGGGAATAACTCTAGGAAGATGTTGATTTCTAGTTAACACTTTAAGTGTAGGTATATAATAGATATTATTACTAGTGGAAGTAGTGGACCTGTTGAACTCGCGAAGCTGTCTTTTTTTTTATTATTTAGAAAAACAGTATCGACACAAACTAAAATTTAATTGTTGAACCTGGTCACAGAATTTCAAGAGAATCGGCAGAGATTTTTTTTACCCAAGCTGAAACGGAGAACTTCGTTCGCTGCGCTCGCTCGTTCCATTGATACAACCCTGTAACAGGTAGACTGGTAGAAGGCACAGACAGCGCAGCCTCAGTAATAGGTTGCCTTTGGGTACGGTACTCTAAAATGAGCACTTTTACCGTCTCGGTGACAAAAGTGGCCTCTCAAGATGCGCCTGTCCGTTTTTGGCGTTTTGATTTATTTCGCGCACGTTATTGACAAGGTTATGTATTGCGCTGCCGAAATATTTGCGCCACGGTTTGGGTAAAAAGTGCCTGTACAGTCGGTGTCAAAAATATTATGTAGGTTCACCTATTCATTTTGCGCCGTAACGAATGTATCTTTGACGCGTGACTTCTGTCTGACACTCTCCACCATGTTTAAAGGCGATTAGAGCTGGGTCGTTTCGACTTTTCCGTGAAACGAAACGTAACCGTTTTTTTCTCTCACAAAACTGTTTTGAAAAACAGTTTCAAAAATAACTAGTTTCTCCGTGCGTTGGCACCGTCGCCGGTCGCCAAACGAAGTGAAACGAAAAAACGGATGAAACAGTTTACAGTGTTCGAGTTACGTTTTCACGTTTTGCATTGCAACCGTTGCGTGTGACCGTTCGATCGTTTTTATAAAAACAGTTTGTGTTTCTAGCCACAAACTGTTATTCCGTTATTGTACGAGAAACCGTTTTTGAAAACGCTTACGGGAAAAAACGCCCAGCTCTAAAGGCGATGAAATTCCACATAGGGCTTTTCTTACCCCCCCTCTCCCTCATCGTCGTCCTATGAATTACTTGAATGGACCCTCCCTGCCTAATAAAATGACTACCGTCATCCTATGGTCAGACCCCAGATATTTTGAAATGACGTAAGACATATATGGACAGCCCCATATACATAAAATTGGCACAAAATACTCCGCGAAACTGAAACCGCGAATAATGTTGATGCTTCCTAACATGGAGAATATCGTAGTTAACAGTAGATAGGTATAGTAAAATTCGATGGACTCGACTGAGCGGGCCATAGTTTCCACTTGGGTTTTATACTGCACAATCTGTCCTCCCGCGGACATGACATACCTACAAACATCACAAACTTACAAACCTAACCCAATAGTTTTTTTTTGGCGTCATACTGTTTATGTTGATTTATTGATATACTATTTCATGTGTAAACATTTATATTGTATATTCTACTTTGAAATCGTAATACGTAAATTGACATTGTTTATTTTTGTTTAAAATGAAATATCCATTAGTTGTTAAATGACAATCCGTAATCGGAGAGATACTATTTCCACTTTCTGTATTGATATTTAGAATTTTGAATATTATTTCATTTTTATTTCTTATTATTGACGATCGTGAGACGGATTCTTATAATTTTGACATTGTATGCGAATCTTTAATAACTTAAAATAAATAAATCTAAATCTGCTCCGAAGGTAAGGTTGTAAATTATGTACCTTATTAAAAAGATAGTAAATACAAATCTATGCATGAAATCATCTTCGGAAATTATAGAGTAATTTGGTTTGTTGCTGCAAATTTTTCTTTGCTTTTATGTATGGAACTTGCGTTATTTTTGTTTTCTTGTTCAAATTATGAGACTATTTTTTGTGGTCTATTTCCGAAATAAATAACAGAGTAGCAGAGTAGTTTCAGACCTAGTCGGAAATAGTCTTCTTTGATAAATTATATTTATATAGGCAGGTATTTGACAGTTTTATCGTCGTTTAGCACCCATAAAAAAATCCTTATTGAGGCTATTTTGATTCGTGTAAGTTTGTCCCCTCCAAATCATAAGAGATGCCTATTTATTTATTTAATTCTTATTTTCCAGCTACGGTCATCTGCACCTGAGCTCCTACAGCCTCGTCTATAAAAGGCGGGCGCCGCACACGCACGGCGCACTCGGGATCGGAGCGGGACGTAAGTATTCACTTTCTTTACACGCCGCCATTTTGTGAGCCCGCCATCTTGTTCACAACCACGTGTTCGTACTGTGTAGCCAGCACGTGTTTTTGAAATTCTAGAAATCTAGGCAGTTTATTTCTGTTTAAGGTTATTAAATTGATTTATATCTAGCTGCTGCCTTGACTGCCGTAGTCACCAGGCCACAAATCGTCCGGGAATTTGAAAACCACGTGCTCAAAATGTGCAGTGTTTTAATTTCATTATCATGTAGTGGAGTGTTATAACGCGTGTAACTGCGCAGTTTTAGAATTTAACGTATTTATCTTAAAACGGCAGATTTCAGAGCACGTGGCTTGACACCAGCTATCTTCTTCCATTGGTCATGCACTTAGTTAAAAATACAAAACCTTTCTTTTGGTTTCCTGGTTTAAAAATGATTTTTTGTGTATTTCTGTTGACTTTGTTAACTGTTTTGCAGTGAGCCAGAGTACCCGCTAATACCGAGCCTGCAGCAGCATGGTGAGTCTTTTTTGCTGATTTTCCCTTAATTTGAAAGCATAACTGCACGTTGGTAAACGGTTACCGACGGCTATAATTTCAGGGGACTCGCAAGCGCGTTGTAAATCCGCATTAGATACAAACACATGTGTCTTTAAAACGACTTAGAGTTATTTGGTCGTTCTTTACTAAAATGGAATATTCCGTAATAAAATTCACATCACACTCTATATGTGTTACTTTGGGACACATATTTATACACCTAATAGGGGCCCCAATATCGACTAAATGTGATATCGCAGTGATAGGTTGCTAGCCCATCGCCCACAACACACTTTAACCCTGTTCCTTTAGTACGATTCTTACGACACCCACAGAAATAAATGGGGTGGATGCCCTATGTGTTATTGGGCCGTAAGATGTACGGCCCAACAACTCGCATGGATCCGCGTATCTTTATCTCTCTTTAGGTATGCATGGGTTAAAAAGAGAAAGATATAACCTGACCCTACGAACCGATATACGCCGCGTCGCATTTGATGCCTTCCGTGGCTACGAAAAGACCTGAGAATGTGTTCTGATGTACTATATTGTCCACAGGCAGGTAGCAACAGCACCTGGCTACGGCAGCAGGCCCGGCCGCCCGGTGCGGCCGCCGCCGGCGTCGCGGGACGTCGGGCGGGGGCGCGGCTGGCCGCGCGGCTGCCCCGCTCCTGGCGAGCGGCTAGCAGTGGACGCGCAGAGACAACCGCGTTGGTGAGTGGCACTTCTGTATATCATATTATCCCTGTATCTTGTAGATTAACAAGTGGCAGCCCCTCCCAGCTATGGACAGGTTACCAGCTACAAGCTCGCAGCGCCTGGCGAGCGGCTAGTAGTGGACGTGTTGAGAACACGCGTGATGAGTGACACATCTGTATAGCATATCATTCCAATATCTTGTAGATGAACAGCTGGCATTACCTGGCGAGCGGCTAGCACTGGACGTGTTGGTGAGTATAGGCTGAGTCTTGTCTTCCTCCTCTCCTCTCACTATTTATACCCCGGAAGATCAGCCGTGGAAGCAAGATGGAGCCGTTTGGTGGGTGGGTCCACATGAAAATGAATGTTATGCGCTGTCACATCGAGTGCGGGGCCGCCGTGGCCGTCTGACATATGTAGCAGCCTTTAATGTACTTCGCATGACATGCCATCTCTGTTGGACAACATCTAGCAGTGGACGCCCTCGGCAAGATTTGCTATGGTGAGTGAGACTTCGTCACTTCAGCTAGAAACCTCATTTGTTAGCAGGTGAGTTGTCCTTTCCACCGTCACTCGTACTCTTACGTACACCTCGGGAAAAACTCAACTGAGGGATATGACATGCTGATGAACACTAGCAGAACAGGCGCAAAAACCTGCGTTGATGAATACTGAGACCTTTTTTCCACGTCTTTAATCAACTTGTGAGTTTGTGAGTAATGCCTTAAGCGTCACAGTTGTCTGGTAAAGAGTATCTTAGAAGATGCATTGGTAAGGAACTAATTGAAAGGTTTTTGCATAGAGGCGTTATCCAACACCTGTCAATATTATAGGTAGTATTAGTTATGCAAAGGAGAGATACATTTGCTGAAATTTTGGTTTCTTGATATGATGATGAGCTGTCATTGAGACTTTCCGTGTAAATAGGTATTAAAGCCTCTTATGCTATGTTTACCCGCGTGAGAAATCTAAAAACTACCCATAAGTATCGATGAATAATGTTACGAAAATTATGTATCAAGTGGAAATCACTGATCTCGGCCTACCCCTGTGGCATACAGTCATGATTACATGCAAGCAATGTCTAAAGTTCACATTTTTTGTTCCAGATCGCGGAGTTGTAGCGGAGTCAAGTATTGTAGTTTAAACATTAACAATAAACATGCTGCGTTTCAGAAAAATCAAACCTTTTAACATTTTAGTTAAGTCTTTAGTGTGTAATTCGTTCACCAGTCTTTTAATATGAAATAGGGATTCACCGCTGTACTTTTCCGTTACTGATAATGCAAGGAAGATACTTGCATAGTATAATGCACAATTTTAGAGATAAGTTTTTTGTTAAATCCATTTTACATTTTCAGTCGGCGCTAGTTAAGTTTCTTTTTTGACCGTTTCTTTATTAAACTTGTTTTTTTCTTACTTTAATGTTGGTGTTTATATTTTAATCTTCATCTTGTCCAAGTTGCCCTAGCATATGCTAACATGGTAAGGTAATCCTACATATTATTATTATTTTGACGACCGCTTTAGCCTAGTTGGTAGTGACCTAGGCAGGGTCGAAGCAAGAGGTCCTGGGTTCAAATCCCGGTAAGGGCATTTATTTGTGTGATTAGCACAAATATTGGTTCCTGAGTCATGGATGTTTTCTATGTATTTAAGTATTTATTTATGCCCGTTCCATATCGGAAGTCAGTTTACGGAGATTGAGCCGAAATTTTATAAAACGATGTTTTTTGTGCATTAGAGGTCCATGGGAGACAATTTGAACACTTATTGTAATGTTTAAGGTTACATTACAATAAATGAATGAAACATTAATCTGTTTTTTATAAATAAATAATAATAATAAAAGGGTGACAAACATTAGTATTTAGCCCTCATGCATTTTGCAAAACAATTGGATCAGATAACAGAGCACTTCCCCGCTGTCCAAAACATTTTTGTACCACTTAGCAGTGACTGCTTTCAGAGGTCAAGTTTTAGGTTAGTTCCATGGGGCATCTCTAAAATGACAAAAATGCCTATCCTTTCGCAGTAAGATACCATGTGTTATACCATTTCAGAATCTGCAAATGTGTCTTAATTTATTGGCGTTATTCGTTTGTTTCGTTTCTAATTGTTTTTTTTAAAGGAAGATGATCAAAGTTAAAATTAATGTTATTGTGACAATTGAAATCGAGGTAAATCGAACTTTTCTTAGATTTTTGTAGTAGCTATTGACAGAATAACACTTCAGACTACGAAATTAGCTATTCGTGCTTTGATAAACATAAAAAACTGTTATTAAAAGCTGTACAAGTTGATACTGGTACTAAAAATGTAAAAGAAAAGGGGAAAATTGTCATAAATCTTTATTTCGCTAATAACTCGAAAACCGTGCAACTTTTACTGAGGTCATGTTAGGCTGGTTAGGTTCCTCTTGAGCTGACCTACCTCCGGTGTCACTGTGGCGTGGTACTTTTGGGACACCCTGTATATAAGTATGTTTATCGTCGTCTAGTACCCATAGTACAAGCTTTGCTTAGTTTGGGACTAGGTCGATTGGTGTAAGATTGTCCCGTAATATTTATTTATTTATTATATTTTCGGTAAACTATCAAATATGTTTTGTTTGCTATATCCATATGCAACTAAAACTACATTACCACCCAGAAACTGGATGGTAATGTAGATTGTTATTGCAAATCAATGGTGGTTTACCTTAGCCTAAGTTTGTTATATTTCATTATCACAGGTTTTTTAGAATCCGCTTAGTTTTCAGCAGGGCGATGCGGGTTTTTCAATCATATCGCCAGCTGGCAGCACTGTGGCCATAGATATACGTGTCAAAATCCATTGAGGTCTACCAGGGTAAATGCATCGATGGGGTAAATGCGTCTTGTGAAGATCATCTTCGAAACCCAACCTTTTAGAATGTTCAAAATATGGTTACCAAATTTTAAATTTAGACAGTTGTAATACTTAGTTCTAAAATGTCTATAACTTATTTACCCCATCGACGCATTTGCTCCGGTTGACTTTAATCATCTTTAAACATCATCAATGTTATTGGTGGATTTTAGAGGCTGCTGTCATAAAGGCGTTGCGTCGCAGCGACATATAGACTATCCGTCTCTTTCTAAGCGTTCTAATTAGAAAGAGACGAACAGTATTTCTCACCGCGACACAGCTCGCGGGCCATCTGTGATAGCCATGCTGCCGGTGACATAATGCATTTTGAAAGACCCTCATGAATCGTGTAAATTACCCTGGTAGTCGATCTCACACATAAATTTCGCGTTCCACTTATCAAAAATGTTCGTGCTTCCGTTCTGAAATGTTAGCTCGGCGTACGTAGAAGCGAGCGCGAAACACAGAATGTGATAAAAGTCCGTTCCCCTGACGAACAGCACGTTAGTTCATTGTAAAAAAAAAAAAAAACAAATACTTGCAGTAGCTGGTACTACTAATACTCGTAGTACTATACAATAGTCTTCGTTCTTAAACCTACATGTACGTCGCATCATCCTCCTATTAGCGATTTCCCGGTTTTACCTAAAGGAGCCCGGGATCCGCACCTAATCCCAAGATTTGGCATAGGCACTAGTTTTTCGTAAGCGACAGCCTTCTAACCTTCCAATCTAGAGGCAAGTCTAGACCTTGTTGGGATAAGACCGGTTTCCTCACGATGATTTTCTTCACCGAGAAAACTACTGAACTGGGTGTGTCGCAAATGTTTTAACAAATTCAAGAGTTGCCTGCCTCTGTATACCTCACAGTATTCTTAAGTGTTATACCTACAATTATAGGTAAGTATAAGCACCCCGTTGCGTTGTGTTGTGTTGTGCTAAGCGCGCCAGCATCGCGAGTGCTCACGATTAAGGGCCACGTTTGTTCGAAACATTTCAAGCTATATTCGGCCTCAAAGACCCGTTCAATTATATTTTAACTAGCTTCCGCCCGCGACTTCTGCGTGGGTCCGGGATAAAAACTATCCTATATTTTAATCTAGGCTATAAACTATCTTCGTGCGGAATTTCATCCTAATCGGTTGAGCCGTTTAAGCGTGATTGAGTAACAAACATCTAAACATCCAAACAAAATAGTAGGAAGATATGTCTGACACTCACGGCAGTTTTCTAAATAAGTATCGTATTTTTCCACCTCCGTCAGTTATTACAGCCCTACTTGTCTCGGCCACTTTGATCCCTGAATATTGGCCGGACCTGCATCTCATTTACACGTACACATTAGGTTGTTATTATGAGATTTCAACCAAATTGAATGATGATTTATTTGAAACTAATACCGTAAAATGGGGTGAGAAGGGATGAAAGGGGGGTGAGATGGGATTTTAAGGCTACTGCTACAAAAATAATGTATTCCAATTAAAATGGAGCTATAGTAATACTCATAATAAACAAAAATCGATCCAACAATCTTCCAAAATCACCTTTGTATGAAATCCCATCTCACCCCAATTACGAGGGACTACGGGGTGAGGTGGGATTTCCTGTTTAATCGTCAAAGTTATGTAATGGAACTACCCAAAGCAAAATAAAAACTAAAATAGGTATAAACGTCCGGAACACTCATTATATAGGTAACTACACCATTCAGTTTGCATTACATATAATAATAAATTGTATCCGAGGTTTGAATGTCAGTTTTGCCCCTACTAATCCCAGTTTACGGTACGTTTCGTTTCTTACTTATTATAGGTAACAGCATTTTGTACCTTAAGCTGTCATGAGCCTTGCTCATGTACTCATGAGTTTAGGGAATGCAAGGAAAAAGGCTAGGAGGATAATGATTATTATCTAAGTAGCTCCTTCACCCATACCATACGGCGTCTTTGGCAGCAAGATACAATTATTCCAAGAATTCTCCAGCGTTTTTTCGCTTTATTACAGAAACCAGCCATATAATGTAGTAAATAATCTAAGTAAAGAAAACCGATACACACCGATTTGATTGTTTCAGACTCTACTAAGAGACTAATAAATCTAACTCGAGAAGTAAAAAAAACACTTGCAAAAGTCCCCTAGTGTGCCCAGTCCTCCCTCGCCCGCGATATTTTCATGAAGATCATCTGCTACTTGCCCGCCATCTTGTCCTAATATTGTTTCAGAAAATAAAGCTTTCGCTCACTCCCTGGCGACAGTTTTTAGAATGTGTTTTTAAAGGAATTGACATTAAATTTCAACTTTGTGAAGAATAACTAATGTGTAGGTACGTGATACAAGTTAATTAAGCAAAGTAAATTCTGAACACGTCAAGTGAAACCAGCAAAACTCCAATCATTTGGTAAGTTGGCACGTACTTGATTACATAATTACCATGTTACTCGCTCAAAAATTAAAGATCAATGAAAAAGAGGGTAAGTACAGTTTAATAAATACCTACCCATTTCGTTGAAATGTCGTTAGACATTCGCAATGCATTAAGGTCCAAACTTCTATTTCAGTAATAGTATTGAAATGTCAAATTGTCAATACATATTTATTTGTCACTTCACATTACAGATAACCTCTTTGCGAAAAGTTATCATTTGCTTTTCTAATTACGAACATGTGTCAGTGTCAATCGAGAAATCTGAAAAATAATTTTCAATTACGTTATTAATTTGAAAAATAAAATACCTGCCGCTAACCGTGAACTATTAAGAGCTAGAAATAGCAGAGTATGTATGTATGTATGTATGTATGTAAGCACTTTATTGTACACAATAACAGGTCAGAGTCAGAGTTACACCAGGAAGTGGGGATTGAGGAGATAACACATTTAAAATTTCAGTTCACCATGTCAACGTAGTTAATCTGGTTGCCTAGTTACTAACGTATAACAATGCATGCGATATGTCAAAGGAACGTCGTGCTCTAGCTAGCTCTTATGGTGACAGTTTGCTATACAATATTGAGTCTTAGCTGGGTCGGAAATTAAATTCCTTGACGTACCTACTTTAGTAATGTATAATGTAATTAATGTAACGTATTAGAATAAAGCGAAAAATAAAATATAAAGTGTCGTTGATGTACTGTAAAATATGTTTACAGTACATATGGTGCTACTTTCCCGCACTAGTGCGGAAAGAGCACTTTCCGTGCATATGTCGAAACTTTAAAGAGCCATATGTACAGTAAAACGTTGTACGATACACATGCAAATAGGTAATTCGCAACTCGTGTCGATTTAAAACACTCCCTTCGGTCGTGTTTTAATTTATCACCACTCGTTGCGAATTTCCTATTTTCGGCACTTGTATCGTAAATAACTATTTTTATTATCTAATGGCACCCCCTAAAACTGACCTTCTAAGGGCCGGTTTTGTAAGGATGCGTTAGACCAAAAGTAGTGCCTATATACGTTTTTAGTAATTACCTACTTAATGATAAACTTAAGGCCTAACGACTCTTTCTAAAACCAGGGTAAGTGTAGTAGGTATGTAGGTAAAATGCTCAAACAGAGTTTACAAAAAGTTTACATTATTATCTAAAATACCTTGTAGGCGATTTGTTATTATATTTTACATCAGCTACAATAAGGTTCTCTTAAAACTTTAGACAATTTCTTCAACTAAACTCAAAACATTAATTGCAAAACAACCTGAATTTCAAATGTAAAAAAACATCGACCAATCAGTATCTTTCCTCGCTTCAAAACAAATCAAAACTTGAGCGAAGTCCATAATACATGAGCGTAATTCGATCAAAGGAACCCGATTAGTAAACATTAGCGCCGGCACAAATGCCGACGCGGCAATAAATTGAAATAAGAGAATTAAGAAATAAATCAAAAGAGGATTTTCCCGACACGTCGTCGTCGCGAAATTGGAAAAATACGACGCGACACGGCGAGCGGCGCGCGGGCTCGTTGTCGCGGCACGGCACGGCACTTATTATATCCAGTTTCGTTCGCCACAGACGTGCGTATCTAAGAAATCGCCGACATCAGCTTCCTACGCCACGCATCAGTATCCTCCAGATCTGTGTGAATTAGCGAAGCTGTTTGCGAGGAAAATAAATACCCAGCGATTCTAGCCTCGATGACGCATGTCTTCCTATGGGCCTGTGTCACTCGCGCTGTGCAAATAATGAAGAGGACTGTAGATTTCCTCGCCTTGCGTCGCGTCGCGGCGTCGGTTGAGCTGGCCCCGTAGAGGTATGATGCTAAGTATATCGTGCCGAGAAGGTGTACTCATGTGGGATCCCCAACTTCTAATTTAGCGTAAGCATCCAGTTTAGAGAGATCAGTGCTTACTGCTAGCACTGATCTCTCATGAACCCCGTTATGTCACGAGAGATTGGAAATGTCACATATGCCTTTAAAGTTATAGTAATTTTGTATGTAAACTACAAGGCACTCACTGACATGAGCCAGAATTCGAACCCACCCGTCACAAAACTGCACACTTGATTTTTTCGCTACAAGTTTGCCTCCCCACTCGCCCACAATATGTCTGCTTTGCCCAAAGGTTGACTGGTAGAGAATGCTTACGGCATTAAGTCGGCCTTGTACGATGAGTTCTTATTTTTTGTATTAAATAAAGGTTAAATTAATAAAAGAGTTCGGTAGTCTTTAATATTATATAAATAAATAAATAAATATTAGGGGACAATCTTACACAAATCGACCTAGTCCCATAGTAAGCTCATTAAGGCTTGTGTTATGGGTACTAGACGACGATATATATAATAGATATAAATACTTAAATACATAGAAAACATCCATGACTCAGAAACAAATATTCATGCTCATCACACAAATATTTGCCCTTGCCGGGATTCGAACCCAGGACCTTCAGCTTCGTAGGCAGTGTCACTACCCACTAGGCTAACCGGTCGTCAAAACTACACTAAACTATATTAGACTGTTATTTTTTTTTGCTGTTGAATCTCTTAAAGTTAGCAAAACTCATCACGATGAATCCAGAGGGGTAATTACGTCACTTTCGAAAGAGCGTCGGGACAAGTCAAATGTAATTTTCCCAAAAAAGTTCTACCTAAGGCACAAACGAAGCGCTACGCAATCGACCAGGAAAACATAAGGCACGGTGAGTCGAGAAAAATGCCGTGCTGCAGTGGAAACGCGCTCCGCAAAGATAATAAGAGTGTCGGTACATATTAAGGGCGCAGCAATACAGCGCTCATCTCCATATACATGATGAAATTGAAAGAACGCCGCTAAATAAACCGCGGGTAGCGAGGTGGAGCGTTTGTATGGTTTATTTCATTTTTCCCTGTTTTAAATGACACATTCACTGCCAACAATTTCGCAGACCTATGCGCGTAGGCGATACCGTGTTCCAGCTGAGTAGAGGAAAGGGCGTAGGAACCGTTAGGCGCGGGTTCCTGTTCGTGCAGGCAGTGCATGGGTATTATAAGTACCGATGCAATATCAAAACTAAAGTTATACTTTCAGTACTTTCTACTTTCAGTTGAAGTAGTTACTTTGATAATGATGACGTGACATATATTATTATGTTAAGCGTATGTACCTGTCAGAACGCGACGGATAATCGACAGTGATAAGCGATAAAATGTTAACCTGTCGAACTGTATCTTAACTTAAGATACAGTTCGACAGGTTAACATTTTATCGCTTATCACTGTCGATTATCCGTCGCGTTCTGACAGGTACATACGCGAGTGCGGGAGTCACGCATGTATGTATGTAAATACTTTATTGTACACAAGACACAGGTAAAAATACAGACAAAAAAAAGTTAAATCGGTACAAAGGCGAACTTATGCCTGTAAGGGATCTCTTCCAGTTAACCTTTGAGCAATTGCGTTGAGATCAGGAACAACAAGATAGACAAACTAACACGCATGTCATCCTCAACGATAAGTCATGAAATGTCAACCATGCTACGCCCGTTTTAAAATATGACCACATACCACAATGTGTGGTCATATTTTATAACGCCTTTGCCTAAGCTTGAATAACCAAATTCCTCGAAAAAAACAAAATCGTGTTTTGGCTTTTGACAAACAACAAAATACTAAGATATAGATACATCTTAAAATGTATTAATGTTGTTCTCTAGTGTAGACATACATACATTCAAGCCTTTATCCGTAAGGGGTAGGCAGAGCACATGAAACATGTGTTCCAGTACCACTTTTAGCATTTAATAAATGTGGGTATAAAAGATCGACCAAATGTGATATCGCGGTGATTTGATTGTTTGTTTATGTCGATTTGTTTCATGTTTTAAGGTGTGCAATAAAGAGTATTTGTATTGTATTGTATTGTACTTTTCCAAATCGTGCAAGGTGGTCGGACCCATGTCGAACATAAACTAAGCTATATCAAAGCACTAAGCAGTACCTAAACATATATTATATTTCTGTGGTTCACTATATATTTTGTCAGCAGAGGTCCAAGATAATTACCACAGGAATCCGGCAAAAGGTCACCAAAACAGTGTGATTTGGTGATTCGCATTCCACGAGGGTACATATAATTAATAGCGAAGAGTAGCGATAAGCCAGGGACGAGTCCTAACGCGGGGACATTCAATTAGGAACAAATTCACTGCCAAGAATCGCTACGCGCTACGTTCGTAGCCGATCCCGTGGTTTTCCTCGTATGTAGCGGAAAGCGACTACGGCGTAGGCGCCCGCTAGGCGGGTTCCTGGCAGCGAAATTGTTAAGAAACAGATTTATATGTGAGGTGAAGTTAATAGAGTAATCAATAAAAAATGTTGTTTTTTAATAAAGCTGACATAAATGAATATTGATACCTACCTACTCGCATATTCGTAAGTTATGTATATTGCGGGAGTCCCCTGGATGCGGGTGGCGCTGGACTGGTCACTATAGTACTCTTTGGGGGAGGCCTTTGTCAAGCAGTGGACGTCTTTCGGCTGATAAGATGACGATAATGAAATCCATCACATCGGGGAAGCAACTGCTAATGTCAAAATTAGTGCTTATATAAGTATCAGTTGGTAAAAAGGCGCAATTACTTATACGCACACATGAATGGCATGTGTGCCATACTTTGACGACCCTGCCAACGACTCTTAGACCTTGTGTTAAGCATGCGCAAGGACATATACGTAATGTCGTTGAAGAGTAAATATCTTATCCAATCATTAACTTCCTACATTTTATCGATGTCGTGTATTCGTGAATACAGTAGATTATCTATCCCCACGTTGCAAAATGCATTGAGCCTCATCCCTCATAATTTTCCATTCTTCAGAAACCATCGAAACTCCAACAAGCCTCAGATTGTAAGTGCCCAATCTTATACGTAACAGAATTGGATGCGCACTATTTCAAAATGAAAATCAGCTCTCCAAGCTTTCAAGTCCAAGACACAACCCTCCCTGGCTATCATGGTTAAAAGCTCTCCAAGCCACTTATTTCAGAAAGCTCCACATCGTAGCAAATCCTTCTTAGAGGCACTTGACATAGTTTCGTGGACACGCCCCGGCCCCGCCCACCGGGGGCCACGCCCAGCCATCTTGTCCATTCTTATTAGGGTTACGTTGGTAAGATAGAAACTTGAAATATTCAGAAATAAGAAAGATTGCGTTTCGTCTCGTAAATAAAATCTTACCTTAAAACTGTCAAAGGTCAGGTGCGCGGGAGTAGCAACAACATCCTAAGCATGATAGCTAAGAAGCTAGATTTTCCTCTATTGTGGCAAATTGGTCAGAGGACTAAATCTCTTTTTTGTGTCAATTATTAAGGAACTAACATTAGAATAAGTAAATACTAATAATGTTTGGACCTCAGGGGCCGTAGACAAGGTTACAATCGACAAGCGCTAACGCCAATAGAAAACTAATAAAATGTATGGGAATGACAGATGTTAACGAAAAGTTTTTCGTCGGCATCTGTCATTACCATACATTTCATTAGTTTCTATTGGCGTTAGCGCTTGTCGATTATAACCTTGTCTACGGCCCCGACGAAAAACTTTTCGTTAAGATCTGTCATTCCCATACATTTTATTAGTTTTCTATTGGCGTTAGCGCTTGTCGATTGTAACCCTGTGTACGGCCCCAGTTGTCTTTAAATAAATAAATAATAATAATAATATCTGTCGGGAAGTCGCGTGATGCTTTTGAGCCTTGTCACTAAACATGCGTAACCTTAGTTTCGGTCCCCATCTCAAAAACGTTGTAAGGCTTAATGGAGGCGTCTCCATCGTTACTTTGAATGGTTCGACAAAGATATAAAAATAGTCAACCCATTGTACGTCGAGGTCATAAATATGTTTACACTTTTGCACCTTATTACAAGGCAATAAGGTGCAAAAGTGTAAACGTATTTATGACCTCGACCGTACATATTCGCTGTGTCAACAAAGAAAACAGCATAGTAAACTCCCGGGATTTTACACATATTTAAAGATTACTTTACACTCCAACGAGATGTTTATTTACCTTTATTTCTGAAGTTTTGGTACGGGTTGCACTAACCGTGGTCTTCGGTGAGATGACGTGGGTAATAATTGAAATATGTGTACAAAAGCATTTGTCTCGTCTGTCAACACATCCTGAGGAAATACTATGTTACAGCCGTATAATAGGTAACGGGTCTAAGTTACAAACCACCTCCTGAGGAAATACTATGTTACAGCCGTATAATAGGTAACGGGTCTAAGTTACAAACCACCTCCTGAGGAAATACTATGTTACAGCCATATAATAGGTAACGGGTCTAAGTTACAAACCACCTCCTGAGGAAATACTATGTTACAGCCGTATAATAGGTAACGGGTCTAAGTTACAAACCACCTCCTGAGGAAATACTATGTTACAGCCGTATAATAGGTAACGGGTCTAAGTTACAAACCACCTCCTGAGGAAATACTATGTTACAGCCATATAATAGGTAACGGGTCTAAGTTACAAACCACCTCCTGAGGAAATACTATGTTACAGCCATATAATAGGTAACGGGTCTAAGTTACAAGGCAGTTACTATTCATCAGGTAGATATAGGATCTTCCATAAGGCATAAGGTAAGCCACACCTCAATCAATTGGACTATAAGTACTTCAAGCGAGATATTCCCATGTGCTATGACAAGATTAAGACCTTTGAAGAATCCCATGCCACTAAAAACCTTTTAATACAGAACCATACCTCCAAGTTGTTACTTTAATGTTTGGGCAAAGGCAGTGTGTTTTATGGCCCCCCTCCCCCAATAGTGGGGGCGTTACGTCAGTTTCCACGTAGATAAATTACTGAGAAAAGAACGCTTTTAAACTTTAACGTTCCTCGGTTTTCTTAGACAAAGAAATAACATCCAGTGTTTGTTTAGGTGCCTGATGAGAAATTGAGATGTTGGAATTGAGATTTAAGTTTTATTCGTTTGTGATTGGTGAGAAGTGGCACATCCATGTTTCATGCACAAAGTTAAAGTTGATTTTAAGAAGTCATTCCTACGTGATTCCAACTATTAAGCTCGATAATAATCGAGTCGAAATTTTTTAAATTATAATATTCATGCGTTCAGGTTGTTCCACATTGTTTAATCAAGATAGTTGATTGTTCAAGTAATTAAAATAAACCATTACGATTTTCACTAAATCCTTTCCACGCGATTTTCTAACTGACTTTTGATTATAATTTTCAAAAATACTAGGAAAACGTCATGTTTGGATTTATTTTTGCTATTTTAAATATTTTTGAATGACCATAAAAAATCCAATCCAATAAGGGATAATAACTTGTACTTATGTTTGAACTTTCTTCAATAACTTTTTGTCATAAATGACTTGAATATTTTTTTTTGGTTGCTATGGTTGCTATATTTGTCACCAAACTTACGTCGTCATCCTCCTAGCGCTTTTCCCGGTAGTGCCTTATAGGAGCCCAGGGTCCGTTTTAGCACCTAATCTAAAGATTAGGAGTAGGCACTAGTTTTACGAAAGCGACTGCCAGCTCCCCTTCCACGACGCCTACCAAATTACCTACTTTTCCTTAACCGAAAACGAGCTCCAGATGGGAAGTGTCTTGCTACCGCTTGACTAGAGTAGCTCTTTGTCACCAAACTTACGTATGTGTATTATATTCCAAACTTCAGCTCAATATAACCTCAAAATAACAAGGGGCTAATACAAAATGAATTGGACATTTTGAAGAACCGCTTGCATTTTTAGGGTTCCGGAGCCAGAATGGCAAAAACGGAACCCTTATAGTTTCGCTATGTCCGTCCGTCCGTCCGTCTGTCCGCAGCTTAGCTCAGAGGCTCTTGGTACTAGAAAGCTGTAACTTGGCATGAATATACATATTAGTCATGCCGACAAAGTGGTAAAATAAAATCTTGAAAAACATTTTTTTTTGGGGTACCTCCCCTACATGTAAAGTGGGGATGATTTTTTTTATTGTCGTCTACCCCATAGTGTGGGGTGTCGTTGGATAGGTCTTTTAAAAATATTGGGGGTTTGTGAAAACAATTTTTCGATTAAACGATCCGTTTGTGAAATATTAAGCCTTAAAGTGCTAATTTTTGTTAGACTCCAGTGTCCCCACCCCCTGCTAGCTAAATGGTTGTTTTGGGATATGTGAAAAAAATCATGGTAGTAGTACATATAACGAAGTTAAAAGGAAAACTATCACAGCTAAGTAGGCTTTACACGTTTACGAGTAATAGTCGACCAACTTATAAAATGTACTTCAAGAAGTAATAGTTTCGTACAAATTCTATTGTAACTTATTATTATATATAATGGTACGGAACCCTTCGTGCGCGAGTCCGACTCGCACTTGGCCGGTTTTTTTACATATACGGACAGTGCAACTAGTGCAAGTTAAATATAAGTATGTAAAAAGGAAATATTCCACATTCGATGTCTCATTTTGTCTCTCTTTTGCTTTTGATGTTCTATAATTGTAGTTGGTCCAAACACATTATATCCTCCCAATAAAACTGCTTTGATTAGCATCATGAATAACAAATTGCGTAACTTTGGTACCGGAAGGTGAGCTTGATGCATTCATTTTGCAGCCACTTTTACATAAAATTCGATACTAGGTTCTCAAAGATTAGTCTGATTAGGAAGATTAGGTTCAGCTGAGTACAGCTGGTTGAAAAATATAGGTATCATAGCATTATGCTAAGCTTGAACCTTTCGGCCGGGCACACGACATTATTGATATTTATTTAATAAATAGCGACCTGCCCCGGCTTCGCAAGGGTACTATTATACATATAAACCTTCCTCTTGAATCAATCTATCTATTAAAAAAAACCGCATGAAAATCCGTTGATTAGTTTTAAAGATCTAAGCATACATAGGGACAGACAGCGGGAAGCGACTTTGTTTTTACTATGTAGTGATTAATCATAATGCGTTGTTCTACAATAGAACATGTCCGAAACTGTATTACATAATACAAGGCGGAGATTAAAAAAAAATGCGAAACGATAGAAATGCAAATTTTACCTAAATCCTTGGGTATGCTTTCTTGTAGGAACTGTGTCATCTCGTGATACAATGACTATTAAAATGATGAATGATCAAGCTATTTTGCTCTGGTTTTGGCCACGCATTTCTGTCAGTATAGTCCTCAACCCTGTAATAAGCCTTCGACATCAATGATTTTTTTAAGTAATTTTTAAGGGCTGGAAATAATTTCATTTATTATAAAAATGGATACATTAACCTGTTAAGGACTTGTATACTTCACGAACACGAAACTTTTTAGTAGCTATATTATTTTTATTTCGTGTATTAAAATTATGGATATCAGAATTTTTACAGAATGAATGACATAATAATAATATGATTCTTAATGACATTAACAATTTTTCCAGAAATGTATTGGGACGCTACTGTTAAAATGCTAATGTCTTTAAAGAGTTCTCTCACGGTATCTCTTGCTCTCATTGCAGGTTATACATACTCGTATATAGAACGAATGGCTCTCTTTTGTAATACAAAATTGTATGTATGTCGGCTGCTGTACCCCAAACCAGAATACCGTACGACATAATACTATGAAAATAACCATGATAAAATAGGCGTATTTTTTTATTGTTAAAAAACAAACAAAGCAATAGGTGCACTTATTGGCTATGAGCGGTGCACGTGACTCAATCCACGTCGGATCCCTCGGCCGCCGCTCAAAGAGAAATATCAAAAAATACATGGACCGGCCTCTTGGCGCTTTATTAAGAATAAATTTAGGGCGGACGGCGGGCGGCGCGCGGTTTGAGCGACAGAAGACCGGCGGGTTGATTATACGGGCGGGATTAGAGTCTGTAGTAAAAGCGAGTTGTGTCACCTCTACCATGTCGACCGGTGTTGTCAAAGTGCTGAACAGTGGCCATTTCACGAAACTGCAAGTTCAAAATTGGCAACACGCGCACTGAGGTGCTGACCATTCGACCTGCGTAGCGATGCACCGTGAAAAAGTTTACAAAAGTGCGGAGTTACTTCTATGGAAAATACTCAGAACTAAAATTATACAAACACTGAATACATGTCACTAACGCCCTGGATACATTTATTATCAGCGGTTTTAATTTTCTTAGGTAAGTAGTAGAATAATAGGTTAAAGATGTACTTAGCAAATGATTACATTTATTTATAGTGACCTCATTCAAAAATGTTCATCAAACCTATTTCAGTTAAAATGCCCTTGAAATCGTTTGTCTTTATCGGTCACTTCGACAGTTGTCTTTGTGAGAAAAGGACAAAACACAAAGTTTAGTGTCTCATAAAAGTCATAAACGTAGCGTATACCAATTACAAACACACACCCGCTACACACCCCGCTCCCGCTTCCAACTCCCGCCCCGCACAACACGAGGTGCCTATCTTCAGACTAATGCATTTATTCAACAGGCGTTAGACTCGATCGATACACTGCGTAATTTCACCGAAACTCGGCGACTTTAGCCACAGTTCGCCGGTTATCGCCTATTTGTTTTTCATCGACTTTGATATCGAAGGATCGGGAATAAGGGGTCAATGAAGTGAGCGGAATATGAATTTGATGAAAATCAACCACTACCTAGTAAACCCTTGGTTTTCAAGAATTAATAGATACACCATAAAATTGTGAACGTTAGTTTGTGTTTGTAAGGTCAACGTCCTAGTCCTCGACGTTGCTCTAGTGTATGACATGAGTACTTTATGTCAAAGCAATTCCATAATAGGTTATCCATAATTACCTATAATTTAGGCGCGGCGTTGGTAGGCCCCCCAAAAGATGGACTGACGACCTGGTAAAGGTCGCGGGAGTCCGCTGGATGCGGGTGGCGCAGGACCGGTCACTTTGGCACTCTTTGGGGGAGGCTTATTTCCAGCAGTGGACGTCTTTCGGCTGATATGATGATGATGAATATGGGTTAAATTCGAACTAAGAGGATTTATCTTCATTCGTATTTAAGCCATATCACTTTCTATGTCGATGAATATTTTATTGTACACAAGACGCAGGTATAAATACAGACAAATTAGTATCCCCGTAAGAGATCTTTTGCAGTTAACCTTTGAGTAATTGAGTGGAGATCAGAGGGGTGATCACGTAACGTTTCGAACGTTCGTTAGGAAACTCAACTGTAATTTTTCCATCCTAAAAGTGACATTTAGATCTACCTGGCCCCGTATCATGGTCGGCGTTATCACGCGATAGTGACAAGATAGAGCGTCCGTCACTGGCTAACACCGTTCGTTAGAACGAGACTGACGCTCTATCTTGTCACTTAATGCGTGATAAGGCCGACCATGATACGGGGCCTGACGCGCGCACAATGTGTTACGTGATCGACCTGCTGGTTGATCACGTAACGCATTGTACGCACGCTAGGTAGATCTCAATGTCAAATTCTATGTGGAAAAATGACAGTTGGATTGTCCTAACACGCGTTCGGAACGTTACGTGGTCACCCCTTTGCTGGAACTAAACGATAGACAAACTATAACACGAGTAGGTATAGAGACTTATTTCTTTAACAGAATCCAATTCCGTTCCGTTAGCTAAATGCATAGCTCTCTTATTTTCCCTTAAAAATAAAAGCTATTGTTCTTCAGATCCAATTCGCCTTTTTCTTACTTAAACAATAGACAAAATAAACAAAAAGGAAAGAAGAGAAAAAGTTGAGTTCTCTTAACAAGTTTAGTTAGTAAATCCGATTTGCGAATTTGAATAAGACCCAATAACAAGGAGTGTTTTACTTACCTTGCCGTGCCCCCGTTTTAATGGGGTGGGATGCTCCAAGTCTTCAAACTCTAGGAGACATTGCATAAATAATATATTAATACTAGCATTTCCCTGCGGCTTTTCCCGTGGCAAGAAACATATTTACACTCAATGGTGTCGATGTATCCGCCGACGGTAACATTCTGACAAATAGGGTCATTTCGCTGGTTACGTGACCACCTTCGGTTAGCGACCACCTGAAGGAGAAGGTTTTTTCTATTGAAGATAAACTTATTGCCTTGTAATAAGGTGCAAAAGTGTAAACATATTTATGACCTCGACTGTACATGCATTTTTTTGTTGTTTTAGAATAGAAATCTACTAATAAACCGAGAAAATATCCTTTCAGTTCACCAACTCAGCTTAAGTGGTCGCCCACCGGCACATTAAATTAGGTGGTCGCTAACCGGCGAAATGACCCTACGGGTGTAGATTCAAAATGTATTTATTACTCCAAATGAAAGAAGGCAAAATATGATTAGTGACAAAAATCCCATTCAAATATCTCAATGAATTACAAAGCTACAAACTTTTAGTATTGCTGGTTAGTCATAGTAGTTGACAATCGTTTCATATGAAGGTGCGTTTTGCGGGAATGGGACAGAATATACCCCCTCCTAAAACTTTGGACACTTATAACTTTGTGATTATTTAATCCCATGCGTTACTTTATCTCTATTTGACAATATTTTTAATCCTTTTTCGGGAAAATTCAACATTACTGGTTATTTTATTTCGTGTCTACACCCTTTCTCACTGCTACGCTCGTAGCGCTACGCCGTAGTCCCTAGCAGCTTAATCTCCATTTGTAACGAAAATCGCCTATAGCCCTTAGACGCATAGTACATTACAATAAATAAAATAAAAATAAATTTGGGAACCATCTTACACTAATCGACCTAGTCCTAAATTAAGCAAAGCTTGTACTATGGGTAGATACTAGACGACGGTATACATAGGTACTTATATAGATAAATAAAATACTTAAATACATAGAAACATCCATGACTCATGAACAAATATTCGTGCACATCACACAAATAAATGCCCTTACCGGGATTGAGCATCAACTCCGGGTTCATTTATTGGAACCCGGGACCTCCAGCTTCGTAGGCAGAAACATTTCCAACTAGGCTAAAGGTCGTCAAACATACATTACAGAACAAAAGCGAATAAGAAATGGGTTAGTTTCAATTTACGTTCTTTTTTTGGTGTTTTGTTGTACAAAACACACTAACAACTGTTACCTGATGATAAGCAGACACCGCCATTTATTGGCGCTTGCGACGCCAGTAAAGTCACAAGCGCGCTGCCGACCCTTCATTGATTTGAAGATTCGCTACGGCACCCAGCAGGCAAGCCATTTGTTCGTTTACCACCGTCGTGATACAGGTGACCAAAATTTGTTTATATTGTTTTCATTCATTGAGGCGTGCAATATGGACCATCAGGTTAGGTACCTCCAGAGGGCTAATCACGTAACGTTTTGAACGCACGTTACGTAGATCCAACTGTCCATTTTTCATTAAAAAAATGACATATAGATCTACCTAATGTACGTACAATGCGTTACGTGATCGACCTTTAGGTTGGTACTTATTTATAATTAGGGTTTCTGCTCGAGATTTCTCGAACTCGAGACAACTCGAGAGTTTCGCCTCCATTCGAGACGAGAAACAAATCCGACCGAATCGAGCCGACTCTCGAGACTCTCGAGTTCCGGCGAACACGAAATAAGAGCTAGTCAGTCTCGCCATTTTGCCGCTTTTAACAATGATACGCCCATTATAAACACGAGCAGTGGACATCTCACTCGCACGCTTTGTAACTCACCGCCGTTAATTTGATTGTTGTATATAATACGACTGTTAAATATGATTGTTGAAACTCCTCAATTTTATGTCACGTCACGTCATTGTAGTTAAATCATTTGTTTGTGATGATTATTGTATTATTTGCATTTGATTCCTAGTTCTAATCTTATTTAAATTTAAGTCTAGCCTTGCTTGTTAGAAGAAAAGATCTCTATCAAAAATACCAGTTTATGTCTGATCAAAAGACTGAAAAATTTGATTCAGTTTATTATTTTTATTTTTATTGTTGATTTTTTTAAGATTTTAGATTTTGTATATTTGCAAGAAGAGTTTTAATTTTGTTTTGTTTGTATTTCTAACTTATAGTGCAAAGTGAAATAAAAGAATTCAGATTTTTATTTGTTTTTCATTTTATTTTGAGCAATAATTTACTATTTCTTACCTAAAGACTCGAGAGTCGAGACAACTCGTGAAAATAAATGAGGCGAGAAACCAGAAACCCTATTTATAATGGACGCTGAAATAAAATGAAATAAATGAATTTGATTCTGCAAGTAGGCCGTAATGGCACTTTTACTGTGTGTAATAAGTCAGTCAGGTACCTTATAAACTATACTACGAAAACATATAATCATACCAATATTACCAATAACATGGATACACCTAATGTACCGTATATTATACAATGTTGATCAGCATAATGGATTGGCACGGAACAATACGGGGCTATGCCGACTCACGTCCGGTCGGCCTCGACACCGAACTACCCTCGGGCTAAATAAAGATATGAAACTAGCGTAAGTTAAAGCGGCATGTTCCTCTTGCCGCTTCGGCGAAACTTGGCACTCGCGCAACTTCGAGGTGCCGAATGGGTAACGGAAGAGCATGTGGTATGCGGCGAGCACGAACGGGATGCCATGATTAGCTGTTTTGTTAGACAGATGACCTTATCTGTAGGGTATGTATATGTACAGTCAAGTGTAATAATTTACTTTAGAAACAAAGTTTTAACCGACTTCAATTCAGTACTTACTCCGTCAAACCACATGAACATTACATTTCCTTTCCACTTTACCACATGAACTGTTCTCCGAGAGCAAGTTATGCGTTGATTGTTACAGAAAAAAACCAAACCGCTGTATATGGGCCGATAATATTTGAGGTGTTCCGTCGATTCATCAAGAATCTCAGAATTACCTTCGGCACTTCATTTAATTTATTCATTGCTTTTTGTGTGTACAATTTAAGGTCTTAAAAAATAGCAGCAAGTACCCACACACACACAACCCTTTGAGGGCATTGCAATATCATAACATTCATAACATAACATACGACTACACTACTACATTAGTTGCTATTTCAACGGAATCATATGCTGCGCCCAAGTCTAGATCACAGCAATGTAAGAAAAGCCTATTTTGGGTATTTTCACTCTCTCCTAACATATGGAATTGATTTATGGGCAAGCGCAGCCAGTCGAGAGAGGCCATTCAGACTTCAAAAGCGAGCCATTCGTTGCATATGGGGAGTCTCCTGGGATCATCCTGCTCGTGAACTGGTTCAAGGAAACCAAAATTCTCACCCTCCCAAGCTTGTATGTCCTTGAAGTAGCCAAGTACGTGAGAGGTAACCTTGAACAGTTCCCGACGCGCGGTGACTCACACAATTATAACACCAGGCGATGCGGTGATCTGCGCCCACCCGCCACACGTCTCGCAAAGGCCAAAAAATGTCTTCACTCGATGGGACCCAAGATTTACAACAAGTTGCCCCAGGGTGACAATAGCGCGCCGAGTATGGGGTGTTTTGTTAATAGACTTAAAATTAAACTAGCATCCGATGCATGCTATTCCATAAACGAATTTATGAATTAAATAGGTATACTGACAGCCACACAACTTTTTAACTGGCTCGCTACCCAACCAACTGATACTATTAGGAAGTATAAAATATATTTCTTCCTGAAACATTGACAAATAAACAAATGTACTAACCATAATTATACCGTATTGTAAACTGAGACATACTTGTTATATAAGATGTGTATAAATGTTATTTAAGATCTTGACAAAAATTTGACACGTAAAACTACGTTTTATCAAGGAATAAATGAAATGAAAAAATATCAGAATCTGTGACGTACTTTTATAGTTTTAAGTACATCATTGGGGAGTTTAAGGAGACATCCGTATCTTCATCATCAGTTCCACTTCACGACATTTGTGATTTCCGTGACACGAGTTATACTAGAAAATACCGAAATCACTACACGCGTGCCTAATATAATGGAGGAGTTCCCTTAATTCCTCATGGATGGGATCCATGAGGAATTAAGGGAACTCCTCCATTAATCATCCAACGTATTTGGCACCTATTTACCAAAACCTTTTTTTCTCAAGATGAGGATACTGAAAAACAATTACAAAGGTACTCTCTTCCGAGACTCGCGAACCACGTGGCTGACACAAGCCTACGTCATCATGCTGTTAAATGCCGTTTGATGACGTAGGCTTGTGTCAGTCACGTGGTTCGCGAGTCTCGGAAGAGAGTACCTGTGTTGTAATACCATGACTATACCTCTTGTTCTAAGTGTGCTAATAAGAGAGAGACTCGTTAGTGCGAGAAAAATCGAAACAGCTCGCGCGCCGTCTTGTGATAGCCGTGCTGGACATAATGTTCCGTCTCGGTGGCTCGGTACAGCTGTCAGTAGACACCGCACGGACTCCGCGCCGCCAAAAGGGGAAGTGGACTTAGTCTTTTGTAGCAAACCTTGTCACCGAACCGGTTGAGGCAAGCAAGGTTTCAATATTTTCGATTTAGCTGACAACCTGGCCGTTTTATTCTATGAAGATTTTACTTTACACACAAATCCATAAAAAAAACGTTTTATACGAAGTTTACGAGCTTATGAAGAGAACCATTTTTCTGAGTGGAATAACTACCTACCAGGGTATTGTCCTGCGAAGCTTTGTACGCATAAATGTAGGTAATCTGAAAGGAATACGAGTACCCGAATAACCCGCCATAAAAGCGCTATAAATAAATTACTTTCCAATATTACAAACATCCCTAATATCGTGAAAGCTTACGCTGAATGACAACCCAATACAACCCACAACAATATCGGTTTTGACAACCCTAGCAAAATCTTATCACTATAAATATCCTTCAAAAATCAACCATGATCCATTCGGGATAGAATGCACGTTTGATAAATGTCCTGATGAGATACGAGGTTAGAGAAGAGAGTTAGCGTGGAGTGTCGTTTGTCACAGCGACACATTTCGACGCGTCACCTTTATAGGCGATTACGTTTTCTTCAATACAGGGTTAAGACGAGGTAATGCTGGATATGGCACTCAATTACCTTTTTGTAGCGGTCCTGCTTTGTAGCGAAAACTGCCTATTATCAAAGAACCAGCCTAGAGAGTTGCTGACTGCTGGAGTATTTGCACCTTTTTATTGTGACCGTAAAAAAATTGTGAGCTGGCATTCTATTTAATTAGATAATTTCTAGAGTATTAATCTTGGAAATTGATTTGTTCAATATTTAACCTTTAATTGACAATGTGCTCACCCGCCGATGACAAATTCCCGTACATTTCTGGGTTGATAAGAATGGTAAGTAACGGTAGTGTCTGCGACTATCTATCTAAACTTGTAGACGAATGTGGCGATCAATTTCCGAAAATCGAATTTTACCAGCGATTTTTTTATTAAGAAAATTTTCCAATGTACTGTAAAATTAAATACCTAATCATCAACACATTCCAACAATCCATCGGGTTCAGGAAAGCAAGCTACCCCTTCGTAGCTCCGCGGCGCACCCGAAAACCGTCAAATCACGTCGATTAGCACGGTACAATACACATTGTACCCACAAAGCTCGATTGCACAACCCCGTATTTGCCCACCTGCTATTTAAAGGAAAAACCCTCAACATTTTAGCCAGTTTTTATGGAAATTCGAGGGGAAATAGTTGTCTAATTGTTGGAGTGATCGGTTACTATCTGTAGATAGGTTATGGCCGTTGTTAATTAACTAAGTCACAAATTGCTGTTTAACGGGTTCTTCGAAGTATCTCAAGGAAATTGTTTGTTTTTTTAAGTAAGCTGTTATTTTCTTCATAAAAAATAGACCCTACAACAGCGGGTAGCCTTACAACACAATTCGTACTTCGTCATGGCATTGTCTTGTCAAGAAACTGAAATAGAAAAAGTTTTTGACAACTTGCGAAACTAATTCTAAGCTAGATCTTATTACGAAATAGATAATTGGAGAAATCACCCTTGGCCATCTTCAATTTTTCAAATTCATCTCGCCATCTAATTGAGCAGCATTTCACGTCAACGGGATTGACTGTGGGGGTCCCGTTTTGGACTTACAACTAAAACGCGATGGAGTTACATGATCGAACTCAAACGGAGCCTCTAGACCTCTCCACTAAATCCAAGACCTTTAGCGTGCTAGACCTGAAGTTCCTCGCAGGGATTAATAGTCAGCTGGTGAAGCTGTATGAAAGCAGTCAGTTGTGCAGGAGCCAGTGCCGGTCGGGCAAGAATGTGCTGCCGTGCCACGTGTGTTTGAAGACCTTTGACCGACCTTCCTTGTTGAAGAGGCATATGAGAACGCATACTGGTAAGTTATATTATAAGTGTAATTTCTCCTGTATTTGTATGTAGTTTTAGCGGGTCTGCAACTTTTCCAGGAGAGTTTATTTAAACTTACTAGGTGTAGGTACCTATCGCGGAAGGTGAGTGGGGGTGGAAACTACCTATTTTTTTTCGACTTCGAAAAGGGAAGGTTATCTATTGGGTTGTATTTTATGTTTGTATTTTTTACCTCAGAACTCCGCCATTTGTGAATCGATTTGTATTTTTTTTATCTTGAAAGTATGTGCTTCCAGATTTGTCCCATTGTTTTCAAAAATCCAGTTGGAGTTCCCTCAATTCCTCATGGATCTCATCAGATCCATGAGGAATTGAGGGAACTCCTCAATTATATTAGGCACACGTGTAGTGATTTCGGTATTTTATATTATAACTAGTGTATTTACCCTCGGAAATCTCAAATTTGGTGAAGTGGAACTAATGATGAAGACCATGATGACTTATGAAACTCTTCAATGTAAAGTACGTCCCAGATTCTGATGATTCCCTCGAAGTATCCACTAATAAAGTGCCAAAGGTGATTCTAAGATCCTTGAGGAATCGACGCACCTCAAATATGATCGGCCCGCATATAGCAATTTGGTTTTCTTCTGTCTTAATCAACGCATTTAGTCTCGGAAAGCAGTTCATGTAGTAAATGGGAAAGTGCTGAAACATGTGGCTTGGCTTAGTGATAAGCTGTACTAAATGTATGGAAGCTGGAAACATTGAATTTTCTGACAGAACCAGTTTATTCTGTAACATATTTATTTATATACCATTTGATAGAGCTCGTAAAGCACTTTCAGGATCAGTAGCTAACCAGTTTTTCGATACCTTGTATACATAGTTTCGAAAGATTGTGTGAGATCACTTATCGTTTCCACCCTGTATATTGGTGAAGTTCCCAGACACAAAAAGAGTAAAACCGACACAATTATTAGACTTGTGTACATTGTCTGTTTGTGCAGGCGAGAAGCCCCACATCTGCAACGTGTGCAGCAAAGGATTCAGCACTTCCAGTTCACTCAACACGCATCGCCGGATACATACAGGTGACCATCAAGAGGGGTGTTATAATTATAAGTTTAACGTGTCTGTGTATCTGTCTGTGGTATTAGTTCCCAAACGGATAGACCGATTTGAATGCGGTTTTTTTATTTCGAAAGCTGATGTGATCCCGAGTGTTCTTAGCCATGTTTCATGAAAATCTGTTCAGTCGTTTTTGAGTTATTGGACTTTGAAATGAAAACTTTGAAATGAAAATGTCGGGGGTTTTTCAACTTTTCTAAGTTGTGGTTAAGTATTAAGTAATTAAATGGACTGCTTCGAGGGAATTCTTCCAACTGAAAGGTATACACAGACTATACTTGATATTAGTTTATTTTCCAATTAGTATTATCTCTTTGCCTGAGATACAGGATAATCCTAGTTCAGGCGTATTTAATTAATTCCCCTAACATGTAACAGTGCAAGTACAATGTAACGTTAGCAATAAGATTTTTTCCAATAAATTATTCTTATTCTTATTGAAAAACCCCCGACATTTTCATTTATGTCGAATTTATATACGTTTTCAATGCTCTTGAGTGTATATAGCCTTTTTAAATAACATAAATGAATTTTATACTGCAAGTAGGCCGCAATGGAACTTTTACAAGTCAAAATTCTACCAACGTTTCTGAGGGTTAGTTTCTTTTAGGGTTCCGTACCTCAAAAGGAAAAAGCGGAACCCTTATATAAATAAATAAATATTCTTTCTTTATCTCGGGAACGCGTGGAGGTATCGAGTTGAAATTATACCCTTATACTCAGGCCTAGTCCCTTCAAGCTGTGAGAAAATCAAACTTCAAAGTTAACGTAAAAAAAAGATACGGCCGTTTATTCCTCTTAGCCTTACTCAGTTTCTCAATCGTCGGCAGTATGATATTAATGTAGTAGTACTCTAGGTTCAGTTTTCGAGCGTTAGTTATTTGTATATTATTTATGACTCATAACTAGCAGAGCTCTGTATAAGTTGACTAGTTCTTAAGGATCCGACAGCCGTCTTACTTCCAACCTTTCATCTCAGAAGAATTTAGAAGTTACTGAGATTAGTCTGCAGTGTAGTGTACGTCTGAACCGGATTCATGGAAGTTGGTTACTTACCCTCTTATTAATAAAACTTAAAATGCCTCTGCTAAATAAAATGTGCTTTGTCCCTTTCTTACGAACACAAATGTCAAAGTGACAGGTAAGGACAAACGAATTTTAACGCCATTTTAGTTAAAACAGGCTTGTAGGACGTTTATGAATACGGCCGTTAATGTTTTAATTTAGGAATGACTTCTCAGAATCACATCCTTGCCGTGTTGTTCTGTCGCAGGCGAGAAACCACACAAATGTCCGGAATGCGGCAAATGTTTCACCGCCAGTTCCAACCTGTACTACCATCGTATGACGCACACGAAGGTAATGCTATAGCCATAACGTTTACTGTGTCGGCCTCTCAGGTGCGGAAGGGATAGCAGCGCGGAAAGACACTAAATACTTAATGCTCTAACGGCACGACATTGCGCGCCGACGGCCGCGGCAGCGGTTTCTCTAATTCATTACGTGCGATCCCAACTAACCACAGTGCGATGCGCGTCTCGACCGCGCAATGAACAGATAAAACGTGGATAAAACGCTTGCCGCGCCGCAATCCGGGCCAGGAGATGGAAAATGAAAATCGAATTAGCCTGGAAAAGGGTTAAACGGTAGTCCTGCACGGCTATCATGCGACGGCGCGTGAGCTCGCTCGATTTTTCTCGCACTATCCGTCTCTTTCTTATTAGAGCACTTGGAACAAGAGATATAGTGCGAGAAAAATCGATAGTATGTCGCGACCGTCGCATGATAGACGTGCTGTAGTCTATTTTACTTGCGTGCTCGCCATTTCTTCTGCAGCGTAAGCGAGGTGTTGAATTGGAACACACTCGGCAGGCAATCACCAGTCTCCTTATACCTTAATTTATTATTTTGTAACTACCTAGTAGGCATCTGCAACCAAGAGTGTACCGACAAGGCTCAGTACTTCTGAGTGTCTCATGTCGCACGTTGTCGAGATTTAAGGCGGTGCATTGGAAATTATCGCGTGCTTTGAAACGCCGTTCTGACTAGATTAAGAAACAATAAAGTCTGATTTTCAGATATATGATTCTTGACTATATGATTGTTTATCTGATTTGATCGATACATGATTGCTTAAAATTTCCTCTATAGAACTAAAAACCAAAGTTGGGTCTGTATTTTCCTTTTTTACTCAGCCTACTCAAACGATACATTATTTTACGACACAATCAAGTTAATACTATAGTATTTTATCTCATCTAAACACTCACTTGATGAAATTGTAATAAAACTTCACTAAGTTAGGTATTTATCGATATTTGTCCAGAAAAGCCATTCCCGAACAGTGTTACATCTCTTTTTCTCGTGCGCGGAAGGCATAAGCGTATCTCTGTCTAGGGGGCGTGTTCGACTGAAATCAAGGTATCCCCTTAACCCCTTGTATATTTCAGAACAAGCCCCACAAATGCGTCTGGTGCCCTCGTTCGTTCCCGACCCCGGGCGAGCTGCGCGCGCACACCGCGGCGCACGGAGCGCGCGCCCCGCACACCCCGCACGCCCCGCACGCGCGGCATGCGGCCCTGGTACCGAAGCTCTATGGCACAAGATATAATATTTAAGGTTTTCGAAATATAATGGTGTTGAATTTGTTTTAGTATTATTTATGACGTTTGGAAGGCCCGTGTGATGTCGGGTTAGAATAGCACCACCCCCTTTCTTCCTGTGGGAGTCGTAAGAGAACAGGGTTGAAGTGCCTTGCAACCTGTCACTGCGATAACACATGACGATCTTTTATTCACCCGTTTATGCTAAAAGTGGTACTGGAACACAAGTTTCATGTGCTCTGCCTACCCTTTTAAGGGATAAAGGCGTGAATGTATGTATGTATGTTTGGAAGGCTTGGAAAGAAAGCAGACAGCGCCAGCAAACGTGTCGCAGCGACATTACCGGTTTCTATGTATTTCTATGACGGCGACGTGTTGCTAGCTACGAAAGGTATTTTATAGAAGTATATAGAAACTTTGATGCCTGGGAGACGTGGCTTTACAGGCATATGCTTAAAATATCTTGGCGAGATAAAATTACAAATGTAGAAGTACTACAAAGAATGAGAAAGAAACGGGAGTGGGTACGTACAATAGGCATGCGGCCTCATGTTCAAATTGATAACGAAGTGATGCTAGATGGATAGTGTGGCGTTGTACATGGCAATAAATGGCAAGGCACAGCCGGGGCTGGCAACACTGCTGGAAGGGTGTGTTGACAGAGCGGGGGTGCTGAGCGAGAACGCGAATATAATTGTTTTATTCCTAATACTTAGCACCTAAAAAGTGATAGTGAACATCACATCTGGCGACGAGGATCAAACGCAAGTAATATTCCACTTTTGAGTGAAAGAACTAAGCTACCAAAGCAATTGTTGATTGGTCTTGTCTTGAGCGGCCATGAAATTGTCAGTGCATAATTTTATAGGTCATGTTTGGCATTTGAAAAAAAAAAAAAAACCTGGTGCAATTATCTGTTGCTCAAGGTGCGTTCCAAACTACCACAATATTCATCTGTCACTCACTCGGCATTGATTGTGAGTCGATCTGCGAGAAGCTACACAATATTGATGTCGTGTCGTGTAGAGGGCCCTTAACTTGAATGTCACAATGTCATGTGAACGAAACGAATAGCATAACCTAACTTTGCGGTTTGCGGAACGCGCACTAATAAAATACTGAATATTGTGTCGATAATATGGAAGTCACAGTTGTTGCATTATAGTGGCATTGTTTACCAATAAATCAATTCACTGAATAAATATAACGGCATAAACGGATGCTACGAAAGGTAAGGAACCAAAAAACAAACAAAACTCCATAAAGTGGATTAATTAGACCAAAATGTGGTTATTTACGACTATAACATGGAATGTATGTCACATAAATAGTAAATAAATAGACCAAAATGTGGTTATTTACGACTATGACATGGAATGCATGTCACATAAATAATAAATAAATAGACCAAAATGTGGTTAATTATGACTATGACATGGAATGCATGTCACATTAAATAGTAAATAAAATGTTGATTTTGCTCATGATGTGAGTTAGTACATGGTTATGACATGGAATGCATGTCATATAAATAGTCAAAGATAATGAATAAATAATCGATTCTGCTCATGATGTGAGTTAGTACAAGCGTCGGTTGCTAACCCATAATGTGGGTAAACTTAGAAGTTGTATGGTAGTTCACAAACAAGTCCATAATGTGGGCCAAAAATAAATAAATAAATAACAAAATAATAAAAACAATTTAGATCATGCACTAATTTTATAAACCAAGCCCATAAGGTGGGTATAGCAAAATAATTGCTGATTGAGATGAGGTCTCAAAAAAATAATAATTACACCATCGGTTTCAGGAGACCACAATGGCACAACTGACGGGGCTCGAAGCATTTGATTGTGATGGAGATGTAACCACCTTAGGTTCACGATGGGAGAAATGGAAACGAGCCCTTGAAAATTACCTGATTGCTGCAGGCGTTGATGATACCACTAAAAAAAGAGCTATTCTTCTACATTCTGCTGGCCTAGCTGTACAGGAAATATACTACAACCTTCCAGGGGCAAATGTAGAACCAACAATTGGAACAGATGTTTACAAAACCGCACTGGAAAAATTAACTGAATATTTTTCTCCAAAACAAAGTTTTCTTTATGAACGCCATTTGTTTCGGCTAATGAAGCAGGAACCTAATGAAAAATTTGATAAATTTGTGGTGAGACTTCGAGACCAACACAATAAATGCAACTTCCCGAAGAATGATGATAGCCTGATTGACCAAATCACAGAAAAATGCTCATCCGTGGATTTGAGAAAAAAAATCTTGATGTTAGGGGATACTGCTACCATGGAGAGAATAACTATAGAAGCAAATTCTCTTGAAACTGTCACAAGGCAATTAAATGAGTTTGAAGGAAAAGGGCATCCAGTTTTTACAAATAAAATTGATTCGCTAATCAAACAAAATGTGATGGAATGCTTCAGATGCGGAAGCAAGCGCCACAGTGCTGACTACATACATTGTACAGCAAGGAACAAAAAATGTATGAAGTGTGGTTATGAGGGACACTTCCAACGACAATGCCGCACAAGGGCCACGAAACGTCTTTCTGTACCAGCACAAAAAAATGCTAATCCTAAAAAGTTTAGACCAGCTGAAGCTAAAACTGGACAGTACCAGAGGATGGAAAAGAAGGAGTCCACCTCGGTGGATTACATATTCCATATTGATGATGATGCGGAGATATCCTGTCAAGTTGGTGGTGTGAATCTGAAAATGCTTATCGACTCTGGAAGCAAATGCAACATTGTCACGGACAGAACATGGGACTATCTCAAGACCAATTCAGCATTAGTCCGAAACCAGCAAAAAAATCCAGATAAAATACTCATGGCTTATGGCAGCAAGGAACCTCTTAAAATCTTAGGAGCTTTCGAAGCCTTGGTTCAAGTAGAACATGCACAAGAAAACGCCACATTTTATGTTGTCCAGGGTGGCACACGAGATCTACTGGGAAAGGGTACTGCCATCTCCTTAAACATTTTAAAGTTGGGGGTAAGTGTAAATACAGTTAGTAATGACCAATTTCCAAAGTTTAAAGATGTAGAATTAGATATTACCATCGACCCATCAGTAAAACCTGTTTGCCAACCGATTAGGAGGGTCCCTATTCCGCTAGAGTCAAAAATAAATCAGAAAATTGATGAATTGCTCAAATTAGACATAATCGAACCAGTAAACCATCCATCAGCTTGGGTATCGCCGGTCGTGCCGGTTTTGAAGAGCGACGGTGAAGTTAGGCTTTGTGTGGACATGCGATGCGCAAACAAAGCCGTAGTGCGGGAAAACCACCCACTCCCCACTATGGAACAGTTAACACCAAAATTCCGCAAGGCCACAACGTTTTCTAAAATAGACATAAAAAACGCATTCCACCAGGTCGAATTAAAAGAATCATGCAGAGAAATCACAACTTTCATAAGCAATAGGGGTCTTTTTAGATATAAACGTCTAATGTTTGGAATTTCGTCCGCTCCCGAACAATTTCAAAAAATTATTGAGAGAATGCTCTTGACTTGCGAGGGAGTTGTCTGTTTCATTGACGACATAGTCGTCTATGGGACGAACGAATTCGAACATCGAAATCGCCTTAACCATGTATTGGAAGTCCTCAAAAATAACAATGTTTTACTGAATGAAAAAAAATGCATCTTCAATGCAAGTAAAATCCAATTCTTAGGGCACGAGTTATCAGCTGATGGCATCAAACCCTTGGATAAATACATAGATAGTATTAAATCATTTAGGGAACCTAGGACAGTCGAGGAAGTACAAAGTTTTTTAGGGCTAGTCACTTATATTGGCAAATGGATACCAAATCTTGCTACTCTTACAGAGCCAATTCGTAAGATTCTACACCAGAAACTTAATAAGCATGCTGACATCTCTAAGTTTTGGATGAAGGAACAACAAACCGCTTTTGATAACCTTAAACATCAGTTAGGTAATGTTGACTGCTTAGGTTACTATGATCCTAATGATAAAACCCAAGTGATGGCCGATGCGAGCCCAGTCGGACTTGGAGCTATTCTTATCCAGATTGACAAGAACGGTCCACGCATCATTGCGTACGGAAATAAGAGTCTAACAGATGTGGAGAAACGTTATTGTCAAACGGAGAAAGAAGCTCTCTCGTTGGTATGGGCCATGGAACACTTCAAAATGTATCTTTATGGGCTCAAAGAATTTGAATTAATTACGGACCACAAGCCTTTGGAAATAATATTTGGCCCTCGTTCTAAACCAAGTGCAAGAATTGAGCGCTGGGTCCTGCGACTGCAAGGGTACAATTTTAAAACCATATACCGGCCTGGCAAGTCAAATCTAGCTGACCCTTTATCAAGGCTATGCACTAACACTGTACCAGTTCCTTTCGAAGATGAGTACTATGTTAATGCAATCGTACAATACGCCAGACCCACCGCAGTTTCCATCAAAGAAATTATAGAAGTTTCCGAAAATGACGAGCATATCAGCCAAGTTAAAGTAGGATTAGAGCAGGGAAATTGGGCAGAGAATGTCAACAATTACAAGCTATTTGAGCACGAACTTTGGTTACACGAAAACATTTTATTAAGAGGCACTAAAATTGTTATTCCTTCAGCATTACAGGAAAGGGTTCTGGCTGCCGCTCATGAAGGCCACCCGGGCATTGTAGCTATGAAAGCCAGATTACGTACTAAGGTTTGGTGGCCTAAGTTAGATAAGGACGCAGAAACATATGTTAGGGGCTGTAAAGGTTGTACTCTGGTAGCTGGGCCTAACCCACCCAACCCCATGAAAAGACGCGAGTTACCTTTGCAGCCGTGGACAGATGTTGCGCTAGATTTCCTAGGTCCATTGCCAAGCGGCCATAATCTCTTGGTGGTCATTGATTATTTCAGTCGGTACAAGGAGGTTAAAATAATGAAATCAATTACTTCCCAAGACACAATAACAATCCTTAAAGAAATGTTTTCAAGACTAGGAATCCCAGCTAGTATTACCTGCGATAATGGTAGGCAGTTCACTTCAGAAGAATTTAAGCTTTTCTGTTCTGAGATGGGCATAAAACTTTTTAATACTATACCATATTGGCCTCAACAGAACGGCGAAGTTGAGCGCCAGAATCGCGACATACTTAAACGGCTCAAAATCAGTCAAACTCTAAAAACTGATTGGCGAAACGACTTACTTGATTACCTAATTATGTACAACAGCACCCCACATACCACCACTGGCAAATCACCATCAGAACTTTTCTTCAACAGACAATTCAGGGATAAATTACCATCGGCCGTAGACGTTGAACATACCATTGTTAACCCAGAAGTCAAAGATAAAGACTATATAATGAAGGAAAAAGGAAAGCTAAATGAAGACAGGAAAAGAAAGGCAAACACTAAACAGCTCGATATTGGTGATAAAGTCTACATTAAAAATTTGATTAAAGAGAATAAATTAACTTCTGATTTTAACCCTGTACCTCACACTGTGATAAATGCTAAAAATAGCGACGTCAGTGTTAGAAATGACAATACAGGACAAGAATATAGGAGAAATATACTTCATCTAAAAAAAGTCGAAGGAAACTGGAAGGTGTGCAACCCTGTAAATGAAGGAAAAGGGGAAGAGGACCAAGATCTCGAGTAACAAGAAAAACTTGGAATGATAACGAGGGTTAACTTGTTACAATTAAATATAATTTGATAAAACTCTCCAGTCATAAGGCTGATAGTTTATTAAAGTTAATTGTCTATGCAAATGACTGATTACATTTTGAAATACATAAATGATAGGAAATGCCACCTAGACGTAATCGCTGCTATTTAATTGTGATACAAATGACTGATTACATATTAAAGTACATAAGATATTGTAAATGTTACCTATATCTCACTATTGCCAAATGTTCATGTCAAACATTGATTAGGCGTTTAATTTAAGTAATTGTTTAATGGTTTAATTCGACAATCTAAACCTTGTTACGATACTGTGTCTAACACTTAAAAATTATATAACAACTTAATTTAGAATTTATGTCTTAGCTAAGCCGATTCTTTTGTAATTGTTAAATTTGTTATTCTAGTATTCTAATTGAAAAAAAAGGAAGAGATGTGGCGTTGTACATGGCAATAAATGGCAAGGCACAGCCGGGGCTGGCAACACTGCTGGAAGGGTGTGTTGACAGAGCGGGGGTGCTGAGCGAGAACGCGAATATAATTGTTTTATTCCTAATACTTAGCACCTAAAAAGTGATAGTGAACATCACAGATAGTAAACCATCAAATTATCGTAATAAAGTATAAATTATAAAATGTAATTAAAATCATAAAAAGATACGAACCTTGAAAGTTTAGAAAAATGATGCATTTTTTTTTATTGTCCAAGAGTAAATTTACCTTTTTGAACGTCAGTATGGGTTTCGCACTAAATCAAACACACTGTCTGCAACAATTGATTTAATAACCAAAATCCGATCCTCCATTGATGAAAAAACCTGGTCCTTGGCGTATTTATTGACCTAAAAAAGGCATTTGATATAGTGAGTCACTCAATACTTCTAAATAAACTCTGTAACATCGGAATAGTAGGCAATGCTCTTAGAATATTTACGTCATACCTTTCCAATCGGTACCAAGTAGTCAAAATTGGCAAATACCAGAGCATAACACAATCCATAAAATGCGGCGTCCCACAGGGATCAATATTGGGACCCCTCTTATTCAATATTTACATTAACGACATTAGCACTCTCAATTTACATGGTGAAATATCACTATACGCAGACGACACATGTATTTTCTATTATGGGAGCTCAATTATTGATATTGCCAAACTAGCACAGGAAGATCTTGAAATCTTGCAAAGTTGGTTCCAATCCAATTTACTCACAATAAACGCATCTAAAACATCGTACATAATTTTCAAACCTAAAAACAAGAAATATCCTGCTTGCAATCCACTAACTGTTAATAATATCCCTATTATTCAATCGGCTCAAGAAAAGTTCCTGGGGTTGGTATAAGATGAAGGCCTAACGCGGAAGCCGCACATAAAACCAATAAAAGCAAAGCTCTCATCTGCTCTGGCTTCTATAAGAAACATTGTCAAGTAATCCTCTTAACGTGCGTTACAATATACATAGTTCATTAATAAAATCACATCTGAACTATCAAATCGAAATATGGGGCAGTGCCTCTAAAACAGACATTAAAAACATTCTAACTGTCCAAAATAAATTAGTAAAAAAACTTTTTTACTTGAATTACTTAACACCATCAACAGTAGTTTATTCTAAAACTAAACTAATGAGCGTTAATCAACTTTTCTATTATAACACCATATTGTAATAAGAAACACTCTGCATAAAAAAATCACTGTCAAATAAACTTCCTAACAAATAAAGAAAGTGGTAAAAAAAATCCTTCGAAATGCAAATCATTTATCTCTGCCGTGCCGTTCCCACGCACTAAAAACTTCGGTAGTAAAAATTTCATATACCACGGGGCAAGTCTATTAATTTTTAAAAATTCAAGTCTCACATATTAAACAAAACACCGGTTATCTAATACGGCCCTGGCATCAACACGGTCTTACCTCGTGCTCGGCAACAGACCGGCCACCGGCCGCCGGCAAACCAATGCGAGTATGATATTTACGTCTACCCACTCTGTTACACTAATACCAGCCGTTATACGGTATATACCGAATCATGGCACATGTACAAAGCGGTTACGATATAATTATTTGTGGTAACGATGTTTATTGTCTGTTAGATTTAGTAATCAAATGATTTATTTTTTTAACTGTTTTCTTTGTAGTCGCTTACGAATAGACATAAAATTATCTTAGTATCGTACATTAAGTACCTACTCATTAAGTGAAATGTAAAATTTCTTTTCAGTAAATAAATGTCTTTAACCAGAATTTAAAGCTGCCAATAGAATCCTTACGCTTTTATAGAAACAAAATTGTATGACAACTATGTACTTAAAAAAATTTAAGCGATTAGTTCGAGGTCACTTATTAGATAGGCAAAGCAAGTAGGTGTCTCATCTCCCCTTAGCTGTTATGTTCTCCACTTGGGTATTCATTTTTTTTTTTTTTTTTTTTTTATTATTTTTTTTATTCATTTTCTGTTATCACTCGCACACATGTACGCACTCACACATTCGCACACACACACACACACAACGACGCACGCACGCTCGTACACATACTCATATACGCACAAGCAACAATGCACGCACACACGCTCACACTCACATATACACACAAACACACACACACACACATGCACACACGCTCTTATTTTAACTTTTGTATTATTATTTTTTGTCATTTGTATTTTGAAAGCACAGCGTCCAACTCCGACGCTTAGGTTCTGCTACCGACCGAGCCCTAATAAGGCCCAGGCTGAAAACCAGCGCTGAACTCTTGTCGTCCAGCACATGCTGAGTCTGGGACCTATTGCCCCAAAATAATTGAGCTGTAAGTACTTTTATTTTTTAGCATATTATTATTCTGTTTTTGTCACTGTTTGTATATGTCTGTACTTGTTTCTGGCAATAAATTATTATTCTATTCTATTCTATTCTACGTAAACGCAGGATTTCGCGACCGAAACAACAATTTACCGGATTTTCCATACAACGATACAACTACTTTGTACAAGGGACGTCATACGTGGGTACGTCATCAGTATGAAGCGTTTTCCGCTGCCGCCAGCGACGTCAATCTTTGTCTCAAAATTTTGGGTATTTATGTTCTTTAATTGTAGTTGCTCCCATACAAACATTTGCTCCTCTCCAAAAACTGGTTCGAATGGCATCGTAAAAAAATCTTAGTCCGCATCCCTATTATGAGAAGGAAAACCGCATATTTTGGACATATATATATATATATATAGGCACGAAAGATATAACATTATCAAAACCATAACAGAAGGTAAAGTCGAGGGGGAAAGGGGCAGAGGAAGAAAAAGATTAACATGGATGGATAACCTCAAGAGTTGGACAGGTATTGACGCTGCCTCGCTGGGCAGAAAGACTGCGAATAGAGAAGAGTTCCGGACAGTGGTAGCCGACATCCTTGGGAGGATATGGCACCTAAAGAAGAAGAAGATATAGAAACCAGTAGTGTCTTTGCGACACGTCGTCTGCTGCTGTCTGCGATCGGTTTCTAACTTGTGATACTTATCGCAAAAAAGCCATTCCCGAAGAGCATTTCGTACCGTTTTCCCGTCAATAGAATACCAAGAGCGATCCAGCGATGCCCCCAGTACAATGCGGAGCCCGATGTCGTTGGTGGTTTTATTCAAGATTAAAAATCTAAATATTTATTCTGCATGTAGGCCTCAAGGACTCTTTTACATGTCAGAGCTGACAAACACATCCAGACCCCGTATCATGGTCGGCCTTATCACGCGATAAGTGACAAGATAGAAGCGTCGTCTCGTTCTATAGAACGGTGTCAGCCAGTGACGGACGCTCTATCTTGTCACTTATCGTGTGATAAGGCCGACCATGATACGGGGTCAGATAACAATAGCCTCATTAAGGGCAAGTTGCACCAACTGACGATTACAGACCGATCAACGTTAAATATGGCGCTGGGAGCTGTCATTCCAGAAACATGTCAGAAACTTGTCAAACTTTCCATACATTCTGTTTTTAACGAACACCGTTTACGATTACAGACGCGTGCAACCCAACGACGACCCAACGATAAAACAATAGACAAATACATGGGCACATATTTGCCGAGAGATGTACAGGGTGTAGACGGTAGTCCACAGCTTTAAGCACTATTTCCACCAAATGGCCCGCAACGGATCGGAACGGAAAGAATTTCAGTCTTTCAACGATACTGAATCATATATGTACTGTTTTTACGTCTACATTACCAAGCTGCGCATAACAGCTTGACCGCGGGCGTCTTCCGCGACATGTGATCGTAACCGAAAGTATGCCGCGACACGCGATCGGCCCCGTTCGCTTGTCGTCGTGTGCGATCGGAACCATTCGGCTGTCGATGCCGAACGAAACTACATATTTGACTAGGTGCGGATACGTTCGCAAGCAACCGTACGGTGCCGATCGTGTGCGTGGACATTCTGTCGGCCGCGAACGCCTTTTGTCGCAGTCCCGTTCGGCAATTCGTCCCGTTCGCAATTCGTCCCGTTGGCAATTTGTCCCGTTAGCAGATCGTCCCGCACACGCACGTCGTCCCGTTCGCGACTGATCCCGTTCGCAATTCGTCCCGTTAGCAAATCGTCCCGGAAACGCACCTCGTCCCTTTCGCGACTGGTCCCGTTCGCATTTCGTCCCGATCCCCCCCGACCCCGATTTGCCCGCAAAGCAATAAATAGAGACATCGGGATCGGGACGAATTGCGAACGGGACCAGTCGCGAAAAGGACGATTTGCTAACGGGACGAATTGCGAACGGGACCAGTCGTGAACGGGACGAGGTGCGTGTGCGGGACGATCTACTAATGGGACGAATTGCCAACGGGACGATTTGCGAACGGGACCACATGCGACAAAAGGCGCGAACGGCTGTTACCGGCCGATGGTATGCGTCGACATGCTGCCGGACACGATCGGTTGTCGCCGCATCCGTTCGTATTCTTTCCGATCCGATCCGATGCGGGCCGGTTGGTGGAAATAGTGCATTATAGCTTCGGTTGGTCAGTCAGACCCGTCCTGCCTCGCCGGATAGGACGGAATGCGTAAATACATTCCCCCGACCAAAAACAGTCATTTCCTCGTGTTTACTCTAACCAAGACATCCCCTTAACGAGGGGATGTCTTGGTTCGGTAAGTTTCATCAGTAATGGGAATATTCGATTAAGACACTCCCTAAGGGTGGTATTCCACGTATCCTATTTTTGATTCAATCTTTGATCAAATTTCTTCGCCGTAGTAGTTGTTCCTCGAATATTTGATCAACTCGACCAATTCCTTTAATCAAATGCACATTGGACAAAGATCTTGGAAAGATGGAATATCACCCTAAGCGAGACAGTGCCGTGTCTTCAGGGGAATAATGTTTCGCTAAATCATTATTTCGCTTAATTTTCGACCAGTGCAAAAAGATAATATTTTCGATTTTATTAGGTATTTAAATAAATGTTTTAAAATACAAAATCTCCTTTCTCGGAAGTATTTTCATCATCATCATGAATATCAGCCACTAATCGCCCACTGCTGAGCATAATCTCTAAGATTACGCCACTCCCATTGGCATTGGCATTGGATTTTGCTTATCCCGTTCTAGTCTCACTCAAAATGACCCACTGTCTTTTTTACGTCGTCAACCCTCGAACTCGGTTTAAGAAAATGAAAATCTTCATAATTTTGAATTATTTATTCATCACCTTGCTTCGCCCGTTTCGCGTCGCTTTCCTCAGCGTCCAACTTTCTCTTGGCACCGTTTTCATTTTCGACTTCTTCTTCATTATCCTTAGAACTAACTGGTTCCTCCACCTTATCTGATGATCCGTTGCCTTTGGCTTCTGTGGTTTCTGAAAGAAAATAATTAACATTAAAATATTAGAAGGAACTGATCACTATGTGTATATCTGTGTCTACTGGGGTGTGCCCAATCTACCTTTTTATCTCTACCATGCCTGGGTCTACGCAAAGCCACTTTTGTTTACCAGTCTCCCTAAATCGGCCTGTCTGTTGGGTCTACCCAAATCTACCTTTTCACCTCTCCCCGGTCTACTTGAGTCTACCTAAGTCTACATTTGTGTGCCAGAACTACCAAAGTCTTCCTAGGTCTACCTAAGTCTGCCTTGTCCTCGTACCTGTGGCTTCGGCTGTGGCTTCAGGTTTGTCCTTGTGGTAGTTGTTCTGAAGTGCCTGGTTGTCCCCCGAGGTGTCCACCTTCAGTAGCTCTCGCAGGGCCATGGTAGCGTAGCAACTCGCTGGGAGGGACAAATTCAGCAATAGCGCGTTGTATTGCCCATCTGGAAAGAACGACATTCATTTATCTTTTAGGCCAAGAAGCATTCACGGTGGTGTGTGAACTAGTGTTCAATGTTTGTCTTCTCCTCCTAAGCCCCATGGGCCTACTGAAAGGACTTATTCGTTTAAAGCAATTTAAATCATCTTCAAAGGACTATCCTATACATATACCTGGGACATATCACTGCGATATAGAAAGAAAGAAAGAAAGAAAGAAGACATTTATTCACTACGCAAAAGACACACAGAGACAAGGGGGGTACAAATACAATACAATTTACACATAATGTGTGTGTCTTCGCGGCAGTGAATCGGTCGCTGCCTCAGCATTATGCCGAGGTGTCAGACAGACACCTACAGCGCTGATTTTCAGACAGCACCGTACGTGACCCACGGAACGCAACACAACATACCGCCGATACAAACGTATACACAAAATAAATAAATAATTAATATACTAGTAAAATAAGTAACACAAGCACAATGGGATGAGAGACATGTGAAAAACGCGAAACGGTTGGGATGTTTAATAAAACAAAATGGATAAAAATTAAATAAAGTGCTGGATGGGTTAGGGTTGGGATTTTTGGAGCGTCAACAAATAGCCCTTAAGCTGGCGCCTAAAGGTATACCTGCTAGACGCTCCTTGGATAGGTGGGGGGAGATCATTCCAACACTTGGATCACATTTATAGACATATTTTATAACCACGTTTATGCTAAAACTGGCACTGGAACATAAGTTTCATGTGCTCTGCCTACCCCTATTGGGAATGAAGACGTGAATCTATGTATGTATATATGTTCAAAGGACTTATGTTGCATTCGTTTTGTTTCGGTCGTTATTTGAAACAAAAGAATTTCAATTTTATATCCTACACAAGTGGATTAAAATTTCAATGCCATTTCTATTGTTGGCCTTAGGTAGGACTCACAAAGCGCCCATAAATATCTGAATAAATATCTAACGGGTCTACAAAAATGTGTCAATTATTTTTGCGCACCTCGTCCTGTCAGATAATTGCGCAAGTGGTTGTACAAAGTGTTACATGGTTTGTGCTATGGACTCACAAGCGTGTCCTTCAGTTGGACTCACCTGGCGTGTTCCTGAGCTGGAATCCCCTGATCTCGTCCAGGTCCGACAGGATGAGGTCGTCGACGGGCGAGTTGTATCTACGGAACGACCAGGTCATGTCTATGGGACTGGTCACTACGCGCCGGTAGGCACCTGACATGCTGAGACTCCTGGAAATAGAGACACGTATAAAATCTACGCTTTTTATTAAAACTTACTATCAGCCTAATAAATAAATGAAGGACGGAATCGGAGAATTTAGCGCCATAATTCGAATGGACTAATAAAAACAATCAACCGAGGGTAGGTGATTCTTTTAACTCTCAATGCAAGCTAGAGTAGAGGGACGAGTAAACGAGGCTATACGTTTAACATGTGTATCTGTGTGTCTGTCTATGGCATCGTAACTCCCAAATGGATAAACCGATTTGGTTTTTTATCGAAAGTCTTCTCTGTCCAGATAGTTCTTAGGTATGTTTGTTATGTCAGAGGTGTTTTTTTTTTAATATGCATATTGAAATAAATATCGACCGCTACCTTTATTATTCGCTTTGGGCTTAAAATCACTAAATCTCATAATGCCTTATTTGCCAATACGAGATATTTTCAAATTACCATGAGCTCATAAAACCTAAATGTCAAATTGTAACATTCTTAAAATGAACGAAATTCATTATGACCTTGACCTAAAACGGCATGTTCTCTAAATGCCTGAAGATTGAAATGCACAATGCTTCAATTACCGAATGGCAGAAATGACAAAGTATCAAAACAACTCAACCTCAAAATACCTAAATTTAGGCATTTTTCCCAATAATTGAATATATTATCTACCGATCTTTTACCTCCATCAATCTGCCGCTCTTCTAAAGTCGAGTGTCCACAGAGATTTTGACGAGAGATGTGATGGTTGACTTATGCGTGTATCAATAGTTAACTACGGAGTTTGTACAGTAAAAGATAATTTGCAATGTAAGTAATTATCTTCATGTAGTATAAATTTAGGTATTTTGAGGTTCGGTTATTTTAAGCATATGTTGTTTTGCCATAATGCTGTTTTGAAGTTTAGGTATTATTAGCCTAAGGTATTTTGAACATCGGCGATATTAAGGTTTCGGTTGATTGAGAAAAAAATTTAGGCATTCTGCAATTTAGGTATTTTGAGACCATGGAGTTTTGAGATCTGGGAGTATTGATAATGAGGTGAAGTGAGATTTTGTGATTTTAAGCCCAAAGCTATTATTCTCACTTACATGCGACGCCTTTAATAATAATATTATATTATTGGCTTACTATCCTGAAACTTTCCAGCTACATATTGATTAAATTAGAAAATCGCCCAATAGAATAGGAACTGTATAATCTTTGCATTAAAGTCCTTTTTCAAATGTGGGAACCAAACCGGGAATTCGTGGCAGCGGGGAGCGATAGGTGCAAGTTTTTTTGCCACGAATTCGTGGCAGCGGGGACCGGCGGGGTAATCTGTGCAAATTTTTGGGAACTCAGGTGGACGCCATTTTTGCCACGAATTCCCAGTCTCGGGGACCAACAGGACAGAACTTACTTGATTTTATTCTTCAACTCCAACGTGAGCCCATCTTCCTTCAACAACTTTTCATAATACTCCACCATATTCGGCGGATAATCAATAAAATGTCCGGGCAGCGGCATTATAACGTCGAAAATACTGAACTGCCCGCTATCAACGTCTTCCTGTGTTAATGTTTTAACTGGGAACTTCACTGCTACTTTCTCCGACGTTTTCTTTTCGGGTTCTTTAGCTTTAGGCGGAGCGGGCTGGGCGCCATTTTGTGAATCTTGTGTGTCGCCGCCATCTTGTTCTTCGGTTTCTTCGTCGCTGTCTTCGTCTATGTCGTCCGCTGGAATTTTAATAAAATAAATAAATATCTGGGTACAATCTCACACCAATCGACCTAGTCCTAAACTCAGCAAAGCTTGTATTATTACTACTATCGGTACTAGGCATTCATACTTATAAAGATAAATAAATACGTAAATACACAGAATCGACAATTTGACCTGCATAGGTCAAAGCACACACACACATACAACCAATATGAGTTGAACTATCTGCGCGGCTAGTACAGTCAGCGTCATATAGTTAGTAGCAGCCAGAGTAGCCAAATATTTCGTAACAGACCCTTATTCTTACAGTAATAAAGACGTGTACCGCGCGCGAGTTGTCTCTAGACTATCCCTCTCTTTCTAATTAGAACACTTAGAAGAGACGTAGTTTATCTCACCGCGCGCGCTCTGAGAAGTGGAAGTGGAGCCGTTCTTCTTGGATCCAGCAATCTGCCCAAGGGAACAATGAGCACTTCTCTTTTCCATATCTGTCTGGGTCGGAAGGCCAGACGGCAGTCACTTTTGTAAAACTTGTGTTGTTATTATTATCATCGTATTGACGAGAGACATCATTCTGATCTTGACACGTTTTATTGTTATTGACCCTGTACATCTCTGACAATATTACATTAATGTTCCTTTTTTCGTTTTGTTTTGACGCTTAGAGATCGTATACATCTCTACAAACACTAGAATGATTATTAATTGTATTTGGACGCTCAGAGACCTTATACATCTCTGGAATACTGAATTAATATCATTAACTTCTTGTTAATGCTGATACAGACCTTATATCGAATGTAATGGTCATATTTTGCAATTTTGTTTTGTTTTCATTAACTTAGTGACATTTACTTTGGTAACCGTTTAAATCGGTCCTTAATGTGCAAGTTTCAAATGATTATTGTGTAAGATTATTATTATTACATTGTAAATTACCGTTTGACATGTAAAAGTGCCCTTGTGGCCTATTTGCAGAATAAATAATTGAATTGAATTGAATTGGATTGAATTGAATAAATAATTGAATTGAATTGTGCCAGATCTTAATTTGGTGCCAAAGAGGACCCCGGGCTCCCGTAGGGTACAGGGGAAACACAAGCATGGTGACTTACCGTCGACCTCTGAGAGCGGCACCAAGTCTCCAGCGGCAGGCGTGAGACCGAACCGCCTGATCCGCTCCGACACCGCGCGGTTCCAGATCATGGACTGGTACGAGTGGATGTACAGGAGCCGAGTGTTGCGAGCCAGCTGAGGACAAAAACAATCATTTTCAGTAAAAAAAACCGGCCAAGAGCGTGTCGGGCCACGCTCAGTGTAGGGTTCCGTAGTTATTCGTCCAGAATTTGTTTTGTAATTTTTTTCAAAAACTATTCAACCTATAGCCCTAACCTAAGCCTAAAATACTAGATAATAATAATTACCTGTAAACAAATTGACTTGTAAAATGTACCTGTACTTTTACCAATAAATGATCTGTATCTGTATCTGTATCAAGTTCAAAATAATTTTCCTAGAAAGTTTTTATAAAGTTCTACTTTTGAGATTTTTTTCATATTTTTCAAACTTATGGTTCAAAAGTTAGAGGGAGGGGGGACACATTTTTTTTTACTTCTGGAGGGATTGTCTTCGAAAATATTAACATTATCAAAAAAATATTTTAGCAAATTTTATATATAAATATTTTTAGCCTATTCATTTTTAAATACGTATCCAACAATATATCACACGTTAGAGTTGAAATGAAAAAAAAAAACACTTCCCACGTTACGTATGGGAGATACCCAAATAAAATAAAATAAACACTTTTTATTTTACCACTTTGTCGGCGTGATTGATATACATATTAATACCAAATTTCAGCTTTCTAGTGCTAACGGTTACTGAGATTATCCGCGGACGGACGGACAGACAAAGCGAAACTATAAGGGTTCCTAGTCGACTACGGAACCCTAAAAACGCTCTCGGTAAACGGTAAACGGTAAACGGTATCCGCGGAAGACCTCGCTTGGCAGCTAGGTGTCAAATCTTCGCCAGCTCTGGATATTCACCCTAAGTCTGAACAGGATTTTTTCCTCACCTCTCCTCACCCTCGCCTACCTCTCTCTGGTTCTCGTTCTGGTGAATACTCACCTTTACAGAATGTTTAAACCTCAAAGAAGCGTTCTACATCAGTCTACATTATTGACAAAACAAACTGTTATTACTCGACCGCGCGGTAGGGTTGGGCACTTCGACCTGACGCCGTCACTCCCATTCCAATCGTGGCTAGTTAATAATCAATAGGAAGATTAGGAAGGCATGTAAAGTTATCAACTGACTTTCAAAATGATCCAATTTCAACGATGATTACGCTGATGGCCAAACTACTGGCACGCTCTATCGCTCGTGTTCATTTAAACTACCCCTTGTAGCTGAAGTTTACTGTTCCGGCAGTTACACCTTACAATCGACACTACAATGCTACTAAATCTCCAAAAGGACCTACAGACTACAAAACCTAGGAAAGTCCTACAAAAGGACGATAGAACTGTTGTCAACTGACCTCATTTCAAGGAGAACTTTACTCAGCCTATCGATCGGTGTTTGCGATTTCATTCAACCAAAACCCTAGAACTGTTCCAGTTCACACTTAGGGTTCAGACTTAGGGTGAATATCAACGTATTATGAGCACCTGCCCGATGAGATAAAGACCGAGTGCTGCGACGGAACATTTAAACGCAAACTTAAAAACCACTTATTGAAGAAGTCATTCTACTCCGTAAAAGAATTAATAGAAATTAAGAAATAGACTAGGTATAATATAATTGTGAATTTGCTATTTTTATTATTTGACATATTAGTTTTTACTATTTATTAGTAGGTATTAAGAGTTGACATTATTAAATCTTTTAAGGTTATTGATATGTACCACTGGTACTGCAATTTGTAAAAAGTAAAAGTAAAAAAGTAAAAGTAAATTTTTATTGCAAAAAGTACAGTTAAATACAAACATATTAGGCAAAAATTACTTAAAACTACTGGGTTCTGTACTTATAACTAACATTTTCGAATTAAAGTATTCTTGACTCCTGCACTAGGCAAAGCCTGTCTCGCAGGTAGTCAACCAAAAGAGATAAGACCGAATACATATGGCGCAAAACAAAACAAATAAGCGAGATATTACAATAAGATTACAAATAATGATACACTGAGTTAACAATACACAAAAAATTAACACGAATTTTTAATTAGGTACAATTTAAGTGAGTACTAAACGGGTGTGATTGAGAGTTTGATTTTGCGCGTGTGTTAGTGAATGTGCGTATGTGTGTGTGAGTGTGTGTAAGTGTGTGTATTTACGTTTACGTGTAGGTATAAACTTTAGTCCAGTTGTTTACTTTTATGAGTTCTTCAATGTCCTGATAGTTAAGCGTTTTTAACCATTTAATTACCGCTTGTTTCATCTCTCTTACAGAGCACTCTTTTAGTGATGAGATTGCTGCACTTATTTTATTGTAGACAAAAGGCTGAAGAAAACCTAGGAACCTCTTAGCAAAAGCAGTTTTTGTTTCTGGAACGGGAATTTTGTACTTTCGCTTTTCACGCATTTGTATTATGCATTATTATTTTTTACGACATGATTTATTTTTTATTTTTATTTATTAAGGTTATTGCAATTAATAGTACCTACCTGTATCTAGGTATGACCGTATTGTTATTTTTCATTATTATTTATTTAATCTTAAATTGTCATGTTTTCCATTGTGTATAATCTAATCAAATAGTAAATTGCGTATTTTTGTAAACGATCGCTATATGAAAACTAATATAAGATAACCTGTACTTATGTGAATTTTATATAATGAGATTAAATAAACTAAAACTAAACTAAACTAAACTGAAGACGATTTACTTCCTCAGCAACATTGAATAGCAATACAAGATTGTCTCTGTTGCCAACTGACCTTACTCAACGCTTTTAGAATAGCTAGCACAACCCAACTGAAGATTGCTGTCCCAACAACATTCAAGATCTTGTCTGTTTACCTGTCGCCGCAATCAATGCTCTTCGAATATTGTTCTACTGCAAGAAAATAACTCGAAAAGTTGTTCAAAAAGTGCTACTTTACGTAGCTGTTTAGCGTGCGGAAAGTTGGTTTTCGCGAATTAGTTCTTTTCACTTTTCCCACTCAATAATTGTACAAAATGTACCATTAATTATTATTTCAATAAAAAATAAATAAGATAGAACTGTATTAAAAATAATGATTTTTGAACAACTTCATTATTTTTCAACTGTATTGCAATGATGTTACAGTTTCGAATTTCTTACTTGTTGTTTTTCTTATTTTTTCGCAACTGTATTAAATAACGTCGTTCGATACACGTGCGGAAATCTCATTCTTCTATCATATCTCGGTACTCGTGGCGTAATGACATACTTTCCGCACTAGCATCGAAATGTACTATTTTATGTTACAAACTGACCTTATTCAGCGCTCCCAGTAGGTCCTTAGGCTGGTTAGCCAGAGCCTTTAGCAGCCGTAGTTCTATAGAGTTCTGCGCGCGGACGCCGGCCGCCAGCGCGGCGGGGGCCCCGTGATCACGGTATTGCTCTAGGGCGTATTGAAGAGGCCCGGGCCGAGGGCGGAGGATACCGTTTATTGCCTGAAATAAAAAATAAGGTTCAGTCAAAAAAAATATTTTACATAAAGTGGCCGTCAATAGAATTTGCTAACTATGTAAACAAACCGTCATACTGAAATTGACATTAAATGTCAATTTCAATACATTGTTTGTTTACATAGTTAGCAAATTCTATTACCCCACCACTTTACAAGCTTAGATTAAGTCGACTCTACTTTTCTGTTGAGACGATTCTAACGAGCCCAAACTCAACGGGGTTACGTCGGTTAAGAACTGAATTCCCAAGGCCACCTTCTGTCTCCATCATCAGATCAGGCCGATGGTACAATAATATTGAATTGTCATCCAAACTACATATACCTTTAACCACAATTTCAGCTCAATCGGTTGAAGATATCTGCGTCAAAATTCAGTTGCAAGATTCCAACCGGACAAAAATACATTGCAACACCAACAGGTTAAAATAAATAAATATTAAATGACAATCTTACACAAATCGACCTAGTCCCAAACTAAGCAAAGCTTGTACTATGGGTACTAGACGACGATAAACATACTTATATAGATAAATAAATACTTAAATACATAGAAAACATCCTGACTCAGGAACAAATATTCATGCTCATCACACAAATAAATGCCCTTACCGGGATTCGAACCCGGGACCTCTTGCTTCGTAGGCAGGGTCACTACCAACTAGGCTAAAGCGGTCGTCAAAAGCTTGTAAAAAATACACAATTACAGAACAAGTAAATAGAATAGAAACGGTAGTGGACAGGGTACGCGTAGCCGGGTTTATGAAACGGTAGTGGACAGGGTACGCGTAGCCGGGTTTATGAAACGGTAGTGGACAGGGTACGCGTAGCCGGGTTTATGATCAGATGCAACTGACAAGCGCAGTTAATACGCAGCTCAGTTATCTTTTGATACGGGTGACGATGCCCTATTAAAAATATAAACATATTAATTATCTCACTAATAACAACTATGCTTTGTCGAGCCGACCAAAAAGTAGTAACCAAAAGCATCCGGGAGTGATTTATTTTCTTTTCACAAATGTTTTTTTGAGAAAATCTGTAGTTGATTATGTTATTCACCATTCCGTTAGTAAGAGAGAAACGACTTGTAAGAAAAGACGTCATGCAACTTTTAGCAATTAGAAGTATTTTGGAATAATGATTGTGTCATCACTATCAGTCCCTCATAGAACTGGTTTTAAAAGGAGCGCACGTGTGGAAAGGTCTTAAGCGACGCCCGTTGTGATACCGTTTTAGATAATATATTTACCGTGTCATAACCTACCTTCTGATAGACCTGATGACCTGGTAAAGGTCGCGGAAATTCGTTGGATGCGGGCGGCGTAGGACCAGTCAATGTGACACTCTTTGGGAGAGGCCTATGTCCAGGAGTGGACGTCTTTCGGCTGATATGATGAACCTACCTCCGTAAACTCCCTCTTCAGCATGCTTCCGCCCTCCCGAACCGCCCGTAGTAGTTGAAGAGGCAGGCCGCTTCCACTGACGCGTCGGGGTTCTTTCTATCTCTGTCTATCTGTCTGTTACCTTTTCACGCTTAAACCGCTGAACCGATTGAGGTGAAACTTAGTGTGGAGATAGTTTTAATCCCGGGGAACGACATAGGATACTTATTACGGAGCTCACCCTCTAAGGCGGTGAAAAGGGGGGCGAAAGTTTGTCCACCATCCACCCTCTTACCGTCTTCCCGTTTGTAGCCTAAGGGAGGTTTGGTCCGCCATGACATCTCATTTTAATTCAGCGTGGCACTAGTTAGCCGCGTTCGGGCAGCTACGGCACATCTTTTCGTCCAATATTCCGCAGTGTCTCAAGACGAGTCTTTGACCAGTGTGTGTTGCCAGTGATGACATATGACACTGAAACGTGGACGCTTACTATGGACCTCATAAGAAGGCTGAAATTCACACAAAGGGCTATGGAGAGGGCTATGTTGGATTTCTCTGCATGATCGTATCAGAAATGAGGCTATCCGCAGCAGAACCAAGGTAACCGATATAGCCCTAGGCGGAAAGGTTGTCGAGTGGCGACCACGTGCCGGAAGGCGCGGCGTGGGTAGGCCTCCCACAGGTGGACTGATGACCTGGTAAATGTTGCGGGAGTCCGCTGGATGCGGGTGGCGCAGGACCGGTCACTTTGGCACTCTTTGGGGGAGGCCTATGTCCGCAGCAGTGGACGTCTTTCGGCTGATACGATGACGAACCTACCTCCTGAAAGTCCCCCTTCAGCATGCTCTTCCCGATCTCGTAGGTGGGCGCGTCGGCGCGGGTCCCGAACCGCTGCAGCCCGTAGTAGTTCACGAAGCCCTTCTCCTGCAGCAGCCGGCACGCTGTCTCCACCGACGACTCCGGGGTGGTCACGTTGCGAAGAGCTATCCGGAAACTGGGATCAAACATGTCTCTATGAATGAAAGTTTCGAGGTCGGTGTTGGTCTTTCAGAGATGTTAAGTTAAGCCACAATAAATAATTTGATCAATAGCAAGAATCTCTGTTAAATACGGGTATTAGTATTGATAGATGAGGTCGGCTATTACTTTGGGCGACAGCGGTAGCAGCAGCTGTACGCCATTCGTGGGAGCGGGAGGTAGAGCGCGGCGTCTCGCTCGCACGTGTCGCACAACGCTGCCGCTGCCGCCAAAAGGAATGGCCGAGTCTATCAGGGTCCGACAAACAAATAAGTCGTCGCTCCTCTCACAAACATCACTATGTAAACTGGATAAGATTAATAAACCAAAGAACATCCGGGTTATTAAATACGGTACAGTTATACCGCAAATATAAGTTACAACGATGTACTTGCGCAGAAGGCATTTTTTTAAAACATTTTAACCAATCATAAGGCAGCGCGTTTGCGCGGGTAAGTTCTTCAACGCCCATTTGCCAAAGTTTTGCGCGCGACGCCGGCAGCTCCGGCGCTCGTCATTTTGTCTGGCGCCATGAGCGGGAAAGGACGAGTTCACCTGTCATTGCATATTGTACCTTATGTATAGTGCAACAATTTCCTTATCGAAATGGATGACCACGTTCGATTTCATTCGGTACTTGTCAGCACTCGTCGTCGTGGACAAAGATTGCCGATGTAACTTATATTTATTTTTTGTGGTTATAACGGTTTTAGTTTTTAAATTATACGGAGCAATTTTAGAAGTCTAAACAACAGTGCTGATTGTGAATTCGGTAGGATCCACAGTGAATATTCGGGCTGAAACAACTCACCGGTTCCCCTTGAGCATGCCCAGCTTGAGATGCGTGTCGCTAAAGCTGAAGTTCCCGATGTGAATGTCGCGCAGGTCCTTGACGGCGGCGCAGAGCTTGCGCGGGTCCACCTTGCGCGCCGAGAACCACTGCGAGGTCTTCGCGCGCCGGTCCTTGGTGCCCGCGTAGCCGAGACAGGACGGCCGCAGGCTGTGGACGAACAGGGACAATGGTAACAGTTTCTTAGAAAGATGAAAGTAGATTCCTAGCGATCAATAATAAATACTTAAACAAAAGTCCAAAACATCACGCTTTGCAAGTTGTACTTATAGAACATGTAAGTATTAGGTAGTAAAAAAGTGTTCGGTTCTGGCGCTTCGCCGGCCGCTGCCACAGCACGCTCGCTTCGCTCACTCGGCTCGCGCGCTTTAGGCCGCGGTTCCACCTCCACTCGCTTCGCTCGTCGTCGTACCTACACCGACCTGTCTTAGTTCTCAGAAACTACTTTGAACTAATCAAAAGTAGAAGTGCCTCTGAAATCATAGTTATAATCTTCTAGGACACGTATTCCATGGCAACAAGCAGGAAAAAATAGTTGCTTGGCTCAATTATAGAAATAATAGAAGTGTAGACACTAAATAAAATAATCAATAATGATGTATTTCCTTGAAAAAGGATTAAGAATGTAGTCAAATGGACAAAAAAGCAACGCAAGTGGTTAAATAATCACAAAGTCATAAATGTCGAAAGTTTTAAGGGTATGTTCTGTCCCTATTCCGCAAAACGCTAGTCATGTACTGTGACGATCACAGATTGTGACGTCACTATCTGCGAGCGTTTTCTCTCTCTAACACACAATATTAAAACGGTTGAGGCTTCGAATTATTTGAGATATCTGAATGGGATTTCGTCACTAGGCATATTTTTTTCGGGGTCCTCCCGTTTCGGCAAAATATTTTTCGCCAAATTTCACTTCCCACAAAACTTATGGCAGTAGTTTCATTTCCCAAACGAATAAATAGCACATTTTTGTTTCGCAAATTGTTCATTTGGTCAAAATATCATCTGGCATCATTTTGCTTTGTCAAATGTTATTAAGACAAAAGTTTATTTAGCAAACACTTTGTTTGGGCTAATATTGTTTTCCAAACAAAACATTTGCTCAAATTTTCATTTCGCACACTTCACATAGCATAACTTTGGCAAATATTTTATTTTACTACAAACTAAAATGAAAAGACAAACAAATGCAAAACATAACATACTTTAATTTATATTTTATCAATACACATTTTGTTTTTTTTTAACTTAATAACGGCCATCTTTCATCAACGGCAAAAATAGACACAATAATTTGAGAAATAAAATTATACGTAGGTTAGGTTAGGGTTCACTTGTGTCCCTTAGAGCGGAAATAGGCACCCCGCGAAGCGGGGTGACGTCGACACGCTGGCGGTTAGGTTAGGTTATAATAATTGCCAATATATTTGGTATGCACTACACAATTAGGATATAAATCTTATGCCATGCAATAATTTGGAAAACGAATGTTATGCCAAATAATATGTTTGACTAAATTAAACTTGACTATATAAAACTTTGGCAAACAATAATTTGCGAAGTAATATTTTGCCATAGGAGATAATTCCAAGTGATAAAATGCGAAACAATAATTTGACTAGTGATTTTTTGCCAAATGAATATTTGGGAAAATTTTTTTGGGAAGTGACACTTTGGGAAATGATTTTTGCCCATACAATAGAGAACAATTTTTCTCGCCATCTTCCTTCGCGACTGTTCAATACAGCGTCATCTATGAGGACGTTGTGTAACGAACTCACACGGTTCCCGATATTATGCAGCGTTTTTAACATCTTAAAAGTTGCTAAAAAAGACTCCAGCGACCCCAAAAGCGGCTTACAAGTCTAAACTGGGCACACTGGGGCTCTAATTAAAAACTAGCCATTTGATCAGTGTTGCCAGTGAAACAAACCAACTAACTGCCACCGAAAGTGTTAATAATGTTCCGTACAGCGCCATCTATCGGGACGTTGTGTAACTTACTTCATACGTAGTCGCTGCGAATCTTTGCGCGGCGTCCATAGTGTCGCAGTTCTCCTTGTGCAAGATTAAGGTGACCTGCTCGCCGCCACAAGTCGGTACAGCGCCACCTATCGGGACGTTATGTAACTTACTTCATACGAAGTCGCTCAGCGAGTCTTTGCGCGGCGTCCATAGTGTCGCAGTTCTCCTTGTGCAGGATGAAAGTGACCTGCTCGCCGCCACAAGTCGGTACAGCGCCATCTATCGGGACGTTATGTAACTTACTTCATACGTAGTCGCTCGGCGAGTCTTTGCGCGGCGTCCATAGTGTCGCAGTTCTCCTTGTGCAGGATGAAAGTGACCTGCTCGCCGCCACAAGTCGGTACAGCGCCATCTATCGGGACGTTATGTAACTTACTTCATACGTAGTCGCTCGGCGAGTCTTTGCGCGGCGTCCATAGTGTCGCAGTTCTCCTTGTGCAGGATGAAAGTGACCTGCTCGCCGCCACAAGTCGGTACAGCGCCACCTATCGGGACGTTATGTAACTTACTTCATACGAAGTCGCTCAGCGAGTCTTTGCGCGGCGTCCATAGTGTCGCAGTTCTCCTTGTGCAGGATGAAAGTGACCTGCTCGCCGCCACAAGTCGGTACAGCGCCATCTATCGGGACGTTATGTAACTTACTTCATACGTAGTCGCTCGGCGAGTCTTTGCGCGGCGTCCATAGTGTCGCAGTTCTCCTTGTGCAGGATGAAAGTGACCTGCTCGCCGCCACAAGTCGGTACAGCGCCATCTATCGGGACGTTATGTAACTTACTTCATACGAATTCGCTCAGCGAATCTTTGCGCGGCGTCCATAGTGTCGCAGTTCTCCTTGTGCAGGATTAAAGTGACCTGCTCGCCGCCACAAGTCGGTACAGCGCCATCTATCGGGACGTTATGTAACTTTCTTCATACGAAGTCGCTCAGCGAGTCTTTGCGCGGCGTCCATAGTGTCGCAGTTCTCCTTGTGCAGGATGAAAGTGACCTGCTCGCCGCCACAAGTCGGTACAGCGCCATCTATCGGGACGTTATGTAACTTACTTCATACGAAGTCGCTCAGCGAGTCTTTGCGCGGCGTCCATAGTGTCGCAGTTCTCCTTGTGCAGGATGAAGGTCACGTGCTCGCCACCCCAGACCCACTTCACGCGGTTGTCGATGCGCACTGCAACACGAAACAATCATAAGAAATTGTACCTGATCGGCAACGTCGCAACCGAACATAGCGAACGCTCCAGCTGTGGAATGAACTACGCTTTTCCGAGGGACTACAGTACAGTACAAAAGATTCTACAGGAAAGGAGTGTATACATTTTAAAGGCTCACGAACGCATGCATGACTAACACACTGGAGTTCCAAGCGCATATAGGCTGCGTTGTCCGCTTTCTATGCGGGTCGTGCGGTTATTTGCCAATGGCGTGGTATTCAAAAAATAATATTACATAGGGCCTTAGCCAAGCAAGGTAAGCTAGTGTAGCCATAAGTAAAACACGCGACTTTCAATCTCGAGATTGTGGGTTCAAACCCCAGTACCTCGTACCACTGGGTTATTAAAAAAAACTTATGTACAAAACATCAATAGGGAAAAGATCGAACCGCAACAAAGTCCAGTGACCCCTCTGGGTGGGAAGCTCATATGGCAGTTGTTTTCGGAGAGCTCACCAGTTTATAAACCAAATATCTCACCTCCTTTCCTGTACTTCTGAAAGCTAACCATCTTCTTGCTCTCATCACCGACTGTGCTGCCGACTATACCGTCGCCGAACGCCTTTTTAACAGCATCATGTATTTTCGTCCGCTGCTCTTTAGACATGCCTGTCACATCTACCTGAAATTGCATTACCAATATAAATAAAGTACATTTTCACTGCTCATGGTCGTAAAGCTAGACAGGTTATCTTATCATCTATATGGAAAACCCTAGCAAGCTTAAAAGATAATATGCAATAGAAGAAAAGGTATGATTCAGTGACATCCTTTAGATAGGGGATCCTCTCATTTTACCGACAAACGTTTCACTGAATGCTTTGTTTCATAAAATTTTCATTTCAAACTTTTTTTTCTCAGAAACCGTTATCTTTTTAGGTAATTGGGTATCGCATTAGGTTAATTAGGTTTGTTTCATAATAAAATAAATAAAATACTGTTTCTGAAAAAAATCTGTTTTTGATTAAATGAAAATTCGGGGAAACACTTTACCTCGACTTTTAAGTTTTATGTTCTATATTTCTTAGGAGTTGACCAATGCCATAAAATTAGGTTACTTGGACTCCAATCAAGGGTTACTTTGGACCACATGGAAACCACACATAATGTCACATAAAAAAGTAACAGTGTGAGCAGTTATTTTACCCTGTTCAAATAGAAAAGGTAGGCAGAGTAATTCATGAGGACCAAGGTTAGTAAGAGTCCTTGTTTGGTATTGTACTTACTTCCACCTTCTCGGTACTACCCTCCTCCACCGCCAGCTTGTTGATCCGGTCCCACACATCCATGGGCAGTAGCTCCACATTGTACTTGTTTAGGAGGAGATCCTCGTCTTCTTCAACATCCTTGTTGACTGGTGGTTCAGGAGGTTTCATGTCGGTGAGCTTTGCTATTTCACCCTTCAGATTTATCTCGGAGACTTGGAAGTCTGAATATCTGGAAGGTTAGGTGTTGTTTGTGTGATGAATGTTAGTTTGAATATATCAGTCATTTATGCCTAGCATCAACTGTCATTTGAGAATACTACTTCAAAACTACCTAACTACCTACCAGCTAGGAGGATGATGATGATGCATGTAATGTTTGGTTAGAGTCTGAATAAAAACAATTAATAATTCTTCTGAGAGTATTTAGTAAAAAGGAGCAGTAAAACCAAAAGCATCCTAGCCAAGTTTTATTTCTTTTTATTTGTTAATTAGGCAAGGTAAAATGTAAATGAATATGTATACATATTTTAACACAGTTCCATCAAAACTGTACTGAATTTACATTTCTATAACTAACATGCACATTTGCACAACATGTTAAACACAATAAATCAATAAGTAGAAAAGTGCCAAAAGAAACTGATATCTTAGCATCATTAGTACATGCTACTGACTAAATGATCACCTAAATGCTTATTTTCTAATTATTACCACAAACATAATGGCTATTCTAAGCAAATCTAGAATCTACAGTCTTAACTTGACTTGATCACTCCTGCAAACCCCTCGCAAACATATGGCTATTGTAAACAAATCTAGAACCTTCAGTCTTACCTAGACTTGATCACTCCTGCAAACCCCTCATGATCGTTGATATACTCGGTGACACCGATCTCTTTCTCCGACAGCCTCTTCCCTGGCGTATCCCGCGGGGTCTTCTCCCAAATCTGGAAATTCTGGTCCCCTCGACCGCCATTGTCGTTTTGTCGACCTCCGCGAAACCCTCTGTTCCCTCCGAAACTATGCCCTCTGTAGCTCCTGTTAACTCCCCCTCTGAAGCCCCGGTCCCTGCCCCCGAAGCCCCCGCGGCCCCGGCCGCCCCTTTGATTCCTATCCCAGTTTTTTTTACCCCAATTGGAACGGTTACCACTGCTCATGATAACCTACAATTTTTCACGGTTTTACTTAAGTTGTAAATGCTGTGAGTTATAAAACAATGAGATTAACTGTTTTGTTTGCACATTAATACGTTTAAACTTAAATTAATGTAAGTTATTCTTTTTAGATTGAAAACAGCGCATCGAATTACTGAATTTGCCGATAGTTAGAATCACAAAATGACAACACGCTATAACCTATAAAATAGCACGTCAAAGTTGTCAAAATCTGAGTTGCCAGTATAGGTCATGAGAATCCCTGAAATGGACTTGAATTGGACTGAGCGGCTATGGAGCGGCTATTATGAAATGTCAACTTCGTTCGATCATCTATCCCTATTTCTCTCGCCCGAGATTGCATTTTCAAGCGACAGAGAGGGAGATATTGCGAATTTCGATTTTCGTGGGGGCGCCACTGATCTTAAAATGGCTGATGGCTTACAATAAACAGCTAACTTAATTAGGCCGGGTATGGTTTATTTGCCGCAATCTCATAACTAAATCAGTTGCGGCAAATAAAATAAAGTAAATAAAATTAATTAATTAATATTAGGGGACAATCTTACACAAATCGACCTAGTCCCATAGTAAAGCTCATTAAGGCTTGTGTTATGGGTACTAGATGACGATATATATGTCGATTGTCGGCGGCCGATCGTAAAATCCGCCAGATCACGAAATTCCTAGGCATATCGTGAAACGCCGCCATTTCATGATTTGGCTAAAGGACATCCGCCATATCGTTCAAAACTTAACGTTTAAGGCGCCGTAGGTTCAGCGAAGTTAAGCGAACAGAGTTTTTGAAACAATATAATGCGTCTGTTTATAATAATATGGTTTTAAAAAAATACAAATAGTAATCTAGAGGCTTTTCTGCAGGGAAATCAGTGCTTCGAAACATGATTAAGTAAATTTCGCTCGATAGAAAAAAATCATGAACATAGGTCTAAAACACACAAAAATACACTTAAAATATTCGTAACAAATTATGCACAAAAGCTATAAATACTAAAATTGCTTCTAAAAATCGGCAATATCATGTTTGAGGGAAATCAGTGTTTACATTTTTATTTATTTAAAAAATATTAAAATTAAAAAACGTGATATCCGCGCTTCCGAGCACGCACTTCCATCTCGCTCACGCTTATGCTCAGTGAGAGGGAGAGAAGACCATGAACCTACGGCGCCTTAACGATTTGTCTAATGACGTTTAGGCAGATCATGAAATTCCTAGGCATAGTGACGTTTAGGCTGATCATGAAATTCCTAGGCATATCATGAAACGCCGGCATATCGTTCAATACTCACCGTTATACGTAAGTAGGGTGTCCAAAATTGAATTATTATTTGGGTAGAAATTTGTAACGAGTTCGCCTTCTATGTTTTTTTTTTGTTTGCTATATGAGGGTGCGTTTTGCGGAAAAGGAACCTCTTAAAACTTTGGACACTTATAACTTCGTGATTATTTAACCTCTTGCGCTGATTTTTTTCTCGATTTGACTACAATTTTAATCCTTTTTCGAGAAAATATGACATTATTGATTATTTTATTTAGTGTCTAGTCTACACCCCTATTGTCAGCTGACTGACAATTTGATGTGACAAGCACTTGAGATTTGAGACCATTATTAGCTACTTGCCAACCCAGAAGTGCGCAGCGAATTGTCATTGTGAGGTGACAAATGTCGAGTTAATGAAATAATTGGGTAAGGACCAAATTCTGGCCAGCTTAACTGATTCAATAAAATTTTCTATGAGTTTTCCGTTGTGACACTAAAATTAACTTTTATGATAATTTTTATGTCACAACGGAACTTGTTTCACTTCTTCAGTTTGTATGGCTAACTACCGACTAACCAGGCTAACTACTGGCAAAGAATTTGGTCCTTACCCATTCTTAGGTGTCATAAAGTTAAATTTGACAGCAAACAATACAATTATAAGGCATTTCCTGGGTGAAATAAAACCACTGCAACCAGTCTTGTAAATGACATGTAATTTAAATACTGTAAACAAGAGATCTGACATAATTCCTTTACATTGCAACATACAATGTCTAAGATTGACAAAACAGTATAAAAAAACCCCTTATCATGGAATTAGTTTTTTTTTAAATTAAATTACCGTAAATAAAATTACCTGTATCCACAGGGACTATAAAGAACCACAGTATAGCCGCATCCCATCTCAGCCGTGCACGGACCCGACTTTCCGTCTCGTTCTAATTAGAAGGCTCAGAAAGAGACGCATAGTCTATGTCACCGCGACACAGCTCGTGCTGTGATAATTGTAATCCCGTAAGCTATTAGGCGAGGTAATGTTTCTTGTCTCCCTCTCTCGCCGTACCGTCTAGATGCGTCTTATATATTTTAGGGATGACAACTCCTAAATACAAAATATATGTAATACTTTCCTGAATAAGGGTATTTTTATTCTGATTCATCAACAAAAGAGTTTCATTGATTATAGTTCCAAAATTGTTCAAGTAGATTCGAGGTAGACCTATTAAAAACTAACAGAATACGAAAATATAATATAAGAAGAGTAATAAAGATTGCAAAAATAGACTAGTCAATAGCTAATAAGATTGAAATATATCTAGAAATAATACACAAATCGCAAAGGAACCACCTTAGCACTATTCACCATATCACTGCCTAGGGCACAAAATATGTCTAAATTAATAATAAAATTAGGAATACTCTCTCTCTAAAATATGACTAAGTCTAAATACAAAAAGTAGCACGTCGAAAAATATTCTTACACGGAAATTTAAATAAAATAAATGCGAATGACAGCGGAATAACATACAGCGACCTGTGATACGAAATACCAAGAACGCCCATGAAAGTTGCAAAATAAAAAACAAATACATGGCAACACTGCACTAATAAATATGACGTGATGTTAGGCGTTGTGTTGCTAGCAGATAAAGTTTATTAACTTGCAACATTCAGACATCATATATCAACACATCGGGCTATATTACTGACATGCCAAAAAACGAAAGTTGCAAAAACTAATACATGGCAACACTGCGCTAATAAATATGACGTTTTACGTTGTGTTGCCATAGAGTTGATTAACTTGCAACATTCAGGAATCAGGTTACATTACAGCACGGCTATCACAAGACAGCGCGCGAGCTCTCTCGATTTTTCTCGCACTATACGTCTCTTTCTAAGTTTTCTAATAAGAGAGAGACGGATAGTGCGAGAAAAATCGAGAGAGCTCGCGCGCTGTCTCATGATAGCCATGCTGACATGCCAAAAGCAAAAACATACATGGCAACACTGCGCTAATAAATATGACGTTTTACGTTGTGTTGCCATAGAGTTGATTAACTTGTAACGTTCAGGAATTAGGCTACATTAGGACATGCAGACTGTTTGTGTCAATTTAGAGATTGAGATTGACACAAACGCGTGTCGTCGGTGAGCTTAATAAACGCAATCTTCATAGGCCCTTACTGCCATGCCAAATACTTATCAAGATAATTATAGTCTCAAGTGTCAAGAAAATTATACAGCACAGCAGGGGAGAATGACGAAATTAGTAGAAAATTTTGACGCGTCAGTAATGCTTCTTGTTATTCAAATATCACAGACAACAACTAAATATAACCATAGAGCTACTTACATCGAATACATAACTTGTAGAAGCACCAATCAACCTTCAAAGTTTTGTGAACACTTAGAATATGTCTCAGTCACAGATCAGAATATAATCGATATGATACAGAGAAAGAATATAATGGAAAAATAAACCATCTTCGTCTTCATCATCGTTAAAAAATAACACGAAAACAAAAATATTTAATTAAAAATTATTTGTTTCGTGATAAGCAGGGCTCGGATTTTACATCGCACGGTAAGACGAAAGAAAACTATGGAGTCGATATTAACATTACAACTTTACTCATATTCATACTCACTCATTTTCCTAGTCCCGTAATTATTATATATTTATCATGCTGTCAAAATGACAACTTAGTTGCATACCTAGTTATCCAGACCATATTGTTGCGATAGACTTAACGGTGGGTACTGGCCGCTTTATTTAATTGCCTCATGTTTCAATCATTGACGGCTTTATACGTGTCATTTATTTAAGTTTGCAATTAGTGCATACATTAATTAACTTAATTATTACGTGAACATTTTATTATATAGCTTATAATGTAATAAACATGATGTGGCGGTTAAGATTTGTATTTACAATATAATAAACTTGTGGTATTAATTAAATGAATGAGTATGAGTATGAATATGAGTAAAGTTATAATGTTGATATCGACTCCATAGTTTTCTTTCGTCTTATCGTGCGATGAAAAATCCGAGCCCTGGTGATAAGGGTATTTAGATCAGAATATGTTGGTTCGCCTTGAAGATTTCACCACAGAACTTTGAAATGAGCACGACACTTGTATGTGTTATGTATTCAACGGCTAAATATGACAAACACTTATACATTTTCGATAATCACTCTTTAAATAACCTTCTACGAAATATCCTTCATTTTCATTTCTATAAAATGAAAGTCACTTCTTAGGAAATATGTCAAATTGCTATACAATGTTGATATTTGTTAAATATAGTATGTAAGGATGCATTTACATTAGATAGTTTATCATCTACTGTAAACATGCCCTAAGGTTTATACAGATATACAAAAGACAATATTTCAGAACTGGGTGTTCTTTAAATGCATTTATTAAAAATAAAAATAAAAAGAGAAGTGTTTACGATAAATAAATCCCAATATCGAAATAAGTGTCAATATAAGTGATAGATAACTATATCAGTATAATGACTTTTTCATTATCTTGCTAACAGATTGTAACACACAATAAAACTATTATTTTAAAACTGCAATGTTACAATAAAGAAAACTTATTAAAACACATACAAACATTACCTTCTTCAGTCAGGTAAATATGTACCATTATTGAGCAAATTGGAAGCTGACCAATACATATCAGACTCACAAAATAAACTTATTTTATTCAACATCAATCAACTAGATAAAATTATCGTTAAGTTTAAATTTGCATGTGACTTCAAACTAGCAACACCAATATATCTCGTATCTCCTAAGGGTTGCTGACATGCAAAAATTAAAACTTCAATTTATATTGTGAAACGTCATTAAATACTGATAATAGTCACCTTTGACAATTCTAGAAAATATTACTTTGATAACAAGGAATTTTTCACATGTTATTATCAGTTAATATTCACCCAACGTACGAAATTGGCGGATTGCCATCCACCGCGTGATTTCGGCCCGTGTGGATACGTGCCGGCCAAACCAAGGTCACTCCGTACTAGATTGTCTGTGACCTTGATTGCCTGTCAGCCGATTTCGCTAATTTGGCGTCGCCTTTTATGAAACAAGTCTTATACATTGTGATGAAGATTGCACATAAATAAAAACTGGTACATTACAGACTAAACAACCATATAAAATCTACACTATGATAAATATTTGTTCTGCGTCTGAGATACAAATGTTACAAAAGTTTAACTAAGTTAACATTAGGTCAAAGGTGTAGATATTGGCAGGCTGATTCTATTGACAATATAAATCATATTTGTCCGGTTGTGATGGCATTTGTCAATTTATTTTGTTAGTTTATTGCAAGCCTATTTTAACTAAAATGGCGTTAAAATTAGTTTGTCCCACTTTGACATTTGTTTTGGTAAGAAAGGAACAGCGCATTTTATTTAGCAGAGGCATTATTGGTTTTAATAATAAGGGGGTTAGTATCAGATTAATTTGGTTAGGGTAATACATTCACTGTCTAACAACAGGAGACATACATTTGATCATACATGTCACTTTTTTTTTGATGTATGCACTTCAACAGGTACTTGATAGAAATGACTAGTGAACATTAATCAAAGACAATTCTACATACAAAGCGAAACGACATAATCGAGCTTCGTTCCGTCTAAGTATACACCGGGCCATATTGTGCCCTAATCTTGACTTGCATGCATCCTTGCAATCATTACTCAAAGAGTAACTACAGTCGCCAAAAGGGATTGTTGATCCCCTTGGCACTGTACCTTATTTAGCCCGATGCGCACTACACGGCTAAATCAAGAAGTGACAAGTGGCTCAACAATCCCGTTTCGCAACTGTACATCTGAATGTCCGTCAATTTAGACTAGCTTGACAACCATCCACAAGGCGGCTAGACCTAGTCCACATTGTATATTAAATTGTCGTTGTCACTTGTCGCCAGGTGAATTGTCGCAACAGTTTACATGACTCTCGAAAATGAGACGCAAAGATCCAAAATGACGTCTCTTAGTTCCTCCAGAGTATTCCAGAATGCTGCGTAACTTTTTTACCTATCATAAATCGTAGTCACGGTTTACGGTTCGTACTTATGCCTGGGGAATAGGACTCAAAATCGTATACATATTTTTAGACTTGCACACACAGTGAATGTACTAATAGGTGTAAAGATTGTGTTTAAGAATCAGCCTGCCTGTGAGGGTAGAAGCATCGTTTGGCAGTGTTGGACATGCTATGTAGGACTAAGTTTAATGGTGAGCTCCTGAGATCGAGTTAACCCGGTTTTATAATGATCCGTTGGACCTTATCATCATCATCATCGTTATAATTTTCAGTGCGTTATCAGTTGAGGAGTTTATTAAAAAAAATCAGGTTAAGGTTAACTAAAGTGATGCTTAAGTCACGTCTAACCTGTCGGTTTTTTTACTAAATGTATGTGATTGACATTGACTGTCGGTTTCTCGGTTTTGTTACTATCCGTACATAAATTAATGAATATGCCCAGTTATCATCCATTGATGAGCATAGAGGCGTTTCTTCTCATGTCCGTAAGTGAAGTCAAAAAATCTACCGAGTTACTGAACTTTGATCTGACATTTGGTGTAGGTTCTTAACGCATCTTTATAAAACCAGGCCTTAGGGTATCAGTTTGACAGTTTTCTATGGGATGACAGCTGCCGGCTCCATATTTAACGATTACCGGCCTGTGAGTGATGCAACCCGCCCTTAGTGGTGCCGGAGGACTGAACAAAATGTTTATTACGCCCACGTAAACTACAGTTAGCCAAGATAGTGATATGCCACTTTTATACTCTATTATTTGGATATTAAAATTAAAAAGTTGTAGACCACTTTCCTGTCTGACTGTACGAATAGTTATTTTCACATGTAATTTTGGTGAAATAGGCTCAGTCAATTAATTGTCCATTGTCCATTACTTAAAGGACAAGTATCGATTATCAATTGCTACCATTGTCACTTGTCAACCCACAAATGTACAAAGAATGGTCGTGATAGGCACTGTTTTATCCATTCCCCCGCACTACGAAAGAACCGTCAACATTTAGAATACCGCATTAGCTTGCTATTCTATTTAAATATTCAAAAACTTGGCAACAATTATAAACATAGCAATGTACAAATTTACCAATATCAGCCAATTTTCACATACACACACCTCTTATGCAATACTGGGAATTTTTCAGAAGGTTGTCACAGAAAAAAACGTGTTAATATGCCAAACGTTTGTCATTACATTTTGAACTCAATTGTGAAACGTATAAGGTCGTTTACATATATTTATTAAACAATGAGCTGATTTTTAAAATCGTACGAAATCAGTCCAATCGTATCTAATGGGTCGTTTGCGTAGTTTTTCGTCCTTTATCGATATTTTGAGGCAATTTTTTTTCTGTAAAAACCCTCCCGTGTTAAAACAAAACTAAATTCAAATAATCCACAGCAATCATTCGATGTCATACACCAGCTAGGGAACTATCTAAATTCAGTTTCACATATCCATACATATTTTGAGGAAAACAATGAGATTGCTATCATACAATTTATTTGAGTTTCGCTTCAATTTCAAGAGTAAATGCAAATCAAAACTGCGTTAACTTTGTAATTAGTTTACAATTGGTTTTACTGGCAACTTGGAAAGTTAGATATTTACCGATTTCATTTCTTCTGACGAAAAATAGGGCCTTCTAATACTATCGTATGGTGTGGAAATGCTGTTTTATTTTTATGCAGCACCACAGTGTGACGTGTGACGTAACAGAGAGACTTGATGACTATGGGTCTTCTTTCATACATCATCATCCTCCTAGCGTTATTCCCGGTTGTGCCCTAAAGGAGCCCGGGGTCCGCTTTGACACCTAATCCCAAGATGTGGCATACACACTAGTTTTATGAAAGCCACTACCATCTGACCTTCCAACCCAGAGGGAAAACTAGACCTTATTGGGTTTAGACCTGTTTCCGCAAGATGCCTTCTTTCATAGAATAAATAAGAATTTTATACTGTATATTTCCTAATGATTCCCACCGGCCTACCAACTTTAACATTTTAAGATCAGTAGGAATCTACAGATCTTGCAGAAAAAGTCATCTCCGGTCGGCCCAAGGATGTATCAATGCCACACCAATGATATTTAGTGACCATTAAGAAAATAATAAATAGATTTACAATGGTAAAGTCAAGACGCTTTCCAAAATTGCCAGTAAAACCGTCACTTAAACCGGTCGACATAACAAAAACCTGACTAGCTCCCAAACGGTCGAGCGGCCTACAATTTGTAAAAAGCTACTTACGACCCTACCGAGCTGAGAGCACTTGTATTATTATCACAAATTTTGTTATCAGTCGTACGCAGAACTAGCTTCTGCATTGAGTCTATAATAATACCTTCACTGACCTTTGCTTCTTCGGAGACCGCATCTTCCTTATTGTCGAACACGGGGAAGAAATCGTATTGTTTCCCGTTGACTTTCTTGTCTGTCTTCTTGGGTTCTCCGCTTTTGATGGTGGATATGTTTCTTTTGGAGAACTCGTCCCAGCCCTCGGGTGTTTTCCCGTGGACCGTGTTCCAGTCCTTGCGGAATGACGTCGAGGGTTTCGTCTCGTTCGACGAGAGCTTTTGTTGGATGTCGTTGATTTGGTTGTGGTTCTCTCGGCTTGAGACTATTTGTCCGTAAACTGAAATGAAACGAGTTTCTGTCAAAGGTTTGTACCTCTCGGCAGTGGTACAATTTACGAAGCTACAGGTCCATATTGGCAACGTGTTTGACCCAATGAGGTCTGGCATTTTGACCTGTTGCCGGTGTAGCATGTAACATGGTAACTTGTAGCTTCGTGAAGTGGCCCGTGTTTTCAGGTCTTTAGAAGACTTGCTTATGCTTCGCGGGATTTGAAGTCATCATCATACATTTAAGAGTTAGAATCTTGTCGGTGAAGCACCCTCCATGACCTCTTTATACGACGTTATTTGAAGTAACACAAATTGGTAAGGAGTAAGAGAAAATTCCTAAATCCAGCGAACGAAACAACCATAAAATGCGAGCTCCTTACATATTTCTACCCAAACACATGCCCAAAACCCAGTATGCGCGTGTTCAAACTAAACGGCTGCCTGTCATCGTTTTGACACCCCGCCCTCCGCCCCGCATGATGGCAATAGCACCCATTCTGTAGGGCCATTTTTCGGCGCTACTTCCACTATACTATATATACTTAGATAAATAAATACTTATATACAAATATTAGTCATTCTCATCACTCAAATAAATGCCCTTACCGGGATTCGAACCCAGAACCTCTTGCTTCGTAGGCAGGGTACCAACTAGGCTAAAGCGGTCGTCAAATCTAACCTAATCTAACCGATTAGGTGTCTACTTACCACCAGGCGACTGTGCGCTGTATTTTCATCAGTCCTACATACCTTCTTCATCCTCGTTTCCTCACTGCTGAGGATCGCGACCACATATGGTCTGTCTCCAAAGGGTATATACCGTCAAGAAGGCGGCATACTCCTGCCTCCTTCTTGACGGTATCAGATCATCTCGTTAACCCTACCGTGGGCTGAGCTACCATCCATTTGGCCTAGAATTACTCGCTTCCCCAGTTCATGCTTTGGTCCGCATATGTCCAAAGAAGCTCATGGCATATAGTGGAGAGCCATTTAGTAATTGTCAGCTCGCTCATCAGCTACATACCTGGAGTGCAATAAGTAGTATTGTCAGTACTACTGAACTGGTTCTGGTTGAGCTGACAGTTGTTCATGCCGGAGTCGAACTCAGACTTCTGGCCCGCGTTGAGCAGAATCTGCTTCGAGGACTTGACTGTCTTCTTGCCCGCGTCGCGGGAGTCCTCGGGCTCCTCGCTGCCTATACCGTCGATGTCGTACACCTGGAACAATTTGTTTAAGTAATTGAAGTAATTAAGAGAGGTAGGGTACAGCGGAATATCTCAGGATAAATATCAGACAAGGGTCTAAAATAAGCTATATTACGACGAGATCGAAATATTCACACCACAAATAAACGCCTCTGACCTAGCCGCGTCCAAACGGCCCCGCGCGGACAGCATACAGGGGGTTTAGCACAACTGACGCCGCGCCGCGACGCAAGTCGAGAAAGATCTACCCTCCTCTTTCTAATTTTCATGGTGCGAGTGAGACAGGAGACGCTCAGTCGCGCGCAAAGCGACTTGTCAGCAAGTTGTGCTAGACGTGCTGGGCATAAGATAAAGCAGAAATCGCAGCGCGTTGCATGCGGTAGAAAGGGATGGCCAAATTTAGGCTCGTCCGGCATATCCGAACAGGGGATTTGTGAACAGAGAACCTTCCCTACGTAGTACTATTATTTATTCTGTGGTATAAATATATTTTTGGGCGATTGGGCGATAGTTGGAAACTATCAAATACATCAGAATTATCAGAAACGTGTACTGGGACAGTTGTGCTCTGGTAAAGACAGAATCTCTCGGCGAACAATTCCCTATAAAAAGAGGAGTCCAACAGGGCGACCAACTCTCGCCGAAGAAATTTATTTGCGTTCTGGAGGAAATATTTAAAAGTCTAGAGTGGGGCCAATTTGGCATTAATATAAATGGCACCAAAATCAACCATTTAAGGTTCGCAGACGACATCGTTCTCATAGCTGAAACGCCCGAGGATCTACATATAATGATTCAAGAACTAGCCGATAAGAGCAAGACGGTGGGGTTAACCATGAACAAATCCAAGACCAAAGTCATGACAAACCGACTAGAGACCACCATAATTGTTGAAGGGGAAAATGTGGAATATGTTCAAACCTATATCTGGGACAACTAATATCATTTAGCGACCAAATGGATCAGGAACTAGATCGCAGAATAACCAACGCTTGGAGAAGGTTTTGGTCACTGAAAAACATCTTAAAAAACAAACAATACTCCACAGCAATAAAAAGGAAAATTTTCAACACCTGCATTCTGCCTATTCTAACATATGGATGCCCAACATGGACAGTCACAAAAAAACAACTTCAAAAACTTAGATGTTGCCAAAGAGCAATGGAAAGAAGCATATTGGGATACTTACACCAGGAAGGACAAAAAACGAGCCGAAGATCTTAGAAAAATAATAAAATGGGAAGATGTAGAGAAAAAATCAAATACTGCAAAATGGAGGAGGTGGACAGGCCATATGATGCAAAGTAAGGAGAAATGGACAAACTGAATGACAGAATGGATACCGCGGCACAATGCAAAAAGAAAAAGGACACGCTGATAAAATATAAATAAGTAATATAATGAGTAGTGTAGTAAGTGTGTAACATGTCATTGTATCAGCAAATAAAGGCTTTGAAATTGAAATTGAATAAATATATTTGGCCAAAGACCGAAAAAAATGGCATGAGATGGAGGAGGCTTTTACCCAAATACTATCTATATTTGTATAAAATCATTAACACAACTTTTAGATTGAGAAAACACTAACAATATGGAATAAATAAAGCTTAAATAAACAAATATATTTTGAGCGGCCCGTTGGGTATCCAAACGGATGGAAAGCAATGGCATCGTGCCAACGCGCCATCGTGAATGTCAAAATTCAATGTTGAAAGAATGTCATATCAACTCCATCCATTTGGATGAATCCGTTTGCAGCAGAGACAAGCGCGGCGCTTAGGCATTTACCTAAGCGACATGCTGCAGCTTTAGAAGAAGAACTAACCTTATACATGACATCCTGGCTGCCTTTCTCCCGCTCTCTCTTGTTCTGTACTGCGAGCCATACGTCTTTCAGCTCGCCCGCCAAGTCTCGGTCCTGGAAAATTCATATGACGAATATACAGTTACAAGCAAAGTTTAACATTGTTTCTGATAACTATTTCTTCAACATCGTCTTATAAGAGCAAGGCTCTTTTCGAGTAATTTCTAACTTATTCTACATTCCGCCTTTCTTATTTCTCTATAAGATGAGGTGTTAATTTTTATTTTTATTTGCTGCATGTAACAACACATACATAAATTAAAAATATAAATCCCTGACACAAGATACATAGCTAAACACGTAAGAACCATTTCGATAGACAACACTGTCGATTAAAATAGCCACACTCAAATTGGTTGAACAGTTGAACTTTATAATTAAATGTTTCTTTGTCTCAGAAAATCTTTAAACTCCTCGAACACTTGTCTAACCCTCAACCCAAATAAAGGATGTTATATGTTTAACATGTCTATCTGTGTGTCAGTCTGTGGCATCGTAGCTCTCAAACGGTCTCAAGTCCTGTCTGTTAAGATGATTCTGAAGTTTTAAATAGATATTTTCATAGGGTTTAAATCCACAAATATTTTTAAAATCACTGTAAATTAGAGATGGGCCGACTACGGGTTTGGCCCACTAGCCGACTAGTCGGCCGCCTAGAAGGCCGACTAGTCGGCGGACTAGTCGGCTAGGCCGATTGTGGACTTCGGCTAAGTTCGGGTGCAGTTGGGAAACTTCGTTTCGCTTTGCCGCCGCGCTGTCTCAGCTGTCTGCATGCCGTTCAAAGTACCAAATGTGATATTAACTCTGTATTTGAGTAAAATATAAAAAGAATGGTAAAAAATGGCAGTTTTATGTCTAGTTTTCCTATGATCCATGAAGTGCCGACTAATCGGCACATTTTGCCGACTAGTCGCCGACTACAAATGAGGCCGGATAGTCGGCTTTCCCGACTAGTCGGTAAATCTCTACTGTAAACCCATTTTATCATGGGGCATCTCCTAACTAAGCAGTTGGAGACAATATTATTCCACCCTAGATTTCTCTTACGCATTTTTAAAATACCTTCAGGATGTTCGGATTCCGGGCCAGCACCAGCCCTGGATTCATGGCCTCCACGAAGTCACATAGCAGGCTCACTAGGGCTTCTCTGTCCTGAAATCAATAAGGATGCTATTGGCTTAAACTGTGCTGATTTACAGTTGTAATAGAAATCAATGTTATTGACAATCGTTTCCATTGACGTGAAACTGAAGCAAGTTGGTGCAATTGACTCAGTTGTATTGGGCCATGTTAGCTCTGAGCCTTTTCAATAGATTTGCAGCATAGGGTCAACTTCATTGTTGACAGATTTGGTAATTATAGCACAGGCCTTCATCAAAAAACTATTTTTAAAAATTGTTCACAATAGTGTGGGTACATAAAACAGTGGTCAATAAATTTTATGTGGTAGACTTGTTTCAACATCATCCTCATACCGTTATTCCAGATTGTGCTCTAAAGGAGCCCAGGGCTTTTACACCTATTCCCGTGTCTGACCTTTCCACCCAGGGGGAAAACTAGTTCTTATTGGGATTAAACTGGTTTCCTCACAATGTTTTCCTTCACCGAAAAGTTAATGGTATACATACGTTCCGAAAAACTCATTGGTACGAGCGGGGATTATAACCATAAAGGCCGAAAGCTTGACAGCTGCATGCCTGAAACACGTAGCTGTTGCTTGAAAAGGATAAGGCACTTAATTTCTACCATGTAGTAATAAAAACTTACAATAGGATTGGCAGCATTCTTGCCATTGGCTTTCAGGATGTCCGGGTTCACCATCACTGCGAACACCAACAGCGGCGGCCGCGTGCTGTTGGGCCCGCAGCCCTGCGGCACCTACATAACTTTGCGATTAGAGACACAGGTTATGAATTAGTCTAGCTTTTACCGAACTGATTATTCTGCCAAATAATTCAGTTAAACTAAAGTTTCATTCAGTTGGTCAGTATATACTTAAATAACTAATTTTTGTTTATTATTTTAAATTCTTAAGCCTTACCTTAATAAAAACAAGATTTTCGTACAGTAAGAATTCCCTTCTTTAAAACTCTTTAGCATTTTAATGTGTATAGTAAACGAGTTTAGGTTTCATTGCTGACCATTCAGACAGTCCATTAAATCAATCTAAAAAAAAATTCTGATGTGACAGAAAAACATCAATAAATGAATTAAACATTCATCCAAATGATGTAACCACTTGCTGCATAGAAACTGCTGATATCACAAATCAATAAATGCTACACAATCACAATTTACAGTAATCAACAAGGACAGTAAACTTGATCTTGGTTGGCCCCATGACCCGAAATCGTACATAAAAATGAGGACAAAGACTCATACCAACCTGCATTCCTCCATAAAGGGGTATAGGGTCCGAATATTGCTTCGGGTTCGCGATCTTCTGCCATCCCAACACATTTATGAACAGTTTCTCAGAAGTATCCCGTATAGTGTCTTGAATACACATATGTGGCTGAGGTGGATTTTTAAATTGTCTAAATGCTCTCGAACCACGTACATACTGTATTGGCACAGTCCGGTCTGGTGGGTTTTGATTTTCCATAGCAAAAATACAAGTTCATGAATGCTTTGTGTAAAAATCACTTCTAAAAGTCGTACATAAAATATCGAATGACATTTATATTCCGGTTAGGACCCAGCCTTCTGCTTCGCGCACTGACATCCGAAGTTTATTGAACTCTTCAGGGTATCGAAACGTGTAGTTTCTATAGCACCGTGTACACTATATCACTCACCAAGTCTCCAATTTAAGAGAACTTTTATTTATCTAATTAACAGCTTATTTTGATATACAAAAGTGTCTGGGTACTAAAATTGAGAGAAATTAGTTCGATTCCACGAAGGAGTGAGAAGGAGAAAAGATACTTTTTTTTCGGACGGCGGGAGGTCGCTAGTGTTGTACACGATCAGTTTCAAGCTCTGGTTTAAAATAGAGCTGGGCGTTTTTTCCCGTAAGCGTTTTCAAAAACGGTTTCTCGTACAATAACGGAATAACAGTTTGTGGCTAGAAACACAAACTGTTTTTATAAAAACGATCGAACGGTCACACGCAACGGTTGCAATGCAAAACGTGAAAACGTAACTCGAACACTGTAAACTGTTTCATCCGTTTTTTCGTTTCACTTCGTTTGGCGACCGGCGACGGCGCCAACGCACGGAGAAACTAGTTATTTTTGAAACTGTTTTTCAAAACAGTTTTGTGAGAGAAAAAAACGGTTACGTTTCGTTTCACGGAAAAGTCGAAACGACCCAGCTCTAGTTTAAAAACCGGTAAATAGAGTTTTTTTAATGTAACTAAATTGTTGATTTGTTGTGTTGTGTTGTACAACTTTAATGAGATGTCTTTACAATAATAAAAATGAATAATTTTATGTAACCCTTCGGTCGGCGTTGGCTTCCATAAAACTGAAGTGAAACTATAAGACCCTGTTTACACATTGATTAGTGATTAGTGCGAGTCCATATAAAAGTTACTCGCACTTGCAGCAAATTAATGAACTACACAATGAACTGAAAAACAAATGAACAGTGTAAACAGCCCATTCGTCTATGCTGCTTTACGCGAATAAAAAAAATTAATGAAAAATTACTTAATGATTAAAATAATAAATTGAATCTGTCTACGGTATTACTACTATTACTTGTAACATAAATAACTAATTCAAAGTATTAATAGATTTACTTTCCACTTCAAAGGTACTTAATTTTAAGTTTGTTCTCTCCCCAATTTTAATACTATACTTAATTCCTTTTCTAACTTCTTTCCATAACTTTTCCAGTCTCGCAATTTTTTATAACGTGGAATAATTTAACTCATCAGAGCTTATCATCAAGATACAAATAAATTGACGACCGCTTTAGCCGTAGTGACCCTGCCTACGAAGCAAGAGGTCCTGGGTTCGAATCCCGGTAAGGGCATTTATTTGTGTGATGAGCACGAATATTTGTTCCTGAGTCATGGATGTTTTCTATGTATTAAGGTATTTATTTCTCTATGTAATTATGTTTATCGTCGCCTAGTACCCACAGTACAAGCTTTGCTTAGTGTGGGACTAGGTCAATTTGTGTACGATTGTCCAAAAAAAAAAAAACGACACCACACAAGCTAAAGTGTTTTTACACAGGTCGTTATTTATTATATTATACGTTCTCACTTTAATTTATTATTTAAACTTTTTCTTGTATTTTTTAATATAGTTAATATATTATTCTAACATAATCAATACTGTGATAGGTATTAAAAATCAAATAACTTCTAAAGGAACATTTATTAGCTTACTCTACTACAATATCTTGAAATTCATATTTGATTTACTGTTAAGGATACAGCTAGCTGATTATACTTATGGCCAGTATTAGGCTGACCACATTTTACAAAAGCGATTCCACCATGATATAAGAAGACAAAACACAATTATTTATTTTTTACATTACCAGAGGGGCTACCGCGAAGTGAAAACTAACTTCGTTTGTGTATCTCCGTCTCTGTCGCACTTGCAAGTTCGAGTGATAGAGAGGGAGATACGCGAACGAAGTTCGTTTTCGTTTCGCGGTTGCCCCTCAGGCAATGATGTTAATATAAAAAAGAGTTAGATACATTGTCTATGAAATTCCGTGTTTAAAAATGGCCACCAAATCTGACAGCTGAGACACGTTAATACGTGTCCATTGATGACACACGACATTAAGGCAAGGTCATACAATTGGCTGAGTTTTAGTGTGCCACTTTTGGAGTTCTTATAACCTATCTACATCTTTTTTATATTACATCATTGTCATCAGCCCCCCTAGCACACTAGGTTTTATGTCCGACATAAAGCATTTGTCCCTCTTGCACTCGCATATTGGCCAGAATGGGACGAATGCTTTATGTCCGACATAAAACTTAGCGTACTAGCCCCTCAGGACTATTAACTAAACTAAAGTAAGATAAAAAACCGGCCAAGTGCGAGTCGGACTCGCGCACGAAGGGTTCCGTACCATTATCTATAAAAAAAAAATTGTATGCGAATTTAAATATTTATTTTATGTTGTTTTTAGTATTTGTTGTTATAGCGGCAACAGAAATACATAATTTGTGAAAATTTCAACTGTCTAGCTATCGTGGTTCTTGAGATACAGCCTGAAAAAAAAAACGTTTGTTGTATGGGAGCCCCCCTTAAATATTTATTTTATTTTGTTTTTAGTATTTGTTGTAATAGCGGCAACAGAAATACATAATCTGTGAAAATTTCAACTGTTTAGCCTTAGCTATCGCGATTCTTGAGATACAGCCTGGTGACAGACGACGGACGGACAGCAAAGTCTTAGTAATAGGGTCCTGTTTTTACCCTTTCGGTACGGAACCCTAAAAAAATAAGAGTACCTATACCTACTCACATTAAATTAAGTACTTATTCATTTATTTTCTAAGTAATGTGTAATAACTGTAGGCGCCTTTCAAGATCTGCAAAAAAGGTAAAATACCATTATAAATAAAATGTCCGTGGTATTATAAATGTAGTAAAATTGATTTTATGTTTTCTAGAGACAGGGATGACGTGTCACGCAATACGTAACTCATGGCTATTGCATATTTATGAGGCTGCCAATCTAATAGAACAAGTACTTCACGCCTTTTCCCTATATGATTTCACATTTCAAAGAGCTTCCTTACGTACGGATAGTGTTAAAAATTAAATTGACTCTGGACATCCGTCTCGTGAAGTGATAGATCAATGGATTAAGCTTGTTATTTTATTATTAAAAGATTCTTTTATACGAGACACTCATTGTACCCCTGAAATCAGTATCAGTTGAATATTTATTTATAAAATGTAGGCTTATAATTGCTTAATTGAATTTGGTAGCATTGTGGAGGTCACAAACGTTATATATGGAAATAAAATGAAGGCGTATTTGTTTTATACTAAAAATGACCATACAGCAACAAATGTTGATAGCGTGAGATTGCTGAAAGGTCCCGCGGTGTAAATGTGCACGATCCGCATCTGCCCCTGCAGAATAAGCACGTTGTTCCGCTGTCGAAGGTTGGATGCCCACCAATCGCTCTCGTATGGCCCAAGCATTACTTTCTCGTTCTGAAAAAAGAAAATCTATTGGACGCTAAACGGACTCAAAAGATGCAGAATTAAACTCATCAGATGATCAGACATTATATTCATATATATGCAACTATAAAAATATCTGTTAAAAAAAAAGTAACAGTACTAGTATAGTTAGGTAGAATAAGAGGGAGCTTCTAGCAGAATAAATATTTGTAATTTGATTAACTACGAAAATCTTGTAAGTATCTCTAACTCACCTTATAAATAACATCATTGCTATGCCAACAAAACAAAAACAGCTGAGTAATGCTAAAAACCAGATATTCAGCGATAAAAAGTCTTTGCGTTATGTTCGTTGCAGACTGCAAAAATAAATCATAATATTACACCACCAAAGAAGTTTATAATACAAACTCAATTGGCATGCATTCAACATATTTTGTAAATTACTAATACAATTTCGAGGATAAACTTACGGTAAGTTGAAAGGCGCTGGAACAGATCATTAGTGAGCACATCACCACGTAGAAGAACATCACAGGTGACAAAACAGAGTTGAATAATCTGGAGTGCCTGAAAACGAAAAAGTTTTAAATTGTTTCATGCTTCACGGAATAAGGGGCGTCACCTAATTATTGTTTTGTAGATAAACGAAGTCAAACAAGCAAAGCTTAAGTAGTGCGCGGCTGACGCGGCTGGGAAAATATCGATACATTTTGAAAAATGTTTTTGTTGTATCCTTTGTAAAAGTATTAATTCGGAGTAATTAGTCTCCTTTACCTATTTTTTTGAAATAAATAAAGATAGTCGTCCTCGTATTTACACGAAATATGTATCCTGCACCTAAGTATAAAAAAAATATTCTGGTATAAAGGTTACACTCTAAAAAAAGGAATACTAACTAAATACTTTCTGCCGAATAGTTAGGCATTAAGTTATTATCATAATCACGTTATTTTTTAATGATTCCTTAGGTTCCTAGTACGAATCGTTACCTAAGCCACAAGTTTTGTACGTACGCCAGTAATAGCCGGTATGGGTAAGCAAATTAAGTGTATTTTATAATACATTTAAAGAATGATGTATTTGTATATATGGAGTTTTATGAAGTTTTAGCTTTCTATATAATGTTAAAATAACGATAATCCTCGTCCGATCTCAAATTGCATTTAAACTGCAAAATAAAATGTAGTTGGATGCTTTTTAATCAGTTGAAGTATATATTGGAGTTGGAGACTGGCTAAGAATCCTTTACCACTGTATTTTTAGTCCAGTTAGTAATACAATCAGCTGCACAAGTAGTTGAAGGGACTAGCTGCACTAAAATTGACTTTTCATGCACTAACGGCTACATAAATAAACTCGACAGATATTTTTGAGCGGCTTGTAATGTCAGCTACTTTTGCAGTAAACTGAACAACTATAGTTGTTACGCAAATCTATACCTACAGACCGACTTGAACTAAATTGCCTCAACATTACAGATATGTTCTTTCAACAGTTCTATTGAACTTTCAATACCATCAATATCGTCTCGGAAAAAGAAAAAGATAGACAGAGCATTACCAACCACCTAGTGAAGCCAGTTTTCAACCATGCCAATAAGCTTAGCATATCGACTGTACCTAGCCACTATGGATTCAGTGGATGTTTTGAATGTCACCATGTCTCACTCTCACTCTTATTTTTGTATTAAACCATACAGATCATAGTTTATTGCCTAATATAAAATTTTCAAAGGGTTTCTAGAAGATATAATTTGCCCAAGTTGATCTCTAGCAAAAAACTTAGAGTAGGCGCATTGTCGATAAAGTTGAAAAAATATATATATATGCATATGTATATGTCTTTATGTGTATTAATCATACATTGTCAATTATTACATAAAACGATTAATTTAAATAAATAAATAACTACATTTCTGGGTTAGAATGTCCTAAGAATAAAATTAAAATATATATAGTGATTGATAGCAATATAGTTATAAAAGCTATCAGATGCTGGTCACCGAATGGATTACTTCGTCTTAGTAACTGAAAGTCAGGTCATGTCAGAGTCGGAAGCGGAAGATACTAACTTCTAGAAAAACTAGTGTTTTGTTCACCTCATTACATGAAAATTAGATAGCAAACAAGCAAATGGACCTCACAGCTCCAGAGAAGGAGTTTATTATTATTATTAAAATCTTTATTTCAGTTATAAGTATAGTTACATCCATAGTGTTAGTATGACTTAAAAACTTATATAGTATAACACACACAATAATTATTTATATTTATCTAAAGGAAGCAAATGCCCTAATTTGACCTAACCCAATGCATTAAAATTCAGGGCAGTCATATTGTTTAGCAACTACACCCACAATGCTGTTAGTATTATTGCTTGGAAGCCATCCGTGCGGGCTTCAGCGAACATACGGGATGCGCTACACCAACGTGGCAGGCCCAACAACATTCTAAATGCATTATTTATTATACTGTATGCGCAGAGCGTTGTAGGCACTTTTTGTGTACCTTACCCACAGGCTGCTCGAGTAAAATAACTGACTATAGGCTTTGAACAGTGTGATTTTTACCTCAGTAGAACACCGTGCAAACCTGCGGGCAAGCATGTTTGACCTTACTACCAACCAACGCCCTGCGCTCCCTCTCAATATCAAGGTCATCACTTAGGTCAGGAGTTATAATGTGACCTAGATACTTACATTTTTCCACTACCTTCAGAACGGACCCATGTAATTTAAATGGTGGTATAAAAGCAAGCCTCTTTCCCTGCGCCTGAAACACCAGTACCTACTGTTTTGGCGTTGTACTGCAGCCCATGTGCAACAGCATACGCCTCACAAACCCCAACCAATTTTTAAATTTATGCAGACGCCATCAACCTAACACCCTACGTGCATGCTGCTGAGTCCGACCATCAGCCCATTGAAATATAGTTTGAAAAGCTCGGGACTTGGGAGACGTTAGCTCGCCCTGTCTCACACCACACTCGGGGGACAGATCATCGGCCCACCTCACCTGATTTACCTGGTTCCGATACCAATATTACTTCAGGATATTCACATACTCAGACGGTATACCTGTCTCCCCTAGCTTTTGCCACAGGATATTGTAATCCACTCGGTCAAAAGCCTTTGACAAATCGAGGAAACAGACATAGACCGGCGATTTCGTTTGCGTGTAATACTCGACATTATGCTTTACACATAAAATGCACTCTCAGTAGATAGCCCAGTTCTGAAACCGAACTGAGCATCATGTAATTTCAAGTGGCCTTCAAGTACGAAGTCCAGCATACTGTCGAGTATCTTCGAAGTTGTGGTTGCCAGTGACATAGGCCGATAGTTGTCCCTGCTAGACAAGTCGCCAGATCGTCCTCATAAATGCCTTCGGTAGGTATGAATGGCTTAGACACAGACTTAGGAACATAGCCAGCACTCGGGGCAGATGAACACCTGCATGCTTGAAATGTTCAATGGAGAGACCGTCGTGACCAGGCGACTTACCTCTCTTCATCCTGTTTATAGCTGTAGCGACTGCTTTAGCTACATACAATACAATTCACCCCAACGGCCCCTCTTACCTCCAAGTTCAAACAAGTAGTCCCATCCAATAATGATTTGACCGCGAAATGGTCTTTTAACTATTCCGCGAATTCATTGGAGCCACATTTTTCACCCACACTCACAGGTAGGCCCGGCCTCACATCCATTTCCTTTGTATAGACTTATAAAAGTGATTAAAATTCCCACTTTTGTGGGCCAGGGCTAGCTTATCCATTTTTAATTGTTCCTGTCTATCCTGGCATCACTTTAAGTTAGATTAAAAAAAAAACTACTATTACACATTAAATCATACCATCTACCCGTTTACCATAGTTTAGGATGCTAAAGTCATTATGTTAAAAAAAAACTGCGATGGACTGAATTTGATTGTTCACAGGTGCAAAACTTTTTACTGTTACTCCTAAATAGATTGGGATAGTCTTTCAAGTTCTAATAATATTATGACGTAATAGAAATTCTTCGATTATGGTTCGAACTGACTTGTGAATTAAAAAGGAAAGTAAACGATTATATACAAACACGAATATATAAATAAATATTTGGGGACCATCTTATCCAAATTGACCTAGTCGCAAACTAAGCAATGCAAAAACTACGGGCACTCGGCGACGATAACATATATACTAAATACATAGAAAATATCCATGACTAAGGAACAAATATTCATGTTCATCACACAAATAAGTGCCCTTACCGGGATTCGAACCCGGGACCTCCGGCTTCGTCACGGTCACTACCAGTACCAACTACTTAGGCCAAAGCGGTCGTCATAAATATATAATGACCTGATTAATGAATGATAACATTAACCGCTGGTTGAAAAAGATATTGAATAAATAATAAAAAAAATGGCCTTCCACCTAAATTCAAATATAGTCAGATAGACAAGTAAATTACCTACTTATTATATTGAAAGCACTTGTAACTTAATAAACAGAAGAGTTTTAATCCCCTTGAAAATATTACTTTTTATTGAAGCTATCAAAGAAACCAAAATATTAAAGATTAGACGATATAGTTAGATATAGATACAAACATTGCTTAATAAATGCTACTACCTACTTTGTTTCTGAGTATTTCAATGACAATTTTAGTGTAGTTTTTAGCGTGACCTTCAATTTTATATATATCGTAATTTATTGTCACAACTGTCACAAGTGCTCACTTCATTTAATTTTTACGTCAAGTATTTATTTTTGTGTGTATTTTCATGTAATTTTAAATTTTATTCACGTTTTTGTACGTGTATTTAGTAATTCTGAAAACTTACAGTTTGTTCTACAAATGTATACGTATTATTTTATTCGTAATAAACACATTAATACTACAAATGACTACAAATGAATATTGATTGATTGATTATTTGTTTTTTATTTAATAAGAAATAAAAAAAGAGATTATTGTAAACGACACTACAGGGAGAATAGCAAAAAACAAATTTAAGACTTATATTCGTTACGTTATTTTGCCCAATTACTTCTCTACTTTCGTTCATTTTCCAATGACTTAAATCTGTTATTCAATATTTAGGTACACGATTATCAATAAATTATTATGTCATACCATCAGGAAAGCTCAGAGCAAAATCTCTTTCACCAATTTACCCTTTTACCAATTTCATAAAAATAGGAGGTTCTCAATTCGGTTGTAGGTATTTTTTTATACATATTTTTTTCATGTTTGAGCCGATTCCTACAACTTTTTTTTATTTCTGTGTGTATGCTTCCAGATTGGTCCCATTTTTTTTCAAAAATCCAATTGGAGCATGGGATCCATGAGGAACTGAGGGAATTCCTTAAATACATTAGGCACGCATGTAGTCATTTCGGTATTTTCTATTATAACTCGTGTATTTACACTCGGAAATCACAAATGTGGTTAAGTGGAACTGATGATGAAGACACCAGGTGTCTCCTGCAACTCTCCAACTTAAATTAAAGCCATACAAGTACTTCACAGATTCTGATATGATTCCGTTGAAAGAGCAACTAATAAAGTGCCAAAGGTCTCAGAATCACCTTTCTTGGTGAATCGACGGAACTCCTCAAATATTATCGGCCCACATAAAGCGATTGGGTTTTTTTCTGTAATAATCAATGTGTGGTTTAGAGGAATGAAATGAGAAATGTGGAAATGTTGCGTAGTGGAGTACTGAATTGAGGTCAGCAAAACTTTGTTTTAAAGTATTATTATGATTTCAAAACCTCATGTTTGTACGAGCACAATTTATTTATGCATCATATGAATCATTATCAGTCCACTGCAGTCCACTGCTGATCGTATCCGTCATGCCGAGCATTTTAATGAATAACATAAATTAATGTGTGTGATTGATTTTTCGTATTATATTCTATTGATAGTGCAGCACACTATCTACAAGTTTTAGCCAAATGGTAACTGGGGCGGGACTCTCTCGAAGAATGAAGATCAATATTTGTTATTTTCTATACCAACCACTTGCCTTGCTTTGCCTTTACAATGTATAATATACAACGTGTTAATAAAATAACGCAAAACCTGAAAACAGTTTGTTCAGAATCGAGAGTAGAATGCGAAAAAAATCAAAAATAAATTTTTTGACGCGATTTATTTTTTACATTTGTATGGAGCAGGTCGCCTCAGTCGGCCAACACTCCATACAAATGTAAAAAATAAATCTTGTCAAAAAAATTTTTTTTTATTTTTTTCGCATTCTATGCTCGATTCTGAACAAACTGTTTTCAGGTTTTGCGTTATTTTATTAACACGTTGTATAATGAATGTTATGATGAATAACAAAATAAATCCACAAATCTCTGTTTCATGTTGTGCCTGTTACAATAGATACAAGACATAAAATAACCAACATAAAAACGAAATCTCATTATCATCCCTCAGATAGTGATGTTATAGCTCACCCAAGACTCCCAAGAGACAACGTTTGTCTACTGTGTACTATGTAGTCATCATAGTATAAAACAAAGTCGCTTCCCGCTGTCTGTCCCTATGTATGCTTAGATCTTTAAAACTAGAAAACGGATTTTGATGCGGTTTTTTAAATAGATAGAGTGATTCAAGAGGTAGGTTTATATGTATAATATAGTACCCGTGCGAAGCCGGGGTGGGTCGCTAGTACTAAATAAAGGGTAAATAAATATTAGGAGAAGCCCAATTCTCTTCTTAAAATGGCTTCCATCAAAACTATGATGATTTCGCCAATGTCCAGTTTGCTTTTAAAAGTTATAAAGCGCCGTCGTTCGGTAGGTTAATCAAAGTCGTAAATAATTCAGCCAACTGTAGAAACCTTGCTTCTTGTAAAGCGAGAGCAGACTTCACGAAGAGCATAGACATTGGCATTATCGGCAACCAAAACCGGTAACTTTTTACCGGCCGTTGTCCAAAGAAAGATAATTACAGTTTCCATGTGAATTCTTCATTAGCTACACAGGTACTAAAATATTTTTAACATTAAATTCAATGAACTGAAGTGTCTATATAAATAGTGACAATCACCTAAAGCTAGTTGCTCGCTGATAACACAAGAACCCCCCCATAGACACTTCTTGACTAACAGGGTGGAGAAAGCTTGAGATGATCTGCCAGACGAAATGGTCTCAGCACTCTCAGCTCTCAATGACAACCAATTCAAAAACAAATTAGACAAGCACATTTGTACAAAAAATAAAGCTCAAAAGTTGTTTCAACTGCCTGACCTCCCTACGATCAGGACCTCAGTCGTCTGAGAGCTCACGAACGACGCTCCAGTTAGCCTTTTTTCCAGTCGCCGTGGTCGAAATCGGCCAGGATAGTGACGATGACATATAAAGTTAAATTTCAAGAGTTTTGCCTCGCCTTACGTATCTTTTTTCACAGTAGCCAAGCATAATCTCATAGAAGAGAGGAAAATGAAGAAATAGCATATGTTAAATTATAATCTTAAATAAGAATCACAATCTGGACAATTAATAACACCTTAAACCTTTGTGTTATTTAACTTATTATATAAATTGCTTTATTTTTAATTTTTATGGTGGCTTCTAATCCTAAGATTTCATTCGTTTAACACACAATAAATAATAGGTACAGTCGAGTTCTCCAATATATGTACACTTTTTTACCAACTCGAATGCGGCCGCTAATAATTAGTATGCAAACGCGTTCGATTAGGTAAAAAAGTGTACATATATTTATGAACTCGACTGTACTTACAAGTATTGGTACCTAGTAGCTACCTACCAATACTTGTTTGTTACATGAAACCATTTCAATCGGCAATTTAATTTACAAAAATAATGAAATAATGTAATAATTAGATAAGAAATTGAGAAAGAACTTACTTCAAAAGTAGCACGTGAATTTGATGGAGTTGCCGAACCACTCTTTCTGCTTCTTCGTCGCTTATTCCGACTCCGTTCTTGCCCAGCATCTCCTGGCATCTTATGCGTAGAAGGTCTAATTTTCCTCCAAAAAATACTAGAACCACCATGACGCTAGTGTCATTGGCAGCCACTATAGTCGCCCCATAAACACAGATTCCGGTATGCCATAAAATAGTAATCCAGCTTCCTGGGTAGTTCTCTTTATCAAAAGGCATCCACGAGCTGAAGATATGGGGAAATGGTTCAGTACCGTTTAGAAAACCTTCCCGAAATTCATGCGAGGAATAATATTTAATTAATGGTGTAGTAACAGTAGTAACGACGGTGGTTAACACCAAAACCCAGTAGAAATAGGTAACACGGCGACAATACTTTGTGTAGGACTTTATAATATTTCCTTTAGCTTCATCTTGATTATTTCTCTCAAATGTATCCGCATCAGTCATATAATTGATGACTTGACGCCAATTGTCTTGCCACAATATAGAGGTATTTGCTTTGATAACACATATAGTGCTCAACATCGAAATTTGTAAATTTGTTATGACGAGATCCAAGTCTGATCGTATTACGTAAAGTTCCATATATTGTGAAAATACGAAAGATGTTCCTATTACATGAATAATAATTTTCAATATTTTTTGTAGAAAATTTTTAGGAAGTATCAGCCCAATTTTGCTCATAAGCCAATAGTTTGGACCAAAGAGAGGTCTTTTTGGATCTTCCAAGCTTTCGAGAAATGTCTTGATCATTTTGAACTTTAGTAGAGGAAGGTTTGAGGAAAAATGAAAAAATAAATGTGGTGTAGCTTCCTTTATATATTCACCCCGCTTCTTTAGCTTACCATTGAACAGTAAGGAAATCACAGAGTAGTGTTTAACAATTCCGACTATACACAACCCCACTTCCATGTTTTATTAAACTAATAAACACTTCCCTTGAAGCTTATTTGTATCGTAAAATGTAGTTTTTTCGGGATTGTTAGATGGAAAATGGAAAATTACTAGTTAGAAACAGGAAAAAATATTTTACTAAACGTTAATACACGGAGTAGGTAATCATAATTTAAAAAATGTCGCAGTACTATAGTTTACAAAAATATTATTGAATAATATAACACACGAACCTAACTTTAATCATAAGATGCCACAAGGACAAGGAGTTATTAACCGAACAGTATTTTTTTCAGATCCTTTGCAATATTTTTAGTATAAATGGGTCTAAAACCATCTGAAGAGTGCAAGTTATAAGTACACGTACGCACGTTACCTACTAAGTAATTGTAATGACAAAGCTTATGTGATGAAATTATATTCGGGTATATTCAGTTCCTTTATTTACGTGATATTTTGGTGAAAACCTATAAATAAATTCATATTTCAATAAATAAGTATTTGCGGATATTCTTACACAAATCCACCTAGTCCGAAACTAAGCAAAGCTTGTACTATGGGTACTAGACTATGATACGAGTAAACATACTTAATAATTTCCCTTACCGGGATTTGTACCAAGAGGGCCTACCGCGAAAAGAAAAGTTCGTGTATCTCCCTATCTGTTGCACTTGCTAGTTCGTGCGACAAAGACGGAGATACACGAAAGATGTTCGTTTTCGTTTCGCGGTAGCCCCTCAGAACCTCTTGCTTCGCTACCTACGAAGCAAGAGGTTCTGAGGGGCTACCAACTAGGCTAAAGCGGTCGTCTATAAAATAGAACTTTGTATAAAGCCCTATAGTAATATCAATAAGGCTTGCGATGCGGGTACTGGATGTCTATAAGTATATTCCATAGATATAAATACCTAAATACATAGTAAACTTTTGCTGTATAATATCAGAATAAAGTAAATACTGGCAAAGATATCGATATCGAAATATTCATATTTGAATTACATCCCTATGATGACTCTGTCGATGGTATATTATTTTTACTGAATTCCAAACCTTTAATTTCGATGTCTTTATAGCAATCGTGAAATGTGGGCGGGACGATCACACGAGGGGCGACTACCCTAAAAAAATAATGAAGCCGTCAAACGTTGGAACGGTGTGAGGCGGACGTTCAATTAGCTTTTAAATAACACAGTAGGGTTGATGTAATGATACGTTATTATAATGACTTAACTAGAATGGTGTCCTAATGTGCTACAAAGTTTTATGCGACTTTTTAAATTGTTTAAATTTCTGCTTGAGTTATACAAATAAATATTCAATGCATTTATTTTATAGATTAAATTATTTTCAAATGTCAGCAATAAGAAACTGCACGTCTATCATGAGACGGCCGCGACATACTCTCGATTTTTCTCGCACTATACCTCTTGTTCTAAGTGTTCTAATAAGAGAGAGACAGATAGTGCGAGAAAAATCGAGAGAGCTCGCGCGCCGTCGCGTGATAGCCGTGCAGCACACAAAAATCGATAGTATGTAACGGCCGTCTCATGATAGACGTGCTGTCTCGCCCTATCTCATCGGTTAGTAACAATCTTGCAGTCCACTTAAAATCACAATTTGGACCATGGAATTGGCATGATCTGCCAAGTGTTTTTTTTCTCACAATATTCATTCAAATAAAATTAAATGAAAATTAAAAAATATAAACCAAAGAATATTGTTTTAATATTTTACACTGTAATTATGTCAATTTTTTTAAACCGGTGTTTTGTTACTACAATTTCATTCAGTGTGGCCAGTTAATAGTAAGAAAGTGAAAATTGCCGCATTCAAACGGTCCTGCGAAGCGGACTGCAAGATTGTTACTAACCGATGAGATAGGGCGAGACAGCACGTCTATCATGAGACGGCCGTTATGGGGTATACAGATTAAGTGATTATACCCCAATTTGTCAGGACAACATGTCGAAGTCAGAATTGGGTGTGTCGTACAGACGTAACAACTGCAACTACAATTTCATTCAGTGTGGCCAGTTAACAGTAATAAAGCGAAAATTGCCGCATTCAAACGGTCCTGCGAAGCAGACTGCAAGATTGTTACTAACCGATGAGATAGGGCAAGACAGCACGTCTATCATGGGACGGCCGCGACATACTCTCAATTTTTCTCGCACTATACCTCTTGTTCTAAGTGTTCTAATAAGAGAGAGACGGATAGTGCGAGAAAAATCGAGAGAGCTCGCGCGCCGTCGCGTGATAGCCGTGCAGCACACAAAAACCGAGAGTATGTCGCGGCCGACTCATGATAGACGTTCTGTCTCGCCTTATCTAATCGGTAAGTAACAATCTTGCAGTCCGCTTCGCAGGACCGTTTGAATGCGGCAATTTTAGCTTTCTTACTGTTAACTGGCCACACTGAATGAAATTGTAGTAACAAAACACCGGTTTAAAAAAATTGACAATATTACAGTGTAAAATATTAAAACAATATTCTTTAGTATATATTTTTTAATTTTCATTTAAATTTATTTGAATGAAATTTGTGAGAAAAAAACACTTGTTAGATCATGCAAATTCCATGGTCCAAATTGTGATTTTCGTGCAATTAGTCAGGAAAACTCGTTTGACGGTTGGATTGCAGCGCAACATGCATCCACACGATAGCAATTAGTCAGATTCTGATGAATTGGGGCTGACTAATCATGTAATGTATGTGCCCCATTACATACTCTCGATTTTTTTGTGCTGCACGGCTATCACGCGACGGCGCGCGAGCTCTCTCGATTTTTCTCGCACTATCCGTCTCTCTCTTATTAGAACAAGAGGTATAGTGCGAGAAAAATCGAGAGTATGTCGCGCCCGTCCCATGTTAGACGTGCTGTCTTGCCCTATCTCATCGGTTAGTAACAATCTTGCAGCCCGCTTCGCAGGACCGTTTGAATGCGGCAATTTTCGCTTTCTTACTATTAACTGGCCACACTGAATGAAATTGTAGTTGCAGTTGTTACGTCTGTACGCTACGTCCAATTATGACTTCGACATGTTGGGCTGACAAATTGGGGTAAAATCACATAATCTGGATGCCCCATCACTGTTACGTTTTGCAGTGTTGGCAGCTATTTCATTATTTCTGTGTGGTTCGCTCGAAATGTCTTTAAAAAAATGCCAAAACAATTGTATTTAAACAATATGCCGTGTAGGCAATAAATAATACGTTATTTTAACGATTCGTATTTAAGTGATTATGAATGTATAAATGACAAATAAAAATATAGAAATAGAAAAATATATTTATAAAAAACCGGTATGTAAACAGCACTACAAAAAAGATGTCATTGTGGGCATTGTGGCAAGTATGTAATATAAATATAAGCTTCGATCATATCATAAGTTAATTTGGTCGTTTTGTGTGCTAATTGACATTTAAATCTATTCTATGTTAATAAAAATCTTTAGATTTCAAAATTGTTTACTGTACAACTATAATAATAGTAAAAACATTTAAATAGGACTGTGACTTTTTTTTATTTAGCACCATTTTTTCAAGACTGCACGTTTTTAGTACATTTCGACATAGTTTTAGCACTAAATGAAATTCAGAGTTGGCAACACTGTTTACATGTCATTACGCCGTACGCGCCTTTTCCATTTCATTTTGCCTCGGTTACGTTTTATATCTAACCTAATACTCCAGGCAAAATACGGTTTTGAAAAACATTAATTTATAATAGCGTTTTTTTTGTTGATTTAATTTGAAAATGTTATTCTAAGATGATTTAGTCGAGAATCCGACAAACTTTCCACCCGGAAGTAATTATGTAGATTTAAATGAAGCATGCATTATCTTTTTTTGTACGATTTATCTTGAATATTATAGAGCAAATGTAAATGAACCAAAATAAAGACAAAAACATTTATTAATATTTTTACTGACTTTTTAGAAGCCAGTTAACTTATCATTTTTTCGATGTCTGAAATTTTGTCGGATTCTGTCGCTGGGTAACTATTTAATTGATAATATATCCGTTATACATAAAAAATAAGCTATTATAAATTATTTCCAAAATTGACATTTTTTCCATACGAGTTGTCAGTTCATTGCCTGGACTATAACGCCGACAGTGACTATTTATTAATACAAGTAGTGTTTATATTGTATTCAAGTGAATGGGTCAGCGAATCGGCAAATGGCCACTAGAGGCGCTGCAACTTTGAAAGTCAATGTGCAAAATTACAGTTAAAACAAAATTAACGTTATTATCTGTGAAACATGACGTTACGCTTCGCTTTTTACCGAGATTGACTTCGATTTTGTTTCGATTACTTTTTGAAAGTATTTTATTTGAATAAAGTATTTTGAAAATACCTACTTTGTATTTAGTATTTAAATACAAAAAGCAAAAGTATTTTGTATTTTGCATTTGAAATACTAAATTAGAAAGGTATTTGTATTTTGTATTTAAATACTTTTTAAAAGTATTTTGTACATCTCTGAGCATAATGCATAATTATGAGTTCGAATACTAGATAAATCACACATTTAATTCTCTACTCTAAAACATATTACGTAATTATACATAATAAATAAAAACCAGAATATAGTTACTGATGCGTTGCACTGTTTGGGGTATCCATATTAAGTGATTTTACCCCAATTTGTCAGCCCAATTCATCAGAATCTGCGGCGTTACCACGAACTTCGAAAGTCGAAGTTCGTAATACATGCATCCCTGTCACTCGATTAAGGGAGTGCGATAGAGATGGAAATACCCGAACTTCGACTTTCGAAGTTCGTGGTAGCGCCGCTGACTAATTGCTATCGTGTGGATGCATGTTGCGCTGCCGATCCAACCGTCAAACGAGTTGTCCGACTAATTGCATGAAAATCACAATTTGGACCATGGAATTGGCATGACCTGCCAATTTTTTATTTCTCACAAATTTCATGCAAATAAATTTAAAAAAATATATCCTATAGAATATTGTTTTAATATTTTACAGGTGTTTTGCAACTACTTTTTCATTCAGTGTGGCCAGTTAACAGTAAGAAAGCGAAAATTGCCGCATTCAAACGGTCCTGCAAAGCGGACTACAAGATTGTTACTAACCGATGAAATAGGGCGAGACAGCACGTCTATCATGAGACGGCCTTGACATACTCTTAATTTTAGTGTACTGCATGGCTATCACGCGACGGCGCGCGAGCTCTCTCGATTTTTCTCGCACTATCCGTCTCTCTCTTATTAGAACACTTAGAACATGAGGTATAGTGCGAGAAAAATCGAGAGTATGTCGCGGCCGTCCCATGATAGACGTGCTGTCTTGCCCTATCTCATCGGTTAGTAACAATCTTGCAGTCCGCTTCGCAGGACCGTTTGAATGCGGCCATTTTCACTTTCTTACTGTTAAATGGCCACACTGAATGAAATTGTAGTTGCAGTTAGAACGTAGTGGTTATATTCTCTTTGGTTGCAGTTGTTACGTCTGTACGCTATACCCAATTATGACTTCGACATGTTGGTCTGACAAATTGGGGTACAATCACATAATGTGGATACCCCATAAACGTTGTTACAATCCAATTTATTTCAAAAGTGCTAGCGCGAAATGTTTTTATTCTGTCTAACACACTATGTTTTCATATTACAAGGTCAATTGGAAGACGTACATTCTGACTTCCATATTCGGTTGTATTGTTGCTCTCATATGTTTGTCAGTTTTGACATTTCGCCAAGCAAAATAAAATAAAATAAACCGGACTTTCTTCGTTTTCTCTATTATAAATAGCTTAAATACTAACTAATAACTTATTGGCAGTAACAAACGTAGTGGTTATATTCTCTTTGGGCAGTAAGTGTAAAATGGTAAGCTGCGCAGTGACAAACTGTAAAAATACTTCTGTTAAAATAACAAAACACTCAAATGGGATTACATTTCACAGGTAGGTAACTTATATTTTACGAAAACTCATTATTGTTTTTAAAATTACCACATTTCCCGTTAGTAATCATAGATAAATACAGTGCCAGCGATGAATCGGCATGTGTTACGATTTTAAAACGATTACGATTGTAACCTACTTATGTTTATGTATATAATATATGCTTATTTATGTTGCTACTTAAAATTATCCGACAGAAACAGTAAGATGTCTAATGTCTATTACCAGATTTCCTCGCGATAAAAGGCGCCGTAGGCAATGGGAGGTGGCTGTGGACCGGGAGAACTGGTCAGCCACGGGTTCCAGTGCTGTGTGTTCAGAACATTTCGACGCGAAAGACTTCTATGTGACGGATTCGGGACTCCGCCGGCTTTCTGTGGAGGCAGTGCCTATTATTAATATCTCTGTAAGCATTATATATCCTAAGTAACTGTACAATCACCTGTATGAATAACTGCAAAGACAATCTTGCACAAATCTACCTAGTCACTAAGCAAAGCTTGTACTTTGGGTACTAGATGACGATATACATACTTGAATAAATAAATAAATACATAGAAAACATCCATGACTCAGGAACAAAATATTCATGCTCATCCCACAAATAAATGCCCTTAGCCCTGGTTCCCACTATGTAATCTGTCAGGACGATTATTTATTGTGTGTCGTAGTGGCAGAACATTTTATATGAAGCTGTTCACACATGTTGAGACCAATTTTTATGGGGTGACGACACATGGTAAAAAATCGGCCCTACAGACGACATAGTCGGAATGGGGGGTTACCAGGATTCAATCTCGGGCCATAAGGTTTTGTAGAAAAAAGATGAGACTGAACACTATTTAGTCTATTTACTAGAGATGTTATAGTGGGTTAGATATTTTTGTTTGCTTAGTATGTCATGTTTAATTTCAGGTGACTATACAGTGTTTTTTTTAAATGGGACAGTATGGGGAAATCCGAATCTAAAGGAGATAGAGGAAAAGTGTCCAAGGAGACATTAGGTGTTTTTTGATGTAAACAAATTTGGCTCGTTAAAATTTTTGGTCAAGCGTGAGTTGTTCTTAAAAAATTATAAAGTTGGTCAATTTTTTTTTTGACGCGGGTCGGCTCTGTTTCATGTAAGGATTATTTCATTGTATGGAAAGAAAAAAATCTGAACAGCAGAAGTTGGTCAAATTTAATGAAAACTAATCTTCATACAGTTGGTTTATTACTTGAGTAAATGTTCGATATGGCCGCCGTCTTGTCTTATGCAGGTACGAGCACGCTTCAAGACACTTCTAGTTGCATTTAACAGAGACTTATGGTGAATTGTGTTTAAAGTGTTGTAAACAGCATCTTTTAATTATTGTACGGAGTTGTATCGGGATTCATAAATTCGACCCTTAAGGTAACCCCATAAGAAAAAATCTAATGGCGTTAAGTCGGGCGATCGTGGGGGCCACTTTATCGGCCCATATGTACTCGTACCCATCCAACGGTTTGGAAACTGCTCGTCCAAACACAGTTTACTTGCCCTACTGTTGTGGGCTGGTGCACCATCTTGTTGGTAGATTATCTTACCAAAGTTCCTTAAAAAAATGTTCTTCTCTTGAATCATCTGGAGCTCTTATCGATTATCGAAATTTAAAAATGGAATAATTTTAAATATTTTTTTACACACCTAGGCACTTGTAACAATATTAAAAGGTGAATACTGCAATAGGGAATATTCATGACATTTTTTTATTTTTTTTATCTATTCTATAAGTAATTATATAACCGGAAAAAAATATAACACTTTCACAATATTATTAAATAAGCTAAAAAAAAAAAATTAAAATTACTATCATTTTCGGACGATCAAAACGCCACCATTTTGGCGCGCTCATTTGTGACGTCACCGTGCAGCTTAGTGCACGGCGGTTCTTAAACAAATCAACAACAAAGTGTTTGATTCACACTTTTAATAAATGTGAGTGATTAAAGCTTATAAGATCAACTTATTGTAATGGAAGAGCACACAAAAGCTTATTATAAATATTGTATTGTCCCTATGTGTGAAAATCACATTAAAACTGCAAATATTTTCATATGCCCAAAGGTGCAAATATAAGGATAAAGTGGTTTAAGGCGATGAGGAGAGATAATGTATCGTGCTTGAGTAGTTTATATTGTTGTGAAGATCATTTCGACGTGAGTATTAAATATATGTATGTACCTAAAATCTTTTTTATTACGACTCGCGAACAATATAGGTAAACAATAACCTAACCTCAAAATTGTATTATATACTTATTCATAAAACTATTCTGATTCCCAATTTTTTTAGTTATTAATGTTACAAATATTATGATTTTTGTTGATCAACAGCTGACTACGAGTGTTGATTTTGATCAAGAAACCTTTTAGCTAAGTTTCTTTGTTTGCACTGTTGATCGAAGAAAGTTAAAATAATTTAATCCTTTTTACTGAGTGACCTACACAAATTTGTTTTATTTATAAGCCTTGACGAAAACAACCTAGTTTGTTAAAGTTCATAAAGATGTTCTCAACATTTAACATTCCTAATAGGTACCTACATATCTTTGATTATATAATACTAGCTTCTGCCCGCGACTCCGTCCGCGTAGAACTCGTTTATACTATCTCTATACCAAATTTCATCCAAATCGGTTCAGCAGTTTAAGCGTGAAGAGTTAACAAACAGACAGACAGACACACTTTCGCATTTATAATTTATTATTAAGTAAGTATATATAAAATATATTATTATAACTAGCTTCTGCCCGCGACTCCGTCCGCGTGGAACTCGTTTATATCGTAGCTCCCCCCATATCCCCCAAAGGGATGAAGTGGGGGGTGAAAGTTTGTATGGAGCTACGATATAAATGAGTTCCACGCGGACGGAGTCGCGGGCAGAAGTTAGTATATATAATATATAAAGTTATAGTATAGTAAAATAGTATATAGTATGGATAAATATCTACTAGTTTTTTATTCCACTTATTTAACAAAGACACCTATTTGAAGTAGTTTAAAAGTCTAGCTATTTGAATCGCCAAAATAGGTTATAATTATTTAATTGACCAATCTCACGAGTATAAAAACAAGGAATATGAAAATTTATTGAATATCTGTGACTTATTTACCTTGCAGCTTTTACTCCTCTTAGTTCAGCGGACGTAAAGTCACAAATATTTGCGAAGTATGTATTAAATTTAGTCATCATGAACACATCAATTTTAGGCAGATTATCCGACTGTGCCTTGACAAAACCGCCTTCAGTCATTGTGGCGAGTCTTTTTTCACTTAATAATTACCAAAAAACACTGATTATTTATCATAAACAGCGGCCAAACAATGCGAATAACTTTCAATAATCATACTAACGACCTGCACTTTGACGTCACGTTTCGCTCCGCCAATAGCGTTGCGTTTTGGAAATTTGCGAGGGAATTTGAAAAATAGTACTTTTAAACAATTTATTTTATCAATAGAAACATGATAATTTGAAAAAATAATCATGTGTGTATATTTATTAAGCAATATAGATTACACGTGATTTTTTTTGTCCATTTCTAAATCACATGCATATTCCCTATTGTATGAAGATTAGTTTTCATTAAATTTGACCAACTTCTGCTGTTCATTTTTTTTTCTTTCCATACAATGAAATAATCCTTACATGAAACAGAGCCGACCCGCGTCAAAAAAAAAATTGACCAACTTTATAATTTTTTAAGAACAACTCACGCTTGACCAAAAATTTTAATGAGCCAAATTTGTTTACATAAAAAAACACCTAATGTCTCCTTGGACACTTTTCCTCTATCTCCTTTAGATTCGGATTTCCCCATACTGTCCCATTTAAAAAAAACACTCTGTATTATTTTTTCCCCTCATTGTAAAACTGATAAAAATATTTTTGAGGAGCAATACAGTTAATTCACACTCTCAGATAATTGATATTATGAAATGATTTTGTGTATAGGTACTTAGTTCATTCCAAAATATAAAATTGAATGTGTCACAATAATGGGTCTGAAACAATAACAATACTTAAATCTGTGTAGTAAACTAAACATCCAAGACCCAGGGACAAATCTGTACATGGTCGGAATAAGTTTACAATTCGAGATGTACTGGTTTTTGAACCTGAGACGTCCAGCTTCGTAGACAGAGTAGCAACTCCATTAATTAGCTGTGAGGTTGTTTACTGGCAACAGTACGGCAGCCGCAAGGTTTAATTTGAGATTTTATGAACTAGGCTACGGTAGCCTAATGGTTCAGGCTTGCGGCTGTCAAGCGGAGGTTGTGGGTTCGAATCCCGGGTCGTACCAATGAGTTTTCTGGAACTTACATACGAAATATTTACCGTTGGCTTTTCGGTGAAGGAAAACATCGTGAGGAAACCGGTATAACCCCAATAAGATCTAGTTTTCCCTCTGGCTTGGAAAGTCAGAAGGCAGAAGTAAAACTAGTGCCTACTCCAAATCTTGGGATTTTGTGTCAAAGCGGACTCTGGGGTCCTTTAGGGCACATTCGGGAATAACGCTAGGAGGATGATTGTGTTTGTTATTTCAGTAAGGGATCAGGAGTCACTACTAACTAGACTAAACTTGTCTATTATTAACATAGACAGAAATTCCATTTTTAATCCCTTTAATTTTTTTTCCTAGGTATGCCAACCAAGAGCTCAAACTGTAACGGAACTACAACCAGCGGACATCAATCCCACAGACTCCGATGAGGTCATCAAACTAAAATACAAAATACGGAGGCTTGAAATAATCTCAGCAGACCGAAAATGTAAAATCTACGAATTGTGGAGGTGTAAAAGAAGATTGAAAAAGAAATTGGTGCAAATGAAAACTGTTATCAAGCATTTAATAAAGTATAAGAAAACGGAAAGCAAACAACTTGATAATACGAGTACTAACTCGCAAACTCTTGATGTACGGAGTGAAGTACAGAATTCAGATTTGCAAAATGATGAAGAAAATGATATGCCTGTTGAAATAGATGAGGTAGGACTTACTCAAGTTGTTTGCTAATAAGTTTATTTTTAAACTAGTCCTAATTTACATATACATTCACAAAAACAGCAGAAAGGTTCTCGAGTGTCGACCACGAACCGGCTACGTATTTCCGTTCCCGTGTATAACAGGAGGCATAAGCTAACTCCCTTTCCAAACTCGTGTTCAATTCAAGGTGGACTGATGACCTGGTAAAGGAGTCCGCTGGATGCGCGTGGCGCAGGGCCGGTCTTTGGGGGAGGCCTATGTCCAACAGTGGACGTCTTTTGGCTGATATGATGTCACATTTGCACCCGTGGTCCCAGAATGGGTGGGCAGAGCACAAAAAAAAAAATGCTGCTACTTCTAGCAATTGTGGGTTTGAAGACGGCGAAAATGTGATATTGCAGTGACAGAGTGCTAGCCTCAACACACATAAACCCGATCCCGTACTTTTACGACACCTACAGGAAGAAAAGGAGCTCTGCTATACTTACCAATCACCGCCTGGGAATTAATTTAATTTACTGTTTTCATATGTAAATATGTTTGTAGACAAACCATATGAATATTGCCCAATATGGAGTTATAGACATTGGAGAAAACAAAATGGCTATTACTCCATCGAAAAGAGCTAGACGCTCTTAAGTATATCCTTACTATCCATACTTAATATTGTAAATGCGAAAGAGTGTGTCTGACTGTCTGTTAACTCTTCAAGCATAAACCTCTGAACCAATTTAGATGAAATTTTGTATAGAGATAGTTTAGAGTCCCCGGGAAGGACATAGGATAGTTTTTATCCCGGAAATCATCTCCTAAGAAAGTTTGTATGGAGCTACGATATAACGAGTTCCACGCGGACGATGTCGTGGAAAAAAACTATAATAATGATAAGGATAAAGGAACATTTCATATTCGACCTCTTTTATCTATTTCATATTATTTTTCGACTAGAAATATAGCCAGAATTGTAAACCTATGCACATTAAATGATTGAGTTTTACATGACCATAAATAAGAAAAAAACCTTAATAGATTACAAATTCTATCCACAATAATACTAACTGCAAATGAACGCAGTTGTCCAACATTTTTTTAAAGATCAGAGCAAGACCATTGAATAAGTTGCGAATTGTATAAAATGTATCATTACCTCCCTCTAAAAAAAATGTTCTATGGGCTTTCATAATAATGCTAAAAATAAAATAATTCAAATAATTCATACCATTTTTTCACGGTAAAGCATTAGAAGAACTCAGACCACGATTACCAAAATGTTTAAATATGATGCCATATTAGATTTATAAAGGTTCCTTTACGTAGGTACCGTAAAATTGTAGAGTAAATAATATTAGAACCTTCTTGCTTAGATGGTAAGGTCGATATTTGTATGCATTATTCTGTAACAAATAATACCCAAAATAATTTCAACTTTACAGTCAATAGCAGAAACTTGTACTTATTGGAAATGAAGCTCAAAATATCTACGTACTACTACTGTATGGCAAAGAGAATAAGGGCTGGTTCACACTGGGTCGGTCGAATTCAATTTATATAAGAAACGCATACTTACATAGTTAGCTACTTCTGTACGTCTAGCACAACTTGCTGCTCAGTCAATTCGCGCGCGACTGAGCGTCTCCTGTCTCACTCGAACCGTGTAAATTAGAAAGAGGAGGGTAGATCTTTCTCGACTCGCGTCGCGGCGCGGCGTCAGTTGTGCTAGCCCCCCTGAGAAGAGAGAGAAGTTTTACCGAAACCAAACGTTAAGACTGCGTTCGCGAAACGCAAACGCGATCGTAAAGTTTTGTTTCGGTAAAACTTATACTAGCCTCTGCTATTGGATGTGTATAATAAAATTAATAAAATGTGGATATCAATAAGCAGGGCATTAATTAGGTAATAATTTATTTCTGAATAAATACTTAACTGTCAAAAATGTTTTAAATTTTTCAAACCCCATGTAATTTCTCCTCAAAGTTCCAATCAAGTTTTCTCTGATAACATATCGGCATTAGAAACCTCGATCGTCCATTGCTCGCCGCGCGCGCACCTCCCTCCACCGGCCAGTCTTTCGCTACCAACGCTCGGCAGCGCGCGTCAACCGTCCGCGTTCAAAATAATTCGAAAATCGAACGTTCGATACAAAACACGCTCCAATTTTAAAATCTCAATGCGTTCAAATTAATAATACAAGTGAGTTTATTATTCTAGCAACAGTGCATGGAATGTGCAGTGTTTATGTTTTCAAGTGTGTTCGCCATTGAGATTCGTTGCAAATCGGTGAAAATGTGACTGTGTTAACGTTGAGCGAAAATGGGCCTTGTTGACTTTGCTGGAAGTGTTATATTCAAGTACTCATTGTAGTTAAGATGCGGGAGTTTTTAAGGATTGTTTTGGTGTGTGCGTGCGCTTTACTTTTGACGGTATGTTGTGAGGAGAGTGAGGAACTGGATTCGAGGGTTGACAAGGATGAGAAAGGTGTTCTAACAGGTATGAACTACATTTTAAACTCCTCAATCGATCTCCCATTGCTGAGGATCATGACTATCGACTAACAATCCTACTAATACCACCACCACTAGTTTGGCGACCGGTTAGTCTAGTGGGTAGTGACGCTGCCTACGAAGCTGAAGGTCCTGGGTTCGAATCCCGGTAAGGGCAAATATTTGTGTGATGAGCATGAATATTTGTTTCTGAGTCATGGATGTTTGCTATGTATTTAAGTATTTCTATCTATTAAATATGTCGTCGTCTAGTACCCATTATACAAGCCTTATTGAGCTTACTGTGGGACTAGGTCGATTTGTGTAAGATTGTCCCCTAATATTTATTTATTTATTTATTTATTTTAATATTATAAATGCGAAAGTTTAGATGTTTGGATGTTTGTTACTCAATCACGCTTAAACGGCTTAACCGATTTGGATGAAATTTTGCACGAAGATAGTTTATAGCCTGGATTAAAATATAGGATAGTTTTTATCCCGGGTCCACGCAGACGAAGTCGCGGGCGGAAGCTAGTAAGCTAATATTCTTCTTCAAGATTTTCGGGCAGCTGCCTGTTAGGTGGCTGTTTTCACAGGCATTTTAAGATTTGGAGCTTCGGGCTCTTGGTCTTTTGCCATTTACATTTTTTTTATATATCGTTCGTTGGATGCAGGACCTGAAGGTAATGCAAGTTCTACGAAGATTTCTGATATGTAGGTATCTTCAGAGTATTTCATACTACGATATAGCGGCAAACAAACATAGACAACGGATGATAAGTAATCGCCGTAGCGTATAGGCGCTTGCAACTCAAAGCGCAAGTGAAGGCAAGTTGCGCTAGCCCACGGAAACAACAATAATGACAGAAGTTCCGAGAATGTACTAGGGTCATTTCGCTGGTTACGCGACCACCTTCGGTTTGCGACCACCTGAAGGAGACGGTTTTTTCTATTGAAGATAACATCAATTCTACACACCCTATTGAGACTTGTACATGCATTTTTTTGTTGATATAGAGTAGAAATCTACTAAAAAACCGAGAAAATATCCTTTCAGTTCACCAACTCAACTTAAGTGGTCGCCCACCGGCACATTAAATTAGGTGGTCGCTAACCGGTGAAAAGACCCTATGTTACGGCAATGGACTTGCATTTGTCGCTCAAGCTGAAGCTTGCATGTCCTATACCTATACCAAACTGGCGTAAAAGGCGTCATCTCGCTCATATTTGGAGCAGCCCAACTGGGGAGGTACCTCCACCACTACTTGCTTTGTGGGTATGTGTTGTTGAGTTCCTGCTGGCGAGTAAGGTCGCCAGAGCTCCTGAGGATGGGCTGTGTTGAGAGTATGGGACTTGCATATGTCAAGACAACGAATCCTCAAATGAATAAAGGGTCGGCAGCGCGCTTGTGATTCTGATGTCGCCAGCGTCCATAGGAGACGGTGTCTGCTTACCATCAGGACAAATGCTTGTTTATCACCTAGAAGAGAACTAGGGTCAGTTGAGAGGCTGTCCCAAAAACCCACAGCGTAAAAAACCAAGTAGGTACCTACATCTTTTGCAAAGGCATGTATCGCATCAAAGTGTTCCACCCTTTTTTTTTTTTAATACCACGTCGGTGGCAAACAATCTTACGGCCCACCTGACGGTAACCACCAGGGATGTTACAGGCGCGATGCAGACGTTTAAGAATGTATACACTCCTTTTTAGGGTTCCGTAGTTGACTAGGAACCCTTATAGTTTCGCTTTGTCTGTCCGTCCGTCCGCGGATAATCTCAGTAACTGTTAGCACTAGAAATGTATATCAATCACGCCGGCAAAGTGGTAAAATAAAAAGTGTTTTATTTTATTTTATTAGGGTACCTCCCCTGTACGTGACGTGGGGAGTGTTTTTTTTTTCATTTCGACCCTAACGTGTGATATGTTGTTGGATAGGTATTTAAAAATGAATAGGGGTTTGCTAAAATCATTTTTTGATAATGTTAATATTTTCGGATATAATCGCTCCAGAAGTAAAAAAAAATGTGCCCCCCCCTCTAACTTTTAAACCATAAGTTTTAAAAATATGAAAAATTTCTCCAAAGTAGAACTATAAAAACTTTCTAGGAAAATTATTTTGAACTTGATAGGTTAAATAGTTTTTGAAAAAAATTACAAAAACTACGGAACCTTACACTGAGCGTGGTCCGACACGGTCGTCAAGTCCCTCGGGAAAACCTCGGCAGGGAGCTCATTTATTTATTTATTTAAACTTTATTGCACAAATATAAAAATAGAAGTACAATTGGCGGACTTAATGCCTTAAGGCTCATTCTACAACATCGAGGGAGGAAATTTCTCATGTTCCAAACGAAGGCAGTAAACCGGCAGTGCCAGTTTAGTATAGTATCTAGCTTGCTATCCTACTTAGCCTCATCCCGGCGATTAGGGTGGTAATCGCTTGAACGTCTCGCGGTATTTGTTGGAAGGGGCAGAGTTTAGCTCGATGCAAGGTACAAGGCAATTTTTTCTACACCGCGAACGTGGTCGAATAGTTTCTTATCACGTATGTACGACACATCCGTGCCGAATGGACATTCCACACACGTTTCCATCACATACGGCAAATGTCTCATTTGGCACGAATGTACAACATGGAACATGGGTAATTAAATATAAACTATCGTGAATCACGTAAACACTATTGGCCGTATTCATAAACGTTCGATAGACCAATGTTAGCTAAAATGCTGTTAAATTTCGATCTTTATGTGTCACTTTTGTAGTTTTGTGTTAGTAAAAAAGGGACAAAATACATTTTATTTATCAAAGGTATTAGAAGTTCCATGAATAAGGGAGTACTTATGCCTATTATTATTGGAGACAATCTTATGCATCGAACTACAGGGTGGGGCAAAAGATAGTGCATCAGTTTTGAAAGACAACAAAAAAATATATATTGAACTTACAGTAACGCGGTTTATTTTACTCAATTCAGTATACAATGCCATTTATTACACCATGTTTTGAAAATGACATCAGCAAGATGGTGGCCATCAGAACGCGATCAGCGATGCACTGATAATAATCGTTTCTCTTAGAGGTGATGTTTGGTGGCCTCCACGCTCACCAGATTTGAGCATTTGTGACTTTTTCCTTTGGGGTTACCTGAAGGAAACACTTTTCAAACATCGTCCACACACCTTGGATGAACTCAAGATGAGAATTAGGGAGGAAATAACCGCCATATCCTCAAATGTGCCGGAAAGTTGTTGAAAATTTCAGAAATCGCCTTTATCAGTGCATCGCTGCTGATGGCCACCATTTTGCTGATGTAATTTTCAAAACTTGATGAAATAAATGGCATTGTATACTGAATTGAGTAAAATAAACCGCGTTACTGTAACTACAATATTTTTTTTTTGTTGTCTTTCAAAACTGAAGCATATCTTTTGCCCCACCCTGTAGTTCTAAACTAAGCAAAGCTTGTATTATAGGCGGCGATTTATACTTAAGTATTTATATGCCTCTCTAGATAAATACAGAAGCTGAAGACAACAGAATTTTTCTTTTCTTTTAACCCTAAACTTTGCAAAGTAAGACAAAAATCGTGCGTTCAAGTCTCGTTTGCGTGACATAAAGCGCAAAAAATTGTTTTAGAAAAAAATACAAAATGTTAAACTAAAAAATGTGTGCAATTTTAGATACTCTGTCAATTTTAGGGTTAATATTATGTCAAACTTCTCTGCACTGCTTACATAATAATATGAATTGTTAGAATAGATAATTATAAACAGCGTAGAATGTTAAATGTACTCTTGGTAGTTGCTAAATTGACCCCACGAGACAGGCCTAGCCTAGTGTGGAGGTCATAGGTAAAATGTTAGCACGTTTTTCTAATGGTTTTTTTAATATTTTTTTATACCTACTACATAACTTCAAAGACTCTACCTGAAACACTTCGTAAGTATCTGTACTTCTCCGTGACATGGGGACCGATTTTTAACTTTCGAGCGCTCGTAAATCAAATAAAAGTAAATACGTTTGTAGTTGCAAAATGGAAGGCACTTACTTTCTACCAATAGAATTGAATACCTACGAGTGGTCAATACCACTCGTTTTTCAATTTTCTATCGCTATTTCAAAATGGAATTTCATAATTTTTGACAGTTTTCGAGTGAAAGAGTCGAGCGCTCGAAAGTCAAAAATCGGTCCCATGCTCTTTCACATTCTCATCCCAAAATGAACGAATTCTGCTCATGAACTCGAGTAGGTAATACCTCGGTATTTGGTATTTATTTAAGGTTTGAAGCAAACTTCAACTGTCTTGGCTTCATTTTTCTTCAAGAATAACTTCTGTATAAGGTGGTCAATTGTCTTCAAGCTCAGGGGAACCGAGGGGTACTTAACCACTTATACTGCCTCCATAACCTTATTTTTTCCGAATTTCATAATTCGTTAAACCATGTTCCTTTTAAGGATTCAGATCCAAAAATCTTATTTGTCTAACATGGGTAAGTACAGTCACCACCATTAATATCTGCCATAACAAAGCGGGCATAAATATCTGACACGTCCTTACGGACCTAGACATAGAGTCGTGTGTCAGATATATAATACTTCTCTCTTCTTCTTTTTTCAGGATATGATGCTAACATACTCGTAATTCAACCTAATGTAATAATGATTACATACCTACCTATTTCAGGGGCCGTAGACAAGGTTACAATCGACAAGCGCTAACGCTAACGAATAAAATGTATGAGAATGACAGATGCCGACGAAACACTTTTCGTTAACATCTGTCATTCCCATACATTTTATTAGTTAGCGTTAGCGTTAGCGCTTGTCGATTGTAACCTTGTCTATTAGGCCCCCAGTAAATTATCTGCGCCCAATTTCGCGTTTATCGGAAAATGGCATTCGGAATTTTGAAATTGCGAAATAATAATTCTTTCGGATAAATTGAGTCTGGCTCCCGGAACCGAGTTCGTTGGAAGCCTTACTCCTGTTCCCTTGTTGGTAAGCTTCAAATTTAAACAATTCCACTGTTCCCTACCATAGATACAGCTACATTACATACATTCATTAAGTAATACAGTCAAAACGAAAATGAATACCGAACAGCCTTCCGTGCGGTACGTTACGCAACCCGTGGGCAGCATTTCCATAAACCAACATATTCTAATATTCAATTCGAAAAGATTCTATGTTGCTATGAAAATCGCAGAGTTACACCTTTGTCGGTATGGGTCCAGCAATAGGAGTTAGCGTGAAGAATAGAAACTGCGGCTTAGTGGTTATACCGATTTTTTTTCAATAAGAAGTTCTATTGCTATGTGAGATTTCACGCGGAAACTTTACTTTTGACACTAATTTAGAGACAAGTAAAATCGAAAGATTTTTCGAAAAACCCAAATGATTTTTACAAATATGCACTCCTACGATAATGAGGAATCCAACGAGACCTCATATGCCAAAATTCATCAAGCCGTTTGCACATACATACCTATTACATACCTACATACGTTCGAAAAACATACATAGGTAACGCTCCTTCTTATATTGGCACTACACTTGGCGGTATTTGCCCAAATATTCGTGCTGCATCTTTTTTCTTCCTACGGCAAATGAAAGAGAGGCAACGACGCAACGCGAACACGCATTCCCAAGTGTAGTGCTACCATTAGGCAGTCGGGTAAAAAGGATGTTTTTTTACTCCAATTCATAACACGGAGATCGCAGCCATTAGGTCCACGTTCCATACCATACTCATAGCCTGGAGTAGGCAAACAAGAACAATCATATTCATAGCACGTGTCACTTGATCCATCACTCCGTTCGACTTTGCTGCTTTGCTCATAGTCAACTGTCGAATTCGCTTAACAGAGCTATAACCATGAACATCGAATCTCGAAGTTCCTATAATATCTCCGTATCTATCGCACTTATGGTTTAATAGTACTCGAGCGACAGAGACAGAGATATACGAAATTCGAAATTCGATTTTCATGGCAGCGCCGCGTTCTTTGGCCGCAGAGCATCTGTGAGCTGTACAACTCGTGAGGGAATCAGAATCAGAATCAGCGGCGCTACCACGAACTTCGAAAGTCGAAGTTCGGGTATTTCCATCTCTATCGCACTCCCTTAATCGAGTGACAGGGATGCATGTATTACGAACTTCGACTTTCGAAGTTTGTGGTAGCGCCGCAGAATACTTTATTTGTGTGTTTCTGAACCACTGGTATGATAGGTGTTCGTTATACATGCATTCTTGGGATTTTCCTAATACAACGCGACTACGCGACCGTCGCAAGTTCGCGCGAATTTAACATATTGGACTCAAATAGGTGTCCTAATTGACACAATGTACGATCCAAGCAACATTACACGTGTCGGCATTAAATATACGTCACTTTACATTAAGGCGCCGTAGGTTCAGCGAAGTTAAGCAAACAGTAATCTTAAGGCTTTTCTGCAGGGATCAGTGCTTCGAAACATGATTAAGCTAATTTCGCTCGATAGAAAAAAATCACGAACATAGGTCTAAAACACACAAAAATACACTTAAAATATTCGTAACAAATTATGCACAAAAGCTATAAATATTAAAATTGCTTCTAAAAATCGGCAATATCATGTTTGAGGGAAATCAGTGTTTACATTTTTATTTATTTAAACGGGCAAAAAATTAAAATTAAAAAACATGATATCCGCGCTTCCGAGCACGCACTTCCATCTCGCTCACGCTTATGCTCAGTGAGAGGGAGAGAAGACCATGAACCTACGGCGCCTTAAAAGCTTCGCCACTTATGAATTAGTCTACGTTTATACGTGCTCCTAGTTAGTACCTATACATTTACCTTGGTTATCAATAAAATCATTCAACAACATCAGTGTTTCTATCAAGTCTACAATCAACCATCAAGAATCAAATCATCTCAGGTGTAGGGTCAGCATCAAAAGTAACCCTGCAAATGACGTCTTCAAAAGCTCTTATTCCCTTTTAATAAAGACTTTTGACGTCTTCGTTTGCCCAGTTACTTTTGATGCTGACTGTACAACCCGTACACACAATAATAATTTGAGACCAACGCGAGGATTAGGACGATCCCTCAGCCTGTCTTTAAAAACATTTTTTTTTGAATTTTGAAAAAGTGACTCGACAAAAAAAACTATATAAGTACTTCATTAATGAACCTGCTCACAAAAAATCAGAAGAGTCGGTTGAGAAATGCAACCTGTAGAGGAAAACAGCGGGACAGAAACCGGGCGCCGGCCGGACAGACAAACAATTTTCGCCCCAAGCTGAAGCATGGAACTTCGTTCGCTTCGCTCGCTCGTTAGAATAGTAGTAGCCTAGTGTTGATCAAGATGAACATTCTGTAGAAACGAATTAGCTTAAACAAAGAAGTTTAAAAAAAATCACATCACCTCTGGTTACTTTAAAAATATGATTCACATCATCACGCAAAAGGTAAAGGGACTGTAATAAGCAAAACCTGTTTCAACCTCAATAAGTTTAATTTAACACGTCGGTAAGTTAGAAGTCAAATTGTAATCCATTTTAACGTAGTTCTATTGTTAACACTATAAATTGAAGAGCGAGGCCTCCTGATACAGGTTAGATAAACCTAATAGAAGGACTCGACCACACTCTGTACTTACCACCTAAGTTTAAATGGAAATAAATAATTTATTATTTATTATTATGTATGTCTTTCCCGCTCACGGGACAATGATGTCCCGGACCTTTGGGAGGCGTGCGTGGAGCTAGGTACCTACAAAGTACCAACTGAGCCAACACGTAGAGGCCCTTTTGACAATTTAATGAAATGCAAGGAGTACACCGAGCGGATGCTGTCCCTGCCCGTGTCATGGGACGCACACAGGGACAGCACCCGCTGGGGTGTATAGGGCCTATTGATGGTTGATGGAATCTAAATGAAACGGGTTACTGGGTTAAAATGATGGACTAGTGGCTGGGCTATTGGACGAAACATCGGACGCCTGCCTAATAAAACTGTCTCACTTTTTATCTCTGGCAGACGGTGACTCGCCAACTGCTAGATGGGCCCCTATTAATAGCGACATTAAAAAATGGCCTAAGGGCAACACCGGTCAGAGAGCTGGGGGGTAGAGAGGTGGCACTGGACTTTAAACATATAGCCAACTCGCCACTTAGGTGTCCACATCTACCCTCGAGCAACAGCTCTTGCGACTCCACTCTGGACGGCCAGTAAAGGCAAGCCAGAGGCAGGGGGCCTGTCCAACCATCCACAGGACACCCCCAGGAGTACTCAGGTACGTAGGGTCGCTACTCCCTAACAGCCCGCCACAAGCTGCCTTACGTTGACTGATTGCACCAGAAATCTGGTGGGCGATGGGGCCGTCACATCCCTACGCCTAAAATCCCTTATTATTATTATTATTAATTTGGCTGACGGGGATATACTTGACCTTATTTGACTTTGCCGAATTGCATTCAAGTAGTCCATTCAAAAGCAACTCTGCCTTCCAAGACAGAAGATTCCAATTCCAATGGCAGTGTCCTAAAAAGTCACATTAAATAATCTCAACCATCCAAATCTTCACATGTTTCTAGCCGGTGTCGAATTGATCGGTCATGTTATAATGGGGCTTCTAGACAGGCTATATTTTTCCGGAAATGTGTGGCCGGCAACTATAGGCGTCCCTCTCTTACTCACATGTTAGACAGGGACACCAATAGTTGCCGGCCACATATTGCAGTGAAAATATGGCCCGTCTCGAAGCCTCTTTATGTTTTGCATATTGCCAATTTTTTGTTCCCATTTTTGGAATTGAAACGTCTTCGTAAACACAATGGTTTGTTTTGTTGATGTCATGACAATTAATAAGAAATATTTGTGTTGAATGCATTAACATATTGGCTGGTTTAAGTTTTGTAATCGGATCGGTAATGGTTCCGGAGAATACCCTACATACAAATTTACAACGTAAAATTCTCATAATGTTAGTACGCAACGTACTTGTGGGCTTGCAATTATCAGGGTACCTAATAAATAAGTATAAATCAAGACTGTTCACAGAATCTAAAATATTAAAAAATTTAAAAAAAGCGAGTGTGTCTCTGAAATTTTGAATGGAGCTACGATATAAACGAGTTTCACGCGAACATAGTCGCGGACAGAAGCTAAAAGTTAAAAACAAGCTACTGTCAAAAATTTAATTTTTGCTACTAGCTTTTATTGCCGACTGTACTTTTTTGTATACCATCATCAACTACTCATTGAGACGATTCTAACGAGCCCAAACTCAACGGGGTTACGTCGGTTAAGTACTGAATTCCCATGGCCACCTTCTGTCTCCATCATCAGATCAGCTCGATGGTACCATAATATTGAATTGTCATCCAAACTATACTTATACCCAAAATTTACAGCTCAATCGGTCACCGGGAAGTAGGTCAAATTTAACTTGCAAGATTTGATTACTGAGAGACAGACAGACAACGGGACAGGTGAAACTAAATAAAATCTTGTAATAACATAGAATGTATTGTTCGTTCCAACTGAACTGTCACAAAATAACAATGCTTCATTGCATATTCAAATAAATTGTCTTCCAAAAGATCTACTTTGCAATTTATTGCAGAACAATTTTTTGCAGCAATGACTTCAGTCGTTTCACCATATTGGAGTGTCCTCTGCGGCTTTTGAATTGTGGCCGGGAAAATTGCATTGCATTGTTATGTTGCACATGTGCATGGTTAAGTGCATTTCGGCACAAGAACCGTTTTACGTTACACAAAAAAAACTTAAGGTCGCGGTCTGGACGCCAGCGGACAGCGGGGTGAGCGGTTGCCCATACAATGAAGTCGCTTGAACGTATGAACTGCGGCTCATCGCCGCGCTGCCCGCTGGTGTCCAGTCTGCGGCCTTAGGCTCGAAAGAATCTAGCTGGGCTGAGCATGACCGCAGGACTGTCTGATGGTACGCAGGCAACGTAGCCTATAGTCGCTTGAGATTGCAGAAGAGGCATAAGCGCGTTGTCAAATCTTTGATTTGAGGATTCGTTGTGTTGGTAGTTGAACAAATGGTCCCTTACCTTAACATAGTGCTCTGCCGACCTTACCACCACGAACACAACACCACATACCTACAGAGCAAGCAGTGGCGTTATTATGGCGGTCTTCTGTAAGGTGGAGGTATTTCCCCAGCTGGGCTGCTCCAAATTGTTGTGGAAGACGTACCTAAACTTGAATTGTATGTGGCGAACCTAACTTAAGTTTCAACTGTGTAAGACTTGTGTAAGAGACTTGTTATGTCTTCCGTGCACGAGATAAATGTTTTTGACCCTCCTATCTCATCCCAAGGAATGGCATGAGAGTCTGGGGCGTTACTGAGATACGAAAACCGAATTCGTTCGTGTAGGTATCTCTGTAAGAAAGTGCGACAGAAAGGGCGAGTTACAGGAACGAATTTCGTTTCGCGGTAGGGCCTCTGTTTTCAGCCCCTTTCCTATTCACACGATGGTGGTCAGATTAAAGCCACATATGAAAAATCTACAACAAAGAAAGGTATTTATGCGAGTATAATATTGATGAGTAATTCAAATAAACATTAAATTTTATGCGTGTCTTATCAATAGAGCAAGTCCATTACTCGCGTCCAGTGCACGTTGAAGAGAGATTTGCACGTGCGCTAGAGCGTGCAAATTGCAGTCATATTTAATTATTTTTAGTTACTCATACTCACTTATTTATAATGCACAAATACATAAAAAAATACATTATTATTAGTTATTAAAGTAAAGTACTCAATTCATGCAAAATAATTGCCTAAAGGCTACCCAAAGGTTGTCTGGAAGAGATCGCTTTTTAAAACCGCCTGTTGTCTGCCATTGTTTATGCTGAACTACATAGTTGGTACAACCCGCCCTTAGACTTATAAAATGGTAACTTGTAGCTTCGTGATGTCTAACAAAAACTAACTTCGCTAGAAAATTCAAATCATGCCGCGCTCGCTTCATAGCACGTGCTCTTTCGTTCCTAGCGTGCTCGAATTAGAAGCGAAATAAATTGGTATTTAGAGTGTCGCGATCTCACACATTAAGGCAAGCACAAGCGAGAGCGAGACCAATACCTACCTTCATCATCATCCTCATATCAACCGAAATGCGTCTACTGCTGGACAGAGGCCTCCAAAGAGTGCCAAAGTGACCGGTCCCGCGCCACCAGCATCCAGCGAACTCCCGCAACCTTTACCGATGACCTGGTAAAGGTTGTGGGGGGCCTACCCAGGCCGCACCTTCCGGTACGTGGTCGCCACTCGAGAACCTTTCCGCCCCAACGGCCATCGGTTCTACGTGCTATGTGCACCCTAAACCCTAAACTAATATCGTATCATCAGTCTCAACACTGCACTCAACTGAACACAATAGTTAGATTGTAAAAGTATCCTTGATACAATAAAGGATGACACTGACAGCTTGTCAACCTAGAAAATGGTGGACAAATCAAAATGGCCTCCCACTGCGTTCAAATCACGTTGCATCATCGCTGCCCTTTTACGCCAACCTAGGGAACGTTCAAGATATTGGGAAATTAACAGAAATTCAGAATAGATTCAGAGTATTCAGACGCGACCATTGTGATGCGCAGCGTGTCAGTGGCATCTAATCAATCTAGCATTGTTGTCAGGAATAAGGGGCCGGCGGCCGGCTACATCGATAGTGTTAATTTTGTTATGGACGCGTTTTTTTGAGAAAGTTGCAACACTGATTGACTAATATGCTCTTGACCGTCAAATTTCGTAATGCTGTTCATGAATTAGCTAGCTTAATATGCGTGGTCATCTCATCCCATTGTGCCCATATCATCAGGATTGCAACAGTTTTGAGCACAAAAGCCAAGGCTTGAGGTAACTAGCGTTCATGATCATTCGATTGTGACTTTTTGATAGAAATGTGAATGATATCCATGCCAGATCTTATTGATAATGTTACGAAACTTACGAATTGGACATTCAAGCAAAAACACTTTTATTCTTTGTTCAGCAACTGTGCACGATTGGGTTTAGTCCCAATTAAGAAAAACAATAATTAAACTGACATGTGCTGTGTAGGTTATCGATCATTTTAAAACACCAAGAAAATCAATATTAATTTTGTATTAAGCAGTTACGCTGCTAACGAAATTGTAATTTTTTAAATAAAGGAAAAATTGAAAAATTTAATGCTCCGAGCCGGTTTTTGGTGGCCGAACCGGATTGTTCAGATAGCTCAGTTGAATGCCTGTGGTCGCCGGTTCAAATCCGGCTCGGAGCATTAAATTTTTTAATTTTTCCTTTATTAAAAATCAATATCTTTTAAAATATTAAGGGTTTGAATGAATAGATGAAGATTATTCTTATTATAGAGCTCCGAGGATGCGTTGTGTTGAGAGCGAGGGAATTTGTTCCTCCAGCTGTCAACACGGCGTATCCTCAAACATATCAAGGGTCGGCAACGCCCATGTTACTCCTTTGGAGTTGTATGCGTCTATAGACTGCGGTGTCCGCTTACCATCAGGCGGCATCACGCTTGTTTGCCACCGTCGTTTTAGCAAAACGCATGATAACCGGATTTCCTACGGTTCTTCTTAGAATAAAGTTACTTTTCCGAAGTTTTTACCAAACCCTTATCATTTTGAGGTCATCTTCTATCCTAGCGCGGAAGTGCTTAGTTAGAAACCACTCAAAGCAATTCAATTGATAAAATTATGCCCATACTGAAGAAATCTTTGTTTTACAGCCATTTCTTCGGTTTAATTCAAGCTGGTATCCGTAAATCATATTAGGCTCACCTGTTTCGAATCGCGCGCGTAAAATTTGTTTGTATAGAAAGTTTTACAGTTCTCTATAGGTAGATATCTTAGATAATGCATTATGTCACCAACTAGCAGCACTGTGGCGAGAGGCATTTTTGACAACAGCTTTTAAAATCCACCAATCAAATAGATGATTATTAAACTTTAGACATGGTTGGTGGATTTTGACACGAGGTATTTGAGAGAGAGTTATTTTTATGCCTTGGCCACACTTCGCCCGAATGTTGTTGCCATCCTTGTCTTACGTATATTATCCGTAAGACAAGGACGGCAACAACATTCGGGCGAAGTGTAGCCCAGGCATGGGGTCTAGCCTCTCGGCACAGGACTGCCAGCTGACATAATGCATTCTGTAAACCCTAATTGATCCGTCAAATGAAGTTGATGCAACGCCCTTTAAGTCTGTCTTGCGGCTGTGTTTAACGTTGTCGGCTGTCCTAGGAAACATTTCAGTGAACATGAATGTCCGAAGCGAATGCGAAACGCACTGTTTCCGGCGCACGCGCACAATGGAAGCGCGCTTCCTGAATTAAACGTTATTTACATACGCTAACAATGCTGGATACTGGCTTCTGTTGCGAGTCCTATTTGAGTTTAACATTTGATACAGACCAGCAATCATATCTGCCACAACAATGCGCGAATAAATAACTGACGCGACTGTATTGGGCCTACTTATTTCGAGCACCTACCCGCCGATATAAGAAACGAACCTTGTGACGAAACATTTGGGCGTAGACTGAGAAATCTTTTGTTGGATAACCCTCTGTACTCTGTTTACGAATTCATGGAAATAATGTTTTAAGTATAATTATTTGATTTAATGTTACCTATTCTGATACTATTTCTTGTGTAATATTTATATTGTATTTCTACTGTGAAATCGTAATACGTAAATTGACATTGTTTATTTCTGTTTAAAATTAATTATCCACTAGTTGTTAAATGACAATCCGTAATCGGAGATACTATTTCCACTTTCTGTATTGACCTTTTGAATATTATTTAATTTTTATTTCTTATTATAGACGATCGTGATAAGGATTCTTATAATTTTGACATTGTATGCGAATCTATATTGTAATTTTTATCTCGAAATAAATAAATCTAAAATCTAAATCTAAATCTATTTCTAGAACCGTTAGTAGGACATGTCTCATAATTTGGCCCGCTTTAATATGGCTGATATCAATGCAGGAGACACGCTGAACTGCGTAAACTCAAATGGTGCTAGAGTCTGGCAAACGAAAGTTGAACCCACTAAACTCAATTACGCGGCAACACTAAACGTCATACGCATACATTTTGATCAACAGTGTTGCCGCGTAATCGGCTTTAGTTGGGTTTAACTTTCGTTTGCCAGACTCTACTGCAATGTCATAAAAAAAATTGTTTGCATAATGGATCGGATTATTTTTTTTCTCAGTCGGTAAATGGAATAGTCGAGGGTTCGCTAACGCTAAATTAATTGGTCGTGTTTTTTTTTGGTCTACCTTCAATTGCTAATCGCGAGGTACCATGTTTATTTTAACAATGTATCGTTCCATAACTAGTGGCATTATAACTACTTTTGCCATGCGACTATTCATTATTTAATGATCTTTTTTCTGATACGAATAATTTTCAGGCTTGTTCTAACTATGCTTATATTATAGTTATAACACAAACTAAACTTAACTTGTGAGCTAGCCTCTGCTAAACTAATAAAAACGATTAGGTACTCACAACAAAAAAAATGCTCAACACCATATCTGCAACACCACGCCGATATGAAAATTTGGTTTTATTAACTTATGCGGATTCAGGTACCTACTCCAATCATTATTATTTTAGCCCTCACTGTCTCTCTTTCCTCCACTCGTCCCTGTCTATTTCATCACTATGTCAGTTTTCTAAAAGCTTCGATATCATCCCGCCATCTCCACCTGGCTTATTCTTAGTCTTAGTCCTTAGAACTGTCATTTTGAAGGAACTATTGCAAACTAAACCTCTGAATTGCGAAGATGATTTAGTCGCAGTAGTTGCTTCCAAAGGAACTAACGCGATTAATTCCAATGTCTGTTCAGATACTTATCCGCTTATTTTAGCAACACCTGTAGTAGCCCTCGAGGCGCGTCCTGCACAATAGCGTTTCCGAACCGAACAATGCGCCGGCGCAGCGCATGGGAGCGTTTTCACTGGCCTTTGTCGGAGAATGGAGTTTCCACGCGCCCGACATTGTTCGCTGCTTGTTTGGGCTCGGCAATAAAACAAGTTTACAAAAGATATGCGTTCGATTGATTCAGTAGCGGCTGAGGTGCAGTAGGTATTTAGTGACTAAAGATGGCATGGAGGTCTTTCACAGACTGAAAAACATGGAATGTGATCCCCCTGTTTTTGAAAACTGGGGAAATTCAAATGAACCAAATCCTGGAAGTTAAGGATTTGAAATTAACCAGATACCACTAGGTACTATGCCTTTAATTTATCAAATAGGGTAGATAAATTAGATTTGAAACCTGTGCATGATCTATTACAACCATGTCTAACTAGAGCAATGGTTATGTAGCTTAGTGGTACATCTAGAAGAATCAAAAATTGTGGGTCAGCTAGGTTGCACCTCCATCAAGTTTGATAATCCTTGATTATATTTAATTTGATTGGTTGTGCTCTGACTTATGCAGTGTTGATCGCTAATATTGGATCATCGGAACGGTTTAATGAATGTATGATATAAAACCCTAATTAAGATCGACAATAGTAGATTCCTATATTTATAAACTACTGAAGTTGCCATCTGTCAAAAAACTCGTCTAACAATTTGTGCTGTTTGCGCCAGTAACTAAGACGTTTAAGATTATAAAGTGCCAAGTTGCCAAACGCTCTCAGTTTTTCCTTCACATAACACTTGCAAAAAACGGATATTACCAAACTGCGATAGGTACGTACTCATTGTAATCGAAACCAAGCACTAATTACAACTAACATGCTTTTCCGAAACCGCCCTTATGCCCTTCTCAATAAAGGCTATCGTTTTACAACTGAATCATGAGTTTCGCAAGTTGTGTAGCGGCCGGAACGGCTCGAGTACAAGTCCGGGGGACGTATGTCTATGGATTAAGGTTGAGGTTCACGTGGCAAGGTTTTCGGAGCGTAGTGATATTTGAATGGTACGAATATGAAATGTTTTTGAAGTGGCATGTAGTGTTTATGCTTCTGGTTTTTAAGTACTGCAACACTCAAAACATGGAGTGCTAGCTACCATCATTGGCATAGCATGTAACCCTTGCAACATGTTTTTCGAATAGATTGGACTTACAGGGCTTGTGACTTGTAACTAACCTAAAAAGCCATCTTCAGTGTTTATCAAATATCAGCCGAAAGACGTCCACTGCTGGAAATATGCATCCCCCAAAGTGTGCCACAATGACCAGTCCTTCAGTGTTTACTAAGTACTAATATATTTTGAATGTTTCTACTTTTACTTAACCTTATGGAAAAATAAGCGGAACATAATTTTAATTCTACATACTTAGTAAGGATAATACATATTTGAATGGAGCTCTATTTTAAATATAAACTTCATTTCAGTTGTTATAATTATAAATGATTACTCATGCAATCTTCATTTGCAGTTATGTTAATGGATGCTTATTTTTAGACAAATAAATGTCTAGGTATGTGAAAAACTGCATCATTGTTCAAAATTCTAATTGAAACATAATGGCTATAACTAAACAGACAATTACATATTAAATAAAGCAAAATATTATGATACTTCATGACCGTACCACTTCCTCGTCTACAATAGATGGACTGTTTAACTCGACTGAAGAATACTATCCAGACTAATATTATAAATGCGAAAGTGTGTCTGTCTGTCTGTCTATCTGCTACCTTTTCACGCTTAAACCGCTGAACCGATTCAGATGAAAGGGAGATAGTTTGACTCCCGGGGAAGGACATAGGACAGTTTTTATCCCGGAAATCATCGCCTTAGGGGGGTGAAATGGGGGATGAAAGTTTGTATGGAGCTACGATATAAACGAGTTCCACGCGGACGGAGTCGGGGGCAGAAGCTAGTTTAATTTTTGTAAAATAATACAAGTTCAAGGCCCTGTTTTGTCCATTTTGTATGCTACAAAGATTCATGAAGCTCTTCCGCTCCGAAAAATCTTTTGAAAATTACAAACGTTAAGCTTCTTAAATACATTATTCATTAACATTAGGATTACAATAAAAAGGTCATGTGCAATTATAGTAATCTCAAGCGTTAGTTTAACAAAACCTTCGCTACTCCCACCGAGGCGTTTGCGCATAGTAAAACCGTTTAACTGCGCGCGGGTTAAACCAATATGACCTTTATACTAATGGCTTAACAGCAATTACGAACGCTTTATTTACGCGGTTTGCACGTAAAATGACAACAATGATTATGCATTCGAGTCAAGCAATAACAAGCTTTGTTTTGATAAGTTTAAGGCATGTGTGGAGTGTTTTGTTTTTGTGGTTAAGTTGCTGCGTGGGAGCGAACGATCGCTAATGCTCGAGCTATGTGACATACTGTATTACACAGTATATTAAAGTACATTATGAATATTATGATGCTCGAAAAAGTTTGCTATATTAGGCTGTGGACGTAGGTTATTGTGTTCTAAGCAAATATATTTAACTTTGGATTTTGTCAGGCAGCTCTCAGCGTGGGTGCATGACGATGGAACCAAGTCTGATAATGGAAAAATTGTATAAAACTTTTTAGCTGTTTAACTGTTTTCCATGTTACAATTCTATGTCTTTTCCTAGTTCCACCGTTTATCTATTTTGTAGTACCTAAGTCGTTTTGTATAATCTATATGTTTTTTCTCAAAAATATTCCTGGATTTGGACGCCATTATATAATACTACGCATGTGTTTAGGATACGCTTCGTTATGAGTGAGGAGCATTTGTGTCTGTCCTCAAATCAATAAAAGGTTACCGGCTCGTGATTCTTCTGGAGTCTCGAGCGTTCATAGACTATGGTGTCTGCTTACCATCAGACAGACCGTATGCTTACCTATATACCGACGTAGACAAAAAGACTTTACCATTATTAGTTATTAAGTAGGGTATGTGCGCAAATGTGAATGAAGCAAGAAAGGTTTCTCAAGATCGTAGCAAGTGGAAATCCGTGATCTCTGCCTACCTTTCCGAGAAATAGGCGTGATTATGTGTACATATGTATGTATGCGAGGCGAGCTCTGTCGCGTCAGATTTTAATGTCGGTAATCGTTTTAAGATAATCGATAGCCTCCATAGTAAACACGCCGTAACATTGGAGCTAACCATCTGGGCGGCTCGGAATGCCATAGGTCGTGATTACGCGCATACAATATATTGCAGTGCTAAAAGGTATTTACAGAAATGTCATAATATGTTAGTTCACAACAGTAAAAATATTCTTCAATTACCAATAAAAATAACTCGTAAAAATAATGAATACATCACGGTTAAACTTATTTAAGCTTTTCAATGATTTTTTTAATACATAAAGATAAAGAAATGGACTTCGTTTGATGATAGAAAAACGTGCTGCCTTGACTTTCAATCAATTTTGACTTTCATTATCTACCGAGTAGTAAACATGTTATATGGTACCAATAGTAATTTAACTGTCTATATTTGTTCTAATAAGCCTTTTATAAAGAAGTCTTCATCAACTTGTCATCAACATATAAAAAATCACACTTTGGGATTAGTGATGTCTCTTGACGTATATTATCTAGAACACTTGCTCATAAAAAATACCATTTCCTTGTATTTTAAAGAAATCTAATGATAATTCAAATGATCAGAGCTTGAGATTTCGAATTTTTCTAGACATAGGTATAGTATGCAGAACTCTTGCTCATAAAAATTACCAATCTATCTTTCCTCGTATACTTTAAAACTAATTTAAAATACACTCAAAAGTACGTAAATGTCGTCCCCGAACATACAAATATTCATGTTACCGAACCGGTCACGTAGAATCTTCCAACAGTTCCAAGCCAACATGTGGCGTCATACTACCGCGTCTAACTAAAAGGTTGTATATCCATATGTGGTTCATAGTGACTGACGGCTTTTTGTGTTGGTTGGAGTATTGACCAAGATTTACATTGTATTTATTAGCAGAGCAAATTAAATAAGGTCTGAGTTCACAGCGTGTTGAGTTGGGTGTTGAAGGGTACAACTTGGAACTCCTTAGCGGATTTTTATTGTCACTCATAATCATAACCTGACCAAGAGGAGGTTTAGTAGGTACTAACTAAAGCTAGGTATCAATGGGAATTGATTTTAGTAATGTTTGGATTTCATAACTGCCATGGCTAACTAGGGAACTTTTTATTATGTTGCTTCATATCTATTTAAATATAAATGTTTTTTTTTTTTGCTTTGTATATTCGCGATTACTGAGAGAAATATATTTTTTTTGACAAAAATAATGGAACCAGTGGAATACATTATATTCTGTTTCGGTATTAGGTGAAATGGATAGGTACTACAATATTCGACTTCATTAAAAATGATTTACTTACCTGCCGAGTTTAACTCGACCTGTTGCATGCTAAATGTTATGTTTACACGTAGTAGTTTTTATAATATACTTATCTTGAAATATTATAATACAATATTATATCATAATCATTGCAGGTACATTAATCTATTATCGTTTTTACGTGCCAAATATTGAGATTTCCGGACACCGGTTCTCCTTGATATTACTCAATCGTCGTTTTTGGAAAGATCTCGTGTCACAAGGAAAATATTGTCCCCACGTTTACTAAGAAGACCTTTAAAATGTTTACTTACTTATATTTATTGCTTTTCTATGAAACGATGCCTAAGGAAGATTATTTGTTTATCGTTTGCACGTATTTTAAACATTGTTTAAACTAACTTACGACATAGGCAGGACGATTGACACCCGGTGTAATGATACCACTGAGTTGTTTTTTTTAATGTAAGTATGTATGTCGTAATATTCTTATTAGCTTTGTTGTCACAACACTGCTCCACTGCTCTACAAATTATATGATATGTTGATAGTGCAAAAATTTCAGAAATTATTTTGAATAGTCTAGTTAGATGTATCGTAAGTATATCTACCAGATCAGATTTGGAGATGCAATGTCATTTTACAACTCAAATTCAGCGTTTCTGAAACAGACCACCGCCTCCTCCTTCCTCAAGGAAGAAGAAATGCCAAAACAAACAACAATCAATTCCCATCACCATAAAATCGCATAAAAGCAAGACAAACGCAACCGCCCTAGTTACGACTAGACTAACCCACGTATTGCGAAACGAATATTGACTTACCGGTGAACTGGGTGGCAAAAACCGCAGTTACGTTAGAACACACTGTAACCAGCTGGAAATAGGACCTAGTTCTTATGTTTGTGACTCTGATTCATGATGTATGACTTAATTGACTCCGCAATCCTAGTGTTCACAGGGCGCTCGCGCTCTGCGTAATTTTTGTAATAGGGTGTTAAATCGTAGCCAAATTGCAACTTTAAATGAAACGTCAAAATTGCTCCGTTAGTATGGAGTTTGTAGGGAAAAATTAGGCAACTCTTATTTGAGGAACCTCGACCCGAACAAGAGGAAGAAGAGGGAAAAAGTAATAAGTGATGTCACGATTTTCTATGGTCAAACACGCGTACCCATCCTTCCCCCCCCCCCCCCCCCCCCCCCCCCTTCGGCCCTAAGCATGCAGGCGCCCTAGTGAACCTGCGCGAAAAACGCCATCTCAGTTATACTTTGGTGCTGAAGATTCATACAGATTCAGACATTCATACAGATTAAGTTTTGAATACCTACCTACTGCATAAAAATTATATTCGAATAATAGAACCAGGAAGACATGAATATTAATCTTAACGCTACATTAATTCTAATAAATCGTATTTTACGCTCAGAAAGGTTAACGAAGAATTCATAATAGCTGTCAGATTAGCAATAAGCTTGACCGTAACATATTGTTCCAACATTACAATAATGTTATTTTTAATGTAATGCAAATGATTACACTGAAGGGCGACCGCATGGACGGAACGACTAATTTAATCTGTTCAGATGGTTTAATTATTTATTAATCATAAATTCAATAGCTAAGAGGCCTTTAATTAGCGTTGACGACCTTGTGATTGGCAATGGCAATTAAAGCTGATTAATGTTAGGGTTAAAATGTGGTTAGATCTGGTTTAGATTACTGTTGTTTTTTCATCACTTAAGTATTTTATTTCATATCTTGAACAATGTTCACAAGAACACTTGCACGTTTTTATTAAGATTGAATCTCTTAAAAATTCCTCCAAGTTCTAATTTTGTAATATGTTATCTTTACTCTGTACATTTAGATTTCTCTGTCTCTAGATAACTCGGCAATACGAAATAGGAATAAGATCCTAGATACTGTAATATTTGACCCGGTTTCTATAAGGACTTAGTCAGATAACCTCATACATGTGATTTCTAGAACATTCTTCAATCAGTATCAGTGAAATATCGTACAAACATCTAGTTTTTCCATATCCATCGCATGGCGACACTAAGGCGAGCCACTGTACTGTCTTTATAAAGACGGCCTGGATGCAACTAGTTACTGTGACATCCATCTATGACACAACGAGCTTTAGAAAGGGAAGTAATCTACAAGAGTCAAAACATCTTCAGATCAGGGCTGGATTATTTCGTAAATAATGTTCAAATATTAAAAAATACAGAAGACAATGATTCTCACATGTTTTTTTGTATCTTCCATCTCTCTAATAATGTTGCTGCGTAACTTCATACCTAACTAAAGCGCCTTACCTAACAAACTAAGATATCTCCAAGTGCAAGTCATCCGGCAGCGATGTAGCTCTGCAGGCGGTCCAAGAAATGTACCCTGAGGCATGCTCTCTATTTCGAGCTACCTTTTTATTCTTATATCGGTATGAGATAGATAATTAAAAATATTTTATAATTAACAAAATGGCTTTAATGTTGCTCGGAATCCGGGTCTATCTAGCATATGCGGAGGTCATAACAATGTATAACGCGATACTGAATTCCAAAGAGCTTCATCAAATGTAAATCATCTCTAGTCCTCTCACAACGTCAGTAGAAGATCTTTGACAAAACAAGCCAAACGTACTCTAAAACCGTTCTTACAAGCATACTTAGCATAGGTCACAAAATCCAGTCCTAACCTTACGTAAATGCATTGTAAAATCAGTATTTGAACATCATTCTTCCGCCACACAACCTCGGTGATAACATCAACGTAAAACAAACTTGTATCTAGAGATCCTGGAGATCTTATTTCATTACAATAGAATTACTTTTCCGCTGATGTTCTATGCAGGCTTATGGTGGTTTTGATACGCCTGGCGAGATGGAGATTGTTTTTACAAAGGAATGTTAATAAAAGGTAGTTAGGAGTCTGAGGGATGTGTTTCCTTGTTGGTATTTGAGTAATGTTTGATTTGGTCCTTTATTTGGCTTGCATTGTAATGAGCTTGCTTTCAGGCTTAATTAATTAAAGTCTAGGCCCTGCTAGGGTGTGCGGTCCGCGTCGGAATACGTAATTCCTTGATTTTCTCTTCGAGATTAACAGGTTGAGGTGGCGGTTTCGTGATAGTTTTGATATAGCAGGTTGTGTTGAGGATATGTCCAGAGCCCTATTTCGGTCCAGAGTATTGCAATACAAATATATTTAACTCCATAATATCGAATATTTACTTGACTAGTTCTATAGCATCAGATTTTCCACTTGAAATCATGAAAATTAATTTTAAATTAATTTCTCCTTATCGGTCCGACGGGCTTGATTGGCGGAATGGCTGATTTGGTATTGTTGTTATTTTCCTACCATCACTATTTAGGAACTACGCTCTTTTGTTAATCGCTCGCTCTTTTCTCCTCTAGCTCTCCTTTATGAATTCCTACTTCACTATTTTTATTTATACATGTATGACAATCTAGGCGTTATTTTTATCATCTTTGTCATCTGCGACCGTGACAGGTGCAAGTCGTGTCGAAACTTCAGAAATAAAGGTAATTAAATATCGTGTTAGACCCGTGTTAAATAATTTATTTTTTTGTACAAATCGCGAGTGTTTAAAGTGTTATAGTCTAGGGCGTCTAGGCGTTCTTCTACTACACTTGCTTTCAAATATACTTGAAAAATGTCGATGCGTATATATGGTGGTCTACTATCATGTCTCTTTTTTTTTGTTTTGTTACTAAACATTTTCATTACTTAGTTATTAAATACAAAAACGTAACATATTTGACACTTATTTCGGCAACCCCCTATAACCATATTCGGGACAGTATGTTATGACAATCTTTACCGCAACGTGAAACAAGGAAAGTATGGGTTTCTTAAGACTCAAATTGAACCAAGCCCTTGGTAGTGTGTAGTACTCGTCAGTTAAGTGGGTCGACCGCATCGCAGTAACCGTATCCGCCTTGACTTGTGCAAGAGTTTAACAGAATTATAGTAACAGTTTAATGTTTTAACCACAGTGACATGCGACAAGAACATATTTTATTTCGTTTTTTTTTTTTTTTATTAACACCGTTGTGATTTCCTTATGAACAAAAGGAGACTAAGTGATCAATTAGAGGGTTTTAATATAATTGCAATACAGTTTAAAATATTTCTCATAAACTTCGCGGCAGTTTTAGTGATTCTTCCTTCTACCTATATTACTACATAATATTTATTTATTTATTTAAACTTTATTGCACAGATAAGAAGTACTAATGGCGGACATAATGCCTTAAGGCATTCTCTACCAGTCAACCACTGGGCTAAACAGAAAAGCTTATAGGTGCAGGCAGTTGACCAAGAAAAACACAAATGAAAAGGATAGGTAGCGAATGAAAATACATGATATAATAAATAAACACATTTACTTACATAAATACAAAAATATATATACATACACACATATTACTTTGCGTACCCAGCGCAAAAAACGATGTCACAAAACTAACCAAAGATATCGTTGAGAAAATGCTTGCGCAACATGCGCTTGAAGGTGAGTTTCGTTAATTATATTGCTTATGTTCATCAGTTTATTGTCTTCTCTTCTTAATAACATAGGTAAAGTTAAATTTCCATTGCTTTAATCAAACTTAACGCCTCAGTACGTAAATGCTGTGGTATTTGCGGTACAGATGCAATAAAGTAAAAAAAAACTTGATTTTATTATTAGGATGCAGTTGAAATAAAAATAATAATACTTACAAAATAAATATACTTGGCTAAAAGCATGACTACCTTGTAACTTAAACCCATCCAAACACTGGCATTCAAACAGTTGCTTTACTGAGCCAGTACTTTAGTTTAGCCAGGTGTATTGCTGGTAATTAGCACAATAGTGGGTGACATTGGTCACGCCTTGACCTGACTGCGCCCGCGCCCCTTACTAGCGGCCATCGCCGCTTCCTGTCGGAGGAAGTGACGAGAACTTTCCTTGACATGTACGTTTCAGAGAATGAAAAGACTGCACAAGGCACGGTTATAGGTCTATTAGGTACGCTGTCAGATCTAGCCTGTTGTGGCATAGAATCCAAGACACATTTTAGAAAGGATTGAATTATATATGTAAATAAATAAATAAAAAATAGAGGACAATCATAGTAAGCTCAATAAGGCTCGTGTTATGGGGTGCTAGACGACGATATATTGAATAGAATTAAATGCTTAAATACATAGAAAACATCCAAGGCTCAAGAAACAAACATTCATGCACGTCACACAAATATTTGCCGTTACCGGGATTTGAACCCAGGACCTTAAGCTTTGTAGGCAGCGTCACTACCTACTGGGCTCACCGGTCGGCATAGAATCTCAAGACGCATTTTTGGATGGAAGGATTGATCATATGTTAATTAAAGTATCGATATTATAAGATGGAGGCAAAGTTTGACACAGATTTAAAATTTTCATTGGCCCTTGTTGGCGTGTTTGTGTTGCTCGGTAAAAATCCTAATAGTTAACCTATAGGTACTTAAACTACCGACAATAAATCTTTACCTACAAACGGACTGTTTGTGTTTGTCACCTTACTTGAGCAAATACGAATATCTACTACAGTACCTACTGTCGAATATTTTCCGGCTCTGTAAAAAACACCGTTTCTGGTGTCGCCATTTAAAAACCAAGTCACAAAGTACGCCAGATCGATATCAAGTACCAGCCTCAATCAATGAAACTTACTATATTCAAAATTAGACTTTTTCCCATTGACACATGTCTCACTTTCAATTGACACCGCCATGCGTGTTAACGCATGCGTGCATCAATTATTGCGCCGACGCTTTTCCCGCGGCTTTCTCGCCCAACACCCGTGACGAATCGCGAGACCTACGGCTGTCCTTTTCCGTTGTATGGGCTTGACTCGCTCTTGCAAAGGCTTGCTGTTATGAAATGCGCGAATGCTATGGGTATTAAGGTTAATAGTTGAATTTGTCTCTGTACAGATATCACATGTGACAGTATCAGGGCAAGGGACCCTGTGACGTGATTTCAAAGATTGTAACATTTATGTATTGAAATTTGAAGCATACGGTTATTGAGAAACTTAACCGATTGGTATATTAATATATGAACCTACGTAAGAGATTTCCTCGGGATGTTACATTGGTTCGGCGGGCGAATTCATTCATCAATTCATCACATCAGTGTGCAGGTGATTGGAAAGAGGATTCTATCCATATGTAATGTAGCCATGTTTGCCTAACTTATATAAAAATATACTACCGTAGACTGTCGGACGTCCAAGCCCCGTATCATGGTCGGCCTTATCACGCGATAAGTGACAAGATAGAGCGTCAGTCTCGTTCTATCGAACGGTGTCAGCCAGTGACGGACGCTCTATCTTGTCACTTATAACGTGATAAGGCCGACCATTATACGGGGACCAAGGTACCGCTGGAGCGACATGGTCCAGGTGGATCTACGCGAGCTCCAAATCTGCATTTGGCAAGAGTTAGTGCAGATTTGCAGAACCGAAAAAATGGCACATTCTCGTGTCGGAGGCCGAGATTAATTTTGTATCGCTGAGCCAACGGAGTAAGTAAGACGCATTGAAGCCATCATTCATCATAATATAAGAGTAAACATGTGTAGTATATATGATCATGGTGTTATGGTTGGGATTATCTGAAGGAGATTTATAAAACTAATTGTAATCAGAGTACCTTGGACAGTAGAGTTGCTTTTGTTGCTGCTGTATGGACCACTTTGATGCAATTTGGCCAACTGAAATCATCTCAAGTAGTGAAGGAACTCTAAAATATTACGCCATTTCTTTTTGGACTAGCGGGTAAAAGTTTTGTCTGCACTCGTAAATGTCTCCATGACAGATAAGATAAAGGACAAATGTTACAGGCATTTTAACTAATGTAGTTTTAATGGATGTTTATGAATCGGTAAGGCAGCGAACCGTAGAATGCGAGCTCCTTACAAATTTCTACCCAAACACGTGCCTGAAACCCGGTATGCGCATTATAGACACCGCAACCATCCCCACATACATTTTGCGGCGCTACTTAGACTTCTATGGTTTTTTCGTTCGCTGAGGTAAGGCCATTAGTATCAACATGCAATAGTTGCAATCTCAAGTTAAGACACAATTAATCCTATTTCGGGCCGTTTCAATGGCTGACCCAACTCAATAATCTCTGAAAACGTTTCTCTTACGACGGTTAAATCATTATCAGCCTATGCTGTATCCCACTGCTGGGCATGAATCAGAAGGAACGGGTAGTAGATTAAATAATGCCATTTAGGTAATTCTTGTTCCCACGAAGTTTTCAAGCTCGTGCCTAAACACTTTGCATCCCATTCAACCTAAGGCCCATTTTTTCCGAACATTAACTTTTTATCAATAATTTTATAAACGAAACGAGACGATAAGGTAATTAGATAAGTCGTGCCTGTCGTTAACGCTGGTCCTCTAATGACGGCTTTTCGGTTTGATTAATAGCTTGCCTTAGGTTCAGAGTTCAAATACCCTTTAGATGTTAATTTATGTGGAATTTATTCGTACTTCATGCATGCATTAACAATCGGTCGATAAATATAGTTGATTAATAATTAATGATACCATTCACCTCTTTTGATGATATATTGTTATAGTCACAACATTCATATCTGTCACATGAAGCGCCCTTAAATATCCGACACGACTCCTATTTCTAGGGCAGTTAGAATGTACTGATATTTTGCCTGCTTCGTTATGGCAGATATGACTGTACTTAATATAGGGACTGTACTAAATTTTCATTGTCTTGTTCAGACCATGCAATTCCATACTACGTTGCATGTAGCTATAACTATTCACGCCGATGGTGTCAACTAGCTAGTAATCCATTGAGTACCCAAAAACACGTAAAATTTTTCACAACCCCAAGCCCAGAGGTCAATCTGACTCGATACATCGCATACCAATATGATAAGGATTTTCGCGCTTGGTCGCTTCAAAACGAGTGCGCAACACAAAGTGACGAGGCAAATCGACCTCCAATTCAATCCGCGTCTGTTTATTGAAGCAAATTCTATTCGAATTATGAAAAAGATAACGGATGTATTTTTTCCCTCAATAACCAAGGTTTACGTAAACACATCTTTCTATTAAGTAAGTAGTAAAAAAATCATCAAAATTAAATCCAAGTACCTAATCATAAATTTAATTGAAATGAGTTTTTTTATATCGTTCCACGGATCTGCCATGATATTATAATCATTGCGTTCAAGTAAAAGAACATAAAACTTTAATTAATTTAATCTTAAGATTGAATCGCCGTTTTGAGGAAAATATAAAAACGTGACGTTTGTTTAATGGTTTGAAATAGTGATTACTTAATTTGTTCTAAGAACGGCGATTTCCAAAGCCGGTATACTAACTAAGGCGAGGCGTTGTAAGACGGAACTGGTTGAAATATTTGTCGACCGAGCGGGATTGTTCCGATAGCACAGTTGGCTAGAGCGGGCCGGGCCTGAATGTCGCCGGTTCGAATCCTGCTCGGAACGACACAAACCCTTTGTTTTGAAAAATGCCATTAGAGCTTACGGCCCACCTGATGGTAAGTGGTTACCGTAGCCTATGGACGCTTGCAACTCCAGGAGTGTTACATGCGCGTTGCCGACCCTTTAAGAATTTATACACTCCTTTTTTGAAGAACCCCATACTGTAGTCCCTCGGGAAAACCTCGGCAGGGAGCTCATTCCACAACCAGCATTCCACTATTTCATTCTATTATTCCATTTCACTATTTGATCAAAGTCGCCCCCCGAATCAAAGTAACCCGCCCTAGGAGTAACGAAGTGAGTCGAGACAGGTTACGAATCGCAAGGTATCACAGGCCGGAATCAACGGAGCCCGCTCCAGACGGCGATTCATTCTTTCACCAGTTTGCATTGACTGCATTCCTGCCCCCGCGTAATGTTATTGTCTGTTTCACTTTGCGCTGCTTATGGATATTTCGTTGTTTTACTTACAAGTCTACCGGTTTAATATCTTGCATACGATGTCTAAATTAAACCTTAGTAGGTAGAGAAGGCGCATACGTAACTAAGTATATGAAGTGAAGACGCATACATGGCATTAGAATTTTAACAGACTCGTCAACAAATTCATCTAAGTTTGTTGGTTTGTCTAGGATAAAGAGAATATTGTACTAGTTTTATTTATTTTGATCATTAAGTGCCTTTCAAACATCACAATAATAATGTTTTTTGCGATTAAAGCACAATTTTTCCTTATAATTAGAATAAAATTAGAGTATAGACGAAAAGACACGTGTAATGCGATGAATTGAATATCATGCTTTAAGTTTCTCTAACTGTCAAACATAAGTTTTCTTAGACAGAGGACCTTCTGTACCTAAGTACGATTATAAAAAATAAACATTTATTTCAGATTTTAGGTACTACTCTTAATTTTTCTGCAACGAAAGCCATGACATTTGCGCCACGAATTAGCGATAATTGTATTCATGCATATTTCCATTTGTAACGTCTCCAATTAGACTATGGGCGCACAAATAAAACCACAATTAGCGAATTTAACTACTTAACCGTTCATCGAGATATGAAGAATTCGAGATCGAGGTTTCTTGCCAAGCACAGTTACGGATCAATTAGCGAATTACTTGATACCGTTCATCGAGTCGAAGCTAATCGGTGCGAGCCGACGCTCACGACGTCATCGGCATTACATTATAAAATGGATAAATAACTGGACTAGTGGTATTGACTGCTGCCACGCTATTCTATAACTTGTTTTAAGCTCACCTCAACGCTCAACTACAAATATATCTTGACGCCCCGATTCGTAGTAACTAAGCGTAGGCAGAGGTCTAGTTTCGTAAGGCGTGACGGGTGGGGTGACACGCATGAGCGCGTAAAGAATAACAGCCCTGGATTACGCATTCTATAGCTGGGCAGACTTACTTTATTCGATTCTTGGCTCTGCCCGCGTAATACAAAGAACTCAAGCGAAGCTATTGAATAAAATATGAAATGTTCATCCCGAAGATTCATTCTATATACTGCTGAAAGAATTTTCGAAATCGGATTTGTAATTCCGGAGATACAAACTAACATTAAAAAAGAACACACGCGCCACAACAAACTTAGCGAAAACCTAACTAGACAGACAAAACTTTTGATAAAAATAAAACACTCAAATCCGGTCATCCGTTTGGGAGCGTTTACAACTTCTCAAATCGGCGGACAGTTCATTCACAAATTGAAGAACTTCTCAGGAACCCTTACTATACATAGCTGTATCACACACGTATAAATAAACAAGCCCTATAAACCTGAAGCGAGAGGTCATCGCTCGCCGCCGGCGACTTTTACTTTCGATCGGGGAAAGCGACGCCCGCGCACGAATCAGATCTGTCCAGTTGCTCAAAACCGAAAGAGATTACTACGTACAGCCTTCGTGTATTCTTAATGTGGTAATATAATTTAGATCGTCTTAACAGTAAAAGGTATTATTAAGTATCGGATGTCGTTAAGTATGGGTATTTTTGAACGGTGAAAATTGTACCTAAATGAACCAGTTTTATATTTGTTTATCTTATAAAAGAACACTGTTGTTGTCTTCTTTATGCGACTCGTCTTTAAGGGGCAATCTAAGTAAAGTGACTTTTCCTAAACATTATAACAGCCACAACATTTTCATAGTAAGTATAAATCGGTTAATTCGGTTAAATCAAAGTCACTATGGGATCTATATTGACGTTAGTTATTGGTTGTCATTCAATTATTGTTTGAAATATCAAGTCAGATATGTCTTGACTTGATTGACTACCATTGTATACATACGTCAATCTGTCACATGACTGCTACTATGTTTATTATTAAGTATACTTCTTAAGGTCAAGAAAGAAAGCTCTTTCACTTTTTAATACCGTTTCAAGAGTATTCATATCAGTTTAATGCTTACTGACATTTGCAATCTTAGCAGACAGATCGACAATATTGACATTATAGTTTCACTTTTATTTTTATACGAATTCAATAGTATTCAAAGTCACGTAGAGCAATGATCTAATGATTGGATACTTAGCGCCATGTTTTGATGAATGAAGTGTTTCGTAATTGGTGAAATTATTAACGGCGGCGAGACGTGTACGTGTACGGTTTAACGTGATGATTATTATTGGTTGATTATTATTGTAATAAAAACTACAGACTCATTGGTGGGACTGGTGTAGAATTAGGTAGCAAGCGGACCCCGAGATTCTGTTGGATGCAACCGGTATAAAGCTATGATGAGGAAGATTCTAAACAACGGTCTTAATAGTAGAGTCAACAATTTGAATATTGAAACCACCATGGAACCCTAGTAATAACAACGTCAGTATAATTAAGTATGTGTGATGGCATTGCTGTTTATGAAACTATGCTACGATGACTCAATAATTACAGTTCTTGTCGGTACTATTAAAATTGTCAAGAAAACAAAATGTATACTTTGTAAATCGGTACCTAACCTTGACTACGTTAGGTAGCTACCGATATATTTCTACAGAAATAATACTGATTAAGTAAATAAGGAAACTGCAGAATATGCAACTTTTGAAGGGTACCCACGTCTATCATCGTTGCCGACACGGAATTTGACACAGAGCAATCCTTACAAGTAGTCGTATTACAAAACGACTAAAATACATTACTTTTCTATACATATTTTCCAATAATGAACCCTTACATAAATAAGACTCACTTATACATACTTACAATGTTGTCTCGACCAATTAACATTATTCCTATATAGTTCAGGATGTAGTTACACTACTCTGTAAAATTTACGATGGAGTTAAAGTTTTTAACTAGTTACATCCCGAATACAATCGCCGTATCGGCTGTAACTGTTTTTGCTCTCCGATAGGAAGTTGCGAATTATTTCTTTGCATAGATTAATGTTATAGTTACTTTTTATTGGTATTTGTAAGTGGATTTCTAATCAAGTTAAATTGCTTTTCGCAATGAATATTTTTCTGCATTTTAATAGTGCTGAATTGTGAAACTGGCTTAAAGTAAATACAATTTTACTTTTTGCTGTTAAGATCACTCAATATCTTAACAGAAAGGTATTTTTGTGCACTGTAATAAGTTGCACTGAGTTAAGTAAGTTCGTAGTTACGTAAATAAGACGAGATCAAAATCATGTTAGATGTAAACCACTGTCGTATATGTAAAAGAAAAGACGAAGAGAAAAGAAAAGACTTCTGCCAGACCACGTTTTATCATCGGAAATACTCGGTACGGATTTTCTAACTCGATTCAGATTGACGGGACTAGCTATTCTGAAATCTTACAGATTACAGAAGTGGAGATACTTCCTCAGTTGCTCTGCTCTAAATATGAGCGAAAATCTAGCCTACCTTTCTAAAAGACATCACATTTCCACTTCGAATATCTTAAATCAGTTTGCAGTGTCATCACACTGGATGCTTTGCCAATATTCACACATTCACCAGTATAACCTAGACTTCGAATACTCATGGTTGTTCCGAATGTATGGGTCAAGATGAGTGGACGAGTGATTTGTGAATCTTGGTGATGAAAGTGGTCGAGGCCGTCTTGGGCGGCGCGTGCGCCGGCAATTAGACGGGTTTATGTCGTTACGGGGAATTAGTGCAATTGGGTAATTGGTCTGTTAGTTGAGTGAAGACCGTGAGAATTGATTAAGTTAGAGCTGTGCAGGTTGATAGGACGTGTTGACCATGTAGTATATTTTGTGACAGCTTGGTGATGCCAATTGAAGCTTCAGTTGGTATCATCGACCGCCATCATGAGATATGGTAACCGTGCTCAGTAACCACTTACCATCCATCTGATAGTAGTATCACAAAATGTATCAGGTCTTCGTCTGCCTACGACTAAAAGAATGATCGATTTTCGATTACCTACATCTTATGATCGCCATATCACGATCTTTTAATAAAAAGTTTTAAATACTACACCAGTATAGTCAGTAGGGGGATATAAAATACGTTTATGACTTGTACTACAGTTTTTATTTTCAATCGGTTGTTTGTCAATTTGATCGCCTTTTCGTGTTCACTAAACGAATTATGTGTATATTTTTTTATAATATTGGCTTATTTGTTACAGGTATGACATTTAAAAGCTGTCAAGGAGAAGTGTTAGGGGATATCTGATGAGTACTAAAATTATTTATTCATACTGCAACACCGAAGGGAGTATTTATCCCAAAAGGCATTCAAAGCAACTCATAACCGCCAACTGGAGTAATATCTTACGAGACTGTCTGCGCCTTATTTCCTTATTTGCTATGCTAAAGTTGTCCGTACTATTTAGCTACAGGTGTATACAGCGTGAATAAAAATGTGCACCTACTTAAGTATACAATTAACTTGCAAAATTAGTTTATCGAGAAAAAATAAAGCAGCTCGGTTTTTGTCGTAAATTCACATCTGTTTCGTATTTCAATGCGTTTCGCGCAATCTCTTCCAGGTGCCTCGATTTAATGCGTCAAAACAAGTGCTCAAAAACATTGTAATGCTAAATATGCTATAGAGGCACAGCTGGTGGTACATGTAAATATAAAGCCTAAACACACAATGCGCGCAAGCGTCCCACGAGCATGACCCAGTTGTACGCGTGACCTTACAGCACAGGTGTATTTATTAAACATAGGTGCTTTTAAGAACTGCTTTATCTTGCCAACTGTACCTTAAGCAATGTTTTTGGCTCTATGGTTGATTGGTAAAAACCTTGAGGAATTAAAAAATTATTCTTTTTAATGTAAAATATCTAAATAAATGGATAAAAACGTAGTTTGATGCAAAAACTACGATGAAATTGTTAACCCAAAAGGCATTCATAGAGGAATTCTGCTATATAATCTAAGAAGACAGCGTAAAATGGTTATTATAATCAGTAAAATTATTTGTAAAAGTAGTTTAAAGAAAACAAAGATCTATACGAGTACGAGTATGTAGTTTGTTTTTCATTAAATATTTAATCCATATTTCGGTATTACTCTCACTTTACCTGTTTCCGTTCATGAAATATTTCGGTAACATTATCTTTCAAACATTTACATCTACCACCCCGTATTTTTTATTTTCAGTTAGGAGAGAATGTTTAAGTTTGTTGAGATATTTTAAACTTATGAATAATCCACAAAGTTTTCAATAATAAATCATTGTCCCACAAAACACGTTTTACGTCCGTATCGTGACTGGCTTAACGTAAAAATTCATTTTTTACCCAAAAATGTAAAAAACAATCACGACAGCGATAACCAAATAATTACCGACGAGGAAGCTTCAGTCGTGCAGAAGTAAAAAACAATCAATTACTATAACGATGCGTCTTGTCTTAATTAGCTGACCCGTAACCCTGAACCTCACGCATCACTCAAATAATTAGTGAGGTATAGAGCCGGAACAATTTAATACACTTATTAAAATAAAGTGTATGATTTGGGTTTGGCAAACTGCTAGTTGTAGTTACAGAGTTTATGATGGCGGTGCCAAGAGTTGCTAAAGCAATTGAGAACCTTATTAATAAAAAATCAAAGGTAAAGGTGGCCAAATGAGCTGCCGCTTTTCTGTAGTTGTTTTTGAAGACACACAACAACCTCTTACAACACCTATTTGGCATAGAACTTTACGTCTGTGAGTTAAAAATATATTTTGTCACCAACAACAAAATGTCAACCGTTTGTAATTATTTCTCGACTTAGAACGGAGTTAAAATGCCATAAGACGATGGATTCATTGTATGCTTGGAGCATAACTGATCTTTCCATGGGTTTAAAGTGAGTTGTGTTGGCTTCCTGACTATACGTGCGATGATTGGGTCAAAATCAAGGACTTCGTGTAGAGGCTACTTCCCAATGCACGGTATTATGACGCACTACTCCCTCTATGTATTCGAAATTATAATGTTCGTAAGGAACAATCTTTCTTCTTTCGATACCGTAAATGCGATTGGCAAAACACTCCGCCGCACTGGGCGTTTGAGAACAGTTCCCCGTCGCATGGCACTTGCAGGCAAGAACCCGCGTGTCATTGGGTCTACCTGCTACGAGCGACTGAAATCACTCAAAATGACTTGCCGTGTACACATTTGTGTGTTCGTAGGACCTCGTATTAAGTCAATAAACTGTTTATAATAATTACACCGTGGCGGAAGCCCAAGGGGGCAATCAGGTGTAAAATAGACGGTTACCATACGTTTAATAACTTCGATTTGTGTGAGAATCCTGCCTGCGGCCCTGGTATAGTGTAAAAAACATTAACTATTTATACTAATTGTTCATAAATGACCGCCTAGACCGCCTATCGGATATTATTAAGTGATCGGAAGTTCAATTCTTGCTTATATGGAGGCGACTGTACTTCACGAGTCCGCTTTGTGTTTAATTAGGAATGAGTGGTGGCAATAACTTACGAAAGTTCCGTCAACATCTGTTTCGACGTCAAACTGGCCGCCATTTTGAATATTTCGTTTTGGTCAGGATTTCGCGAGAGCAACCGGTAAACTAAGATTCAGGTGAGACAAAGCTCGGTTGCCTGAAAAGAATCAAGATTGCAAAAAGGCTCTCATTTTTGCAATCTTTGCCCAAGTAAAATGATTTCTTGTCGTTAAATTATTTTTTCCTGACTTCATAATTTTACTGCAGTTTATAAGACGTTTACTAGATCTTCTCAGACCTTGAGAGTTCGTGTCATCCACCATCTAACCAAGCTACTTATATAATTACTCGCTCGTGTCGCGCGGGCTCTGCTGTTCACGTTTCGCCGAGTTTTCTGTTGCGACATTGTCTAGGTCAGTATTCTAATTGTGGGTCGCGACCCTAGCGGCAAGGGGCTGTGAGTCCTTTTTGATTCTTCAAGGGTTTAAGATTCATCCTTCATCGTGCCGAGCCTTAGCCGATTCTCTTAAAAACGTAACTTGATAGAATGTTTACATTCACGCCTTTGTTGGTGTACTTCTTACTGACAATGTTTTTTTTTTCAAGAAAAATATTCCGTTGATATTCCGCTATAAAACGTGCAGGTGTATTAGCGATGATGAGATGCACCTATTTGCGTATATTTGCATGTGGTTAATGCGCAACGTGCAAGCATGCAAATAATTACAGCAAACCTCGACACGTGTTTCGCCTCTCTACGAGGCATCATCAGAAGGGTTGCTGCTCTGAAAGGTATCGATAACGGTTCGGTGCACACGATCCCCGTCACTGCGCTAGACGTCATTAGACGTCCACAGGATGTCAATTAAAATCTTGTCGGTACAGTCGACGTCAATATACTTTCATTCAGTTTACTGTAACGCTGATGAACAATAACAGATCTATCACTGGGTTATTATTACAAGGCGTAATCATAGTTGTTACTTGACATATAATACTTGTTTCCACTTTTACACCTTATTCCAATGTAATAAAGAGAAAAATGTAAACCTCTTTGACGTCGATTACATAGAAATTATATTCATTTTGGAGCAACGTATTTATACATTTTATAACTATTGTATGTGGTACGACGGTGGCACCTAACCACACGACCTGCCTGTTGAGACACTTGTGAGTCCATAGGAGTCATAAACGCGTTGCTAACCCTTTGTTGATTTGAGTATTCGCTGTGTTGACAGCAATAAACATGCAGTTCCATCGCTCTCAACACACACAGCAACGCCCCAGCAGGAACACTACACTATTAATACCACACCATAGGTATAACAAGGCCTTTGCTAGCTTATTTTTATCATAAATTGGTTGACGTGAATTTAATTTATTTTCGTAACATTAGTTAGTCAGTTTTCATTTAATGTAATCCTCAAGACAGTGATTGTTCTGTTCTCCATAATATTCTTTTCCAATGATTTTATAATATGTTTGCCTTTGAAATCGTCTTTTCGATACCAGTTATGCCCTTGTTCGGTTCACACCCCATTTTTGGTACACTCTGTAGGTATGAGGGGAGTGGAAGTCGATAAAATCGCGGACTGTATTTGTATGTTTTGTCGCCTTGTCAATGTCTCTTGCCTAGCCAGTAAATTAAATAAGCCTGGTGGCTTAAACAATTAAACATAGGCGTCGTGACAGTTGACGACCTCTGCACTAAACCGCTGAGGCCACTCCAGCGCACGTGGGAACCATACTGCGATCCACCGTACATTCAAATGTAGACCTTAATGTCCCGACTTAAGGTCATTGATTATATCGACAGGGAACCTCGCTGAGATTCATCTTTAATGCGAATGTGAACCTTAATGCATCGAGTTAAGGTCATCGGTGAGACTGACTATAAATGCAGGGAACCTGAGATCTAACTCTTGTTCAAATGTAGACCTTATGGGACTGACTTAAGGTCATCGATTAGGTTAGACCTTAGAGTGGAAAAGGAATCAAGTTTTTTGTTATTAAATGTATTTAATCCTTTTTATTAACACTTGAACCATGTGTTGTAGTAAATTCGAGTTTTATAAAAAAAAATCTATGTATGATTTTCTGATTATTATATTTTTAATCTTATGTAAGCAGTTTTAGAGTTGGTGTTTCTTTGTACTCCATTTCACATCTAGAACTTTTTTAATATTAAGTAGTGAATTCTCAGCTGAAGTTTTATCAGTGAATTACGAGTGACGCAAAAGGTTACGTTAGTTGCAAATAAAATTATTGTGATGTAATTAAAAGCTTATTGTTTTGATCAATTCATTCATTTGTGAAAATGAAATCATATGCCAGATGAAATAATATGCCAATCGTCACTACTATCTTAGTAGATGGCACATTTGAGTGAATATTGTCTCAAAAAAATGGTATCTTATTAGATTTTACATAATTTTGAATGTGGCTGGCTCCAGGTAGGGTAAGGTCAGGTAAGTATGACATTACTTATGTTAGGAATTTATCATGAGATAGACAAATCTCTATACTTTAACTATGTGATTTCGAGAAATTTCTATAGTCCAATTTGTTATGTAGAGTCAAAACCAAAAATATGTACTGGAATGACTAATTAGTCTAGAAGCTACTGTAGCCTAGTGGTTCAGGCATGCGGCTGTCAAACTGCGGTCGTGGGTTCGAGTGTTTTTCTGAACTTATGGATGGAATATTTACCGTTAGCTTTTCGGTGAAGGAAAACATCGTGAGGAAACCGGTCTAATCGCAATAAGGTCTAGTTTTCCCTTTGGTTTGGAAGGACAGATGGCAGTCGCTTTTGTAAAACTTGTGCCTATGCCAAAACTTGGAATTAGGTGTCAAAGCAGACCCCGAACTCCTTTAGGGTACAACCGGAAATAACGCTAGGAGGATGATTATGTACTGGAATGACAAATTCCCTGTTGTTGGCACACGACTGACTAATTCGACATATCATTACGTTCGCAATATAAGAAACAGAACTATCAAACTACTTCTCTCAAAAATATCTTGCAAAACGAATTCAATAATTTATTTATAAAAAACTCAGCTGCCTCTTTCAAATGCCCCCGAAGTTGTTGACAGTTTATTTAATCGTATGGCATACTTTATTTTGGCCTTTAAAGTTTGTCACTCTTTAGTACCACCCAGGGGACACGTGCAGGGTTGTGGTGGGTAGCTCCTGCGGACGCGAGTGACAGTTGTCCCCCCTTTGTCAAGTGAGTGGGCAACTCGACTGTTAGAAGTTCTTAAGCCGCCCGAAGGCCTCTAACTCGGCTTAACGACTACTGTCATAGACAGCAGCCGGGATCAACTGCTTAGCGTGCCTTCCAAAACGCACGTTATCCACGTTAATCACCTGACTCCGATCACCCAGGGGAATTAGCGGCAATTATTTTATATTCAACTAGGAAAAAATGATAATGTTCTGTTATGGCGCTTCGCCGGACGCTGCCGCGTCACGCTCGCTTCGCTCGCTCGGCTCGCGCGATGTAGGGTCGCAGTTCACCTAACAACCTAACCGTTTTTTCCCGTGGGGGATCAGGCTAGGGGATTAACGTGGACAACAGCAAAACACGGAAGCGCTCATTTATGTTAACCACTCAAACATCAGGCGGTCACCCATCAAAAGACTGACCGCCTTTGCCACTGCCATCTTTGCTTAACCTGCGTTATCGTTTCCGACTCGCAGGCGCCGCTAGGCTATGAGCGCTTCAACAGTGATCGCTGTTAACAGTGAGGGACCTGTTTCTCTGTTCACACAACCACTTTTGAAGCGTCCGTAGGCAACGGTCGATTTCCCTTTAATATCAGGCTGACCTTATGCTTGTTTGCCACTCTCGTGGAATAATAATTTACTTAAAAACCAGTTTTAAACGAGTTTAAATTACCCAAATCGCTTCAATTCCCAAGCTACCAACATCAGATCCTGACCCTGATGACCATGGGACAACCTGAGAAGAATACCGTCTTCGAGTTATCGGAGAACATAAAAAAAAATGATTCCGCCTAATTGAGAACCTCCTCCTTTTTTGAAGTCGGTCAGAATTAGAATGAACTATCTGCACAAATCCAATAGGTATGCTGCTTCATGGATATCGCCACTTAAATACCAAAATAATTAGACCACATTTTAGTATGACGTTGCTCAGAAGGTAAACAAGTTAATTATGCTAATCAAGCTTAAAAATGTCATCGGAAACCCGTTCTATTACCAATAGATACGAACAGCGCGGTGGGAGTAGAGTGGATTGAAAGCCACAGGTAGGTCACGAATGAAAGTGTCATCGGAATTAGCTTATTGACCTGAACTAGGCCCATCCCATTGTCTATTTGGTGCGAAACGAAGTTTGTCTACGGTAACCTGTCAGAGGCGTCTCTAGACCATGTCGCGCCCGGGTGCAATCATTACCGTAGCGCCCTCCAGCACCCCCCCTAGCGCGCGCTAGCGCCCGAGCCGAGGCGAGTGGCGCCCTGTGAGTGGCGCTCGGCGCCCCCTAGGACCGTGCGCTCGGGTGCAATCATTACCGTAGCGCCCTCTAGCACCCCCCCTAGCGCGCGCTAGCGCCCGAGTCGAGGCCAGTGGCGCCCTGTGAGTGGCGCTCGGCGCCCCCTAGGACCGTGTGCCCGGGTGCAATCATTACCGTAGCGCCCTCCAGCACCCCCCCTAGCGCGCGCTAGCGCCCGAGTCGAGGCCAGTGGCGCCCTGTGAGTGGCGCTCGGCGCCCCCTAGGACCGTGCGCCCGGGTGCAACGCAAGGTAAAGCCGCCCCTGCCTCCTGTGGAGGTCTAGCAAGAACTGTACAGCGTCATCGCACATAATGACGTTTCATATATACGTTCCGTTTTACGTAGTAACAACATCATTTCATTGATCGCACACCGTTATACGAATTTCAATTTTACAACATCTTGCTAACATGACGAAAGAAGAAGAAGAAGAAGAAGAAGCATTGCAAAATATAAACTGTTTCGTAAAAACTAAACTTGTATTCAATATTTTTTTGCTTAATCCTGACTTCCCGGCTACTGTATTATTTTATTATCATAACATATTATTATTTCCAAGATATGGTGATCATTTCGATAGCAAACATTCGGGACTAAAATAGTTATCATTTTGGATGTTTTGTTATGTGGTACGTTAACAACCCTATCTCACTCTATGATTGTCTATTGCAAAAATGACAGCTAACGTCATCACCTAGGCACCTTCTGTACCTATTATTATGTGCCTGAACTAGGATTGTCCGTCATAGTGACCGAAGCTAAAGGTACAGGGGGCCTAGACAAAGTTACAATCGACAAGCGCTAACGCCAATAGAAACTAATAAAATGTATGGGAATGACAGATCGACGCTTATCTAAAACAAGTCGGTATCGCAAAATAATCCGTTTTGCTACTAAGTATAAGACTAGACGCAGAACACGTTAAAGTTTATCGTGACTAAGACTCCCGTGTTCTAATTCAAAAAATTGCCACCGTGGCAGCATTGTGCCGTTATGCCATTGGTGGGGTGTCGACGTCATTTTATCTGGAAGACCGTCCGTAGGCCAAATGAGCCATAGCGATCGACGCCGTCACCACGTTTTTTTGTTGACTACCGGCACATCCCCAGATAAATCGTTAAAACACATCAATTTGTTTGTACAACAGCGGCATTACGCGAAATAGCTCAGTGGAACACTAGCGATTTTTTGTGCAATATAGGATTATTCATGGATGGGACACTTTCCGTTAAACAGTAAGTACCGATGTTTTGACTTAACAACAAATAAACGAGTATTCACGAAAATAATGAAAGTTGGCTTGTTCATGTAAGCAAAATAAGCCCCTATACTACATAAGACTTACTTCATTATTGGTATACTATACGAATTTGGACTATGTTCATCATAAATATGCATTTAGTTTCTTGATTCAAAACGAGAAAAGCCACTATAAATAGATAAGCAGCTCAATGATAAACTTATTTAGATGTTATATGTATTGCAAAAAAGGTATTAAGGTATATAATATGTATTCATATCAATTAAAATAATAATATACAACACAAGCCTTATTGAACTTAACTATGGGCCTAGTTCGATTTGTGTAAGATATTATTAACCTCGAATATTTATTTATTTTGTAATATCAAATAAGATAAGTATAAGATACATACCTACTACATGCTCCATGTACATGGGGACTTCAATTACTCGTGTGCGTCTCTTTTTTGTATAAAAAGTGGTATAATAACAATAATTATTATATTTTTATTATGGACACTATTTTTGTCAAAGAATCAGTAACTCTTTCAGTTTCAGTTTCTGTACTTTGGTTATAGAAATGAACACGCGAACTGGAAAAAATATCCGAAATCTGCTTTGGTTTTGCTGCGGGTAGCCTCATTTTTGATGCGATCGCGCAGAGAAACTCCCAGCATAGCCCTCTCTATTGCCCTTTGGGTGACCCCGAGAGCTTTCAGCTGGAACTCCAAAACCGTTTCCATTGCCTAGGTTTTGTGGAACCTGTTCGTGCCACTGGGTCTATGTTCTTCGAGGCCTAGCGGGCCAACAGAACTAAAAGGCTCTCTAGCTCCACTCAGAAGCTCATGAAGGAAAGGAGTCAAATGATTCTGCAGTCTTCAAACGATGCGACTTTATATCGGCAGCTAAATGAACAGAATCTCCAAGTCTCTTACCCGCGATCTGCGCCAATTCACTACGAACCATATTGAAGAGGCCATCGAGAGAAATAAGGGCTCTAATGTGTTCGCACGAGATCTCGATCGAGTCTATTGGGCAGAGCCAGCTCGCAAGGTAAAAAACTGAGGACTGGAGAGTCGTTTTTTCCAAACCTGAGCTTTTGAGTGAGTGCGTTTCTACACGTCATACATATCGTATACACGTCAACTCGCAGACCCGAAGTTGGTCTGGCAAAAGACCATAGCTAGACCAACCCGACACTTTACCGACGACATCCCGGACATCAGCCTGTCCGAGATTAGAATGGTTCTGAAACAGCTTAAGAACAGCAAGGCACAAGGTGAAGACGGAATTACAGCCAAACTCATGACGGCGGGTAGAAAACCGATCCTTGCGACCCCTCAGAAGTTGTTCGACACCGTCCTACTGGAAGGGAGAACGCCAAAGGCGTGAAACAGAGGTTAGGGGTGCTGTTAGGGGAACAAAACCCTGCTGAAGAATTACCGACCCATCTCACTTCTGAGCCATGTTTACAAGCTGTTTTCAAGAGTCATTACAAATCGCCTCGCATGCAGGCTTAGTGACTTCCAGCCTCCCGAAAAAGCCGGTTTTCGAAGAGGTTTTAGTACCGTAGACCACATTCATACGCTCCCCCAGGTTATACAGAAGACTGGAAAGTAAAACTTGCCTCTCTGCTTAGCGTTCGTGGAGAAAGCTTTCGATTCGATCGAAACCTGGGCTGTACTACATTCTCTCCAGCGGTGAAAAGAAGACTGCCGCTATATCGAAGTACTGAAGTGTTTGTACGAGAACGTCACTATGTCAGTCCCACTCCAGGATCGGAGCTTGAAAAGTATTCCGCTACAGCGGCGTGTTAGGCAAGTGAATGTTATTTCCCCAAAACTGTACACCGCTGCAATGGAGGACGTTTTCAAGACTCTAGACTGGAGAAGGCTAGGCATCAACATCAACGGCGAGTACATCAATCACCTTTGGTTTGCTGATGATATAGTAGTCTTGGCTGAGACCATGGAGGACTTGATTACTATGCTCGATGACCTCAGTAAACCCTCCGAGCGAGTTGGTCTAAGGATAAACATGGATAAGACAAAAATCATGTCAATCGGACACTTTCAAGACTTCTTCAGACTTTCAAGTTAGATAGGTCCAACTTTGAGTAAGAGTCCGACTCGGCTGGGCAGCATTCGAGAACCTACGGCACATCTTTTCCTCCAATACTGCGCAATGTCTCAAGACGAGAGTCTTTGACCAGTGTGTGTTGCCACTACGTCACTGTGTGATGACGTATGACACGGAAACGTAGACGGTTACCTCATAAGAAGGCTCAAAGTCACCCAAAGAGCAATGGAGAGTGCTATGCTGGGAGTTTCTCTGCGCAATCGCATCAGAAATGAGGCTACCGCAGCAAAACCAAGGTAACCGATATAGCCCTCCAAATCGCTAAACTTAAGTGGCAATGGGCTGGGCACATTGCACGTAGAACCGACGATGGCCGCCGGATGGCGCATCGTAGCTAGGCCCCCCACGAGGTTCAAAGATTTCAAAGATTCAAAGATTTTTATTTTGCTCGGAATGCAGTTACATAGTTCTTAAAAATACAACATAATCGTCCAGTGCATTCAGCCTGCGTGCAGGCGTGCAAAACATTTTTATGGAGCCTTAAAGTCCATAATAATATATTATCTTTGAATCATTAAAAAAGAGTTACTAATTTACATCCATACCAAGTGTTAAACCGTTATTGTCTATATAGTTTAAGTATAATTGTGATGTATGTCGTTTAAGGCCATTATTGTCCATATTAAAAAATAATATTTGAGAAACAAAGCAAAATAAGTCAGTATTCTTTTAATATTTGACATATACGTTTGTCTTAAAGACAAATAATACACTATTGTTCATAAGAAAAAAATATTTTTTTGAATTATTTTCTATTGAGACGTTAGTACACATAAAAACTTATCCAAAGTATATAAATATCGTGTCACAACTCTAAACTGTAGTACATTTTTGAGTTTTTTTTGCGTAGTTTTTTGTTGTTTTCTTTTTATTTTCTTGGGTTTAAATAACTGGATGACAGAGGAAACTGTGACTAAAAGAAAATTTTAAATTGGTTATCTTAATAAAAAAATATAACAATATCTTTTTTGTGTTTTTTTTAAACCTCTGCCCTGAAAAAACACTGTTTTTGAGATACAGAGTTGTTTTAGATAAGCATCGAGATGTTAACGAAGTGTTTCGTCGGCATCTGTCATTCCCCTACATTTTATTAGTTTCTATTGGCGTTAGCGCTTGTCGATTATAACCTTGTCTACGGCCCCTGATCAGATAGATTTGAGCATTCACATGTACACTCGCCATCAGATATATCGGAGCGGCCAAGGTGCTCACACATATCTGAACACGTCTCTAATGCCTCGACAGTACGTGTTCAGATATTTGTGAGCACTTTGGCCGCTCCTATATATCTCATGGCGACTGTACCAGAACATTGATCATGCGCCGGTTTTAGTCGCTCTGATTCTAGCATCGAGCCAAACATCGCTACGAATATTTTCAATACCATTCTAGCGAACGCTAAAATGCTATGCGGTGTGGGTGGAGTGGGACGGCGGCGGTGGAACAATAAAAAAATTGCTCGGCTCGGCAAAAAGCTCGAAGCAACTGTTGTTTCGCTAAAACGCTTCTGTTTATATTGTGACTGCAATTCGCTGGAATGCTCATTAGAAGTGTATGTTCAAATCTATCACCTTTAATGACCGATAAGTGAATGTAGGTATATATGCCTGCACCAAATTCTGTTTTGCCCAATGGTTGACTGGTAGAGAATGCCTTATGGTCCGCCATTTGTACTTTATCTTGTATTGTGCAATAAAGTTTAAATAAATAAATAAATATTGTTGGTAATTTTCTGTGTCAAACTAGGATTCTTAGGGCACGGTTTACAAACTTTCTTCCCCCATATTTCCCCCTCTGGAGATGATTTCCGGGTTAAAAACTATCCTATGTCCTTCCCTGAACTCAAACTATCTCCATACCAAGTTTAATCTCAATCGGTTTAGCGGTTTAAGCTTGAAGAGGTAACAGACAGGTACACACTTTCGCATTTAAGTATAATATTAGTATGGTTTAAAGGTGCCGAATGCCGATAGATTTGACCATCCGTCGCCAATCGCCACCAGTGCGGCCCCGGCCTTACGCCTGTGCATAAGCGTCGCCTTAGCGTTTGCAGTCCTTGAAGAAATTCTAGTCATTGTAAGGTTAGAAGGTTCTTATACCTACATGTTATACGGAGATTATATTAGTAGAGTAGATAGTTTTTTCTTACCTTTATTTAATTTATAACATTTGACGGCCAAAATAATACCATCGTTTAAAAAATTTAATAAAAACATCCAACAAGTTAATCTAAAGATTAAATTCGTCCAATTTAACAGCCACATGTAATAAAAAACGTGAAAACATGAGTTATTCCCAGTAAAAATTTGAACCTTGGTTTTTTTACGTGGGCAGAGGCTTTGTTCATACAGCCACGGGTTTGAATGGCTAAAGGGCCATTCTTGTGTTAAGCTGGTTTCCCACCGAAGGGATGAGACGAGACGAGACGATGCGAGAGTTGAAATCGTATGGGACTTACTACCTATTTCCACCGCGCGCGCGCGCGCTCAGTGCAAATAGGTAGTAAGTTCCATACGAATTTCAATTCTCGTCTCGCCCCTCTGGTGGAAAACCAGCTTTAGGTCTGTGGTAATCACCAGTAGGGCTGTCTTCCTTGAAGTTTTTGTAAGCAGCATAATTTGATTTAAAAATCGAGTTAGCAAAATTTTAAACATAGCAGAGAATTATCCGTTGCTGCATGGAGTTATTAGCTTATTAGTTCTCATGGACAGCCATGATAACTAATAACTCCGTCTTAGTGGAACTCGGCATCACCAGACGACTCTCAGACATCTGCCAGGAAAGGATTCTTTGTTTCTTTGGGCTCATCATGCGTTAATTTAGGCATGATCTAGAGAAATAAATTATTCTTGGTTCTGTGGAAGGCAAACGCGGTAGAGGAAGGACTCCAGTGTGCTGGACTGATGCAGTTAAGAGAGCTGCAAAATGCAGTCTTTCCCATGCAGTCCACTTGACGAGGAACCGAACTGCATAGAGGGCTATAGCATGCGGTCATGACCCTCAGGGTCGACTAAGAAGCAGAAGTATTTGCCGCATACGGGTGCTATACCATGCGCTTTGGAATTCTCTGGCACCCCGAATACGCCATAGCTATCGAACAACGAAATTAAGCTTTAAGATTAACTCAGGCTCAGGATCTGGATGAGTAATGTACTAGAAGAGAAGCCTGTGCTCAGCGGTAAGCGATATCACGCAGAAAGTGATGATAACGATGATGAACTCAACTCAATGGTGTTTTAGGTACAAGAAATAATGTATTTATTTACGAAACAGGAATGATTAGGTACATAAAATATCCGCAACGCAGGCTTCGTCAATTGCATAAATCATAAATCATAAAATCTTTATTTGTCCAATATAGGTATACAGGTACAGGTGCGTACAAACAAACATCCCCCTAGGCACTTAAGGCGCCGTAGGTTCAGCGAAGTTAAGCGAACAGAGTTTTTGAAACAATATAATGCGTCTGTTTATAATAATATGGTTTCAAAAAAATACGAATAGTAATCTTGAGGCTTTTCTGCAGCGAGATCAGTGATTCGAAACATGATTAAGCAATTTTCCCTCGATAGAAAAAAATCACGAACATAGGTCTGAAATACACTTAAAATATTCGTAAAAACAAAAGCAAAAAATATTAAAATTGCTTATAAAAATTGGTATTATCAAGTTTAAGAGAACTCAGTGATTACTTTTTTATTTATTTGTACGGCCAAAAAATTAAAACTAAAAAACATGATATCCGCGCTTCCGAGCACGCACTTCCATCTCGCTCACGCTTATGCTCAGTGAGAGGGAGAGAAGACCATGAACCCACGGCGCCTTAACTAACAATGATAAAATCCGCAACAGGCCTCGTCAATAACACGTTATAACTTAAACAAACAAAAAGGACCGAGCGGATGGTCCGAAAGTTCCCATGACACTGGCGGCGTTGCCACGCTGAATGGCCAAAGAAATCTGTTGAGGCAGGAACGATCCAGATGGTGTTTTTAACCCCCGACGCAAAGAGAGGGGGTTAAAAACACCATGTTATAAGTTATAGTGTCTGTGTAGTGTATCTGTCTGTGGTATCGTAGCTCCCAAGCGGATGGACCTTTTTGAATGCGGTTTTTTTTATTCGAAAGTTGATGTGATCCCGAGTGTTCTTAGCCATGTTTCATGAAAGTTTTTGAGATACTGGAGTTTGAAATGAAATTTCGGGGGTTTTTTAACTTTTCTAAGTTGTAGTTATTAGATATAAATACAATGTTAAGTAACCTTTTAAACTTCTTACAACAAATGATGGGCAACCCTAACCTGCCACGTAAATAATTTTATGTCTGTACGGATGCCTTAAAACACTTTCCCTTTTACCATACGCATTCATACGAGACAAAAACCTTTTCCAAGGTTTCTCTCCTTATCTAACTCGAAGAACTACTACCACGTCAGAAAGAGACAAAGAAAGTACTTTGACACTTAACCTCCACATTGAAAGAAACACTTATGTATGACAAGTTCTTTTGACTAAGTCGTTTTATTATTTTCTACTAATTAAGTAAGGTTGTCCCAGTGTTGAATAACAATATTGAATAACATGCCTTATAGTCTATATTCTATAATCACTATGGTCTCTTGTCTGTGTATGCGCGGAGAGATCTGTCATTGTGGATACTTGTCTAGTGATACGATTCATGCGATGTAAAACTAATTTGTTTATCAAAATAAATAAGTTTATAGAGTCATTAGTGTTCTTACTTCATTAACAATCTTTAATATGGTAGCAGAGCGTGTGAACAAATTGGTAATTTGTTGGGTTGCGATCCACGGACACACGTAAAGAAGTATAAAGGTACCGGAGAAATGGCGACTGCGGCGTCATTACTACCTATATTGAACGAGAACACCAACTTTAGTACATGGAAATACCGAGTGAAACTGATACTCGAGGAAAGACAAGTGGCTTATGTTTTAAGTACAGAAAAAGTGGAAGAAAGCAAAGAAGAACAATTAAAGAAGGATGAAGCAAAAGCGAAGTCATTAATCGCTCAAAGTTGTAGCGACAAGTACATAGACGTCATAAAAAATGGCGAAACGGCAAAAGAAATGATTAATTTGCTGGAAAACATTTTTGAGCGCAAGAGTGTATACAATAGGTTTCACTTAAAGCGGAAACTGATTACTATGAAGTGCAACGAACCACTGCAGTCATATTTTATAAAATTTAGCGGACTCATCAGCCAGTTAAGTGCAATTGACGTAAAAATTGACGAGGAAGATCAAATCTGTTATCTACTCTCGTCCCTACCCAAAGAGTATGACCAGGTCATAACAGCCATAGAAACTATGGCCACAGAAAACAAACTGAGCTTTGATTTAGTAAAAGGGAGGTTATTAGATGCCGAGACCAAAATAAATGGAACAGTTACAGAACAAGAAAGTGCATTTACCTGCTACACCTGCGGGAGAGCAGGTCATAAATCGTATGAATGCGCCAACAAGGACCGAAGCAGTGAGCGGGGCCGCCAGAGGGAGCGTGGACGCGGATTTAGAGGCAATCGCAGTAGGGGCAGATCTTATGGACGAGGTCGCGGACGTTTTACTCCTCAGCAGGCAGCGGCTGCTGACATTGACACCGGCACCGAGATAGGTTTCATAACAAGTGAAAGTGCAGTGCATAAAGCGTTAGTGAGTGATAATGGTTATATTGACTTTGTTGTCGACTCCGGATGTACATCTCACCTGGTAAGCGAAAAGTATGAAAACTTTATGCAGGACATTAAATTCTTGGATAAGAGTATAAAAATATATGTAGCAAATGGACAGTACATAACAACAAACAAAATTGGTAAATTAAGAATAAAGTACTTACATAAAATAATTAATATTGAGGCCCTCATAGTAAAAAATGTGACGTACAACTTATTGTCTGTAAAAAAGATTGTAGAAGCGGGCTTTCGAGTAAATTTCACTAAAGAATGTGTAGAAATATTTGACAGAAATACTTATTTAAAAGGTGAATGCCAGGGTAGACTGTATACTATTAAAGCTGAAATATGTCAAGTAGAAACATGCGCTATTGGTCTATTGGACAATGACTTGTGGCACAAAAGATTAGGTCATTTAAATAGAAAAGGTTTGGCTAGGATGAATTTACCTATTAGTAAAAAGGTTTGTGACTCTTGTATGACCGGCAAAGCAACTAGAAGTCCTTTCAAGCCAGTGCCAAAGCCCAGATCATCAGCTGTTGCTGAGCTACTGCACACCGATATAGCTGGGCCAGTCAAACAAGCAGGTCCAAACGGTGAAAAATATTTTGTTACCATTACAGATGACTACTCTCATTTTTGTGTGGTATATCCAATAACACAAAAATCACAAGCTACGGAGAAATTGATAAATTACATATTAAAACTGGAAAATCAAACGGGAAATAAAGTGAAAAGGATTAGATCCGATAATGGAGGTGAGTATCACGCAAATACGTTGGTTGAGTTTTGCAGGCAGAAAGGAATAAGACAGGAATTTACGATGACATACACCCCACAAGAAAACGGAGCGTCTGAGCGTATGAATAGAACACTGTGCGATAAAACAAGAACAATGTTAGCGGAGACAAATTTACCGAAGCATTTGTGGTGTGAGGCCATTCAGTGTGCAGCATATCAATTAAATAGATCCCCTTCCTGGGCTATTAATTTTGCGACACCTTGTGCACTGTATCATGGGAAAAATGATCTGTCAAGACTCAGAGTCTTCGGATCAAAAGCATGGGCCACCATTATACCCAAACCTGATAAATTAAGCAAGAGAGCTATGGAAGTACGGATGGTTGGTTATAATGCAGTTGGATATAGACTTTGGAATCCAGAAACTGATACAATCATAACATCCAGAGATGTTAAATTTGACGAGACAGATATACAATATATGGAAAAGAAGAAAGATAGTATAGAAAGAAGGATACTAATTGAAGAAAATGAAACAGAAAAAAGTGAAGATGAGCCAATAAATAGTACAGAATGTGAAGGTGAAAATAGAGATGAGGAAGAGAATAATGAGTCAGATGATAACACAAACAAGACAACAAGATGTGGACGAGCCGTAAAAACTCCAACATATCTCAAGGACTATGAAATAAACAATGTGGTATATTGCCTATTTACAGATGTACCAAAATCGTTTGAAGACGCCATAGAAGACAAAGAATGGAAGAAAGCGATAGACAAGGAAATAAATGCTTTAAAAGAGTTAGACACTTGGAAAGAAACAGACAATGTAAAAGGAAAGAAGGCTATTGAAACGAAGTGGATATTCAAAGAAAAAGATGATGGGACAAAGAAGGCACGCCTAGTTGCCAGAGGCTTTCAAGTTCAGAAAGAAGACAAATTTGATGTTATGTATGCACCAGTTGCAAGAATGTCTACAGTGAGAATGGTAATAGCAAAAGCAGTTGATGAAGACCTACCGATCAGGCAACTAGACATACCTACCGCCTTTTTAAATGGAGAATTAAAGTCAGAAATATATATAAAAATACCTAAAGGAGTTGAAACAACTGACAGCAATAAAATACTTAAATTAAAAAGGGCCTTATATGGGCTAACTGAATCTCCAAGATGCTGGAATGACAGGATTGACTCATTTGCAAAACAACAAGGATTTGTAAGATCAGATTATGACTACTGTCTATACGGTAAAGCAAATTGCTGGATGTTAATCTTCGTTGATGACATAATTCTTACAGGAGAAAAAGAAAAAATAGAAGAGACTGTAACAGCACTAAAAGAAGAATTTAAAGCAAAAGATCTGGGAGAAATGAAATCATTTTTAGGAATGGAAATTGAACGTCAACAAGGAATTCTAAAAATAAAACAGACCAAGTTAATAGATAAGATACTGAAAAAATTTCAAATGACTGAATGTAATGGAGCTCGGACACCTATGGAAACAAATTTGAAGATAGAACAACCATCAGAGGGTAATATTATAGACATACCATACAGAGAATTGATAGGAAGTTTGATATACATATCATCTTCTACACGACCGGACTTGACATACGCTGTTTCATACCTATCAAGATATCTTGACAAACCAAGCGAACAAACATGGAAAGCAGGGAAAAGGATCTTAAGATATCTGAATTCTACAAAAGAACGAGGATTGACTTTCAGAAAATCGGATGATACTAAGCTATATGCCTACTCAGATGCTGACTGGGCAGCAGACCACCACGATAGGAAGAGTGTGAGTGGATGCCTTATATTCTGCGGAATAAATCCAGTGGCATGGTTCTCTAAGAAACAGAACTGTGTTTCACTATCGACGGCTGAGTCTGAATACATAGCTGCTGCAGCAACTGCTCAGGAGTTGATTAATCTTCAGGGTATTGCAGCAAGCCTCCATAACCTTCGAGGGGGGGTATTATTAGTAGACAACAGGTCAGCTATATGTATGGCAAAGAGTTATGAAAATTCAAAAAGAACCAAACACATTGATATCAGAGCACATTTTATTAAAGACCTTGTAATTAGCAATAAAATACAAATAGAGCATGTTCCTACTAATTTAAACTATGCAGATATAATGACCAAAAGTTTGGCTAAAGAGAAAATGGATAACTTCATTTGTGAAATTATTGTTTAAAATGTTTAATAATGAACCTGTTTAACAATTAATAAATTGTTCATTTCATAACTGTGTATAAGTATAAAATATAAAAAGTAAATGTAGAACAAAAAAGCAAACCTAGTGACTAGAAATTTGTAATGTTACTTTGCAATTGTAATCATAGTAGATTAGAATTGTGGAGGGGTGTTGAATAACAATATTGAATAACATGCCTTATAGTCTATATTCTATAATCACTATGGTCTCTTGTCTGTGTATGCGCGGAGAGATCTGTCATTGTGGATACTTGTCTAGTGATACGATTCATGCGATGTAAAACTAATTTGTTTATCAAAATAAATAAGTTTATAGAGTCATTAGTGTTCTTACTTCATTAACAATCTTTAATACCCAGTGCTCGACACTGCCCAAATACTTGGCATCTATAGTTTAAAAACAGGGTAACGGTTATTGGAGTTTGGGTGTTAACAACTGAGAGGTTTACCTTCAATCGCAAATAGTTAAACTATTTTAAGTGTCTGTATTTGGCCCTATAGTTGACTGGTGAGAATGCCATTTGGCGCTGTTGTCCACGTTAATCCCCTAGCCTGATCCCCCAGGGGAAAAAAACGGTTAGGTTGTTAGTTGAACTGCGACCCTACAGCGCGCGAGCCGTGCGAGCGAAGCGAGCGTGACGCGGTAGCGTCCGGCGAAGCGCCATAACCGAACATTATCATTTTTTCCTAGTTGAATATAAAATAATTGCCGCTAATTCCCCTGGGGGATCAGGCTAGGGGATTAACGTGGATAACGTGCATTTGGCCAACTTACGATTACTGATTGATCAACGTTAAATATGGCCTGGCAGCTGTCATTCCATACAAACTTGTCAAACTTTCCATACATTCACATTTTAACGAACACCGCTTACAATTACAGACGGTTCGGTGCAACCCTCCCTTAGTCTGCCATTTGTATGTTTTGTGTCATCATAAAGTTTAAATAAGGTGCGGTTGTAAAATCTAGCTTAGTTTAGAATTCCTGCTCCGTCTTCGCAATCAAAGGCTTTGATGTGTCTTCTGGTGCCTCTCACTCTCATGGAGGCAGGTCGTATGAGTGAAATTTGAACTTTAACTTTTAGCCAGAAAATTAATTGTTGAGTATGGTTTTTCCCATTTGGATGATAATTTGGATGCTGATCAAAAAATTCATACAGGGTGCCATCGGAGACGTAATCAGAAATGACAAGACTTAATTAAGCATTAAACTGAGATTACAATGACACAGGAATGGAGGTGGTTAGTTGCATTATTTAAACTTAATCATGCAATCTTTAAAATTAAATTATGTCCTCTTAACAGCGTGGTCACCCTATAACCAAGAAAGAGATGCAAAGATAAACTTGTTTCACATGCGTAAGAAAGATAACCAAAGAGGTTTTGATTAAATAAATAGGGTAACCATAATTTGGTGAATCAGCGATTTAATTTAGGACTAAATTTAAAAAAAAAAAAGAACGTTTAATTTCATGTAACTCCTACTATGTTGAAATGACCATCAATTACCAGGTCTGAAAAAGTGGTTTCTGATTACGTCTCCGATGGCACCCTGTATATTCAGTCCCTAAGGCTTCACATGAGATTACTAACGATGTAAATGAGGCTCTTAAGTTTTCTATGGCTCGGTCATATTTTAGATGTTTTTCTCGGTTGTGTCTTTGTGCTGTTTTTTGCCATGTAAGGTTGCTGTAGGAGGAAGCGTCAGCATTAACTATGGGAACGTCGTTATGGACATAAATACCTAGATACAAAATACTCAAGTTTCAGGAACAAATACCCGTGCTTGCAAAAATATCGGGATAGTAATATTCTGCTAGAATAATGTATGCCCCCAATATTTGGTCGCCATGTTGCAAGTTTTCTAATAAACCTTTGAATATAACGTTATAAAAATAAAATAACGTACAAGTTATGTCATTTACAACACCCATCCGAGCGAATCGAATCTCTAACCTCTAGTTTATTCATGAAGCTTAAGTCATCGCACCAGTTTAATCCTGAACTCAAAGCGCACATAGTTGTTTATAATATCGGGGTCAAAATATGCTTGGGACGAGTTGAAAGTCTAAAAGATATTTTTGTGAATAGTACCACAAAAACTAATAGCTGAGAGTCATCAGTTGTTGTATGGCCGCTTTTTGTACGACACAGTCTATTTCACATCGACAAATTACAGCGATTTTGTTTTTCAGAGCCTCGGATACACTGAGTTCTATAACCTTTACAATGTGAACTGAAGTGTTCGAGACCTAAGATACAACTCGATATTGTTTTGTGGTTTTTAATATTTTAACCTGTTTGATAGGATGATTTTATGTTTTTTTCGGTGGTGACTTTGTCTTTGTTTATATGGGGTACCTAATCCACTATACATCACTTTAATTATTGTAATTATTTATTGACTAATCTCATCACTTACCTGTCAAGTGCTACGTTAATCCACCCCCTAAGGCCACGAATCGCCGATATGTAAACATGAGGTATTATATGTGTGTTGATAAAATCCATTTTTAACCTCCAACGCCAAATGCGGGTGTTATAATTTATAATAAATAATAATAATAATACACAAATCGACCTAGTCCCATAGTAAGCTCATTAAGGCTTGTGTTATGGGTACTAGACGACGATATATATAATAGATATAAATACTTAAATACATAGAAAACTTCCATGACTCAGAAACAAATATTCATGCTCATCACACAAATATTTGCCCTTACCGGGATTCGAACCCAGGACCTTCAGCTTCGTAGGCAGCGTCACTACCCACTAGGCTAACCGGTCGTCAAATAATTTATAAACTTATAAGCTTAACATAGGTGTCTGTCTGTGGCATCGTAGCTTCCAAACGAATCAACCGATTTGATTGCGGTATTCTTTAATAAACGTTTGTCCGTCGAGATGGTTCTAAACTATGACGGATATACAAACCCAACCCAAGCATATTTGGCCAACTCGTTGATGTCTTTTGTATCAGAAAGGCATTGAAGACGTTTGGTCGAATTTAGTTCGACCACAAAAACAATAAAAATTGATATGTGTATTCATAACAAACACATAATATATTACATGTAGACAGTAACATCTACAAAAACCATAGGATCAACAGCTTTTTGCGTCCATTCCATGCCGCCTCCATATCATGGATCATTACACGAAATACAATAGCGTTTTTACTAACTATACCATTGTACCGTCGGCAAAAACTATAGCAAACGACAAGCTATTATATTAAGCATATATCACTGACTTCAAGTGGAGGTCACTTCAGTTCCTCATTCTGTGTTGATTATCATAGCATAACTTGGATACCTCGTATCTTAAACACCTTTTTTAATGAAATTTAAGCCTTAAATATAAATAGCTAAGGTCGAATTTAGTAGTCAACATTTTAACGTAGAGAGATGTTTGGACGATAATAATACAAATTCAATATACACGCATCTTGATACCGATTTGTTATGGAAATTAAAACCATAACGGAAGATAATAAGGTCGTATATGCAACGGTAAGTTTGAGTGATACAAGATAATTCAAAAATTATGCCTGTATTAATCTTACAAAGGATTATGCTAATTATATAGTAGGTGGATATTGTTACATATAAAATTAGTAATTGGTTCAATTTTCGTGGTCATACAAAAACATTTAGATAAAATTCGACCTTATGCCTTCGGTTTAAGGTTGAATATGTTTATTTTTTTTATTTGTCATACAGTGTGTAAAGTTCACATTATCACCTGTAGGTAATTTTATTGTGAGTCTGTATAATTATATTGTAATGTCAAGTTTATGCTGTTTACACTTTCCTACCGGATTTGTGTGAAAATGATGATGTCCTTGGTTTTTAGGGTTCCGTAGACAACAAGGAACCCTTATAGTTTCGCCATGTCCGTCCGTCTGTCTGTCCGTCTTCGGCTTAGCTCAGTAACCATTACAACTAGAAAATTGTAATTCGGCATGGGTATATAAATAAATCACGCCGACAAAACAGTACAATAAAATCTTGAAAAAAAATTTTTTTTATGTACGCCCGTCACCTAAAGCGGGGATATTTTTTTTTCTCGTTAAACCCATGATGTGGGGTAACGTTGGATAGCTCGTTCAAAACTATTATGGGTTTAGTAAAACCATTTTTCAAGTCAGTGATTCGTTTGCGAGATATTGGGCTTTAAAGCGTAGTAGTAATAGTCGACGAACTTGGAAAGACCAATTTTCGTACAAATTCGGCCGACGCAACCGCACCGCACGTGTAACTAAGACAGACAGGCAACTACGGAACCCTTCACTGCGCGTGGGCCGACACGCATTTGGCCGGTTTTTTATTATCTACTAGCATTTGCCCGCGACTTCGTCCGCGTGGAACTCGTGTTATATAAACTTCCGCACCCCATTTCAACCTCTTAGGGGATGACTTCTGGGATAAAAAATTATGTCCATACCAAATTTTGTCTCAATCGGTTCAGCAGTTTAAGCATGAAAAGGTACCTACGCGTAATAGTCAGACATACACAGATACGCATTTATAATATTATTTTGAATTTTGATAAGATAATACAATATTCCTGTGATTTCTTCCCGTGGGTGTCGTAAAAGTCGACTAAGGGAGCAGGGTTGAAGTGTGTTGTGGGCGATGGGCTACCAACCTATAACTGCGATATCACATTTTGTCGATCTTATATACCCACATTTATGCTAAAAGTGGCTCTGGAACATTAGTTTCATGTGCTCTGCCTATCCCTTTTGGGAATAAAGACATGAATCTATGAATGAATGAGTACAATTAACATTTTAAAACATATCCTACAAAAAAGGTTCAAACTTCTACAATCACATGCGGACACCGGTCACGGCTCGGCGCAGGTCAGACAGCAGATGTGTATGTTTATACAATATTGAACCCTGTTCTCAAATTATAAGGTTCAAATTATGAACGGGCAGCTACAGACCTAGATAGTGACGCAATTTAGACTTCCTCGGAAGCCGGACGCCTATTTACATAGCAGTATTGCAATTTGGTTGGATTGCTTAATGTTTTTAATTTATTTTTTACACGACGGTGGCAAACAAGCGTACCCGCCTGATGGTAAGCGGACACCGCAGTCTATAGACGTATGCAACTCCAAAGGAGTAACATGGGCGTTGCCGACCCTTGATATGTTGTATGTTGTTGTTCATATACATTCATGGCAATTTTTAGTACATCGAGATCAATTTGACTCGACATATCGCTATGCTATGTGTTGAGCTCACTCGCTTAGAGCCTTATCACACTTGCGATTTGCGAGCGTGTTTTCTATACAATTATCAGTCGCGGCGAACACGCTGCGTGATCGCCTTCATACAAAATACGCTTGGAAATCGCAAGTGTGATAAGGCTCTTACACGCGCGCTGTTTCTAACATGACAAATAAATATTATACCAAGGGGTCAATTTGACATTTTGTATTTTGCATACCAATTCGTTATCAGTGGGTTTCACACGCTAGTTCTGACTGACTAGCTCTCTCAATTTTTGGGTTGTTGAAAACAGATGGGTAATAACGGACTTGCACGGTAATTTCGGGCCTCTTCAAACGAGCGCTAGGGCACGTCGACTATCATGTTCACCTTAAAAATACATTAAAGTGCGTTCAAAAAGCCAAGCGATTACCCTGCCAGACAATAAAGTAACGCTCATCACGTGCCTTTGTTATCGTAAAAACTATCTCGATGCATAGTTTTAACAACTGAGCAAAAGTACAGTCGGTAATGAAAGCTAAAACCTCCTATCAGCGCCACTCACACTCTGATAGAAAGTTGGCATAGTAACTTTAAACCTGAAACAAAAGCTGTCGCTGCAGATTGATAGGCATTATTAATATGTCTGAATCCATTCCTATTCGTTTTATAACCTATTCAATCAAAGACAGCCTAGACTAACTTAATGAATAGCTTAATAAGGCAATTACTTATAAACCACAAAGACTCAGACATACTCTAGACGGTACACGAAACACAATCAGGAAAAATAAATTAACGCCACATTCTTTGTGTCGTATAATGACGTATTACTATTGCTATTTACCGATGATATAATCGCTATAACGATGACTTTCCCTGTCATAACTCAGTAATGGACAGATTCGTCGTTAAATACAGGTAATTAAAGGCGTCTTTACGTGGTTTGCAACTCTGACTCGTGCAGTTGCTAAAAGAAAGTTTAGCGCCAGACTAATATGTTTCTGTCAAGACTTTGACATTTTCAGTTTTGGTAGTCATATTACGACTGTCAAAGTAAATTATCACATCCAATCCGTTACTCAACAGAAATGGTGCTGTATTGTAAATGCCAAGATGGTTGTAAACAAGCTTTGGTCTAATGGACACCGTCGCTTTGCTCGTCCATTTTGAACTCACTCCTTAATTATTTACTGGTCGCTCAATGGGTCAGTTTTCAACCGAATCTCGTTTAGAAATATATGTACGTACACCTGCTTACCATCTGGCAGTGCGTACGCTTGTTCGTTTTATAAAACATATTTAAAATGTCAATAAAGCCTTAGTAGTATTTTGTAATATTTTCGCCGCATTTCACAAAAAAGAAAAGTCTCTACAAAATACCTATTCAATATCGTAACAGATTTCGGCAAATCATCGTGACGTTCCGTTTCGTCAACTAACAGATTTCGTCTCCGGCCGTTGCACGATGACCCTAGACGCCACTTAATGGACCGTGCGATGGAAAAAAACTGCAAAAACTAAACATACATATTGTCTGGGTTTTTGTGGCTTTGTTTGAGCGTAACTGTAACCTAGAAGTTATAAGATACTAGGTACCTAGGGGTCTTGAGAGGTTGGCGATGAAATGGTCGTAAGTATTCTCCGGTGACTCCTAAAAGCACAGAGGTACCTAGGACTTGTTCATCCTGATATACAGTTAGATGCATATAGATGCAGAGAAACGTGAACCCTCTGCATAGAACAGTACGCGTTTATTCTTCACCAAATTAAATTAATTTGATTTAGGGAATTAACAAAATCGCCTAACTGCGCAGTAGTTTTTAACCCCCAACGCGGGTTATAATTTTAACACTGTCTGTGTTTTTTTAATCGAATGACTTGTCTGTCGAAATGTTTTTTAGTTGCTGTTTTTATTAGGGATAATTTTTATATTTTTTATTTATGTAAGTAGTTATAATATGAATAGGTAGGTACTTATCTATATTTGTTTCTAGGAAACTTACTTAGTTACGCTTCCCAGTTAATTTAAGCTCTTGAGCTTTCAACTTACGAGTCCGCATACATTTTGCAATAAATATCATTACAAATTACAATCATATCTCGTTGCATCGCCCCAGTATGTCAGCCACGCCAGCGGTCTTTATGAATACTCGCCATTATTGTCATTTAAAATAGAATAGGCCATTCATCTAAACGCAGTGTTTGGCCACAGTACAAGGTCTAGAAGTCACATGAACCATGCAGCTATAGATTTTTAAGCTATTTTAGTACCTAATTTTTTGGTAGTGCTTCTTGTTTTGGATCATTGGGGTCGAGTACGTAATTTTTGATGTCACATCGTGTAAGTTTAATGTCGGCTTCATCAAAAAACTTAATATGCTCTTTATTATCGTCATTATCTTATTAATGTATTATCTCCCTCCTAGCGTTATTCCCGGTTGTGCCATAACATAAAGGAGCCCGGGGTAGGCTTTGACACCTGATCCCATCATTCATTATTGATAATAAAAAAATAGTTTCAAAATTCATCAAAATCCGAAATAATTATGATATGCTCGATTGCCACCATCGTGTATAAAAAAGAAATTATGTACAGTAGCAGCCAAAGTAAACAATATATCGTAACACATTCTTACTCCTATAGAAATAAAGACGCGTTGCGATATATTTGGCTACTTTGGCTGCTACTAACATTAAGATGCCGACTGTCCTACACAAAATATGTAAATTGAGGACCACGTTTTGGCCAACAAAAAAAAACCACAATTTGCGCAATACTTATTTATCAGGTCGTCCTCGGTGCATCGCAATACGACACCATTGGACCATGAGGTCCATAAATATGGAATTATTTTGGAACTTATGTCTGAGGCGTAAGATTCAAAATAGCCTACTTATTTTAAGAAAGAAGCGTGTAATTTTATCGTACATATCGTCCCGTATATTGGACACCATGGTATTTTGACATTTACGAAGGGTAAGCCACTAACCTTAAACGTATCAATTTACCAGTCTTTCTGGTCATTATAAAGATACGCTCTTCAATTTCAGTAGTCTTCAGAAAAGGAGGAATTTGAAGGTTCTCTGTGCTTGGGGTTGCTCAATAAGGATTTTGCAACAAATAAAATCAATTTTATTTTGATGTTAATCTCATCTTTGCATGGCTCGTAAATAGCAATATTGAGTCTCAGTCTTTTCTTTATCGCACATCTGTGCACCTTAACTGCAACATATGTGTCTCTTCTACGTTTTAAATCATCCTCTTGTGTGCTTTATAGAATAAGTGGCCGTTCTTTTCTTTCTAATAACGTCGTTCTTTTCGCCCAGTGGGGTTTATTTTCATTTCGGTATGAGCTTATACAAGTGGACCACAAAGTTATTCACACATGTCAAAAACGCATTTCAGAATCGAACACAGATTAATTTAAAGTGCCCCCTTAAAATATATTAATCATGAAAATAACACGTTTTGCTTAAGTTGGCTAATTGTATAATCATTGCTGTTTTATAATGTGTGAGATTTCATATAACGTATCGCAAAAAGTGAGTGCACATTGAATGATGAAAAATAATGTGTTTATTATTCAGTAAACGCGAAATTTTGCTGTTGCATTATTGTTTATTTCGTAATTGCTTAACCAGCTTTACACCACTAATGTGTGTCTTCTTTTCAGGTAACTGACGAGAACCAGATACATTCTTACGCAGAAGGGTAATAAATTATCAAGTAATCAAGCTAACGATTTAACGCGTCAACCGGCTAATTAACCGGTTAATGAAAAATGTTTGTTTAGGTTGCGGTAATTGTATCACGACTTTAACGGTTGGGTAAACTTGGAAGAGTTGCCAAAGATGGCTTGCAATGAGATGTTTTTAGTCTTTTTGGTTGCCAGCATTTGTTTTGAGAAGACGATAATCGATTCGTTTTGGTGATTAATTGATTATGTTTTTTGTTTACTTATGATTCGGCACTTTTTTTCACAGTTCTAACTTATACAGTTAGTTTTACGAAAAAAAACGACGTTTTTGTGTGAAGAAGAATTACACAAATGTTTCTGCTTAGTTGAACTTAGGCAAACCTTAGCTCACGTATTTGAAAAAGTGTCAGAAAAAACTCCATAATTCGGAAGGAAAACGTGACGGCTGAAGTTTAGCAAATCGGTCGTTGGCCAATTGTGAGTGATGATTACGATTTTTATCGATTCAGTCCCATCTAGGATGCTTCGTGACATAATCTGCGAGCGATGGTTACGAATTGCCTTTCGTAATGATCTGAAATATCGATGTCGGATGGATTGTAATTTGCGGGAACATTGTGCTTTGAGCTAATTTTCGCACGTATTTCATAATTGGATACAATTTGTAGAAATATCGATTTTAACAACGCTGTTTCGAAGTTTATAATATACGCCTTGTCTTGCTAATGAAAATAGTCCATAGCGTTTCACAATATAGCTTATTTTATGTTAGGATTTTAAATTATAAATAAAATACATTCTAATGTATGGCTGTATAAATTCGACAGCGTTGTGGAATTTTTCCGTAAGCATTCACTTACACTTAAAATTGAATGCAATACGTCTCGCCTGTCTTTTGCCAATCAAGAATCATCTTAAAAGCCCTCAATAACCAACTTCCTCAATAAATTGAAAACGGACGGCTTATGACAAGCCTTCATCCGCAAATTATTTCCTGTGTTTCAGGTGATAAATATTGGGTTATACTCAGTACAATCAACTTAAAATGGTTGATTTTAATTATTGTGTATGCAAAATGCCAGAAACTTTTAAAAATATTCATGAAAAGGCCAGGCGGGCGCAAATTCCTTGAATTTTGAGGTTGGAAACATCTGTTGTATGAGTTAAGTAGGAAGTGACATTTAAAAAACTGGCTGTTCCAGATTGATAGACGAGTCATCATCATCATTATCAGCCGAAAGACGTCCACTGCCGGACATAGGTCTCCCCCAAACACGAGTGATATAAATATTGCCTGGGACCAATTTTGAGGAACTCTTAAACCGCATTTAGAGCATCCAATACCTAACTACGTTTTCAGAATTGTCACCCTGGGTTTCGTTCATCTCCATATAACAATGTATGATTAATACGAAATAAATGAATATGAATATTAATATAAGGGGTCATACCATATAAATATACGAGTACTTACCCCGTTCTGTATAAAACAAAATGCTTTTGTTCAATAAATTGTATTTTGCCGTACTTACCACATGAACACAAACACAAATGAACTAACACAAATGTCAAAGTGCCAGATAAAGACAAATGAATTTAACGCCATTTTAGTTAAAAGAGGTTTGTTGAACGTTTATGAACACGGTCGCTAATCTACAACATCATTATATGCGTTGCTTTCATTCGCTACCATTTTAGGGCAGAAAAATTAGGTCATAATCACTCGTCGTTTTTGTTCAGACCTTTTGGCCTGTTATTGATTTTGCGTACCGCCTGCATCCACGCATCGATTAATCATTGCCAGGTCTCCGCACGACGCGACATTTACGATGTTGTGGACATGATGGGGTATTATCGTAAATAAGGAAAAGTCAGAAAGATTGCTGCGCACGAGTCGTGAGGTGGATTAGCGTCATATAAACGGCAGTTAGTATGCAGTCCGTTTAAACTCTTAGGTATTGTTATGGCGATCTGCTAGAGACGCTTATTAAGTAAACACAAATGAATAAGTTGATTGGATGACTTTTTTGTGGTGTTCTGCATTTTCTCCGAACTTTTTTTGTTCGAATTTCATTTGCCAACCAACATTTCGCCGATGGTTCACTTTGACAACCAACTATTAGCGAATGTTTGTATGACAACGTTACATTTGGCAGAATTATTATAAAGCGGAGTATTGTAATGACTCAATACTTTTGGCATACTGATCATTTGTCAAATCTTTCACTAGGCCTAACAACTATTAAACGAATAATGTTTCGTCAGTGTAACAGTGCCCTTTTCATATATGAGGCAACTTTTTACTTAAACTAAGTAAAGAAAGAAAAAAATTTCGCAGAGTCCAGTTAGGTGCGACGACGAGCGAAGCGAGGAGGAGTGTTAGGTTCAACTGTGACCCTACAGCGCGCGAGCCGAGCGAGCGTGCCGCGGCAGCGGCCGGCGAAGCGCCAGAACCGACTGTTTTTTTTATTCCCTCGGCATTACGGCCCCTCATCGGTCAAAAGTCGGTTCTACGATTCGTCACTTATTGCTTAGAATCGACTTTTTATTGTTCATAAACTTTAATAAAAAACCCTGTGTAAGCTGTAATTAAAAAACAACAACCTACCTGTATAATTTTAATTTAACTAAATGTATATTATACCGACTAAATCATAAACCACATGTAAATATGTATTTCAAAAAGTTCCAATTAAAAACCAAGCCCAAAGATAGAATTCCCAACCATTTAGTTGGGAAATGAAACAATTCCATAAAATTCAATTGGAACATTATCATTCGGCGAAATGACATTATGCGAAAAATTGGTTGCGATGTCATATTCGTACATAAAATTTTCTGAGATGATTTAGAGTACCCTTTTTTGTTACTTCACGTAGAAAAGTTGAAAAACATTCGACATTTTAATTTCAAAGTTCAATACCTCAAAACCGGCTAAAACGATTTTTCGAAACGTAGTTATTAAGAACCACAAAAGACAGCAGGCGAAAAGACCAGCTCAAAAAAAGAGTTGATGTTAGGTCGTATCGAGATGTCAAAGAGGTTGCCTGGGATCGGACTAAAATGGAGGGCCTACTTTGAGCTACACCGACAAGAGCTTAGCTCTTAAATAAGCAGAAGAGAAGAACCATCTCGATCACGTCAACTTTCTCATAAAAAAACGCATTAAAATCGGTGCATTTATGTTTATCTATTAAATACATCGTCATCTGGTTATGTTAAGTTCCTGTGATGAATGAGGTCACCAAATATACTAAGGGTGTATTGTGTTTTATCAATACAGCTAATTTTAATATACCCTTTAAAGGTCAGGCATCTAAATGTATATATTTCTTTATGTGAATTCGTCAATACGTTGAACCTAAGTCTGAAATTACACACTTTCTATCCGAATCAACTTGCATAACTGCTAAAAATAATTAGAGTGATCATGCCAAAAATCTACTAAACTATTATAGCAATTTGCTATAGAATAAAATTCGCAATCTTTACACTAATTTGATGCGATAAATTGGCTTTATGCAACGGTGATGTAAAGCTGTCTTGGCAAACGACAGAAAGTGCCGTTTAAGGAAATAATTGGTTCATTAAGATGGCGTTAAATAAATTATTTATTTCAACGATTTGTAAGACATCCGGGATATTTCTCAAATAGTGATTTTTTCTGGCTACTTTGTTATGAGGGAAGTCCTCGGTAGCGAATTTGCATTTTTTTCGAGAAGCACCTATTAGAATAGCACAGCCCCCTTACACCCTAGGGTAGTGTTGTAAAAGACAACGATAGGAATAGGTTCGACGTGACTGTTGGGCGTTGGTCTAGCAACCTATCACTAAAATGATATACTTTCTCCAATCTTTAAACCTAGGGTTGCTTCAAGCGGCACTCAAAGTTAAATTTCACGTGCTGCCTACCCCTTTTCAAAATACACGCGTGAGTAAACAAAGGCTAGCAATACGGATTACTCAAGTGTCACGTATAAGGAACAAGTCGATGCGCAGTGACATAATCAAGGATCGCCGCCGTAACGTAACGGTGCTAGAACTCGTGCGCATGTGCGTTTGCTCTATTACCTATGGATAACGTGGGTTAAATACTAATAAGACTTTATTAATAAACTAGCTTCTGCCCGCGACTCCGTCCGGTCCGCGTGGAACTCCTTTATATCGCAGCTCCATACAAACTATTACCCCTTCATTTCACCCCCTTAGGGGATGATTACGGGGATAAAAACTATCCTATGTTACTCTCCATCCCTTCAACTATCTCCACTTAAAAAATCACGTCAATTCGTCGCTCCGTTTTGCCGTGAAAGACGGACAAACAAACAAACAAACAAACACACACATACACTGTCGCATTTATAATATTAGTATGGATATTGGAGGACATACATACACATAACCGAAGGTAACTGCTATAGCCCCCCGAATCGCTAAACTTAAGCAGCAGCACGTAGAACCGATGGCCGTTGGCGCCGGAAGGCTCTCAAGTGGCGACCACGTACCGGCAAGGTTTTGGTCCCGGGAGTCCGCTGGATGCCGGTGGTGCAGTATCGGTCATTGTGGCACTCTTTGGGGGAGGCCTATGGCCAGCAGTGGACGTTTTTCGGCTGACCCGTACATCAGTGGCGGCGCGTGAAAATGTTTGCAGCGCAACGCAACCCGGAACAAAAGAGTTTTGAAAGAATGTATTTAGACTAGGTATACTTATAGCTATTAGGATACAACTAAATATTATCCAAGCCGGTTGGAATCGGCTTGTATGGATGATCCGCCACTGCCATACACATAAATCTAGTCTTATACTTAGCAATGCATGTTGATTTGTCCATTCCTGAAGGAACTAGACCCTTTCGGAATTAACAATCTGTACTGTAGGTACTAGCCGACGACATACGTACACACACAACCACAATACTGAGCCTCACCGGGAATCGAACTAAGCTCCTAGCTTCCCAGGCAGAACCACTACTAGCGTAAACTGGCAGTCAATAGTTAGTATTGATTGGTGACCAATAATCTAATCCAGCCGGATTCAATTAATCAGCCGATCATAGTGCGCTTAGGCAGATTGTGATATTTCTTTAAAAAAAACTTTAATCGGACAGTTCAACGATTGGGCGACCCATCGGTAGCCATTCTCGATACGCCTATCGAAGCCGTGAAGTAGCTACTTTTGAGATTTACCGTCTCAGGCCTACACATACCCGCGATCTGAGACATTCGTTTTATACGTTTTATTTGAGTTGGCAGCATTGCATCAATAAAGTAGTAGTAGTAAAAAGGAACTCTATCGCCAAAGGTAGCAGATTCCAATTCCAATGACACTTTTATAAAAAGTCGGTCGGTCACATTAAATATTTTTTCTCAAACATGCAATGAAATATTGACGTGGTGTTCTTCATAATGGGCTTCGAAGTGTCACGTTTCGGGCGCAGCGAGACGAGAGACCCGTGATGGCATTTCATACAAAATTGGAGGCCTAGGCCTGCAAGATGGTCTTTTTTAATTTCCATTCCACAATTTGTGGCACAGGATCAAGGCGTTCAGCCATGAAAATTAAAGTTTGATTTCTTGGAGTTTTTTTTTATTTATTTCATTGCATGTTTGAGAAAAGCACTATACATACCTCGGCGTGAAAAGGGGTTGCCAGCCTCATAACTACCAACCAACCCAACCAACCCCAACCCCTTACTTCCCGACCTCTGTAGTAATGTACTATTATCCACTAACAATGTGCTATCACCATCATGTCATGAGACATCGGAGCGAACAAGTTGCTTACAAATATCTGAACACCATCAATACAACGCATGTACAGATGTTATTGAGCACTTTACAGTCCGTCCAGCGGATCCCGATCCCGACAGCCATTATTATACACGTCATACGCTTCCTGTGCATTAGCATGCTCGCCGTCGCTACTTGCGTAAGGCTTGCGTGGCACACTATGCGGTACTTGTACTACATAGTACCATGCGTTGTTAACTTATGGTAGCCATTTGCAATCTGACACTATGATGCGCGCAAACATACCTACATCCTAAGCTTACGCCCCAGTCCAAGTTGGCTCAGTTCGGGTTGCACAGGGCCGGTTCCACAACACTTTAGGAGCTCAAACACCGCGAAATGTCCGGATCCTGGATAAAAAATAAAATAGAAAGGCCCAGGTTTTCAGTTAGGTACTTATCGTAATTACACCAATAGCAAATGAATTATTTTGAGAAAAAGATAAGTAAAAATAAATAATAATCAATGAAAAACAAAAATATATTCAAATAAAAATAACAAATAAATACATCGTATAAACACTGCATTCATTGACAGTCAATTAAATTTTTGTCTCCGGTCGTAACTCTAGCTTGATACTTATACGTTTGTTAGGCAGTGGACTAGTCGCAAACGGCCAAAATATAGCCAAGTACCATCTCTTACCAAACACGTGCGCCATATTCCTTCTCCAATAAGTCCTCAACGGCACCTTCCCTTTCTTATACTCGTACCACGTCAGACCACTAAGCGCTTTGTACATATGGAAAAAAGCTAAATTGATCGCAAACGGCAAAATAACTAAATTCAAGAACCAAAAGAACACAAACATGCGTTTCCTAAAAACCCAAATACTTGGAGAGAAGATACTCCAATTTCCCAAGTTAAAAAGTCTAGCTGTCGTCTGGGCGAAAGATTCGAGATCAAACACATATTTGAGAACAATGTAGTTGTAGTACGTGGCGTATATTATAGCGAGCGCTAAGTGGCAGAAGTAGCATGTGAAGTATCGTTGATTGTTGCGTCCAATGCACTGTGCTAAGAAGATGCAGTGGTGGTCTCTTCTTAGTATGCAAGCGTTGCATGTCGTGCAATGCCAACTGTCCTTTGGTCGCTTCTGCTGGCAGTGTTCGCAGTAGATGCCTCCTCCGCGGTATGCTTTCACACGAGAATCAGCCAGTACGCATAAGACCATATTTCCTGCTACGTTAATGAACAAGTAGCTGGCAAGGAGGACGTGAAAGTAATGCTTGATGGAGCCCCATCGGAGCTGTTCTATAAGAAAAGGCCTTATGATGCACAGTTGAAACAAAAAATACGCAGGCGTTATCAGGAATACTGCGAAACAGTATGTCATTTCTAATAGGCGTTTTTTTTCAATCGGCGTGAGCGTGAGAAACATTCTTTATTACAAAATTCCACTGATATTAAATATTTAATTAGTTTGAAGAGAAATATGAAACTAATTTGCGTATGTTTTTTGTACTCTCAATTACGGCTGTCAATAATTTGACTTTTGATTTCATCAAATCTTTATAGAAAAATGAAAGAGAAAACTATGTTTACAATTATTTCTTATGTTATGATAATCGACACAATAATCCGACTATAACACAATAAGATTCATTAGAAAAAAATATTATGTATTTTCACTAACTCGAAAGAATATAAATTCCATGACGAGTGAGCAGTTTTATCCCAGTCTTAAACCTCGTTCAAATGTTGAATAAAAGTTACCAGGGTTACCAGAAGTTACGTTCAAAGAGAATATTACCACCAAAAGGTAGTAGCTATGTTCTCTTTGATTACCACTACGTGAAGACGTGAAGTTGTCAAAATTTACATGGTCAACAATTTTTAACACAAAAATGTCTTTACCACCGATAAAACCGAAAAAATTACCCATAGCGATCGAAAAAATAGCTTGTGTCGTCATCGTGTTCGGAGTAACACCAATGTCGTACATATTCCAGATGATGGTGATTCGACCAAAACTGCTGAAGCTATGGGGCATCGGTTTCACCAGTCATTGTTGCCATGTTTTCATATCCACGTATATCTTCGTAAACGTATTTGCAAATATGATCCTGAGCATAGCCGTTGACTCCCGTTTGAAGCACTACCAAGAAGTAAAACAAGGAAGGTACTGCGTTTATTGCACGCGAAATCAACCAGAGGACAGTTGGCATTGTGACACATGCAATGCTTGCGTACTACGGCGGGATCACCACTGCTTATTTTTATCGCAATGCATTGGACGCTATAACCTGCGATATTTCATCTGCTTCTTAACGCACGCGACGATATCACTGGCACTTTCCATATACTATGATTTCTGCGCCATGGAAAACGTGTACGTTACTAGTTTTGCATACCTAGTAGTCCAGGCCATTCAGATGCTTAATACAGATGTCGTATTAATCCCGCCAGTTAATTTAAAACAATGCTTATATGAGATATTTTGGTATATGAATGTGGCTGGTTTCATACTTTGCGGTAGCTTGCTGTGGTTTCATTTGAAGAATGTATTGAGAGGCGAGACGGCCCATGAACGCAAAATAGGGAAGATTCCGGCAAGTGAGTGTTGGAAAAAGAACATGGCGCATGCTTTTGGTAGAAGGTGGTACTTGGCTATACTGTGGCCTTTTGTGGACAGTCCCTTAGTACATAAACGTGATGAGAACTAGACTAACTATATTATTTAGTTGATGAAATATATATGGAAAAAAATGAGCGTATTTTTATTCTTGCACTTGCTTCATATTCGAATTGTAATACAAAATTAGCTCGCAATAAAAACTTTTTCGTTAAGTATTTATTTAATTGTGTATTAGCTGTCGAGTCAAAACTATTTATGACAGTGTCAGTGTCGTATTGTTTAGACTCGATATACCATATCAAATGAAATAAATCTAATTTTTATAGCAAAATGTCCCTATTACGATCTATTAATGTGAGAAATCAAGAAAGTACTTTCGAAAGAATTGTGTGTTTTTTCATAGCTTTTGCAACGCATGTTTTCTTCGCATTCCAAATGATAGTAGTAAGGCCAAAACTAGCACATTTTTGGAACATTGGTCTCACTGAATACTGCTTCCACATTATACTCTGTACGTACAGCTTTGTTAACGTTTTTGGGAATATGATGCTGACTGTAGCCGTCGACTGTAGCTCGAAGAATTATGTCGGAGAAGGAAGATACTGCCAACACTGCAAGCGAAACCAACCGGAGGACAGTTGGCATTGTAAGACGTGCAATGCTTGCATACTAGGGAGGGACCACCACTGCTTCTTCTTATCACACTGCGTTGGACGCTACAATATGCGATATTTCATCTGTTTCTTGGCTCATATGACAATAGCTTTGGCGCTTTCTATATACTACGACTACTACGCTATTATATCCGAATATGCTTTCGATAGTTTCCTGGACATAATTGTGTGCTTTGCAGAGATGTTTAGACCTTCATATTTCTTATTTACCCCGACTTGGGAGGTGGAGAAGCACCTATTTGCGATATTGTGGTACTTGCTTTTACTTATTTTCCTTGCATGTGGACACTTGTTGTGGTTTCATTTGGATAATATTATGAACGGAATGTCTTCTTATGAGTATTACGAGTACAGTGGGAAAATCCCGGAAAACGTGCATTTGAAGAGGAATATACAGCGAGTTTTTGGAGTAAGATGGTACTTGGCAATACTTTGGCCTTTCGTGGAAAGTCCCTTGTCCGATAAACCTAGTTACTAGACTAAGTGATATGTACGTTTCGTTTGATTAAATAGAGTACATTCTTTTTGATTGTTATTTAATTACCTGGCTTTAAGATAGCTTATCTTTTTATTACAACTTTGTCTAACCGCAGATGCTAAAGAGATGAGATTAGGAAACGCAGTTAGTTTATATCAATGCAAGAAGGTTGCTATCGGGCTGGGCTCCTTGACGCATATATCCGTCGTTGGCGTTGAACCTGCGGTGCGGATATGTACGTCGTTGGCGTCGAATAGATAATATTCAGAGCAATGACGCGTAGTTTCAGTATCCAAGAGGCAACCGAATGGCTCGCGATATCTGAGCTCCCGAAGTGTTGTGGAACCACTCTGTGCAACCCGAACTGAACCAACTTGGACTTGGAGTTTCCTCTTGGGCACTGAAACTTCGCGTCATTCCTTTAACTATAAATAACCCTTTTGATTTAGTTTTGTGTCAAACTTGTCAAACCTTCAAATTGAAGTGAGATTCAATGAAATCAGTATTGTCATGTCGTGGTTTCCGTGTCATTTGCTAAGTAAACAAACGGTCAACAAGTGTATCTCAGAGAAAAATGATACCAAGGGCCGTGAAAATAAAGACGCTAGAAACAATACTCGAAAGAACAGCATGCCTGTTCATAGCGATTGCAACCCCGATCTTCTTCGCATTCCAGATGACTATAATAAGACCAAAGCTGCTAGAAATATTTAACGTTGGCATCACCAGGCATTGCTTCCACGTCCTTCTATCTACCTACTGCTTTACTAATGTCTTTGGAAATCTGTTACTAAGCGTATTTACTGACTCAAAACTCAAGAGTTACATCGGTCGAGGGAGATACTGCGAATACTGCAGAGAAACCCGGCCCGTGGGCAGCTGGCATTGCGTGAAGTGCAATGCGTGCATTTTAGGACGGGACCACCATTGCTTCTTCTTATCACACTGCATTAGACGTTACAATCTGCGATATTACATCTGCTTCCTAACTCATATGGTAGTATCTATAGCGTATTCAACGTACTACGACTACTTCGTGCTTGTATCCGAATTTGATTTCGTGGATTTTGCAGAAGTATCGCTTAGCGTAGTTCGGCTTCTACTCCCAGTTTACACCTTAATGGGCCCATTGGAGATGATGAAGCATTTATACGCACTGTTCTGGTATTTCAATATTTTTATTCTAGTTATTTGTGTTGGTTTACTATGGTATCACATGCGCAATGTGTTGAGAGGTATTACATCTTACGAGTATAAAATGGGAAAGGTTCCTATGAAGACTGATTGGAAGAATAATTTGGCATATGTGTTTGGTACCCGATGGTACTTGGCCTTACTTTGGCCCTTCGTGAACAGCTCTTTACCAGATAAGCGTAGAAAGAGCATGATTAGATTAGAAACCACATTTTTATATAGTTTAGTAGATTAATTAATTAAACTATTTTTAATGTTCTCTTGATTGATTTATTTCCGATAGCTTATCGTTTTATTGGTATAGATTAGGATTTCGTCTGGCTGCTGGCTGATAAACTGACGATGGAAACTGCTGGAAACTTTTGGCTAACGATGCTTCAGAATCAATCTAAGACATGCGAAGAAATTGTCACTTTGAAGGAACTGAAGGTAGGTTTGCTAGTTGAGCCCCAGAAAGCTTTGTAGAATTAATATAAGTATTAACGTACTCTCTTTTTACCCGACTGCTGAAGGACGGGAGGTTTATGTTTTTCGAGCGTATGTATGTATGGAAATATTCAAGTAAAACATACACACATACACACACAAACACTTTACAAACGCACATACATTTTATTCTTCATTTAAACTGATATTTATAATATTTAATATACTATCCAATTTAATAAAATTTAATAATATGCGGTCTCCTGCGATACAGGCAGAGCCTAGTGCAGGGACTGGTACTTGTACGTGTAAACTATTTTTGCTGAATAAATGTCTTATGTCTTATGTATGTATGAATATGTATGTGACCTTATTCTTTGGAACGCCCTGCAGCCTAAACCGTTTGACGGATTTCGACATATGAGGTGTCGTTGGATTCCTCTTAATCGTGGGAGTGACATCAGCTATAAAATTTGAAAAAAAAGCAGTTGGAATTTTGAAAAATCTTTCAATTTCACTTGTTACTCTTTCAAGTGGACTTATGCTATGTGCGCTACGCCGCACATATATTTTGTATTGTAATATGCAATTATTATTAAAACCTTTGACACACTATGATATCTTCAAGAAACTTAACTCCTTTTTAAACAGTTTGCCTAAGTTGATAAACAGTACCTCGTATGAAGCTAAATCCAGTAAGTACTTAGCAAAAAAACAACAGTCTAAAGAAAATGTTCTAAAAAGCTTGTAAATAAATGTTTTCATTCATTCATTGACTCATAAATCATGCTTGATGAAAGGGTTAACTGAATATCGTAATATTATGTACATGTATGTGTAACACTCATTTAGTTCTTAAGTAGATTACTTATTAAAATGTTATTTAATAAACAAGAATGATTAGATTGATTAGGTACATAAAAATATCCGCAACGCAGGCTTCGTCAATTGCGTACAAACAAACATCTCCCTAGGTACAATGATAGAATCCGCAACAGGCTTCGTCAATAACACGTTATATAACCTAAACTAAGAAAAAGAACCGCCCCAGATCGTTGGTGGCCCGAAAGTTCCCATGACACTGGCGGCGTTGCCACGCTGAATGGCCAAAGAAATCTGTTGAGCCAGGAACGATCCGGAACGAGGATCACAGCCCCTATCCCTAAGCCGCCGACCCAAATCCCGTATAAAATCTTTGGCCTCCGTACCCCAAGGTCCCGCAGTCTCCACCGCCACTGGCACAAAGTCGTACATTGGCTTCAAGGCTGAGTACTTCGCATGTTTCATCCGAGCCGCCGTCTCTTCTCCGTTCTTAAGTTAATATTTTTTTACTAAACCTTATGCTTATGGACCTTGTCTGTAATTAATGATTTATTATTTTTATGTGTACCTTAAGAGGTACACATAAAAATAATAATGCCTCAGTTTAATGGTTAATGCCTCAGTTTTAGTTCATCGAATCCACTGAAAATAAGCTGCACTCCGTGTCACAACCTATTCTGAGTGGGCACCATTTTTTAGGCAACACGAGTTTCCGTTTCTAGATTTAAAGCTCCATCATATGATATATTCTTGTTGTTGTCCCAAAATAAATCTCTTCTATTCTACACATGAAATTTGAATAGTTTTTGTTACGGTTTATACCATTTTAAATACGTTAAATGTCTCAATGAATCAAGTTAGGTGTGTGCACGTGCACACAATTAATTTGACCACACTGTAGAAAGACTAAACTAGCCTCCTTTAAATAAAATACTATTTAATAAGTTAACTAAAATACTGGCCATAAATAAAATACTTGTGATCGTCTAGTTCAAGAAGTACGAATAGGACCCTCTACGTTGTGTTAAAATCTCGTCGTAAAACGCATTGTATAAAATAATAATGTCAATGTAAATAAATGATGTTCCAAATGAAACCGTAACAAACGCAATAAATAAATGTGAATAAATAACATTCGTAATAAATAAAACGAATGAAACTAAAATTTCAAAATGAATCAGAACGTAAATGTAGTTTAATCGACGCATTAAATAATGCGTTTAAATAAACGTCAAAAATCATACGTAAATGTATGATCATAAGCCGCAAAAAAACCGAATCAAAACACGTGAAAGGTCATTTCAGTAATCGTAAACATTACTGTAAATTATAATCCGTCAATAAATTTTATCGTCCGCAAATCAAATCGCACGGTAAAACAAACCGTAAAAAATCCGCAATAATTAATTAAATCCGCAAATCAAAATGAACATTTAAAATTGAGATCAACAAATAGTCTATCTACATAAGTGAACATGCGACTCACCCGATCAGGTACAACTCGAACAAAGATAATTGATTTAATTAGTTAATTACCGTATACAAATTATAATTATCTAATACTAATTACATACATTTATTTCTAACTTAGAACTAACTAAAATTATACTATAAAATGCTCCATCACGATGAACGACAACGATGACCTGTAAAATAAACAGACTACAAGGGGACCTTGGGATTCTAGACCTTAGGTCTTGAAAATGGGGCCTATACCTATTGTTATATCTTGAATCTTTCGAGGGCTCCCAACGCTCCTACACCCTCGCCAAACCAACAAATCCGTCATGATGCAACCTATCAACCCTTACTATCTATTTGATTCAAACCATCACTCCTACACATTCATCATCTTACACGAATCTTAAGTACTTAAGTACTTTTAAATTTACTTTACGCAGATTGCCAAGATTAAATTTTAATAATTACGCAAAACATAACGCGCGGCAGAATTTACGCATACCCTAAACGTTCGTGCAGCCACGGTATTTGTAACAGAGATAGTGATTGTTGTCGATTATGTACAAGGTGCTCTGAATACCATTTATATGCTATAACATCCACTGTACTGTCTGTCCCTTAAATTGGCCTGCAGTGTCACTCTACTTCCACTAATTGACGCAGATGTCAAAGGTCCGTATAATCGAATGAGTTACATCCCAGAACAAACAGAGCGCAATGTTACAGAACATATAAATAGCTCAGGCCTTGGATTTATACCTATTGTGTATGAAAAGTTCACAGCTTCTAAGAAATTGACACGTCAGATTCCTTAGGTGTAAACTCGAGTCGACTCCAGCAATCCAGGATCTAGTATCAGCCAAAAAGCTTTGCGTCGAGTGTACCTAAGTGCGTGTATTCAAATGAAATCTAAGCTCGTGGTGTGTCAGCTATGTATGTTGGTGTAAATGTGATATGTGTATGAGTGTATGTCCATTGAAATCAGGCTAAAGCCACGAAATACAATGGGTGTGTATAGAAGTTTTTTTTTTTTAAGTTCACTATCTTGTCACAAATAATAGAATCAAAAAGCCATTAAATACATAACACTACAATGCTTTAGAAAAGTTAAAAAGAGCCAGTTATAAAATTGAGATGTGTGTGTGTGCTCTTCCAAAGTTCAATCACATTGCAATGCTATCATTTATTATACCTATTCATGCATCCTTATTTAAATTAGAGTTGTATTTCAAGACAATAGTAGTATATCCTTAAATCCACTCTCATACCAGAGATAGTATATACATAATATTAAAATTTGGAATAATATCTGGCCCTATGGCCCCTATTAATGTTCGATTAAACGGCTCAGCGGACCCGTTGAGTTGCAGAAAAGAACTAACTATACCTTTAATTTATGAAGCCTTGGAAATGTCTATTACAGCAATTAGCACGCAGAACTATATTTCCAGCTAATCTCCCGAAGCGACGACCTAAATATTACAAACCAAAAATGAACACTTTACTCTTAAATAACTACATAGGTCAATTTTTATAAATACTTAATGTGAACACTGACTCTATAATTATTAACTATTCATATAAAAACAAATCAAACACTTAATGTTTCACACTCGCACTATTGTCAATTGTCTTAACGTGCCTACACTAAATTCAGTTATTTGTCTCTAAAATGTCTTAAAATTGTCTCTATAAATATCACTATAAAATCTCTAGTAATTGAACACTATTTCATATAAATATAACGCGAAACGCACGCGGAAATCTAATATCAAATTTAATTGATGATTAATTATAAGGGAAACCGAATGAGATAATTCCAACCTGTCGTGAGGTCCAATCTCGACTGCCCTATTGTAAAAGACTGAATCTGTACATGAATTCTTGTGCAATATCAAAAAGGTGTAATTATTTTACATGCCATATTAACATACGGCATTTTGGTTTACAATAATTAATAGTCCTACTATAGATTAGTCAAAAGACATATGTGTTATATATTGCAACTAATATAAGTCCTTTCGGATCTGTTTTTGTTATCGTCTGGTCGCATAGAGTTTCAAGAGTTGAAAACACTTGAATGGTATACATGAGATTATTTAAGTTGGCCAAATTGCATCAGTGGTTCATTCAAAAAGCAACTCTACGTTCGAAGGTAGAAGCTTCTAATTACAATGACAGTTTTATAAAAGGCCGGCCACATTAAGTAATCTCAACCATAATACAAAGACGAAATAGGAGACCAGCTCTGTGCTTTATTGTTCCAATGTTGACGTAAGGTCAATTTCAAGGAGCGCCGGCCGTGTGAAACGGTTTTATAGTATTTGTCTGAATTAGGTACCTATTTTTATGAATATAATCAACAAGTACTGTAAACTTGCAGTTACAGAGCGCCCTCAGATTGACGATACAATTTTAGAATTGAAAAGGATGAAATTGTGAGGCTATCTCAATAGGTAATGTACTCAAACCCCTGATAGCATCTGAGCAAACTAAGCATAAACCTGCGCCCTCACTTCTCTAAGACCGAAACGATATTTATTTTATTTTATTACATTTGCTATTAAGTATATGCTTTGACCGATAATAGGCAGAACGTACACTACATCCCATAAAAATTGTATTCACAAAGAAATCGCACGACTGTTTAGTAAAGATAATAATAAATTACGCAGTCATGAGTAATAAGTATCAATTGCACGCCCTCACATTCGTAAATAGGGGTTGCCTCTAATAAAGCGTACATATTTTATGTTTTATTCTAAGACCACAAACTACTACACAAAAACGGTTTAATGCTAAGAACACCTTTTAATTGTAACTTTTACAATTTTGTTACAAGTGTTACAACTTGCGAATAATGACATATAAACTAAACTTTAACTCAGATTCGTAATCAAGTAATTAAATCAATTAAATTGACTCAATTTTGAATGACTTGAATCCTGGCTCACGGCAACACTGTAGAAAGACTAAACTAGCCTCCTTTAAATAAAATACTATTTAATAAGTTAACTAAAATACTGGCCATAAATAAAATACTTGTGATCGTCTAGTTCAAGAAGTACGAATAGGACCCTCTACGTTGTGTTAAAATCTCGTCGTAAAACGCATTGTATAAAATAATAATGTCAATGTAAATAAATGATGTTCCAAATGAAACCGTAACAAACGCAATAAATAAATGTGAATAAATAACATTCGTAATAAATAAAACGAATGAAACTAAAATTTCAAAATGAATCAGAACGTAAATGTAGTTTAATCGACGCATTAAATAATGCGTTTAAATAAACGTCAAAAATCATACGTAAATGTATGATCATAAGCCGCAAAAAAACCGAATCAAAACACGTGAAAGGTCATTTCAGTAATCGTAAACATTACTGTAAATTATAATCCGTCAATAAATTTTATCGTCCGCAAATCAAATCGCACGGTAAAACAAACCGTAAAAAATCCGCAATAATTAATTAAATCCGCAAATCAAAATGAACATTTAAAATTGAGATCAACAAATAGTCTATCTACATAAGTGAACATGCGACTCACCCGATCAGGTACAACTCGAACAAAGATAATTGATTTAATTAGTTAATTACCGTATACAAATTATAATTATCTAATACTAATTACATACATTTATTTCTAACTTAGAACTAACTAAAATTATACTATAAAATGCTCCATCACGATGAACGACAACGATGACCTGTAAAATAAACAGACTACAAGGGGACCTTGGGATTCTAGACCTTAGGTCTTGAAAATGGGGCCTATACCTATTGTTATATCTTGAATCTTTCGAGGGCTCCCAACGCTCCTACACCCTCGCCAAACCAACAAATCCGTCATGATGCAACCTATCAACCCTTACTATCTATTTGATTCAAACCATCACTCCTACACATTCATCATCTTACACGAATCTTAAGTACTTAAGTACTTTTAAATTTACTTTACGCAGATTGCCAAGATTAAATTTTAATAATTACGCAAAACATAACGCGCGGCAGAATTTACGCATACCCTAAACGTTCGTGCAGCCACGGTATTTGTAACAGAGATAGTGATTGTTGTCGATTATGTACAAGGTGCTCTGAATACCATTTATATGCTATAACATCCACTGTACTGTCTGTCCCTTAAATTGGCCTGCAGTGTCACTCTACTTCCACTAATTGACGCAGATGTCAAAGGTCCGTATAATCGAATGAGTTACATCCCAGAACAAACAGAGCGCAATGTTACAGAACATATAAATAGCTCAGGCCTTGGATTTATACCTATTGTGTATGAAAAGTTCACAGCTTCTAAGAAATTGACACGTCAGATTCCTTAGGTGTAAACTCGAGTCGACTCCAGCAATCCAGGATCTAGTATCAGCCAAAAAGCTTTGCGTCGAGTGTACCTAAGTGCGTGTATTCAAATGAAATCTAAGCTCGTGGTGTGTCAGCTATGTATGTTGGTGTAAATGTGATATGTGTATGAGTGTATGTCCATTGAAATCAGGCTAAAGCCACGAAATACAATGGGTGTGTATAGAAGTTTTTTTTTTTTCAGTTCACTATCTTGTCACAAATAATAGAATCAAAAAGCCATTAAATACATAACACTACAATGCTTTAGAAAAGTTAAAAAGAGCCAGTTATAAAATTGAGATGTGTGTGTGTGCTCTTCCAAAGTTCAATCACATTGCAATGCTATCATTTATTATACCTATTCATGCATCCTTATTTAAATTAGAGTTGTATTTCAAGACAATAGTAGTATATCCTTAAATCCACTCTCATACCAGAGATAGTATATACATAATATTAAAATTTGGAATAATATCTGGCCCTATGGCCCCTATTAATGTTCGATTAAACGGCTCAGCGGACCCGTTGAGTTGCAGAAAAGAACTAACTATACCTTTAATTTATGAAGCCTTGGAAATGTCTATTACAGCAATTAGCACGCAGAACTATATTTCCAGCTAATCTCCCGAAGCGACGACCTAAATATTACAAACCAAAAATGAACACTTTACTCTTAAATAACTACATAGGTCAATTTTTATAAATACTTAATGTGAACACTGACTCTATAATTATTAACTATTCATATAAAAACAAATCAAACACTTAATGTTTCACACTCGCACTATTGTCAATTGTCTTAACGTGCCTACACTAAATTCAGTTATTTGTCTCTAAAATGTCTTAAAATTGTCTCTATAAATATCACTATAAAATCTCTAGTAATTGAACACTATTTCATATAAATATAACGCGAAACGCGCGCGGAAATCTAATATCAAATTTAATTGATGATTAATTATAAGGGAAACCGAATGAGATAATTCCAACCTGTCGTGAGGTCCAATCTCGACTGCCCTATTGTAAAAGACTGAATCTGTACATGAATTCTTGTGCAATATCAAAAAGGTGTAATTATTTTACATGCCATATTAACATACGGCATTTTGGTTTACAATAATTAATAGTCCTACTATAGATTAGTCAAAAGACATATGTGTTATATATTGCAACTAATATAAGTCCTTTCGGATCTGTTTTTGTTATCGTCTGGTCGCATAGAGTTTCAAGAGTTGAAAACACTTGAATGGTATACATGAGATTATTTAAGTTGGCCAAATTGCATCAGTGGTTCATTCAAAAAGCAACTCTACGTTCGAAGGTAGAAGCTTCTAATTACAATGACAGTTTTATAAAAGGCCGGCCACATTAAGTAATCTCAACCATAATACAAAGACGAAATAGGAGACCAGCTCTGTGCTTTATTGTTCCAATGTTGACGTAAGGTCAATTTCAAGGAGCGCCGGCCGTGTGAAACGGTTTTATAGTATTTGTCTGAATTAGGTACCTATTTTTATGAATATAATCAACAAGTACTGTAAACTTGCAGTTACAACACCCTCAATATACTTTGGAGGCGATGATTTTTTTGACTTCTCCTTAACCGGATTAGGGTCAAAGAACTACAAAGAGGCGTTGCTGTAGGTACCATCCTAATAATGCATAAAAACAAACAAAACTCCGTCCAATTTGTCTCTTTCACACCCTCACAATTTGAATGAGAGAAACAAAAACTTCCGAATTGAGTTTATCAAAATCTCTCAGGTTAAACGTAGCCGGAATAGTAATAGTATTAGCAGCTTTATGTTGTGTAATATAAGGTTCAATATCAATTGAAGAAAAGAAGTGACGAGGAGGATTTGACGGCGGACTTGAAATGCCAGGATCGTGCGCAAGCGACGCAAGTAACACGTAATATCGGCTTTTATCGCGGTATTTTGTTGTGATATGCAGCTGCCATAAACATATCAACAACGCGTGTCTATAAGATCTATAGTTTGTTTACAAGTTTTTTATATCGGTTTGACCTATCTTACTAATATTAGTTAACTATGACGCTTTTTTAAACGATTTAATCTTATTACCAGCTCGGTTACAGGATCATAATAAAATTGAATGAACAAGTAAGTAACATTTGTTTCATAAAGCAATACTTACTCTAAGATGCAACTTTCAATACACCCGAAGGAAAACGATCAGATTGTTAGATGGATTCTTTAACATCGACTATAGACTCTATAAAGGGTACAAGGATAAACCACATTTGAAAAGAAATTGGGTTCTATATGCAGTTGCAGCGCGTATGAAAGCAAAAAAAGTGGTGGTACTTACTATATAGTTTTAGTTTAGATGAAGGAAAGTACTTAAAACCGACCATTACGTGTGACGGTAGGCCAAAAGCATACTGTGAATAAACAATAGCACAGACAGTCCCTATTCCAGTACACGTGACACACTTCTGTCAATTTTATAACGTCTCTTTGTTATCTTTTTCTTACATATTTAGCAACAAAAGAAGTTGTAAAGTCCCATTTTAAGTGCACTTTCGTCATTTGAACTAAACCAAACTATACCACGATTTATGGCAAACTCATGAAAAGCGGTTACATTAGTTGACGGACGTTTTCAAACATCCAACGTTTTCGTAGTCCTCGCTCGTAGCCGAGGACATGCGAAAAAACGTATGTAGAGGAAAGCAGGTATACGAGCAAAGCGACCACCTATATAGCGGATTCCTGGCACTGAAAATGGTCAACTACAAATACATTCAACTTCAGGGGTCGTGGCCGGTCCTATAAAACCAAACGCTCCTTTCTTGGAGATAATCCAATTTTACGTGCCTTAGAAAAACCTCGAAAGGCTACTAATTCCAAAGACGAGCGTTTGCGGGAGGAATGTACCAGTGGCACGCCAGCGTTCTTTTTACGTGTATTGAAGTCTACTAAGCTAGTTTTCTTTATGCTAATTCTATATCTTGGTTCTCACACTTATTGCGAAACATATTTGTTGCAAAACGCTCGACGATTTGTTATGACTCCTGTCATTCGATGAAAAATGCTACGATTCTCCATTAAGGTCCATTACAGACTCCTTAGCTTTTGATAGATGGCACCTCAGAACAATAGCTTCGAAATGATATATAGATTCACCAACTTAGTAATGCAGTTCGCGGTCTCACTACAGGTGTAAATCACTATGAAGTGAGAGGTTGGCCGAGTGAACAAATAACTTTGTTATCCTATATCGTTACAGAACTACATTCAATGGAAAATCAGTCTTAATACATGGAATTGTAATTGAAGTTTGAATGAGAGGTGTTTCGTAGTGAATGTTGAAATTGTACTAAGTAGCCACTTGTTTGAACTTTTTTAAATTGATGACACTTCAAGACTGTAACGAAAGGCGTGGGCTGATGATAGATTTGGGTTGGGTTGTTATATCTACCTTGAGGGGGTTTTGAATTGGTTCTCTATTGATATAGAGACATAAATCCTTAGCCAAAGCGACGCACAACCAAGGTCTTAATCGACCTAACAGTAATGAGGATATAACCTGAATTCAAATGTCATTATTGTTTGGACTAATCTGGGGATAAAATGTATTCTAAACGTAAAATTGGCACTAAGAACCCTCTTTTGTTTAAAGTATCGGAATGGGGGCAATTCGCCGCTAGTGAACTAGTGTTAAGCCTGATGAGAAGCAAGTTTTGTAGCCTGTGGACGCTTACAGCTCCAGGGGTCACGGTCATACGGCGCCCGTAGCCAAACGTTTAAAGGTGTTTGGAGGATTTGGTTTTACGCCTAGGATAAATGCAGGTTCCTCACCAAACGCATCTACAGGAATTCTAGAGATCGCATTCACCAAATCCGTGTTTATGAATAGGCGAAGCGTTCAACGACGCGACTCGCGTGCTATCTGCGGATTATGGAGACGCTCATGGCTGTATTATATAAACAATCATATATGTTTGTGTTAGGGTGACATCCACCGCTCGTGTCTTGTCCATGAACACGGTTCAACACAACACTACGTTCAGGAGGGCGCTCGTACACATTAAAGGGCTCCCATCAAAAATCAACGAAATTTAGTCGTGTTCATTTCGACACTCGTCCTCGGTTTATTGAAGCTAGCTTTCCAGGTGCAGATATGGGAAAGTTTGATTCGTGTTTAACATTTTTGATTTTGAATAACTTGAAAAATGTTAATATAGAATTAATTATCCATTTTTAAAGAAAGGTCTGTAAAAATACAAAACCACACCTCATCCTCATAAAAACTTTTATACACCCGAAAGTCATACCTACTCATACATACTGAACTTACCTATAATTTTGATATGCGTTTTTATAATCTTACTACTTAACACAGAAGTTATGGCCAGAAAACCAGTTTTTTCGCCTAAACTTTGATGCCAAATATCTCGAAAACAATGAACTTTGAAGTAAATATGGAATACTATATTGCTTAAAGCCGTTGTTGTTAATATAATAAGCTACAAAAAACATTGTAAAACTAAGGGATTCAGATCGAAGGTCATTGGCGTAGGGGAGCCCCTTAAAGATTCGGTTGAAACGGCTTCAACTAAATCTCACGACTCTTAGAGTATTCCAGTGTTCAAAATAAAACCAGGTGGTCGTGCCGGAGCTTCACCTCTGGATTTTCCCCAGGCTACTCTCCCACCACGCATTCCGATCGCTGTATTGGGTTCGTCGTACCAAAGCAACAGCCAAGTAAACAGACGGACAGAGTCGCACCATAGGATTCATTTTTACCTTTCTAGTATGAAACCCTTCAAAGCACTACATTATCTACAACTAGTACTACTACTGACCTTTGCCAAATGATCGCCCATTCACACCGAGTGCTTTACGAAAGTTTTTATAGCAAGAACAATCATAATTGAGTAAACAATCACGCAGAGAAAGTTCCCAAACATGAAGTATAGCACTGCCAAGCCGTCACGTAACGCTGGTAATAACAAACTGCATTATTTTTGTATTAAGGTAAAAGGGAATGTTGTGAGAAGCGAACACAATAACAAATCACGACGTTATGCATATTGTCTGCTTTGTTTACGCATTCCGTTCTCAAGACGTTTTTAACATAATTATAGTTTGTCTCTACTAACAATTGCACACTAAAGTTGGAAAGCTAGGTGAAAATTCGGCAGGTAATAATTGACTCTGAATGAGTTTGGTGAATTCACGAGTTCCTTGCCCGCTTTTGACAGGCAAGATATATATTCATTCTAAAGCGCGATTAAGAATTTTGTAATTTTGTAAAATTGTATGATGATGCCACAAGTTGTAGTTTTCATTACAGGTAATAAAATAACGTTTTCCAAGGCTAGATGAAATTCGACCGCATGCATTGCCACAAAAATACTTTGTCGGGGATTCTCTCACGTTTTCTGTATGTTTCCTCATGTCACTAACTGAACTCCGATACATGAAATAGCCCTTGAAGCCTTTTTTTTACTGAGAGTAAATCCGTTATGGATACAGCGCTGAGACAGCGTGGAAGGTATTTCAGACTCGTACCGCCTAAGAACCCTCCGTTCTCCTCGACGCATTTCAGATGCCTTTGGGATTAGGTCTAAGCTCTACCTTTATTTTCTATATACAATTGCACCCCCTGACTGCGATCGTCTACTACCCCGAGGACCCATCAAAAAGCGCCTTCGAAGTGTACTTGCAGGATTTTGAATTGATTGGTATTACTTCAAAACGCTTTCCGGAACTGGGTTCCAGAAAATCTTGTTTCATTGCTCATTAGAAACTTACCGGAAACCAGTATCCGTCGCTATCGCAGTCTTGTAACTTTGATTAACATACAGTAAATAAACGAAGTTACGTAACTATGATTAAATCGTTAAGTCACGTAACTTATATACGCATGCAACTACATACATATCTCGGACCTTCTTGCCATTAATTTCAAAATGCATGACATTATGAGTATTATGACCTTTTGCGGTCTCCGTAAAGACGTTCTTTGAGACGATAAACAAATATTACGAAGAATTTACGTAAGCATAAGACAAAAACGAAGTTTAATTGGTGTTTGTCAATTTTGTGGACAGTTTTGTCCGCAATAAGTTATCTTTATTTCTTGGCTACGTAATAATACGTCGTAAAATGAACTGAGATTTTGATCAAGGATGGGTAATGTGAAAGATGTATTTGTTAATACTTGTTTAACGTTGTGTGTTTTTGTTACAGGTAAGTCTTCTAACACATATATATTTGCTCTTCTGCAGCCTGGGGGTTTCATTTCTGAAGCACCTGTCTCTGTTTGGTAAGAATATATTATAAATAGAACCTAAATATGCTATAAGGATGATTAAAGACAAACAATGTACAGTAATACCCCGCTTTACGCGAGAGATGCGTTCCAGGGAAAATCGCGTAAAGCGAATTTCGCGTATATCGGGGTCTTTTGATAAAGTACCAAATTTAAAATCAAACCGCTTGTATTAGATAATTGTTTACATTTTACTTAGGAAATTACAATCAAACCGCTTGTTAATAGAAATTTTACATTTATAAAAAAACACATAATAAAGTGCTATTTTTTATGAAAATAACAGTAATGTTTTCTGAGTGGCGTTTTGCTTCCGATCCATCAAAATTTCTTGATAACATGCAACACTTTTTGTGATTGTTTGACGTATTGATGAAATACGATCAACATCACGATCCATACTTTGCAACATGTTCAAACCAGAATTTATTTTTGACATCGCTTCCTGGATAGCACTTGATGATAGAACTGGATCTTCGACAGGTTCCTCTTCACTTTCGACAGGATCGCTTGGAAGCTCTATTAAATCTTGGTTGCTGATACCATCCGAGGTGGCGTGATGTGCCGCGCGCAAGTAAATAACCAATCAGATATCAGTTCGATGACCAATATTATTAATATTATTACATTATTCGAAGTGCAGCTATATATTTTGTATATACGCTGCACATTGTTCATTATTTCCGCATTTTTTAAAATTATGATGACTGTATTTATAACGATCACTATGCGACGAGTAGCATAAGCAAATATAATGTGTTATGTGAAATTTGTATACTGAAATATAATAAACTAAACTAAACTAAACAATAGTGCACTCGCGTAAAGCGGGGCAATTTAGCGCGAAAATTTAAAAACCGCGTTATAGCGAATCCGCGTTATACGGGGTCGCTTAAAGCGGGGTATTACTGTAAAAGCAAGAAGGAATAATAAATAGTTTAAAAATTAGTTTCTCTGTTGTCTTCTCCTAACTTTACATTCGGATCAAAAGTGGTAGACCTCTTTCTAGTCAGACTGTACACATATATCCACGTAACTATAAGGTTACATATAACTCGCATCTAATAAACGTATTTAACTCTCTTATCAGTAGCAGACTTAATAATGGTCACCAAAGGCCGCAAAGATTACTTAGACTTCTTAGACGTAAAATGCCGAAGGCTCTCAAGGATTACATGGTTAATAAGCTTGCAACGGACAATACTCAGCAATTAAGAGGGGTAAATATTAAATTTGCTAACTAAAGCGGGGAGAGCGCAAGGCTTGCTAAATGACAAAGTTATGAGTCAAGATAGAGTAGCATTGTTTTAAGATTATCGCGTAACTTAACTTATACTTGTGAAATACTGGTTATGCTCAGTTTTTAAAACATAAAACTGTGTAAAGTAGCATCTAGGTCATCGTGATAAAACAACAATAAATCAATACCTGTGTTTTAAAAAAACAAAGGCCAGTGGTGTAATGTTCGGTACGAGTAGATGGTCCGATAAATCAGTTTACGTCTGACCTTTTATAATCGCAAGTGTAATAGTCAATTTGCGGGCCTTTTCATTATAGTTCCGTTGTAGATTAGGTCATTTACTGATTATGATTGTTTTAGCTGGATAATAGCAATAATTAGGTTATGTGTAAATCGATCTTGCACCATTATAAACTTAGTTTGTTAACAGAATCATGGTGAAATACAAGATCACGTTGATACATAAATATACACATAAGCCTATAATCTCAAAAGGAGAATGTAGAGCACATGATATCTTTAGTAGTTGTAGGTTTAACGATGGGTATAATATGTCAGGTTGTCAGCCCATCGCCCTCAACATACTTATTCTTATCTATCATAATCCAGCTGACGTTCCTACGACACCCTAGGAGAGAAAGTAAATAAGATAATAATACATTTTGTAAAATAACGATGCCAATCATATTTATTTTAAGTTGTCTAATATGTATTTAACTAACTGTTTTTGTAGTGATTGATCATAGAAAGCAAACAACACTTGCCTAACAAAAATATCGACGCACTAAAACGACATTGTAATGATGATATTAATACCCTAGGAATACCGTTGACATGAAACCACACCTGTCAACATATCGTCGGTCGCATATAATCACGTCATCTATAATCCGTTGTGACGGCGTGTTAAAGTTGACCGGTACCCCTGCAGTGCTAGGGTTAAACGCTTGAACTCTTGTCAAGAGAATAATGGAAGGTTAAGTGTTAGAAGGTTCGATGACAACAAATTGAAAAACGGTGTACCGTATGATTGCAATGGTGGTCGTGGAGTTTTAACTAAGCGAGGACAAGGTAAGCGGGCCGTTGTTGACACTGAACCTTAATCAATAATAATTAGAGGTAACAACGGAAGAAACTATTGGTCCATGAAACATCTGATGAAAGGTGACCTTCCAATATCACTTAAGCGGAGACTCATGGACATGTGCATTCTTCCAATTCTCACCTACGGTGCACAAACTTGGTCTCTGACGTCATCTCAAAAGTCCAAACTCGGGGTTTGCCAACGAGCCATGGAGCGCAGCATATTAGGTATCAAATTAGTGGATCGCATCCGGAACACCACGCTGCGCTCCAAAACTCAAATAGTCGATGTAGCTCGAAAGTCGGCAGAGTTGAAGTGGGACTGGGCTGGTCATGTCTGCCGCATGCCGAGTGAACTGTGGGCCAAGATCGCCACAGCCCGACAGCTCGAAACGGAGACGTGGCAGACCTCGTCGGCGATGGAGAGACGAGCTAGACTCCTTTTTAAAAGAATGGCCAGAGACTGCTCAGAATCGGGAGCACTGGAAAAAGTGGGGGGAGGCCTTTGCCCAGCAGTGGGACACTACAGGCTCACAATAATAATAATAATAATAACGACGATCATCGTCCCGATAGTCGTTTCGGCGAACGGTTTAATAGCGAAGAGTCTCGACCATCACCTCAAGAGACTCTCGCTAGGCGGCTGGATCAAGGGTCAGATACAGAAGGCGGTACTCCTGGATACTGCGCGTATAGTCAGGAGGTTCCTGTCTCTGTCGCCCTGACCGCCGGTAGCTTAGGCCTCGCCTCGCTGCCGGCTGCACCCTAGGTTAGGTTTTTATAATGATTTTATGTTTTGTATGTATAGTTTTATATTTTACTTTTTAGATTAAATTATTGTAAAAACCTAGTCTAAGACGAAATTAAAATAAAGAGAATAATAATAATAACAACGGAAGACCAGCGCTGGCCCTGCCAGAATTTCGCTGAGTTGTGATTATTTCGTGGCAAATGTGTACGTGTCTACAATGTGTTGTAGCGTTGTTGTTTTGTATTTACTGTGACAACAACTGTCACTGTAAATTCGTCAATACGTGTAAATTAGTTATTAAGGAGTCAAATATTGGAACGTTTACCTTTCGCGTGCTGCAAGTAGTACCATAGTAAACGTATTAGATCATTTGTTCAGTGTTAAAAATATAGTTCAGTTACTAGGGTATTAGATTTAGATTACTTCTCTAATCACATTTTTATTTGTCACTAAGTAGTATTTGTCAAATTGATTTCACTTCAAATGTACCTAGCTCTACAATTATGCTAAAGTATTTGGTTGAATATCTAATAAGTACGAAGGTACATCCGACCAAACATAAAGGTATTAAATATATGTATAATCAATCAGATTGTTGCAATAGTTGCAATCGCTCACAAGCGACCGAATACCCATAAAATATCAAATCCGAACAATAGGTACACATCTAAATCTTATCTTTATTGCAATCTGTATTAGGATCGCCCTGTTCACTCTTTAACCTTAATCAATCAAATGTTTGCCAACCACTATTGTATACAAATAACGTAATATTATTTGTACAAGACTTGCACACCTGAACTGTGGAGTGCCTGTACCTATTATTATTCACCATCATTGCAAAATAATTCGTCACGCTTTCTTTCTACAAAAAACAAAACTAATATATTTATTCTGTAATAAATTCACCAAATATAATTTCTACATCCATACATTTTGGCTACTGAACTATCGAAGTCCATCGAACAACAGATTTTCTTTTCGATTTCTTGGATGGTCCCATAATTTGTAGAGGTTGGACTTTAGTATTCATAATTTGACTTTCTTGGTTAGGTAGGAGCTGTGTCTTACAAGTAGCAGAAACATCAAAACAACGTGTACCCGATACTTGGGGATATAAATTCTTCGCCCAGTAAAGTGCTCCAGTCTCATTATCTTAAATACGAAAAGCATTTTCACGTTCGACCCTATAAGGAGAAACCACGACTACACTGACACTAAACAAATATAACAGCACACTTAAAATCTACTCTAAATTCGAAACTGCATTTTTCAACAATATCGAAATAACATGCGAAACTTTGACCATACTAACTTCAACCTTATCTACTAAAACTTAAGGTAGAAACTTGCTTAGACGGTTTCTAGCCAGCCCTTCTCCTTAAAGGTCGACGCGTGAGTTGTCGACATACCCATAACAGGTACTTCTGTGCGGCTGAGCACCTTCTGACTTGGAAATTTCGATCGTGTGCTCTCTCTCACTCGATTTCCATGGGACTGTGGCGGAAGTAGGACGGAACGAGCGATGTTTAGATTTCCGGAGTATAATAGACCTCTGAACTGGTGGATTTCTTCATAGTATCGAATTCATAGCTCGAGCTATCGAAATAAGAAGCTAATATTGAGACATTACAAGCAAAATTGTCGAATGACTTGGGAGAAACGCCACCCATTGTAAAGTTGCTTTTCAATGTTGTGTTTCGTTTATCACGTTTTAAAACCAATTTTATTCGCTTTGCTTATATGTTCTTAAAAACTATTAGTATTCCAGCAGTGACTCGATAGATCCCAGAACTTTTTATAACGAGCAGTCATTTTGCAAAATATGGTCAGTCTTCACAGAATCGGAATGTTTTGTCTGACTTGATGTAGCTACGGTGCCAATTTCAAATAAAACGACCGATGTCGGTGAAATCATTCCTCAAATATAAGACTGCCACCTGCCTGGTGTATGTTTTCTATATTTGTGTGATGAGCATGCATTTTGGTTTCTGAGTCAACATCATCCTAGCGTGTAGCGTTTTTCCCGGTAGTACTCAAACAAGCCGGGGTCCGCTTTGGCACCTAACCGCATTATTTATTGTATTTCTTGATACGTATTTAAGAATTATTATTAAATATATAGTCCTCTAGTACCCATAACACAAGCCCTATTGAGCGTACTGTGGGACTAGTTCGACTTATGTAAGACTAGCTTCCGCCCGCGACTTCTTCTGTGTGGACTCGGGATTAAAACTATCCTATATTTTAATCCAGGCTATAAACTATTTCCGTGCAACATTTCATCCAAATCGGTTGAGCCGTTTAAGCGTGATTGAGTAACAAACATCCAAACATCCTTCGCATTTCTAATATTAAGTAAGATTGGCCCCCTAAGTAACTAAACTAACATTGCGTCCACCTTTTTTACAATCGATTCTTCTTAATAAATAAACTGTCATCGGTATCTCGATATGTCACTACTCGCTATCATTATGAAGCAATGCTTGTTATGATAGTCAATGACCGTGTCATAATAATGATGACGCACAACAATACATCAACCGTGTCACAAACTGTCAACTTTATAACCTTTTCAATACGACAGGTGTCAATAGAGTGGGTAATTGCCCTAATTTGTGTTACGTTACACAACTGATATATTGGCTTAGTGCCTCACATACATCCGATTCATACATTCTAGGCATAACTGGGGTGTATCGTTTGGTCTAGATTCGGTGATCTGTAGTTAATTGTAGTCACAGATTTCTCTTTGTATCGCTAGAAAATGTAGCTTTCTTTGTTAATTGGTTTTTAATTGTGTGGAAAGTTTTGATTATCTATTGATAGGTCTTGGTAAAATGAAGTGGAGTTTTTAATGTAGGCTTTGGCATATCCCGTTTATGAGGGTTAAGTTTCTTCTCTTCTTCGTCGCATCCTCATGGCTGAGGGTCGTGACTACACGAGGTCCTTGGGCACTAATGCTCTCCAGGACAATCGGTTTTCGGCCATCCGGATAGACGTCTGCAAGTTCCCTTTGCCGATTTCCTTTACTGCGTCGTCGGTCCAACGGGTTCGAGATCTTCCACGGCTCATTTTTCCTTCCACAAGTCCCGTTTAAGAGGGTTAAGTTCAGGAGGATGTTATTACTGTACCGACGTTTTGGCAGATGTAAATCATTATTTAAAAACCCATGTACATTATTTTCTGCTAAACAGGACATAGTATCTTCTTAAAATAGCTACGGTAGCCTAGTGGTTCAGGCATGCGGCTGTCAAGCGGCGGTCGTGGGTTCGAATCCCGGCTCGTACCAATGAGTTTTTCGGAACTTATGTACGGAATATTTACCGTTAGCTTTTCGGTGAAGGAAAACATCGTGAGGAAACCGATCTAATCCCAATAAGGTCTAGTTTTCCCTCTGGGTTGGAAGGTCAGATGGCAGTCGCTTTCGTAAAACTAGCGCCTATGCCAAATCTTGGGACTAGGTGTCAAAGCGGACCCCGAGCTCCTTTAGGGGCATAACCGGGAACAACGCTAGGAGAATGATGATGAGGACATAGTATCTTCTTAATCAATACTTAGTTATAAAGTAGGTTTGTAAATTGGTATATGTATCGGGTAATCTCCGAATCAGAATTCAAAAATCCCTTCACATTTTTATCCTGTTCGCTGTTTGTTTACGTTTTATATAGAACTCGGGTGTAACCGGGGGGTCAGCTAGTATAATCAATTTAAAAAAAACATCATTGTCTGTATTTTTTGTGAAAGGCAAAGCGCTGTCTATAAATAAACGAAGAAGGAAATTCGAAAGCCGCTTTCCACTAGATTTCCATTACGTAACGCAACTGGATCGTTACTGTAACACACGTAACGAAAGTGAACAATTACCGTTGTAGGGCACTGGGGGGGTCAAAGGTGGAGATACCATCGCATTGGGTAATAACAAGGGAACGAAACCTTTGGGCGTGGGGTAATGGAACGATGGGAAAAGGAAGACTTTAAGTAGTATGCATAGGTACGAGGTACGAGCACAATCATGGAATGCTGGGCATAAGAGATAATACGGCTGCTTTCCCATAGACATGCTAAGTTATGGTTCCAAGTGGCGCATATTTCGATTAGATAAACGAAAAATCTCTGCCTAAGTCTTTATGACATGGAATGGATATGAGATTTCATCTGGTCTAGGACTCACGCGAAGTCAGATGAGATACTGTAATAAATGTATAAATAAAGCTCAAACTTTAGGGAATAGGTGTAAAACTAAACATTAGCTTTACGACTATACCTACTTGAAATAGACCTTCAAATTAGGAAGTAAAAATGAGTGCATAAAAAACGTTTAAAATAACAAAAACTTGTTAATTACAAGTAAGGCATGGCCGTGTTAATTGCTCATTGCGCTTATTTTGCATTAACTATAATTGTTTTTGGTTAATAGATCAATTAAGTAGATAAATACGAGCGGACAGACATGCGGCTAGATTGATGACGCTTCTGTTGAACAATTGATTGATTATATCAGTTAATTGATCTGTGTGTTTAGGTAAGTAGGATTATACCTTGAACTTTTTCAAACAGACATATGGATAAGTATGTGACCTGACCTGTGTTGAATCAATCTGGCAATCATATATTATGTTGCGTATTAATATATTTTACTTGTCTTCTACTTGATGGGATACCAAAAACTCCACTACTACTAAGTAGTGGCGTAGTATGTTTTTTTTTTAATTTTGGAAACCTGACCCCGTATCATGGTCGGCCTTATCACGCGATAAGTGACAAGATAGGAGTTTCGTTCTATCGAACGGTGTCAGCCAACGACGGACGCTCTATCCTGTCACTTATCGTGATCGTATCCGACCATCATACGGGGTCTGAATTGACAAAAAAAAAATACAATTATTGAACCAGAGGACGTACCATGGTTGTAATTTGATCACTTATAATTGTGGATAAGACATCTATCTCTTGCATTCGTATACTTGTTACAACGTGACGGATATCTTATCCACAGCGATATCTGATAAAATATCAACCATGCTAAGCCCGCTGCTCACAAAATTTCACGAGAAACGGTTGAGAAATCGTCTGTAGACAACCAAAAGTCACTACCAAAACTGTCACTGCTCTTCAAAACCTAGTATCTCGGTACGTAGTCGATATCGAGATAGGTACGATCTTTTATTTAAGTAGTTATTTGTTACTTAGTGAGTTTTGGTTCTCACCTGACGAAATGCGACCAGACCCTGTATCATGGTCGGCCTTATCACACGATAAGCGTCCGTCACTGGCTGACACCGTTCGATAGAACGAGACGACTCTCCTATCTTGTCACTTATCGCGTGATAAGGCCGACCATGATAGAGCGTATGTAAAGGACAACGGCCAGACAGCGGGACATCTGGACATGCGCACATACGAAATATTTTTGGCCCAAGCTGAAACGGAGAACACTGTGCGCTTCGCTCGCTTGTTTAAAAACGTGCTTTTTCAGTAGCAAGTAATTTTGCAGCCGATTGTAATAAAATCAGTTATGTCATCATGCTTCTATCATTTTCCCGGTTGTACCGCAAAGGAGGCCCGAGGTCCGATTTGGCCTCATCATCATATCAGCCGAAAGACGTCCACTGCTGGACATAGGCCTCCCCCAAAGAGCATATTAAAAACGGGCTAAAGCTACTGTTATACACATGTTCTTTAGTAGCACGAAAGCATGCTAGTTTCGAGCAAATAGCATGTGTAAATGTAAAGTTGCTAGTGAGTAGTGTTCAAACAAGCATGCTACTAAACAGCATGTGTACCAGTACCTTTAGAATTTGTAAGTCAACCGGTAAAATTTTGGCAGGTACAGTCGCCATCAGATATATCGGAGCGACCAAAGTGCTCAAAAGTAGCACCTAATCCCAAGATAAGCAGAGGGGTAATCACGTAACGTTTCGAACGCGCGTTAGGACAATGTCACTGTCATGTTTCCATACAAAAAGTGACATTTAGATTACCTGACGCGCGTACAATGCGTTACGTGATCGACCTGCGTGATTACCCCTAAATGTAGGTACTGTATCATGAAAGCGACTGCCATCTCACCTTCCAACCCAGAGGGGAAACTAGACCTTGCTTGGGACTAGATATGTAGACTCGTTATGTTAGAGTCGCCATCAGATATATTGGAGCGGCCAAAGTGCTCAAAAATATCTGAACAAGTCTGTAATTCCTCGACAATAGAGACGTGTTCAGATTTTTTGAGCACGTTGTCCGCTCCGATATATCGATGGCGACTGTAGTTTCCAAAATTTTACCGGTTGACTTACAAATTCTAAGCCCGTTTTTAATATGCTCTTGATTACTTATAATTTATAATCTTTCTGTTTAGCTATTTTCTCAAGATGTGTTTATCAAAATACTATAAATATAACTTTCGAAATTGGTTTTTGAACGATAAACTGGGTAATAATTATAGATCGTTAAATATACTTATTATGGCTATTTCCTTATCTGGTCTAATCAAGACCTGATTGAGGTGAGCGTGTATAAATATAATGTTGCCTTACGCAACAACTCGTATGGAAAATGGTGCAGGGTGCGTGGGAGTGAAACGCCAAGTTCTAAATAAATTGGACCTATTATTAAAATATATTTCATTGCAATATGTCACTTGCACGAGACAGATAGCTCAAGTGGTACTGAGAGTAACTCGTTATGAAGAAAAATAAATAAAATTTAGATTGATGACGGTATTTTCAAAAACACATCTTAAAGTTCAGTTTTGAAGTGGGATTCTGTTTCGTAAGTGTGAACCAACCACTTTTATAATTAGGCTTGTCCCTCTATCTCAAATATCTCAATCGCACTTGCCATACTCGAACGTTAGAGATAGAGATAATATAATTATGAACTGTCATCTTCGCTCGTTCTCTGCAGCAGCTCTGTAATACATTAAAAATATGTAACTATTTTATAACTATTTTATAAGTAACGCTGGTTTAATTAGTAGCATATAGTTGCTCACAAACAACCTTTTTAAGACGTTAAATCGTTTTCATAGGTATATTGTATTCTTACCCACATAATTGATAATATTTTAATTCCAAATTCCTCGAACTTGACACCTCCCGGGTCCGTCGGAGGAGACAGTTGACATTTCGAACTCGCCTCGTCGCTTTTACATCCTCCCGGCGTGGGAACTGCGGAGAAATCTGTAATCGGTAATATACGTCTTTGATTAGGACAGTAAATGTTATGACAGCGGTAAACAGCTGTTGCATTCGGCAGTGTATATACTCGTATGAATGCTTGTTTAGACTGTACGGTCAAAAATTGTTGAAGTTTGAGTAATACTTAATATTAATTTGCCTCGAAGTTTGAGTTTTGATAAAATCATATCTGCTAGCGAGCTATCTCGCGACGAGATAGACTATGCGCCTCTGTGGTATAATTAGAAAGAGACAGATAGTCTGTTGCCGCGAGACAACTAGCGCCCCGTCGTCGTGTGCTAGCCCTGCATGTCTTATGAAGCTATTATTATAAATGCACACTTAAAAGTTACGTGGTACAGTACGCTGACTAGCCAAATATTTCGTAACACACCCTTATTCTTACAGTAATAAAGACGTGTCCCGAAATATTTGGCTACCTTGGCTGCTACTAACTATATGAAGCTGACTGTACAGAAAATATGATTCTGTTGCTTAGACATTCGTGATAATCGTGATGCGCTTCCTTTGAATTAAATGGTTTTCCGATTGATTAATTCCGCTCAAGTTTTATTCCTCGTGTTTTTTCTGATACCTTAAATCATTCACGTTTGTTATATAACAAGCCTAACCTAACCTAATCTATGCGATGATCAATGAAAAAGGCACATATTTATTTATAAGAACATTAAAGTACTTAAATATATAATTTACATAGATAGGTACTACATAATTAAGTTTACACAAACGTCTTCCCATTTTAGAGCCACTTTTTATAACAAATCGCACAATATGTATAAATATGTCCAAAATCACAATTTAAACAAGCTGACCGGAAGCATCTTCAAGTTCATATCCATATTTGGAGCAGGAAACTCAAGAAAAATATTGGCGGATCACAAAAACAAATCGTATGACCTACAAAATACTACTTTTAACCAAAAAGGGTTACAAGTATGATAAATGATATAGATTTAAGTCCTTTTATGTTTTTATGTGAACAGCAACTGATGCGCACTATAATAGACTGACAACAGAAAATTAGCAATGCTAATAAACTTGTTTGATTCATTTTCTATATTTTGGAATAATATTTTGATCGTAAAATAGAATACAGATTTTTCTAGATCTTAAATAATAAAACGATAAGTTGCTGAATACAACTTCATTCTTAAAGACTTGGTTTATCTCTAAAGGACGGTGACGACTTATGTGTCATGCATGATTGTGTGATGACAGATGATGCCTGCACCATATGTGTTTGTTTAGCCCAATGGTTGGCTGGTAGATACAGCCTAATGGCATTAATTCCGCCATTTTAAACTGTTCTATATATTGTGCCAGTACAGTTAGAGCAAATAAATGATTCACCGGTGTTCCGCCCACCAGTTTGGCTGTTATTCCGTCTTCTGCCTTGTTGTTCTTGAGCTGTGTAAGAGCCATTACAGGCTTAGTTCTCGGGTTAGTCTATCTCTAGGGTCTTCCGCCAGACTAACTTCGGGTCTGCGCGTTGACGTGTATAGCTGTCCGTAAAAGAGCTATATCTCAACCAGAATCTCAGGTTTAGAAGAAAGGATTCTACCGTCTTCAGTTTTTAACTTCGCGAGCTGGCTCTGCCCAATAGACAGATCTCTTTAGAGCCTATATTACGCTAGATGGCCTCTTCGATACAATTTGTATTGAATTGGTGCAGATCGCGGGTAAGGGGCCTGGAAAACTGTTTATTGAGCTGCCGGCTGCGGGCAGAAGACTGTAGAATCATTTCACTCCTTACCTTCATGAGCTTCTGAGTGGAGTTTTGTTTATGTATTGAGCAGAGCCTTTTAGTTCTGTAGCTCCCTCCTTGAAAAACTTAGACCCAGTGGCACGGAGAGCTTCCAAAAACCCGTCGTTAAATTCGTTCACATCGCCTCCTAGGCAATCAAACGGTTTTGGAGTTCCAGCTGAAAGATCTCTGGGTTTAGAATTTGCATTGATATTGAATAAATGCTTCCTCGTCGACATGATGAAGTCAATCTCGTTTTTAGTTGCAATATATTGCGCACATTAAAATAAATAAAAAAAGAGATTTACGAGTCTGGTCTACATTAGACAACATTTTAATTACTTTATTTATGTATTAGCCCGTTAGAATGGCCTTCGGGCCATTAGCATAATACTCAAGTGTTTCACACGATGTGTAATTTTTACAATACTATTAAGAATCGGGTGTATGATAGTTATCAGCAACCTTTGTATGTACCTATATAAATATATATAAGAACTTAAAACACAAACACAAAGGGCGGAAAGAAATAAAGTAAAGTACCGCACTGCAAATAACTAATTGATTTCATTCCTGGTCAAAAAAATATAAGTTATTAATATGGATGGAGGCAATGTTTGTACACGAAACGTGGAAACTATTTTAGATGAAGGTCTTCGATTAAAAAACAAATGGATTCTTCATTATATAACCTAATCCATCAAACCATCAATCCCATTACGACGATTAAAACAATATGCATACAAATTAGAATTACAAAAAAGTTTACATAAGAAAAACGCTTCCTCACACACTTCTGAGTGCCATTAAAGAATACCAATTAACGCGAAACCCAAACAATATTTACAATAAAATTAGACAATTGAAGTTACGTAAAAAACGCGGAAACTGCAGACGCGGGCGGAAACCGCCTTCCTCGGTGGTTTATTGTTTAAGTTAGGTAAATAAACAGTTTGGAAGAAATCGCATAGTTACGCCCATGCGCAAAATTAATGCATTTCAGCGTCGTAAAACACGTGAATATTGTTGACGTCACACTGGGCCATAAAGCAGAAATTAACGCACGCGTGCGGATAATCCACTTCAGGAGTGGCCGTAAAATTGTATATACTCTTCACAAGCGGTTATAAAGAAAACTCAATGGAAAAGCTTCTAACAGATAACCTAACCTATATTCTTCTTCTGCTTGTGTCCACTGCTGGACATATGCCTCCTGCATCGATTTCCAAAATGATCTGGATGCAGCAGCCCTGGTCCAGGTCGGCCTTGCTGCCTTTTTAATGTGGTCCGAGGATCTGACTGGCGGTCTCCCAACCCTTCGGTTCCCTTCCCGAGGTCTCCAAGGCAACTCGCTGGCTCCTCATCGTCCCTGTCACATATATGGCCTGCCCATTGTCATTTCAATTGCGCTACCCTGGCCGATGTAAGTGACTTCCTATATGAATCGGTTACAAATGTTATAGCTAGACATGGATTTACAGACACGCAATAATCAATCCTCGTCATCTTTGACCGCAAAGTCACTACGTTTATAAACTGTATCATATGACCGGGTCATCCGATGACCCGTGTATAAACACACGTAATACAGCTACAAACGTGCCATAACATACCGGTTCGGTGCTGTATATACATATCGATATAACTACCTATAGATCCGCTGTGCTATTCACAACTTGCTTCTCCTCGTCTCTCACTACTATACTCACTGTTATTATTCGGAACGCGCTAATGCGCCTCATCTCACCCGTCACATGTAACGAAACTAGACCTCTGGTTACGCTTGGTTACTACGAATCGCGGCGTCAATATATATTTGTGGGTGAGGTTGAAACAAGTTACATAATAGCGGGGCTTTATGTCTTGACGCCGATCTTAACAAAATCGCGTGATCGGAGAGCTGACTTAGGCCGGGGCCGCACTGGTAGAGGGATTAGCAACGCGACGGCGATCTTCATACATCAAGTCGCCTCAAGTCGCCCAAGTTGTACTGAAATCGCCGTCGCGTCGCCAATCGCCTTAACCAGTGCGGCCCCGGCCTTACACTGGCACGCCTGATAGCTGTGCCATGCCAATGGGCCATGATGGCCGAATACAGGCATATACGGTAAAGTTCTTCTTCGTTCGTTCTTCGCCTAATCTTGAGTAATCGATTGTCGGTACGCCAAAGGAATGTATGACGATGATTGTGCACGTGGACACACCCATCAGTTACAAATGTTGATTAAAAATTTGTACCTGGAGCATGAAAGCGTTTCATAACATTTGTACAACCCGTTAAGTCGTAATACACAGCGAAGGTCCTTAGTTCAAGTCTTCGTGGCGCTGAATAGTCTAAACGATTCTGGTCAGGAAAAATATACAAACAGACGGTCTGCGAGAGCCGGTGGACGTTGCAAAAAAAGGGTGAAGTAACTACTTTTTAGGGTTCCGTAGTCGACTAGGAATCCTTATAGTTTCGCTTTGTCTGTCCGTCCGTCCGCGGATAATCTCAGTAACCGTTAGCACTAGAAAGCTGAAATTTGGTATTTTAATGTATATTAATCACGCCGACAAAGTTGTAAAATAAAAAGTGATCTATTTTATTTTATTGGGTTACCTCCCCTATAAGTTAACACGTAACGTGGGGAGTGTTTTTTTTTTCATTTCAACCCTAACGTGTGATATATTGTTGGATAGGTATTTAAAAATGAATAGGGTTTTGCTGAAATCATTTTTTGATAATGTTATATTTTCGGAGATAATCGTTCCAGAAGTAAAAAAAATGTGTCCCCCCCTAAAGTTCTACTTTTGAGATTTTTTTCATATTTTTAAAACTTATGGTTCAAAGTTTTAAAAATATGAAAAAAATCTCAAAAGTGGAACTTTATAAAAACTTTCTAGGAAAATTATTTTGAACTAGATAGGTTGAATAGTTTTTTAAAAAACGTACAAAAACCAACCCTACCCCTACACTGAGCGTGGCCCGACACGCTCTTGGCCGGTTTTTTGATGCAAATTCCGATAACGTGTTTATGTATTGAGCACAACCAATTGCAGCAGGAGCCGCAATCACACCTCTTCCACGTCCATCTTCAAAATATCTACAGTAAATGAACACTCATGATTGTGTAGACAGCCCACGATCACCACGATGACGCTCTTTTTTAATCGCCCATCATGGACTATTGTGAAGTGGAGCGTGAGGTAAAGCGCCAACGCTCACCCACAACTTCAGTCAAACCAGTGTTAGACGGACTTCCGAATACACATAGTTGAACACGAAGTTCGGAGCCGAGTTCTAGTAGACATTAGTGAGGTGAGTTGGACTCGTGAATATAACAGATACTTTCACTGGCTTTCTCGCAAGGACGACCGCTTTCTAACCTTTGTCTGGCCTTTGGATTCCTTGTCGTTGATCCCGGCTACACGTACTCGTATAATACAAGTGTTAGTCGAGTAACTCACCTGTCGAGTTGTACTTACCGATCAAAGATGATTGCTATCTCCTATCTCAGTTTGTTTGTTGGAATGCCCACTGTTCTTTATCAGATGTATGAGACGGGTCCTAATCTTAGGCTTATTTGACATGTTTTAGAGGCAAACTACGGGACTTCTTGTATCTACGTCTACTTGCTTTTTAGTGGATCTTTTCATTTAACTCCCATTCCTGTTACATTAACCTATAGCCGCATGAACACCGTTTAAAAGGTTCTTTCCTCTTCAATGCAATTTACATCATTCTAAACTGGAACAGCGTTGCATTTGTTGTTCGATTTTAAAACCAAACAAAATCGACTTTATGTTATAAACTACCCACATCAGGCTTATAATTTTAAAGGAACTCGACATTGTACGAGTATGAGAACATAGATTTATTCGTCCATGCTACTACATACTTTAACAGAAAGTGGCCAAGTGCGTGTCGGACCACGCACAACGAGGGTTCCGTGCCTATTAAAAAAGTCGTATCGTTACTGAAATCTGATAGATTTGGAAGATAATAAGAGTTGAAATAAAACGTGAACGTACAGCACAAACGTATTCTTGTATTGAAGTAAACAAACATGTCACATATAGTTGCTATGACAATAACCTAATAAGATGGTTGCGTTCTTAATGTTCAACAAAATCTTATGGCACTTACGTCCCTTTCTTTAAGGAAGGCGGTTTTTTAGAAATATCTCAAAAACCTTTGAACCGATCTTGTTCGAAACAATTGTCGCTGAAAGAATTTAATAAGCCCTATGAGCATGTTTTTTTTTTTTATATTATTAAAATACACGGTTCAAAAATTAGAGGGGGGGGGGGGGGGGACACAATTTTAGTGACTTTCGAGGCGATTATTTCCGACTCTATTCGCTTAATCAAAAAAAATGTTTAGAAACCTTATATTTATTTTGAAAGGCCTATCGATTGATGTGCCACACATGGGCTTGCAATGAAAAAAAAAAATTAAGGTTCAGTTTTATGTATGGAGGCAACCCTAAAAAAAATTTTTTTTAGTAATTTAATTACAAAACTATGTAGCGGTTAACAAAACACACCTATCCTCAAAATTTTATTCAAATACACCTTATAGTTTTCGAGTAAAATGCCTGTGACATACGGACGGACAGACAGACAGACATGACGAATCTATAAGGGTTCCTTTTTTGCCATTGGCTACGGAACCCTAAAAATCCCAATCGCTACATCATCATCCTCCTAGCGTTATTCTTGGTAGTGCCCCTAAAGGAGCCCGGGGTCCGCTTTGACACCTAAACCCAAGATTTGGCATAGGCACTAGTTTTACGTAAGCGACTGCCATCTGACCTTCCAACCCAGAGGAAAAACTAGATCTTATTGGGATTAGACCGGTTTCCTCACGATGTTTTCCTTCACCGAAAAGCTAACGGTAAATATTCCGTACACAAGTTCCGAAAAACTCATTGGTATAACGACGTTATACGAGCAAGGATTCGAACCCACGTCCGCCGCTTAGCAGCCACATGCCTGAACCATTAGGCTACCGTAGCTCAAAAAGATCCAAATCGCTACAATGTGCTTTTTAAATTTGAAGAGTTACACAGTTCACAGAGACAAAAATTAGACCACTCTAGTGAACTTTCAAATACGAATCAAATTAAAACCAGTCCGCAAATTACGAAGTACTGAGGTATACCCACACAAAAAAACAGTCGAATTGAGAACATTCTCATTTCTCGAAAGCGGTTGAGGATAAAATATATTGAGATTTTAACACTTAGATAGGTTTTTCAAACTGTGTGTAGTCGTGTTTGTAAAATGGTGATAAACTTAGTCATCATAACCACAATTTATTCAAGGAAATGTTGGTTTTCACCGCGAGTCGGGCAGAAAATGATTCACAAATTCATAACTCACGGATGATCAACTTTCACCAACTTGCGAATTATATCTCAAGTCATCCTGATTTGTATATTGCGTGACTAAAACTAAAAAGAGCCAACCCTTATCTTAATAATTAATGTTATTCTAATCTCAACTTTAAGCTATTGGAACATGGATTGAATTCGAAGTGAAGGTGGAAGAATTTTTCGAGGTTTTCAAAGTTAGTCGAAGCCTGATCTGTTATGAAGATCGTAATTCGATGATTTATACATGATTATATAAGAATTATATCTATTATACTTAAGAGTATCTTTTCATATAATAATAATAAGTATGTATAAAAACAAAATATAATATGTCTTATTTATAAATACATAATTAAAGCTAACTTAAACATAAATAAAAAAAAACTAAATTGGCTATAACTAAAAATGAAAGCAAAAAAAAAAAGAAGTTATAAAAAGAACACCGCCTCTAGGAGGTCAGACTGCGGCATGGACCCCATTACGCTGGCAGCATTACCTCTCTGAATCGCAATGGAAATTCGTTGCGAGAGGTAAGCGCCAGCTCTGGGGTCACCAGTTGCTTGGACCAGCCGCGAAGACAACGCCTTGAAAAATATACACATATCTGACGACCAGGGACCCAAGGTTTCCACAGCAAGCGCCGCAAAATCGTAATCCTGTAACAAGGATGAGTATTTGCGGCGCTTGTTCACTTGGGCCTGGTCGGCAGCAGCGCCGGCCTGTGAACGGGTGCCCTGGATGTGGGACTGGGCGAAGGTGTCAACGCAAGTTACATCCCACACCAGGGCTCTGCCTAGTTTCCAAGGCACCAATGTAGCCCCATCTGGACGCTTGCCATCGTCACGCGCCAAACCAACAGGTTCTAGAATTGCTGGTACGGAGGCGGTGGCAAGCGAACGACGGATCAAATCATTTAAAGTGCCATGGCGGTACAGGCGGCCGGCGCTTCTATGACAAGAAAGACCATGTCTACCCAGCTGGTCCACGGCCCTCCCACAGTTACACGTATGAGCGACACAAATTCTGGCTCCAAGTCTGAGGCATACGGATATTCTCAGGCAGCTTGGATCCAGAACTGTGCCTATGTTCCGCGACGGGAGGGCATGCAGCCAGTGGCCCGACTCGCTCGCCGAAACAGCCAAAATACGAGCACGATCTGCGTCGTCCGGACTATTGGCAAGAAGTGAAGCATGGGTTAGCTTGAGACGTGGAGTATCCCAAGCTTTCTGAACATGCATTGAGTCGGGGACGTCTGCTCCAGGGCACGAGTCACACCAGGCTCTCCTGGCCTCCACCAGGCTCGCAATCTCCGTGTCAAGTATCTGTGGATGATTTAAGATAATACTGACAAGAGACAGCGAGCCGTAGGCGGAGGACAGGAAAGCCGGTAATGCCACGCTGGATGAGGAACGGACGCCCAGACCACCGAATCTTATTGGGAGAACCGCTTGGGACCAAGAACTAAAATCGAAACTTATGTTTAAAACTTTAGACAGAGTGGTTTGCAGCGAGTTGTCGATGGCAGATAAGATGGATGGAAATTTCCAGATTGGACAGCTGCGAAGTAAATACATGAATTTCGGGGTGAAAAGGCAGAACCGAATAATAAAAAGAGCCATGTGGGGGTTGATTTGGAATAGTAATTCGGAAGTACTGTTAAAAAGGTTTAATTTACAAGTGATGATGGGGTTTATAGCATCGTCAAAAATGGGTGCACCTAAGAGAGATAGCGATGAGTTTGAATGAACTGAAATGTTGGGCAAAACTGCGTTAAAATTTGTCAGTATCTCAATTTTTTTTTCAGGTGGAAGTTGACTAGGTAAAAAAATCTCGCATTTAGTAAAATTTAGAGTGAGGCCGATGTCTGAAAAACGATCTATTATTAGATGCAGGTCCTGTAGAACTGTTTCGGCGTCTCCACCAAGGGAGCCGTCATCCAGGTACCAAAGATTGAAAGATGATTTTAAATTTGAAATGATGGGATGTAATGCCAAACTAAAAATAGCGGGCCCAAGCGGATCTCCTTGTTGGCAACCCATGCTAGATGTTCGGGCCGACCGTCTGCCCGCCCCCTTAAACTCCTCACGTGTGTACGCCTCTTTTGAGTCTGTGGTTTTGACAGTGACACTTTTGTCAGGGCGGAGAAAAAAGAGATAACCTCGTGGTTGCGGACCCGAAAGAAAACGAGTGTTTTTGGATAATTTGGAAACGCATTTTCCTTGTTTTGTGTAATATCGCTCGCTTTGAAGACACACGGGTGTCCGAGTGTTTTGTGTGGATATTTCGGTGACATCGGAAGAGTTGGTGATTTGACGCCGCGGATTGTTGGCGATACTGCCCCGGAACACAACGGCTGCTTCTTCAGCCCGGTGACCTTCTTGATTGAACTTGACTTGACCTGACAGTTGACTGAACCTTGACAGATACTAACCGGAGTTGAAGCGAACATCGCGCCTCCCGGAATCAGGTGAGTTGAGCACGTTTTGTAGCCAATCCACTGGCTTATATGACCCGCGAAACGCGTGGCAGTTCACTCCACTCGCACTAGGCGAGGAGTTGAACAATTTTTGGTAGCCAGAGCGTGGTTACTCACAAAGAAAAAACGCGAATTTTGATAGTTTTTTCCTTTTGGGTAAAAATTTTGAGGTTATTTGTTAAAACCAAATTTAGCTACAACTATTTAAAACCTCTATTTTGTGGCACTGCAAGTGTTTTGTACTGTAGATTTCACGAAATTATTGTACTTGCAGTGCAAATTAGTGAGATTACAACCTCCGGAAGGTGATTTTGAGTGTTTGGTACAATTTAATTTGGAAAATATTTGAAGGCAAATATAAGCCACATATTTGATTGATTGTAATTTGGAAAGCCTTTCATAGCTTGTTGTTTGGTAATAAGGCATTTGTTTTATTCAGTTTGCTATAAGCGGCCAAGTTTGCTAAGAATATAAGGCTACCACAAATATTAGTTGTAAGCTAGATTATTGTACAAGTGATGTAACTAGCCAATTATAGATTATAATTTGAGCTTCCACTGCGTTTTGAGAATCTATATTGGTTGTTATTGTAAGGCATTCCTGTAATTGAGTTGATATTTGGTTTTGATTCACTAGGGTGACCAAGAGATTGGAATTTCCACATTAATTAAATTAATTTTAATTTTCTCTGGTATTGTTGGAAATTAATTTAAAATGGGATCTACACCTAAGGCTAAGATCCAGTCTGCACTGCGTTGGTTTTCATCTGCAGCAGCTTTGGTTGACAGAAATGACCGGGAGGAGGCTTTGTTGACCCGGTACGAGGAGGTGTCAGACCGTCTTAAGGCTGTGGAGTTCCAGGTTGAACTCTACCTAGCGGAGCCCGGCCGGACGACCCCGGAGACTGAGCAGGTGGAGCGGGACTTTGAGCAATGTATGGATTTTGGGGACAGGATTGTCGAGAGGGCTTCTAAGATACTGCGGGTTCGGAATGGTGCGGCCCGGGACGTTCCGAAACACGCAGTTATCTATAACCCAGGGTTGGCAGCGCGCTTGCCAGCCATACAGATGCCGGTCTTCCGAGGAGACCTGGACGAGTGGACCAGCTTCATCGACCTCTTTGATAGCTTGGTGCATGCCCGGACGGACCTGCCAGCGGCGTTGAAGTTGGCGCAGCTGATGTCTGCTCTCGTCGGGGAGCCGCGCGACTTGATCGCGCATTTGTCGGTCACCGACGACAATTATGAAATCGCGCGCACGTTGCTGAGGGACCGATACCAGAACGTGCGGCGACTTGCGGATACTCTTATGACTAAGATCTGGAATATCCCTCGGATCGCTCAGGCTTCAGACATCCGGCTGAAAATGCTGAATCCTGTTTTGACAGCGACCAAAGGGTTAGAGAACCTTGGTTTGCCGGTGGACCAGTGGTCCTACATACTGTTGAATTTTTTGTTGAACCGGCTGCCGGCTGATGTGCGGGCCAGGTTTGAGCACCGGTATGGTGGTGAAAGTGCTCAGCATCTGCCGACCTTCACCAATCTTATCGACCAATTGGATCTTGAGTGTCGACGGGCCGACACCTCGGATCTACCTCCACCCCCGAGGCCTCCTGGGGCCCAGCGGGCCCAGGGGAGAGTTGCACCTCAAAGGGGAGGGTGGGGCAAATCGGCCCCACAACCAGCGGGTCCTCACCAATATAATACCAGTGCATTGGACCCTGAAGTCTGCCTATGCTGCAAGAACCCTGGCCATCGGGTGCCAGCGTGTCCGAAGTTTCTTGCGCAGCGGGTTGTGGGACGCCGCAACATTGCTAAGCAGCGGCAATGGTGCTTTGTTTGCTTGGGCCCACATTTTGTGCGAGATTGTGCCCACCCGCGGGCGTGTAGGTCCTGTGGTGGGAAGCACCACCCCATTTTATGCATGAACCGCAGTGGGGATACACCTCCCCCCCCCCCTGCGCAGGGGTCATGCTCCCCTGTTCGGAGTCAGCAGCGGGCTGACCAGGGGCCCATGGCCTACCAGTGGGGACGTCGGGTAACACCCCCCTCCCCCCCCCCTCCAAAACTACGCGACTACTTCGCACGCACCCGGGCCCCAACGGGGGGTCCTTACGGGCGGGTGCCCGCAAACGCCTCCACCCCGGCAGGCGCCACGGATGTCGCCGCCGCTTGTGGAGCGACCCCGCTTGGCGTCGGGACCTCCGGCGTACGGCCGGAGTAGGACATACCAGGGGCCGCAGGCGGCACGCATGGCGCGACGGCAGTACCAGCCGGAGTGGGACCCGCTCGAGCGGTACGAGCGGCCCGCCCATGCGGAACAGGATGCAACGCGTTATCCCTGCTAGGGATACGCCGCCCACGCACCAGCCACCGCCACGCCCTTGGAGACCGTGTTATTGCCCACGGCTTCGGTTTGTGTTTGGGGCCCTGGCGGAGGATCAGCCTGCGTGCGCTCTCTCCTTGACACGGGAGCGCAAGGCTGCATGGTATCCAGTAGGTTGGTGCGACAGTTGGGCTTGGTTGTGAAACCCCACCCGGAAAGTATACGTGGGGTAGGCAATGTGACAGTGTCAAACCTGGTAGGGCAGACCTTACTCACCTTTGGACCGGGTCCCACTTCACGCGCGAGGATTAATGCTCCCGCGTTAGTATTGGATGAAGTGGTGGGGAGACTCCCCCAGGTGAAGCTGCCTCCAGAGGTTCGGAGTTTGACAGCTGGATTAGTTCTGGCGGATGCTGGATTTGACAGACCTGGTCCGATTGACGTGTTGCTGGGTGCAGACGTTCTTGGGCGGGTGCTGTTGAGCGGCAACCGTACCTTACAGCCTGGCGGACTGGTTACACTGGAAACGGTGTTTGGCTATGCTGTAATGGGTTTGGTTTTAGCGGCTCCACCGCCTCCTACTGAGGAGGGCTGTCTGGTTGGAACTGCTCTTTCAGAAGCCGTGCAACGGTTCTGGGAGATTGAGGAACCACCTACCGCGTCGCGTATGAGCCCCGAGCAGGAAGAGTGCGAACGGTTTTACCAAAATAATACTGGGCGCCTCTGCTCTGGTCGGTTCATAACACGACTTCCTCTGCTCATCCACCGACCTCCTCTTGGAGCGTCACGTGAGATGGCTGAGAAGCGGCTGGTTTCGATGGAACGCCGAATGAGAAGAGATGCGCTCTTCCGGCAGAAGTATGTGGACTTCATGAGGGAGTACGAGGGTTTGGGACACATGTCGGTGGCTCGGACGGACTGGAGTACAGTGGAGCACTGCTTCCTGCCGCACCACGCGGTCCTAAAATCCCCGGAGTCCAAGATTCGTGTGGTCTTTGATGGGTCCGCGTCCACCTCGACTGGGGTGTCATTGAACCAGTGTTTGCATGCAGGTCCTAAGCTGCACAAGGATATCACGGATATCCTCACAAATTTTAGGAAACATCAGGTGGTGTTCGTCGCCGACATCCGGATGATGTTTCGGCAGACAGTGATCCATCCTGATGATCGTCGGTATCAGCTGATCTTGTGGCGTGAGAGCCCTGATGAACCGATGTTGGTGTACGAGCTGAATACGAATACATACGGCTTGAAGAGCAGTCCGTACATTTCAATTCGAACTTTGTTAGAATTGGCGTCTCGAGAGAGACTGAGGTTCCCTCGAGCGTCCGCCATTTTGGAACGGGACTTATTTGTCGATGACGTGTGCACCGGGGCAAACAGTGTCGAAGAGGCTTTGGTTTTGCGAGATGAGCTGGTGGAACTCTTGCGGACGGGTGGATATGAATTGCGCAAATGGATGTCCAACTCACCGGCCGTGGTGGCCGGCCTCCCCGAGGATCACCAGCAGGATCCGCACCTGTTCGAAAATGTTGAGAGCCCGCACATGTTATCAGTCCTAGGCGTGCAATATCGACCAGTCCAAGATGTGTTCACCTATCGGGTGGAACTGGATTCCCCGAGGGTCTGGACGAAGCGGCTTGTGCTGTCCACGGTGGCCAGGACGTACGATCCGAATGGATGGATCGCGCCGGTCATCTTCACGGCGAAGGCATTTATGCAGCGCCTGTGGATGGTCCAACTGGGTTGGGATGATCCACTATCCGGAAATTTGTTGAGCGATTGGGAGGTTTTCTTCTCCACGCTCCCGGAGATAAATCAGGTCGAACTGCCGCGTAAGCTGTTGCCGGCAGGGAAATGCCGAGTAACCCTACACGGGTTTTGCGACGCCTCCGAGCGAGGGTATGCAGCAGCCGTTTACTTGCGGACGGTCAGCTCCGCCGGATCGGTCGATTTGCACTTGGTAATGGCGAAGAGCAAGGTGGCTCCCCTTCGCACGCGTTTGACAATCCCAAAAATGGAATTATCTGGAGCGGCTCTTCTTGTACGCCTACTGAACCACGTGGCCTCTACCTTGAAGGACACCGTGAACCTTGAGGAGAGTGTCTACGCATGGACTGATAGCCAAATTGTATTGTGTTGGCTGCAGTCGTCATTCCATACTTTGGAGGTCTTTGTGGCCAACCGGGTCTCGCAAATCCAGAATTCGGAGACTGCTTTGGTTTGGAGACACGTGCCAGGTGAACTGAACCCAGCGGACGTGGCGTCCAGGGGTTGCACGGCACCTGAGCTTGTTGCCCACTCACTGTGGTGGAGACCAGATTGGTTGTTGGAACCGGAGACACTCTGGCCTGCCAGTTGTGTGATTGGGACCCCATCCTCTGGCTTGGGTGTCCACCTTGTCGAGACCGCTCCAGTGTCAGACACTGCTTGGTTGCTAGAACGGTATAGCTCTCTCGACAAGCTTGTTGGAGTGACCGCCTGGGTCAAGCGATTTATACACAATTGTCGCCACCCTGACAACCGGTCACGCGTTAGAGTTCTCGCCACAGAAGAGCGGAATGCCGCCCTACATCATTGGATTAGGGTTGTGCAGGAAGAACACTTTGGGGACGTATTGAAGCCCCTGCGGCAGGGACGTCCTAAGCTACCGAAGGCGATAGCACGCCTCAACCCGTTCATTGACGAGTCGGGTACACTCCGGGTTGGAGGACGGCTCCGCAACGCTAGCTTGCCGTACTCGGTGCGCCACCCCATTTTGCTGCCTAAGAAGGGGCATCTGGTGGAATTGTTGGTGATTGACCGCCACATAAAGAACTCGCATGCCAGCTGCAATGCACTCTTGGGCATTTTGCAGCGAGACTTTTGGATATTGAACAGCCGACGGGTTATTCGGAGCATCGTGTTTCGGTGCTTGCCTTGCTTTCGGCTCAAGGCAGCCACGATGCAGCCCCAGATGGGGGACCTTCCTCCCGATCGGGTCAACGAGGCTAGGACCTTCTCTAGGGTTGGGACCGATTTTGCGGGACCTTTTTTAGTGAAAACGTCGCGACTTCGAAATGCGAAGGTTGTAAAAGCGTATTTGTGCGTTTTCGTATGCCTGTCGACCAAGGCTGCTCATCTTGAACTTGTTGGTGATCTTACGACGGAGGCTTTTATTGCGGCATTGGATAGATTTGTATCCCGTAGGGGACTCCCATCTCTGATCCGGTCAGATTGTGGAACCAATTACAAGGGTGCCGACCGTTATTTACAAGATGTTGTAAAATTTTTATTTGAAAATAAGATTGATATTGGAACAGACCTCTCCCGTCGGGGTATCACCTGGACGTTCGATCCGCCAGGCTGCCCCCACTGGGGTGGAATCTGGGAGGCTTGCGTGAAGCAAGCAAAAGCCCATATGTATCGGGTAGTCGGTCAAACTGTATTGACTTTTGAGGAACTCGCGACGTTGTTTTGTAGAATTGAGGCCGTCCTCAATTCCCGTCCGTTGTGTCCGCTCAGCTCCGACCCAAATGACCTGGAAGCGCTCTCTCCAGGCCATTTCTTGATTGGCCAGCCACTGGCAGCGTTGCCGGAGCACCCCCTCCGGGACGTACCCTCCAGTCGTTTGTCGCGCTACCAGATGCTGCAACAAATGGCTCAGAACTTTTGGACCAGATGGTCATTAGAGTATTTGCATGTTTTGCAGCAGCGCCTCAAGTGGACTGACAAAACCAGTCCCCCCAGAGTTGGAGACCTTGTGCTAGTTAAGGATGCTAACCTTCCGCCACTGCGATGGCGCCGGGGGCGCATCGTTAATTTGTTTCCCGGTAAGGACGGGACCCCTCGGTTTGCCGAGGTCATGGTTGGGGACTCGGTTCTGAAGCGAGCGGTAGCAACCCTATCGCGACTTCCCCTAGTATAGCGGACCGGCTTGGAGGCCGTTCCGAGGCGGGTGATTGTTCGGGCCGACCGTCTGCCCGCCCCCTTAAACTCCTCACGTGTGTACGCCTCTTTTGAGTCTGTGGTTTTGACAGTGACACTTTTGTCAGGGCGGAGAAAAAAGAGATAACCTCGTGGTTGCGGACCCGAAAGAAAACGAGTGTTTTTGGATAATTTGGAAACGCATTTTCCTTGTTTTGTGTAATATCGCTCGCTTTGAAGACACACGGGTGTCCGAGTGTTTTGTGTGGATATTTCGGTGACATCGGAAGAGTTGGTGATTTGACGCCGCGGATTGTTGGCGATACTGCCCCGGAACACAACGGCTGCTTCTTCAGCCCGGTGACCTTCTTGATTGAACTTGACTTGACCTGACAGTTGACTGAACCTTGACAGATACTAACCGGAGTTGAAGCGAACATCGCGCCTCCCGGAATCAGGTGAGTTGAGCACGTTTTGTAGCCAATCCACTGGCTTATATGACCCGCGAAACGCGTGGCAGTTCACTCCACTCGCACTAGGCGAGGAGTTGAACACTAGAAAAAATAATATTGTCGCCAAAGAGTAATTTTGTAGGAGCCCCGTAGCATTGCCATAAATATTTGTATATGTCTGGTAATTCTTTTTTCACCACTGATAAGAGGGCCCCTCGATCAACCGAATTAAAAGCATTTTGCACATCAATTTTAATAAATACCTCATAGTCCGGACGACTGAGGAAGGTGCGGGCGGCATGAACCGCTGCCTCGCAGCCGCCTCTAACTCCGAAACCCAGCTGACGGGGCTTGAAAATATTGGTCAGTGTTTGGTGGAATTTGCGGCAGCAGAGCTTCGATGCCAATCGCCTGAAAGTGCAGCCGACCGCAATTGGGCGGATGCCACCGTCTTTCTTGGCAAGGGCAATGAGGTTGGCACCATAAAGGAGCGGCACGACTTCGGCGTTAACGCGGCCCGAGAGCATTAAATTTATTAGAGCAGTTATCTGAATTAGCAGAGCCGCTCCGGTGTCCCCCGATGGTACAGAGATCAGGTCTTTTAGGTGTTGCGGAGATAACCCATCTATACCACCGGCAGATCCGTTCGGGAATGAAAGTAACGCTTGATGTACAGCGTCTACGGACACAGATGCGACAGAGTCATCTGGACCGGGTGGGTCTGGGAGTTGAGACGAAGCCGGGGGGACTGGGTGTTTTGCTCGTAAGGCCGCATAGGTCTCGGCGGAGTGCGACGCCAGGTCGTCGTTAGAGAATAAAAGCTTGGCCGCACCACTCACATTCCCCTCAGACAGTTTACTCTCAATAGATTTTATTTTATTATAATGATGAGTATTACAATTACTACGGTGTAATACCAAGTTAGAGAGCGGTTCGGGCAGAGATAGAGTTTTTAATTTGATTTGATTGGTAAGAGAATCTTTGTTATTTTTGTCTATGTGCAGAACAGTGTAGGAGAATGTGAGTAAACGCTCCCAGGCAGAAGGGGAGTTCTCAGCGACGACCTTAGCGATGCAGTCAGTGAGGCAGCTGGCCACAGATATGCGCGCGCCTCGCGGTATTCTTTTTATAATTGAAGTATTTGGCTTTAGTAGCCCCAATTTTTGAGTAAGAGTGGTGGAACTATTTGAGGTCGGAGTTGGGACTATGACGAGAGAAGGAGGCGCAGGTTGAGAAGTGCTGGGCAGCGGGGGATCGACATCCATACGGGTGCCATGTTGACGAGCAGTATGGATTGCGAGTCCCCGCCGCCCCTTGAACTGTTTATTGTCTCCGCAGATACGGCACTCCAATAGTTCCACAGAGGTCAGGCAAGGCTGTGACGGCATTCAGGGTGAAACAAATTTATACAATACAAAACTAAAAACTAGAAAGTCAGGCAAGGCTGTGACGGCATTCAGGGTGAAACAAATACAATACAAAACATTTGGAAAAACAGAACTAAAAACTAGAAAGTCAGGTAAGAACTGGCAGTGACATACCTCCGATAAAGACCAAGGTATAAGTGTTCTATCATTTCACAGACACTTTATAGTCCATATTGCATAAACGATACTTGCTTAAATGAAAAACAATAAAAACGTAATATCAAAATAAATAAACTGACACTGACAACGATTGACAGAATTGTTCTGCTCGCTGGGCGCAGGCGATGTTTCGGCGTCGCCAGGGAGACAAAGGATAGCGGGCCAATGCACGACCACTGGCATGGCGAGTGGTACGACGGCCGGCTGGTTGTCCCGGGTTACCAAAACAGCTGATTATGGCGTCCCATGTAAAAACCGTGACGAACAAAAACTGCATGAAATAACGGCTGACAGGGCACTTTTCACGGGTTGCCAACGCTTGTGCTGGCGAATCACACAAATATGGGGCGATACCACATAGATAAGCTCTGAAACCCCGATAATATAAATTATATGAATAAATCAAGACGCGAGCAACATGACAGCTACAGATGCGTGATGGAATTAGTACAATAAGTATTCATTGAACTTAATGTGCTATCGTAGCCATTTTGACGGCTATATTTCGGATTGATGATTGCCATAAATATAATCTCGTAAGATTGAGTGGAACTTGTCTTTATACTTTTGCAGTAGATTAAGAGGTCAATGATGAGACGAGCGGGTATAGTCAGCTATATTTGTACTTATTAAGCTTTCAAAAATATATTGATAACGTCTCTATAGTCCTTCACTTAGAGACGCTGAGCACACCAGAGGGGTGATCACGTAACTTTTCGAACGCACGTTGGGACAACTCAATTATCATTTTCCCATACAAAACATAGTGACATTTACTTAGATCTACCTGACGTAGGTATGTAGAATGCGTTACGTGATCGACCTGCAGGAGTGCATACTTTTGGACGACAATGTGTTGGATAAGGTTCTGTCATATCATATCTTATCTTAAAGCTGGTCTGATGATGGGGTCGAAAGGTCACTCAGTCAGTAGTATTTAAAACTACGCCAACTCACTAAGTTTAGGCACTTTAGAATCATCTTAATGAACAGACAAAGAATAATGGTACAACATAACTTGATCCCCTGTCACAATACTTCAACCTAAGCAAACACTGTATGAAATCCGAATTATTTACTAATTATTTCGTTGAGGCTGTCTATTGTTTGTTCCGAATGATTGGCACCCAAATCTTGCCAGATTGTACTTACAATTGAAGAGAGACTGATACTTAATATGTAGATACCCTTTGTGTATCTATTTTAATTGTGTAAACGAATCAATCTTAATCATCATACTTACTTAACCGCCGTCATAGTTCCAGGTCATTTACGCGCATCGTTCATGCATTGCAGGCGTCGAAAGAAAATGAATGAAGAATGGATACATAGACTAGTGTTCGGATTGCATCACTAGACTGGTAATGTAAATAATGATTATGTCAGTATCGCAAGTTGGTGCAATAGGTTTTGTGTAATGTATTAACATAAATAATACGACAAGATTTAGGCGGTACTGAAATTGGGGCAGATTGTGATGAGGATGGTAGAGATGGATTTTTCGAATGGGAGGAAGGAATGAGTACATAGTACCTACAGTTGCGAGGTACCAGTAGATATAGTTTAAATAATAGGGATTTAAAGACTGTCTTGGCAAAGTGATTGGTTTTTTACAAGCTTTATATTAACTTGACCTGTTCGTATGTAAGTATGCAAGTTGTCCGTCAAAATTTGCAATCCATGTTTCAGTCACTTGCCGTTATCCGATTGAACTGAAATTTTGAGTATCAGTATAGTTTGGATGTCAATTTAATAATTTGGTACCATCGAACTGATCTGATTATGGAGACAGAAGGTGGCCATGGGAATTCAGTATTTACCCGACGTATCCCCGTTGAGTTTGGGCTCGTTGGAATCGACTTAATGAGTAGTTGATGGTATACAGAAAAGTACAGTCGGCAATTAAAGCTTGTACCAAAACTGATTTTTTTGTCAGAAACTTAGTCTGCTGCACTCGCTGCACGTGTTCAAGGTATTACAAAACGTTAGTACCAGCGGATTGTAAACTGACGGTTTGGATGGCGACCACCATACTAGTTTTTCTTGATGCTTTGATACTGTTGTCATATTGCATTTAATTACCTATCATTAAGAATCCCGCTATATTATCCCGTCGCTAGGCCATCATCTGCTGGACTCTCTTTACAAGAGGCCCACCTGAAGGCCTATGCCCACGAGGTCCAGTATGGATTAGAGATCTAATACACACTTATGATTGTTTCGGGAGATTGATTATATTTAGCTTTAGATGCAGTGTATTTTCTGCAAAGCAAGTTTTAGCACTAAGTTATAATATAACCTTCCGATTGTAAATCGTTTATTACGATTGCCTATCACCACTAATTGTAACAATAAAGCATTGCAGAATGTTTCCGTAAAACTATTTATTTTAAGTCACCACTAACTAACTTCCTCAAGCTATTACTGGCGACAATCTCAATTAAAATGCAACAATTCAATTCTAACCACTAAAAGAACCTGTTGATTCCGTATATAGGCGTAAGTTGGAAAATATTCATGAAGGCGTTAGCCGCAGAGGTCGACGGCTTTCAAAGCACATAAAACGAGTGCAGATTGTATAAGAACAACCTTATCTAATGTACAAGTGATACACTTAGTTTGTGAGGTGATTACCGAATTTGCAACACACGAGATTTTGGGTTTCTCTGCGTGATCGCATCAGAATAGCCCTCCAAGTGGCTAAACTTAAGTGGCACTGGGCGGGGCACATTACACGTAGAACCGATGGCCGTTGGAGCGGAAAGGTTCTCGCGTGGCGACCACGTACCGGAAGGCGGAGCGTGGATAGACCCCCCACAAGGTGGACTGATGACCTAGTAAAGGTCGCGCCGGGAGTCCGTTGGATGCGGGTGGCGCAGGACCGGTCACTTTGACCTGCTTTTGTCCAGGAGTGGACGTCTAAATTCAGCTGATATGATGATGATGATGATGAGATATTGGCATGATTGAGACCCTTTTAACCCGCGGCAGAAACGATGTGAGCATGACAAACCGATTTGAGTGCGGTTATTTTAATCGAATAGATATTCTGTGTAGACAAGATTGTCGGTCGTAATGGTTGTTAGCTATATTTGGTGATTTGGGGGAGTCTTACAGTTCTTAGAACAGAATTTGGTTTCGGATCAAATCACTTATTTTGGCATAAGAACATGTAAGAACGGCTTACACCCAGCGACTTTTTGATGCCAGACAAACGCGCGTTTCACGAACGCGCGACACTTGCCATAGATTATATGTCAATAACACCTGTATTATCGATACTCTCGATAACCGCTCTAAGAGACAACAAGAGAGAAGTACCTACATACACCCGAACTCAGACCTGAATCCTATTCTAAACACTAACGGGCAGCACTATAATTAAAAACAAAAAAAATCATTGGGACAAAGTAATCCATATAATGTTACAATTAAACTTAAAACTACGTTAGTACCTGCCTAGACTTAAGTGCTAAGAGATCCAGTGGCTGATTAAGGCGCTGTAATATACTGTACATAGTCTTATAACACGATCTTATAACACACCAACATGGCCTGTCCGTGTTTAAGATATGTAAATCAATTAAAAACTAGATCAAGCCTCGCCACAGTCTCCACTCCTCACACGCGGCCATATGTGGCCTCGATATGTCCTTTCCCTGCACCGGTCGGCCCTAGACATTATCATTTGTTAGATTGTACATGACAGATTCTGTTTAACACACTTGGTAAGGTTATATGCGGTTTTCGCGTATACAAATATGCGTTTGGGTTTCGTTAGTAAATTGATATACATAGCAAAGGTTTTAGGCAAAATAAGGTTAACGTCTCAATGTCTCGGCAGTGGCGCAATTCTTGACGCTTTGAATCTTAATTCATAACAATAGAGGCGACCAACAGGTCTCAACTATTATTTATTTATTTATTTTTATTTATTTATAATAACAATAATTAGGCATTAAGGTGCTACATATGGGAATTGGGAATGTTTACCGTATATAATTTTGTAAATGTTTTATGATCTTTTCAGGATTATTATGAAACGAATGAAACAGCGTAAATCGGTCGGCCACAAGACCTGCTAGATCAAATACGGACGTCAATGGACGTGAAGCGAGTGACATCTGCTTGCTACTCATATCATAACGACCACGACCGTTCTGACAAAAACGTAACGACCAAAAAGAGAAGAGATGGATACTTAATTGCGACGCCAGATAAATCACAAGCACATCATATCAGCCGCTGCTGTCCACTGCTGGACATAGGCCTCCCCCAAAAAGTGCCACAATGCACGGTCCTGCGCCACCCACATCCACCGGACTCCCGCGACCTTTACTAGGTCCTCAGACCACCTTGTGGGTGGGGGGGGGACGTGGTCGCCACTCGAGAACCGTTCCATCTATCCACCATCGGTTCTACGTGTAATGTGCCTAGTGTCTACACTACAGGCCTAGTGCCACTTAAGGTGATTCAGAGGCACATTTCTACCCTTAATTAATTTGAGGATTTGCTGTGTAGCAAGACACTAAAGGAGGTGACGACCTTACTGACCACCAGGAACACAACGCCACATAATTACAGAACAAGTAGTGGTATTATTAACTAACTTGACGTCTTGACATGCCACTGACCTATTCATACAAAGCAGTTAACAAGAATGACTGCACAATACAAAGCTAACATGTAATGATAACATCTTAATGCGTTGCGTCGATTCTATCACTGCTAACATTCGGAATAAGCCGATAGCCATCTGATCGATATTATCGAGCTGTAGTCATTAACAGATTGCTTCGTGGAGAATGTTCACTTGCAGTTAGTAGGTGCTACCATGTCAAGTAGGAATGTATACGCTGTATCGATGGTGTAAATAAAATATAATCATACTCACTGCGTGGTTATAATGTACTTTAAAAACAAAGTTTTGTAGTTTTCACTAGTTCCCTCGATTTCTCCAAGATCCCATCAGATCCTGACCTGGCCCCGTGTCATGGTCGGCCGTATCACGCAATAAGTGACAAGATAGAGCGTCCGTCTCGTTCTATCGAACGGTGACAGCCAGTGACGGACGGTCTATCTTGTCACTTATCGTGTGATAAGGCCGACCATGATACGGGGTCTGATGACCATGGGACCGCCTGGGAAAAGGTTTCAAATAAAAAAAGATTTTCCTAATGCAGTCCAGGCGTCTTCGAGCAATGGGGAAACGAACATAAAACTCTTAAAAGAATCCGACGAAGTGAGAACCTCCTTTTATGAAGTCAGTAAGAAAAAGTTGGTAAGTTTCCCTGCAAAAAAGTAATTAGTAGACTTATTATTTACAACTAAGTAATAGATATCAAATATGTAATACATGGCCGCGCGGATACGCCAGCATATTGCAAAGAACACGTGCAAAGCTCTTGGGATAAAATATGTTCCGAATGTGCAATCAGAAAGTCCACTCTTTACACAAATAAGAGATGTTTTGAAATCGGTTATTTAGTTCCGGAGATTACCCCTACATACAAACTTACAGAGTTATACTATCACTGACTTTTCCTCTTTATAAATATTAGAGTATAGATTTCATCATCATCATATCAGGCAAAAGACGTCCACTGCTTCACATGGGCTTCAGGTGCCACAATAGATTTATCCTACTAATATCATAAATGCGAAAGTTTGGATGTTTTGTTACATCACGCTTAAACGGCTCAACCGATTTGGATTGAATTTGGCACGAAGATAGTTTATAGCCCGGATTAAAATATAGGAAGTTTGTATCATGGGTCCACGCAGACGAAGTCACGAGCGGAAGCTAGTCTACATATAAGTGCCTCCATCCTCTCCGCACGAAGTCGTCAGACTGACCCTAATGTGAGCAAGTCATTAGCGGATGACTTTCTACTTAACTAAATAACAAATGAGCTAAATTAGTGAACTTATGAATAGTAATGAGGCTTAATGCCATGCTGCCTTAAAGTATAGCCATGTAACAGATAAATAAATATCAGTGGAATCTTACATAAACCGACCCGTCCCAGTAAATCTAACTGACCTAGCTGTTGATACTAATTATTTTGTGACACAGTTTTGATAATAATTGGAAAATAATGTAATATCTTAAAATCCCCCGTGTGGTATCGGGATAGAATTTCACCTCCCCCTTTCTTCGAATAGTCGTAAAAGTCGACTAAGGGAGCAGGGTTGAAGTGTGCTTGGGCGATGGGCTAGCAACCTATCACTGCGATATCACATTTTGTCGATCTTTTATACCCACACTTATGCTAAAAGTGGCACTGGAACATAAGTTTAATATGCTTTAATATGCGTGAATATGTATACATGTATGTATCTTAAAATCAGCTCTCAACATAATGCTGAAGGAAACTATCAAAATTAAATATTGATTTGCCTAGAGAAGAAAGTACCGAGTACCTACTTTAAACCAGTGCCTAATTCCGGTGTTCATAATTTTTTTATACTTATTCCTCAATTCTCGATTTATTTTCAAGTTTGAAATTTTTACCTTGGAATACAATAAAGTGTTTTTTGTAAGAAAACAATACCGGTATAAGGTCTCACAATAAATCTGAAAATGACAATTCATTTGCTCTTTTCCCTGGAAAAAATATAATAATTTGATGAAATCCCTCGACTAGAATGATACGACAAAATCGTATCATACACTGATTCCCGAATGACGTAGGCAATGACGAAATTAGGATTGATGATAAGTTCATTTCCGCGAAGTTTTACAGTAGATTTTCCGCAAAGTAAAGTTGAGACTAGAATTTGTGCTCGTTCACTTGGTCTAAAGAAGTTTTACAGTAGGCTTTCAGCAAAGTAAAGTTGATACCAGAATTTGTGTTCGTTCACTTAGTCTCAAGCTTAACTGGTACTTACGGCTTACTTAATATAAGACAGCCCATAGTTTTATCTTTTGTTTATACTGAAAGGAAGAGTTATTAAGTTCATGCTTGTTGCGTGACGTCGGAAACATTTAGCGGCGTGTGACCGTTGGCCAACCGGCTATATGGGCTAATCGGCCGGTAATCGGTTACGGGTACGGTGAGACCTGTGAACGGTGATAGTTCTTGTATTATTTGGTTACAATGAATGATATATTCGTCTCTTTCTTCAGTGATGCCTGTCTAACTGACGATGGCGATGACGATGACACTAGAGGAGGCATTTATATGCGCAGGAGGTGTTCTTGCTAGAAATTAATAATTTAATTCTCTTCTTTTTGGTCGTATCCTCATTGCTGAGGGTCTTGACTACAACGAATTTCTTGCACCACCTTCCTCCAAGCACTTCTATTCTGAGCGCTGGTTCCTGCTGATGCTTTTATGGAGTCTATCCACCGGATAGGCGCTCTTCCTCTACCTCTTTTCCCTTCCACATGACCGACCAGTAACAATTTCTCTAGTACTATACGATAGATATGATAAGTCAAACAAAAAACCATAAATAATTATCTTGATGTTTGATACTATGGCAATTATAATAATGTCGAAAAGTTCAATTATTCTTATGGTAATATTTTATTAATCGGCAAGAAATAAAACGGCTTATTTATTTAGTTTTTATTTGAGTATATTATTAATATTATATTCGTCTAGAATCATTAGGTTCATCTACTCAAAGAATGACTTGTTTTGTTCGACTGTCTGTTCGTCCGTTTGTCACAACCTCACAGGGCAGAATGTTTTCAATTGCAATAGGTAGAAACTTATAAATTTCATAGAACTATAAGTCGTTAAATAATAACAATGAAATAGAGTTGATAGACAGTTTTTTTTTCTGCATTAACTCCCATTTTTTACCTTCCACAGAAAAAGATGAAACTTGATACTTACTTTAAAAAATCTCGGGATTTTGGAAACCCTCAAACAAAGTTCGGTATTTCATCTGCAAGATTTGACAGAAGCGGTCAAATCATGACGTTTTGATATTTACGTTACGATACTTTGATGTCTCCATATTCTACTGCCCCTGATTTTCTGCTTCTGCACAGCTACGTATTATGAGAGCACGGCCCGCGAAATGTGTTGCGGCGACATATATTAGCCGTCTCTTTTTAAGGGTTCTAATAAGAAAGAGACGGATAGTTATGTCGCCGCGACACACCTCACGGGCCGTCCTATTTATTTAATCGTATGGTATACATTATTTTGGCCTTTAAAGTTTGTCACTCTTTAGTACCACCCAGGGGACACGTGGAGGGTTGTGGTAGGTAGCTCCTGCGGACACGAGTAACAGTTGTCCCCCATTTGTCAAGTGAGTGGGCAAGTCGACTGTTAGAAGTTCTTAAGCCGCCCGAAGGCTAGAGCTCGGCTTAACGACTACTGTCATAGACAGCAGCCGGGATCAACTGCTTAGCGTGCCTTCCAAAGCACGGAAGCGCTCATTTATGTTAACCACTCAAACATCAGGCGGTCACCCATCCAAAGACTGACCGCTGCCATCTTTGCTTAACCTGCGTTATCGTTTCCGACTCGCAGGCGCCGCTAGGCTATGAGCGCTTCATACGGGCCGTCCTATGATAGCCGGACTCGGCCTGGTCATTGTTTCCTTTTTGTAAATTGAATGCGGAAAAGAGTCCATAGCTCTAAACTTAAAGTAAACACATGCGTGTTGACATTGAATTTGGCCTCACCGCCTTTAGCACTATTCATGAAAATTCACACATACTTATATGAAACCCACTTACCTGCGCGATTGACACGACCATAACAACAGTGCCGTGTTGAAAACCTTACTACTTTTAGATAAGGTCTAGTTTAGCTTGACTTGAGTACCTACACTTTGATTGTCGTTGTAAGTCAAGCTAGTCTTCTGAATAGTTTTTATGGATCTATCACAAAACTACGTTAATAACAACGCCGTGAAAGACTTTAACGCATTGGGTTAAAGTTCAATTTCGTTTAATTCGTGGATAAAGTAAAATTTTACTATTGTTGTTTTTTGGAGTGCACAATATATTATGTTTGTATAGTTGTTATGTAACACGTGTAATTTTTAGTTTAGTGACAATCAGAAGGGCATTTTCATGATTGTCCTTTTAATGTCAAATACCAGGCTTCGAAATCTATGGTGCCCTGTAGATAATACATTTTGACACAGCCTGCTGAGTAATTTATTGTAAGTTTTCAAACGCGCGAGTCTTTTTTTGAAGGTACGTTTTATGTCATAAGGATATTCCCACTGTGTTTTACAGATTTTTTAATAAAGGGATAAGACAATTTCTTTATTTAAAAGTCGGAATGACACAGACATGTAAGAAAAGCTATATCGCAGTGATGGCCCCTTCTGTCAGTTAGAACCAACTCGTACCTATCGCGACCGCCTATTCCTGTACTCACAAATCATAGGATATAAAAAGTATGGAAGTTTCTGGATGGCTTATTGCTGTCTGGTTATTCATGTGACAATTTAATTTAAAAAAGTCTTTGATTTGGCTACTTTTTAGATTTGTATGTCAAGACTCCCTTTTACTAATAACTAGCCTCCAATTTCGTCACTAGCCCATCAATCGCATCCATTGCGTAATTCCTATCGCCGTATATCGACATCGTGCACTCGGCATTCATTGTACGGCGCCTAACACAATAGATCGCCAACAGCATGATTAACTGCCTCTAATTGGTTGACATCGGTTATAACTCGCTCGTTAAAAACAAAAGAGCGTCTAGTGTAACTGTGAACTGGTTTAATTATAGACCTTATTGTCTACGGGATAGTAGTAAATTGAAAAGAGGTGTTAATGGGTTAGTAAGGTATAGATTGCAATTTTGTTTATATGCATGTCGTATGAGGCGATGGTTTAAAAAAATAATCCATCTTCTTGATCGATACGTTTTTTGTCGGACCGCTCGTGGTCGTTATGAGTGGCGAGCAGATGTCACTCCCCTCACGATTTCTTGCCATTTCGATCTAATCTCGTCCTTCCTGGTACACTCATACATCCAACACATAATGGATCACCACCCACAGCAGATTTGTTCTGGTCTGTCCATCGCATGGGTGCTCTTCCGCGTGATCGGGTACCCTCTGCCTTGCAAAACAAGACGCTCTATGGAGTCGACATCAATCCATAGATACATTTTGGCAAATAAGCTCTCGAAACTTTGCATGGAATCCATTGTTTTCGTTGATTTCGTAATTGCTTTTAAAATGACAGCTAATAGACATCATCTTCCTAGCGTTTTTTTCCCAGTTACCCTAAAGGAGCCCGGGATCCGCTTTGGCACCTTAACCTAAGATTTGGCTTAGGCACTAGTTTTACGATAGCGATTGCCTTCCAACCCAGAGGGAAGACACCTTGTAATTAGAACGGTTTCTTTCAACGAAAAACCAACTAAATCATAAATCTGTAAGTTTTTTGAAAAGTGGCACGATCCGGGGTTCGAACCCAAGATCTCCAGATTAAAAGTTACCGCTCAGCTACAGTGGCTTAAAATTACTGCTAGTGTTAACCCGGTTACAATATCTGTGGACCTGGCGTCGATGACGTCACGTCGGCGCTCTGGTACGGTGCCACGTCGAGCGTCCATATAAATTGCGTTTGTTTTATATGGACGCTGCACGCCCCGCTCTGAGCGGGGCGTCCACTCAGGTCTTACACTAAGGCGCGCGGAGCGAGCGCGGGTAGGTAAAAGAGAAGGGGGAGGGGCTTCACATTCCAGCGAGGTCCACAGGTATTGTAACCGAGCTGTATATTTACAAAATTACACCCAGTAACCCTTACTATTTTCATAATATAATTTTTATAACAACACTTACTTTATATTACGTTAACATAGGTACTAACCAAGTATCTCGGCACTATGAAACATAATCTGCACATGGTGAAAGCAGGAATAGATAGTTCCTGAGATAAGTGCAGTCGAGGTTTCATAATGCCTCTTGAGTTCCATTAAACATAGTGAGTTAACACATTTAGTGCCAAGCTCTCCAAGTTCTAAACAAACCAGTCTTCCTTGAGTACTCAGCAGCGAAAGTTTTCATGTGTTCAATCAAATATTAGGTTGTTTTTGATATCAATATAGCAATATGGGAGCCTATAACATATACGCATATTAGCGCGATAAAAAACGATAAAACAATACATCTCTTTCTAAGGAAAATTAGAAAAGGAACAATCAGGTAGTTTGACACTTTGATAATTGAGCAAATTACACGCAAAACATGCCAGCCATTTGAATTACGTTTCAACAAAAACTTCACACATCGAAAATAATTAATTTGCCATTGGATCCATTATGGCATGTTTGGGCAGAGATGGACCTACACTCCCGGTATTTACACTATTTACCAACCGTTTACGTGTCTCTGCCACAGATATGTATCTGAATAGACCCATATATTTTGCTGGCAGCCATCACAGTGCGGCGCTCTACACTGGCAATTTCTGAGGTATTTTAACTGGTTATCTATCGTTTCCCGGAATTTCATTTGCCCGTATTTTATTTGCCCGTATTTTATTTGTCCGAATTGCATTTGCCTGAATTTTATATTCCATAACGTTTTATTTTCCATAATATACATTTGACTTTTTATTATTTTCCATAATGTTGTATGCCCGAATCATTCATATGCCATAAACTTTATTTGCTATAATTTTACTTGACAGAATATTCATTTGCCAAACTGCATTTCTGCGAGCCGTTCAAATGTTGCGAATGTTCGGTTCTGGCGCTTCGCCGGCCGCTGCCGCTTCGCTCGTCGTCGTACCTACACCGACCTGCCTTAGAGTTCTAATGATCATGGACTATAAAAGGCGGGTCGGAGTTGAGTGTAATCGTGCGTTGGTGATGGTACGCCCCGCTTTCGTTTCTGGGACTCAGTCTCCCGCCCTCCGCCCGGGCTCCCGCCAGAAACTCGCTTCGTCTCCGCGAGCTTTTATATACACTCTAGGGGTAGGACAGATAAGACCACCTGGAAGTGGGGTGCGCTGATTCAGGTTTTGGTAGGTAGCTATTTTTCATAATATAACCCATTTCACACAGTAATTTGTTATTTTACATAAAGTATGGCTTTTGAAAGGTATCGCAAGTGATTTTATTGCATATGAATATTATGGATTATAAAGTTTCTGGCAAATGATATTATGGCATATGATATTATGGAAAATAACAATTCTGTCTTATGAATATTATGGTAAATAACAGTTATTATTATTAATATTATCACTTTATTTTCAGACCAAGATCCATAGAATTCAAAGTATTATTATTAGTTATGGCACATGAAATTATGGTAAACAAAATTATGGCCTGTGATTAGGATGGCAAATGAATTTCGGGCAAATGAAATTCGGGCAAATGAAGGAATACCATTTTAACTAGGTAATTGAGGCATGAGGTATTTTAGCTTGGTTTATAGATGAGGCACCACATACTCATACTCATTTATTGATAATACTTAAATCAAAATATTACAATTATTCAATTATCCTAATTTAATTTATATAATTTCATAATATAAGTGTAATAAGCGTATCATCGCAAACCGCAATATTATTGAGCAACTTCATTAACGGCTGATGCTATTAGTGAATGACCATTTTCACGGTCAAGCGATTTGTCAAACATGACCTTTATGGTAATTGTTATTTTATGCTTCGTCATCGATCATCGTGTAATTGATCGCTCTAATCTGGATCATCACATATGATGTATAGCTATATAAATCATTATAGCTTTAGATGGTCAAACAAAACATATTTTTTGTATTAATTGATAATTCGCCTGCGGGCGTAATCTAAAAATTATGAATCCGTGGTCTATCTTGTAAGTAAGAGTTCAAATAATTATTATAATAAAAATTGTCCATATCTGGACTGGAGCGAAAATGTAAAGCAAAAGCCTCCTTATGTGAACATAGTTCTTCTTAATCCTTTTTGTGCCGGTTGCCTGGAAGAGATCACCTTGGCGTTTAAACACTTTAAACTGTTTGTTCTCTACGATGTTTGAGTATGTTTCATTTAAGTTTCCTTCGAGTACCTCCAGACTATTTGTATTGTATTGTAGGTAACATTGAATATCACAAAATAAAGACCAAGTGCGGATAAGTCGAGAGACCCGTGCAAATAGAAGATCTTGACAGCCGCTTACGCCAGTTTGCTCGCGACTAAGGATATCGCAGCACATCCAAAACGTCGAGCAACCTGAAAAAGAATAGATTTTTTATGACACGCATATAAAATGATATGTGCAATTTGAATCAATATCTCGCAAAATATACATGGCATATAATATATTATATATTTAACCATTAGCTACTGGTCTTTACTTTCTTACGTTCACTGATTTATTGACGAGACATCCAATTAGCCTCACTATTCGTGATACGAAGAAATCATTGCACTCCAATTACTTAATCATTAAATCATTACAGATCAATGGTAACATCACGCAATCAAATCGTTAAATCGAAAAGTTATTAACAGCTAAGATAGGACCAGTATATTAACTAGAACACGCCTCGCTAGTCAAAACTTCTAACTGGGCGAATTTGGACGAGTGACGAGTAGAAATGTATGTACAACGAAGTATTGAATCTATTCAGCCCGTATGCACCCACTATTGAGTATAGGCCTCTTCTTTATTACGCCACTCTCCCCGTCCTGTACTAATCTCATTCACTGTTTGCCTCCTGTTCGGCAGATATCATCGGTCCATCGGGCTGGTGGTCTGCCCGCTGACAGTTTCGATGACCTTGGCCACCATTCAGTAACCCGTTTTGTCCATCTCCCATCGTTTCTCCTCGCCAAGTGTCCCGCCCACCTCCACTTTAATTGTGTTAGTCGTTTGCCGACGTCAACAAAATTTTATTAAGAAATCCTGAATAAGTTTCAAAAAATCGGCCAAGTGCGAGTCAGAGTCGCGCACGAAGGGTTCCGTACCATTATCTATAAAAACAGCAAAAAAAAAAAGTTGGTTGTATGGGAGCCCCCCTTAAATATTTATTTTATTTTGTTTTTAGTATTTGTTGTTATAGCGGCAACAGAAATACATAATTTGTAAAAATTTCAACTGTCTAGGTATCGCGGTACTTGAGATACAGCCTGGTGACAGACAGACGGACGGACGGACAGACAGCGAAGTCTTAGTAATAGAGTCCAGTTTTTACCCTTTGGGTAAGGAACCCTAAAAACGTGATAATATACGAGTTGTATTGATGACGGCTAAGACCATAAATTCCATGTTTTGGCGCTTGTCTAATCATTGCCATAGTAGAAATAGTGCACTCTTTCTACTATGTCATTGCCAAGGATAGGACAAACGCCCGTCATTTTGAAAACTTAACCCTGTTCTGTACAGTAGAGACTTCCTTATATTAATAAAAAAAATTAGGTACTAAATAAGAATAAGAATAGTTTATTCGTGACAATACAAAACAAAGGACAAAAGTAATGTTTTATAAATTTATTTTAAGTACCATAACTTATATGTTTCCAGTGACAAATTATTCAAATGACGATGATTAAGGCGATAAATCACTTTCGCCAATGGAAAAGAATGACCACAATTTTTTCCAAATTTTCACTTGTGAGCCTATATCGACGTGAGTTTAGGACCCATTTATGAGTCGAAAAAGTGCGTTCACAGTCTACTGACGTCATTGGGGCATGTCTAATTGTTGACATTGGTATATTGTTTTTCCAATATATAATATTTTTTTTAGAAAATTACCTATTTTATCTAAATGGCCAGTAGTAAACAAAGTCATTGAAATCAAGTAGTGTCTAATGCGATGATAGAAGAATAGGTAATTTATTGATAAATGTGTTGAAGTATATTAAATTATAATATTTTGAGTAAACTTCTAAAAAAAAAAATATAATTAGGAAGTCTCTACTGTACAGAACAGGGTTAAGTTTTCAAAATGACGGGCGTTTGTCCTATCCTTGGTCATTGCTGTTATTTTTCTAATAACATCTTTTGCAGCAGCCTAGTGCTTTTAATTATAAATGAGTCACATAACTACTCGGAGAAAAAAAAAAAGATTTTATTAAATTAATTATAATACATGTACAATATTTAAAGGGGGCATTAAAATTTTCTTACAAAACCTTGTAACATTCGAAAAAATTATGTTCGCATGTGTATCTGATTTGTTATACTTACCCATTTTAGTTACGCTAATAGTAGATGTCAAAGTCAGTTATACGTACTTAATTAAAATGGAAAAAAGTATAATACTTACTGTTTTTCACCAATTGTATGACCGGCGATTCATTTCATGCACAACATACATGTAGTTATGTTATGATTTAAACTTCTTCGATATTGCATTTCACCGACTCATTTGTCGTACAAAACTACAAACGTCTGCGTTTTGATCACTCTACAAGCAATTGCACTTACAAAGCGAGAATTTACGATACTTTTCCCACTAAAAAGTCGTTTAATATATTTTTTATGACAGCTGTAGGACTAAATATGCTTGCTTATGACGATCGAGTGACCACTCTACGACTATTTAGCCATAAAACCTGCGCCCAAATCGCGTCATATAAACGTTTATGTACCTTAAATTGCATACCATCAAGTTTTATGAAAAATGTTTGTACAATATTTAAATTAAATTAAAATTAAAAATTCAAATTCCATTATTTCAAGTAACAGGACTCATAGTTATATAATTACAAACAATTCGATAATAAAATTAAAATTAAGATCAATAAATGTCAAGTAGTAATATAATAAAATAAAAATACAAAGAATAAACAACACATAAATAATATTAATTAATTGTAATATGCCTCGCACAGCAATGCTGCATGTACGGGCAGTCCAGCCTGTCAGCTATCATTGCCAGGACGGTGTTGGAGCTGGCCCGGACCCTGCGCACCAGGGATGCAGCGCGCCGCATATTTATACGACTTGCTTGCTAGTTGGGAATTTTTACAGATTATGTATTTCTGTTGCCGCTATAACAAAAAATACTAAAAACAGAATAAAATAAATATTTAAGGGGGCCTCCCAAACAACAAACTTTTTTTTTATGTTTTTATAGATGGTACGGAACCCTTCGTGCGCGAGTCCAACTCGCACTTGGCAGGTTTTTTTCAATATTTTGATTATTGTTATGAAGCATAACCCGTTTTCGGCTTGTGGTTGATTTTTTGGGCAGCCTGTATATAAGGCATTTGGGGTGAGAGACTGTAGGGATTGTTGTTGAATAAAACGCTGACAGAATTTGTTTCGAACCATGTGGAATGAAATACGAACTGTATTAGTATTAGAAATAAATTGTTTAACAGTTATTTGACACGCGTCAAATGTTTCGATCAAATATTTGCCAATGCAAAGCGGACGTGATTGTTATTGTAATGGCACTTGAATTGGGTTCTATGTAGAAAACATTTGTCAATGACCCGTGAAAGAAGGTTCTAGGCCTCCCTAGCTACAGTATATAATTCTAAAGTTACTCCTGCGGGCGAATGTCTTAGTTAATAAACTGGTAATATTTTAATCCTGTTGGTATTTAACTTTGTGAATTTCCCATGTCTTTAAACGTTACTAGTGGCATATCACTAGTAAAGTTATTTCTGCTAGAATGCTGGTGGGCCGGCGCTAACTGATAAGTTAGTTTGGAGTAGCATTGATGCAACAAATCGAGTAATCATTATAAATATCTCATTATGATACGATTGCAAATGTTGCATTCAGAGACAAATAAATCAAGAAAGGAGCGTCTTTTTTTTGGTTTGAGGTTGCATTAAGCATTTTATGTATTTATACTAGTCTACTTGTATGCTATAAAAAAAAATAGTATGACGGTGGCAAACAGACATACGGCCTCTCCGATGGTAAGCAGGATCGGTAGCCAAAGGACGTGCGAGTCCAAAGGAGTTACAAGACTTGAGGATTGTGCTGACAGCTAGAGCCCAATGCACTCTACAGCGCACTCGGGTGCTATACCGACCCTACTCACCTCCAGGAACAAAACATCACATATCTAAAGAGCAAATTAAGTACTAGTCTATAACCTGCCTAGCATGATCGCGTTTATGTCCGACATGAAGCGTTCGTCCCTCTCGCACTTACATAATACTTGCTAGTAAAGGACTAGGCAGTTATACATTGAAGTAGAGAACGGTTGGGTTGCATATTATGCTGGCACGTGTCGGAGACTAGCGGCGGTCAAATGTTTGCCAATGAGCACGTGATCTGCAGAATAAGTGAGATAGTTGGGCTAGCAGATTCTTTGGCGTCCCGGCTACTTCGGACTAGCAATTTTAATTCATAATTAATCTGTTAACTACAATGTTTCGTTACATACGTGATAACATGCGTATGCAAAACTTATTTTAAAAAACTGTTAGATTGTAGTTCCACGGGAATTCAGCTGAAACCTTAATGTCACCAATACGAGACTCGAAAAGGCTTTTCGTAGCAATTATCTAAGGTCGTAGCTTAAATATTCATAGTTCAAACAATCTATTGCATATCGATCATAATATATCGACTATGAGTTCCATAATATATCGGCAGTATTCATTAAGTTGCTGGTAAATGTCTCATCACTGTCAGTCTTACTTATTACCACAGTTAAATCCCTTGTGTTCCTAACCCGGGACCTATCATAAATTGTGCAAGTTATAGTGTAAATAATTCTTGCCTAGTACACCCTCTTCGAGCTCTCGTTACTTAAAAAACCTATCCTTATCTCTAACAGTGTGCTACTTTGTCTCAACCTAAAAGGCGGTGCCACCCGTCATACTTAGTAAAAATATCGTTTCATTCAACATCTCTTTCAATAGCAGGCGGGTGTTATTTAAATGAGAACAATACCACTGTTCCTTACCGACCGTCTTTCATAGCTGACAGTTTGATTCTAGTTTCATCATGTTATTACCATTAATATGACGTGTAATAGTACTTTATAGGAGCAGCTTTAGATTATCTGATCGACTGCTTTAGCGCCTTTGAATGGTAAACCGCATTTCCATACTTTGTGTGGAATAATAATAATATTTTAATCATACATCAGAGGCTTTTTTTAGCCCAAAAGTTATTCATAAATATCCATATTTGCCAAATTGCGTTGTAATGCTATGAATATGATTTAATTATATGCAACTTGAATTACCATACGCAATAATATTCATTCCATTTTTGGATATAGAATTTTCTAGTAATCTAGTAAGAACATTGATATTAAATACCATATCACACACGTTCTCTTTATGATGATCGAGGAAGTTATATTAACTATATCAACCGTTTCCCTATTTGCTTGTGGTTATTTTGCATATTAGTTTAATTATACATAACGAGATAACTATCATATTTCATAATTGAATACTACCTCAAGAATATTTATTAGAGAAAGGATTGTGCTTAAAAGGATATCGTCCTCATGCACTGTGCCTAGCCTAAGAACTCAGCCATCTTTGTTATTCTGTTTACATTATGTTACATAATTTGTTAATTTGACATAATGTCATGTAGCAAACAATACAGAATTGGAGATATTATGGTATACCGTGATCGTAGACTCCATCACATTGGGTACTTACTTGTGTTTTGCATATAGCAAAGGTAGATGAGAGATATTCGGCCGTGGATTGAAAGGTGTATTTATGTATGGTTTAGTTTAGTTTTTGAGGATATTGTCGATCAACTAAATGGGTTAATATCAAATAGATATTGATTTTATTACTCACGCGGAGCCTGGACAGCTATTAACATCAATAGGCATAGGGTAGAACTAGGTAGTAGGTTGCATACATTACTTTACCTTTTGTCTTAAATTTATAAATGCATCGGCACATCGCACTGAATCAGCCGCCCGCGCACGTTGCGTCACGCGTTGCGTACAACATGGTACACGCACAATGCGTCGCGTTATCGCGTAGTCCGACTAGCGATTAGTACACAGTATTTACACTTGGGGATACCTTCTACTTTTTGTTTACTATTTTACTACTTTTTATTGAACGTAAGCGACCGAAACGAACGCGGTTGTTTTGTTAATTTTAGCAGAAGCCAAATAAGTGATGATGCTCAATGATATGCTTGAAGGGAGTATTGATATTAAAAAAGGATTCAAACCTTTTTTTGTGCAATTAATATGGTGCGTATTTTCAATTATTATAACGAAGACATTCAGTGTTGATTTGGCGTCAATCAGACCAACCAAGAACAAGGTTTGAGATCAATCTATGCAATTTCGACGATGTTCTTTGGTTCGTTTAATGAAATAGAACTACAAAAGTATGTAATAACGGAGCTTGTGTAGTTTGTGAGCGCCGTTCCGGGAGTTTATATAAAGAAAAAATACTGTCTTCTTTGAACCGTGCCGGCGTCGCATTGTCTCCGACATTAGCATGCTGCAGCCTCGCCGATTGTGCTCGTATGATACACATTTCGTTGCTTGCTCAAAGAGAATTTCGCAATGCCCGACGCATATTTTGCAAATATTTATACTCAACTTTTTCCTGCTATTTTGCTTCCATAATGTGCAGTAGAAACCCATTATCAAAAATGATGAGGCACTACCTATAGGTATATTAATATAGTTATATCAATGAGAATGACTCATTGCTACTGAAACTATGATTTCTTAGTGTCCGATATCCGTGTAACTAGCCTTAAACTAAAGTATAGAAATTATTGATTATTAATTAAGCCTATATTGTATCCGCAACAGAAAAATAAAGAGGGTTTTTTCTATCAAAGCTACTCTGTGTATAAGTTTGCACCGATAAAGTTGGTACCGTTATCAAATGTTGAACTTTCATTAGGGGGCGTCTGCGCAGAGACTAAACTTAAATAAAGAATAGAAGAGTAGAAGCTTCAGATCGTAACAGGAGAGGCAATACCTAGTGTGGGGGTAGCTTTCACCACGGCGAATGTTTTTATAAAAAATATATATGAGTATTTAGTTTTAGTTTAAACAACTGCCTTCCTCGATTGGCAAACATCTTTTGTGCAACCCATATTTGTATATGCTGATGTATTCTCAGTTTTAAAGGCTACCCTTTGATTCTTGGCTCTTAAAACCAGTTTCTACATCATAAGTACACTGTGTAGGTCTGATGACAATGTGCGTTTGACCTTACGCACTAAACTCGCGGTGTCGACAACCTTGGCGTTTCAGTCACTCACGGAATCGTTTGCAAGCTAAAAATATTACAAAACAAGCCTTCAAAAGTGTAGTTATGTTAATTTATTAAGTAATGAGCAGGTCTATGATGCTAGAGTTTATGTTACACTCAAGAGCAAAGAGAAAGTGATCCTTTAAAGAGTACATTTCACATTGAACGTCTGTCAATTTAAACTCTTGACAGAACTGACTTCTTACCAGGTGGCATGACGATTCTATACACGATTAGTTTTTCTTCTTCGTGGATCAAGCTTACTCTGACTTATGCTTGAGATTATTTCAGCTGACCGAATTGCATCAAAGTAGTCTATTCACAAAAGCAACTCTACGGCCCAAGGTATAAGATTCCAATTCCATTGCCAGTTTTGTAAAAGGCCGCCACGTTAAATAATCTAATCCTGAGATACCCTACTACAATGTGACAGATATTTATAACCACAAGAAATGGGACGAACGGAAGCTCAATCGCAGTTTTAAGCATGAATGTCAGAAAGAATAATATTAGTACGGTCGAGGAAATTGAATGTTTGGCACATGTCAACTCTATTAGAATGACGTTAAGGTCCAAAAGTGCTAAACATTCAATTTCCTCGACTGTACATTACTACAGAGGCCGGGAAGTAAGGGGTTGCCGGCCGAGTACATATAGACGGCCGAGCGTAGCGAGGTCGGATTGTTATGAGGCCGGCAACACCTTTTCACGTCGAGGTATGTATGTATAGTGCTTTTCTCAAACATGCATTCAAATTAAAAAAACTCCAAGAAATCAAACTTTTATTTTCATGGTTGAACGCCGTGATCCTGTGCCACAAATAGTGGAATGGAAATGAAGAAAGACCATCTTGCAGGCCTAGGCCTCCAATTCTGCATGAAATGCCATAACGGATCTCTCGTCTCGCTCCGCCCGAAACGTGACACTTCGAAGCCCATTATGAAGAACACAACGTCAATATTTCATTGCATGTTTGAGAAAATTATCTTGATTTTCAGTTTTCGTAAGACATCTGGCATCCAAAAATGTAACGGTATAGTAGTCTGTACCAAATTCATACTGTGGAGTTATACTCTCTTATGTTCACGTATCTGATAAGTCATCAGTATTTTAAAAGCATGAGTTCCACTGTTTATAAAGCCAAATACCTACATTAAAATGATTAATTGATGTACGATACGGACCAATGACTAACAATCTCGTCTTTCTGTTTCAGGTATGCCGCGTTACGTCAAAGGTTTGGCCATAAACATAAGCATAGTCGATTATGTCAGACCACTGTTCTTCAAGGAATATGAACATCAATACCGTTTTGTTTAACGGAAGTGAATAAACACATAATGTCCCCAGGTCAATCAAATCTTACGCAAGGATCGTGCGGAACAGTACAATTTATAACATTCGATATACATCGCCGGTTTTGCTTTAGATGAATTTCACGGTGGCTTACAGAGTGTTCAATGGATACATTTGAGAGAGGAAAATCGAGTTCGTGACAGAGTAGCGCCGCGCAGGTGAAAGTAACGCACGAGCGGCATTTGTTTTGTTTTCTACGAGAACCCCGTATATCTTTTCGCTAAGATTACAAAAATGTACTTTGCGGAGAAGGTCTTTAAGTTGTTTTTGATAGGGACGCAAAAGTTTGTTACGACGTTGGAAAAGTTAGCACGGTATTTTACGTCATAGTCGTAAATATTATGCGCGCTACCAATTTCGGTATGAAACGACCGCAGAGCGTATGAGTTTAAATCGGAATGTCGGACAAGATTGTCGTTTGAAACTGGGTTAACCGATGAATTAATATAAAAATGTATTAACTTAGTATGTTATAATACTTATAATGCTAAATATTGCTTTAATGGTAGGCACTTAGTTCTTATAATTATGTGATAAATTGATAATACTAAGTTTTACTTGAGCACACTAAAGTCAGGTATGGACACTTTCTGCGGGCGTAGCATAGTTTCTTCTCTTATAGTTGTGGATAACACATACTTGTCAGATCGTGATGGATGGATGATGTTATGCACAGCTATAAAATGGAAACCATGCTTCGCCCGCGATCGATGGTGTGTATAGTTACGGAATGAAAATATTAGGTCAACTAGCATACAAGGCAACAGCAAGACAGCGTGCTGTCACTATTACCCCCATATCACTCAATCGGAGCATTATTACATGTCGAAAATACGTAATTGTTGCCGGACCATACCTAATCTTTGACAGTCATTTGTCACATTAGAAAAGCAAACAAGTACCCGCCTCGATGCCGTGACAATGATCCTTCAATTGTCGACCGATTAGAAACTTTCCCGACCGGCCCTTTGTGAGGTCTATTTGCATATATATCTTTTATGTTATACTATAAGGGAGAAAGCTGGTCCGGTTTCTTGGCAATTTAATCTGGTCTATTAGTTTATCGTATCCGATCTCTTGTCAATTGCTTCGATGGATTCTTTAATCAGTTTAGTTTCAAATAGTTTCGATGAACTTTCTCTAAGAGCTAGTCTGACTTTTAAACTACTAAAATAATTGGATATGTTGAAATTGAACCAGTTAGATATTTTTTTAATGTAAGCATTTGAATTCGAACGTCGTGATGAAACCGGTCGCTTTCAGTCGCTATCGTAAAAACTAGTGCTTACGCCGAATCTTGGGAGTCAGTGCCAAAGCAAATCTCGGGCTTTATTAGGGTACAACCGGAAAAACGCTAGAAAAACTCAACTATATTTTACTACTATGAATTCAAAAATCTGGCGTGGTTTAAAAGGTTATGATCACACTCTTTAAGATGATGTTATTATAATTTTCAGAGATAAGATTTCTATGTGACATTTAAGCTGCTTCAAAAAAAACTAGTGGCAAAGCGCTTCGTGGTGCCTCATTGTGACCATGTGACATTTTGTGTGTTAGTTAGTACCTTTATATTGTTTGGTGTCATTGCTTTCCTTCATTACTTAGTAACAAACTTTGGTGTAATATCTCCTCTTCACATTATGCAGTCAGATACATTCTGCAATCAGAAATTGAATAAGCACCTACAAGAGAGCGTAACTGCTTCAGCCTACTGATCTCAATGCCAAAGAAGCGTGGCTACTACCATCAAATCCTCTTATCTTTCAAACTTTTGTTTTAGAATTGGAACTTTATTCCGCTTAAAGGTCAGTTGCTTATTCGTTGAAACTTTATGAAACGATGCGATGTTGTGGAAGTACGAATTTAATTAGCCAATGAATGATGGTGCCTGTACAATTATAATCAATGGATCGACTCGTCATAATGGTGATGACTATTTTATTGATTGTCAATTAATTAGGAAAGTTACTAATGGGCTCATAAAGTATCTAAAATAATTATAGGATTATGTGCGTTTGACCTATGCGGCAGGCGCGAGAATTGTATTTTATCGAGTATAACCTTTATTTAGCATTTACATTTATTTATTTAAGATCTAAAAAGTTAGGGGCGTCTATCATGTATTATTTATAAAACCAGCTGACCGTGTTTTCACCAACCTGACAATCTTTTGTCACCTGACAACGATAATTTGATGTAGGCACATCGTAAGAGTAGATAAGTAATGGTAATGTCCATTGGCATAATTGTGCACCCAAAAACTTACCGGAAATTGTCGTTGTATACTAACATTAATGCTGAGTAGATAAAGTATCTTTGTTGTTTTCTATATTTAGGCCTCAACTTTTTTTGTTCTGTAGTGTGCTTTATTTGAATAAACATTTATCTATTCTACGTGTCAACGTGCTGAAATAGGAGTCTGGTAGGGAGTGCCTAGAGGTCTAGGTGTCAATCTACCAATCATATTCAATCATCAAGCATCATTCATTTGATTAATGGATTTTGACCTGTCGCCATTGCGTATCTGGTAGAGTAATAATTTCTGATAAAAAGCATTGTTCCGATTGAGAATCAAACTCAGCACACGTAGCCAAACAGTGGCAGGTTTACCAGTCAGACATTTAAAGGCTACATGTCATATTGTCCATGCGACCTCCTATACACTGTCAAGCATGTTCCCACGCCACACAAACATTATCTGTCTGCATGTGAATGGCCGTTTTCAGCCGACCGTGGCATCCGGTGTTTCAATGGATTTCGGACCGTGAAGTATGATGTGAGCGCGTTGATTGTGCATGGCTAAATTACGATTATTTAGTAACAGTTAGATCACAGCTATTGTACTATTTACGTGACACCTGGCCATAATGTGAGTTTTATCGCACGCTACGCGTACGGTAAAACTCGCATTACGGCCAGTTGAAGACGTAAAATTGTGTACTCACCACGGGCAGTAAAAAAGAAAGCCCTCTATCGCATATTTACAACCCTCGCCTGCGGCTCGGGTCACAAATACCTGCGATTTCGGGCTTTCTTTCTTTTACAGCCCTTGGTAAGTAATGTACTATAATGTTACACAGTGAGTCGTCAAAGGCCTTTCAGTCAATTACAGTGTCAGAACACACCGGCACATAGCTAAGAACCTTCTTGACTGGCAAGAATTTAAATTAAAAAACAACGCACTTTATTCAGTTCATCTCTTTTGAGAGCTACGGTGCCACAAACAGAACAGGTGCGCATATAAAATAAAACCTTTCGTTTTCGTTTCGTTTTGTCGTCGAGGGTTAAAAACTGTTAGGAGGAAGAGCGTCTCTTGTGCAATACGGGAGCGGCATACACCAACGCAAGTCTGGCAAGTAGAACAAGTGCTATGCTGGCGCCTTTTGGTTTGATTATTCGCGAGAATTCCGAATCATCATGAATTTTACGCGCTTTCGACGTCAATTTATGCTATTTATCCCAACAATTTGAATTAGGATGTCGATGGTCTTTTTTGTCACTTTACGGTGCAGCAAAAGTTTTCGAAACCTCAATTTTTTACCATATTTTAATGTGTGATAGCTGGTAGGCATTCCCCTTTGTAAGAGTGCCCGAGTAACCTAACCTAATTATGTTCTTTACTTTAATTAAAACATACCGCGACGCCAATTTAGTCGAAAATTTATCGCGCATCAAACCCATGGAGAAGTTGCACAATTTTTAATTGTGTTTGAATCACTTCCATTTTATGTTTTGTTACGCCAAGAAAGATTAAATAACATCGCCATTTTAATTATTATTTCTGTTTCTATTAGCCTAGTAATTATCTTCGGTTACGTTTTAACAAAGTTAAGGTCTCTACCCATTACACCGTATCATACCATGACCGTACTATGAACTTATCAGGCAAAAAAATATTCTTCATATTATAAAGTGCCGTTGCCGGAACGGTCTAGTGGGCGTCATTTCATAATGCCTCATACAAAGAATATTTTCTTGCATGTGATGGTACGGTTACGGTCATGGTATGAAACGGTCTAGTGGGCACAGACCTTAAATCACATTTTTCTGACCTGACGCGACTACGATATCGGTATCAGTCCTTTAGTGCGGTTGTATTCACATTCATCTGATGCGCTCTAACGTGAAGGCTCCTGTTGTATCAGAAGTCAGATCGCGTCAGAAATCATCGCATCAGATAAGTATGAACCCGGCTTTAGTCTGATGCCTCAACTCGACACTTGCTTTTCGAAAGCGACTCTAGCAGCGCGTATTCAGGTATGGTTTTCACGAGCCAGCGCGCAGCGCTCTAGTTAACACACAGTAATACATCACAGATAAACGATTAGAGACTCTGTTATTATTGGTATAAAAGCGTGTATAACTGCATTTACAGAACTGTTTATAGCTAGGTGCCGCATGTCGGTAGGTTATACAATTTTAAACGCTATTATTAGAGGCGTAAGAGTGTAAACAACCGCATTTATGTGTAGCTCTCAGTTTAATGTACCAAAACGAACGCCATTATCCCCAAGGTAAACGAAATGCGACTCTAAACCATAGATTTTATAGGTGAATTTAAATGATTAAATCTAGACCGCGAGACAGCAATGTTTGTATACTTTGTATCCGAATGACATTTCGATCGTATCTTTGGCAGTGGTTACGTATTATTGAATTCAATGGGTGTATTGACTATAAAATGCGCATGCGCTGAGAATTTTTTTATATAATATAATCTTATATAAATTGTCACTACTTCAATGGTATTGGCAATATCAATCAAGGGTTTTACGATGGAGGGAAACAGCGTGGGAATTGTGCGTAGTTAGCAAAGTGATACAATCTCACCAGGACAATCATGTTACATGTGGCCTACCGAGAGATATTGCCTATGTGTGTGTACTGATTTATTATAAAAATAAACAATTCTTGTGTTTTCTTGACGGTCTCTGTATAGCCTTGTTCGTAGTAACTCTGCCTACAAAGCCGGAGGTCCCGGGTTCGAATCCCGGTAAGGGCATTTATTTGTGCGATGTGCATGAATATTTGTTCCTGAGCAATGAATGTTTTCTGTGTATTTAAAATATTTATTTATATATTAAAAAATAAAAACTAAATTAAATTAAAAATAATTTATTTTTTAACCAACGTTGTTTTTTACATGGTGTCGAATCCTACTTTTAAGTTAGAAAAACTAGTGTTAGGAGGAATCCGCTCTTTCGTACAATGGTGATACTTAGCTAAAAATAAACAATGTATTAATAAAATAATACTTAAATTAGAGTACCTAAAGTAATTATACCTAGTTTGTTAATTGGAAAGTTTACTACATAACAGCTTAGAGGTTATAGCAAGTGAAGCCTTATTTAAATACTGATTTTAGTAGACATAAAGTTGAACCTATTTTAGGATATCTATCTTAGAATAAGTTCAACATCACGGTTACTCAAATTTACATACTGTTACATACAATTATTTAATAATTTAATAATTAATTTATTCACGAAGTAAACTTATTTCTGTTAACATTTTCGTCTGCCAAACCACAATGCGGTTTGTTGGCAGACGATGCTCCAGTTTATGCACAAATATATGTTTTCTCAAACATGCAATGAAATATTGACGTTGTGTTCTTCATAATGGGCTTCGAAGTGTCACGTTCGGGCGCAGCGAGACGAGAGACCCGTAAAGGTATTTCATACAAAATTGGGGGCCTAGGCCGGCAAGATGGTCTTTTTTAATTTCCTTTCCACAACTTGTGGCACAGGATCAAGTCGTTCAGCCATGAAAATTAAAGTTTGATTTCTTGGATTTTTTTTTTAATTTATTTCATTGCATTTTTGAGAAAAGCACTATACTCGTACACGTCTATATGTACTCGGCCGGCAACCCCTTACTTCCCGGCCTCTGTAGTAATCACAGACCACTTAACCTATAGACTCCACTTCATAAAACTTTGTCTAGTATCTCATTATGCCAAATTGGCGGGGCGCGGGGGGCGACAAGTGAACTGTGATTGGCTAGCTCAAGGTCAACGAGCAATCACACGATTGACACGTGACGCGCACCATTTTGGTAAGTGATGGGACACACTCGAAAATAATACTACAGAATATAAATGTAAATATTTTTAATTGGAATGAAATTTAACATTAAAGAGAATATCATATTTTATTGGTTTCGAATTTGAACAACAAGCGTCTGTTGTTATTCGTGTATTTGAAACACTGGTTTGAAGTGCCGCGAACAAATTACGCTGCTTGTAGCAGGAATCCATTTTTGTGACTGTTTTGTGGCGTCTATCCAAATTTGGTTTTGTGTAGAACATTTTGGAAATCTGAAAAACGTTAAAAATATCATTGCATCATCTGTTGCACCTTTATTACTAGAAAAAAACAACTTATTATTAATTATTATTCACAATTGGTTTTTGAATCCGCGACTTTTCCATTTTAAAATAATAAATAAATATTAAGGGACAATCTTACACAACTTGACCTAGTCCCAAACTAAGCAAAGCTTGTAGGTACTATGGGTACTAGACGACGACAAACATACTTACGAGTATATAGATGAATACATACTTAAATACATAGAAAACACCCATGACTCAGGAACAAATATTCGTGCTCATCACACAAATAAATGCCGGGATTCGAACCCAGGACCTCTTGCTTCGTAGGCAGGGTCACTACCAACTAGGCTAAAGCGGTCGATTTTCTTTTAAACATCTTCAATGCATGTATAGAAATAAATATCACTATTAGAGTTTTGTAAAACAATATACTAAAAAACAAAACAAACGATTATTTACAAATACAATAAACCTCTCATAAATATATACAGTATTAGTAGTATTTATTTCAATAATACAAGTTCGTTCTGTACGCTAGGTATTAACACTTCAATATTGTTTTACGGATATCGGTGACGTAAGTAATCGATCAGTCACATCACTAATTGAGACACTGCAATGGTGCGACAAAGACGGAATTACACAAAATTGTAAGCGAAAGAAAAAGACAGCCGTTGAAAGACATCAACGCGTCGCCACGTTAAGAAACTTTTACTTTATAAATTGAAATTTTAAATTATTATTGTTTTTTCGTTGTAAAAAGAAAAAACCTGCTTACCTGTGAAATGAAATCTCATCCTTTTGACGACTAGATGTCATGCTACACTTTCCACACAGTTTCACCATATAATAAGGCATATTTTGTATACTTTATAGCCAATAAAGCAGTTGAATATTGCATGTTACTTCGTGAACGGTCGACCGCGTACTAAAGGAATGTTTGGGGGCGTGGTAGCTGCTTGGTGCTTTTTATGCTTAAGCTTGGCTCACGCGGGCGCCTTAGTAAGCGGAGTCTATAGGTTAAGTGGTCTGTGGTAGTAATGTACTAATTACAGTCGCGACATTATATAGGTATGTAAGTTAGTAAGTATTAGGTGTAAGTAATGTATAGCACAAACAAGTTTATAGAATGTGTTTAACTATAGGTATTACAAATTTAATGTATCTTTGAATTTGGATAGTAATTCAGTGCTTGTTTTATATTTAAATGACTGTTTAGTTTTACATGTTCGTTTTATATCTGATGATAAATTGTTGTAAATCTTGGGGACTAGGTATTTTCTACATCTTTGAGTAGTAATTCAGTTTCATTATAAATTTCTCCTTTAACCAAGTTGTAAGAACGATTATACACTCTGTATAACTTTTTGTGTAGATATTCAACATTCTATTTACTTTGTTATACAAATTAATAGATAGAACATAAAATTGTCTTCGTGCGAAGGAGGTCGTAACCGGGGTTGGAAGCTTAATTACCGTGTACGATTTACGTTTTGTTAATAAATTGTCCTCAATTTATACAGTTTTATGGATTTTAAGGATACAATTAAGGATAAATAGTTGTCTAACAGTAAGTACATCAGCATATCGGTAAACATTAATAGTGCTGTATCTTATAGTTTTACCTAAAAGTACTTTAAGAATAGAACGTTGCGCCCGTTCAAGAGCCAAGAGTAAACCACGACACATGTTGAAACTATGTTTCACGTATTATAATATCGGGTATTATAATAGTACCCATGAGTAAAACATGCTATACATGTGTGTGTAGCATACGCAACACGCAACTCATTACGGTTTAGATGGTCTTGCATAAAATATCCAGGTGTTACATAAGTATCTGATAATGATACATGGTATCGATTAATTTATATGCAACATCCTTGTATTCATCGTAATACTCTAACAGTAATACAATATACAGATGATAGGATGTAATAAGTCGGGCAAAGTGCTCAAATTTCAGAAGAAATTCAGATGCCATGTCTCTAGTCTTGCGCGATCCAGCTCGGACGAGCCTTAAGGCGCCGTAGGTTCATGGTCTTCTCTCCCTCTCACTGAGCATAAGCGTAAGCGATATGGAAGTGCGTGCTCGGAAGCGCGGATATCATGTTTTTTAATTTTAATTTTTTGGCCGTTAAAATAAATATAAATGTAAACACTGATTTCCCTCAAACATGATATTGCCGATTTTTAGAAGCAATTTTAATATTTATAGCTTTTGTGCATAATTTGTTACGAATATTTTAAGTGTATTTTTGTGTGTTTTAGACCCATGTTCGTGATTTTTTTCTATCAAGCGAAATTTGCTAAATCATATTTCGAAGCACTGATTTCCCTGCAGAAAAACCTCAAGATTACTATTCGTATTTTTTTGAAACCATATATTATAAACAGACGCATTATATTGTTTCAAAAACTCTGTTCGCTTAACTTCGCTGAACCTACGGCGCCTTAAGGGGAAATACGGGCTGACGCGCGCCCCATACAAAAACTTAGCCGCCGTTAGTTAGTTTTATCGCCGTCTAGACCTATCTATATAAAACAATTTATATAGGTAGGTCTCAATGTGACGGCGATAAACGTTTCTAACATGGAATAACAAAGAATTTTACTGTGTGTGTTTCGTTTTTTAAACTTTTTGTACACCTACAAACGTCATATGTTTGTAGGCGATGATGAAGTTAGTGTATGAGTGTTTTACAAGCGGCTCCTGTTTATTAACAAAATCAGTTATCAAATAAATCAGAACATATGGACATAGTGGAACTCTTACTTAATTTATATTACAAAAATGACATGCATAGATTTAGATTGGGCAGACGAAGAAGGGATAAGGGGCGCGCTAGCCCGCACATGGTCTTCGAGCCGTCTTGGCTAACGCGAGTCTTCTCAGAATTGTTCAACGCTAGTATTAGCGCTAACGGCTCGGGTCTTCAAGACTTATATTATTTAACGTGCAAACGCACATTTTTTAAACGTTAATCGTATAGATTACACATCATTACATTCACAAGGAAGAAACGTACAGACAATGGCGATAGTATGTTTCCCGGTACCGATGACACTGCGTTCGACTAGCGCACAGTACATTAATTATAAACAGTACATTGACTCCACACAAGCGAAGCGTAAGTATCAGAGAGCAAAATACGCGATGCTGCGAAGCACTGGCTCTATCGGTCCCACCCAGCGGTGCTACCACGAACTTCGAAAGTCGAAGTTCGGGTATTTCCATCTCTATCGCACTCCCTTAATCGAGTGACAGGGATGCATGTATTACGAACTTCGACTTTCGAAGTTCGTGGTCGCGCCGCAGGTATCCGAGGCATGAGAGTGGCGTGCATAATAATAATAATAATAAAGGCGTAGGGATGTGACGGCCCCATCGCCCACCAGATTTCTGGTGCAATCAGTCAACGTAAGGCAGCTTGTGGCGGGCTGTTAGGGAGTAGCGACCCTACGTACCTCAGTACTCCTGGGGGTGTCCTGTGGATGGCTGGACAGGCCCCCTGCCTCTGGCTTGCCTTTACTGGCCGTCCAGAGTGGAGTCGCAAGAGCTGTTGCTCGAGGGTAGATGCGGACACCTAAGTGGCGAGTTGGCTATATGTTTAAAGTCCAGTGCCACCTCTCTATCCCCCAGCTCTCTGACCGGTGTTGCCCTTAGGCCATTTTTTAATGTCGCTATTAATAGGGGCCCATCTAGCAGTTGGCGAGTCACCGTCTGCCAGAGATAAAAAGGAGACAGTTTTATTAGGCAGGCGTCCGATGTTTCGTCCAATAGCCCAGCCACTAGTCCATCATTTTAACCCAATAACCCGTTTCATTTAGATTCCATCAACCATCAATAGGCCCTATACACCCCAGCGGGTGCTGTCCCTGTGTGCGTCCCATGACACGGGCAGGGACAGCATCCGCTCGGTGTACTCCTTGCATTTTATTAAATTGTCAAAAGGGCCTCTACGTGTTGGCTCAGTTGGTACTTTGTAGGTACCTAGCTCCACGCACGCCTCCCAAAGGTCCGGGACATCATTGTCCCGTGAGCGGGAAAGACATACATAATAATAATCTCTTCGGGGAAACCGAAGGTTTTGTCTGTGCAATTGCGGACGAAGTTATCATGACGAACAATTACCGGAGGTATATCCTGAAGGACGGTACGGTCGACATTTGTCGGGCATGCCGCCGTCCCGGGGAGTCACTCAGGCATATTATCTCCGGTTGTGGTCATCTTGCTAACGGCGAGTACTTGCACAGACATAACCTTGTAGCCAGAATTATTCACCAGCAACTTGCTCTACTATACGGTCTTGTGGCCTCCGAAGTGCCTTACTATAAGTACACACCTGCACCAGTTCTCGAAAATGGTCGTGCCACGCTCTATTGGGATCGATCTGTGATCAGGACTATTCTAGCCAATAGGCCTGATATCGTGCTGACAGATCGATCGAAACGCCAGGCAATGCTCGTCGACATCACCATCCCCCATGACGAGAACCTCTTGAAGGCCGAGAAGGACAAAGCCAGCAAGTACCTAGACCTGGCTCACGAGGTAACCGCCATGTGGGATGTTGATTCGACGATCATCGTCCCGATAGTCGTTTCGGCGAACGGTTTAATAGCGAAGAGTCTCGACCATCACCTCAAGAGACTCTCGCTAGGCGGCTGGATCAAGGGTCAGATACAGAAGGCGGTACTCCTGGATACTGCGCGTATAGTCAGGAGGTTCCTGTCTCTGTCGCCCTGACCGCCGGTAGCTTAGGCCACGCCTCGCTGCCGGCTGCACCCTAGGTTAGGTTTTTATAATGATTTTATGTTTTGTATGTATAGTTTTATATTTTACTTTTTAAATTAAATTATTGTAAAAACCTAGTCTAAGACGAAATTAAAATAAAGAGAATAATAATAAATACTCTTTATTGCACCACTACAAAAGAGAAACATCTTACAAAAAAATTTGCTTAATAAATAATGGTAACAACAGGCAGTCTTATCGCTTTAAAGCGATCTCTTCCAGACAACCTTTGTACAGCAGGAAACACTTAAACTAGAATTTTAAACAGGTAGTGCAGGAATTCATCAAGAAGAGCACAACAATCTAACACATCAATCTTTCAAATATTACTAAACAGGACACACCTAATAAATGAATAAATACGCAGACATATATACAACCATACATACATAAATACGTACAATATACATACATACAATACATAAAAGGCAACTTAAGGGAGAGACAGGTAATATTGTTTCAACTGATTTTTGAAAATAGGAAGAGATTTTGCACACCTTATATGCAACGGCAAAGCATTCCACAACCGAACAGCCCGAAAGGTAAATGAGCTGTTATAAAATTTGGTAGATGAAGGTGGGGCGAGAAGATGGTTTTGGGAAGATCTGATGGAAGTGAGACGATTAAACCGCTCTTTGAGATATGGAGGAGTAGAGGTAACAAAAAGTATACTGTAGAGTAACGCAAGAATGATGTGAGAATCACGGCGGAGACGAATTGGAAGCCATTTGAGCTGAGAGCGAAAGGAGGAAGGAGGAGTGCATCTGCGTGAATTAAACTTTTAAGAGTCTGATTTTTTTCTGGTTTAAACTACCATTTAAATCTTTACAGTGTAAAGATTACACGGATCGAATGCGTTCTTTTTTATTTTATTTGTGACTTTTCGACACGGGTTGCATGGGGCATCTCGGCATATCTCGAAAGTTAAATGAGTCAGATTGAAATGAAATGACTCTATCTTTTAAATCACGAATAGATTATCTAAATCATAATATATTATTAAATAAGTAAACTATCATTGTTTTCCAGCACCAATAGAAACGAATTCCTGAGTACACTGTGTCCGTCTCATTGGTAGTCGGCGCGTGCGCACCCTTCCCAGAGCTATGCCCGATAGAATGCGCGCGCATTGCCAACATGCGTGCCACTGCGCAGCTGAACGAATTCAATCATAATAGATATTAGATCATAGCATGTATTTTTTACAAATACGGCATTTGACTAAAGTCAAATCAGTAACTATAACGTTCCTAACGTCAAAAACGATCTTATAGTTTGAAGGCTGGTAGGGTTGGATAGGAGCGCTCTCTTATAAGGGTAATATCCACGGCGGCGTCAAGGTATTTACATGGTACCTTGTCATTAAGCTGAGTGGAGTCCTTTTCTCTGACGCTTTTGTTAGATTAACATTTCGCAAGCAAAAATGTTTATTTTCCATGTGTTAGTCTAAGTAGCGTCTTGAATAAATATTTATTTATGTAGGGTATAAGTGACGATGACGTCATTGTTGTCTTTTGTCAATCTGCATCCTGTTTTTGGTTTTTATATTCTAAGATAGCAAAAATCATTTGTAGCTTGATATTTTCCAAGTAATTTCATAAGTTTTGTTTGTAATGTAAAAACGGTATTTTTTTACTGTTGTCAATTACAATATGCTGGTAGTAAAAATCTGACCGCGGCGTGCCAACGCACCTAGTCGTGAGACTGCAGTTCCATACATTGACATGTAATTGATTTACAGAGAAGTGGGAAAGTTAGACATCAGATTGCTAGCCTATAACACAACTTGCCGCCTGGTCGCGTCGCGCTAGACTCGGTGGCTCCTGTCCCACTCGCACTGTACCAATTAAAAAGAGAATGATTTCTCGTCTCGTATCGCGTCGCGGCGTCAGTTGTGCTGGCCCCACAGAAACCCGATTTAAGATTCAAACCGTGTATCCGGCAAGTCCCCGCTTTCATGGTCTTAAAATCTGAATAATAGAGATATGAAAAGCAATATTATAGGGACGTCCCCTTCTGTCATTAACCAACCAAGTGCTTGTGCCAACTGGCCAACTGACAGAGCAAAAAAAAAAGTTACCACGAATTCGACTCTTGAAAATTGCTTCATTGTCGCAATAAGATGAACGATCCGATAAAGCCTGGAATGCCACCCTGACTCTGTCTGGCAAATTACTCTAGAAGAAAACATAATTTATTGTACATACATCATGCTTGCTGACAGCATTCTCACGCATGCGCGTTTTTACCACGACGGCAATGAACTGGAAAATATGTCGTTTTTAATGTAGGAAGTGAAACCACTTGGCGGCGAGTGTCCATTATTGACGATTCAGAGCCTTTTATTTAATACTAGCTTCTGCCCGCGACTCCGTCCGCGTGGAGCTCGTTTATATCGTAGCTCCATACAAACTTTCACCCCCCATTTTAGGTAAGTGGGGGGTTAGAAAGAGACAAAAAGTAGCCTATGTCACTCTCCATCCCTTCAACTATCTCCACTTCAAAAATCACTTAAATTCGTCGCTCCGTTTTGCCGTGAAAGACGGACAAACAAACAAACAAACACACACACTTTCGCATTTATAATATTAGTATGGATACTAGGACGGTGCCATACAATGATCGTATGCAAACATCGTAACTTGTGGGGACGCGTGCGACTCCGGGTGAGCCGTCAGCGCATCGCTTCGATTTTAGGATTCGTTGTATTGAAAGCTAGAAATAATTGTAGGTCCCTCACTTTCAACAGAGCGAACACGAGCACAACATAATATACCCACAGAACAAATATAATATGGCTGCGGTCTTCTGTAGGGTAGAGGTACCTACGACCCTAGTAGCACTGCTTCAAACATAAGCGAGATAACAATTCACTGTGCTCTTCTACCTCTTCATGATGATCAGACTTGTATTTTGACGCCTGAGATATCCATAATGTCCATTGATATGCGCTGTAAATACGGGCCCTGCCCCACTATTCTGTAACTCGTTTTAACCTCAGCTCACCTTCACTCACAAATATATCTTGAGGTGACGATTCGTAGTAACTAAGGACAGGTAGAGGTCTAGATTCGTTAGGCGTGACGAGTGAGACGAGGCGAGACGCATTAGCGCATTCCAAATAACAGCCTTGGCAATACGATTGAGCTTACCACTCGCCCCCATCCCCAGTCTAATTTGTCTCTGAAATTCGCAACTCTTTCTCACTTCTCAGTTTTAATCATGGTTAGCTTGCTTTCGGCTTCGCTTTTCAGCTTTTTCACACGATTTTGAGGTTTTAGCAATAAAGATGTTGACTTATCATAATCGATTCCCAATAACCAGATGAAAAAATAGGGAATAAAAAAAATCATATATAGTGATTTGTTGAGTGTCCGGGATGACGCAAATATATTAGGTAAATCCTAATTTTTGGATGCCTTTTCCTGCTAGAAAAACTTTATGATAGCTCGTCTCTTTAAAAACCCCAAGTGACAAAAAACACAGAAAAATCGCAATAGTTACCAAACCCGTTAGGGTACTTTGCATCTGAGCAACCGGAACAAATCATTGATTGTAACAAGATGATTTCTCTTCTTTTGATACACTTTGCAATGATTGCTGAAATCTTATCTGGTTCTATGATTTCTGATTTGGTAAAATGTGATTGCCAACGAAATGAGTCGGTTTTCTGTGTGGGTTCTCGTGGCATAGTTGGGTGTCTTAAAACGATGGGTAAAGGGATATACTATATATAAATAATAATGTTTCAACGAAATTGTATGCGGATGAAAAGTCGTTTATGAATTTAAATTAACCAACAATGGGAAACAATTTCTCATTCTCGTTATTTGCATTTCGCGCGGTAAAAAACTGTCATGTAAATCATTATTACTTACTGAAATGTGTCTTCTCGTTGTTTATCGTTAATTTATTACAATATTTTATAAATACACGATAAAAGATGTATACCTGGAAAGCCTTCAAATAAACCGTAGTAGATATGCAAATATAAGAAGAAGTAGGTTTAATTACTAATTTCACTGAATTTCAAACTGGCATGGTACTAAAATTTTGTGAAAAAGGATTTAGCCATTTCCAAATTCAGTCATATTGGGAGTTCAGAATTTTGAGAAAAAATAGGCATTTCGATAATTAGGAATTTTGATACCAAGTAATTATGACGTTTAGGCATATTGGCGGGGTAAATTGGGCTTTAATGCTACCCGCTAATCTACAACATATAACCTTAGCATAATGCCACTTGCCCAAACATGATCTAAATAACCAGTTGCAATGAAATGTCATAAGCGAATCTCAATCAAAACTGCACCGACCGTCCTTGAATTAGAGTAAGTCTTTAAACAAGTCAGGTTACTTTTGGATGACCCAATTATTGACGTTGCACGGATAGATGCGTGTGCGCATCGTAAGGCTGTAGTCAGGAAAAAGCGATCGAGGAGTAGTTAGGAAATTACACTGGCGAATAAAAAGCGTGTATTTTTTCTATTGCATTCGAATACATTTGCATGTCTTATGAATGGCAATAGCGTCTAACAGTTACACTTAGAACGATAAAAAAATAATTATATAAAACTAGTTAAGGACGCAGGTAAACCCGCGACATAAAACATAGCCTATGTCTATCCATACAAACTTAAACTTACAAATTAGACCTTTCCACTTCGTGATATTAGTAGGTATAGATGCAGCACAGCTATGTAGCTATAATTGGATTATCTATTTAAAAACGAACTGAGCAACCTTCGTAAAGAACCGGTCAACCATTGACTGTAGCCTTACCGACACTCAAATAACAAATAAAACGACTCATAATTGTGAAATAGATGTCTGTTATACATAATTGGGCGTATCTGGTTACGTGTGATTGATGTGTTACTTTATTCTACGCGGATCGCTTAAAATGGCCTAACATGAAGATATATTTATGTCGCTTACGCTCATTTCATGGCTTGTTTTTCTAATGATACATATTTATTACATGTTAATGGGTATGTTTTTGTTTATGATAATTAAAGTAAATCATTTCGGTTTTGTCATTAATCATAATTTTTGCCGTTTTGACGAAGTTTTGTAATTTTGGAATTGGATTGGTTCGTTGGTTGTAAGTGTAGGTGTTGTAAACGTTATTTTGTAAATTAAATTAGGTGTGATGTATAAAACTTATTTGAATAATGATGTACCAATATTGCAATTTGTATATATGCAATACTTCGTCTATAAAAGTACCTAAGCAAGCGAAGCATCTTGCTTAAGAGGGGAAATACTACGTATTCGTCCATACAAAAAGAGGAAATGTTTTTCAACTTCTGAATACTTACCAATTTCAATTATTTTTTTAGTACCTACGTTATTGACACAATAAAAGACTAGGTTTGTAGGTATTCCTTTTTTATATTTTTTATTGTAATTAAATAATAAATCCAAACGAATAAATCTAGAATAAGTATATTATGCTGAAGCGATCGACATCAAAATAAAAGTGATTTGTTAACATTTAGTTAGTGGAACCCGTTTTCTCCCGAAAAGGAAATTTTATCATAAAAGTACCTATTGTCAGCTGCTGCGAAGCCGCTATTCTTTCGCCTTATGAGCCTCCCAATGGGAAGACAAGTGAAGACGTTTTGATTAAGGGGAAGTTTTGTTTAATTAAGACCACTATCTCGTTTCTGGGGTTACCTACCTGGATGAATGTTTGTATAAATGTTTATCGGGATTAAAATTCAAACCAATCAGTGTTATTTAATTTATCCTTTTTACATTTGTGTTATTCAGTCATTCATATTAATATGTGTTCTTCATAATTGTGCTCTTATAAAATTTGCGACAACAACTGACATTTATCTACGTCTACACTTTACCTTATCCATATTTATATAGGTATGTCAATTGAAAAGTACAGATTATGAACCATTTTCGGTCTACAAAATCAGCGGACATAACAATGCACACACCCAACACACGCTCAAATGAAACCTCATATATAATGTGACAAATAATTGTTTAATTTTTAACATCAACATGGGGCCACGGTCATATATAATTACCAGTATCATGACTCTAAGTACTAGGCGACGACAGTCTGACGACTCACTTCCGATGGTTAGCCACCGTTTTTCTTGTCATCAGGTTATTTTTAGATGGTCATTTGAACTGGTTGATGACTCGGGTGTTCTTTGAAAGTTTTGACCTTAATGCTACGGTAATGATGTTGCCAAAGAATCACTTTGTGTGTGAAATTAAAATTAGACTTGATGTTTGTGGTGGCGGGGATTGTATGCGAAAATTAGATTATCCATTAAAATATCACATACATTTAGGCCATCCGGGGCAAACCCCCGAAAAGTTTGAAGGCTCCATTGATTGTGTGTTGGCCAGCTCGTATGATTATCTTGATACTTGTTCTTTTAATCAAAAAATTGTTTAAGCATAACCAGTCGTTCATATAAGTAACCGTCAAGTAATTGGAACCTTTTAAGTGTCAGTGAGATTCCCTAAAATGGCGATCCTCATGTAATTCTCAGACTTCCCAAAGTTGTATTTGGTCTTTCAAATATGAAATAAATCCCTATAAATATGATGTTAGAAAATCTGCAATTATTACTTACCTAATTATACTATATTATTAGCTAATCTAACACTGGCTCTGGTTACTATCGTGTCATTATGCTGTGATATCTTGATATATATACGGGAATGCAGTAGGGTTGCCAACGATTGATGATAAGTTTCTCGTTTTGGAAACCATCGCATTATTCAGCGTTTGCTGATGTCACAATAAGTACGTATCCGGTTATGTGTAAATGCAAATCTAACACTCGCCATAGCATCTGCAATCAATCCATAATAACATCATTAAACAGGAGTTTTAAAACAATATGGAGACGATACGTATTTACGCAATGATCATCGTATTTTTCTGTATTTGTTTTTGTTATTCGTTTGTATTACTTCAAGTTCAAAAGATTAAAAAAAAAACTCGCTTGGCTTTCTAGGTCCTTACATCATGTACCTTGCACATGGATTGTAATGATAAAATCACAATCAGTGGCAACCCTATTGTAGATAATGTAATGTTCACATTACGTGAGAACTAACACTAATTTGCACTTACACATTTTTTCCTTGCGTTAATTTGAATAAAAGTTAGTTCGTTGCGAGAGGCGGCCCAAAAAACTACATGGTGCAGCCACGCCCCGTGGCATTGCTTGTAATTCAGATATTTAATACGATTACATGAGATTACAGTTCACATACAAATAAAAAATCGTATACGAGGAGTATAGACTTTGTCTGGCTACAATGCCATAGATTATTTTTTAATGCACACCTCAATAAAATAACACATTACAGAGCATAATCAATATAAGTAGAGGCAAACAAAGGGCGGTCTTATCGCTTCTCTTTCCTGTGTTTTTGTTTAGTAATCCAATAAATGTGTAGGTCTACCATCAGGCAGCTCGTGTGCTTGTTTACCACCCTCATGTTATAAAAAAGCTTTCTCTAATTTTAAGAACAGAAAATGATTCCGCTGTTTCAGAAATCGAGGGTATTCCATGTTTCATGTTTTTATTTCATCTTATTATAAATATACGTACGTATGAACGACGAGTAAAATCTTGCTACATCTTTGTTGTAGAATGATAATAAAATCATAATTCCACCTACGTTTTTGTAAATATTTGCGTGTTTCTCAGCAATGAATTTAATTATCTCATTATCATATTCCGTGCTGGAATCACACCTAAATAATTCATATTACCTCGGAACCTAAACCCACAAACCGAATAATTTAACCTGTAAAATTTTAAGTTTCGAAACTAAACATACCAAAGTGAATCTTATTACGACTCATTACCATCCAAAAGCAAACTTGAAGCAAACAACTTTGATAGATTATCTTTTGTTCCAAAACTGAAGCTCAAAACCAGGGCATGTACTGACTTCGGAATTTCTGTCCCTTGTCCATAAGAAGGGAGTGTAAGAAGAGACGCATGTTCCGAATCGACGGTAACCTTGCCCTGCGTTGAAACAAAGATGGGAACACAAGCATTAGCATACTGGCAGATGAATTGGTAATGTGCTGGTAAGAGGTTGGTGCTTGTGTAATGTACAATGTTAATGCGGAGATTTGGCAATGATCGGCCATTGACAACAGGAAGGACAAATCAAGTCCCAAACCTGTCATTACTTCTGAATTTAGGACTTTGAGTTACTTACAATTTTAACCCTATACTTGGTATATCTTTAAATGCACACTTTTTTAGGCACCTTTTTATTGACCAAAACGAATGATATTTTTAAACAATTTTAAGACAAAATTTTATTACAGGCCAAAAGTAATCACCCGTTACAAATGCCGCGATATGTATCGGTGCCCCCCCCCGGGAGGATTGCAAATAATTATAACAGTGTGTTCTTGAGGTCTTAAAGAGTAAACAGTTTCATACAAGGTTAGCTGTTTTTTTTTGTTAATTGTTTCATTATTTTTTTGATCCTTTGCTTGCAAAGAAAAATAACGTTAGCCGAACTCAGCTTCTTTTATATACTACGTTTTTTTTTACTCCCTAGTCGTAGGAATACGTTGTTAATAGTACATTACACAATTTTACGCCTTCACCTGGCCACAATGCCGTACGCGCAGCGCTGCGCGTAGGGTAAAACTCACATTATGGCCAGGTGTGACGTAAAATTATTTAGAATACTCCCGGGGCACCGTGTATAGGTACTTATACTAGGGTGGTCCTAAGTTAAAAAATTCAGTAGCGACCCCTAAATCTTATCCAAAAATAAAAATAAAAAACATATGTTATTTTTTCACGTATTAGAACAATATAAGAGGGTGCCTCATTGAAATTTCAAACTACGCTTTGAAAAAAGTTCGCCAATTCGCTCATTCCACTGCTCTGATGTCTTTCAAATAACGATACTGATTTAATTTGTTTATTGTGAGATGGTCCCAAAACATCAAGCACAGTTAACAGAGCAAATGAAATGCAAATAAATACTGTCGTTCAGATTGATATGTCGATTATATTGTTTATCTCAATGGACGTTATCTCTGGTTCCATGCTAATGTTGTACGGCGGAGACAATTCAGGCCTTGTAATTTTTGTAACTTGCCTTGGGACTGAAACAAACGCCTGTCTGAATAATTAAACTTGGAAATATGAAGGCTTTCGATGCATGTACGTGTAGAAGATTAATGTGTAATAAATTATAAATCAATAATCATTAAACAGTCTTATCTCTCGTTTGAAATAAAACTGGAATCAATAGGCAAATGTTACGGAAGCTGCAGGATGACCAATATTGAATACTTCCCTACTCTAAAGTTTTTAAATTGTATCTTATGTATAGGCCCCATGATTGCAAGAAAGATAGCGTCAAGATTCAAGATACATTGCATTACGCTTTTTTAAAACTAGTGGATAAAATTAAACACTGAAAGCTGATATTTTGATACGGCAGTACATATAAGAAGACTTCATTTTTTGCTGCGGTTTTCCCAAGGATTGTTAGCCACTTTACGCTGATAAAATCCTAAATTGTTTCTGAATGGAATATAATTGCCCCATCCAGTAATTGTTTCTTCTGGTCGTTAGAGCAAAGGTCGAGCGTATCAAACGGAACGGCTTAATAGATGACATGCAGAGGAAGTTGACTTCTTCAGATTGATGATATGGTTGACGGTGGATCCACGTGACGTTAATGAGAGGTTACGGTTATTATAAGTCTACATGGTATCATAATGTTTTGTCGGTCACGCATATCGCAAACTGACAAAACAACATTATACAGGATGTTTAGTTCAGAAATTGTATGTTGTTAGGTACTGACTGGTAATGATTAGGGATCTATATTGGAAGGTATAAGGTTATGGTTGTTTTCATTGTGATTGTATGTTATTATATTATGTGCTTATATTACCTTGTGCTTAGATACCCAGGACTTAATGATGAACGCCATTTTTTTTCTTATAAAAGGCACCTGCAACTAAGGAGAATCCTAAGCTATTTTTTTTATATGTCGTTGTGATTTTTAATTGCTTTTTTTTCCTTCTCACATATTTCTTTGGAGATAAACTCCACTATATACGCATGGAGGGACGTGCCGGGGGAATTTTTTAATTTCAGTTGTAATGGAGCCTGGTAATGAGAGGAAATGTGGTCAAAATTTACCAACATACATAGACTTAGGTATGGAACCAACTAATCCTGACTAAAACAAACGCTGTTTATTTGATACATTTTATGATAGTGGAATAGTTAAAAAACGGTAGCCAGACATTCCATTGCCCAACACTTATACATTACAGAGGGCGGGCTGCTGTCAGCCCGAGCATACAAACCAAAGGTAAGCAACCTTTATGTATGAGCTACGGGCCCCGCCTACGAATAATCAGTCGGTTGACTTTATAAACTGGCCATAAACCAAAGCACTGTTAATATGAAACATGAATGTCTAGAAAAAATGCACATGAAAATGTAGTAATTTTTAATATGATCATAAAAATAAAAAGTAAAGTGTGCTTTAAAATATATTTTACAATGCATGTGCTCGAAAAGAGCGTTTTCCAAGCACTAAAATCGTGCGGAAAGTGCCACTTTTTCGCACTAGTGCTTTTTACTTTTCAATTTTTTTTTAATTTTCTAGTCCGTCGTCAGCCCGACACAAAGAGTTTTTATTACTCGAGAAAAGTTTTACAAATATTTAAATTACACGTTTTCTCTCATATAAAAGGTACATAAATACTAATAACGTATAAAACGATTTATTAATGTTTATGAATTTTGAATTTGGTCAATAAATTAATTAATTTGTAATATTCACTTAATGTGTTTGGCTGAACGCATATCTTTCTTATGCCTTTTACAATACGACAGTATGGCGGCTTGCACATGCGCAATGCGCATATGTATCTAAAAGCCCGCTATTGTTGTTTATTGTGAGTTTTGTGTAGTTATTTCATGTAAATATGTTAAAAAGGTCGAGTGAAAGTGAGTAATCAATAATAATAATGATTTATTGCGTTTCAATAGTGTTTAGTGTCAGTATGTTTCTTAGAACTACGACGGTACAGCGTCTTTTTGTTGTTTAATATAATATTGAGTTACTCAAGATTAATTGTGTTCCAAAACCACAATACAATGGTTTTTTTAACTTTTAAGTGAATAAGCTTGACAGCAAAAGATGTGTAGAAGTTGTTAAATGCAATTCCAGATAATAAGTAGGTACCTGACAATCTACCTGGGTTCTTCAATTTTAACCTAGATCTATTTTAAACCAACATTTCAACATTTAATATATTTCCTCACACAAGGCATAGTAAAATGTTGTATGATACACGCGCGTAAAGATGATTTCCGACTCGTGTCGAATTATACATTCGCTCGCTTCACTCGCTCATGTATAAAAATGACACTCGTCGGAAATCACCTACTTTCCACACTTGTAGCATAAATAACTATTTCACTTCTCATGCTCAAAAAGTGTGTCATATTAGGCTCAGATAGCGGGGCTAAAGTCCCTAGGGAAAATATGTAAACATATTTATGATTTTAAAACATTTTAATTTGACCAATCAAAACACTTCATCGTATTAATCCACCAATCATAACTGTTTAAAAAACCATGTGTATTTGCTATCAACTAATCAGAATACAGCTATATATTAAAATCAACCAATCAGGAAATAGAATAAATTTCAAATATAAGGCGTTTTTTATTCTCGAATTCACAATCATTAAAAAAAGAAGCCTTTGGCCGTCTATAGCCTCGTCCAAACGTTCAAGCGGGGTGGCCTGCAAACATGACATAAGCTATTAGATTGAGCGCGATAGACTGCTGTCTATCTCGCTTTATCTTATGCAGTGTATGCTGTCTGCCGCGCTCGGCCGTTTGGACCCGGCTGCAGTATACGGTAAGTAGCGTTTATTCGTGGTGTCAATATTTTGTATCTGTCAAACAGTTTTTTAAAAAATAATGCCGCCAAATTGAACAATCTTTTCGCTGTGGAATTTATTATTGATTTGGGATGGATAATCTTTGTTTTTACTATTTTCTCGCAGTCTAAGTGAAAAGTAGAGTGTATAACTCTGGTCTAAAAGCCATATTACCACTCGAACAATTTTCCCTCACTTCGCTCAGGAAAATAACCGGCAACCTGATTATAATGACAATAAGTAGAAGCAAACTACTTACAAAAGAAATATTTTCACTAAAATACTTGTAATTCACACACAGTCACTGCGAGAAGCGTAACCATTAGGTACCTTAATAAAAATAGACAATCCCTACTAGCCTTTTTTGGCCAGGAGGAAGGATTACTACGTGATGAAAAAGAGAGAGTTAATTGCTAGTCCAGGCTGAACGATTAATGTTTCTACTGAACGTTTCTTTTATTTTGACACTAGCATAAACTCAAGATACCGATTGTGCGACTACTGTGACACTTGCATCTACTTAAACAACTGAGCTAACCTTTCTACACTCGAATAATTTGTAGTCTATTGCGCTGAGTGGGATAATCAGACGGAACCAGGCCTGAGATATTCTAAGCTTTAAATAGACCCGTTTCATTACAAAATGTATAATGGCGCTAGAAATTGAGAGCCCTTGCGTATTATACGAGGGTTAAACGCGTATCTTAGCTTATATTTTGTGTAACGACAGTCGATGGTTCGCTCTTTTGTGTTGGGAACTTGGCTGACTCGTTGCCGTGTTTAGTTTTACAGACGCCAACTTGCTGCCGACTCAGCGACTCCTGTCTCATTCGCACTGGGCAAATTAGAAAGAGGAGGAAAATTTCTTCGTCTCGTGTCTCGACGCGGTGCCAAGTGTGCTAGCTCCTATGTTCACGGGAGACAAGCTATGCTTTGTGAAAAAAATTAAATAGAAAACGATTTTTTTCCGGAAATGCGACAACTAGAATTTTTTGCCCCCATAAACGCCTGTAGGTATTGTAAATCTCATGGATTATTGAATCATTCGATCCGTTAATAGAATTCATTAACAAACAAAATAAATAAATAAATAAATATTAGGGGTACAATCTTACACAAATCGACCTAGTCCCATAGTAAGCTCAATAAGGCTTGTGTTATGGGTACTAGACGACGATATATATAATAGATATAAATACTTAAATACATAGAAAACTTCCATGACTCAGAAACAAATATTCATGCTCATCACACAAATATTTGCCCTTACCGGGATTCGAACCCAGGACCTTTAGCTTCGTAGGCAGCAACAGCCAAAAGCGGCAGGTAAAATAATAAATAACTAACACATGTTGTTTTTTAGGGTTCCGTAATCCGTCCGTCCGTCTTCGGCATAGCTCAGTAACCATTACTACTAGGAAACTGTGATTCGGCATTGGTATATATAAATTAATCACGCCGACAAAATAGTACAATAAAATCTTGAAAAAAAAATTTTTTTAGGTTACCTCCCCTACTACATGTAGTGTACAACATGGGGATGTATTTTTTTTCTAATTAAACCCATGTTGTGGGGTATCGTTGGATAGCTCCTTCAAAAATTTTATGGGTTACTTAAAACCATTTTTCAAAACAGTGAGTCGTTTGCGAGATATTGGGCTTTAAAGCCCTAATTTTTGTTCGAGTGACGTGTCCCTCCCCTCCCGGCTAAATGGCTACTACTGGGGATGTGAAAAAAATCGTGGTAGTAGTACATATGTCGGCGGCTGATCGTAAAAACCGCCAGATCACGAAATTCCTAGGCATATCGTGAAACGCCGCCATTTCATGATTTGGCTGTGTGACATCCGCCATATCGTTCAAAATTCACCATTTAACGATTTGCCTATTGACGTTTAGGCAGATCATGAACTTCCTAGGAATGTCATGAAACGCCGGCATTTTATGATTTGGCCAAGCCAGTGACGTTTAGGCTGATCATTAAATTCCTAGGCATATCATGAAACGCCGCCATATCGTTCAATACTCACCGTTATATGTAAGTAAGGTGTCCAAAATTGAAGTAAATAAATAAAAAAAAATAAGGAGTGTGGACTGATAACCTCTAGTGAGTTGACGCCACCCCGCTGCGCGGGGTGTCTATTTCTGGTCTGAGGGACACAACTTGTGGTTAGGTTAGGTTAGGTTAGGACCGACCTAAGACGGAGTTCGCTTATGAGAAGCCATTTTTGTCTACCTTCACATGACACGGGCATTGTTTTAACATTTGTGTTAAATTCAGACTATAAAATAATAAAACGGTCCAAAACGTTTGTTTATTTTGTCGCATAAACGTTTCCATTGTGCGTACACCTGAACAACTGAACAACTTTTTATTATGAAGCAGGATGTGTCACGGAACTTGTTTTCCTTTCACGTTGTACAAATGGTATACCTATTTTAAATTTTTAAACGATACATACTTTTAGTATAAAAAAGTTTGGAACGAATTGCATGCATGCAGCGAAGACGCTCGAGCTCTTAAAATAAATAAATTATTAGTGAAAACTCTACCGTAGCGTACTCTACCCAAATAAGTTCCGTTCGTTTATTTCCAAATAATCCTACGTTCAAGAACGTTTGTAGTCCGAAAATCTGATGAGATTCGCAAATAAAAAAAAATCATCCACGAAGTAAAATATCATGCATTCTGTGCGTTTCTGAAGCTGATACTTACCCTTTTTTTTCGTGAGGCTTTACGCATCCCGCCCGGCTTGGGAAGCTAGGGCGGGCATGATGGACTCCCGGGAACCGCCTGGACTGCCGTCTTAAACCCCACGGTGTTCCATCTAAATAGTGACGTGACGGGTTACGAGCACGCCGCAGCACTCTTCCACAATTGGTTATATCAGAAATCAGAAAATGTATTTGCTTAAGATACAGTCAGAGGGTTCTTACAAAAATGGTGCGTACAGTGTATCTAGCCTGCGAGCAGGCGTGCAAATCAATAAATAATAATTATATTTTATTTCACAACTACATACATTTTAAGAAATCAAAAGTTCAAATGTTATGAATAATTTGGAATTGTAGAATAATAATCAAAATAATCGAATAGTCACAATAATAATAATTAATTTTTCTCAAACATGCTCGGAAATGTACGCGTTAATATCACGAAATGAAGACGTGAAGTTTCTTGTTTATGGCTCCCTACATTACTTCTTGGCCTTAGGCCAAGAAGTAATGTATGAAAACCCTAAGTAAAACCTTTATTGTCCGCTACTCTAACTTTTTAAATTTGCTTACTAATATTAAACTGACAAAGGAAAATTTACATACTGCCAACCACCACTAGACACTGTAAGCATACTTGCTACATAAAAAAAATAAAAATAGTCTATGGTGCTATACTTTATGTGCGGTTAAACATGGTGCTCGAACGGCTTGTTCAAATGTCATGTTTAAAAAATAAAAAAGGCGCAAATTACCTATTATTTAATTGATTACCTAGTATTTATTTTAATTTTAATATTTCCTCACATCGTTTGAGAAAAGTACTATACAATCCTCGGCCGGAACAGGGATTGCTGGACTCGTTATATTCGGCCTCGTCTACGACTCGGCCGTCTACCCCAATCTCGTCCAGCAATCCCTTACTTCACGGCCTCTGCAGTAATCTACTATTATTAGGAGGCTCATACAATTAACATAGATTTAGGTGTTTAATTATGCTCGAGGTAAGCTTTGACACATAAAACAACGATCTAAGAGCCAACTTGTGAGGACGTAGCCTCACAAATATTTATCCTAGCACTCTTCTCTTTCGAATTCATTAAATATTGTAATAGAGTCTGGCCAGCGAAAGATGAGAATAGAAAAAAGCGGCAAATTTGGAAAAAAACCGCGTGTTGCAACACTGCTTAGAACGCGAGACAATAATAATGATACTTGAAAAAATATTCATTTTCTTCATTTCTAAAAATGCAACTGGTCAAGCAGAAGGAAGTAAAGTTATATGAAATAAAACTGTTCTATTTCATTCTACTTTATATTTAAGAAGAACAATCAAAACCACTCTACAAAATTACCGATTTACGAGACATATTAATTGTACTATTTATGTCATTTTTCAATGTGAATAACGTTAGCAGTAAACCTCCCTTTAATTCTCTTAAAAGGCATAAAAAAAACAATTTATTATCGAACAGTTACTTTCCTAGTTACAAGTATCAAGATTAGGACATCATACAAATTTAAGACGTTTGACACATTTGACAACGATATTACTGTTGCCATATAAAAAGTTCCATAAAAAACTCATTTGCCAGACTCTATTAATATTCATTCATTACACAATTTTTGTGTAACAGAAATCAAAAGTGATGATGACTAAAGCCTTGGTACCTAACAACATTATTAGTTTCTAAAACTGTCGTTTCCTTCAGGTCTTTATTCTAATTGGCAAACTGATGCGGGTAAAATCAGTGGCTCGTATCTCAAATCATAACTGATGCGGGTAAAATCGACAAATACGAGAACATAGTCAAGTCTATTTTTGGTATTGATAAAACCCTCATCAAGTTAGCTGATACTAAGGCTTGGTTTAAAATGATTTTAAGGTTGCTTTAGATTTGAATTCTATAACAGTCGGTTCAGAGCCAAAGCAAAAGGGGAAAGCGAATCATTATTTATTAATGGGATTTATTACATTTATCAATTAATGTCTTTTTAATGTCTTAACAACCACTGGGTATCAGTAAATTCGAACATATTTATTTTAATGTGCTTTTTAATATCTTAGCTACCACTGGGTATCAGTAAATTGGAACATATTTATTTGGAATTATAACCGTACAAAACGAGGAAGGCGATAAAGTTTTCTGATCAATGAAAAAAACATTTTTCTTGGTTGATTTTCGTATCACAGCGAAAACCTTTCAAAGAAACATTTATTGCGTTACTAAAGATAAATCCTATTTAGACCCATATCTCACTGACGTGGTTAACTCTTATTTTGTTTAGCATCTAGAGGTCTCCGGTTCACATGGCAAAGAATCCGATTGTCTACCATATTAACATTATTCATCATTACCAGTCGTCATTCTATGCTCTGTTCCTCACGCTTAAGGATTTACTAGACAATCATTATTTATATTATTGTATTTAAATATGATCTCAGAAAGCGGATACTAGTCAAGCATGATCGTCAAAGGGCACGAACTGAAGTGAGAGGTACTTACGGCCACAGTAAATGGATCACGATTGTAGAAAGGGATTTCCTTGTGGATTGTAACTTATTGAAATTATTATTGAATCTAGTGGTAGGTATGGACTGGTTGGGGCTGGTCTACTCACAAAAGTTGCATTCTATTTTTATTACGCTATAACACAATGTACAAGACAGATAAAATTTGAAGGAATATATTGATAATGTAGGGTGCAAGCTAAAGTAATCGATACATCTTTTTGTAGTAGACTGTACTGAAGAACAATCAAATAGAACAGTTTGTATAGATTCCTACGCAAAATGTACTCGTCATCCTTGCTCTTGTGCGTATATATGTTTAGTAGTAAGTATTGCTTTATCATAAAGAGCTCTACATTTTCTTTTCCGTTTAAGGTGTTCTCATAGTTTGTTTTTGCTATGTGCCATGCCAGCATTTTCAACCACAGCATTCCTGTTCTTTAAGTCACCTACATTTACATCGCTTGCCTCACTTGAAGTCGTGCCGCTATGGATACCTATTGTAGGTATCACGTTGATAACGCACGGCGGTGTTAAATGCATGAGGTCATTACCAGGGTGCAACTGAGTCATTACCTGCCTGCTATTGTTAATTGGTCTGTCTAGTAATGAGACGCGATTGAGAAACTGCAGAAAAACGGAACAGGTGTTTTGGGAGATCTTTTCAACCAAAGGTATGAACAGTTAGATGGTTAAGGGTATTTTTAATAGTGTGTTTCATTGTGTGAATTTTGTGGAATCGATAAGTGTAACTTTGGCAAATATACAAATTCGTTTATGTATTTAAAAATAGATAGTTATCGATAAACAATGGTTTATAAAATTCCGTAACGAACCACTTTAAATTATTTTTGTACAGATATCATCCTTTTTTTTACTGTCTTTAGGTAACACACTCGGGTTGCATAAGTAAGATGTGTACAGTGTAAAAGCAATCAAACTTGCCGGTTTTACTATTTTCAATATACTCAGCATGAATAAATAAATACGATCAGGCCGTTCAGAATAACAATAACATTCCGAACTCAACCAATAAGAAATGCAATGCTTCTAATCTCTACTCTCTCTACTCCCATTAGCAGTAGGTACCTATATTTATTACAATTACTGTCCAAACTAATGCATTTATCAGTAGCCGTTTTTTTTTCCTATAACAAACAACGAAACAATTCGCCAATCATTCCTAATGATGTTATCACTCAAAAACAATATTGGTGACATGTCAGTCTGTCCGTTAATCACAAACCTTAGAACAATGACGGAAGAGCCCGGCCCGTACAATCTATTATGTAAATTATGTAAATGGTCTGATATACATACGTCCTTTGGATTTAATTGAGTCGTTAGATTTTTGTGTCTTATCTGTTGACATTTTAGATTAGTTATGTAAGAGCATTTTCGTGTCTTGATTATGTTAAAGTAGGTGATTTGAAAACAGTTGCTACAGAGGCACGCGCCCGTTGGGACTTACGTCTCAAGAAGCATCCGTCTTTTGTCAAACAGGCATATAAGTTTCCATCTATATCTGTCTTTACGCCAGCATTTCTTTGCAAAATCTTTTTATCCGTACCATTTTCATTTAGACCAGTAACAACTGGATGTCGATAAACAATAATGATTCAAACCCGCGAAGTTTCTAAAGCCATATTGAAAACTATGTTTGAATTTTGATAACTTAGGAATTGACATAATTATTATACAGCATCCAACTGTGAAGTCACAATCGTGGATATAATTACTCTGTGATTTAATGTTGCAACTATGCACCACTAACGTTGTGTCAAATATATATTTGTATTAAACTAGTAAAGGCGGTCAAAATCGAGTTCACTGGACAGACACCTCGCCACAGATTTGAACGGAAAATATGACCCATTGCGTGCGAGGTTTTTCATCTCAGTCAATCACTGTCAGTTTTTAGTGTTACATGTATTACATCCCAATGACATAACTTGATTACTTTGCACGTTTCAAATTATCCTTTCAAACCGAGCTCTCGCACAAATGATACAAACATTACTTTTCACTAAATGCCAAATTTCTTGACATTTGCACTTACAAACGAAAGCGTTCCCATCAACCAGACTAATTTGAGCCTAGTTATAAGTTACTCCTTATAGGCTTTGCGGCCCAACGTACTTTGGTCACTCGAATAAGTAATTGGCGTGAAATCGAGTTCTTAACCACGATCTGACCTTTTGTAACCAAAACGTAGTCAGTCATATTTGAAAGCTGAAGTCTTATGTCAAAAAATAATGTTTAAGTAAATTATTGATATTTAAGTTTTGACCTTTTTATTCCAATCTCTAAAATTAGCGGTTTAGAACAATATAGAGCAGTGAAAGTGAAGCATATTACGGTTAGTTGCAGATATAGTGAGTTTAGAAAGATACAAATGTTCTATGGGAAGTAAAAGTAACCTTTAATATAACAAAATAACATACGCCTGCTCACTATAGCTTATTTGATAAAGTATTGCATTTCTATACATATACAGATGTCAACACACGGATGGGTTATAGTTTGCATTGACTCTTTTTATTTCGTGTAACCTTAGAGCTCCCAGTTTCGTTTTGACTATCATTACCGTTTCTCGTACTGGTAATGATGATTATTTTCTTTTCTAAGAGAAAGAGATAGGTGGATCAAGTTCTAATAATTACATTTTTGGTACCACTATGCCTAAGCATGCACATGTTAAATTTATAAGTAATTAATAGAGTAGGTACAGGAAGATTGGATTAGTACTTTACATGAACAGTTCTCTTAAACAAAAGATATTTTGAAAGACTGTGTTTATTCGCATAAAACTTGAACGTCAGCTTACGTGTGTAATTTTTATTAATTTGAATCGCAACACAAAATAACTTATAGACAATTATACAAAAACAATTTTAGCATAAAGGTTCAGACCTGGACTATAACTCTAAACACGTGTACACAGAAGGGAAAAAAATAAGGCAAAGTTAGAGCGCTAATGAAGTAAGATTTCGTCTATACGCTAGTTATGAACAAGTAGGTAGATGAAATGGGGAAGGTATGATTAAAAAGCTGCGTTTGCTAATGTTTTTCACTAACATAACTGAGATAAACGAATTAAACTTAACTAATCTAAATGTAACTAAATAAAACACAAACACATTAGGCAACACTCTTAAACATTGTAAACTTTAGGATTGATTGTCTGTGTCTATGGGAAATATTGTAAACATTAAAGCAACGACATACATATACTTTGAGCTGAATAGGCTATTATGACTGTGTAAATAAAAAGTGCAAAGAAACGTATGACCGTTGAAAGTGACATTTCCTTACGCACCTTAAGTCTATAGTGCAACCGATACTGTCGCGAATGTCGTTCGGCGCGTCGAAAGTGAAACGCGTCTGCTAAACGTAACCATTTTAGACGAGATAAGACGTCCTTTTGAGAACGAAATGACTAATTTATTCAAGTGAAACTTCATTTGTCTTTTGAGGAAGTTGAGGCTAGCCTTTTTCTGTGTCCTGTGTTGGTAACTGTTATGACCTAGCACTTTCATCATCATCGTCATTTATTTGACATATGAGCTCTGGTTGGTGCAGCTTGATGCAGTTTTACTACTCATCTTTGCTGCTATAGTCCCATAGTGCAGTGGTTTCCCGTTGCCTTCCACACCGTAGTTTAACAATCGTGGGTTCGTCTGCTGATGTCCATTTCCCTTTTCTTGGTACAGTCTATCACTCGGAAACGGAATTCTTAACTATACATACGTACTAGACCAGCTGTTGCTTACCTCTACTTTTAAGTTGCTGTTGTTCTGTATTCATTTCATACATTGAGGTGTGCAATAAAGAATATTTGTATATTGTATTATATAAGCCTACCTACAATGTATATGCTATACGATTATTGTGTATTTAATTTTCCCAAAAATAAACACTGCTAACAATAATGTGATTTAGTGTAATGACAACTTTATTTTCACCCCACACACAGATACAGTTTTGAATTTTAAGACCAGACTAAATGATTATTTCTGTTTGGTTGATCCCGGTCTGAATGTCCAAAATTTATGGCTCAAGAGAAAGAAGAGAGACCTTTTAGTTTATATAGTTTGCATTGTTGTTATCAACAAAAATAATATACGTAGTCATACCTGAGACTTGTTACATGTTGTCTCTACGAACGAATTCGCAGACAGTTAGTACTTACTACAAAATGCGCACACATATTCCACAATTCCTAAATGAAAGAACGACTAAAGCCCATGAAAATGCTTACGCTATTCTAGGACATAAGTTTATAGAAATTAGCAGTATAATCGCTTGGGCTTGTAGTTCGGCTCTGAGGTTAATAATTCACGTTGCATCTTAGATGAAGATGATCAATGCCATGCATCACAACGTTTTGAACTATGCCCCCGTGCATGTGCCGCCGGTAATTATGCAGATTAGTTTGCTCATTGTAATCGCAACGTACAACTTCATACGTAGTCACGTTTTCCAAACGATCCTGACTACCTAATGCTCATCATGTTCACCTTATGACCTAGGCTTTTAGGTATTGGACAGCAATTATATTCATTCGCATAACATAGAAAAACGTGATATCTACCTACATGTGATCTATCAAATCATCCTTAAGCTTTGACCTACGTAACTATTCATTTATATTTTGACCCACCAAATGAATCATTTGTTAACAAGTGTGCCCGGTTAGAAGTATACATTTGAAAGACATCCGATGCTCTTCCTAAAACCTCAACCGTTTGATTTTAGTACAATATTAGTAGATCAAATTAAGTAGAGGCAAACAACAGGCGGTCTTATCGTTACAGTTGCGTTACAGAGCAATCTTTTCTAGAGAAATTACTTATCTGTCAAAATATTTTGGTTATTTCCAGACAACATGGAGCGTTGAGTTATTAATATAGACCCACAGTATAATCAAAGGACTAAATCCAAAACGAATCTGGAGCTACCCCTTCTAACAATTATAATCATCCAATATCACCGCATTTCTCCATTTTTGACAATATAATTTATAATTCCAATGAAATAAAAAAAAAATCATCTAGGTTGGGTCCTTCAGATGGTCAGACTAAGACGAGTTGACCACAGCTATAGTAAGATGATGATGTCTTCCCAGACGTATCCGCGATGGTGAAACCCGACAAAATCAATCTAGGGTAGAACTTTACGTGCGTGGGCTCGAGCGTGACTTGCACAACCAAGATATGGACACCAAACGTTCAGTAAAACTCGGCCCAAGTCCTCCTAAACTACATTTACAACTCTAGTGGACAGCTTCACTGTTTCTCTTGCAGTCGTACAGTATAGTACCATAGTACTAGTCAGGTGCACCGAGCACTGACCGGTAACGGGGGCATGCACGCACACTAGTGCACATGCAACGCTGATAGTACCCGTAACGAACGGGACTCGTATTTAAGAATGAATAAAGTTTGCCAATATCTGTAAGTTATTTTTGAGTTGCTTTAGAGTGGCAGTTACCCCAAAGCTCAGGGTAGGCCAGTAGATACCTAAGGTCGCAATACACAGACTCCATTAATGCCTTTAGGTACTGCAAATGCATTCAGAAATATAATTATTCTCATTGAAATGTAGTCAAATCAGTCCTAGCTAAATGTTTTTTTGAGCGATTTAAAATTTTAAAATACATATTACAGCCTCTCATTCGAAAAAAGCGCTTAACTGTTATATTAGTTTACTTGTTATGTACAAAGTAGTGTTAAATGCGCTGAGAAATAAAGAAACAAAAATATATGATGATATTAAATGAGCCTATATACGTCCCACTGCTGGGCACAGGCCTCCTCTCATGGCAAGGGAACACATGAAGTAGAATTTACTAATATCTTGAATACAACATAAGTATTTTTTAAACTCTATTAGTGTTGCATGTATTTCCCACCAGGTTTGTTAGGTTCACACCACTTTCCGTGTGGTGCAAAAACGTGCACTGCCTCGTATTGTGTGTGAATTAATTTTAATATCATGTTTAACGCAGATTGTTTAGTTCCCTGGGAATAAAAAGGTACTAAGCAGTAAGGTAATTCATTATAATGATGAAATACACCGAGATTATGCTTCTCGCTACGTACCTATTCTACGAATCACAAATTAGCTATTTATTAAGTAGGTAGTTACTTCGTCGCGGTTTGAAATATTTACTTCAAAGTACTTTATAATAAAATCTTTCAAGAGTTTTGTTTTGGTTAGCGGTGTCCGCGACTCTACTGCGTAGAACTTGTTAATTACACAACCATATACATTCTCCCTTGTTAGGCCTAACTACTTTAGCCCTAAATGCTTCATTTGACCTAATGTTTCATGAGACCGAATGCATTTGTAACTACTTTAGCCCTAAATGCTTCATTTGACCTAATGTTTCATTAGACCTAATGCATTTGTAACTACTTTAGCCCTAAATGCTTCATTTGACCTAATATTTCATAAGACCTAATGCATTTTTACTCAAATAGTAAAATTTATAGGATTTTTCTTTCGTGAGGAAATGCTTTTACACTTCTTCCCGCCTTGCTGGGGTACCAGGACGGGTATGACGGACTTGCAGGAACCGCCCGGACTAACGTCTACAACCCCACGGTGCTCTACGCGCTGCTGTATGACGGAACCACGGAACGCTCGCGCATACTTCCGCGGCTCCGCGGGCAGCTGTCCCCATGAGAGACCTATCATGGAGGGGGAGACATCTCTCGCTGGTTCATCTCCTTAAGGGATGATTTCCGGAACAAAAAGTGATAGTGCAAAGTATTACTTTAACTTTAACTTCGTCTGGATTTTTCAAATCAATAGGACGGAGACATAAGATAGGTGTTTCTTCTAAGATTGCATATTTGGAAATCTATTATTAAATATTGTTTTTAATTTATAGGTCACCATTTTGTCTCAATCACTTACTCGTTAAAATGTCGAAGTGTGAATGAATTGTGCGTGCAACGTTACAAAACTCCCATCGTTAAGCGGCTCCGAGTAATACTCCAGGCAAAATACGGTTTTGAAAAACATTAATTTATAATATCGTTTTTTTTGTTGATTTCATTTGAAAATGTTATTCTAAGATGATTTAGTCAAGAATCCGACAAACTTTCCACCCGGAAGTAATTATGTAGATTTAAATGAAGCATGCATTATCTTTTTTGTACGATTTATCTTGAATATTATAAAGCAAATGTAAATGAACCAAAATAAAACAAAAATATTTATTAATATTTTTACTGACTTTTTAGAAGCCAGTTTACTTATCATTTTTTCGATGTCTGAAATTTTGCCCGATTTTGTCGCTGGGTAACTATTTAATTGATAATATATCCGTTATACATAAAAAATAAGCTATTATAAATTATTTCCAAAATTGACATTTTTTCCATACAAGTTGTCAGTTCATTGCCTGGACTATAATGTATAGTACAACTCTTTGGCCGAACTGGTAAAAATGTATTGCGTAAACTAGTAGGTACCTCACATCGCATCGTAGTCGTCTATTAGACCGTAGAAGACTCATTATGAATGCACACCTAGGCGTATGTTTTATTAATGCTAGGCTTTTTGCGTCTGGGTGAACCTATGTAATTTAATTGCTAAACCTAACGAAATGTCATTGGGTGGGTAAGTAAGTACTTCGTGTCGAATTGACGTGTAATATGAGTTCTACCAAATTTATTCCTAGACTAGCTACCCCCACGGCCCAGGCGGAGCTACGGGATAAACTATAGCAAATTTCCACCCTTAAAGTCAATCCTACTATAATTATAAAAGCATTAGTTTGGATGTTCTGATGTTTGGATAAACATCTAAACATCATATTAGTAGGTATACATACAAATTAACATATTTGGTCGCAAAAGACGCGAAGTGGGTATTAAATTCAAAATCTCCCTAGATGTTCAAATGCAACCCAATGGCAGTCCTTTTGTTAAATTGCAAATAATTTTCTAGAGAACGCTCCACCTACTTTGTCTGCTTTAAATTTCATTTCAAAATGCAAATGTGTCCAATCTCTCGGTTCGCACGGTGCAATCTCAGATGTGTAACTACGTTGTTAGCGGGCAATGCGCGGTGAATGAGCAGGATTCGCTCCAGTTAGACGTCCGCTGGTCAGTGAGCGCTAAAATGTGCAAGTGTGGGATCTTTATTTATCACAAGCTTCTGCCCGCGACTCTGTCCGCGTGGAACTCCTTTATATCGTAACCCCATACAAACTGTCACCCCCTTGATTTCCGGGATAAAAACTATCCTATGTCCTTCCCCGGGTTCAGCGGTTTAAGCGTGAAGAGGTAACAGACAGACAGACAGACAGACACGCTTTCGCATTTATAATATGAGTATGGATATGGATGTGACAGTTGTATGACTATTTACCTGAATTTGTCTCTGGCTGTTGACACAACGAATCCTCAAATCAATAAAAGGTGTGTGACCTATGTGTGCCTTCAGTGCGAACGCTTATCTATGTTTGTTTATTACTTACCTTTAACTGTATTTTAAACTATGCTTGATCCAATCTTTCAATTATATTGAATATCTATATGAAGCAAACTCCACTGATTGTATAGAATAAAAAAAAATCTGTATCAGATAGTTATCTTATAAGATACGTTTGTGTTTATACTAAGTTGTAGCAATTTGCAATTTTCCGGTCATAAAATATGATTCTATTCATAGATACACCTCGTTTTCTTCTATGAGTTAGGGTTGGAAAGGAGCATTAAAATTCTCAAAGCACAATAGAATGTCACTGCTACAAAGCTGCATTTTACCGACCGGTTACCAAAGTCCGTTTTCCCAGCCTTCGGCCCTTAACGCAGCTTTCGTTTGCGCAAGCGTTTACTATCGCTTAGCTTAGCTTTATGTTTATGGGTGCGATCGAGAACATCTTGCACCATCGTACAGTGAGCCAATGTCCTATAGGTCATACTTGTAACTAAAACAAATTGCTGGCCCGGCTCGAAACACCATGTCAAATAAGAATCACTAGCCTTTATTGTATGACTAGTTGCCCGCGCGGCTTAGCCCGCGTAAGGCTGGGTCCACATTTGTATCTTTTTGCCGATCACGATCACGCGTATCGTATCGAGCTCGCGTATCCTAAGTATGGACGCTCACTTTGGGCACCCCGTATCACTAGCATAGTCGCGTGAAAAAATGCGTCCATACTAACCGTAGCGTAGCAGCGTATCATAACCCCGTATCATTGAGTGTGGACGCTTATCCGTATCCCCTTTGATGATCGGGGAAAAACCGCTTCGAGAGCGATCACGGCGTATCGCGCATCAAATCATAACTTCGTATCGTGATACAGTATCAAAACACGTCCATACTTACCGATCTTGATACGCGTATCCGATAGCGAGTGTGCGGGGTGTATAATAGACGCGGTTCAACATCGATCCCGAGCGGTCAGATACGGCGCGCCGTATGATCGCGCTGTTATTGCGTCCACACTAGCTATCTTGATACGCGTCGGTGCAACGCGACGGAGATACGATGCGACTAAATGATACAAATGTGGACCCAGCTTAATGCAAAGAAAACAGACAAAACCCGCGGGATTTAATACATCCTATAACCATCCAGAACCTCCGCCGGTTCCGGACATTACCTACCCAAAACATACAAACTTACAAAGTTACAATCTCACAGACACTTCCTCTTTATTATATTAGTATAGATGTGTTCTAGTCGGACTACCTGTCAGTAATAGTTAAGCGCAATCTAGAATGTATCAAATCGAAAGTGGACCTAGGTTGTTCTAATAGTATTAAAAAAATCAGCGAGGAGGGATACAGAGATTGCATAGACCACGTGCACTTGCAGTCTTAAAGTTTATCGAATATTTCACTAATCTGGCGAAAGGTGCGACTTGATCAAAGTCAAACCAGCGACTGGCTTCTACCTGACATATTTACTAATACGAGGTGATGAAGCTATTATTAAACACAATGTATCATAACAGTATCATTATGACGACGCCTCCAAAACGATTGCCAAACGTCATCACACGTTACGCTCAGCGTGTCACAATTGAACAGTTATCATTACCCTCCGACGTCAAATGACGCCAATAACGCGGTCCTTGACACAGTAAAGTCATTACCAGTCATCAAACGTAAAAACAATTGATAGCTGTATAATTAAAGGTGTTACAATTTAAATTAATAATTTGCGCCTACCTTTGTCTAAATGAGAAGTAATTATTTACACATTTAACAGTCCAAGTGATTCGCGGGTCGTAATTATTGATTTAATGCCTTTTGATTGTGAAATTGTATTGAGGAAAGGGTTGGCGTTGATTGATTCTAGATAATTACAGTGGCTGCGGACCAAGCACGTTGTAGATCGATTTCATTAATAGATAGTTGAATGTTAATCGCAAAATCTTATCTAAACACCGTACAGGTCGACTCACGAGAGCTGGCGCGGAAAATATATGAAACTGTCATTAATTTCATAGACATTACGCGCCAGCTCTTGTGAATCGACATGAACGTACTCGTATATACGTACATACACATCTGTTTGTATGTTTATTTTATTTTACAAAAATCATTATCTATTTAAATTGAGTTATCATTAAGTAAGGAGGAACTCGGTTGAAGTAGCTATATATATGTACTAAAGAAATTTTGAGTTATATTTTTTACCTTACCTATATATTACAGATTTTTAGACAACCGGCTTAACCTAGTGGAAGGCCCTGCCTACGAAGCTGACGGTTTTTTTTTTGGTTGTTGTATAAGTATCAATCTATCAATTAAATATATCGTCGTATCTACATAACAAAAGCCTCATTGAGCTTACTATCGGATTATTACTTATTCTGTGCTAGTTAAATTTGTGTAAAATTGTTCCCTAATATTCATTCATTACATATTGAGAATTTTTGTAAATGCGAATTATTTTCGCTGAAGGAAAACATCGTAAGGAAACCGTTCTGATCCCAATAAGTTCTAGTTTACCCTATGGGTTGGATGGCCAGATGGCAGTCGCTTTGGTACAAACTAGTGCCTATGCCAAATCTTGGAACTACGTGTCAAAGCGGCCCCCGGGGTCCTTTAGGGCACAACCGGGAATAACGCTAGGAGGATGATGACATATTGAATATTATGTTTATTTGAAAAGCTGTTTATGTATTTCCTCGCACCATGGCTCATTGGTGGACCACCCAAGACCAACTGACTTTGCGTAATATCTACTTATCTGTGATCTTCGTAATATAATTAAATGTTATCGTTTATTCATGGCGAAGATTTTTGTATAATTATGTATATTATATTATTGCGCCGAACAATAAAATCATCATAAATATCCCACGCAAATATTTATATGTTCTAGAATATATTCTAGGAATACTAAAATGTTATTCTTTCAAATAAATATGCGGTACAGTCAGCGTCACATCTGTACTTTTCATGGTGTTGAATTATATCTGAACATGCACTCTGTGGCTTTGACAATAAAGATGTTTGTGAACACTTTGACCGTTCGGATGGACCTATGTTTGACGATCAGCTTAGCCTAGTTGATAGTACCCCTGCCTCCGAAGCTACTAGTGCCAACTGCGGGACTAGCATAACTGACGCCGCGCCGCACTCTAATTTGCACGATGTAAGTGAGACAGGAGACGCTCAGTCGCGCGCGAAGCGACTAAGCAGCAAGTGCAGACGCACTGATTTGAGAAGTGGAGCTAACACGTACCTATACAACGGTGCAATATATTTAAAACCCCATTTAAACAACAATAGGTGAATTGGATATTAGCCCGTTTGTCCTACGTCACCTACGCTATGAACTAAATGTTCGATACCGGTCTTTTACCGCGGGCATCACTCAGTTGATAATCGGAGAAGAAAAAGACACGTCACTATTTGACGTTTGACGTCTGTCATTTTGGTAGTATAACCTAGAATTGGACCGTGTTGGTTTGAGCAACCCACTCTTTGATTTGTATTTGATTTTTGAGAAAGAATTCGGGACATTGAGTTATGTTAATTGGAATCAGTTCATAATTGAGACCAGGCACTCATATCGAGGAGTTTTGTTTTTGCCTGCCAGTGTTTGGAGCCTGAAGTGATAAATTAGTGGGCTATCATGCAGGAGCCAGGAAGTGTTCACCAGGACACGCGACGGCCTCGACACACACACACACCCATACACTCATACATTCAGATACACATATCGAAGCCGCCCTGTACAACGGCGGATGAAGCTTCCATCAAGGTAAAAGCACGTTTTGTTTTGTACCGGACCGATACCTGGCGCATCTTCGGTATGCCACGCTTCTTGGAAGCTATAGCTTAGCGGGGTTATACCGGTCGTTCTAGTCCAGGCCTCTATTCGGGTCAGGAACTCGTCGGGCCCAGCCCTGGCATCAACCAAGTAGAGTCTTGCAAGCCCGGGCTAGTAGCGAACACTAAATCAAAGGACAAAAGGTAGGTACTGCTTTTTTCGTTAATCGAAGTTTTATATGATTTATTTGAGTTTGACTGAATTTGTATGGGTGAATCCTCCTCCTATTATTTTTCCCAGTAGTGTCTAAAACGAGCCCGGGACCGTAAGCGTAACTGACACAGTTATAAAAACATAGTTTCATAAGGGAAAAGTTTATTGTTTTCCTGTTTATGAGTGAAAAACCCGTTATCATTTCGTTGATACATTTAATAACAGTCGGTCATCGGTCCGTTCCGTTACATCACATCCACAGCATTTAATACGGTTCATTGTGACCGTTAGCCCTTACTGTCATGCTAGCTACGAAAAGTGGGACTTAACATGAGTTTTAACATGACATAAGATATTTTAACTCTGGGCAGTTTGACCGCTATGAGTGGATCAAGGTATAATCGGCTAGCGGATGAGGTTTTTCTTGTTCTAAATTTTTCTGGGCTATTAAACTCGGCTGGTCGATTTCGTAACGTAGGTAATTACGTTAGATAGAATAAACATTTTTGTATGCGAAAAGATTTCCTCTCAGAGACTCGAAAAAAATGGAGCCAGTTTTATGTTCAAGAAAGTTTGTTGAATTGAATTTATTTAAATGGGATCAGTATTGTCAACATAATACGTCCCTATATGATTTTTTTTTGTAGTTAGTAAGTCTTTCCTGTTTTAGGTAGGTAGTTAAGATAGGAAAACTACGTCAGAAACGCTACAATACATTATCTCTAATCGTTTGTGACTTGCACTGGTTCGTGACATGCCGAACTAGACGGTATCGTGCCAACCGAAACTAAAGTACAGACCAAATAACTGTTCCTGACATTATGTTGTTTATTTAGAGTTACATAACTTATGGAACTTGAATGAAGTTTGATTTCATAAGTACAGTGCAGAGTGCAGGCCTAGTTATCTAAGCTTTTTACTATTATTGCTACTTTGGACAAAATAACTGTACCATATTTTCCACAGATATAGGTTTTATGGGCAACTTACCTGGTATGTTCGGCGGCTTGAGGTTAATGTAGCAAAACACCTAGCCTCCTTATTCATAAAACTTAACAAAATTCAAAAAGATCAAATGTTAAAATGGCAGATAAAATAAAACGAGTTGTAATGGTATTTTATCTAAAACAGAGGGGTAATCAAGTAAAATTCCGAACGCACGTTAGGACAATCCCATTGTCATTTTTCCATACAAAATCTGACGTTAAATTTAGATCTACCTAACGTAGGTACGTACAATGCGTCACGTGATCGACCTGCAGGTTAACGTTTATGAACAGGACCATAGGTATCCAGACGGATTCATACCATTGCCTGACAAGCACACGTGAGCAGCAATTATGAATTTCTCGAGCTCGTGCGTGCGCAAGCGACGTTTTTTCGCAACGCGCGTACGCCGCACGGCTTGTGCAACTGAGGTTGAAGAACTGGCGTTCTTGTCGCTGCCCGGGTTGCAAATATAGGACAAGATCCAAGATAAATTAATAAAAAGTTTAAAAATTACGAAAAAAATGTTCATCCAGGAGAGAGAGAGATAGAGAGAGATTTAGAGTCTGAATTTATCCTAAATTGATAGCTTCTGAAGCGTATATTCATTATTCCTGCCTGCCTTAGTGTTACTTGAATTTAATCGAATTATACAAAGTAAATCAATTACTCTACCGTTTTAGACGGCCAATTTCAATGGATCAATGGATATTTATTACGAGTTTTTATAATAGTTTAATCTACCTAATTGATTCGTATACAACTAATCGCCATAAATAGTTGCCATCCTTTTTCTTATAAGCTTTTCCATTTTACATTCAGATAAATAAACATAACTAAAAACATTGGACCAATCACCATAGCAAAGACTGACAATTTCATTCGTTGGCTTACAGCTCAATATAATGTGCAATGTCATCAACTTGATAATTTCACACACAATATGACTTGTAATACACTATGTGATCTTGTTCAAAGTGAAGGAAATCATGAGCTCATTTACATACTTACGAAGCGTTCCAATGGTGTGAAGTCCACGGTTGGTGCAGCGTGGGAAGGTGTTGGTATGACCCAATCATTTTCGTCAAATGACGGCAT